>JAFJYJ010000056.1:0-2400000 GCA_019022615.1 Acacia melanoxylon
TTTATCCAACAAGAGCTTGAATTAGTAGTCCATGATGATGCATAACTAGAGGAAACCTAACCAAGAGAGAATTTTGAAGTAAGAATGCACAATGAGCATCAGCGCTGCTTGAAGAATTTGTTTTTTACTAAGACATTTTGCCCCCAGTCCCTTTTATTAATATCCAGGCCTCCATTGAACACCCATACCAATAATGAGTCTTTGCTGATGGTAGCGATATAGATGTTTGATACTTTTAATCCAGCTTCCAACAATAGATGATTTGGTAACAATAGTCTTCTGATCAAGGTTGAGAGAGAACGAGATAAAACTTAAAGCAGCAGAATAATTGAGACATAGAGAATTAGCCATTGAAGTATATAACAAAAGAAACAACCAGCAAAATTCATTAAGTATATGTAACAGTTCCTCTTAAGTAAGAAAGCACCCTTTAGAAACTGAAGATGTCAAAAAAGGCTACACAGAACTGATATCAAATATAGATGCTAAATATTAAGAGCAAATGATAAGTATATATTTTATAATTAAATAAGTATAGATTTTGAGATATATTGGATTGAATTTATTAATATTAAATACTTATTTAATTATCTTTTATATATTTTTCTATCATTTAATTAAATATAGGATAAAAGAATATTATAATGTAAAATCTATTCATATCTTATTTTATTGTGCAGGAGATATTATAGGAAGAAGGAGATAAAAAAAGGGGGAGAATTCCAATAAAATACCTTTTGAATTTCTAAAACCCCAAAAGTCTTCCGAATTTGTAAAAAGACTGAGAGGTACAAAAGACCTATGAGGGATATGCAAATTCAGGTGAAATTACCCTTACTTTTAAATAAATCAAATAATAATAAAAAAGACTCTCGCCGGGAAGGGGCCGCCATTGGTTTGTCGGCCACGGCGCCACAAGAAGGGGGGGGGGGTTTTTTTTTTGGGTTTAGGGTTTTTTTTTTTAAAAAAAAAAATGTTCTCATTGAAAGTGTGGGGGTGGGATTCGAATCCCCAACCCCCCACACATCCTGGGCTACTCGCCACTTGGTTCTTTTGTTAAAAAAATGCATTAATAAATATATATATTCTTCTTAACATTTTTTCAATTGTATTTTACCATTACACAAACTAAAATTACCATTCCACAAACGCGAATTATCATTCCACAAACGAGAATTACCATTGTTTCTATAGGGTTCTCTTTTTTACTTTTGATGTATGTTTTTTAAAAAAAAAAAATCACTATTACCATTCTACAAACGAAAATTACCATTCCACAAACGCAAATTACCATTCCATAAACGAGAATTAACATTGTTTCTACGGGTTCCTTATTTACTCTTTGATGTATGTTTTTTTTAAAAAAATGCACTATTACCATTCTACAAACGAAAATTACCATTCCACAAACGCGAATTCATTGTTTCTATAGAGTTCCATTTTTTTTTGGTTTTACAAAATAACAATCAAAGAGTAAAAAAGGGAATCCTATAGAAACAATGGTAATTCTCGTTTGTGAAATGGTAATTCGTGTTTGTGGAATGGTAATTTTCATTTGTGGAATGGTAATAGTGCAATTTTTTTTAAAAAAAAACATACATCAAAGAGTAAAAAAGGGAACCCTGTAGAAACAATGGTAATTCTCGTTTGTGGAATGGTAATTCACGTTTGTAGAATGGTAATTCTCGTTTGTGGAATGGTAATAGTGCATTTTTTTTGTTTAAAAAACATACATCAAAGAGTAAAAAATGGAACCCTGTAAAAACAATGGTAATTCTCGTTTGTGGAATGATAATTCGCGTTTGTGGAATAATAATTTTCGTTTGTGGAATGGTAAAATACAATTGAAAAAATATAAAGAAGAATATATATATATTTGTTAATACATTTTTTCAACAAATGAACCAAATGGCCCCAAGGATGTGTGAGGAGTTGGGGGTTCGAATCCCACCCCCACACTTTCAATGAAAACATTTTTTAAAAAAACAAAAAACAAAAACCCTAAACCCAAAAAGAAACCCCACCCCTCATCGATGGCTGACGACGGCCGCCTGGAAACCGGGCGACGGCCCTTCCGTGATCGCGGCCGATGGCGGCCCTCCGGCGAGGGTCTTTTTTTTTTATTAATTTAAAAGTAAAAGGATAATTTTACTCGAATTTGTATATCCTTCATAGGTCCTTTGTACCTCTCAGTCTTTTTACAAATTCGGAAGACTTCTGGGGGTTTTTGTAAATTCAAAAGGTATTTTATTGGAATTCTCCCAAAAAAAAATCAACTAATATATATATTGAAAGCCAATTTCATGCGCTGGCAAGGGAGAAAATATATCTTTATACAAAGATATTAATTGAAGAGAACAATCAGAGAAAGATTTAAAAAAGGATATGGAAGGAGACGCGTGGACCGCACATACTGCAAAAGCAAACCTAAACTATATCTATTATTAGACGCAAGGCACGCGGAGAACGAGGAAAAAAAAACGCACGCAGGAAGTAATATATATATTAAAAAGAAGAAGCTGCACAAATCTGCAGAGAGCCGCAAGCCGAGAACGAGAACGGAAAAAAGGACAGATTCAGACTCACACGGAGCAGCGAGAGGAGCAGTAGTGGTATCTTCATCATCTCCACCTAAGGACGAGAGGACTGTGGAGACGACGGAGAATCTTTCTTTCCTCTCTTTCTCTTTATTCTTTAAATCTAAATTCTTATCTTTTTGTCATGGATTTTAATATAGCTATGTGTGACTAATTTCTTTGCAACCTAGAAGAGCTATAAACTTAATGAGTGAATTAGATTTTGTTTTCATTGTTTAGTTGATTTTGATATTAATTTTGGTTACTTAATCTTTTTTAGCTTTATCTATTTAGTTATTGGCCATTATTGAATATGAATTTGAGAATTAGAATTTACCTTGACAAAGAGAATTTTAATTAGGCTTTGAGATTAAGTAATATGAGATTAGATTACGATTTAATTTGTCATTAGGATAGACATATACCTAATGACCCCATATAGTTGTTGAACAGTGTGTCCGAGTTTTGTAATTTTGTTGCCTCTTAAGTAACTATGTTAGACATAACAAGTTATACTTAATAGAGGGTTGTAAGTGGACCGACAAGCACTTATAGCTATTTATACTCGAGATTAAAAAAATTGATATTAAGGGTAATTAAATTAGTGAAATCAATGTTTATGAAGCTAATAAGGGATTAGTAACTCTGGGTTGCTCATTTAATATTTATGGTAGTTTGTTTATTTTGATTTTAGTTTTCTCTTAATTAAATTTAATTTGGTTTGCTCAACTTAAACAAAAGTGTAAAATTAATGTTTAACTGAAGTTGTGGGTACTAAGTCCTCGTGGGAACAATATCTTACTTACTCTTTATTACTTGATACGGCCTGTACACTTGCGAAGTTTTTAGGCTGTAAAGTTTTGCCCTATCAGCAAAACATTTGCATAATATATTTATCTTCTATTTTGACTAATTGGTATGTTTAATATAGATTAGTCGAAAGCAAAGATTAGAAGATATCAAGTTGAATTATGGAGAATGATGAAGAAGAATATTAAGAAAGAAGTTATTGAGTTAGATTGATTGAGAGGAAGAAGAAGAGAAGAGACTAAAGAAGATTAGAAGACACTACTAATATTATGCTTTGTTAAATTTCTGTTATATACTCTTTTGTTAAGTCTAGGGCCTTCCTGCAAGTGGTTTATATCTCTTGTTGGGAGGTTTTTTTTGTTATATAATGCTTATCCTATATTAATAAAATTGTCATTTTATATATATATAAAAAACTAATATAAAAGTTATGCAAGTTCATTTGTAAATTTACGACATGATTTTAAATTTGAAATATTAACTTGTAAATATTAGATATCAGTATCTTAATAAAACTTAAAATAAAAATATTATTTCATTGACAAGTTAGTACTCATTTTGCTTTATTATAACGATCAACTAACAATTCTCACAAACCAATAAAAACAATTAAAGTCAATAAAGTTCGTCTACAATTTAAGTAACTTCCAATATTACCTCTACTAATTGCACTAAACTTTAATATCATATTAATTATTACTCTCACCCACTAGGCCACTACCCTTATTTATTAGGGGCATACATGGAAGAGAATAATTAATGCTCTTTGGGAACAAGTAAATGCCTTATAAAAAGAACCAAATAAATTTGCTAATTGGTGCTTTAAAATAAGAACCAGAGGTATTAATAACCAGCGCGCGCCTATCTGATGCAGGCGGAGGGTAACCAGATCAATTGTCGGTTCGAGTGCTTAAAGCTAGATATTTTCCCCGATGTGGTTTTCTACATGCAAGGAAGGGTGGATCGGCTTCATGGATTTGGAGCAGCATTCTAGAGGGAAAGTCGATTCTGGAAAAGGAAATTGCTGTTAGAGTTGGTAATAGATTGATGACAAGAGTTTGGGATGAACCCTGGTTGACTGAATTTCTAGGTAAGAAAATAATTTCTCCATGTTCTGATCCAGTTTTTAAGACATTAAGGGTATCAGACTTAAGAGTGAATGCACAGTGGTATCTTTCGAGCATTGATGAATTTCTACTGGATATCGAAAAGGATGCAACTCACGTACAGAACCATCTTATCCCCCTCTAACAGGGATGATAGATGGGTCTGAACTGGGGGGAAGAAAAGCCTCTATACGGTAAAGGAGGGATAAAGAGTTGCTAAATCTATAATTTACATTCTAATTCTAAAATGCTATGGAAGCAAGTGTGGAAGCTGAAAGTGCCCCAGAAAATTATTTTTTTTTTTTATGGAGAGTTCTTTTGAAAGCTAATCCAACCATGGAGAATTTATATGAAAGGAAATGTTGCGCGACTAATCTTTACTTGATTTGTAAAAGTGCTGTGGAAGATGAAACACACCTGTTTTTGGGGTTTTTCTTTTATGTTGTTTTTGGTTGATATCGAAAAGGATGCAACTTGATTTGCTTGATATGAATGCTGTATTAGATATTGGTTACGTTGTTTTTGGGTTTTTCTTTTATACTGTTTACGTTATGAAGACTTGGGACATGTATGGTTTACTTTTTTGTATTTATAAATTTTATATTTCGAAGGCAAATAAAAGTTAGTATTAACCAGCCATCAGTTAATGATTTTTCAAAAGCAGTTAGTGATTGGTCAACGAGCGTCACAATTAATAGTCAATTAAAGAGGAGTGAGTCAGAAGACATAGTTTCTTTTTATAGGATAGAATTAATGGAATTGTCTTAGCTAATTAAAATTAGTTAGGTGCAATAAATATATAAAAAATAAATTTAGTTTTAAAAAATGGCCTCATTTATGTAAAAAAAAGAAATGTGTGGCAGCGTAAGAATGTGTGATAGAGAGAGAGAGAGAGAGATACCTTAAAAAAATGGGAAATTAAATGAATTTTATAATTAAGTGAAGATAAACGGATGAGATTACTAAATTTTTTGAGGCAATCTCTAAATCTGTCTATATTACAAAAAGCAACCAGGCATACCCAACAATTCTTCTTGTAAGAAGGAAGTGAAGGAGTATGTATCATTAGAGCCCGGAAATCGGGCCGGCCCGTTTGCTGGACTTGAAAAATGGATAAGATATTTGAAATTAGCGCGGAGGGTACGGCGGGCCTTGGGCTTAAACGGGCCGGCCCTTGCGCCTTTTTCATCGTAGTTTTTTTTTTCCTTTTTAAATTTATTAATTTATATATATTTTGTATTTGTTATAGAGTTATTTATCCATTTAACTACAAATACATAATAACTATACTCTAATTTTATGATTTGGTTTATTATTTGTTATAAATAAAGATTATGGATATGTTCATGATGCGGGAGAATAAATTCATGATATTCTTACTCATGAGCCAGAGGCTACTACTCAAAGTGAAAAACAATCAAATGTCGTTAAAATTGATGATAGTGACGAAGATGACGATAATAATAGTCATCGTACTAATGTTGCTTAGTAATATGCTTTTTATGTTTTATGTGAGTTATTTGTAAATATAGTTTGCTTTTGATTATGAATTAGTGACTGTTCTTATTTATTGGATGATTTGTATTGTAATTTACGAATTATATTTTTAAAAAAAGTGGAGGAAAAATAGTTAAAATTTGGAATAGTAATTTTCGGGCCCTGGTGCTCTCGGGGACGGGCTTCCTTGGCCCTTCACGGTCGGCCCCGATTCCCACTCTATATCATTTCATTTAGAAAATAATTACAACTACATTTTAAAAGACTTAAAATTATTTCAGTAAATCAACAATTTTTTTATATAATCAAGTTTAACTTTTTCTTATTTTTATTTTTGATGTTGAAATCTGGAGCAATGGTTAGAATTACACTTTCGTTGCTAAGTCAAAAGTGTACCAATCAAAGAGTTATTGTAGGAGGTGTAAGTGATGTCCAAAAGGGTAAGTCTTGCTGAAAGACTTAAGGTCCAAGTTCAGATAGTTGGAGCAAACCAGAACCCTAGAGCTATTATGGCTACCCTACATCACCAGATGATATACAAACTCCAAAATCATTCTCTCAACCTCCACTTCTCTAACTCTACAAGAGATACTTTTTACATGGCAACCGAGAGATCAAATGAAGCCTCTACCATCCAAATCCCAACACGTCACTTAAAGAGGACTCTCTCAATTGATGCCACTAGAATGGATCAACAATTATGAAAGAAATTAAAGTTCCATTATGTCCAAAGAGATGTTCATACTATAGCTCCTCCTAATCTATAATGAATCCCTGATGGAACCATTAAATTCATCTTCAAAAGGCCAGGACATGAAGGTCCCTCTATAACATCTGGAGGAATTCTAACTATTGCCTGGTTTGAAAAAAATGCTAAGCCATGTTATGTTATGTATTTCACGTCAATGGGCATTTTATCTTGGGCATCGCTTCAAGGTGGTGTGATCCAGATTGTGAATGTCATATGCCATATTGGTGGGAAGCATCTAATGATGAACAATATGCCTCTAAGAAAAAAGCTTCTCAAAGGAAGTCTAGTTCCAACAAAACTTCATGTTCTTGTAAAAGATCTCATCATCACCATGATGATGAAGATCATGGTCCAAAACAAAACATAAAACCCCGATAATGGAAAGGACTACCCGAACTAGCTACACCCACAAAAGAACTTTCTCTTTTTGAGTTGTTCTAAGAAACAAACCACACCGATCTTCTACCAAGGAGCCTCCTAGAACTTGTCATACCTACTATCCCTTATGCCCAACCTCAACCTTTTCCCTATATAGCAATGATGCAGCCATATGACCAAGAGTTTCCACCACTTGAACGAAGTACAAATGAAGACACTAAGGTCTCATCCAAACCTTATATAATTCCTTTTGAGATTACCCACCAAGGAGTTTATAAACCTGCTTATGCAGCAAAAGAAGTTTTGAATTGGCAAACTCATAATGTTGTTTGTTAAAATAAAGTCGCACATTTGGATTGACACCAAACTTGATCATCTGTCTCTCAAAACGGATGATCTTGCCTTGCAAGTAAACCATGTTAGTGACCAAGTGAAACAACTCCTTGAAAGGCTTTCATTACAAGCCCGTCAACCGGATACGAGATCTTAAGATGTTTATCGACTAAGGCTATTCGGGGCCTGAATTTTCAAGGAAGGAAAAGGAACTTGTGAAGATCAAGAAAGATTTACATTGAATAGAGGAAGACTTGGCAAGAAAACGTTCACAGATTATATATGACTCATACCAAGTTACCCAGTTAGTTTCCACAATCCCGCTTTATAGCACATCTCCAATCTCATATCCATAAGAATCATATTATAAGAAGATCTTCACTACTAGAAAAGAGTAAAATTGCGACGGATTTTGTGATGGAAAAATACACCTGTCGCAAACCAGCATTTTCGGTTTGATACCAAACCTTGTTCCATCACAAATCCTAGCAGGATTTTGTGACAAAACTGTGGTTCTGTCGCAAACCGGCAGCCTTTGGCCCCGATTTGCGACAAAACGGGGTTCCGTCACAAAAAGCGGCCCTTGCGACGGAACTCGGTCTACGTCGCAAGTTTTGTTGGATATGTCGCAAACCACCAATGGTTTGCGACGGAAATGGGGATCCGTCACAAATGGGGTGGTGTTGCGACAGATCTGCAATCCATCGCAAAACTTAAGCCCGAAATCGGGCATAAGATCCTCCCCCTTGCTCATTTTTTCCAATTTCCTCTCCCTCTGCCCTACTCTCTTTGTCCTCTGTCCGGCCAGCCTTCGGACCGCCGTGCACCTCCTTCTGACCTCCTTTCCCTCCGGTTCCGTCCTCCTCCTCCTCCTTTTTTTGTCCTCTTCCTCCTTTTTTCGGCCTCCTCTTGTCTCACCGCCGGTGTCAGCCCTCCTCCTCCTTTTCTTGTCCTCTTCCTCCTTTTTCGGCCTCCTCTTGTCTCACCGCCAGTGTCAGCCTCCTCTCCTCTCACCTCCAGCCTCCTCTCCATTGGCGTCATCCGGTAAGTCTCTACCCCTTTTTTCTAGTTTTTTGCATTAGATGTAGTGTTTTTGCCCCCATTATGAACTCCAATAAGCTTGAGAGATGTTGTTATTACTATCTACAATAAGAACTCATTGAACAATTTTAGTTAATATTTATTTTATAACCTTGGTGATTAGTTTGTTGGGATCTTATAATAATTGTTATGATATTGTATTAGTTGGTAATGATACATAAATCTATAAATAGGATGGTGTTGAAATGAGAATAGTGAAGTGTTGAAAAGTGATGTTTAAGATAAGAGAATTAATTAATTAATGTAAATTATGAGGATGTGCGAGTTTAAGGAATAAAGAAATTTGTATGTATTATAAAAATTAGTGAAATTAGCTAGTTGAGTTAGTCTCTTATTAAAATGATTGTTCATTTTTTTTTAAAAAAATATCTTTTAAATTTTTTATTTGAAACACGTATAATTTGAAAAACAAATTATAATTACGTTTAGATTAAAAGGTAATTATAAATACAATAGTGTTCGAGACAACCTTAATCAATATGGAAAACAAATTATAAGTTTTGATTGAAAAGTGATTATTACGGGAACAATAGTGTTCGAGACAACCTTAATCAATATGAACAGTTGGTGATAGATGCCGCGGGATCGTCAATTGGCCAATATTTTGATCATGTTACTCATGTTGAACCATCATACATGGAAGAGGAGACCGATACACATAATCAAACCATCATATATGGGAGAGGATCCTAATCCGGAAGCCGATAGGTTCTATAAAATGCTTCAAGATGAACAATGTACGTTATGGGAAGGTTGCAAACACAATGAAAATAGTGAACATTCATTGCTATCGGCTACCTTAGCAACACTAAGCTTGAAGACTGATCACCATATGAGTGAGAGGATTTACAACAAAATGATGCATATCATGAGTAAGGTTGTTCCCAAAGACAATAATTGGCCGAAGGATTTTTATCAAGCAAAGAAAAAGGTGAAAGAGCTTGAGCTTAGATGTGAAAAAATCCATTGCCGCCCGCAGGAGATGTTGAGTGACCAATTGTAAATTATGTGAACATGACAAATACAAAATTGTGAGAAATGGAAGGAAAACGACCGTTCAAGCATTAAGCGAGATGTGGTACTTTCCTCTCCCGCCCGCACTTCGTAGATTGTATTCATAATAATAAACAACGCTCACATGAGATGGCACGGGAGCATCGCAGTGATGAAAAATTTATGACGCATTCATTCAATGTCGAAGCTTGGCTTAAATTTGACGAGGCGAATCCTTTGTTTCCATCGGATCTCCGTAACGTCTGTCTTGGTTTATGTTCGGATGGGTTCGCTCCTTTCAACAAGATGGGCAAGAATTATTCATGTTGGCCTGTGATTGTGACTCTGTACAACTTCCCACATTCGATGTGCATGAGAACGAAGTTTTTGTTCCTTAACACGTTAATCCCCGGGCCATCCAACCCGAGAAAAGAAGATAGATGTGTACCTCGGGCCTTTGATAAACGAGTTGAAGATGTTGTGGAGTGAAGAGGTTCTTACGTACGATGTATCATTGAGCCGAATTTTACCATGCAATCTCGCCTTAATGTGGACGACAAATGATTTCCCTACATATGGGATGTTGAGTGGTGGCAAATGTCGGGAAGCTTGCATGTCCGATATGTCTTGAACGGAATGTGTGTTTTAGCTTGCAATACTGTCGCAAGGTTTGTTGGTTTGACAGCACGGTGATTCTTGCCCTCGATCATCCACTTAGGATAGATAAAAAAGATTTCAGACGGAATGTGGTCAAATAGGCAAATCAACCTCGTCGTTTAAGTGGCCAAGAAATATGGCACAAGGTCAAGCACATTCAAAGTGTTGAAGAGAGGGCTGCTTCTAGCAAACCTGAGGGATATGGAATTGATCATCATTAGAACAAATGTAGCATCTTTTGGGAACTACCATATTGAAAAGATCAATTTTTAAGACACAACCTTGATGGCATGCATATTGAGAGGAATGTGTTTTGCAATATTCTGTACACTTGATGGACACCAAGGGCAAGACGAAGGACACAAGTCCAACGCAAGACGGGACATAGAAGCAATTTGCGAAGGCCTAATTTGCATTTGATGGATTATGCCACGGGACGAACTTACAAACCTAGAGTGCCATACACATTCAACAAAGAGCATAATTTAGAATTGTTGCGATGGATTAAAGATGTGAAACTCTCAGACGATTATGCATCAAACTTGTCAAGATGTGTCGACATGCACGAGGCGAAGTTATTTGGGATGAAGAGTCATGATTGTCATGTTTTTTTTCCAGAGATTGTTGTCGTGGGCCTTCAAAGCACTACCGAAGCATATATGGTCTATTCTGACGGAATTTTCCATGTTCTTTAGAGAAATTTGTACTTCTAAGCTTAATGTTGAAACGTTACGGCACTTGGAGGCAAACATGACAATAACGCTATGTAAGTTAGAGATGGTGTTTATTCCTATCTTATTTGACTCAATGGAACATTTGCCTGTTCCCTTGGCCTACAAAGAAAAGGTAGGAGGTCTGCAACAATATAGGTGGATGTATCCGTTTGAGAGGTAATGTATATATTTATTTCGTGCAGTTATTAATTGACCCACATGATGCTATAGTTTATAAATACCTTGTGATTGTCCATTATATATTTTTACGCACACTTAAGTACAAGATTAAAAATCAAAGGTACGTTGAAGGATCTATCACTGAAGCATATCTAGTCGAAGAGACCACTAAATTTGCATAATACTATTATTCCCTTGAAATGATATCAAGATGGAGAGAGGTACCTCGAAACGATGATGGTGGTGATATGAGTGCTCAAATATCAATATTCAATTTTCCGTGCCGAAAGTCGTGGAAAACATTGTAGGTCAACTCTGGAAGGAAGAGATAAGCGAGTAGCGGAGTGGTACATTCTAAACAACTGTGAAGAGGCCACTCCATACTTAGAGTAAGATTTCCTCTTTTTTTACTGTTACGGTAAGTATTAAAGTGTTAATTTCATTTTTTTTGTTACAGTTAGTTCTCTAATTGGGTCCGATCGACAAACCCTTTAATGTATGTTGTCAAGGTGGCCAAGTTGACGGGGTCAAGGGCGACTATTATGGGAAGTTAATTGACATAATTCAGCTGGATTACAAGTGGGAAAAGTTGGCGACTCTATTTAAATGTGAGTGGTTTGATAACACTCCTCGTGGGACAAAAGTGGACAAATATGGAAATGTTGAGATCCACTGGTCAAGGAGATATACTCTGGTTATGACCCATTTATACTTGCTCAACAGGCAGAACAAGTTTATTATACATTATACCCCACATCCCGCCAAGGGTGGAAGGGAGTTATCAAAACCAAAGCACGGAATATTATACCCAAGTCAAAAGAGTCGGAAACAAATGACGGTATGACTGAACCGTTCCAAGCTGATGTGGAACATGTACCGCCCATAAATATTGCCGAGGACGACGTACAAAGCAATCTGTTTGATTCCGCTGCGGAGTTAGAGTTGATTCCTATCCAAATTGACGATGAGGAATCGACGATGAGGCAAAAGAGATTTACTCTAATAGTGAATCGAATTCGACGACTATGAAACTCTAGAGGAAGGCGTGCAAGTAGAGGTCGATGAACAGGAATCATCCGGTTGATTTGTGTTAGTTCTTTGTTTATGACGATCTGTTATACTAGATACTTCGTTACATCACTAGTGACATATTAAGTATATTTCTTACATTTATATATATTTTGACATAATGTTTATAAGTGTTCGGAGATGGAGCATTCAGCAGGGTGTTTAGGTAGTGGTCGTAGTGGTGGTAGAGCACGGCCCCGTCCTATCTAAGGGGGTAGGGCAACGTCATCTGCCCCCTCTGTAGGTAGAGGGCTTAGGTCTTCCCCAAAGCTGCCACCACTTTATATGTCATCTTCACCGTCCACTACCGACTCTGTTATGGGTGGTACAAGTGTGCCTGTCACTCCCACTTATCCACAGCAAGGGGCAGAGCAGGTTTACTTTACGATTTCTGATTGATTTACATATATTTTGTTTTCTTTAAGCATCTATGTACTAACATTTTCAATACTTCACTTTTCTTCCTTCAACACACTGCGTTGCCTAGGAGCCAGGTCGGGGAAGTTAGTTCCTCAGATACACCAGTTTGGGGATCAGTTGATCCGAAGATAGGGTGGGTGTGGATCTGTCTTGTCAGCAACCAAGAGTAAGTCATGTAAAGTTACTAGTAATGTTATGATTTTTTACCTTTAGTTTGTATGCTAATATTTGCATCATTTCCTTTGTCTTCAGGTTTAAGCCTTATAATCTAGTGACGGATTTCATGTCGGCTCAAATATTTCATAATTTCAATCACCCTTGGGCCAATTGGACGAGAGATTCCTCATATTGTTCGGGAAGCTTGGTTCAATGAGTTCTTGGTAAGTTATGTGCTTTATGGTTATTAATTTCTTATCCAAATGCAAACTAATTAAGTACTTTTATAATTTGGAGCAATAATTGTTCGTTATTGATTTCCGGGTCATTTTAGGTGGTTGCTTGACCATCGGGGAAATTTGAAAAAAGCTTATAACTACAAGGGAAGTCGATGGTTGTCTGATAAGTTTTATAAATTGAGACATAATATAGGCAAGCAAGATTGGATTCAACCCGAGACTATGAGACCAATTATTTCAAAGATGGGTCGCCGATGAGAATTTTAAGAAGAAAAGTGAGAAAAATAAAATAAATTGGGCCCAAATGGATGGACCATCATATACTGGTGGCTTCATTCCATTTAGTGAGCATCGACGAAAAATTGTAAGTATACGTTATTTTCTACTTCAGTATTAAATATTTTGTACTTTGAAGTAATTAATTAACTATCATCATTTGTGTTTGCAGGCAGAGTCTAGGGAAGTTCCTACAGAATCGGTTGATTGGGCTACCTTTGAGAGGACTCATTCCTAGGAGTTTGAAGGTAGTGGGAGGCGTTGGATTAACACCAAGTCTCAGCAAGTAGTGGTGAGATATTTATTGCATTTATTATTTGTTTCGTGCACCAACATATTTATTTCATTTTACATGTCTTATTTGTGATGTATTTTTGTGCTTGAAGGAAATTTATCAAAAGCTATCGTAGGAGAGAGACTCGTAGAGCGAGAACGACCCCGCATCCTCTCGCCTCCGATAACGAGAGTCTATTCATTCAGGATGCAAGCAGATATGATAAGAAAGGGAGACTCTTCGGGGTGGGTGCCTCTGCCAGCCGACTGAAGCCTACGAAACAATCCTCATCCAACAGTGAAGGTGTTTCTGCAGGTAAATGTAATACATTTGATGTTGATTGTTACATTTTCATTCCCTTGTCCATTTAAATTAAGTACAAAAAATAAACCTACTTCCTAATGTTGTTTTTGCAAATGAGTTGAAGAAGATGAAGGTGTTGGTGCAGGAGCAAGCAGCTCAGTTGAGCCAGACACAACAGCAGATGAGTCAGCAAGCAAATGAGCTGCATCAGACTAAGGAGATGATGAGGCAGATGCAGCTTGTACTCCAGTCCCTAATGAAAGACAAGGGTACCGGGTCGGCTCTTGATAATAATGACCATCCTGGTGATAATGATCATACTACTGCTGTTTAGACTATTTTTTAGTACATATTGTTCGCAACATTATTATTTATATTTTGTTTTCTCTATGTAAACTCTTTATGATTGTTACTATATATTTTTATAATATACAAGTTTTTTTTTATTTCATAATTTTTTATATTTTTTTATGTAATTTTATATTTTTTTAATAAAATGAATTTTGCGATGGAAAAAATATTCCGTCGCAGAAGTTTTAAATTTGCGACATAATTCATGTTTTCCGTCGCAATTGTGACACATTTTTTTTTTTGCAACGGACGGAATTTTGTCGCAAACCGTTTTTTGCGACAAAAAATGCCTTTTTGCGACGGATTTTTTCTATCTCAAAAAATGATTTTTTTGTAGTGCTTCAAGATGTTATATCCTTTGTTTAGACAAGTTGAAAAGCCTTATTCTACCCAATCCTCAACCTCCACTCACCCTCAACACCCTTCATACATCTTGAAACATACCTTCAAAGGCTTCAAAAGAAGGCCAAGGTTCTCCATCCTATACCAAACCATACCGACTACCCCTAACTATAAAAAAATCTTCCAACCTCTCATCTGGAAAAACCTCCTCAAGACACCTCCCAAAAAAAATAAGATTGTTATAGAATAAATAGCCAATTGTGGTATTCACACCAAAGCTAATATTTCTCTTATGACAGCTGAAAATATTCTTACTCTAAATCTTCTTCTTTTCCTTATGAAGACGATGATTTATAAGAAAATGTTGCAGATCTGTCAAGGATAGCTATGGTCCAACCTACTGAAGACAATGAACCCTTTGTTGAAGATCCTCCTTCTGATCATGGAAAGTTTGAAACACAACAAAATGTTGATTATAAGCCCACTTCAAGACATTGGTTTACTTTCAATGACTTTCCTTAACATAAATGAAGAGATAGGCTTTATGAGTTTGGAGCATGGATAGATTTGCAATTATGCAAACAAGATGCAACTCTTGAAGTTGTCATAATTGAGTTTGTCACAATGGTAACATGAAATCTCAAAGAATGGTTTCAAAGTCTTAGTCCCTATCAAAAGTTACAAGATCCTTATGTCACAGAACTTGGTGTCCTTCTCACACAGATTCACAAAGAATTTCTCGAAGACTTTAACCTTATCAACGAAAGGAACACCAGAAATATTTTGAAATGAAGTGTTATTCATTAAACCAAGAGGATCTATATAAGCATTTTCACCAAATGCCAGAAAAATATTATATGCTAAATAGATGCAATGATGTCGATCTCAAGCATACATTTATTGCCTCATTGCCTGATGAATTGCAACCAGAACTTCATAGAGCCATTCATGCTCAATAAAGAGACATGGCAGATATATCTCTTGGAGAAATTTATCAACTGGCATTAGCCATTCTGGATAAAATTTGTGAATAGCAGAAATTCTTTAAGGGAATGTTAAAGGGACAATCAAAGATCCAGCCAGCCTGCAAGAAGACATATTTGAAGATCAAATGCAAAGACTCGAGCAGATACCCTTGCCTTATCAAGAACAAATCCCATTTCCACAAATATAAGCCCTCAAAAGGGGATTATGTAATTTCAAAAAGGGTCGCAAGAAATCTTTCCTCAGGTACTTCAAGAGACGACCTTATATTGGTCGAATTTCCTTATGGCAAGTGAACCAGTCAAACAAGTAATAAAGAGTAAGTAGAGTTATCGTCCCACATAGACTATTGATACCAAAGATAATGCTAGTTTCCTATAATAATTGTGTAAAAGTGAAACTATGATTGGGTTGGTTGTTTCTATTATTAATAATAACAAGATAGAAATGAGTGATCGAAGGTCAAAGGGAGATATCAGTTTAAAAGTAGGCTGAGCTCAGATTTTATTCTAAGTCGTGTCATTCCCCTAGTTTGCATACAAAGCATTGTTATAACAATTATGCTACACAGCTTCCGCAATGCTACAGCATAACCGCCTTTCACAACATTATTCAGTTAACCCACCACTATCCTATACAGAAGTGTCCACATTCTATAAATACAGTCCTCGCTCTACTTCTCCCATATTCCTATGGCAATTTCAAGTTTAGTCTATCTGTTTAAACCTAGGTGTTTTGGTTATGAGCGGTAAACCCATTCCGTGCATGGGCTCATCCAGAAAACACTGTCTAACAGAGGTCTAACCTCGACTCCCTTCCGGGCAGCCAAGCCACTTATCTAGCCCTTAGCATATGCTAACCGACTATAGATTAAAGCACTATTAAACAAACTGAATTTATTAAATTAAAACCTTAGCAAACTAGGTTCATTCTACAACTTAGAAATTCATCCTCACTTAGCCAATGGAAGTTTAGTTCATTAGTGATGAAGGAAAGGTTGACAGCGTAATAGGCATCCTGTCACGCGACGGCTCCACGTCTTCTACAATTTGTCTTGCTCTAGGGAAGAGTTGGGTCTAATCTACTATCCTCTCAGTCGGTATTCTCTCTTGTTCCTTCAGTGTGAGTTTTGTCGGATTGGAATTGTGTTGATTGTTTGACTCTCACGACTCCTTTTGGTTTTGTCGTGCTTTCCTCTTATAGTTAAGTCTTCTTGCGTTGTACGTCCAGTGAGTTGAGCCTTCCAAATTTGTCAAGTCCAAATCCCTAGATTCAGCTTGATTGATCCTCTTTTAATATTGTGCGATTCTTCAAATCTTTCTTTTGATTCTCTCGCATCTTATAGATTCAACTTCGATCAATTCAACCGTCGTTAACATCTGCGGATGACTTGTCTTAATTTCTTAAAAACTCGCAAAGAAAGGTTAGAGTAGCGTAGTGCATAATTCTCGCATCACTTACGATGCTACAAAGATAGAGGTTGCATTGTATTGCTTCGGCATAGGTGTGAGCGTACGATATGCTATAGCATTGTATTAGCTTCGTTGTGCGCTTTCATGGCAAACCATAAAGTGGTTCTTTTCTTATGCATATGAGCAGGATTAATAGTACGAATGCAACATTTTGTAGGATCTATCCTCTATTTCCCTATGTGCATGAATTCTTAGACATTTCATCGATAGACACAATAAAACTCAGATTTAGCATTCAAAAACAGTCCAAAACACATAGGGAAAACATGACATAAATATGATTCATCACCTTTTCACGTAAAAAAGTTTAACAAATGCTATCTATGCGGGATGAAAGGCCATTTTTCAAAGAATTTCCCAATAAGACAAATAGAGACCTTAAAATACTGGAGCATCTGCAGACTGTTATAATGATCAGAGAAGAAGACATATAATCCCTTTTTGAGGAACAGTCTGAACAAGATGATGATACTAAGTATGTTTTATCGTATAATCGAGTCGAATCTGAATTAGAAACCTCGAATCGTGACCTAGAAGTACTAGACCATATTTACTCTATTACCTGGCCTAATCCAACCCTTTTTCCATAGGCAACCCCTTTAACCCACCTACTCCTCTCAAAAAAAACACCCATTGTATCTGAGCACTTGAACCTTCCAATGAGAATCATCCCAAAGTGTGAACTAATCTTTAAATGACCACCCGAAGTGCCTTGGATCCTTAGGTTCCTTAGCTCAAAACCGAAGAGAACCTTGTCCTAAGACCCAATATCAAGATCCATATCCTCCTAGGAAAATATGAGAAGGTCATTCCAATCATTGCATTTATTGACACATGCTCTTTCAAAACAGTTATCAAACCACACATCTTAATCTCAACATACTAGACTTCATTCAACCAATACTTCCTCACTGCAGATGGCAACCTGTTCAAGATTGATTTAATCACAAAAAGAAGATTGGTATACTGTTTTTCCCGGATTTATTTTATGGATGGAGGTAGTAGGAAGTGATTTTCCTTGCAAAGACATTCTTATTGGTTTCAATTATTTTCATTACACCAAGAATCTTCAGATCCCGCCAAGGGGTTTATGTTTTAAGAATTTCTTCATGGCCTACATAGAAATCCCCAGTGTTTTAGAAATTCAACAAGAGCCACAAGGATATGAAGGTATCATAGATCATCTTCTCTAATACTGTGCTGATAGTTATAACTGATTTCCTCATCCATCACCACTTTGGAAAAATAAAGATTTCTTCATCAAACTACCTTCTAGAAAGTATGAAGACATCAACCCAACCAAAGCTTCTCACCCTAGCATGAATCCTAAAGACCTAGCATTAGCTAAGGAAGAGTGTGCAACTCTCCTCAAACAAGGCCTTATTGAACATACAAAATTAGATTGTGCTTGCCAAGCTTTTTATGTTGATATTGTTGGAAATTATGCCCTAGGGGCAGATCATTGTACTTTAAATGTTATTATTATTTAAAGTGCTTTTCCATTTAGTTATCATATCATTTGCATGTTTATTATGATAATTGTATCCTTGGACGTATCATAAAGATTCTCCTATATGTTCCGGTCGGACATCTATGCGGGAGCAAAGATGAAATAAGACCAAGATGACTTTGATGAGGTATGGAGATACGAATCAAAGTCATAAGCACTTATAAGAGTACAAAGTCTTTGGACCGACCCACTATGAGAAAGCTGCATGGATTAAGTCATAAGCTTATCTCATGTATAACCGTGTCAAAATGCCCTTTGACCTGAGATCATCATGGATTCCTACATGAGAGTCACTGATCTTTGACCTAGTTAAAAGTCACCTTTGACCGGTGATGATAAAGGCTTCGATCGGGATTAGTGGTTTTCATGTAGAGGAATGTGAATGGTCAAGATGGAATTTGTCCCTCACATTTGTAGAGAGATAATACTGAGCCCTTCGATGAGTGAGTCTGAGAAATGTATGATCATACTACGATGGAAATGAGTTTTGTTTCAATTGTTAGACTACTCAAGAATCGAGAAAGTAATGGTCAAGAAAAGGAGGTTGACATTATCCATACTTCATCCTTAACCAAATTATCACGTGACAAAAAAGACGTGGCATGGTTGTATGATAGGTTGTATCGTATCATCGATCCTCATATGAATTGGGTAGTCGCAATGTCTTGCTAGAGGCCGCTACGACTTGTGAGCTGGTACGTATTGGCCGTCGCCAATCTCATGTGGGCTCCGTAGGTCGCACACAAGAATAGCCCAACACGAGAATGATGTCCGATTCATCAATCTTATATATGTCTAATATTTAATGAATACAACATTTAATCTAGGATGGATATATATATATATATATAATGTGATTTCGAAAATAATAATATTATTATTTATATAGATAATAATATTATTATGTAGTATTTAATTTATTTGATAAATTAAATAACTAAAACAAATAAAGATATTGTATCTCAAATTTAATTTTCGAATAGAGATATAATATCTCGATTTAATTTAAATTGAGATATAGTATCTCAGATTTAATTTAAATATATTGAGATATAGTATTTCAGATTTAATTTATAAGTATCCCGATTTAATTTATAAAGATAAATTAAATCAGCGAGCTTTTAATTCGGATTAAATAAATAGATTAGATTAGATTTGTTGAATGATTTAATCAATATTATTTTAAATCCAAATTTGAATTTCAAGATTAATAAAAATTAATTTTGAATATTTTAATACGGCTCATTAGGGTTTTAGAAACCTTATAAGATTATGATCTAGTCGTATTAAATAATAAGCGACAAGCCATGAAAGGGAAAAAAACCTAGAGAAAGAAAAGAGACGTAAGACGTTGAAGGTGTTAGCACGCTGCCGTCTGTGTTAGAGTTTGTTTCGTGTGGATACCGGTAGAGGGAGTTGGTTTGTTGAGTCGGCTTCTAATTGATCGAGCAAGACGCACACGAGTTCGAAAGGTACAGTTCTTACTAACCTGATTTAAACGCCGTTGATAGATCCTCTCCGATGGGCTTCGTAATTTTATTGGATGAAATTCCTTCCGCTGCGTATACAAATCCCAATGTAGATAAAAGATTAGAGATAAAGAGGGAAAGAAGAATTTTTTTATTGATTATAACCCCTTTAACATCTTCCTCCAAGATGACAACTTATCTCTACCAAAGCCCAACACACTATCCGTTCATTTGAAGAATACAAAATTATTCTCAAAGTTTGATCTTAAAGCGGGTTTTGGCAATTGGGTATCGCCTAAAAGATAGGTACAAGACCGCCTTCTATATCCCAAATGCTCAATACCAATGGATAGTCATGCCACTTGGGCTAAAGGTTGCCCCATCACTATTCCAAAAGGCCATGACAAAAATCTTTGAGCCCATACTTCGAGAACACTTATTTACATTGATGATATTCTCTTCTTTTGAAATATGAAAAGGCCCACAAAACTTTACTATTCTAATTTTAAAAGATTGTTGAACGATATAAGATCATGTTATCTGTAAAAAAAAAAAAAAGGAGAGATTGGTCTATCCAAAGAAGAGTTCTTTGTGATGATTTTTGAAAAATGTCAATACCAACCTGGACCACATATTGCTAAGGAGCTACTCAATTTCCCAAATGAAAACTTAATGACGAAGCGATTCAACAATTCTTGGGCTTAATCAATTATATTAGGGACCGTATCCCTCATATGTCCAATCACACAAGCCAACTGTCAAAATTTCTGAAAAAGAATCCACCTCCCTAGGGAATATACCAAACTAAAGTAGTCTAATTTCTCAAAAGAATATCTCAACAACCATCCCCACTTATGATTTCTGACAAAGGCCAAAGAATCTTGTAGACTCGATGCTAATGATTATTTCTAGGAGCTGTCCTTGTAGAAGAGATAGAAGGGAAACACTATTACTATGTGCATGCTAGTGGCCGTTAAAAGAGTCAAAGAAACATTATCATGTCACTTATAAAGAAATTCTTGTAGTAAAAAAGGGGTTGAAAAGTTCGGTTTTCACGTCGGCCCTCATCACTTTGTGCTAGAAATGGACAACATATCTTTTCCCAAGATGTTAGATCCTAAGAAATTTTTTTGCTAGATAACCAGTTACTGATGAGCACAAATTATGTCATATTTTCCCTGTATTTCATGACTGAATTGTATGGTAAATGAAATCTTAACTGCAAACAATCCAAGCAAAAAGGCATATATTCATGATATAGGGAACTCGAAGGATAGAAACCATTTACATCCTAAACATGTGCTAAGAAAGGAACAAGTTACATTGTTTTTAAAGAACGTATAACAAAGCTGATACTATGCTATAGCATTCTGACCGCAACTCGAAGTGCAATAAAAAGCATCACGAAAGCTATAGCAAAATAAAGGATGCAATGCTATACGGCATATTTTCTGACCTTTTATCTAGCTGATTTCAGGAATAATAATGAAGGTCGAGAGCGACAGGTAGATTGCTGACGTAATAAAATAGAAGATGCGGAGGATCAAAACTGAAAGATTTGAAGAATCCCGCAGGATCAGCAGAATCAATCTACAAACAGAAGATGCGATAGATCTTGACAGATTTGGAAAGCCCAGCTCGCTGAAACTTACGTAACAAGAAAGTCTGAGTATAAAAGGAAACAGCAAGTCAAACCTAGCGGGGAGAGTCGCATAGAGCCAAAACGATATTTCACATTCGGCAAACTCAACAGAAGAGTGAGAGACTCCACTAGCACGAGAATTCCAGGATAACCCAGCATCCTTCCTTGCAGTAAGACGGAGGGAAGAAGACGTGGAGTGGTGACGTGACAGGGCTTCTTCCAAGCCGTCGGGAATTCGTCAAGATTTCTGTTTTTCCTTTATTTTAGTATTTAAATCATGGTTCATTCTGTTACTATCTGTTTTGTGTTTCCCTCGTCAGTCATGAACTAACTTCCCTATGGCTGAACGAGGATGAATTCTTAAGTGTTAAATGAACTCAGTTGCAAGTTCTTAATTTAATAGATTCGATTTGCTTATCGTGAATTAATTACTAGTCGATTAGTGGAAGCTAAGGGCTAGATTTGTGGCCTCGGCATCGGCAAGGAGTCGAGGTTAGACATCCGAGAAACTTGATGTTTGCTAGGCGTACCGGTGCAAGGCTTGACCTATTTATTGTAGGCTTCAGGAATGGGTCTACCTCTCATAACCATGACACCCTGAGTATAATGCAGATTTAACTAGAAAGTTGCCATAGGAATATGGAAGGAGTATAGTTAGTATCATATGTATCGGATGCGGAAGCTTCGATAGATTATAGTGGTGGGTTAGCCGAATAGCGTTGTAGTTAGTAGCTATGTTGTAGCATTGCGGAAGCTGTGCAGTATGGATGCTATAGCAATGGGTAAAGCAGCTGGGGGATTGATGCACTTAAGGGTGATTCCGAGTTCAGCCTAACTTCTCACTGATATCTTCTTAAAAACTTATTCTGTTTATTTCTGTTAGTAGCATAAATACAAAAACCTCTCAAACCAATTATATTTACTTTCTGTTTGCGCAACTATCATAGCAATTGAGCGTCACTCTTCGGTATCTCAGTCTCTGTGGGACGATACTCTACTTACACTTTATTACTTGTTCGATTGGTTCACTTGCCATCAAGGAAATCGAACAAAGATTACGCAGTGGAAGGACCGGTTCTCCCACTATAAATTCACGTTTGACATATTAAGGGTCATCACAATACGGTTGATGATTTCCTATCAATGCCCCAAAAGAATATCCAATCCATTCAACCTTCTTCTAACCACCTACTTTACATCCTTACAATTTCAGAAATACCCTCAACCATGCCTCATTTCACTAAAGCCACTATTTTTCCTTAGGATCCAACCCTCATTCAATGGTTGATGTTGTTCATGCATCCAAGAAGAATCTTTTATTATTGGCTTCACCTTTTCCTTGCTAAGACTCAAATCCAGCTATATCCTGGCCATTTTTACCTTGACACCCCATGCTTGACAATCCCTTTCATCAGGGGACCATCCCTGAAGAATTTTTCTGGTATCTCAGGTCCCTCTCCACTCTCTATACATGTGCCATTGCCATTCCACCTCTTCCTATCTATCACCACCTTTGTGATGCTAACAATGAAATCTCTCACCTTACTACCTTCTTCAAACTCTTTGCACCCTTATCTTTTTGGAGAGGCAAACCGTTCAATGTTCTCAATGAACATCATTTATCCTAGTATCCAAACAAAAAAGATTTTGTTGTCTTTTTTCACTTCACATGTCTTATTGTCTTAGTGCAAACAATGTCCTCTACTCGGAGAACAGTGTCATACTCGAGAAGACTTTTGCTAATTAGATAGCTAAAGAAAAACAAATATAAACTCAAATGGGAGAATATTTGAGCCAACTCAATGAATTCCCAATTGATGTATGTACCATTTTAGGTCCAATTCCTAAAGAATGCCAACCCATCGATCCAACACAAATCCCTCACCTCTCAATAAGACCTCCTTCTTATGAAGAATTCTTAAGTCTTACTCCCTCACAAGCCATATCCCTGTTTTACTAGGTGTCATGACCGGTCAAGGTACTTATGTTCTAGTCACAAGATCCATACCAAGTTAACACTCAACTACAACAAATTTGTTATAATCAGACCACTCAATAGGTTTATCCAGAGTATTTCTCACAAGGGAATCCACAGAAATGCACCTACTTCACTGATCCACTGTATGATGAAGATTATTTTAATCCCTCACCTGATGATGATCACGAACCTATTTGCAAAGGATAAAAGGGAATCATCAAAAGGCGTGCTTCATGAAATGGAAGCCATTAAGTTATGCTTTTCGTAGGTCACAGTTTGCAAGATGTTATGTGCCTGCCACTAAGTTACTTGTCAAAGTCCACTATGAGCTGTATACCACTAAGTTATACTTTCAGTGTATCATGAGTCTGAGATTGTTACATATCTTGCTACGTGTTTGAAGGTTTCATAAAATAGGTATAGCTGTCTGTAACATACAATAATTTGTTGTTGAGAAGCCAAGGTGTTTATATAAGGAAGAGCCTTCATTCGAAGAAGACAGAGTGAGTTGTATTTTTCATAGAATGAGAAGTATGAGTTCTTTCTAAGATCTTTCTTTCTCCTAAAAACCCGAGCCTATAATTTCTTACTTTTATCTCTGAGATTCAAGATGCTTTCCGCACTTACCTCTTCCAAAGAGGATCCGTGCACCGTAAAGAATTTGACAAGTGATCCATGAGTAATGCTGTGAGATCACATACTTTCGCTAAACTCTCCGATGTGTAGAGACTTATGTCCTAAAGTGGCCGTTCGAGTTGAATGAATGAGGTCTTACCTAGACTAAAATCTTGAAACATTATGGTTTGAGTTTATTAAGTTCATGATTTCTCAATCCTATATGAAGGGATTTTTTTTTATCCCAATGACTTCGTTGGTATTTGTAATGTCATCTTCATGAAGATATAATCTAACACAACAAAGTTATTTGAATCCGGAAGAACTCCACCTCCCATGGTCAAAATAAAATAAAATAAAAAATTTAATTTTAAATGAGAAAAAGAAAAAGAAAAAGAAATGAAGTGGGAAAGGTAAAGGTGCCGAACAACGAGACTGAGAGAGGGAGCCTCTTCCGTCCCTTCCAATATGTCAGAAGAGAGAAAAACTGCCCAAAACTTAAAAGACAACGATAGACTGGGAAGAACTCACTATCCCCGTTTTTACTCTCTGTTCTTCTCTATTCTTCCTCGTCTTCGTCTTCTTCACCATTTCTTCCATGGATCCTAGTAAAACTGAGGACGATCTCTTTCTCAATCATCATCCCCATGATCTGGACCCTTCTTCTTCGATTATTTCTCACCAAAATCATATTCACCCTTCCATTTCCAACCCTTCCGACGACCCTTCTTTTTCTCTTCCCGAAATTGTTCTATTTCGCTCATCTTGCTCTGAGTCTCCGAGTCATTCCTCCCCTGACTCGCCCACTCACTCAGCCAGCCATCTTCCGGGCTCTTCTCCTAAAAACCCATCTCACCAACCCCTCTTTATCAGTCCAGAACCCCATATCTCCTCCCAATTTTACACTTTCAATCCTGAGTCTCATGCCCTTATGATCCGTTGCATCCTGGAGCACCGGCTCGCCACTCCCGTTGAGATCCGAGAAGCCACCCTCGAGCCGTCCTCAAGTCTTGGCGTGCTGTGTGGAAAGATCGAAATGAGGAGACGGCGTACCTGACGGCTTGGAAGCGCATTCAAGATAAGCTCACCGCTCATGTTGATGATAACGGTAACGAATTTCTTTGTTTCAAGAACAATTCACAGCAATTCGTTTCACACATTAACCAATGGCAAGACATAGTTATGAGTTTTCATGGCGATACTGATTTAAAACACTTGGGACTTAAGGAAACCGTAGAGAGAATTAAGCAAGTATGGACAGTAGGTGCCAAATTTTATGGAATTCCTGAAAGTTACATTAGGGTTTGTGTTGCTGCATGCCCGGTGTGTTCTGCAGCTTCATCTGGATCTGGAGCAAGAAGTAAGCGACGGAGGTTTGAGTATACTGAATCTTTTGATGTGCCCGCTAAAGAGGTTCCTGATAAACTTCAACAGTTGGCTGTGAAGCATAAGGTGGTCCTTTGTATTCGGCAGAAGTATATTAGGTATAAGCCTTTCATGGCCGAAGTAAAGGATTACGCTTGTCACAGAGCTGGTGAGCCAGCTGCCAAGAAATCAAAGCTTCTGAAAAGGGAACCATATGCATCAAAGCGCTGTGGGTGTGGGTTTCGTATAAGGGCTATTGTGCCCATTGCAAATTATAATGAGAAGGATAAGACTTTTGTGTATCAAGAAGAGGGGAAGGCAGTGTTTAAGTTGTATGCAGTGCATTCTGGTCATGAACCAGGACCATTGGATGGTAATGCCAGGATTATGCATCGGGTTGTTGGCCACAAAGGAGGCTATCATATGGATCAAGAGACAGTATTTGGGGTGAATGATGACATGGAAAATGACACTTTCGGGTTGATAGGGAAGGATAAAGGAGATTTGCGGTATTCTGTTTTGCAGCAGGTGCAGGAATTGAGAGCTGAAGTTGGGATGTTGGAAGGGAAAATTTCGAAAATCCCACATGAGTTACTGGGTTTGGTCTCCCATGAATTGTTTGATGTTGTGAATAGAATTAGAAGTATAGGTGCAGGTTTGAAGCCAGTTGAATTGCTTACTGATAAAGAACATACCGATGATGTTTTGGTTGGTGATAATGATTTGGCAAATTGGAATAATCATCATCACGAAAGGATTTATGGGGATGGCAAAGATACAGAATTGATTGAGGATGATGAAGACAGTTTTGGCCGCACTCTAGGAGAAGTTATATCTTGGGACCAGATGAGGACAGATTGTAGAAGTCAGAAAGACCTAATGATCACACCTTGTAAGCCTGAAAGGTGGTTGAAATGCAGTGATTTTGATGAAAAGAGCATGCTTGATTGTGAGGAAACTAAACTAACCAAGCCTGTCCAACATGATGATGCTATTGTGTCTGATGTTGGTCTTGGCTGTATACAGGTTGATAGTTTCTACCAGGAAAATCCTAAGTGGTATGATTTACCTCCATGTAGTTTGGATCCTGGTGCAGATTGTGGGGATAGTGGGTTCCGTCATGAGGAGATTTTGTAGAGCCTCAATCATCAGAAGTTCATCCACTCTAACTTAGTTATCAATTTATGTTGTGCCTTTTGCCCCTTCAAGCAGATGAAAGTGGGATTGTACATTTATGTATACGGAAGGTTGGAGCTGCATGCCTGGAAGTTTAGGTGTATTTACTGCAGTCTGCATGTGGTTCTGTAAAGTATGACCGACCATGCTTCTCTTGCATATATCTTCGTTATGACTAAATTTGTTAACCAAGATCTTGGTCTTCAGAGTTTCTAGCTTGGTCCTTTGTATAATGAACATCAGTGTTTTCTGTAATCCATTTTGGAACCGAGAGATTCTTGTATGTATTAATGAGCAGCCACTGGCTTTTAATTCCTACTTTCATGTATTGCTTGAATGTCTTATGTGGCGTGTATCTAGCATACTGATTATTCACTTGCTATACGTATTTCAACCTTTTATTATATGTACAGAGATGTTTTGAGCAATATTTTTTTCTTGTTTGACCTTTGGAAATTGCAATTATGATGTTTAAGATCGAGATGGCGCCCATAGCATTATGGGGTTGTTTTACATTTTAGGTTTATCTTAATGCATTTGTGCAGAATTTTGCTTATGCTAAATGGTTGGTTGCAGGCTGTCCTTGAAAATTACCTTCAGGTCTACTAAGATCTGCATCCCTTTTAAAAGAATGTGATCCTCAAGGATTTTGGTATTCGTTCTTCGTTTCAACTTCCAGTTATTCTATCACTATGAATATAAGTGGTCTACACTCTACAATATGCCATGTGCTTTCCTCAATTGGCTGTACCTGTAGCAACATGCATAGCTGTTTATAGTTGTTCATGCTGACAATTGCTCTTGTATTGATTTGTATATCCTGGATTAGAACTTAGGAAATTTTTAATGGATTTTGGGATGCTTTTATGCCCAAAACAAGATGGGGAGTTTGTTACAATTTTCTATACAAGTTTGGAAGACTCTTTTTTTGTATCAATTTGTTTGCTGCGATTTGTTGATGAAGAATTTACTTAAAAATACCATAGAGATCTTATGTTGAATTTTAATACTCATCTGGATGAAACTGCTACTAACAAGGGTATATTTGCAGTTTATGCTGGAAGGCCAGTTGACAGGTTTTTCTAATGATTAAATGCAGTCTGCTTTATTACATTCATCTGTGAAGTAGTACTCTTATTTCATTTAACTGCATGGTATGACTTACAACGATATCTTCCATTTCTTTTCAGCAAGCTCAGCTTTTCAGTTTTGTTTGTTTGACGATTTTCAGGTTTAGTGTGAGACTGTATACAAACAGAATTTCAGAACTAAGAAAAAAGGATAACTCGGCTGTAATCTTATACATGCTTTTCATTTGGAGCGTTGATGCAGAATTTTGATATAGGATTGACTTTCTCTGGATATAAAGCCTCTCTAATGTTATAGATTTCTTTCTTGATTGGAGGCTGATTAACATATTAACTTCTAAGAGAATTGTTTTAATTTGTAAGTTGCTCTTTATGGTCAAGGCCTTTGAGTTATGTGGAACTAATATTAGAACTTGTTAGCAATTCTATTTTCTACTAGGAAGGATTCTGGTGGAAATAGTTAGATAATGTCTGCTCATATTAGTATATAAATTACTACTATACTGATGTAAAGAGTTGTGAATGGGATGAATTTTGTTTACATTTTAATTGATATTAGAGCTGAACAAAGCCACTTTTATTCAGGGGCTGTGGAAAGCAGCCAAAGTTTGCCAGTATGAAACTTTAGAGCCTCTCGGTTGGAGGACTGATGGAGTTGGTAACTACTGCCAATATTATCCTTCAAATTTTGAATTCCAGTGTAAAGTTTGATGTAATGATAGGAACCTATTCTTTCGGTTCACCTACTTCCAGATCCAATTTGAATGCTGAGTTTGAATTGCTTGGTCATGAAAATAGGAAGCTTGTCTTTATGTTTCTTTTGAAGCCTCAAATGGATAAATTCTTTTTCAAGAAGTCAGTCATTGATGTTTGATTGCAAGTGAACTTCAATAAGTCAGGCAATTTGGCATAGCATCTGCAACTCAGGATTTATTCTTAGCTATTGAAGAACTGGGCAAATGACCATCCTTTGTTCCTTGAGATATTTCAATTTATGAAAAATTGGGCTTGGACGAATCCTCTGAATCATTTTCAGGGGGAAAAAAACTCGGGAAGTGGTGGCAGAATATCGTTTATGATTATTATTTCTGGGAATTTATTAGGAATTCTGTTAGTTTGTTAGAAAGGATTCTAGTAGAAGTTAGATGACTGAACTATTAATAAGGGATGAGCTGATGTAAAGAGCTGTGCAAGAATTCAATTGAACTGTGTCTCTATTTTCACTGCATCCCTTTGTGTTACATAACAAAAAATAGAGAAAAAGGAAGCAATAGGTGGGAAAAAAGGGTAATATAAGTAGTACAAAAACAATATAGTTAGAAGTGTGAGTTGAAAGGTTGTTCATATATGGAGATTCCTTCGTTATTTCTCTCGTCTTTTCCTGTGTTCCATCTGGTGCACCTTGCATTACTTTGTCACAGCATGGCACACATTTTCAGACCATTCCTTCTCATGGTCACTTTGTATTCCCTGATGATATTTATTGTGCCTTGTACATATGAAACTGCATGGATTTTGATCGTAGAATGATGATATCTGGAATAATAGCTAACAATTGTGTACGCTTGATTATCAGGTGGCCTCCTGTCCTCTCTGACTTGGTCATCTTGAAGAGACAAGTTACGATCACAAAGTACAAAAATGGTACTTCTCTAGTCCTTAATGTAAGACATAATTAACTAATTTAATTAGATTAAGTAAATAGTTGATGTGACATTTTTTTCTAAAACACCTTATTCATCTTTCTTAATTCTCTCCCTCTCTCTAATCAATTATTGTTGAAGGAATATCAATAGGGCTAATTTGGGAAAATATTGATAAATATGTAAAATAGATCTTACATGTAGGACCAATATTAATTCCCTAATTAGGTTCTACATTAAAGACTAGAGGAATAACAAACAAGATACATGTGACCTGTGTGGAAGCTGTCTGGCTAATTTAAACTTTTACTCTTTTATGTGTCTAAGTTCTGCATTGTTTTCTTTCTGGCTAATTCAAACTTTTACCAATTGGTGATTGGTTGTTCATGAGTATTATTTCTCTGCATATACTTACTCTATAGAGCCTGAGGCACTTTTTTTTTTTTTAACCCAGTGGAAAATTTTGAGAAATTAGGGCTCCTTCATTACTTCATATATATTATATTAAACTTGCAGACTTTCATGTGCACACATTGACTGCATATAACTGAAGGGTCACTTCATCTTCAGATTTAGACTGCACGATTGTCCTTCCTACCGTTGCTTTTGGAGCTTCTGGCCTTGGTAACTTTTAATGCACATGCCGTAACAAGTATTCTCACCGGGCTTAAATGTAGGAGTTTTAGTTGAGAGGGTTTGCCTTGCTTTTAAATGTAAAATATCGATATGTTTTGTCTCTTAAATTTATAATTTTTCCTTCAAACTATCCTTATTGGTTGTACATGTAAAGGGGTTTTTCTTCCATGGAGGTAATTTCTAATGCAAATGATTAGATCAATCATTTTAGCGCAATCAACACTTTTTTTAAAAAAACAAATAACCAACTTAATTTTTATATATCTGAAATAGAAAAACGAAAGGAGGGAGGTGGATTTTTGCATGTTTTTCATACGAGGACATGTTTGTGGATTGCATTTGGAAAGCTGTGCTTGCTGAACTGAATGCGTTGTTTATTTGTGTTGGGCTGGATGGCCGAATGGCGTGGAGCAGAAGAGGAACTGAGGAAGTGGGATGCTGAGTTTTTGAAGGTGGACAGTGATATGATGCTTGGTATTGTATCAGCAGCACAGTATATGGGCATCAAAAGCTTGTTTGATTTATCCTGTCAGGCTTTGGCTGATAGGATAAAGGACAAAACAACAGAGCAGATTCGACAAACTTTTGACATAAAGAATGACTTTACTCCTGAGGAAGAAGAGGAGATTCTCAAGGAAAATCAATGGGCTTTTGAGGATTGAATTTAATTTTTTCCTTTCAATTGTTTGTTTTTTTCCAATTCAGAATTATTTGATTTCTAGGTTCGGCTTCAGAGTTTTTAATGATGACTTTATACTTATATATGATTAATTTTTAAATCTTAAAATCATGTTGAAAGAGATTAGTCATCAATAGTTTGTCCCAAGATATATATATATTCCCTCATGTCCTTAATATAAGACATATTTACCTAATTTAATTAGATTAAATGAGTTAGTTAAGTTGATTAGTATGACGTATATTTTCTAAAACATCTTTATCTTTTTTAATTTCTTTATTCCATCTTTTCCTTGATTATTGTTGACAGAGTATCAATAGAGGTAAATCAGCAAAAAAAATTGATAAATATATAGATCAAAATCAACTCTCTAATATATGTCTTAAGGACCAGAGAGAGTAGCATTTAGGAACATACATAATTCGCCCCATGGGGGCAAATACATATTTTCACTTGCCTTCCCCTTGAAATTGCGCTGGCCCCAAAAGAAAAATCAATTTCCCTGTGTCAAGTTTTAAATATTATACTGCCACCCGACCACCTTTTAATCTCCGCCTTCCACGGTCGCGGCCTTTTAACCATTAAGAAAACCAAATGCGAGCTCTTCAGTAAACAAGATTGAGTTAGAGTGAGTTATGGAAGCCAAAGACGATTTGCAGTTGGTGAAGGGCACATATTTTTCGATACAAAAGGACTTTGAGGTTCTTGAGAAGGAAAATAGGAAGATGAAGCAAACAAAAAATGACATGAAAAAGATCATAGTATGTTAAGAGTTATATGATACGGTATGATTTCACGTTGCTTTAGCATCACTAATGATTAATTGCTTTAAAGTTGAACGAAGTAAGAACTGCAGACTCATATGTTATCCGATATATTTCCTTAATTTTATACTTACATTTTCACGATAAACATATCATGATTAATTGCAAGGAGTTCAAAAGTAATGTGAAGTGTCATTTTCAGGATCCATACACAAATATTCTCTAAAAAATTGACAAAAAGTTCCACAGAGAATTCCCAAGTTGGGTTGCATGCAGAATATTAAATGACCACAACCCACACTCACAAGGTTTCAGAGCTCTTGCAATCGGCCCTCTTGACCATGCAATCAGGTCTACAATATATATACAATGTCAGTGTTTCACAAAATAAAAAATCACTAACTCAAAACTTAGGTGTTTATGACACCTTTAGGACAAGGAGCTATGCGAGTAGTAGTGACAACAACATGCAATTTGGAGATGTCTTTATTATGGAAAGCTTCTTAATGTCATCGAATTAAATTAGCAAAAGGTCATTTCACCGTGACGTTGTTAAATGTTTGTGGGCAAACATGACAACTTCTGGGGACTCACAATTGACGACTTAAGCATCACATCGTAAATTTCTCCCGACCAATTCACCTTTGGTTAATCTCAATATGATGAGCCATATATTCTTGCCTCGAGACACACTAGGTTTATTATGTCTAGGATGAGAGGCACAGGGATTGAAATATAGTGGTTCACTTAAAGCCTCGAGACCTTTATGACATGAACGATGGTGATAACATCGCCTACGAGAGTAAGACATTCCAACCCAACAATTTACAAGACTTCTTCTCTGATGCGATGACAATTTACTTATAGTTCAATGTGTTTTTATAAGTTACGCTTTATTATTACTTAATTTAACTTTAATTTTTTATTCAACCATATAAACTCACAACTAACATTTCTCCACACATTTTTTTGTAGGGATGGTGATGAAGAATGATTAAACAAATTATGTTTTTGTTCTTGTAAATCTCTACATTTTTAAAGAAAAAATACCAATGGATATATGTGTAGCGGTTTTATAACCGCTACAAATATTGTGACATAAACCACTATAAATAAAGATTGCTACTAAAACCATCACATCAACTGCTACAAGAGTTGCACAACCCCGATCACACTTTATTTCACACTCCTTCATTTCTTCCCCCCCTCTCTTGTTTTCTCTCATACGTAAACATTTTTTAGGAGATCAAGTCTTGAGCAAGCTAATAATATATGGTAATTTTTTTAAAAAAAAATCTTTGATTTCAATATTTTTTTTATCCTTCTTGTAATACTGATACTATTTGTTTTCTTCCTTATCTAGAACTTTAAGGACATTTCCTCAACATTTCTTCTATCATCATCAACATTCATTCCATAATCAAATATCATCTAGCTAATGGACAATATAATAAGTTCATATTATCTACAAATTCTCAGTATTATACCTATATAATATTTATATTTATCTTACTTAAGTTAATCATTTTAAAATATTAATTACTATCAATTAAATTGTCACTTAAATAATAAAATATTGCAATAATATAATGCACTCAAATTAAGGGGTTTTTTTTTTTAAAAAAAAAATTCAATATTTTATAGTGGTTTTAGCACTGCTATGAATTTTAGGAAAAATCCCTTTAAGGTCCATAGGACACAAAAAAATGGTAAAAAAGTCCTTGGAAAAAGAAAAACTGCTGCCATGTCCCTTGGGACTTTTATGTCACAGAATGCAAAAGTCAAATTACGTACCCACCCTTAGTCAATGTTTGAAAAAGGCTCTGTTTGAAATCCACTCTCCTATCATGCACTGTGATTTTCTCTCACGTGAAAACCCTGAACCACAAAAGCCAAAACCGTCGCCGTCACAGTCACAATCATTGTGTGTGTTCGATTCTGACGTTCCTTGACTTTTCCTCTGATACTGAGCCCTCTTCCTCTGATTGGAACTTGGATAACCAAATTTGGTTCAACTCGAAGCCGCACAAGAATACCGACTCCGACAGAAAGAACGGCACGCCTTGAGACTGAGGAAGAACATAAGTATGTTGGCTTGATAAATCTCCAATTCAATTGGATTTTTGTTTTGTTCTTTTTCCTATTTCTTTTTTATTGTTCTTGATTTTAGGGATTTTCATTACGAACCTGTACATTTCCAACAAAATAGTATATAGGAAAGAATTTATCCATGTGGCCTTTTATTAAATCAGAAGTTTTTGTTCTCAAGGAATTAGACAAAAACTCTGGATGGTTTTTGTTATGGACTCATATTAGAGGCCCATTCACCACAAGGCCCAACAAGGGCAAAGCATACTAGGATCTGCCAATAATGAAGGAGGATCCTAATCAGTCTATAATCAAGGAATATGCAGGTGAGGCGGCTGAAGCATGGGCCAGGAGGCGTACAAAGCCCAAGGACCCAAACCCTAAAGGTAATCTCTATAAATAGGAGGTTAACCTAAAAGGTACACATTCTCTATTCATACTATTTACTATTCATCCTCACTATGCACACACCCTACCCCCTTTTGGCTAAATGCCATTCTAGTGCATAGTGATCCAATATAAACATACTAGTTCGTTAAGGCTAGACATCTGTATTCTTATACAGAACATTGGCGCCGTCTGTGGGGATCGGTAAATTTCAATTCCAAACGACCAAAAATGGTTGCAGCTACAAGAAGTAATAGCCAAATGCTTCGGTAGGAGCAATTGCCAAAGGATCCACCATAATAGAACGAACGAACGGTTCAACTTGAGGCACAACATGAGAACTTGGTCGTTCAGATTATAACCAAGTGCAAGAAGAAGACACACGACATCGCATCTTCCCAAGTATTCGCGGCAACCCCTCAGAATGGGATTGCCCAACAAATCCAAACACAAGTCCAACAACCAAACCCTCCTCAGCAGTTTCAAGTCGAGAACCCAGACATTTGCCTTTTGCAGAACACGATTGGTTCGTTGTTAAGGCGGATGGATGAGATGGAGCATCGTAACTATCTTCGAGGCAAGAAGATATCCGATTGATGTAGGAGGATTTGGACCGTCGCAATGCATTTTGGCGGTAAGAAAAGGTGCAGAGGATGCGGTTGTTGGAAGAGTGTCTCGGAAGGGTTGAAACCCTGTTCGTGACATAAACCGAGATGCAAGTGGCCCTAACCGGGTTAATGCCTTGGCTTCGCTCGGGTTGATGCCCAAGGTCCTCAAATCAACAACGTTGAATGAAACTTGACCGATCAAGACCGGATACGAATCATTGAAGTTCGGGGTCCAAACCATACACTCGTGAAGGACAAACAAGTTGCCGACAATCTAGACGCTGGGAATAAGAGTCATGATACAAAGACGAGTGCGCCGGAGGATATAGAAGGAAGTATGGCAGAGAGGATAACAAATTTCCTTCCTCTGATGAGATTGCAAATGCTCCTTACCCCAAAGGTTTTGATTCAAGAGATTTGCCAAAATATGACGGAAGCCAGGATCTACAAGTCCATCTTAATACGTTTGACATGGAGATGCTTGTGAAGGGATTCAAAGGACATATCATACCTCGTTTGTTTTTTGGGACATTGTGAGGAGCTGCGTAGACTTGGTTTCACACTTTGCCTCCAAAGTCAATCCAGGATTTTAATAATCTGGGGGGAAGTTCTTGCTGAATTTTGCAACAAGCAAAAAACAGCCAAAATTTGAGTTTACTCTCGGCAAGGTCAAGCAATAACCAGGGGAAATGCTCCAGAAATATTTGAACCGCTTTAAAGACGTTGTGTTATAAGTACTTGGCTTGCTATAAAATGTGCACCTCCATTTGGTGATAGCCGGCCTAGACGCCTCATCTCGGGTAACAAAATCAATCTTTAAGCGGCCTGTCACGACCTTGTTGGATTTTAGAACTCGGTCCAAGCAATACCTGGAGTTAAAAGATATGAAAATTTCTAATAAGAGTAAATACCCTTTTGGGTCCCTAGAAAAAAACACGGACCCCATATTTGGTCCCTCACACAAAGAAATGCCCTTTTAGTCCCTGAAAAGGACGAATAAGGGTTGATTTGTGAATATTTTGGTCCCTCGCAAATTTCCAAAAAGCCCTTTTTAGTCCATAAAAAGTCCCATTTTAGTCCCTAGGGACGAAAATGGGGTCCATGTTTTTTGTCGGGGACCCAAAAGGGTATTTACTCTTCTAATAATGTGACAAAAGAAAGAAGGAGTCCACCTCTGAGAGGGAAGGAACAACTAGGAAGTCAAAGGCAAGACTTCCACGGAAGGAACTCAGAAAATAAGTCCCGAAGTAGCAAAGTTGAAGGAAAGTATGAGAAATACACTCCCTTGAATGTTTCATACTCTCAAGTTTGTAAGGAGGTAGCCTTGACCGAGATGAAGATAGTTGACCGACCTCAACCGCTTCATAACAAGGTGGCCTTAGATCAATCTCGGTACTATGAATTCCACAACCAACCTGGACATACTATGGATTAGTGCTGGGATCTTAGAGATGCCATTGAAAAGTTCGTCCGGGGAAGGAAAATTGCGACGAAGACGTGATCAAAACCCAGGGATGGAAAAATAATAAGTGCCAGCAAGGGGGCGAAGCAAGAGCCCAGCCCCTGAGAAGAAAAGGAAAGATCAGAAGCGAAGAAACCCGGGGACAAAGAACGATGACTTTCCCGAGGCCGAATTGGATTGTAATATCATCGGTGGAGCATTCGGAGGAGGGGAAACTCGTGAGTTAGAGGAAGAAATGCTCTAGGGAGGTCCTCTCTATAAGGGACCACCCGAGGTTCAAAGAAGATTATACCAAATTGGAACCCCCCCTTATTGTGTTTCACAAAAGAAGATCTGAAAGACGTAGCTCTAAGCCATCACAGTGTTTTGGTGATTACAAGAACTTTAGTGAACTGCCGGGTAAAGAAGATTTTCGTAGATGCCGGAAGCTCGGTAGACATAATCCTTTGGGATGCCTTCAAGCAGATGAAACTCGATCAAGAAGACTTAAAGCCGTGCAAGACAACCCTGACAGGTTTTAATGGGGAGCACACCCGTCCTAAGGGATACATTGACCTTAGATTAACGTTGGGGACGAAGGAAGCGTTCAAGTCAGAGCGGGTTAGGTTTGTTGTTGTCGATTTCCCGTCTACTTATAACATGATCTTGGGGAGGCCGACTATACACAATTGGGATATGCTGGTGTCCACAAAACATCAGAAATTGAAGATTGTCAGTAACAAGAATGAAGTTGTTACCGTCAAAGGAGACCAAAAAGAATCCCGGCAGTGTTACTTTGAAACGGTCAAAGAAAGTGAGGATGGTCCATCCTCTCCACCTCGGATTCGCAAGGGAAATGATCCCGGTGGAGATAGGCCAACCCTCGTGGAGGAGAGTCAAGGCTCTTTAGGAAGAAGGGGAGAACAAGCGTTAGCGGTAGAGTTGGATCTCATAGACGAAGTTAGAATCACGACACACTGTTGTGATATGGCCACAAAGCAACTCATCATGACTAGATATAATAAAAAAGTAAAGCCCCAGTCATTTGAAAAGGGTGACTTGGTGCTTCGAAGAGCTAACATAGGCAATAAAAACGCCAGAGATGGAAAGCTTGCTGCGAATTAGGGAGGCCCTTACCAGGTTAGAGAGAAGCTTGGCCGAGGAACCTATATGCTGGAAACTATGAAGAAGAAGTTACTGAAGAGAACATGGAACGTGGATAAGCTGAAAGTATACTATAGCTAAATCCGAGTTCCACGAATAGATGACTATGTCGCCAAGTCTATTTTAAATTCCTTTTTGGAATAATGTAAGACGACTATGTTGCCAAGTCTATTTTAAATTCCTTTTTGGAATCATGTAAAGACGACTATGTCGTCGAGCCTATTCAAATAAATAAAGAAATTCTCGATTGAGAATTCTATTGCAAATTGTTCAAGTCGTACCAGTAAACGAATTCAGCGTAATGAAACCCGTTTTCAAATAAAGCATGTAGCAATGAGTAAATGAATTCAGGGTTATTAAACCTATTCTCAACTCAAGTACGAATGAAGTCGAGATCATTGGACCCATTTCCATATAAAGAAGCTCGCAAGTGAAAGGCTCTCGAGGCCATGATGCATCAAAATTGTCTTTCTGGGGTAATGAAGTGAACCGTCATGCTGACCCTGATCAAGTTGAAATGTTTAAAGTTTTGGTTAAAGAAAACTAGATTTGAACATGTGACGGATTTCCTTTACTCCGGATTGAATTCTGGTCGACCGTGCCGGAATGTAATGTGATAGATTAATGAAAATCTTCACAAATATAATACCTTGTTATAGTACCAAATGAATATCCAAGTAGATTATGCGCGAATATTTTTGACTTTGGCCTAGTCATTCAACAGAACCCTAAATTTGGGTTCATAAAGTGAATTAATCATTGCGGTGAAAATCAAGCTCGGAGATGTATTCGGGTTGGACAAGAAATAAGCAGGCTAAACGGTTTGCGTAAAAAGTAAGTATTTTCCATTAATTGTTGGGTTTCTTACATACTATGAATTGCAGGAAAGTAAACCGAGTTATTAACCCGGGAAAAATTGTTACAAAACTAAGGGGCTTTAGTACCCTGAACAAAGAAATACAATCATAACGGCATCATGGCCCTTCAACAAGATGGAGCCCCAGCGTCAGGTTGAATCTCCTTACGTTCGTCATCACCCGATTTCCCTTCAACTGAGATACAGAATCACTGTTAGGAGAGGAAGAGAACGGGATCAGTCTGCCTTCATCAACGTAGTAGGTATAATCCAGCCCAAAGATATCAAATTCAACGCCGGGATTCAAAAGCTGGATTCGCTCAACAGCATTGTTAAAAGCCTCCGTCACAACCGTTTTTAAAGCCACTTCCTTTACCACAATATCAGCATTAGCGGTCTCGAGGGTGGCTTGGGTATGATTCAGTTTAGTTATGAACTCTTTTTGCTCCTCCCGAAGTAGCTCCAGGGCTTTTTCATCCCAAGCATAAGCCGTCTAAAGTTGGCGCAAATCCGAATTCGCCTTCTCAAGGTCCTTTTTGACCATATGAAGTTCCTCACCCATTTTAACCTCGACCGTTTGCAGTTCTTCTGAGCTTTGCGTTTCTGCTTATTAGTATCCAAATTGACCCTCTTTAGCTTAGCAACATGGGTATCATACCTCTTGTTCATTATGGTCAAAGTTTGAGCCAACCCGATGGCTTTCAAGGCATACCGCTCAATGTTTGCCATCTCCTGAAGCTCGGCATCCTCATATGGAAGGGGGTCAAAGAAGCGTTTTAGCGGACAAATCGCGTTGCGAAGCTGATTAGGCACCCCACAACTCCAGATGATCCCATGGGGGAGCTCCAAGAGTGGTGGTGGAGGAGAAAGATTCACTGAAGAAGAAGAACGAGGGGAACTTCGGTGCGCCGAGGTTTGAACGGGTCTTTTGGATTTTTGGGATGGGATTGCTTAGTCAGTTTTTGACCGCTTAGCCAGGTTTAACTGGCTATTTGTTCTAGCGTCAACCACACCAGGTTCCAGAGAAATTCACTTTTTGCTGGCCTCCGCGTCTGAAACCTTGGGGTTTGTAAACTCGGTAAGGTAAGTAGGCCTTTTGCCCATTCTTGGATCTACATAACAAAAAGACAATGGTTAGTTATTCATATAACAGAAAGCAAGAAACATGCAATGCAATACAATAAAACAGAATGTTCGTACTCGCCATCGGTCGTGTCTGGGCTTGGAGTTTTGGAATGTAATCAGCTGAGCTCACAAGGCCGTGTTCTTTAATGTAAGCTTCTATAAAGGATATCATGTCGGCTTCAGGGTCAAAAACGCCCTTGTCAGAAAAGTGAAATGCGGAAGGAGAGAGAGTATGATGATCCTCAGTCCAGTACAGGGGGAATCTTTCTTCCACACCCCTAGACTCGAAGGCCTTAAGAAACCAAGGCTGCTGTCCAGGCTTGGCAGCAACTTTGAAAAAGCTGGTCTGAAAATGTTTAAAAGACTCGGTGAAAGCCTTGAAGAGTCTTTGGCCGAAGACATCCTGAGGCGAGGTCCAACCTTTCCCAGATGAGGGCTCTTTACCAGCACGAGCTTTATGGACGATGAAAAGGTGAAAGAAAACTTGAAGGGTATAAGCTAGATCTTTAACCCTACAAAAATTTTCAAAAGCAATAGTGAAAGCCCAACTATTGGGATGAAGTTGGGAGTGAGCAAGATGTAGATGATTTAGAAGGTCGATTTGGAACTTAGTAAACAGAAAGTGAATACCAAGCCGGGTAATCAAATCCCGGTAGAGAAAAAAGAAATGCGGATCATCATCCCTTTCCTGGTGATTGCATACTGACTCATATTCGAGGGGCAGGTGAATGGTGTAGTCCTCTCCATCACGAACGGGTACCTTGGAGAGCTCGGTTGCGGTAAGCATGGACCTAGTGCGTAACACCTCTTCGATGACCCATGGGTCCGCGGTCTTCGAAACTCTAGAGGGACTTGCAGAACTCGATTGCACAGACAAAGATCGCTCAATATAGCGCGAAAGTGAACCCATCTATACCTATAACAAAAAGGTAAAAGTCAGAAACAGGAGGCATACTTGAATCATGGGAGCCATTATGTAAAGAAGAAAAAGCCAGCCAACTAGGAGGCTCTTCTACAACAAAACGATCCTCGCTACCAGATGCTGGGATGGAGTTGGAGGCAAATTTATGTCGGCAGGAGGCCAAAATCGACTCGGCTTCCGAGCCACGGCCGCTATTGACGAGATGAATGCTTAAATAGCAACAATCATCGCACGAGTAACCAATTTTTTCAAGATGGGATCCCGGTCTAGTTTGGTATACACTCTTTGGTGGGAAAATGTGAGAAGTCGGGGTAGATGAGTTATAATCCCAGTTGTGAATTCTAGGTGGACTAGTAAGGGATCCCGGCTTAGTGACGTTCAAGTCACGGCTCTCATGCGGTTGTGTTTGGGTTCTTTTTCTACTCCTACTACCCTTGGGTTTGTGAAGCAGTGCATCTTGCTTCTCGTCCTTGGTACGGGGAATTCCCTAGAGCCAGTACTTTGCTCCAGAAGAAAGTTTCTAAAGTGTCTCATATTCTTCTTCTGGAATTGCTTTATCAAGAATCGTAGAAGGTAAAGGAGTACCCTTACCCATGGATTTTCTAGAAAAAGAACCAAGACACAAAGATTATTGGAATGGCTCAGTTCAACTGTTTCAGCCTTTTGGGCCAAGAGAGGAATTACCTAGAAGATCATCACAGCCACCCAAGGCGAACGTGTTTGGTTAAAAAAAGGGGGAGAAAGGGATGAGTAGGACACTAGAAATTCAAAGATATAAAACAAAGCACGTACCTAGAAAACCCAAAAACCCTAAATGCCTACTCAGAAAACCAAAAAATAAGGTTTCGGCAAGCATAGTCGAAGAAGCAAGAATAAAAGTAGGTGAAATAAAGTGGAAGCAAAAGAAGAGAAGGAAGCAATGTGAGTGCCTGGTCTTAGAAAGATTGAACGAAACTAGAAGGTGCAAACTAGAGTATCGGGAGAAGAGGTTTCTGGGAAGACAAAGAGAGCGTCAAGCGAGAAGTGGTGAGAAGAGGGGGAAAACGTGAATATATAAACGTTACGAATTTGAAGAGTCAGGGGTAGTGAAGACAATTCCTACTGAAAAGCATATTTCCCCCAAAAAGTGCAATGATGACTGATACTAAATGACGTGGGCATTAAATGTGCATGAATATCAAATACGGTAGAAGCGACCACTACCAAGAAATGGCGGTTTTACGCCATGACGATAGCAAACAGATAGCTGTTCAATTGTCAGTGAGAAGCGAATGGAATCTGATCATATGCTATTATCTTTTTATGATATCCCAGATTGGGGGCAGCCCATAGTGGAAAGGTGCAAACTCGACATTCTGGACGAAGGTTACGAAAGAAATCCCAGCCATCATGAAAAGCAAGTGAGCTTTCAGAGCAAACTAACCCAGAATACATATCTGGGGGCAATTCGTGTAGAAGTCAAACAAATCCGAAGTCAATACAGAACTTGGCATGAAGTCAAATGAGTTAGCCATGATGACCAAATATATTTTCCATATTTGATTTGGGATGCGGATATACTTATGACCCAACAAAGATGGAAGAGCAGTTTCAAAGCAACTCAACCCGAATTTGGTGTCTTGGGGCAGCTCGCAACTTCAACACAAGAATCTAAAGATCACTAGAGCTTGGACGAAAGTTCAAATGATGCGGAAATAAGATTCGTCTTTACTTAGGAACCCAGTTAAATCCGTGTTCAAGGCTAAATAATCAATGCACGCCGGCAGCCCAGAGACCTGAACTACCGGGCTGGGGGCAACTGTTATGGACTCGTATTAGAGGCCCATTTACCACAAGGCCCAACAAGGACAAAGCACACCAGGATCTGCCAATAATGAAGGAGGATCCTAATCAGTCTATAATCAAGGCTATAATCAAGGAATATGCAGGTGAGACAGCTGAAGCATGGGCCAGGAGGAACATAAAGCCCAAGGACGCAAACCCTAAAGGTAATCTCTATAAATAGGAGGTTAATGACAGAGATTTGCCGTGATCTCCCAAAATACCAGATTAGAAAAGATTTGCAGTATAGTGTAACCGGGTCGTTTCCCGATGAATTCACAATCGGTTCAATTCGAACAACAATAAAAGTAAGCGAAAGAATGATTTTGGGGTTTTTGATTTAAACTGATTAAAAACGAAAATAGACTGAAACCAAAATGAAATATGCGAAATAGATTGAAACAGATTAAAAACAGTTAACCCAGAATTGGGATTCCATAACCTTCATCTGACAAACAGATAATAACCAAACTCGTGATTGATTCTGGACGAACCGAGATCTCTGCGTTAGTCCAGATATTCCCTCGACTAGACGATCGTCTAGCATTTGATCGAACACGTGGCGAGTTCGCTGTCCGATCGCACAACGCTCTCTCGTAACCCGGTCCGACCTAAGTCCTTGGGATATCAATCTAGGTATTAAATCTAATACCTAATCCGCAATTATAATCGGATCCGATTAAAATAAACAGACGATTCCAGATTACCGAATGAAGCGCATGTCCTCTGGACTCTTGGAACCCTCAATCCATAGGTTAACCACGTAAACTTAGCCGAGCATGGCTAAGCAAAACGAAGAAAAGATGAAAAACGCGAAGAACACGAAGAACATGAATAACACTTCAGAGAATTTGAAAACTCCTATTTTGATCCACCAAAGTCTAAAAACGTGAATGACAAGATGTTTTAGGCTGCTGCCCACTTAACCTAAAAATGGAAAAATGAAAATGGGGCTCCAATCCAATTCAGGCCCAAAACAGAAAATAATAAAAAAACGGGCTTTAATTACAAATTTGAGCCCAATTAAAATTCCAACTTCGGCTCCAAAATCGACCGCCCTCTTGTCCGAATTTGCCCTTCATGTCTTCATAAGAATTGTAGCTCTCTGAATCATCTGAAATATGAAACAAAAATGAGGCAAATCCGATGTCCGGTTCAAGAGTTATAGTAGAAAGAGTGAAGCAATATAAAACTGGAATTTTATTATTAAAAATGGCTAAAATATAGTCAAAGGCCCAAAGCCCAAATAAGTATAAAAGCCATTATTTATTAACTAAAGAGTCCTAAATTATTAATCAAGAGATAAAAAGAAGTGTATGAAATATTCAATTATCAGTTAACCTAAAAGATACACATTCTCTATTCATCCTATTTACTATTCAACCTCATTGTGCACACACCCCACCCCCTTTTGGCTAAACGTCATTCTAGTGCACAGTGATCCATTTCTCTCTTCGATATCTGCCTTATAGATATCTTGGAGAATCCTTTTGATCCAATATAAACATACTAGTCCGTTGAGGCTAGACATTTGTGTTCTAATACATAATAGGTTTTTTAAATTGGTTAGTCTTATTGATGTTATATTGTGAACTTTTTAAAGTGAAGCTGTTTAATTCATGCCCCTGGTTGTATCCTTCAAATCCTCTAATTTTATTGTGAACTTTTAAATTCAATTCTCCAACCTTCTTATCCAAAATCGTAGGTCATCCGTCAAAATGTATACTTCAAGTCCACATAGGCTCAGGTCCATTATCGGTTAGGAATTGTGAGGTTTCTTTTAAGAATTTTTCTTCTAAAACATGTCTTACATAACTGCTCACCTAAGCATCTTTGTTGTTAAGTATTTTTTGCCAATATAGAAGGTATATATTACAATTTTTTAGCATACTTTTGACCATAACAATGTTACTCATATTTTGCCCCATCTATAATATATTCTTTTCACCTGTTATTCTATATTTTTTATTTTTATTCGTTAACCCTCAATATTGAGTGTTGGATTCCACAATACCCTTACCTTGCAGAAGTAAACTCACTTGAGCTTGTTGCTAGACCATTCAATCTCGCTTGATTGATACCTTTACTATATTGAAGTTTTAGTTGTATTTCTCTATTATGATTGGGCTATTTTGTTCATAGGATTAGATTATGCGACTGATTTTGATTTGTCTTCATCTTTCCCTTTGTCCAGTTTTGGTTTCTTTTAACTTTCAAGAACTTATGTTGGGAATCAAAATGAAATGAATTGAGTTATCTATCATTGATCATATTTGTCCCTTTTTGTTTACTTAAACAAGCTATTCCATAGAGGATTGGAGAAATATGACAAGGGATATTGGAGAAGCATTTCAAGAAATGTTGTGGTGACAAGAACATCAACTCAGGTAGCTAGCCATGTTCCAAAATATTATATCGGCAAAGGGAATAATCAAGGAAAGAGAGCAAAAGAGCGAGCATCCATGACATCATAACTACAGACACCAACGTTGAACCTATAGATCAAAACCAGATTGCTCCTTCAAGCCTTCAACCTCAGATTATCTCTCCATGCCTTCCATTGCATAATCAATCATCGTCAATTATTTAGTTTAACCCTCAAAATCCTTCATTTGTCAATCTCTTGGGTTTGGGTACCCATACTATGGTTTTCCTATCTAGAGATATAGATGATAAGTGAAGAACCGGCTGAACCCAAGAGGGGGGGTGAATTGGGTGAAGATTAAAAACTTGACACTTTGAAAATCTTTTCACATTTTTCTAACTCAACAGTTTGATATTCAAATAAACATATACTGGAAATATAAGAGATAAGGGAAGAGATTATGCAAACTGTGATTTATACTGGTTCGACCCTTCCTTGACCTACGTCCAATCCCCAAGCTCCACTTGAGATTTTCAATCCACTATCTCCTTGTTTAACCAGGCACAAGAGAAAAGCCTTTACAACCTCACAAGTTTAGCCGGGCACTTGTGCAGCCTTTACAATCTCTTACCGAGATACTCCCTTACACACTGTAAGGATACAATTACACACTTTGTAAACAAAGGATGATCCTTTCACTCTCGGATTCACTCCCCCTTACAAGTTGTAACTGTACACACATACTCAAAGGTTCCACAACCTTGAGATTTGATCACTAAATAGATAATCAAATAAGTTTTTAGACTCTCTCAAGAGTAGATGAATAATAATCACTGAAGTACATAATCAATCATCACACTCTCTACTGAAAAATATATAAACGTGGTGAAACAGAGAGTATATGAGTTAAGAGTTGGATTCAGAAATTTGACATTTCGACAGTACAAGCTCTTCTCCGACCCGTTCTATCTTGAATGCTTCTCCTTTTATAGTTAGGTTCAATTTATGACCGTTGAGCAATTCCTCCAGTTTAGAATATGATCGTTGGAAGAAATATAGCCGTTGAAGCTTCTGACGTCATCATCTATTTTTTGATAATATGATGTTAATCCTTTGTTTGATCATCTGAAACTTGCTAACAAACATGATTAATAGCATTGAGAAGTATAGCAAGTAGACATCAATTGATAACAGTCATTTCTGAATTCTCGAGACGTTGTGAACTGAGCTCTGCTATCTGACTTGAGGTAACAATACCCTTGGCTCGAGTTACACTATCGTTCAAGTATGAGATGACTAATCACAGCACTATCTGACTCGAGGCAGAAAAATCCTTGGCTCGAGTCTGTGCCCAAACTCGAGGCTGTATTTAAAGAGGCTCGAGGTAGTTCTTCATATTCGTGGTGTATCAGGTCCGTTGGCTCGAGTCGACATTTACTGGCTCAAGTCAAAAACTGCTCTTCATTCTTCAATCTCTCGGGTTTCCCATTTGACCCGAGGCACACACTTTGGCTAGAGGTAAAAAGCTCTCTCAAAGTGTCTATCTTTCTGTCTTCACTTAGACTCGAGGTGCCACTGCTAGCTCGAGGCAACTTGCTCTTTTTCATTTTCTTTGATCTTTGATTTGAACTTTGTTGATTCCAAATTCTATGAAACACTTGTTGAGTCTAGATTCATATGGAGTTGGTTTCACTTCATTTGGTTGTGTATAGTGTGAGCTATGTCAAGAAAACCAAGCCTATGCTGAAATGAATCAAGAATTTTAAGTGTCAACTTTGGAAGGACATAACTCCCTGGTCTGAACTCAATTTTGGCTGGTTGAACTCTTAATGGAATGCATTTCGAGTCTACTTTCAAATGGCACTGATTTCAGCTCAATTCGATTTGTATATTGTGAGATACACCCAAAATACCGAAGCTTGGTCTAATGTGTGGCGTGAATTGATGGTCCAACTTTTACAATTCATAGCTCCTTGATCTGAACTCCTTTGGTCTTGAATTTTATATCCAAATGACGCATTGGGAGTATGTTTTCATATGCCACTAGTTTCACCTCAATCCGATCTCTGGTTTGGGAGATATCATTGAATTACTAGACGTCGCCCGAGCTGAACGTGAAACAGAGTAGAACAGAGTTGCTGAAAGTGCACCTGACTCGAGTCAACTGAAGCCTGACTCGAGTTTTGACCCAAACTCGAGGCAGTGAGTTGCTTGCCTCGAGTCAATCATACCAGATGCCCAAAAACACTGTAGAAAGCATTCTAACTCGAGTCTAGACATCCTGGCTCGAGTTACTTCATCCCAACACTTGATTTTGCTTATTTTAACTCCAATTTGAGTTATTCCAACTTCCATATCATCGTAGGAACTTCTAGAATCAATCTAAGAGCTTTTATAATGATTTTCTCATTCCATTAAGCAATTTCTTCTTTCTTTCTTCTTCTCTTGATCATTCTTCATAACTTAACTCTTTCTTTTTCTTCTCTTCTCTTGATCATTCTTCATAAACCAACTCTTTCTTTCTTCTCTTTCTCTTCTTCCTGATCATTTTCCACAATTCAATTCTTTCTTTCTTCTCTTCTCTTGATCATTCCCAAAATCCTTTGATAGCTTCTTGCTTCCTTGATATTTTCTACAAGTTCTTCTTTTTCTTTCCATAACCTCTTATCTCCTTCTTGATTAATCTTTATAATTCAACTTGGACTATTCTACATTAAATATATAACAGTTAGTCAATGTAGGAGATAAATATAGTATACAAGCTTTTTGCTCTTAATAATGGCATCTATATAAGACATCATCAAAACTAATCATATCCAACAATAAGTACTTTTGATATAGCTAACTTTTTTGGTAGCTAGGATGACTTGTAATGGCAGAGAACTTTCTGATTGTATTTAACAAACACGTTTTGGCTTTTGCATTTGTGTAAAGGCACATTTGTATTGATGACAATTTGTTGAAATTTGTATTTGTGAAAAGGGGCATTCATATTGATGACAATGTTATTGACAATTTGTATTTGTGTAAAGGTGCATTTGTATTGATGACAATGTTGTTGACAATTTGTATTTGTGTAAATGTGCATTTGTATTGACTTGATTTTTTTTTAGTTACATGATGAAATTTTTGGCGCCTTAGTGTGCTTTGTCAATGTCATGTAATGATATGTATATAAAATGGCATGATGTCGATGTCTAGGTTTTTGACAACTCCATGGACTACCTTTGCCAAGTGAATGTCTAAAAGTTAACATGTCCATGTCCACGTTTTTAACAGCACCATCTCCATGTTTTGACAACTTCATCTGCACGTTTTAAAACCTTCATCTCCAAGTTTTTGACAACTCCATCACAACATTTTAACAACTTCTTCTGTTAGGTTTTAACAACTCCTTCTCGATTTGACAATTCCTTCTGTTAGGTTTTGACAACTACATCAGCATGTTTTAACAACTCTATCTCCAGGTTTTTGACAACTCCATCTGTACGTTTTAACAACTTCATCTCTAGGGCTTTGACAACTTCATTGGCACATTTTGACAACTCTATCTCCATGGTTTTGACAACTCCTTCTGTTAGGTTTCGATAGCTTCTTCTTTGAGTAGACAACTCCTTCTATTAGGTTTTAACAACTCATTCTTTGAGTATTGATAACTTCTTCGCGTGGGCTTTGACAACTCCTTCTTTGGGTATTGACAACTCCTTCGGGTTGGGCTTTGACAACTCCTTCTTTGGGTATTGACAACTCCTTCTGTTGTATATTTAATACACTTCTTTGTTTCTATTGGTGAATAAATTTAGTACTATTTATGTAATAAATAATGGCTTTAATACTTATTTGGGCTTTGGGTCTTTGATTAGATTTTAGTCATTTTTAATGATAAAATTCTAGTTTTATATTACTTCACTATTTTCACTATAACTCTTAAACCAAACATCGGATTAGTCTCATTCTTGTTTCATATTTCAGATGATTCAAAGCGCTACAATTGTTATGAATACTTGAAGGGAAAATTCGGACAAGAGAGCGGTCAATTTTGGAGCCAAAGCCAGATGTATATTTTTAGATTTTTATTTGGCCTCAAATTTTGTAATTAAAGCACATTTTGATTTTATTTCTGTTTTGGTCTAAACTGTTGGAGCCCATTCCATTTTGTAACTAGGTTTTTACCTAGGTCAGCCACCAACATCAGATGATTACGTTTTTGACAGATTTGAGATTAAAACATAAGTTTTATTTTTCTCTCAATTGTTCTTCATGTTCTTCATTTCTGGTTTTTCGAATTCCTCAGCCATGCTTGGCTAAACTTTTGCGATCGATCCATGAATTGAGGATTCACGCTTACATCCAGAGGACATGGTCTAAATGGTAACTAAACTCATTTCTATTCATTTTATCGGATTTGATTTCTAGAAATAGTTCGAATATTATATTTAATATTCGGTTTGGTTAATTTCAAGGACTGAGTTCGAACTAGGTCAAAGTATTACTGCGTGATCCCACAGTGAAACGCCACTGTTCAGACAGATGCTAGGTGATCGTCTAGTTGAGAAATTTTCTAGATGAATGGAAAGATTTCGGTTCGTCCAGAACCAATTGTGAGTTTTGTTATGATGTTTTCATCCGATGATGGAATGGAAGTTCTGGAATCCTGTTCATGAATTGATTAATTTTAATATGTTTATTTCGTTTATTTCATTTTGTTTATGTTTTGCTTGCATTTTAATTCCACTGAAAAACTCCTCCCATTTCGTTACTTTTGCTCTGTTTCATTGCTGTTACTGTTAAAATTAGACACGGCTGTGAATTCCGTGGGAAATGATCCAGGTTCCCTATATTGCAAATCCTTTACTAAATCTGGTTATGTTGTGAGAACTTGAAAATTCTCTATCAAACTCCTTCTGTTGGGTTTTGACAACACCTTCTTTGGCTATTGACAACTTCATATCTGGGTTTTAACAACTCCTTCTGCTGGATTTTGACAACTCCTTCTTTAGGTATTGACAATTCCTTCTGTTGGGTTTTGACAACTCCTTTTGTTGGGTATTGACAACTCATTCTATTGGGTTTTGACAACTCCTTCTGTTGGGTATTGACAACTCATTCTGTTGAGTTTTGACAACTCATTCTTTGGGTATTGACAACTCCTTCTATTGGGCTTTGACAACTCCATTGGGTATTGACAACTCCTTCTATTGGGCTTTGACAACTCCTTTCTTAGTTCTTGGTTTTAAGTTTTGATGGTAACAACCACTTCCCAAGAATATGGACTTAATGATTCAAGACAATTCGAGTTCATGTTTATCAAACTCAAGTTCAAAATAGTTATTGAAATCCAATTGAATCAGGAAGTCTATTTTTACAAGTAACTTGAGTTCTCATCTTAATTCAAAAGTGCACCTATTCATTCTGAATCAAACAAGGTAAAACTCGAGTTTGTCTATGCAAAACTCGAGTTCCATATATAAAACTCGAGTTCTAAGATAATGTTTCAAACTCCTCTTAGACCTTAAGTAAACTCGATTATTACTTTGGAAAACTTGAGTTTCACTTTATGAAACACGAGTTGGTAACTCGAGTTTGAACAATGTAACTCGAATTCTTAATATTTTTCACGAATTGTTAAACTAAAGGATGGAATATCACCAAGAGGGGGTGAATTGGGTTATTTAAAAACTTTTTGTGATTTAACCCCAGAAACGAATAGAAAAGCACAGAAATGAAAAGAAGGATAAAAGACACAAGAGATTTATACTGGTTCGGTCTAAATCATTAACCTACATTTGATGGCTTCTAATATCTCAAAGGAGCTAAGGAATGCAGGTGCTTGGATTCTAGAAGAAATGTGCCAATTCAGGTTTCATTCCAACATTACAACTACTATTCATTTCCCTTCATTGGTCTCCTATCTCCTATATCTGAACAACATCTGGTACCTAATTTTGGGTAAGAAGACCGTTAAGATTGAGAGATTCAGGAAGGTTCATTTGGCCAGGATGAAGATTTCATTTATTGAGGCCAGTGGTCAGTCAAAGCCCAAGAAGATGAAGAGAATGGAGCCTTCACCTTCTAAGGACAATGAGGCCGAGTCATCATAAGCAAGGTCCCCTGCTACTACTCCTTCCTTCCTTGAGGTTACCATTCAGACGTACCGTTACAATGCCTTGCAAGCTGCTATCCAGACATCTCATGACTTTTTCCTCAGCAAAATTGAGCAATCTCATGAATCCTTCTTTCTACCCTCAATCCTTATTCAGCTTCTCAATCCACCTTTTCCTCTGACACTACTTCACTAGCTTTTGATCCTATAACCGCTATAGTCGTTTACACTCCACCTCTTACTTCTGATCCTCTTCCTCCTTCTTCAGATATCACTTTTCCCTAATGACAAAGGGGGAGAAAAGTAGTAGCTTTTGATATGTTCTTATCTCTTTGTTGTTTTCATTGTATTGTGTTTGTTGTTTTTTTGTATTGTCTAGTTTGTACTTGCATTTTCTTGAACCATATTTTATATTTTTTTATCTTATAATTGTGTTATTATGTGCCCAAGTATCTATCTTCTTTAATCTTCAAATAATCTTTCGAACATACTCAAGTTTTGTTATCATAAAAAGGGGAGAATGTTAGTTCTCGAAATATGTTTTGATGATAAGAAGCCTTGGAATAGAATACAATAAGGACTTGATGATTCAAGTCACTCGAGTGTGTTTCTAGACACTCGAGTGATAGAACTATATTTGAACAAAAAGTTGATTCAACGAGATTCCTCACTTCAAGTGATCTGAGATGAACACTCGAGTGGTAAGTAATACACTTAGAGTAATGATCCTAACTTCCAGTATTTTGCAAGTCACTCGCTGAAAGATTGAAGAGTGATGCAAGATCACTTGAATGGATAAGTTAGAACTCGAGTGGCTAAGTTAGCACTCGAGTGATCCTCCTTCACTTGCAGGAATTCTGCAAGTCACTCGTAAGAATTTTGGTAGTTATGATAGATCACTCGAGTGATAGGCTCAGAACAGTCGAGTGAATAAGTGACCACTCGAGTGCTAGTAATCACTTACTCATTTTGTGCAAATCACTCGCGATGGTTCTGCAAGTTATAAACATGCTCACTCGAGTGAGTAAGTTGCCACTTGAGTGATGGTGAGCAACTCACAAGGTTTCAATGAGTCACTCTCTGATGGACCAATAATACAATGTTTCTCATCTAGAGATCACTAGAGTGATCCTAAGAATCACTCAAGTGATCCAAGGTCACTTGCCATCAAGTGCAAGTGATCCAAATATGCACTCGAGTCACTGGCAGTGTCGAAAATATTTTCAAACAAATAGAAGATAACTAGAGTTAGGTTTTAAGCACTCGAGTGACACAATCTTTCAATGCTTCCTTACTAGAACTCAAAGTTCATCAGGAAATCGAGTTGCATTGCAAAGAACTCAGTAATAAGTACTCACTCAAGTGATACTAAATCACACTCAAGTACAAGTTCATCGTCTTTTGAAAATCAACGTCTCAATAAATTTGAAACTTGTTCTGTCTTAGAACATAAATGTCTAACCTCTAAGGGTTAGTTAATTGTTAATATCGGATTGAGTATCTATTTGGCAATATCTATTGAGGAGATATCACCAAGTAGAAAGATCACCAAGCGACACAAGGACGGGGGTCCCGTCTAAGGGTGAAGTGTGTGTTTAGTGTGGCAGTATGTAAATATTCAAAGTGAATATATGTGTACCTTTCACCTGAGGGATTCCTTCATATATATAGTGAGGAATTAGGGGTCCGCTTATTAAGTTCCCCACCTTGGCACGTTTACATCTTCTATTGTGCGCATTATCCGGTCATGGGGTCATGGATCTATCATGGGTAGACGATGATAACTGTCATGGTATACTTGTTATGGGCCTTAACTTTCTAAAGCCCATTATTGAGATCCATAACAGTTGCCCCCAAGCTCAGTTATTCGGATTTCCGAACGTCCGAGTTTATTCTGACACAATTCCCTGACTTTGGTTTAGGATTCTTGATCTCGTCCTCAGGTGTTGGCCGACTTTCTCTACTTCTTATGTTAAATTGAAATAAATCAATCGCTCTTGAAAATATAAAATCCCGTCCTTTTCGGCAGAGTTTATATCTGAGTTAATCTCATTTATCATAAGGCACTTTTGTCCCTTATTTGAGTTAGATGATAGCAATGCCGATATGTTCACGGGCACGACTGCTCATCTACCAAGGTGTCTTTTCGCTTACCCGCATTGCAGCTTATAACCGCCACTTCTGACACTTAAAGTCACGTTCCCTCAATAGCCGTCGTTGGTTATCGTGCACATTAATTCTTCACGTCATTTCATATTCACCATGATTACCTCTTTCTAGGGTTTTCCCTTGATCTTCTCGTAACCGACGAGACGATTTGTCTCCGAACGTCATCACACTAAAGTGTCTATAAAAGCTTCAGTATCCTTTTTGATTTCTTTACGCACTTGCCTTCTGTATAAAATTTCTCTAAACTCCCAGCAGCAGTTAAACTTTCTTCATCTTCTCGCTTCCAGGTATATTTGAAATTTCTAATCATTATCCTTGCTATTTCTTCTTCCTGGTTTGAAGCCAGCTCTATTCTGGTTTTGTTGTTCTGTCACTCTTGCTTTTGGTTTTATCTGGGTGTTGAAGAACTGTGATGATCCAACTTGAATTCCTCTACGAAGGATCAAAATGTTGTAAAACCATTGTGAAGCACTATCATTGATCTGAGTCTGCAACACCTTTAGACTTTGTTTCCCTTGTTTGCCTTTTCTCCTTTGCTTTCTAGGTAATTCACTATACTGGGTTTTATGATTTCTGGCTATATTATGGAAATGCATGCATTTACCCTTGCTTTTAACACCTTGCGGTTGTTTATTAAGATGGATCCCAATCCCAGCGTTCTAGTAGATATGTATGGTAGGCCTATCCCCGAAGAAGATAGGGAAATTCTTGAACGTGTTCCCCGGACGGACTAAGCTCGGCTTTGGTCCATTCTTCCTAGTGATAAAGAGAAGATGGAAAGTTTGCTTAGGACTTTTCGAGGGAGTAGAACTATGGAGGGTATCCGAGTTCCTACTTTACAAGTTCCTAAGCCATATGTCGTTCCTTTATCTGCTATGCCTTCTTCTCTTCCAGACTCCGAGGTTCCTAGACAGGCTACATTGGTTCAGAACTTTGGTCCGTGTGAAGAATGCCAATTCAAAGCGATTGATCTCGCCAACCTCGGTCGTGATAGAGAAGCTGAATTACTCTTGGATAAGTGCCGTTGTAACGTCGGATCCGAGAATATTTTAGATGTCGCTTCGCGGACTCATTCTGTTTCCTTGTCTTTCAATGATCATCATGATATTCCTGTTATCCCAGGTATAACTCATGGTTCTGACTCTAGCCTTTTTCCTTTTTGATTTAGGTATTAAATGTCTTCATCTTTCGATCAAATTAATCAATCCGAGACCAAAGAAACCACTCTTTCTGGGTCTTCACGGATGTCACTCATCAAAGAGTATGCCGTGAGCAGCGTCGTTACCCGTATAACAAATAAAATGTCAGCAGAAGAGCTTGTAGGCACTATCCGTGGTGGGGAAGGATACGACATATGCTTACCTTTGGTAAGCGAATCAGTGGCCTTTGGCCGATCGAGTGACAATGACTTCCATTTCTTTTATTTCTATCAAGACATAATTACCCGTCTTGGTCTACGGTTTCCATTTTCCGACTTCCAGATGTGTCTACTTCGCCATCTACATCTCGCCCCTTCACAACTGCACCTTAATGGATGGGCTTTCACCGTAGCCTTTGAGAATTATTGTAAAAAAACATAAAATCAAATGCTCTGTCTCTGTCTTTTGTAATTGTTTCTCCTGTTTAGAAACTAATGTCATCGTAGAGGGGGAAAAATGTCTTTTGGTTGGACCTCACTCCGCGCTTCCCATGGACGCAAATTTCTTAGGCCCTTCACCGATTCTTGGAAAGGGTTTAAAGATTCGTTTTTTAAAGTTGTAGCCAAACCCGGTGAAACGCCTTGGTTTTTGCAAACCCTTCCGTCAGGAGAAGTTGATGAGCGATTCCCGTTATACTGGTGTATTGGGCACCACAAACTCTCTACCAAAGATTTTCTACCTTCTACCTTCCACCTCCCGATGTTCCGATTCCGAGGATGATGCCATAGTTACCCTTACCAAGCTTGCCAGTAGAAAGGATAGCCTGGTGAACTCGGCTGATTATATTTTGTCTTCTGTTAAAAAACGACCCATCTCGGGTATGCTAACTTCTTTTTTGCTCTCATACATTTTGTTTTATATCGGCTTCTGACCTACTCAACTTTCTTTTCAGGCAAAAAAGATGGGAAAAAGACCCGCTTATCTTGACGTGACATGCCGTCCTGAGGAAACGAAAACTCTTGTGGATCGCCCATTGACTCCTGGTGGAAAACGAAAGGATTCCAGTGGAGGGCCCGTCACACAAGCTGCCGCCAAGAAAGCCAAAACTTCAAAGAAGAAAGCTTCTGCTCCTTCTACTACTACCGTTTCGTCTTCCTCTAACATTGATCCCAGACCTCGGACAGAAATGGCCGCCCCTAAAGTTTCAGTCCGAATTCCGTATTCTTATCTCTGGGAAAACAAAGTTCCTAGAAACCTTCGCAAAGCTATTCGCCCACCTCCTCACTATTTTGATGGAAAGAGATTGGCGCCTTTTGAGGCCAAAGAATTGAAAGAGATGGAGCCTCTAAATTTGAAGAATGCCAGACTTTGCCAACTCGTCGCTCATCTTAAAGAGAAAGTCGGTCTTTTGGAAGACGACTTAGACTCTCTTGATGCTGACAAGAGAAAAGCTGATGAGGTATTGGCCCAAACCCTTGACGACTTCGAAGTGTCTAAGGCTGAAAAAGAGAACCTTCTGGAAGAATTACGTGTTACTCGCGAAAATCTGAACAAAGCCGAGTCTGAAGTTTCTCGGAGGGTACAGATTTACGAGAACGCCGTGGATTCCGTGGCCGGACATAAGACGATAATCTCGGAGATGGAATCGAACTTGCATTTTATAAAGGGGCTGCGCCGCCGCCAAAGCCGATGTTTTCAAGTTGAGATCCGTGTGAGTGACGCCTTTAACAACGCTTTGGAGCAAGTTCAATTCTCGGAATCCTTCGTGACCTTAGATCCGGAGGCGTACACATAAATGCCTATGTTGAGGATGGGAAATTTATCCCGCTCCATCTCGCCGCACCCAAGGGTGATTCCCGAGACCGACGTTCAAGGCCAATCTCTTCCTCCGCATCAACCATAGAAATTTGTATTAGCTTTGTGATTTTTGCTTCTTTTTGCTCTGCTCTTTTTGTATCTGTCAACTTGGGGTGACTTTATTTTGTTGAAGACTTTGGCTTGCCTTGAAGGCTTTATTATGCTATTTAACTTTACTGTCAATTGCTTGATCGAATTAAACTTTACTTCCGTATTAGCTTCTCCGGGTTATAATTCTTCTTGCAAAATGAAGGTTTCGAATCCAACGTGATCAAAGTTAGAGAAACACTTCTTTTTTCTTTACCATGTTAGAATACATTATATCGAATTTGGCGGCTATGCCGCTATTTCATGATTCACAAAATCGAGTGTTTGCTCGAATTTGCGCATGTTTATTATTTTTGGCCATTGTTTTGATAAACACGAATTAAGTAATACGAGTTTCCATCAATTTTGTTGGCAGCTTTGCCACTACATGCTTTATGAAAGAGTTTAACTTCAATTCATACATGTTTCATTATGCTTGGTTGTCCATTCTTTAAATTCTGAAACACGGGCTCCATGACCCGATATTCTTTATTCCTTGAGTCATCGACATTACATTAGATAATATTCCCATGGGAATTTATCTAAATTCGCACCCTAGTTGTCTGAAATAACATTAATCAAGGGGAATTGCAGAAAATAACTGAAAACAATAAGCTAATGACGTTAAAGTAAATTCCCAAACTTGTCCCTCATAACTTCAACTGAAGTAAGCTTTTAGCTTGTCTGCATTCCACGTCCTTTTGATCATCTTTCCCTTTAGTGATTCCAGAGTGTATGCATCCCATCCGAGTTCATCTCGGATACGATATGGGCCTTCCCAGTTTGCAGCGAGCTTTCCGTCCCGTGCATTTTTGTTGCCTATGTCGGCTCTCCGAAGTACCAAGTCGTCTTTCTTAAACGATCGTGGTTTTACCTTCTTATTGTATCGAGCAGCAATAAGTTGCTTTGAGGCTAAGTCTTGAAAGTGAGCCGTAGATCTGACTTCATCAATCAAGTCCAATTCTACTGCAATAGCTTCGTTGTTCATTTGCTCTTCATGTGAATTTTTTAGTTTTCTCCAAGAGGGTTCACCGACTTCTACTGGGATCATGGCTTCACATCCATAGGTTAATCTAAAAGGAGTCTCCCCGGTGGATGTCGGATAGTGGTTCGATGTCCCCATAACACCGAATAGAGATGTTCCACCCAACTATTCTTGGCCTTCTCCATTCACTTTTTCAATCCAGTAACAATTACTTTGTTTGCTGCTTCAGCCTGTCCATTAGATTGTGGATGTTCAACAGAGGCAAAGTGATGCTTTATATGAAAGTCGGATACCATTCTTTGGAAACCTCTATCCAAAAATTGGGTTCCGTTGTCTGTGACAATTTCGGTCGGGATTCCAAATCGCGATATTATGTTCCTTTGCAAGAATTTCTGTACCCTAACCGAGGTAATTGTTGCCAGTGGTTCAGCTTCAATCCATTTTGTAAAGTAATCCACTGCTACGATCAACCACTTAAACTGTCCGGGAGCTGCTTTAAATGGTCCTAACAGGTCCATACCCCATTTGTAAAATGGCCATGGAGCTGAGATCTGAGCTAAGTCTGTTGAAGGAAGCCATATTATCTTGCCATGTTTCTGGCAACTGTTGCATCTCTGGACATGATCTTTAGCATCTTGTGCCATTGTAGGCCAATAATAACCGGCATGTATTGCCTTCCGAGCCAAGGCTTTTGTGCCCATATGTTGTCCATTAACGCCCTCATGGATTTCTGCTAGAACATATCGGGCCTCTTCGTTATTAAGGCATTTGGCCATTGGGGAATGTATGTCTTTGCGGTACAATTGGTCGTCCACCATTGCGTAGACGGTCGCCGTTCTTACCAGCTTCCTTGATTCAACAATGTCTTCAGGAATTATTCCCCTTTCCAAATAGTCGGCAATTGGTTTCCTCCAATCACTTGAATCTGAAATAAGCATCACACAACTCGGCTGCGAAAGATTCTGCTGAATTATTGTTCGAAAATTTCTTGGACTTTTCGTGCTGGCTAACTTAGCGAGTATGTCGGCTCTAGTATTTTCCGCTCGAGGTATATGCACAATCGTCACCTCGTCAAAGTTTGCCATGATATCTTTTACTTTTACCAAATATTTGGCCAACAATGGTCCTTTTGCTTGATAAGTTCCCGGATTTGGGCGATGAGTTGAGAATCGGTGGATACATGTACTTGTTGAGCTCCGTTTTCCTTTGCCTGAAGCAAACCTGCAATCAGGGCCTCATATTCGGCTTGGTTATTTGACGTTGGAAAATCAAGTCGGAGGGAAAGTTCTAACACCACCCCTTCAGGGCTTTCTACGATAACTCCTGCACTACTTCCTTTTAAATTTGAAGAGCCATCTACGAACACTTTCCAAGGCTCCAGTTTTACTTCCCCCCCCGCGTGTTCGAGGGAATCAATTCCATCAAGAAATCTGCCAAAGCTTCTGACTTTATAGCTTGTCGGGCTTCATATGTAATATCAAACTCGAGAATTCGATTGCCCAACTTATCATTCTATCAAGCAACTGGGCTTATGCAAAACTTGCCGTATGGGCCGATCCGTTCGACGATGATCGAATGGCCATGAAAATAATGGCGAAGTCGCCTTTGTCGTAGTTAGCAATGCAAAGGCCATCTTCTCAAGCTTCTGGTATCTCAACTCCCTAGCTTGTAGAGCCCGGCTTACAAAATATACATGTTTTTTCCTTCTTCGTCTCTCGAACCAACACGGCGCTCATCGCTTCTTCTCCTACCGACAAGTATAAGATCAATTTTTCTCCAGGTTTAGGTCTGGACAAAACCGGTGGGGAAGCCAAACATTGATTTATTTTTGCAAACGCCTCTTCACATTCCGAGTTCCACCCTTCCTCGGCTTGTTTCTTCAAGAGTTTGACGAAAGGAAGCGATTTTTCAGCCGACTTTGGTAAAAATCTTTTTAATGCCGCCAATCGTCCGTCAATTGCTTGAACCTCTTTCTTGTTGACCGAGCCTCCATTTCCAACACTGCCTTACATTTTTCTGGGTTGGCCTCAATACCTCGATGGGTTAATAAAAACCCTAGAAACTTTCCAGATGGAACTCCAAAAGCGCATTTTGCCGGGTTCAATCGAATCTGATGTTTTCGCAGCTTTTCGAACGTCTGTTGAAAATCACGGATATGAGCATTCTGCTCTTTCAATTTTACTATCATGTCATCTATATATACCTCCACGTTCTTTCCCAGTTGGTTTGCAAACACCTTGTTCATCATTCTCTGATAAGTTACCTCAGCATTCTTGAGGCCAAACGACATCACATTATAGCAGTCATTTGCATTATCCGTGATGAAAGCTGTCTTCTCCTGATCATCGGGATGCATGGGAATCTGATTATATCCCGAATAGGCATCCATGAAAGATAGAAGTTGAAAACCAGAAGATTTATCAACCAACTGGTCTATATTGGGCATCGGGAATGCATCATTTGGACATACCTTGTTTAGGTCAGTGTAATCCGTACAAACACGCCATTTTCCACTTGGTTTTTTTTCCATAACCACATTGGAAAGCCAAGTTGTATATTGTACTTCCCTGATAAACCCGGCCTCTATCAATTCTTCGACATGCAACGTCAATGCTTGACCTCGGTTTGAGCCCTGCTTCCTCTGTTTTTGTGCCACTGGTGTTAAACCGGGATAAATTGCCAATTTGTGACAACAAAACTCGGGATCAATGCCCGGAATTTCGGAAGACTTCCATGCAAAGACGTCTTTGTTGTCTAGTAAGAATTTTTCCAAGTCCACACGGATCTCGGGATCCAACATCTTCCCAATTTTGGTAATTTGGTCGGGCTCGTCTCCCAAAACATAATTGTCTAGCTCGTCATTTGGTTATGCCCTTCGGATTTTATCTTCCTCCCTTAAATCCAACTCTACAAGTGTGGACGGATTTACTATCCGATTTTGCTTTCGTTTTGTCTACATCCCCGGGTTTGAACTCTTGGTTTCTCCGACCGCTTCATAATAGCATTGCCGGAATCTTTTTGGTCGCCTTTAATAGCGACTATCCGCTTTTTTCTTATTAATGAACTTCAACCCTCGATGCTTTGAGGAGACCAACATGTCCCAATCATGAATAGTCGGTCGTCCTAAAATAATGTTGTAGGGAGAAGGAAAGTCGGCAACAACAAAACGAACCATTTCTGATTTAAATGCCTCCCTTGTTCCTAAAGTCAGCTTCAAATCAATAAATCCTTTAGGACGAGTATCTTGCCCATTAAATCCCGTTAAAGTGGTCTTGCATGGCTTCAAATCTTCAGAATCAAACCGCATAGACTTAAACGCCTCCCAGAGGATTATATTAACTGCACTGCCATTGTCTATGAAGATCTTCTTGACACGGCATTCCACAACTATCCCGGTAATAACCAGTCCATCATGATGGCCTGGGACCACGTCTTCCAATTCTTCTTGCGTGAATCCAAGCATCGGCAACTCCGACTTTGAAGATTCTTTTTTAAAGTCTGATCTATCTCGGACAGAGAGAACTTCTTTAAGGTATTTTTTCCTTCGACTGACGGAATCTCCTCCTCCCCCAAAGCCTCCAACGATCACATTGCAGTCGTATTTGGGATTTTGGAATTCATCATCGCTAGCCTGAGTTACCTTTTGTTGATCCCGTCTTTTCTTATTGTCAGGAGGTGGACTTCTATTTCGGTCACTGGGGCGTTTGTTTTGCCGCCCTTGCGTTTCAATTACATAACGACGTAATTTCCCATATCGGATGAATTTTTCAATGGCATTTTTCAGATCTCAACATACGTCGGTTGTGTGGCCATGTTGATTGTGAAATTGACAATACCGAGATTTGTCCAGATTGGCTTCATTCCGTAATGGTCGTGGTTTTTCCACATTCTTCATCTCGGTCATCGAGACCTCCTTCCAAATCTCCGTTGGAGATATTTTTAGTGGAGTATATCGGTCATATCTACCTTCTGCTTTACCCCCTCTAGGTCTGTTGTCCCTTCCGCGAATTCGGGACTCTTGTCTTCTTTGCTCATATCGCTCCTTATCTCGTGGAGGGGAGTTCCTATTCTTCTCCTTCGGTGTCTGACTCATGATTTCCATTTGTTCCAGTTCTATGTATTGTTTAGATCGATCTCGAAATTCAACCAAAGTTTTGGGACGGCATTTCATGACTGACTTTTTCAGACGAGAGGACTTATCTAACCCTGCCATGATACAATGTAGATGAATTTCCTCCTTCAACCCCGGTACTTGCAATGCCGTGACATTGAAACGCTCCAGATATTTTTGTGATGTTTCTCCAGGTAGTTGCTTCACCTGATCGAGTTGGAACTCTGTCTTTGGTTGCTTCCTACCGGTGGCAAAATTCATGTAAACTTCTTTTCCATATCCTTCATGTCCGGATTGAGTCAATTGGTAAGGTATTAAACCAGATTTGGGTTGCTCCCCGTAATGTTCCTGCAAACAGCCGAGGTATCACGGGTCCAGTGTATCCTTTCACCATAATTTCCATCTTGAAATTCCCGACATGCACTTGTGGATCTTGACTCCCATCATACTTCGGGAAATCCTTAGTGTCTAATCCTTTGGGATATGTGGCAGGCATTATTCTGGCAGAAAACGGACTGGGAATATTGCCTTCATTATCGGAATCAGAGCCAGATGGTGATGAACTCCGATATCCAACTACTCCTTTTTTCTTCTCTCTTGAAGTCCGATGCCGCCCGTCTTGAACAGTTGTATCCACAATGTGCCTAGGTTCACTTGAGTTTTTAAACTCTTTGGTGGTGTCACCTGCCGGGTTACTTAATGAATGTATCTTCAACGCATCGTGCTCGACACCATGGGAGCTCCAGATTTGATTATCTTCCGACATTTCCTTTTCCTGAGGGTCTAACGTCGGTGTTCTTGCACTTGTCGACATAGAAATATTTGTTCTGCTAGGGCCAGCAACATCTTTATCTGCCTTCCGACTTCAAACAATTGTTTCCATTTCATATTTCGGTGGTCCATCTCTTCCCTCATCTGGCGAATATCTTCTTGACTTTGAAGACGGTTTCGAGTGTCCATTTCCTCCATTCGCTCCATTATAGAACCAAGAGTGGTTTGTAAAAAAAGGATGTCGGGATTAGTTACTTGAAATTCTAACGATGGGTTTTGTACAGCAATTGTTGGTTGCACTTGTTGGATCACCACGTTATCAGGAAGAGGAGAACTATCCAATTCCGAGGTCTCTTGTTCAGTCTGTACGGCAACATGCTCCATCTCAGGTCCATTGCGGTTTGTCCGTGGAAGTGGATGGTCTTGAAGTGGTTGTTCTTCTTACATATGATCCTGTCGTGATATCGGGTTACGACTTCGAGTGTTCGCCATGTTCAGCAGCAAGCCTATGACTTTAAATGGTCTGGGAATTAAAGTTTATCTCTCCCCACGGTCGGCACCAATGTTCTGTCTTAGAACATAAATGTCTAACCTCTAAGGGTTAGTGAATTGTTAATATCGGATTGAGTATCTATTTGGCAATATCTATTGAGGAGATATCACCAAGTAGAAAGATCACCAAGCGACACAAGGACGGGGGTCCCGTCTAAGGGTGAAGTGTGTGCTTAGTGTGGTAGTATGTAAATATTCAGAGTGAATATATATGTACCTTTCACCTGAGGGATTCCTTCATATATATAGTGAGGAGTTAGGGGTCCGCTTATTAAGTTCCCCACCTTGGCACGTTTACATCTTCTATTGTGCGCATTATCCGGTCATGGGGTCATGGATCTATCATGGGTAGACGACGATAACTGTCATGGTATACTTGTTATGGGCCTTAACTTTCTAAAGCCAATTATTGAGATCCATAACAAAACTCATGATAAACATTTGTTTAAGCTTGATTATTACTTATTAATCTTCTTAATGCTACTAATCATGTTTATGTATAAGTTTCAAAGGATCAAAGCAAGGTTTAACTCCAAAAGCAAAACTTCATCAGAACAATAAATGCGAAGCAGAAAAAAGAGCAGACCAGTGGGATGCCATTTGAAACCTTTATTGCAACAAAGATGAAAGCGACTAAACTTTGAATTCTTCCAACGTTTCCAATCCATCTCTAACGGAAAGTTTGAATGCTCATAATGGTCATTAATGGCGGTTGCCTATAAATAGTCAAGCATTCAATACAAAGCAAGCAACTAAGCCAACGACAATCTTCTAATTCATTAATTGCTTAGTATATTCTCTATAATATCTTATGATATACATTTTTCTCATTAGTGATCATATATTTACTTTGTAAGAGGTTCTTTACCAAAAATTTTCAACTTTGTAAAATCTCAAGGTAGTAGAACCTTAAGTGTTGTTGTAGAATTACAATGTGGAAGGGGAAATGAGTCCTGTTGAGGATCATTCTTTATATTGTGGTGCCAAGAACCCATGGAATCTTGGAAGAATAGTAAAAATCTCAGAGATGCTCTCGAGACTGGATGTAAGTCAGGAAGTTAAGGCCGAACCAGTATAATCCATTATGTATACTTTGGTGATATTCTTCTAACTCTTATCCTTTGATTTAATTGTTGATCATTTTCGTTTTAAATTTTTAATATCATCCAATCAAAATAAATTAGATCGGCCAAAGGCTACAGAACTCATATCAGATCATAGGTTCCCTTTTCTTCGAATAGAGAAAGGTGTCACGTCCCTTGAGCTGACCCTGAACCTAATCAAAAGAAAGGGTGATACCAAGGGTCCTGAGAATGTCAAAGTCGTCCACTGTGTGTACAGTGGCGGCAATACCACATGGTATAAAAATCAACCTCCCACAATCACATCTCATACACTTTAACAACCAGTGCAATATCACAACTTCAACATCAATAATTTATACTTATTTTCAATATTCAATACCATGCATAATCTATAACAATCACAAATCACTTAACTAAAATATAAACAATTTAAGCCATGAGAATGTCAAAGCCATCCACTATGCGCACAGTGGCAACTATACCAGGTATAAAAATCAACCTCCCACAATCACGTACACTTCAATATGTAGTGCAATATCACAACTTCAACATCAACAATTTATATTTATTTTCGATATTCAATACCATGCATAATCTATTACAATCACAATATAAACAATTTAAGCCCACTTAACTAAAACATTTACTCTCAAACATACATTTCATATATACATTTTGTATATGTAAAATACTATAACACACACACACACACACACATATATATATCATTTGCGAATATGAATGTATACTTATAATCACCTTAATAAGTATACAAGGTAAATTGGAAAGTGGTTAAGCTTGAGAGAAATCAAGTCCACTCTAAAAATAAATATTCAATTATACATTAATAGAATTAACAAAATACTAACTAATAAAATAACAAATAATTAATTAAGCTATAATTGCTCACTTTAGTTTTCTTAAAAAAAATGACAATGTATCTATTAATCAAATCATCATTACAATCTCATTTCCTTCTTTCATAAATTATTTCTCACTTATTATGATAATCAAAATATCATCATATCCTCAATTTAATCAAAATACCCAATTTCCTACCATAAAAGTTTCACCCAAAAAATTTCAAATATTCACATTTCTTATAAACCTCAAATCCAATACATATAATCCTCAATTTTCCAACCTTATACTAACTTATATAAGCATAACTCAATTTATATAAAAAAAAAATCTTCAAACCTTCACATAATCAAAATCATATCAAACTCTAATTTAAATTCCAATTCGCAACTCATAATTTCATATAGTTCAAGATTTAGCAAAACTAAACCAATTAAAGCTTCAATAATACCTCTAGTAATCCAAATAAATGCCTTAAATGGTAGAAGTATCCTATAGGACATAAATCCTAAATTCTTTTAAATAGAAATAAATTTTAAATTCCCACAACTGTTAGTTCTCGGTGTTTTGATGATCACAAAGTCTAAGATATTGAATTAAGTAACTTGTGTCTAAGTTGTGGGTTGCTCGAGCAAGAGTTATTTCATGCCCAAGCATACTCAATTTAATGAATAGTTTAAGTGTTTTAGAAAGGCTACTCGAGCAAATAACATGATACCCAAGCATAATTTCACAATTGACCCAGCCATGCTCGAGCAAAATAACCGACGTGCCCGAGCATCAATAGAGCAATAGCAAAATTTGCAAAGTTAGAAGCCATGCCCGAGCAGAGTGTAAGGCATGCTCGAGCAGAGGTCACCAGAGTGCTCGAGCAGTATCAATCGACTCTACATTTTGTCTCTGAATGTCTCATGCCCGAGCATGATTATGGCATGCTTGAGCACCATGCTCGAGCAGAGGAGAAACCATGCTCAAGCAGTATCACTAAATTCATATTCATCGCCTCTGTATGTCGTATGCCCAAGCATTGTCTCTGGAATGCTCGAGCATTAATGACACTGACTCAAAACTATGCTCGAGCATGGAGTCTCACTTGCTCGAGCATCAGCGATATAAGATGTTTTTAAATACTCCATTAAAGGCATGCCCGAGCAAGCACAATTGAATGCTCGAGTACGATGCTCGAGTAGTATCTCTTTGATGCTCGAGCATAGGGTGACTTTCTCCACTTATAACCTGTTTTACTCTTTGGTTGCCCGAGCATACAATTAGTCATGCTCGAGCAGGATCATCCTCTGTATTTCAAAAACATCGTCTTTGTAAATCCTAAATCATCGTGTGTGATTTCATGTTTTACATATCATTACTCATTGCTATTCCTAATTGCTTTTAATTAGTTTGCTAATGAGTTTCAAATGATTATATCATGGATTAACAACAAATTCTCATAAAGCAATTTGTGTCAGAGAAGCATTTAATGCAGTTCTCAAATCAAGTCATCTTCACGATAACCAATTCTCTAATCATTCTAAAGCTTCTGTTACAATTCCACCTGCGCATTTAATGCTATTTCTCAATGGGCAAAACAAAAGGAATGAAGAGAATGTCGTAACTGCAAATCCACCTGGATTATAAAATGGCGAAAATATAAACCGAGCTTCATCTATCTAACGGATACATTCAAGAGTCTCAACGGTTAATCTTCAATCTTCACCAACGATCATTAATTGAAACATCTATAAATACCCGAAGCATTGAATTCGCCACCTACCAAACGATGTGCATTCAATTCGAACTTATTGCAATCAATGTTTCATCCGCTTCATTAATATTTTCGGATATCTTGTACTTCGGTGTTTATCATTTATCTACTCGTGAGGAGTTTAAACACCATTTGATTATCTGTTGTTAAATCTTAAGGTTGTGGAACCTTAAGTGTGGGTGTACGATTACAACTTGTAAGGGGGAGTGAGTCTGAGTGTGAAAGGATCATCCTAAGTTACAGAGTGTGTAATTGTACTCGTATTGAAGAGTTAGTGGAAATCCCAAGTTGTACTTGGGGACTGGATGTAGGTCGAAGTGTTAGACCGAACCAGTATAAATTGTTATGTGTTTATTTTCCCTTTTGTCTCTGTTTTACTTGCACTTGTGTGTGACTCACGAAAAGTTTTTGAGATCACATATTCACCCCCCTCTAGGTGAATATGTGATCTCAAAACTCAAAACTTTGCCAAAATTCTAACCCCAAAAATTTTCACCAATCAATACTATATTACCCTCATTAAAAAGGAAAAAAAAATGAAGAACTTTTGTGAAGGAAACTTGTTGAAAAAAAATTAATTTAGTTACCTAAATGATCTTATAAGATAAACAACTTGCCTTAAAATTCCAAATAATCTTCACTGTCTTTCTTGTTCTTCAGCTCACTCTCGCTCTCAACACACACACACACACACACACACACATATATAAGGAAGAGAGGCGGTGCATGGGGAATTATTAATTTTTATTTTATTTTTTTTAGTATATTACATCAGGCGTACGACAGGTACGTGCTTAGTGCATCTTCATACTACACCGATAACATTTATTCTCAACAACTTTTGAAGGACCACCCTCGTTGTTTTTTTGCCCTTCATCTTATTTCCTCTTCTGGTGGGTATTAGAATTATAATCATTACTTCCACCATGATAACGGTAATTACTATGTCCCTTACCATGACCACATCTACATCCACGACCACGACGCATGATAATTATTATATACACTCGCAATTGCTTCAGGGAATGGAGTAGATCCAGTGGGACAATTTTCATGATTTTTCATCAACAACTCGTTATTTTGTTCAGCTACCAATAGGCATGAATTAACTCAAAATACTTTTTAAAACCTTTATCTCAATATTTCTTTGTTGCATGAGCATATTTGAAGTATGAAAGGTATAAAAAGTTTTCTCTAATAAGTCTTCATCAGTTATTTTCTCACCACATAATTTCAACTAAGAACTTATTTTAAAAACTGTTGAATTATATTCCTTACAGTCTTAAAATCTTGTAGCCTAAGGTGTATCCATTCGTAACGAGCTCGAGGCAAGGTCACCATTTCTTACTTTCTACCTTTATCATTTCTCTCTCTTATTGAGATTCTGATCTAACGGTGGAAAAGTGGTAGTGACTTGGTAATGACATAAAATTGATAGTGACAATATCTTATCCATTGTCTGAAATACATAACATATGCAAGGTTGTCAAACTCGTGAGTTCAAGCAAACTCGTGAGAGGGACGTAAACTCGGAAACGTAAACTCGTATCGTAAACTCGTAAGAGTTTACCTATATTAATAAATAACAATTAAAATTATATGATAAAATAATTAAAATACTAAAAATAACGACAATCTGATTTAAATATATATGAAATCTAAATAACTAAGATTAAAACATAAAAATTTATCCGAAATTCATGTCCTAATATAAAATCACTAAACATAATTAAATAAAACTAATTATAAGTTTAACAAAGGTCATCAAATGTTGTATTATCATTATCTCCATTGTCTTCAAATTCTTCACCTTCGCCATTATAATCTTCATTTGTATCACCTGCGTCATTAGTATCATTATAATTTGCCCTAGCATCTTCAATGTTAAAATCAACATTAAGGTCAACACCCAATAATGGATTAGCCATATTTTCATCAATTTCATGAGCTTGAAGAATCTCATCATCCTCTTCTTCCACATCCTCTCCATCTATCCTTCCTTCAGTAATCCATTCATCATCAGAATATATATCATCAAAATCATAATTGAAAGCTCTACTCTTTTGCTTCCTTGTGAGTTTCAAATTGCACATGACAAATGCCAAATCATTCATCTTTTTTTGATGCAAGCAGTTTCTTTTTTTTGTATGAATCTACCAAAAAAAAATCATTATTATTCTAACATTCAAGCAAAGTTACTTTGAAAATAAATAAAAAAGAAAAAGAAAAGAGAAGAAGTAAAAATCTTACTATCTCAAAAGCACTCCAATTACGTTCACAGCCAGAAGAGCTGCAACATAAGCTAAGAATACGAATTGCAATTCTTTTAAGTTCGGACGTCCATCTCCATAAAGAGTCCCACCATTCCGTCGGAGGTAGTTTTTTTCTTAATGCTTGTGCAGTTTCACGCCCAAACATATCTCTTTTGTTATGAAAGTCAGTCAATTGAAACTCAATTTTGTTAAGCTCATCTTGATCCCCAACAATCCTTGACAAACAATCATAAAACCCTTGTTTGATCATATAATGAGGCTTAAAATTAGTGTCATAATGGAAATGAGGATTGAGGTAGTATGCTGCTGCATGTAAAGGCTTATGTAATTGAGCTTCCCACCTTTCGTCAATTATATTCCATATAAGCTCATAACTATCACAAATCACAGTAAAAAAAAAAGGTCATTCAACCAAAAATAATAATAATCAAATTATTGAAAACATAAAACTTGCATGATAAAATTAAGTACCTTTTTTTAATACTATTAAAATTTTGTTTGATCTTTTCCTTCGCACTTTCCATGGCTTCATATATGAATCCCATAGCTGGCTTCTCTTCTGAATCTACTAAGCGAAGAACTTTAACAAGAGGGGCAGCACCTTTAAGGCATGTCACAATATTCTTCCACAAATTATTGTCCATCACACTTTTTGCTACTTCTTTTCCATCTTTGGTAGATGAAAATTTTCTATCCTTCCAATGTTGAGAATTAAACAAATTTACAAGGGGTGCTCTATGCTCATTTAGACAAGACAAAGTCAGATATGCAGTGGCAAATCGAGTTGCAGCAGGCCTAATTAAATCTTTTCCATTCGTGTATTTTCTCAAAAGGCTAATGAACATTGTTCTTGCATAAATATATGTTGTGATTTTTCTACCCCGCTAATAGTTTCCTTGTGCAATATAATTTTTTTGTCAAAGTCCTCCAAAGATTAAGTCAATACAATGGGCCGCACATGGAGTCCAATACAAATGTTTCCTTTTCTCCATTAATTTTTGCCCAGCTGCTTTATAATTTGCAGCATTGTCAGTTATTATCTGCACCACATTCTTTTCACCTACTTTCTCCACAACTTCGTCAAGCATCTCAAATACTTAATTAGCCGTCTTAGAAATCTCTGAAGTATCTAATGAATACAAAAATACTGTCCCTTTGGGACTATTCACTAGAAAATTGCAAATTGAACGCCTTTTTCTATCAGTCCACCCATCAGACATTATGGAACAACCTGTTGTTGTCCATTCATTCTTAAAGTTCTCAAGCAAGGCCTCCGTGTTTTTCAATTCCAAGTTTAAATATTTTTCTCTGATATCATGATAAGAAGGAGGCTTAAATCCTTGACCAAATCTTCCTATAACTTCACACATCTTTGTAAATTCGGGATTTTTATACAATTAAAAGGTATAGCACTTGTATAAAAAAATCGACTTATTTGTTGACAAGCCTCTTCCCTCAAGTCTCTCTTAAACATATGATTAATGGTTGATTGTGTGTTCCCTACCCCTTTGTTGTTATTCTTTGTATTTTTCAAGAAATTCGTCAACCCTTTCTCTGAATTTTGAGACTCAATATGTGCATGTGCACCTTGATCATCTACATCATCGATATCAACCCATAACTTTTTCCTTTTAGATGAAGCACATTTTGCATCATAAACAAGCTGCAGATTGTGGTCTTTAATTCTTCGGAACATTGACACAAGCTTCAACATCTATTTTAGTGCATGCTAGATGATGTTTGAATCTATAAATACCCCCATTAACAATTTTTCCACAATAATTACACTTCACTTTTTTGCCATTCCCATCAACATCCATCCCATGTTTCCATCCTATATCGATCTATTACCTAGGATAGTTTTTTCTTGCAACAATAACTTTTTTCCAGTCTTTTCTTTTGTGCTTGAAGACATCTTCAATTTAATATACTACCTAATTAATAAACAATCAAAAAAATATTCTCAAATTAGGAAAAAAAAAGAGGTCACATAAAAACTTTCATAATATTAAAAATGTTGGGCCACGTTGGAAAGGACAAAATACCTTTCTGTATTACTGTGGCGTCGGATTTAGTCCTTTGTTTCAGCTGCAAAAGTTGGTGGTGACCTTAATATTGAAAAGAGTATTCTTTATCCAAGTCAAAAAGCACCATCTGAAAGCTGAACGAAAGGACAAAACGAAAAACAATATTTAATAAAACAAAAAGGAAGCTTATAGAAACTCATAGTCTACAACAACTTATACATCTAAATCACGTGGAGGCTCTTCAATTCACATATTACGAGGAAATAAAGCAACCTGGACAATAATCTAATTGAACTAAGGAAATAAAGCAAACCAAACGGTGGTACCTGAACATTGTTGAGTAATCTAATTGAACTAAGGAAATAGAGCATGGTGTAAAGCAAACCGAACAATGTTGGTGTAAAGCAAACTGTACACTATACAGTGTTAACTTTATTAAAAGCAAACTGCAGGGCACACTTCTCAATCCTCACATATGACGAGAAAAGGCAGACCCAATCACACCAATGACCACACTTCTCATATTACAAGAAACAAATCGAAATTGAACATTCATCTCTCTTATTTCAAAATTGAAACCCTCTCTCTCTCCTACCTTCGTTCTCTCTTCTTATTCTTCGTCTTCCTCCCACCTTCTTCTCAAAAACCAGCAAGATCAAACAAAGGCCGCACAACACAAAGTGATAAAGAAAGAAAACAAAAGCGGCAAACTTGGGTTAAGGATGGTGGGGCTACGGACAAGGTTTACAAACTCAAAATAGGGAAAGTTATAGAAGTTATGTATTTTTCTTTGTTAACTCTGTAATCTGTATTAACTTTTGTTTTTATATATATTTTTTCCGAAGATGTTTAGTCTTTAATGATCCAGATCTCTTATTTCTACTCCATATTTCTAACTCGCTTAACTCGATTTAAAACCGGCGAGTCTACCGAGTTTGGCCGAGTCGAAACCGAGTTTGACCGAGTTCATGTACTGAGCGATTCTATAAGCGAGTTAACTCGATTTCCTTAACTAAAAACGTTAACTCGTCAAACTCGGCGAGTTGACTCGCGTTTTTGACAACCATGAACATATGACTATGCACAACTCTCTAATCTATAATTAATGTGATTCTATAATCATAGTAATTAATGGGTGTAAATAGGAAACTATAGAGAATAGGAAATAATGAGAGATATGATATGAATATCTACAAATATAATGTTCATAACAATTATAATGTGATGATGACTAATTTGTAGAAATCGTTTTGTTCTTTGGGCATATTAAGAAAAGGACTGAACTGAAAACAAAACGTTTATTGAAGGGTAGAATGGTCTTTGATTAATTGAACCCAGGGCCTCTTCTCCATCCGCCCGACGGAGACACGGTGAGAGAAGCTGAGAGGGAGAACCAGAGGAAACAGCGTCGAAGGAGAAGCCAGAGAGGAAGAAAAGGCCGGACACACATGCAATCGACGATCTAGATCAAGGCAAGTCACCTGAACCTCCTTCCATCTTTATTTTCTTCCATTGGGTTAGTTTGGTAGTGGGGGTTAGTTTGGGAGTGGGAGGAGCAATTGAATCTTGTGTCTGAAGAGGAAGAACCACCGATTAAAGGTTGTAATAATGTCTAAGATTAGATGAAAATGATATTTAGTTTTACTTTTGCTTGATTGACTCTGGTTTGTGATTTTCAAATTGGATGTTCACTGTTGCTGTGAGTGAGGCGTCGTATTCTCTGGAAAATTGGGTTAAAGGAAGAATAATTGCTTAATAAACCATGAAATTAGCGTTATAAGGTTGAATGGGTGACTATTATGATTATTCATTTTGATTTGGACATGGAAAGAGTGAGCTTCGAATGGTTGGAGTGTTTTCATTAAATCTGGAAAATCTTTCCAGATTAAGGCAATCTGAAGCATTAGTGGAGAATAGAGGGTGATTCGGCATAGGTTAAAGCTTGTATAAGAGGAGTGCCATTGTTATGAGAAAAATTTGCGCTGGAATTGTAATTTGATAAATGTAAAGAGGTATTATCATGTGGGTGTGTTATTTAAAAATTGAAGATTTATGGGAAGAATGACCTTACTGATTTTCTGACGCTGAAAAGGGATTTAAACATACATACATATAGATGTATATAAACTAGTAGCTGCAAATGTGTCCAAGTTAGCGAGATAAGTGCTGTATGTGTTTGTGTTGTTTGAAAGTCATGCGATTCAATTTAGTGAATCAAAACTAAGGAGAAACCCACTGTCCTGTGCTGACCAATTGTGCATTAATATGCTTATGTGATTGACAGGTCTTAATTTAATCTGCTCTGCACAACTACTGATAGAAAATGCAATTCTTTGGGGGATCAGAGATCAGTCCATCTCCACCTGTACCAACAGCAGCAGGAAACAATGCCCATATGATGTATGTTTTCAACAGAAATGGGGTATGCTTGCTATACAGGGAGTGGAATCGTCCCCTTCGGACATTGAACGCTCAGCAAGACCACAAGTTAATGTTTGGTCTACTCTTCTCCCTTAAGTCGTTAACTGCCAAGATGGATCCAACGAGGTAAGTATATCATCTGGGTTTTAAAATACCAGAGAAGTCTATTGTAATGCCATTTTCTCCCCCATGTAAATACATTCGTTTCTCAAGACAACAAGTAATTTATTGTGATAAAATTGGTGGATGATTCATATGCTATTTATCTTAAATATCTTATTTAGTTCATGAAAGATTGATGGAGATCAGCATTACCATGTTGCAAAAGGTTCCTATGACATTCCTGGATTGTTAGAATAATTTTTTAAAGGATAATCTTCAAATAACAATACCTGCGATCTTTAGAATGTCCCCAATGCAGTGCTTGGGGGATATTCTTGGAAGCATTAGATTGTCAAAGGAATGAGGTTAGAGATAGTTGACAAACGTCAAACCTAAATAATAGATACTTATTATTATTATTATTTTTAAAAAAATAGAGGGACACTCCTTTCTTCACCTGATTTCAAAACAATAAATGAAGGTAACTTTTTTAGGCTAAAATGGATACTTATTAACTATTATTGGTTCTGTCTTTTTGTACCATGATATCCTAGTTTTATAAGCTCGTTGTCTGTTGTATATCATAAAATGGTCAATTGCATACTCCATCTTTTCCAGTTAAGTAATTTGATAACTTTAATTGTCATAGGTCTTATTTTATTCTAATTTTAAAATCGAATCTTTATGTAGAGAATTGTATGTTGATGAAATCAGTAAAGGTCTCTGCTCATGGCACTACTGCTGGTTTATCATATGAGTGGGTTTAATATCTTCATATTCCCTCTTTTTTTTTTTCCCGGTGCAGTGCAGAGAAAGGAAATCTTGGTGTTCCTCAGTTACCTGGCCAAGGTTGTTCATTTCATAGTTTTCGCACCAATACATACAAACTTAGTTTCATGGAAACTCCTTCTGGGATGAAGGTCAGTTAAAATGTATTCCTTTTTATCCCTAAACATTTTAAGAGTTCCTTCTTAGTGCATTCTGGAATCTGGACAGTAATTCTGAATTGTATTATTTTGGGCCTTGACTTGGTAAACTAATCTCTTTGGTACAATGATAGGATGGTTACGGCTGTGTGGCATTTTGCTGTATGCTATATTTTAGATGTACTATTGTCAATTGCAACAGCCATGCTAGAATGGCTTGGCTGTTTAGATGCATCTTGCTGTAGAACTTGATGGCAAGATGACTGCTACGGCTGTGGTGGGGGCCATATTGAAACTGATAGGTAGACATATTTTCTCACATGCCCTTGCCTCCAGCCAATGCACTTGCTTCTTTTGGAGGCAGTAGGATCCATCAGCAGCATCTATGATAATAAGGCAGCTAATGGAAACAGAGAACACACCAGAAACACATGCTTCCCTGTGATCTTGTTCTTTGGCTATGTCTTTGAACCAGATAGTTCGACCAGAAACAGATGCCTTTAAATCTTAACTAACCTGGCTGAAATCCTCTTTCAAGCTTCTAGGGAGCTGCTGCTATTTCAAATCTAGATTTTCCTTTATTGTATTGAGTTTTCAGCCCTCATCTCTAACCATAGGTTTTTCCTCTCTTGACGACGTTGATGATAAAAATACATAGAATGAATAGAAAAGGGTTGTGATCCACTAGCAATGATGAAAGGGTTGATGGGGCTGAGAATTTACTGTTTGAAGACGATGATTTTGTCTTTTGCAAAGACTTTACTGGAACAGAAAGTGAGGAGGATTGGTTTTTACCTCTTTTGTGTGGCTTGTAAGGCTTTATATGCTGGCAGCAGAATGATGAAATTATTGATCTACCTCCCACAGGCCTGATCTGAAGCTGGGGAATTCAGTTTCTGATGGAACTAAGTTTTATTTCTGATCAATTAGTGGTAAATCAGTACAATCCTCTTCTAACAGGGGACATAAGGAGGAAAAATGGTAATGAAGCACTAATCCTCCTAATTACAGCTTCAAAACAGGAAACGACTGCAGTCTAAGGGAAATAGCTTCCCTGACTTTTGAGAGGTTAGGTCTCTCTAGCCACACTCCCTGGTTAAGGCAAAGAACATTAGATATCAGAATTCCTTACCTCACCCTTGTTATTGGGTTGGGGACCACTGTCTATAAAATTGAATCCGAAGATATACCTTGTTCACTACTGCAAACTCCCACCCCATTTTCTTTGTCAGCTTTCTCTTTTATTCTTTGCTTGATGCTCTAAATGAGATTTGAGACTAATGCACCTCTGCAGTTATTTCTTTAATTTGTTCATTAACCTCCTCCATTTTAAGAATTATCTTGAGCATGTTAGGAACGCAGATGAACAAGTTAAACTTGCTCAAAAGAAATTCTCATTAATCTGCAAAGTAGGCGTACATAGTTGGGGTATTTAAAGAAAGAAGACTCTTGACTCTACTAGACTCTCATTTGAAAACCCTAAACCCAAAGCCCATATGGATAATAAGTGGAATGGAGTAGGTGGTGGCATTCTAAGGAATATCATGAAGGATGGTGCCACCTTACAAGATAAATGAATAATATTAAATTGTTAAAGGATAATTAAAGATATTCCAATTAGATTGTTTATGCTATCGAATTGAAATAATGTAAAATGCTAACCTAACCAAGCGGAAATAATTACATAAAACACAATCTAAAAATATGCTCATCAAGGACGCCTAACATAAGCTAATGGGCTTAAGTAATCACTCAATCTTAGCCCAATTACATGGCCAAAATGACAAGTAAACAAATTGGCTACAATCATGGGCTTCAGATGTGGCTGCTTGTAATTTGACAGCATTTAGACTCTCCTTCACTCTTGGAGCTTGCCTCTTGAAGCTTCTCTTCAGTACTTAGCCATTCTAAAGCTAATGCACCTCTTGCATGCCTCCACTGGGTTCTATGATAGGGAGGGAATCTCCTTGGTTTCCAAACATGGTGACTGATAGACAAGTGAATTTCCCAAATAGGAAACTATATAGGGTCTCGTTTCTTCCAACCTAGGCTTGCCTCGATGTTAAACACGTCCCAGATTAAAGCTTACATTTTCTTGGCCCAATCTTGGCTAGGCTACCCTTTCCTATAGATCCTGTGCTTTGGATGTCTTGTTATCTTGGGATGTTTGGATAGCCCCTTTATTCCCATAATGTATGATTGGAAAGGATAAACTTTAAATTGTGTGGACAAAAATGGCCTCTTGATAGTAAAGGATAAACTTTGTTTGGCAAAAATGCTGTCTTGACAATCAAACAAATATCGTTGACAATTAACTTGTTGCTGATATTATAAAAAAATTATCTGATTTGTGTTCTAGAATAAGATATTAATTTAGGGATATTAATGCACTTATATTCTGATGCTATTAGGAATTTGACATGATTTATTATTATTATTATTTTTTTCCATGCAGATTATCTTGGTGACTCATCCTAGGACAGGTGATCTGCGAGAATCACTGAAGTATATCTACAACTTGTATGTCGAATACGTAGTAAAAAATCCGCTCTATACGCCAGGATCTCCAGTTAGGTAAGTTATTTCATATCTAATAAATGACATCTGTCCAGCTGTTATATGGGCTCATGCAATGTGCATTCAGATAAGGCACCGAGTAGATTGATTGATAAGATGAGAAAGTTAATAAGATAATATGAGATAATAAGTTTAGAAAGCTATTAGATAATCTGAAATAAAGAGTAGGCAAGAATCTCACATTTCTAAAACAGCCCAGGAGAATCTCCTAAACCAATTTACTCTCTGAAATATTCAATGCCTTTATTGATGAGGCAACATGCCAATTTATAAGGATAGTTTACAGAGAGAGACTCTAATTCAAAATTCAAATGCAAAATCCTAGTATGAAATTCAAATGACTAACAATCCTAGATTCTAGCAACTAAATCTTACTAGTGGGATATTCCATTTATTTCGTAATTTCCTAAAGATAATAATTTAAACGAGACTCAATTAATTAAATAACAAGCAAATATGAATTGAGCTTAACAAATAATGTTTAAGCTTTTATTCTTCTTTGAGACACTTTCCTTTCCTTGAATAAATCAATCGATAGCAAATATTGCTTTCATATATCCCCCCTTGGAAAAGCTACTTGTCCTCAAGTCAAAAATGAGGGAATTGTTCAGCAACTAAGTCATATTCCTCCCAAGTGGCATCTTCTACGGGACGGTGATCCCATTCATTGAGCAACTCAAGCTTTTTCTCTTGGTTCCAACGATGTTTCAAGACCCAACATGGTGAAAGAGTTAACTCCATATTTGGTTTCATTTGAAAACCCTAAACCCAAAGCCCATATGGGAAGCGGTGGTGGAGGGTTGAGGGGTTGTTAGCCAAAGGCCTTGCGAAGTAAGGATACATGAAATACTTGGTGGATTTTGGTATTGGAAGGGAGTTCAAGTTCGTATGCCACCTTACCTACCCACTTGAGAACTTTGAAGGGTCCAAAGAACTTGGGGGAAAGTTTGTCAAACTGCTTCTTGGCCACAGAATGTTGGCAGTATGGCTGAATCCTTAAACAAATTGCTTCTTCGAGTGTAAACTTAAGGTCTCGTTGGTGTTGGTCAATGTGTAGCTTCATCTGGTGTTGTGCCTTAAGGAGGTTGTCCCTTAAGACCTTGATCATGGCGTCATGCGTTTCCAATTGCTCTTCCAACCTAGGTTGCACCGACACTGACACGGCGTTTTCGACACGTTACCGATACGTGACGTCGACACGTTACTTCAAAAATACTAATATTTCGACACGTTCCGACACGTCTTAGTATTAAATAATATTTTTAATATAAAGAGTGTATTTCACATTAACAAAATATAATAAAAGAAAAATCATTTGCATAATTAAACTACATCTCTACTAGTAATATTTGCCTCCAACTCGCTCATCTAAGGAAAGGGTAGCAACATCTAAAGCTCCAATATCATTAAAGGTATCAATCGCATCTCCACTAATGTCCCAATGATGACTTTCTCCTTCATTATATTTCGCATCATTTCTTGATAAGACCCGAAGGTTGCTATGTATATAAACTAAGTCTTCAACTCGTTTGGGATCCATTTTATTCCTCTTCATGGAATGCACAAAGAGTAAGTACTCCAATTGCGTTCAAAGCACAAGATGAAGAAGAGGGTTGTGCGGTGAGTTTCAAAGCTAGCTTTTTAAGCAAAGGTGCAGATCGCAACCGTGAACTCCCCACCAATCATTGGGATTCATTGTATATCGATTTTCAATAGCCTCAAACTCTCTAAAACCTCCCTTCATTTTAGCAAAGTTAACATACTCCAAATTTACCGAGCACCTTTCCTCCACACTAGAAAAATGTCTCCCGAAGAACTTTTTTACTTCTAAATTAATCTCCACATCATCGTCGGAGAAACTCGATTTGGATCTTCAACAAGCCATTCATCATCGTAGTATCTACCAAAAAGAAAAAATATTATAAATGTCGAATGGTTTCAACTTTCAATTAATAGAATTACTAAACCAAGGCACAATTATAAAAAACTTACTTGGGATGCAAAGCATGTGCCAAACAATGAAGGGAGTTGAACTTTTGGTCCAACGATCCACAAGAATTTTATACACCACATCATAAAACGTTGATGACTCACCATTCATCCTCCTTTCTTTCAAGTATATTACATTCTTTACCTTCTCAATCATCGCATCCCACATATCATAAACCAAATGAAGGCAAGGTTTATCGTGTCACAAAACCCGATCATATCATAAATGGGAGCAAAGGAAAGCAAGGATGTAATCCATGTCTGCCCACAACTCATCATCCAATATCACATCCTTCACTTGTCTTGCCCTTCCTTGATTATCATCTCTGTAAATAGTCCATTTTTCACTAATGACCATGTTTTGGAGGGCACCCTTTAGCAACTTGAATCTCTTTAACATCACAATCATGGAAGCAAATCGGGTGTCGCAATAGAAAGCAACTTCAATGTGGCAAACTCATTAAATATAGACAATCTCATAGAATGAGTCATGATGAAAGTCTTGATTGTTGAAACACGATCAACAATTTCGATATCCAACTACACTCTCCATAAGTAATCTCATTATTCTCCGCATTTTTTGCCGCACAAATGTTCTTCAAAGCCAAGTTCAACGTATGAACAACACATGGTGTCCAACCGATATCGGATATTCTCGTCAATGAGTTGCCCCGCACTTACAATTAGCAAGCATTATCTCGTTATTACTTGAACCACCTTATCCACCCCAACTTCTTGTATTACTTCCTTTAGCAAGTTGAAAATAAAATACTTATCCTTGATTTCACCGTAACAATCAACACTCTTCAAAAACATGGTGAACCGTCGATACCGCCATGAAATTAATTATTGGCCTCCTTTGGGAATCACTCCACCCATCACTAACAATACTCACACCATTTGATCTCCAAAGAGATCGAGCAGAATTAACAACCTATCAACATGATCCTTCTCCCGCCGCAAAAGCGTAGTCCGCAAAAAGTTATACCCAGGGGTCGATAACCTAATGTTACAACAAAAACAGTTAAAAACAAGAGAAATAAATAGGGTAAAAATAAATTATGAAACATAATATTCCATAACACTAAATACCTCCAATGTTATGACTCAAGTAAAGCATAAGTGAATGCTTGTTGAAAGTACGGGTTCTTGGCCAAACTAAATGGCAATCCAGCAGAATAAAACATCCGAGCAATAATATGATTTAGTTCTTCCCGCTCCCCCATATTGAAAGCCCTCTCAATAGAACTCATGCTTGCAGTTCCGTCATCAATTTTTTTTCTTTTAGTAGATGTACTAGTCATTTGAAAAACAGGTGGGTGGTAAAGGAACATGTCTCGGTGCATTATTCCTCACCCTTTGAGAAGATTCCTCTTCCAATTTTCCCATTTCTAACAAAGATGCATTATTGACACTCTTACATAATGCAATCCCTTTAGATTTAGTATTTAACAAATGAGCTCTTATTCTCGTGTATGAACTTTTGTATTCAAGTTTACAAAAGTTACACTTCCAACTCACATTTCCTCCCACGTTTGCTCCATCATCAACTCTAGTCACATATCTCCACAATGGTTTGTTCAAGTTTTCGGTGTCCACATTTCGTGAGTTGGACTCTAAGTTTATTGAACTATTGCTTTGATTTGGGTTGGACTCCATTCTATCAATCATATTAAAAACAAAATCATATTAAATACAAAATTAAGAAACAAAATTTATTTACAAATTACAAACGAATGCGGAAAAGAACAGGAAACTTTGACCCCAAAAAAAAAAAAAAAAAGGGAAACGGGGAGGGGAGTCATCGTCGATCGGGTCGTGATTCGAGTGAAACATTGAAACACAATCACGGTCCACACTCCACGACAGATTTTGGCATTTCGCACGGAGACACAAATCACACAATGAGCATAGATTCCGGTCACGCACGTGCATTTCACGGCCCACAAATCACGGTCACACAATGAGAAGCGAAGAACGGTAGAGTAGAACACGAAGACGGTATCGTGCGCAAAGACCGAGGAAGAAGAAACACTCTTTGTCTTTACTCTTTAAGTGTCGCGTCGATTTCACCCGACGTCGCCGTCGTCGATTTCAAGAAGAACTAAGAAGCTTCGTCGTTTGATTTCACCGTCGCCGTCGATTTCACCAGCCAGTAGCCGAGTTGGAACTTGAGTTGAGAGAGATGATTTTGGCTTTGTGGTGCTCGACCCAGTCGACCGTGTCAATTAGGGCCGAAATTTGGAGCTACAAAACACACCTTCAACTTTTGAAATAATTACAAAAATGCCATTTGAATTGTTGACTGGCCTAATTCGCGTATCCTGCTTAAATTCGCGTATCCGGCAAAACTACGTGTCCGACACGTTCTTTTCTTCAAATTTGGCGTGTCCGTGCATCTTAGCTTCCAACTCAACTACCAATATTTCACCCTTCATATAAGGAAGCACAAGCGAGTGTGACGTCCGTAAAACTATCCCGAAAGGAGTATCATTTGTAGATACGTGGTATCCTATGTTGAAAGAGAATTTCGCCCAAGACAAGAACTTACTCCATTGTTTGGGTTGATCCCGAGCAAAGCAACGAATATAGGCTTCTAAACAACGGTTGACCACTTCCATTTGGCCATCAATTTGTGGATGATAAGCAAGTGCTCATATTTAACTGTGTTTGACTAAGGTGAAACAGGTTCTTGTCGAAATTGCTTAAGAAGAGCGAGTCCCTATCGTAAAAACACCGGATCTAGGCATCCCGTGTAACCTAACTATCTCTTGACAAAATAGTGCGGCCTCTTTTGTTTTGGCGGTGTACATGTGAGAGAGAGTAATAAAATGGCAATATTTGCTAAGCCGGTCAACTAAGATGCACGGACACGCCAAATTTGAAGAAAAGAACGTGTCGGACACGTAGTTTTGCCGGATACGCGAATTTAAGCAGGATACGCGAATTAGGCCGATCAACAATTCAAATGGCATTTTTGTAATTATTTCAAAAGTTGAAGGTGTGTTTTGTAGCTCCAAATTTCGGCCCTAATTGACACGGTCGACTGGGTCGAGCACCACAAAGCCAAAATCATCTCTCTCAACTCAAGTTCCAACTCGGCTACGCTGGTGAAATCGACGGCGACGCTGGTGAAATCAAACAGCAGAAGCTTCTTAGTTCTTACTGAAATCGACGACGGCGACGCTGGTGAAATCGACGGCGACACTTAAAGAGTAAAGACAGTGAGTGTTTCTTCTTCCTCAGTCTTTGCGCACGATACTGTCTGTGTTCTACTCTACTGTTCTTCGCTTCTCATTGTGTGACTGTGATTTGTGGCTGTGAAACTGCTCGTGGATTTGGAATCTATGCTCATTGTGTGATTTGTGTCTGTGCGAAATGCCAAAATCTGTCTGTGGAGTGTGGACTGTGATTGTGTTTCAATGTTTCACTCTGAATCACGACCAGTCGACGATGACTCCCCCTCCCCTGTTTCCCTGTTCTTTTTTTTTTTTTGGGGTCAAAGTTTCCCTGTTCTTTTCCAGATTCGTTTGTAATTTGTAAATAAATTTTGTTTCTTAATTTTGTATTTAATATGATTTTGTTTTTAATATGATTGATAGAATGGAGTCCAACCCAAATCAAAGCAATAGTTCAATAAACTTAGAGTCCAACTCACGAAATGTGGACACTGAAAACTTGAACAAACCATTGTGGAGATATGTGACTAGAGTTGATGATGGAACGTGTGGAGGAAATGTGAGTTGGAAGTGTAACTTTTGTAAACTTGAATACAAAAGTTCATACACGAGAATAAGAGCTCATTTGTTAAATACTAAATCTAAAGGGATTGCATTATGTAAGAGTGTCAATAATGCATCTTTGTTAGAAATGGGAAAATTGGAAGAGGAATCTTCTCAAAGGGTGAGGAATAATGCACCGAGACATGTTCCTTTACCACCCACCGGTTTTTTATTCTGACTAGTACATCTACTAAAAAAAAAAATTGATGACGGAACTGCAAGCATGAGTTCTATTGAGAGGGCTTTCAATATGGGGGAGCGGGAAGAACTAAATCATATTATTGCTCGGATGTTTTATTCTGCTGGATTGCCATTTAGTTTGGCCAAGAACCCGTACTTTCAACAAGCATTCACTTATGCTGCAAGTCATAACATTGGAGGTATTTAGTGTTATGGAATATTATGTTTCATAATTTATTTTTACCCTATTTATTTCTCTTGTTTTTAACTGTTTTTTGTTGTAACATTAGGTTATCGACCCCCGGGTATAACTTTTTGCGGACTACGCTTTTGCGCGGAGAAGGATCATGTTGATAGGTTGTTAATTCTCGCTCGATCTCTTTGGAGATCAAATGGTGTGAGTATTGTTAGTGATGGGTGGAGTGATTCCCAAAGGAGGCCAATAATTAATTTCATGGCGGTATCTCGACGGTTCAGCCATGTTTTTGAAGAGTGTTGATTGTTCTGGTGAAATCAAGGATAAGTATTTTATTTTCAACTTGCTAAAGGAAGTAATACAAGAAGTTGGGGTGGATAAGGTGGTTCAAGTAATAACAGATAATGCTGCTAATTGTAAGGGTGCAGGGCAACTCATTGAGCGAGAATATCCGACTATCAGTTGGACACCATGTGTTGTTCATACGTTGAACTTGGCTTTGAAGAACATTTGTGCAGCAAAAAATGCGGAGAATAATGAGATTACTTATGGAGAGTGTAGTTGGATATCTGAAATTGTTGATCGTGTTTCAACAATCAAGACTTTCATCATGACTCATTCTATGAGATTGTCTATATTTAATGAGTTTGCCACATTGAAGTTGCTTTCTATTGCTGACACCCGATTTGCTTCCATGATTGTGATGTTAAAGAGATTCAAGTTGCTAAAGGGTGCCCTCCAAAACATGGTCATTAGTGAAAAATGGACTATTTACAGAGATGATAATCAAGGAAGGGCAAGACAAGTGAAGGATGTGATATTGGATGATGAGTTGTGGGCAGACATGGATTACATCCTTGCTTTCACTGCTCCCATTTATGATATGATCAGGTTTTGTGACACTGATAAACCTTGCCTTCATTTGGTTTATGATATGTGGGATGCGATGATTGAGAAGGTAAAGAATGTAATATACTTGAAAGAAAGGAGGATGAATGGTGAGTCATCAACGTTTTATGATGTGGTGTATAAAATTCTTGTGGATCGTTGGACCAAAAGTTCAACTCCCCTTCATTGTTTGGCACATGCTTTGCATCCCAAGTAAGTTTTTTATAATTGTGCCTTGGTTTAGTAATTCTATTAATTGAAAGTTGAAACCATTTCGACATTTATAATATTTTTTCTTTTTGGTAGATACTACAAGTGATGAATGGCTTGTTGAAGATCCAAATCGAGTTTCTCCGCACGATGATGTGGAGATTAATTTAGAAGTAAAAAAGTTCTTCAGAGACATTTTTCTAGTGTGGAGGAAAGGTCTCGAGAAATTTGGAGTATGTTAACTTTGCTAAAATGAAGGGAGGTTTTAGAGAGTTTGAGGCTATTGAAAATCGATATACAATGAATCCCAATGATTGGTGGGGGAGTTCACGGTTGCGGTGCACCTTTGCTTAAAAAGCTAGCTTTGAAACTCACTGCACAACCCTCTTCTTCATCTTGTGCTGAACGCAATTGGAGTACTTACTCTTTTGTGCATTCCATGAAGAGGAATAAAATGGATCCCAAACGAGCTGAAGACTTAGTTTATATACATAGCAACCTTCGGGTCTTATCAAGAAATGATGCGAAATATAATGAAGGAGAAAGTCATCATTGGGACATTAGTGGAGATGCAGTTGATACCTTTAATGATATTGGAGCTTTAGATGTTGCTACCCTTTCCTTAGATGAGCCAGAGTTGGAGGCAAATATTACTAGTAGAGATGTAGTTTAATTATGCAAATGATTTTTCTTTTATTATATTTTGTTAATGTGAAATACACTCTTTATATTAAAAATATTATTTAATACTAAGACGTGTCGGAACGTGTCGAAATATTAGTATTTTTGAAGTAACGTGTCGACGTCACGTATCGGTAACGTGTCGAAAACGCCGTGTCAGTGTCGCCGTGTCAGTGTCGGTGCAACCTAGCCGGTCAACCACCACCAAAATCACATAAAGTCCTTTAGATTTGGGCAAAGTCCTATAATGAAATCAAGCGAAATGTCTTCCAAGATGTGTTCTGGAATGGGAAGAGGTTAGAAAAGTCCTACAGGCGCCAAGGTCTCGTACTTGTTTTGTTGACATATCAAACAACATTGGATGTAATGTTTGACATCATTCTTCATTCCCTTCCAATAGAGTTGATCACCAAGCCTCTTTAGTGTTTTAAAATACCCCTTGTGTTCCCCGGTGGGAGAATTATGTGCGCCAACCATTAATTTCTCTTGAAGCTCGGGAAGATTAGGTATGACTAATCTGGTTTTGTAGAACAAAGCATAGTGGAACTAAGAGTGGTGATCCAGGTTCACTTGTAGTTTGTCAATTTCGGCCTTAGTTTTGGGGTCTTCTAACAATGCTTAAGGTAGCATTTTTGGTTCATTGGCCATAGGGATGACCATTTGAAAAAAATCAGCCTGTTAGGGCCTTCTAGAAAGTGAATCCGCTGCTGCATTCTCCTTCCAGGTTTATAAATAATGGTGAAATCAATGGGAAGAAGTTTCACCAAGAGCCTTTGTTGTGAAGTATTCACAAGCTTTTGTGCTAGCAAGTGTTTTAAACTGTGATGATCTGTTTGCACATAAAAGTGGTGTCCTAATAAATAATGGCGCCATTTTTGGAGGGAAAGCACCAAGGCAAGAAGCTCCCGATCAGAAGCACATTTGTAGTGATTGGAAAAAGAGAATCCCTTGTTGAAATAGGCTATGGGGTGCCCATGTTGCACGAGAACTGCCCTAATTCCATTCATGGAGGCTTCGCACTTTATAGTGAAAGGCTGTTTGAAATCCGGTAATTGAAGAACCGGTGTGGTAGTTAAAGCTATCTTTAAATCGTCAAATGCTCCCTGAGCCCTTTCAGTCTATTGAAAAGCATCTTTCTTTGTCAGATCGGTTAGTGGATAAGCAATTATCCCATAATTTCTTACAAATCTTCAATAGTACCTTGGTGAGACCAAGAAATCTGCATAAATTCTTTACTGATGATGGAGTGGGCCAATGAGCAACGACCATGATTTTCTTTGGAACAACCTCAACACCTCTGCTAGTGACTATGTGCCCCAAGTAATCGATTCGTGCTTGTCCCAAGAAGTACTTTTGGCGTTAGCATAGAAGGATTGCTGATGCAAAATTTGAAAAATGATCCAGATATGGTCTAAGTGGTCTTGAGTAGATAGCTATACGTCAGAATGTCGTCAAAGAACACCGAAACAAATTTTCACAGATACGGGTGAATAAATTAACTGATAGCGAAGATCGCTGCCACATTCCCATCATCTCTAACCATAGTTATAGACTTTGACACATCTGGCCATCATCAAGCATCCTTCATAATACTTGCCTATCCTTTACTCACTTAATAGCACTCCATACCAATAGATGTAGTTGGAATTAGATTTTTTATTATCACTGCATCAATTGGCCCCGCTATCATAGTAGCTGTGCTGATTTCACTGTGATTAGATAATTGAGGCGAGTATTCTCTTTTGTGTAAGTCGGAAACATCAAATGCACTTGAGATAAACAAAGTTGAACAGATACTAATAAGGCACGGGTCTGTTTGCGAATGTCATTAGTGTATTGAGTGAAATCATTGGCTTTCTTTTCTTGGAGAGTTGTATTTGCGTTATGCACGGCTTCCATGTTGGTGGCACCTCATGACTAAACCAGTTATTATTATTATTATTATTTTACTGTTCAACATCTAGACTATATTTTACAAGGAATGGAAAATCCGAGTGGAGCAGCCAGTTTGACTAGAAAACCGTGGCCTGATTCGACATGGGATTGAGGGAAGAATTAGGAATCGGTCTAGAAACTGGTTGAACCAGCTAAAAGTTGAACTAGTAGAAATGTTTTAATTTTTTTAGGAGCTGTTTTGCACAAGGGAGGCGAGGGAAAGCGAGCGGAGAGAAATTTTTTGAGTTGGATTTAAAAATATCAAAGAAGTGGGGTTAAAAGTTTTTAATCAATTTTTTTTCTTTTTTTTTTTTTTTTTTTTTTTTAAATCTTACATCATATCTTTGTTAAAATTTTATTACCCCAACTCTTCAATTTTTAAAATCCCACCCGCAAAAATTTTCCCTGCCCTCCCTTCCAAGGCCCTCATAGCAAACAGCCCGATTTGAACCATGTTCCTCAATCATATGCATATCTATTCATTTTAAGCATTGGAAAATAAATGCTAATGAGTTAAAATGTAAGAAATATTAATATATACTGTAAAATTATGAATTGTAGAATAAGTATATGCATTATAAAAATATTATATCTAATAAATATTGCATTTTATTTTTAGAATGACAAAATATTTATTAAATTATTTGTCATAATTTTTACCTTTAATATTCTCTCGCGGTATATTTTTAAACAATTGTATTATTTCTTAAATCATTTTTAAAAAAATATATATATTTGTTATTATTTTATCATTCTCATCTAAACTAGTTAGCATATATTTTAAAATACCTTAATTTAATTACAATTCCAATCATGAATCGACCATGATGATGTAGGAACCATTGTTTCGTCCAGTTTAATGGTCAATCTAGTTTTTAATACCTTGATATTTTTGTTGATTTTCTTACAAGAAAGCAAGCTTGTAAATCTATCCAGATTTTAGAAGACTCACAATGTAATTGTACAGGTCTGATCTATTCAATACAACGTTGGACCAGTATGTGAGAGGCATCGGATAGACGTTGAAATTTAGCTTGGTGCAAATGCTGGCTTCTATGACTGATCTGTTCAATTGGTGCAATTGCTTTCTTAAATGAATTTCAAAGTTGGGAAGATTGATAATCTTTATTTGTTTTAATGGCTGAACTTTGTGCTTATTATGAGATTTGCTCCCTGGGGTTTTGTGCTAATTTCTCCAGCATCTATTTTTGCCTTTCGTATTCTGTTTGGTCATGGTTACTACACCCTAATAATAGTTATCACTTTGTATAACATATTGAGGACAGTTCACTGTATTTTGATGACATGAAGCTCACGATATTACTAGAGTTTTGGGACAGAAGGCCGAGAGAAAGGAATGGAATTCGGCGAAGAAAAGTTGGTGTAGAAATTTATTAGGGAGTTGATCTAGGTTTTAAATATAATATAGGGTTAAGGTGCAAATTAACTAACTAAGTGTTACACTAGGAGCACTGGGCACAACAATGTTTTGAAGGTATCAAAAATACCAATGAATAATTGAAAGGGAGCAAAAATATCAATGAAGAAATAAATTATGATGAAAGTAGCACACTCCCCGATTTATTTTATTCGTTAAAGTTTTAAATTTTTTATTGATATTTTTGCTCCATTTTAATTGTTTATTGGTACTTTTGATACATTCAAAACATTGTTGTGTTCGGTGCTCCTAACGTAACACTTAGTTTACCAATCTACACCTAAACCCTATAATATATATTTATTATATTTATATTTTTTTTTCTAAATTATTGATATTCTCTTGACAATATAAATATAATTAGAATTTAATAATGCACATATGTATTCTATAAAGTAAGTGATAGTCAATCTACACCTAAACCCTATAATATATATTTATTATATTTATATTTTTTTTTTCTAAATTATTGATATTCTCTTGACAATATAAATATAATTAGAATTTAATAATGCACATATGTATTCTATAAAGTAAGTGATAGTTTGAACTCTTGATATTCGTTAATGCTACACAAAAATTCTTCTGTGATTAATAAATAATATATCATTTTTTGAAAATATTTTTATGCAGTTACTCATTCATAGTAATCGAGTTTTTTCCTCTGAAAATGGTCCAGTAAAGAGAAAGAAATTCTACGGATATGAAATTCATTTTAAATCTATGATCTAGCCTCTAAAATTTATAATATGTTCCTCATAGTAAGGAGGTTTCTACCAGTGGGTAATTGAAAAGGACATGCTAGGAAAAACAACATAATTGAAAAGGACATGTTAGGAAAACCAACACATTGATTTCTTCAATATCCACAAATTATGTAACTATTATATTAAGGAGTAAGACTACCATAAAACCAAACCAATAAATCGCTTTCTTAATGAGTAAGGTGCCGTCATTTTGCCTAAAATCAATTATGATGATGAGTGATGACCAATAGTGACTGGATGCCCCGTTGCCGAGTAATCACTTTTTTCTCTGCTCAAAAAGGAAAAATAATAAAAAGAGTAAATACCCTTTCTGATCCCGACAAAAAACGTGATCTCATTTTTGGCCCCTTTGAAAAAAAGTTCTTTTTAGTCCATAAAAATGACGAATAAGGGGTCGATTAGTTGACATTTTGATCCTCACAAATTTCCAAAAGGCCATTTTTAGTCATAAAAAGGGCGAATAAGGTCGATTTTTTTGTAAAGAACCAAAATAGGTCCGTCAGTATTGTTTGTCGAGAGTAATTTAAATGATATTTACTCTAATAAAAACATCAGTAAAGTAAAGTCAAAGAAGATGCATAGCAATGAAAACTTTTTCTCTCGTAATTACTCTTCCTCCTTTCATTTCCTTTATGTAATAAAAAATTTAGTTGAATTAAATATTTAAAACTCATTACAGACCGTCTAACAGTACAAAGAGTGTTTATAGAAATACCTACGAATTACCTACCAACAAAACCCTCCTTTTGTTTTTAACTTTTCGTCCTTTCGCTCTCCATTTCAATCAACCTATCAATTAACCTATCCACCTTTTTTTTTATATATAAAAAAAGAGAGGCTACAGTAAACAAACGTTCCCATTACATTTCAAGGGGAGGGGTCATTTAGAATTAGGTCATTTGTGATAATAATAGAATGATAGACAAAAAAATATATTAGATATTAGGAGTACATGCTTATTTTGCTCCATGGTACAAGCGAGATCATCCTCCATGAGATAGTTGCTAAGAAAGTTCCTCTCATAGCAAATTATCTTCAAAATGAAGAAATTTGGAGCCATGAATAATGATAGTTTCCAGAGAACGGTTAGAAGTTCGTCATTATTACAGAAAATGGTACTCAGATTAACAAAAGGTAGGAGTACTGTTCAGTGGTAGAACACAGATGTCCAGCTCTAGCAAGCTGGGAATGGTTTATGTTGGATCAAAGAGCCTTCTACTGATTGAGTATCAGTGGAAGGTACTAGCTCGACGATATCTATGGAGGAGATATCCTCGAGAAAGCTCAAATCACAATGCAACACAGGTGAGGCATTTCGCCCAGAGGGTGGTGTGTGTGCAGTGTGACTGAATAATAGGTAATGGAAATAGGGAGAGTCCAGTGCGCACCTGGTGGGTAATCTCCTATTTATAGGGATTACCTGGGTTTCACTCCCATGCAAATGTTTCCATCCTTCACCGTTATGCACTTCCCACGTTCTCGGTCTCTGCTCCACTACATGTACGGTCGCCGCATATTAAGACGATGGAGTAGTGGGGGACCATTTACCCTGGTTCCCTATTTATGGGTAGATTAGGGGTTTTTGTGGGCTCCCCTCTTTGGGCCGGGAACCTGCTTGGCCCAATATATTTGTCCACAACAAGTATATTTCTTGCACATGACCTTCTTCGTTAAGTTACTCTCCATTCATGTTGTACTGCTCTAGGATTTGCGTAAATATGAAGTAGCCCATGACTTAATCACATTCATTATGCATAAGGTTCAACGGAGATGGCCATGCACGTGTCCACTGACCACACACAATCTTCGGTCCCTAAAGAGTTAGTTGGGGGTTGAATTTTTTCATAAATATACTTATGAATTATACATGTTACGGCATTTTGCATCGAGGGTAAGTTTAATATAAATGATTTAAAAGGATATTTTACGAAAGTCAACACACATTTTGACAAATAATTAATTTAATTTTCTTAATTTATTCAAATTAGTTAAATAGATCTAATATTAAGAACCAAATGTAATGTGTATACATACATATTGTTGAGATAATGTGAGCTAGACCTCAATATTCTCATATCTCCTTATAGGGAGGAGTAGTTATTCCTTTATGAAATACTTGGCTTTTCTTTCTTCATATTAGGAATAACAATATAACAATGCTTTTCATAAGCTGAGTATCCGTTACTTTTGGGAGTAAAGGAAAGGATGCTATACATTGGCGGAACCAAAAAATATTTTTAGGCCGGGCAAAAAAAAGCATATTGAACTATTTAGTAAATAGTATCCCATAACATTGAAAATACAAATAAATAATAACCGATAATTATAAATCAAAACAAAATATAAGATGATGTTAACATTTTCTATAGGTATCTCAAACAAGAATTTTACTTTCTTCTCACAGCCCAATGAGTAATGAACTAAACATTGTCCTTATAGAGAATATAATAAATTAGTTGGGGCCAAATTATTATTATTTTTTGATCAAAGGATACTTCTATTAATACTTCAAAAGATTACAACACAACAACAAGGAAGGGGAATAACAAGAAGATAAACGACATTGAAGGAAAGGACAAGTCTAAACATACAAACAAACAGAATACACCCAAATAAAATAAACTACAAACAATCCACATTCAATGAATGAGTGGGGGAAAAAGCATCATGAGGAACGGCATCCGCCATCTGGGAATCCAAGGCTAGAAGAGACAGTAAAGACGGTGTTGGTTGGAAGACCCACCCAATCGGGCACACCCCTTTATAAGCATTAGTTGCAATTAAGTCAGCGGCACTGTTACCCCCTCTAGGGGTAAAAGTCAGAGAGAACCCAATCTTAGTCATCGAAAGGCAAATAATATAAAAAATAATGCTCCTACTCCTCCACTCAATCATATCCAGAGATTTGGCATCGACACATTCAAGAAGGGAAAGACAATCGGTTTCAAAGACCACATTATCATGACCGAGATCAACAACTAGCATCAGAGCCCTCTTCAGAGCTAAGGCTTCCGTCATAAATGCAGAGATGGATTTCACCTTATCCACAAAACCCCATTTGAAATCACCAAAATGATCGCTACAAATAACTTCAATAGCAACTCCAGTCTTATTAGCCGAAAAAGCCCCATCGCAGTTATATTTAAGATTGCCAGCACATGGAGGGGACCAGACAGCTACATGAGTAGGAACAACTCTTTGGCCCTCTGGGATCCTATGCCTTTTATCGCAATTCACTCAGAAGTCAAAATTGTTTTTCCTCGCACATCCAATGATATCAATAGGGTTAGGATCTTTATGATTAAAAACCAAAGTATTTCGTTGTTTCCAAATAAACCATAAGATCCAACAAATTAATGAAAGGTTGTGCTTACTCAAGAAAGACATACCTAAGAGTTGAATCCACCAAGCATTGAAGTTCGAAATACTAGCAACATCAAACTTTGCACTAAGCGAACACCCGAACCAGACACACCTTGTCCAAGGGCAATGGAAAAACAAGTGCTCCACCGTCTCCACAGCATCAGAACAAATTGGGCAAATGTTACTCTGTGATCTCTTTCTCCGATAAAGGGCACCATTGGTAGCAACAACATTATTTAAGATTCGCCAGATAAATTGCTGAACTTTCGGGATAATCTGAATCTTCCAAATCGACTTCCAGCAAGATGAGGTTATAACTATTGAAGACCCGGCCTTCTTGTCCTCAATCCGCACGCTCTCCTTACTGTTATGGTACCCCCCCTTTCACTGAATACACACCATTCTTAGCACTAGTCCGCACTAATTTGTCACCCAACCCATTAGATGGGATATCAATCTCATATATAGCTCTCTTGACTTCCGGCGATACATAACGGTCAATCGGAGTAAGATCCCACATTCCATTGACAATAAGATCACAAACTCTACCCTTTGCAACAAAAGGGTCATTTAGACTACTAGGTTTCTCCGGGAAAACAACATGTGGAACCCATTCATCATCCCAAATTCTGATATCAGCTCCATCTCCAACATCCCAACGTAAGTCTTTCGTGAGAAATTCTCTGCCATCCAAAATGCTAGACCAGCACCACGATGCTTTATGACCTTTACCCGCCTTTATGAAATCATCTTTGGGAAAATACACACTCTTCAAAACCTTAGCCCACAGGTCGTTAGGACTCATCAGCAATCTCCATGCAGTTTTAGCTAGAAGAGCATCATTCATAACCGATAAATCTCGAAAACCCATCCCACCGCACTTTCTTTGTAGTTAAAGACCCCCAAGCTTTCCAGTGTGTCGCCCCACCAAAGACAGTACCGCTCCACCAAAAATTAGCAATAAGACTGCTAATCTCTCTACAAGTCTTGACTGGGAACTTGAAAACGTTCATAGGATAGATAGGGATCGCCTGGAGAACCGCTTTAATCATTACATCACGCCCAGCAAAAGAAAGAAGAGAATGTCCCCATCCCTGTATTTTATTAGCAATGCGTTCTCGAACATAAGCCAGCGCCTGATGCTTAGTCTTTCCCCAAATACTTGAAATACCAAGGTATCTACCCGGGTCCTCTGTCACCAGGATTCCCAAGATTCTTCCCACCATATCTTTAACATCGTCAGGGGCATGAGAAGAGAAAATGGTACTCGACTTATCAAGATTGATGACTTGGCCAGAGGCAGTGTAATACATTTTCAAAATATCAGCCAGATGGTTGCAATTCCTTTGAGTTGCACGCATATACAAAAGAGCATCGTCAGCAAAAAAAACTATGAGTAAGTTCCGGGCAGCTGTGACTTAATTTGACGCCCTTAACAAATTTATCCGCCTGACTCCTTCTAATCATAATGGAGAGAACTTCAGCAATAATAATGAAAAGATAAGGAGAGAGGGGATCTCCCTGACGAATGCCCCGGATCAGAGTAAAAGAACTCACTTTTTCACCTAATAAACAAATATTCAAACTAACAGAGCACACATATTTCATAGAAAGGATACCCACTCTTTACGTAAACCAAATCTTAAAAATTTTTTCTCCACCCTATCATAAAATATCCCACGAATTCATACACCCTATCATAATGGTATACCTCATTAGCAATAATAATATTATCATGAATACACCGACCTGGAACAAATGCACTCTGATTCTGTGAAATACAAGTATCAAGTAAAGGCCGCATTCGATTGGCCATGATTTTAGAAATGATCTTATAAGAGAAATTACACAAACCAATAGGGCGAAAATGGGAAACATGCTCAGGCTTTTGCAGTTTAGGAATAAGAGTGATGTTAGTAGAATTTAAATCATTAAGCACCAAATGACCTGCAAAAAACTCTTTAACCAAACTACAAACACACTCACCAATTTCAGACCAAGAGGAATGATAAAATTTACCTGAGAAACATCAAGTCCAGGCGCTTTTGTGCTCCCAAGACTAAAGGCTGCTGCTTTAATCTCCTTCGTAGAAATTGGTAACAAGAGACTGTTATTCATATCAGATGAGATAGTAGGCTCAATGAAACCCAAGACTGTGTCCATTGGACATGCACCAGAAGTGGTAAATAGCTCCTGAAAAAAGCTAGCAATATTATCAGAGATAGCAACCTTCTCATACAACCAATTGCCCTCATCATTTCTAATACACGAAATTATGTTCTGCTGCCTCCTCTTGATAGTAGAGATGTGAAAGAAACGTGAGTTCTTATCGCCAACACCTAACCAATTAATCCGAGATCATTGCCACCAGTATTGTTCTTCGCGCTCCAACAATCTGTCCAGATCACCTTTTGCCTCCACAATCCCTCTTGAAATTTCCGGAGTTCAAGCTACTAGGGTCAGCTCAGCCAGATGGTTCTTCAATAACTCAATAATCTTACCACTATTAGGGAACTCCTTCTTGCTTCAGGCAATTAACCTCTGCGTACACCTCTTCAGATTGCTCACAAAATTTTCTAGAACCGAGTGATCTTGATCATTATGATTATGCCAACACCCCTTGATTACCTCAAGAAAATTCCCATGAGATGCCCAAGCAAATTCGAAATGAAAGGTCTGACTTTGCTGGCAATTTTCATATTGAAATCGGATGAACAGAAGGTGATGGTCAGATCCGGCCGGATCAACATTAAAAACCTGGAGACACGGGAACTGCTCTCTCAACTGCAAATTACCCAAGGCCCTATCAATGCGCTCATGAATTGTATCCGGAAAATTATGATTATTGCACTAGGTAAAAATAGGTCCATTATAACCTAGATCTTCAAGTTTGAAATTAGCCACAAAACACTTGAAGTTTAGGATCTTCCTCCAAGCTCTAGGGAGACCACCAATCTTCTCCTGTAGAGAAAGGATGTCATTAAAATCCCCAACACACATCCACGAGTCCCTGATATTGTTGCTAATTCTTCGAACCTCTTGCCAGCACAACATTCTATACTCTTCATCAGTGGGGCCATATACAAAAGTAATATAAGATGGAGTTGATAACAACTCAGACATCACACTGGTATGAATAATATTAGCAGACGAGAAAAGAATATTAACTGTAAGCACATCAAACCACCATAACGCCAGGCCGCCATTTCTTCCAATGGGGTTAACTATCCATTCCTCATTAAAACCACATCTTCGCCTTACTTTTCTCACAAGTCTCGCCTTCTGCTTAGTCTCCATCAGAAAGACTAAATGGGGTTTTTTCCGGGAACATTCATCCCTCAGGTTTCTAACTGTCAAGGCAACCCCCAAACCCTGACAGTTCCAGGCTAGTAGATTCATGGCGAACCGGTGGCTGGTCTCATCCAACCACCGGCGTTATCAGATCAAGAAAAGTCATGATCCATATCCTGTTCACTACCAACCTTCAACCAACTATCAGGGAAATCAATCTCACTAGACGGAGACAATTACTAGACATACCCGATTTCTCTTCGTGTCCATACTGCCGCAAATGCTTTTTAACTGATCGGAAACTCCGCTTGCGTTCTTTATGTAATTTCCCCACTACACTTTTACCAAGAACTGGTTCTTCAGTTGAATCAAAATCCAGTTTCCTGCATTTATTTCGCACCACCAATGCAGAATTGTCCTCAAAAGGACGTTTAAGGTGAATACCTTTCAAGCAAAAAGACATGGCTGAGATTGGAGAGAGCCCACTGGGAGGAACAATAGGATTAGTTTTAATATCATCATCACTAGGATACTCAACAATATATGGTTGGGAAATTTCTTGGTTGGTTGAAACCTTTCCCTTAGCTTTAATTAATCTTTCCATCACTGGTTGGGTCATATCCGCAGAGATGATGGAATTTGCGTCCAAAGAATACTCCTGCATGGGAGAAATGGTGGTTGGCCCATCATATAATAAGCAAGAGTCCACCTTTAAACTAGTCCCAGGCCCACCCACACAATTTACTTCCCCAAGCCTTCCAACTCCAGCACCTACACGATTTCCCCATTTCCCAACAAATTCTCCAAATCCCCCATTCGGCCCACACCGGACAAACCAACGTCATCCACCCATTAAATTTCTTGCATCGGCCCACACTAGCAAGCCCAACTCCATCCACCCCAATCTCCAAAGCTGACTCGGTCAAACCCATATTACCATCTCCTTCCTTGCTCACGTCACAGGTCAGCCCCTCCATCACCATCATGTGGCTTCCTTTTGGCGATTGCCCACGCTCACTTTCCCGCATCCCTCGGTTCTAACCTAAATTTCTCGACCTCCCGCACATCGACACCGACACCGAACGCATTTGACCGTTACAACCCGACGATCGTCGGAGCAAGGTCGCCTTCGGTCGACTGAAACTTCGCTCCTCCACCGAGGATCTCCGTCGTTTCCATCTCATCCGCCGCGAGGTGCAAGACGCGTCCGGGGCCACCTCTTAAGCACAAGAGCGATTCCTCAACACCCCTAACGAGGTTCTCCGGCGTCATCTCTGGCGGCCTGCTCCAAGGAGTGCTCTTTGAAACTTTCTTGGTGAGAAAATGAACTTCATTCCAATCATCCATGCATACCACCAACTCCTCCTCCAAAGTTCGCATAGATAGCGCACTAAGCCAACTTCCAAACTCTTGCTCATCGCCTACCCCTTTCCTTCTACTTGTCAGCTCCTTACATGCTCTCACATCATGCCCAATCCTTCCACAGCCAAAGCAAAAAATTTGGAGTCTTTCATATTTAACCCTAACCCAAGCTGGTTCCTTTTCCTTTCTTGGCACCCAAAATCCAGACACCAAAGGACCACTCAGATGCACAAGCGATCGGACTCTGATGAAACTTCGCCCTAATTTACCATCAATCATTGGTTGCTCAAACATGATAGCCTCCCCTACAGCATCTCCAAGTATCTTTGCATTATTGTTGTCAAAAGCAACTACGGGAAAACCATGGAATTGCACCCAGAAATGCGCCTTTTCAAAGCAAACATCCTGCAGAACCATTGAATCCTCCCAAATCTGGAGATTCAGAAGAAAGCCTTGAATCGTCCACGGTCTACCCTTTAAAATACGACTGTAATCCTTAATATTCCTAAAACGAAAGAGGAAAATGCGCTCGCTTCGGTCAAGATCCAGAACCTCCATTTCATCATCTAGTTGCCACCCCTTTCTTATCATAGAGATGACAATGGGAATATTCACGTGTTTGGTTGAATGAAGTTTCCCAACTAATGAACCACCATGTAGTCCCTCTTTCTCATCCAAGTTTAAAACCACCTGTTTCCTCCTACTAACACTACTACTATCTCCCACCTCCATACCACAATAGATAGCAACAGAGAAGAGATGAGAGGCTAAACTAGAAAAGGGCACCCAGGTTCACCAGGAGCCAACACAACTCTCACACTGAGAGAAGAGAGCTCACACAGGGGAGAGAAGCTTCGCTCCTTTTTGTTGGGGCCAAATTATTGGCCAAAGTAAAATATCGTATAATAAATACATATATATTAACAAATTTTAGAAGGTAAGTTGGGGCAAGCAAGTGGTTCGCCATTGATGATATGATCCAATTGATAGACCATATACCTCTTTTTTTTTATACTCCATATACCTCTTATAACAAAAAGAAATAAAAGTTCTGAGGATTTCATATTTGCAGCTTCAGGAGAATACAAACTTTGGGTCCGTGGCTTATCATAGAAAAAGGAATCAAGTAATGCTTTTAATTGTGAACTATCTATATATCAGATAGCATGGCTCTTGTAACATTTTAGAAAGTGACCAGAGAAAAATAAGTGATACCACATCATATTGTAGCAGCAGTGTTCTTGATTTAATTTGAAAGCTTATTAATGATAAAATCTTTGTGAATAATACATGTTCGAAGAAGTAACTTTTCTAACAATTAAAATATTGTTTTAATAATTGAAAATAAATGAGTAAGATATAACAATTTTATTGATTGTAAAAGAGAGATAAAGTCGGTGCCTCAAATAAGACAAACAAAGCATGAAAAATTGAACATAATTTAATTTAACCGAGCATATGAAAGAGATGGGACACCAATAAGCTGTTGGTTTATGTGGTTTGGTATCATCCCGTAAGTATGAAAACCCAAGTTTGAATATCAAGAAATGCATTTATTGAGAGAAACGAAAGCCCTTTGCCTTCGGGTTGGGTTTCTCTCATCATTTTTTCTTATTATTCCTCATAATCTTTAAATCATGTTTGTCCAATCGATTTGAAAGGTCATAATACTATTTTGACTTTTCTTTCTTTTTCCAAATCAACAGCTTAGATGGGCTGATAAAAGATAATAAGAAAAAAATGATGAGGAGAGGATCTTCTTCCTTTGCAGTCTAAGTCTTAAAACAATTATACCTTGACCAAATAAAAAAAGTGAGGAGAGATGGGATGGACTTTAGTAATGGGTCCATCAACCAGGCAAACATTTTTAATTTGAACATATCTAGGAAGTGCCATTAAATGCCCTTTCAACCAAAACTATTAAAATCGGATCAGACACTGAACCAGCCGGGGTACTGGGTCAAGGGTTAGTGGGTCAAACCGAAGTAAAAAGCGGAGCTAACCCAGAGCCAAACCAATGAGAGAGTGAAGATTTCAAGGTTATTAATATGAAATTATAAAGAAAATTAAAAAAAAAATCAAATTTTCTCGTTTAAAAAAGCAAAATCGTTAGTGCCCGAACCAGGACCGGTTTATCAATCAATTTGCAAAGGCTAAATCAATTGGTCTAGTCTCGGGTTTTAATAACCTTGCTTTCAACCCATCCCATTTTCTTCCCAATTTTTTGTTATAACAATTCGAGATAAAATTTTACCAGTTTAAACTTATTTATGTTGTTTTTAAGAAAAAATATAATAATATTTTTAATTATAAGATATTAAATCAAGACCATTGAAAGGTTAATATAATGGTGGTAAAAGGCAAAGGATGGGAATGACAACGGAGATAAGCTAAATCCACTTATATCTTGTAAGCTCGTAATCGTTTGGTCTTGTTCATGTGTCCCTTTTAACATATTTTACTAAAAAAGAACTTAAATTTTATTGCATCTATCTTAAAATTTAATAGCCCTTCAACTTTACCTTTATTTTACATACACTATATTCGAAAAGTATAAAGTCCACAACAATAATAAACGGAAGGTAAAATTTTACACTCATATAAAAAAATCAATGATATAACTTATAAATAAAACAAACAAAAAAACCTTCTCTCTCTATTATAAAGAGAATGAGATGAATATATTTATAATGTCTCTAGGGTTAGTATGCAACTAACTCCACAAGTGAGCAACTGGTCACAGCCTCGAACTTGACATCCTAAAACTGTGTCGGTCTTAGTTTGATCACCCCTCTTGATCCTGGCTAAGTCAGCTGAACCCTCACGAGTAGGCAAAGAAACAAAGACTTAGAGAACTTTAGAGAGAGAAGGAGAACTCTTAGAGAGAGAACCTCTTGAATGAGAATAGATTGAATTCCCTTGGATGCTTGACAAGTGAGGAGGACACCTCTATTTATAGATTAACACCTCCTCAATGAATGGTCAAGATCTAATACATTATACGGTTGAGAATGGTTCTCCAGAACCTTCTCCTAAAAATATCTAGATATTTATACAATGACAAGCGGTTCTAGAATTCTCTAAACAACTCTACCAATATGTACACATATCTATAACATTATGGAAGTTTCAAGACTAAAGTCCAAACCTTAATTTAATGCAGAGTGTCTTAGCACACCAAATATCTAGCATTCCTTGTAGGGCGTGACATTCTCCATTACCTAATTTGGTGACGTCCTCGTTACTGACTTAGCTCCATCTTGGATTAGGATCACCCTCGTCTTCATGAATTGGCTTGAGCATGCTAATATGGAAGACATGATGAATCTTCAAGTTTGAGGGTAGGTCCAGCTTGTACAACATCTTTCCTACCCTTCCCACGATCTTGTATGGGCCTTCATACTTGCGGATGAGGCCTTTGTGTACCTTTCAGAACACCTTGAATTATTGAGGAAGAAGCTTCACCATCACCATGTCTCCTACTTGGTATTCAGAGGCTCGCTTCTTCCTATTTGTAAACTTCTTTATCCTCTTGGCCATCTTGTCAAGGAAGGATCTCGTCACCTTAGATTTTCGGCTCAATGTATTAGCCATTACATTAGTCATACCAATTTTTTACTCCATCTTATGATCCACCTCTCGTCTAGGTGGCAACCTTATTTGGAGTTCCTGTGGCATGAGGTCATCGTTCCTCTTTGGGAAAATAGGAAGATTATCACTATCCTCTTCATCAAGATCTATCTCCTTTAAAGTCTCAAGGTAGATGACTTTCCTGCTCCCAAGTCCCTTCTCCACTTGGATAGCTGGCAAGTGAGCAACCTGATCATTGGTGGTTGTAGGTACTGTGCACCCAAGCCCCTTTCCAAGGATGCACAATAAATCATCACTGGCATGAGGACTACTTTGGCTTTGCTAAAAAATTATAGACCAAATACCACATTGAAGTCATCCATTAGGTCTACTGACAGATCTACAATCCCCTTCCACATTCCAAGGTGTAGTTCTACTCCATTGACTACGCCATTGATGGGTTTGGCAGAAGTGTTGACAGACTTCCACCACCCACCTCTTGCTTGAGTAACCAAGAGACCAACCCTCTTGGCCTCTTCGGGAGTAATGAAGTTATGAGTTGCCCCAGTGTCCACCATCACCTTTACTGGCTTCCAGTTCAACTTTGCTTCCACAAAAATAAGGCCTTTACCCTTTGGAATGGGTTCCCCATGCTTAGCCTTCAAGGCATTCAGTAGTCTAAGAGATCCCATTCGAATGCTAGGCTCCTCCTCGTCAGGTCCATCTTTCCCTACAATGATGGCTGATAGGCTACCAAGCTTAGGACAATTGCTGATGCGATGCGACCCTTTGCACAAGTAGTAGCTTATTTTCCTCTTCTTTTCTTCAAATTGGTTCTTATGGAAGGATTTTCCAACTCCTCCTTGGTGATCCCCTTACCTTTGTATCCCCCACCATTCCCTTTATTAGTTTTAGAAGACTTAGGCCCTGTTTGGATCAAAGAAAAGGTAAGAATAGAAATGAAAAGAATGGAATGTAACAGAAAATATTTTGCCTCGATGCTTTTGGTTCGCACTAGAAAAGAAAATGTGTTGATAGGAAAATTTTTGTTTGGTTGGAAGAAAATGAGATAAAATACCATTCTACCCCTAAAGATAAAATATTATTTTAAACACATACCCATTCAAAATGCACACTCAAATGCACACTCAAAAATTGAGTATGCAAAGTGCGTGCACACTCACAAATTGAGTGTGCAATGCGTGCACACTCAATTTGAGTAGGCACTGCACACTCAATTTGAGTGTGCACTAGAGTGCACTCCAGTGAACACTCAAGTTCACTAAAAGTGCACACTAAAAAATTGAGTATGCAGTGCGTGCATACTCAATTTGAGTGTGCAGTGCATCTTTTCCCATTCTCTCAACACAGAAAAATCTCTCATTCTCAAAATCAAAGCCTAATAAAAACGTGTCTTCTCCTTTCATTCTCTCAACATGATCAAAAAAATGTCATCTCTTCGATTGGAAAAAATTTTGGCGGGCGTCTCGCGTCTCCTCCTCTCATCCTAACCAATAGATCTATCTGCTTCGTGCGTCTAAGTCTTTTTTCCTTCGCACCGTCATCTTCTCTCTCCACCATCATCACCGTCGCCTTCTTCAAAAATTTCCATGGACAAGCAAAACACGTATATGGCCATGGCATTATCGACCTCCTTGTTGTCAACCCTAAAAAAGGTGCTGCTTATATAAACGAACTCAGGGTTGAAAAGGGTAGGTTGGTCTTCTCTATCCGCCAGAAAATGGGTTCCCGCCATTTTTGGTAGGAACTGAATTTCCCATGTTTAAGTGAAAATGGGCCACCGCCGAAAAATGTTTTCCTGTAAAAATGCGAACCAAACAACCGTAGCCGCCGGAAAATCAGCATTTTCCTTTTCCTTCCCCCAATTTTCCTTAAACTAAACGGGGCCTTAGGTTAGAAAGGCTCACCTTTCTCTCCCTTTTTACAATCAGTAAGGCTTTCGACGATGACGATGGCTTCATCCACTTCTGTCACTCTATGCTGTTGGAGTTCATGCTTGACCCAATTCTAAAGATCATCTATGAAGTAGAACAATGTTTCCTCGCTACTGAGATTAGGGATTTGCAATGTAAGGGTAGTGAAGTCCCTTACGTAGTCTAGAATCGTGCTCTTTTGCTTAAGTTCCCTCAACTTCTTTCTAGCCACATAGACAACATTCTCGAGATAAAATTGCTTCTTCAGCTCCCTCTTGAAATCTTCCATGTCTCAATAGTGCAAAGGCCTCTCTCTGTGTCCACATACTTCCTACGTCACCATAACATAGCATTATCAATAAGGAATAAGGAAGCAGTGCGTACCTTGGCTGCATCATCGGCCAAGTTCATGCTCTCAGTATATCGCTCCATTTGCCAAAAGAAGTTCTCGACCTCCTTGGCATAACAAACGCCTTTAAATTCCTTCGGCTTAGGGACATCCAACCTCACCTCTCTTACTCCACTAGTACTGACTACCACCGAAGTCTTCATTTGTCTCTTCAAAGAAGTATTTAGAGAGTTAAGTTGTTCCTGCATCACGGTAATGGCATCCATCACCTTTACCTCAAATCGCCTCATGGACTTGGTTTGTTCCTCCTCGGCATTGAGGTACAAATCAAGGTCTGACCTCAAGTTATTTAATTGGTTTAGGGTATGGGTTTTAAGTGTCTCAAAGTCAATCTTCCACCTTGTCCACCCTAGTACCTATCCCATGTAAAGCCTCCTCCAAAGCCTCTACCTTTACCATCAAGGTGGCAATATCTACGGCTTGGCAGGACTTACTTGTTCCTAGGGTCTTCCTTGCTTCGTGAGCCAATTGAGTCTTTCTACCTCTTTCTTCTCTAGCAAAAACAACTTCCTCAGTCGTACTTGACATCCTTACACCTACGAAATGGCTCCCACGAACCACGTTCAAAGCTTCAAACCAAAGCTTGCTTTGAACCTAACCGTGATACCACATTGTCACAGCCTCAGACTTGACCTCCCAAAATCGTGCCGGCCTTCGCTTGATCACCCCTCCTGATCCTGGCTAAGTCATCCGAACCCTCATGAGTAGGCAAAGAAAGCAAAGACTAAGCAAACCTTAGAGAGAGAAGGAGAACACTTAGAGAGAGAAGCTCTTGAATGAAAATAGATTGAATTCCCTTAAATGCTTTACAAGTAAGGAGGGAACCTCTATTTATAGCCTAACACCTCCTTAATGAACGGTCAAGATCTAATACATCGTACGGTTGAGAATGGTTCTCCAAAGTCTTCTCCTAAAAATATCTAGATATTTATACAATGACAAGAGGTTCTAGAATTCTCTACACAACTCTACCAATATGTACACATATCTATAACATTATGGAAGTTTATAGACTAAAGTCCAAACCTCCATTTAATGCAGAGTGTCTTAGCACACTAAATATCTAGAGTTCCTTGCAGGGCGTGACAAACTGTTGCACAAATGCTAACATGTATAAATACACCTATACCCATGCCATATCGATTTATGATATTGCTTAAATATAAGTCACTCGTACGACATTTTCCATATCAAGAAATGCAATAAATAGATACAAATTGTTACATTTGTTCTTATTAAATTTTTTGTATCTTTCAACTTTATAAATAATTCTCACACCTCTCTCTCTTTTTCTCTTTTTTCAATAGAAAATAAATAGGGGTAGAATTGATAAAACATCATTAATTACCCTACACGTGACTTATATTTAGGCACAGATTGGTACATAAGCTAATTCCAAAATAGTCCACTTTTTGCAAAAGGGATGGTTACTTATTCTACTAAATAAGATTATGTTATATATATATATATATATAAGGGTTAAAGATCATTTTTACCCGAAAGTACAGCCGAGGACCAATTTTGCCCTGGAAGTTTCTTTGAGAGCAATGTTGTCCCTCCGTTAGGGTTCATGACCCTAACGGTCAACGTTAGTTGACTCGTTATGATGACATAGATTGTCTACGTGGCATCTTTGTCACCTTTTCTTTTATGGGTTAAGTAGCAATTTTGCCCCGGAAGTACACGCCCAGGAGCAATGTTGCCCTGGAAGTTTATTTTTTGCTCAATGTTGCCCGGGAAGTGTAAAAACGTAGCAATGTTGCCCTCCATTAACAGCCCTAACGGTCAAACATCAACCTGGTCTTATAATTAGGACCAGAGGTACTATGATTAAGTAACTTATTTAGTTTTCTTAATTTCTCCAAAAAAATGTCAACCCGGTCTTATAATTATAATTAGGGATAAGGGTCTTAAATGCCATGGAAGTTTTCGCTCAGGAGCACTGGTAAAACAGAAGTTTTTTTTGGACCAAAAATGCCATGGAAGTTCACAAAACGTAGAAATTATTCCCCTCCGTTAATTTTGACCGTTTAGTTTAACTGAGTGCACATGTGGCATGCCACCTCATCACACGTGGCATGCCACCTCATCACCCTATTTTCACTAAGGAGAAATTTTGCCCCGGAAGTTTTCATTGAGGAGCAATTTTACCCCGGAAGTTTACAAAACACATCAATTTTTCACTTCTGTCCCCCAATATTAAATTTGACTATTAAATCAGTCAAAGACCACACATGCCATGCCTTGAATAGGTCGAACTTGGAGTCAGAGAAGGATATCCTTGAGATTTACCTTGTGGGACAGGGTGGGTGGCCTAGATCAATCTATATAAAGGTAAATACTACCACTATTGATTTGTCTTACTGAACCAATTTTTGGGACAATTCATTTCTCGGTTTGTGTTTCATTTGCTTAGATCATAAGTGATGCTTCCTCTGGGTTTTGCGACAGACCTTTCAATCCCTTTGACCAGTTCGGCTTCACAAATTCTGGCCGCCTTGAGCTCAACATCTCAAGGATATCCTTCTCTGACTCCAAGTTCGACCTTTTCAAGGCATAGCATGTGTAGTCTTTGACTGATTTAATAGTCAAATTTAATATTGGGGGACAGAAGGGAAAAATTGCTATGTTTTGTAAACTTTCGGGGCAAAATTGCTCCTCAGTGAAAACTTCCAGAGCAAAATTGCTCCTTAGTGAAAATAGGGTGATGAGGTGGCATGCCACGTGTGATGAGGTGGCATATCACGTGTGCACTCAGTTAAACTTAACGGTCAAAATTAACGAATGGGCAAAATTGCTACGTTTTGTGAACTTCCATGGCATTTTTGGTCCAAAAAAAACTTTTGTCTTACAAGTGCTCTTGAGCAAAAACTTCCATAGCATTTAAGACCCTTATCCCTTATAATTATGATAGGAGGGAGTAGGGGTGGCAATTAATTTTTTTTTTTTTTTTTTTAAAAAAAAGTAAACATAGCCTACTCCTTCTTCCCTATAGCGTTCTCCATTGCAGGCATCCCCCAATCAAACAATAATCACTCGCCTGCAGAATTTGTCCAGAAAAAATATTTCGAACAAATCAAACAAAAAAATAAGAATGAATTTATCCGAACAGAAGATAAAACGAGTTCGTTGCAGGAAGTTTAAACAAATTTTTCCAAACAATAATCACTCGCCTGCGGAATTATCTACGTGAGCGACTAACGAACCTCTAGTGCAATGTAAAAAGAGATGACCGAGAGAATAAAGCTTAAAAAAAGTTTCAAATACAATTAATTATTTAAATAACTTAGAATTCATCACAAAATTTCAGACGTGGAGCTTAACTAAGGTGTTCTCTACCTTTAAGTCTCAAAGGTAAATTTGCTGCAAAACAAGGAAAATTGTAAATAAAAAAGGAGGAAAGGAAGCAGATTTATAGACATATTCTTAATGGCACAATCCATTGTGGGGGAACCAACGTTTGAGCGTTAGGGCTGTTAAAGGAGGGGCAACATTGCTACGTTTTTAGACTTCCGGGGCAACATTGAGCCAAAAAGAAACTTCCAAGGCAACATTGCTTCTGAGCGTGTACTTCCGGGGCAAAATTGCTACTTAACCCATAAAAAAAGTGACAAAGATGCCACGTAGACAATCCACGTCAGCATAACGGAGTCAACTAACGTTGATTGTTACGGTTGTTAACGGAACACTAATGGAGGGGCAACATTGCTACATTTTTATACTTCCGATGCAACATTGCTCCCAAAGAAACTTCCAGGGCAAAATTGGTCCTCGACGTGTACTTCCGAGATAAAAATGGTACTTAACCTTTAAAAAAAAAAAAAACCTTAGTCAACTTTGTTCCTCATATTTATCTTTTCTTCCTAAAGTATTAGTATTTATTGCACATGTATAAAGAGTTTGCATCAGGGATATTTTCAGTGCAAATGATTTAAGAAGGTATTTTAAGAAAATGAATTAACACAAATTTTTTATTTTTTTTAAAAAAACTAATTGAACTAATTTTCTTAATTTAGCTAGATGAGTTAAGTAGATCTTATATTATAGATATGAAATTATGTGTGTGTGTGTATATATAATGACAATTAAAGAGTAAATGGGAGGAATAGTACGTGGATATTGCAGGTTCATTGAATGTGTGGTTGTTTCTGGCTAAAAAAGAAAGAAAGAAAGAAAGAATGAATGTGTGGTTGTTGATAATTTCCACCATAGCATGAACATCTATAAAAGTGAGCTTAGCGACATTGAGAAGAGACAAAGCAAATGACTACTCCAATAACCAGGATATGACGTGATAGACCTTGCCACTCAGTCACTCACTGATACACGTATCTCATATAATTAGTTAATCCTATCTCTCTCGATTGTTCAAACACAAGTGTGATAACTGTACGAGTTGGTAGATATATAGGGTTATAATAATTGATCGGTGTCAATTGCATTTAATTGGTTAAAAGAAAGAGTGGTGAAATAATAATATAGCAGAAAAAATGAATCACCAGCTCTTCAAATGGAATCCAAATTACTCAGGTAACTATTGACGTGGACCCTTTCATGCACGGTCATGTTTAACTTGCTTTATTTTTTCAAACTATATTGTACATGTGGAACTTCAATTGGAATTAAACTGTGATTTCATAAAATACAATAGTGTTATAAATATATGTATTATGTGGATGTCCATTGCATAGTAACCCTTGAAGGTCTATAAATAGAGGTCTTGTGTAAACATTCGAAGTTACTTGAAACGAGAATTCCTCATCATCTCTAGAATTTCTCTCGATTTCTCTCTACTTTTCTTTACATTTTCTTAAGTTTTATAACACGTTATCGCACGAGGCTCTAATCAATTGAGCCTCCTTCATGCATCGTTCATCATCACCCATCATCACCGTGTTCACCATCCATGGAAGAAGAAGAAGTTTTTCAAATCGTTCAAAGGAGGCGTTTTAAGCCGAGAAACAAATTTTCAGATTGGTGGTTTTGTGATCCCTTCACTCGGTATGTTTTCTATCAAGTTTTGATTGTTGATTTTAGTAATATGATTTGTGAGTGAAAGAGAAAGGAGAAGATCGAAGGTGAAGGTTGCGAGACGAGAGGCGAAGAAGAAAGAAAAAAAAAAGAAAAAAAAAAAAAGGGAAGGAGTCACGGGAGAAAAATCTCCCCTTTGATTATTTTATAATATAATATATTATTATAATATAATAATATAATATATTTATATATATAATATTATAATATATATTATATTATATAAAGATTATACCCTCCCTTTGATTATCGTGGGCGGCTTGTCCACCACGATACATATTTTATATATATATATATATATATATATATATATATAAAATAATATATATAATAATAATAGGTTTTACTTTTATGTTGATTTAATAATTTATTTTATGTTACTAACATATTTATGATTCAAAGCATTTATTTTTACTGCTGCTAATATATTTATGTTTATTTATTTATATTTTAATTTCGACACCTACTTGGGGTTAAACCTCCTAACAGGAAGTCTTGATTTAATATTTTATGATTCATCATTTATTTTACTCTTTGCTAACATATTTATGTTTATTTATTATTTGTCATTTTATTATTATTATTATTAATATATTTCTTATTATATGATCGGATATCATATATAATGGCGAAAACCTTTGTTTATCCGAAGATAAACAAGTTGGAAGCCATTTTGATTTAATTTCTCTTGAAGAGAAAAATAGCATTGAGATATATGACAAAAATTGGCCGAAGCCAAATGAAGATATAAAGTGGCAAGTAGCCTAGAAGAAGAGGCATAATTTGGCCAAGAAGACATATATTGGCAAGAAGCCAAGAGAAGGCACAATATGGCCGAAGTCAAATGATAATTTGGCTTGATATTAAGAGATAAATTGGCATGAAGCCAAAGAGACAAATTTGCTTTCGAAGATATTAGACAAGGCATGATCTATGATTTTTGTATGCCATCAGTTGTATAAATGTCTCAAAATTGAATATTTGTCATTAATAGATTCTTTTGTTCTTTAGAACAAATTAATGGGATTGTATGACTACCAGAAGATGGTTGTTCTTCTAAAAGTTTATTATAAATGAGAATATTCAATTTGCTCATGAAGTAGCAATATTGTGAAGGAATCAAGAAATATTTTGAATTAATTTCTTGTATTTATATGATCAAACAAAACAGTGAGTTTTTGTTTTAAGGATCATGAATTTCCTCTAACAAGCTCGACTTCATTCCCAGAAGTGAATGTAGTAATGAATAAATTTAATTGTGGTTGTGAATATGTATGTAAATTTGTTTACATATGGACATGGTTGTAATTTTGATGGTTCAAATCCTCATTTAAGTAAGGAAAGATTATTGATAAAAACCATACAAAGTGATATTGGGTTTAACAAACATGATAGAAAGTCATGTTATTGTTGTGGTAGTTTGGGTCATGATTTTTGTATTTATTGTATGTCATGATATATTTGTTAAAAGTCAAATATTTGATATAAACTATATGATAAGATAAGTATTGTAACATCCAATTTTCAAAAGCAGTATAATTTTTTTTTCATCAGAGTAGAGCATCGGAGCGATTGAGTAACTGATACATATATTTCAAAATTCCGTAAGTCTGGCTGATTGTCGGTACAATGACCGAGAGTTTTTATAGTAAATAACAACAGAAGTGTCTCCCTGGCAACACTCATGCGTGGCAACAAAAGAAATCCTCCGCCGGGACTCTAAGCGTCCGCTTGCCCTTATCTTGGCGCTCGGTCCTCCCGACCCCGAAGCTATTTTAAATGCCGAGGTCCAAATGCACATTGGACCTCGTAACGGTTAACCTCATATTTACATACACAACATATGGAAGACATCATAGCATTAATCAAAACATAAGAACGTAGCAGATGCAAGATTAATATAACAACAGTACACATCGCATGTAAAGTTATCTATACAATTCACTCGTATAGTCGTCTATCACATATAAGTATACAGTAAATATCAGAGTTAGTGTTACAAAGACGCGAACGTACCTTCGTTGATGGTAAACGGTACTTTTACTTTAAAACGGTACTTTTGACGGGTGAAATGCACGTACGACGGCGGTACAAAGCGGTCCGATTATCTTAGATATCCTATAAGGATAACATTTATCAACTTCTAGCAGTATAACGGGCATTTTAGGTACAAATTACCATTTTGCCCCGAACCCCTAATCGGCGGAATTTCGCGAGCTTCGCATTGTTTTGACTCTAATCTTCCAAAATTTTGCCATACTTATTTTCCCATCACATATTTCGAAATATATATCATATCTACCCAAAAATATGATATCTATAATATATTGGAAGACTAAAGCTAAAAACAAAGATTTCTATTATAGCTACCGAAAGAACTACCGAAACTAAAGACTAGGGACCGAAAAACTTACTCCGGCTTGGCAAGAACTTCCAAGAGCTCTTCCTTCTCTCTAACTTCTCTCTAGGTTTCGAAGTTGTGGTGTGGGAAATGAGAAGAGGAGAGGTTCCTATTTATAGGAAAATGGAGGGACAAGGTTGGAATTAAGGGATTTGTTTCGAATGAATCTTGCACCGTTGGATCGCATTTTTGAGGACAAAACAATCTTGGCCTTACACCTAGTTGGGCTGCCCTACTTGCAAAGATGATGTCATAATCGACTTACCGATTCCGTTTCACGATCGGTGCTCGAATCGCGTAATTTTGCCGAATCGCGAAATCTTTGTCGGTGTAGTTTGAAGTACTTTTCTTCCTCGTAGGAATATATACTTTAATGAAATTTATGATCCCATTAAGGGTATTCCGTTATCTGCTGAAGATTTTAGGCCTGGCGACGCTTCTGTTACGGAATCAAATTCGGAAACACTAGTTTGTAGGCGTAAATTCACTTTGGTTCGTAATATGATCGATCTAAGTGACCTTATTCCTGGTTTCCAAAACTCGCTTGTTTTCTCTAAGTCACTTTTAGCACTATCTCGCCATTTCCTAATTACCCGTACTCTAATTACGTTGTTGGTTTCATAAACGACTTCTGAGACCGCTCAATCCGAGATGGATTTTCATTGGTTTATAAAAAGTGTTGTTGTTTATGACTTCAATCCTATATCAGGAGGTAGGATTTAAGTTCTAGTTGTTCCCACTTCTCCTGTTGGCTCTATACCGATTATATTATTATTTTATTCAAAATGCCTTCACATTTATTTATTTTTTCTTTTATTTTTTATTTATTTTTCTAAGCATAAAATATTTTATTAATATTTTATTTTTTTTATTTTTTATTTATTTAATAATTTCGAATTTCTCCAATTAAAAATAATTATTTAAATTATTTTTAATTCATTTACTTTATACCTTAATTATCCCATTAATTACCAGATTAGCCACTTACTAATTTTTGATAATTTTCTTAATTAGGATAAATCATTATCTCACAACTATTTTAATTACATTGGTATTTTATATCCCATGTAAAATATTAAAAATCATGGGGTCACTTATGATCCCAAAATAATACTTAATTTTGCCTCATTATTTTTCAAGGGAAATTATCCCAAAAATTCCTAAAATTAGAGACAACATACTTTCTAATTGTTTATAAATATTTTACTACCTCTTGAGATTTATCATAATATTTTTAGGCCATTTAATGCTCTAAAAATACATTTTAGCTCTTTATCTCTCCTATTTTCCATAGTAATTACCTAAGAAAATAAGATAATTATTACTTATTATTTGAAACCACATGTTCACCTATTTTCAATAGGTATTATCTATCGAAATATAATATTCTAGATAAATAATTATCCGGGTATTACAAGTATCATGTGTATATCAGCCTCAAAATCAATTTCAACAGTAGGAGGCGGTGATTTTCAGAAATTTAGACCCATTTGAGTTTTAATTATTTGGGGTACTATTTTGTAATTTTACATGGTACTAAAATGACATTTATAAATTTTGGGGTCATATTTTGTAATTTACTCCGAACAAAATTCTCACCCACGTGAAGTCAGGTGAAGGGGGAGAAAAATTTGGCCATGGGTCCTACGTATTTATATTATTTTAATATTATGAATAGTAATTACTATTCACGAAAAAAAAACCTTAAAAAAAACTTGATATTTTTGAATGGCAAGTAGCCATAATATTATGTTTTTATGGCAAGAAGTAGTCATAATATTATGATTTTATGACTAGAAAATTTATCATTTTTATTGCCATAAATTTATTATTTGATGTTTAAGAAGTTTATCAATTTTTATAATTGTTCTTTTATAAAAGAACAATATTGGTTTAAAGAAATGGCATGACAAGAAAAATTTTATGGATTATTATAAATACTAAGACCCTGAAAGTATATGTATATACAAAGAATTTTAAGTTAATATGTATATACAAAGAGTTTTAAGTTATTGTCTTAAAGACAAATAACTTGCGTAGAAATTATGCCACATATGAGTAATAATTCTAAAGGCTAATAGTCTTGGAGACTAATTAGCATAGTTTGTCCACTTAATTTGAAAGGTCAATGTTCATACTAAATTTGGTAGTATAAATTTGAGGCTCCGGATGAGCTATGAAAGTATAAATTTTATTTAAGGCTCCAGAAGAGCTAATATTTTGTTACCTGAAGGGACAAAATTATGCATTGAATATGCATTTTATTTTACCAAAAATGAAAGAAACTTTTTGAGTTTTAGAGACATCTACAGAAATGGATATCATATAGAAAAGTATTGAACCATATGCAATTGTAAACCAGAAGTTTACAAATAATAATGCAAAATTTGTATATGTAAACCAGAAGTTTACAGTATGACCGGTTAGGTCATGTGGTTAATAATGATATGAAAAATAATTGATAATTCATATCTTGATGTGTAAACAAATATTATAATTCATGACCAAGAAAAATTGAAAATGAGTCTTCATTTTTCAAGAGCAGATACAAGGAGGAGATATTTGAGATATTTTCCATTGGGAAAATATAGTCCTCAAAGGAGGATGAGAATATATGTTGGGTGTTAATTTCATTTGATAATGAATTAAAGGATTTGAAAGTGAAAAACCCACATTTGGATTGAAATCCATGAATGTTTGTGAAGTATTTTTAAAGGACTCACACTTGAGGGGGAGATTTCTAGAATACAAGTGTGAGTGAAATTTTGTTGTGTTATATACTTCATACATTAAGCTTCTCTTATGAAGAACAACGTCCATGAATTTTAAGGGGAATGTTCTGTCTCACACTTGAGGGAGAGATTGTTAGTATGCAAGTGTGAGCTAATTTATAAAAAGTCATACTCATACTTCCCACATAATGACAAATATGATCTCCGAAAATGAATGATAAATTATGATTGTGGATCATAATGTTACAAGATAAACGAAGTTTACTAAGATGAGATATATGTTACGAAGAACGAAGTTTACTGATCAAAACATATTTATTGTTGGCATGACTTGTTTGATCATCCAAGTCATATATATATAATACAAATAAGATATTGTATTAACATCCATTGAAGAATCAGAAAATTCTTCATGAATAGTCATTGCTTGTTCTCAAATATAAATGACTATGAGAATATCATAGGTCATAATTGGTAATAGATATCTGGAAATATATCAAACAGATTTATATGGGCCCATTGAAATAGCATGTAAACCATACAATGATATGAGAAATTTTGAAAGATGCATCTATAAGATGGTTACATGTGAGATTATTTGCTTGCAACATGGAGTTTGCAGAAATAATTGCAACATGAAGTTTGCAAATGAGATTGCAAGATGAAGTTTGCAATAATGTTTGATGTTTGAATAAATTAAGCGCGCAATTTTCCAGATGATATGATTTAAGAATCATAATTAAAGCCTCCATAAATAAGCTGGATGAATGCTTAAGAGAACAAAATTTTATGTTGGTATATTTGATATTATATAGCAGCATTTATATAAGTCAACAAAATTCTCTCGGTAAAATTGGCTTTTGGTCAGGAGCCAAACAAATTTCCATCTTAAAATGGTTGAATGTGCAATGATTATAAATCCACCACAATGCACATAGATAGATATAGAAAGAAATTTGAGATAAATGTTGTATAAGTACCTTCTATTTCTTGTTTGTCTCTATATGAAATGGTAAGATGTTTCTAAAGGAAACAAATGGATGTAGGAGACTTATCTGCGCATGATTAGTCAATTGTCGTTTGACATTGTTTTCTTACCACGAGGGGAGAAATTGGATAGTTTGGAAAAGTGAATACATGAAATGCATTATAGCATTGTATATATATCCTCGAATAAGTAGTATGAACCAGAAGTTCATCAGATTATGCATTCATGAATTATTTGCCAGATAATATTACTGACCCAAATGAGATTTATTAAATCTTATACTCCAAATTTGAAAATGCTCCAATCTGTATAAATATGAATGTGACATGCTCGAAGCATGAGAAATTATTCGGTTCCAATTATAAATGTTATGGATAAATTGGAGCAATAATCATGATGATCATATTAAGGAGGTTGATACTCCAGAAGAGTATCGAGACATAACTAATTGTAAAAACCTCAAGAGAGGTTCGTACCTGAATTATATTGATTTTGATAAGTTATGTCTAATTGGAAAAATGGAACGAAAAAGATGAAATTGTCGACAACAATTTTGAAAGATGATATCACGTGATCAAATGAGGATATTATATAAAGATATGTCACAAGAAGTTGACATATTGATGATTGGCCAAGATGATAAGTGAAATTGAAAAAATGACAAATATAATCATATTATGATAGTTATGGACCGAAGTCCAATTAAGATATATGTATGTATATGTGAAAATAAAAATTTTCACAAAGTCTAATATGATTATGATGTGATATATGATTTTGTGGTGGATACAATAATTTTGTATATATTGTTAATCTGGCAATTTATGAAAGAAAGGAAAAATTATGCGTCTATTAGATATTGTTATATAGCCTATGCATAAGGCTTACTAAATTATGAAGATTACAAAAGAATCTTCAAAGAATTAAAAAAATGCTAGTAGCACATGTCCTTAAAAGGACTTAAGGTGGTAGAAAAGGACTTAAGGTGCCAGGAGCACACGTCCCAAAAAGATTTAAGGTGCGAGAAGCACATATCCCGAATGATTGAAGGTCACCGGAAGCATCAAATGATTTAATGTGTCAGAAGCACGAGTGTCTGAAGGACTTAGGATGCTAAAAGCATCTAATTCAAGTTATTGAGAACAATAAAGGGGAAAAGTCTATGAATGACTTAAATCAATTAGGGCACAATGGTATAATCTTCTCAAGAGATATGTGGAAAGAAGGGTATAAAAGAAAGTAAATCAATATGTCCATGCATCTTTATGAAAAGATCTTGAAATGAATCTTTTAAATTGCAATTTATGTTGATGATATCAACATTATTGAAATGCTGAAGAGTTTTCAATAAGGCAATTAATTGTTTAGAAAAAATAATTTGAAATAAAGGAATTGAGAAGAACGAAATTCGTATTAGATTACTGATTTAATACCTATAGTACGAGATCTTTTGTTTATACGAAAGTATGTCCTCGATTGATTTTATATGGATAAGTCATATCCATTATATACTTAAATTATTTGATGCAGATAAAGAACAATTTCGACTCAAACAAAGAAGTTGAAGAAGGGCAATATCATGTTTATTAACATGAGATAATTCTTCACCAACACAAAAGACAGTGGTAGTAATGTAGTCATCGGGGGAGTAAATCGATGTAATTTAGAAATACAAGTTGATGTGTATTTGTACTTTCTTTTTTTCCTTATCTAGGTTTTGTCCCACCGGGTTTTCCTAGAAAAGTTTTTAATGAGACAAAGATTAGAAAATCGATGTAATTAAGAGGGGAGCGTCGATACACGTTGTACTTTTTTCCCTTATCTAGGTTTTGTCCACCGGGTTTTCCTAGAAAGGTTTTTAATGAGGCACATAAGAAAGTGTATCGATGGATAATGTACTCTTTTCTTTAGCTAGGTTTTATCCCATTGGGTTTTCCTAGTTAAAGTTTTTAATGAGGCATATTCATAATGGACATTCAAGGGGGAGTGTTATAAATATATGTATTATGTGGATGTCATTTCGTAGTAAGAACCCTCTTGAAGGCCTATAAATAGAGTCTTGTGTAAACATTCGGGAAGTTCTTGAAACGAGAATTCCTCCATCTCTCTAGAATTTCTCTGTGACTTCTCTCTACTTTTCTTTATATTTTCTTAAGTTTTATAACAAATAGTAATTTGTTTATTAGTATGATATTGGATGTAATAAATTGAGTGGCGGGTCCCTTTCAAATTAATGGTCATGTGGCTTTGATGGCTCTGCCTTTTGGAAACGTTTATCTTATCGGTGGGAACCTTTAATTTGAGTGATAGACGTGTAAACTTCTCTCAACAATGGTCCAGAGAGTGTTAGGGTAGCTTTAAATTAAAAAAACTAAAAAAAACTAAAAAAAAAAAAAAAAAAAAAAAAAAAAAAAAAAACTGTAGCAGTAGGGGGGAACCTAAAGTAAAATGTGTAGGTAGAGCTTTAAGTCTACCGGGTATTTTTTTTTTTTTTTTTTTTTTTTTTTTTAAAAAAAAGCTTATAAAAGTCATTTTAGAAAAAAAGCTCAATGGAGTATCTTTTAGAAAAAAGTTCTCAGTTTTTTGACACGCTTCACTACTTCTACCACCATCAATCCAAACACAAATCCAATTTACAAGGATTTTAGTAAAAGTTAGATAAAAAATAAGTCACCGCTCCCACCGCTAACCCAAATAGACCCAATAGCTTATACTAACATTTTAAAAAGAAACTCAACATGTACACCTCATGACATATATTGCTAAAGATTTTCGAAATTAGTTTTGTCAAAAATTTATAAAAATAATTTTTTAAAAAAAGTTATAAAATCAACTGTTATTTTTAAGTATAAAAATTTTCATGTTTGGTGGTTAATGTTGTAACGAAAGTATTTAAGAAAAAAAAAACTCAAATTTCTATGTACGTAGAAATCAAAAAACAATTTAAATTGAAGATGATATTACCTATATTTTGCATTACTGTAGATAAAATTAAAAAGAGTAAAATGAAATTAAGGGTAAAATTAAAATACTAAAAAAACATACTATGATTAAATTTATATTTTCAATCATTCAAATAACTTTTTTAAAAATATATATATAATTCGTATTTCTTGAATTCTTAAATCAGTATTCTTAAATTATTAATAATATAAGAAAATTTTTATCCAATGTCCAACATGAAATATATGAATTAATATATTGTGAACTCATACTTTGAAAAATTTAAAATTAAATTTTTAATTTATGAGTACTATATATATATATATGTATATGCATATATGCGTGCGTGTGTGTATGACGTCAAGTGTGGGGCATGTATGTTTAGCAGACATAATAATCTAAATAATAAATATATAAATAAATAAATTGGAAAAGAAAAGAACTCATTAAAATTGGTAAGAAACATATGATTTTTTTTTTCAAAAAAAAAGTACAAATTTCCTGTAAATTTTATACGTAGTTAGTACAAATATTATGACTTAGGTCGTTAATTCTCACTAATAAAATTTTTAAGGTGGACTTTTCTCTTATTTTCTTAAAATAAAATGTCATTTGATTTATATATATAATTGGGCTGAGCCCATTGGACTGGTCCTTTTATGCCCTGACCTTTCAAGAGCCGGACTTGAAAATTAGAGGAGTTTAATGAAATAAGCGCTTACCGGGGCAGTAGGTACGGCCTTGTAAGTAAGGCCTCGAGCTTTAAAAGAGCCATTTACTGAAGGGCCTCGGGCCAGCCCTACAGACCTTATTATTATTATTATTATTATTATTATTATTATTATGCATGGATTCACATATGATGGTAATTTACTAATTTATATGTATTTTGTATTTGTTATAGAGTTATTTATCCATTTAAGTACAAATACATAATAACTATACTCTAATTTTATGATTTGGTTTATTCTTTGTTGCATATAAAGATTATGGATGTGTTCGCAATACAGGAGAAGAAATTTATGATATTCTTACTTATGAAGTAGAGTCTACTCAAAATGAAGCACAATCAAATGTCGTTGAAATTGATGATAGTGAAGAAGATGATGACAACAATAGTCATTATACTAATGTCGCTTAGTGTGGTGCTTCTTATGTTTTATTTGAGTTATTTGTAAACATAGTTTGCTTTTGATTATGAATTAGTAACTGTGTTTATTTGTTGGATGATTCGTATTGTTTTGATATTAATGTTAACAACATTTATTTAATAAATTAGAACTTTAATTTTGGTTAAATTACTAATTGAGGAAAATAGTTAAAATTTGGAATAGTAACTTCCGGGCCTTGTAGGGCCGGCCCTGGCCTTGATGCTCTCGGGTCGGACTTTAAAAAACATATGGTTTTCTTATCTCGGGCTCTGAAGGGCCAGCCCTATTAGGCCCTGATCCTTCACGAGCCAAATCTGTAATACCCTAAAAACCCTAATTATCATAAATGATATATTTTGATAAATAATACATTATAGTAAAAGGAGAGTATATTGTCTCAAATTTTGGGATATTGTTTATTATAAATTTATGAGCAATTTCTCCTTAAGTTTTAAATAGATCATGTGTGAATCTTGAGATTTCGTTTAGAGATCATAATATACCCTAATATAAATATTGGATTTTAGTAAATAAATACTAAAAATACAAAGGTGAATTTATCAATTATATTTTCATCCAAATTTCACTTTGGAATTAATTAACCAATGGTTAATTATGTGACTACATATTGTAATACCCAAATAATTATTTGTCTTGAATATTATATTTGGATAAATAATATATCTTAAATATTATATTTGGATAAATAATACCTATTTAAAATAGGTGAATATGTAGTCTCAAAATTTTCTACTATGTTTATTTTATTTTCTAGGTAATTTCTTCCTAGAATTAAGGTGATTGAAGATTTGATTTTCTAAATCTTATTAGGAATCATAAAATATCCTAAGATTATCATAATCAAGTATAATCTTAACTATATCATAAAGGTAATTAAATATCATCAAAATACCTAAATCAATTGGAGAAAATTATCAACAATTATTGGGAAATTAAATTTTCAATAATTAAAATATTTATGAAATTTTCGAAATTAAATAATAATTACTTTTAAAAGGGCATAATTAAGAAAATATCAACATAATTAGTATCCAAATGATATCTAAATGCCAAAATTAATACCCAAGGGGTTTTTAATCATCAAGATTAATGTAATAACCTATCAAATATTATCAATTAGGCCTAATAACTCCTAAAACGCTATATTAGAAATAATAACCAAGATTAATTAATCCTCCCTAAAAATCATACAAAAATGGTGAAATTGCTAAATAAAGAGGCTAAGTAATTTCATTAATTCTTAATCCTAAATCATTAACAAATATCACTAATGGTATTTGGATTTTTCCAACCCAAAATCAAGGCTTGGATTAAATTTAATAAAGCTAATCTAAAGGCTTTAAATTTAATTTCATAAAGCCTAATCCATATGCAATTAAAATCAACCAATAGGAGAATTTCACCATAGCTTTTGTAAGGCAAGTAAAACACAAATCCAAGAGTGAATTGGGGAAGGAGAAGTCGGTTCATGCTTAAGGGAGGAAGAGTAAGAATTTGTTAAGTGTAATTACCCAATTAAAGCATCACAATCAACCATTAAAAGAACCAAGACTTTCAAGGCATGGAGGATTAAGACATAAAGGTAAATGAAACTCAAATTAAAGTGTAATTAGGGGGGAGGGGCGGTTTTTGTGGTGAGAAAGAATGAAGTAAGAGTAATATCTAGATATTACATAGTAAATTTCATAATCAAGAAGACTTTGAGGTAAAAAAAAAATGATGTAAGCCTATGTAATTAATAGTAAATTAATTAAAGATGAGATAAAAACCATTAGGATAAATTCAAGACATAAGTGAATGAGAACCAATAGAAAATAAATTATATCTTGAAATCCATTGATCCTAGAACAAATATAAGTAGATATTATGAACAAGCACAATTTAAGCTTGAACTTGGTTATCTCCAAAGTAATTTTCATAAACTTTTGAGATTCATACTTAAGTGATTTAAAAGTTTAAAAAAACCTTAAATCAAGTCATAAAATTGTGATTTGAAAAGTGGAAATGAATCTTGAATAAAAACACCAACTTACATCTAACTAAATAAGCATTTGAGAAGAAAAAGATGAAGAGGAAAGAAGGAGAGGAGGTGGCGGTTTAAGGGGTTAAATGGGTGAGATTAAAACTTCCTTACTAAGTTTAAATCCAAGGGTTAAAATTGATTAGAAGATGTTAGGTAGTTAACCCAACTTTTGCTATAAATAGAAGGCACGAGTCTTCATAATTTCTCACCAATTCACAAAGCAAGAACAAGCTTATAGTAGCAGAAATATAGAGAGAAAGTGAGAGTGAGAAGCTTTGGGAAAGAAGGAGCAAAGTTCTAGGTAAGTTCTTGAGCTCTAGCTTTGTAATTTATAGCTTAAATGTTGTTTTGATTCATAATCTTCCAATTATATTTTTATTTTCATGTTTTTATGATTATGATTGGCTTTATTTCGAAAAAATGATGAAGAAGAAGTTATAGCAAAATTTTTGGAAGATTATGGTCAAAGTAGCGAAACTCTTGTGAAAGTTTGTCGGTTAGCGACTTCTGAAAGCTATTTCAAAAACGCTGGTATCTTATGTTGAAAATGCTATGCCACAATTCAGAGAAAATTCATGTTCAGATTAGACATATAGAGCTTTCCAAGTATACCTATAGCATGTCGTTTTGAGTTTTGTGCTAGAAGATAAAAATGTTCAAAGTTAGGCTAAATTTTCTGGAAAATTCTGAACAGAGGATGAAAATACGAAAGCTGGGAATTGTTTATAAAATCTGGGCAACAACCAATATTTTTTCCTAAAATTAGACATCTTAAGGTTTCCGAGGAATTTTACGGATCCTCGTTTCGAGTTCTGTGGAATTAATTATGATTTTTCAAAGTTAGGTGAAAAATCAGCCCATTTATTGAATAATGGCGTTTTTAAGCAATTAAAATGGGATTAAGTTGAAAACAATTAACCCAGGGGTAAAATGGTCTTATATAGCCAAGATATCTCTTGAAATAATATTTGTGAATTAATAGAGGCGATATTACCCTTATAGGATATCTGTGATCGCCTTTCGACAAAACGTACCGAAAATCATCAACGAAGGTACAGACTGTTAGTATTTAGGTGTCCTAGAGACAATCTGTAGAGACATATCAACACCTTTTTCTACATTGTAGTATTTCATTATTCATAAATGAACATATTTTATCTTTATCATATTTATGTCTAACCTTTATTTTAAAGTAAATATGTGTTTGAAGATAAAAGCCCTAGGAATAGAATGTGTTTATCTTGAGGATCAATGATAGAGATCATGATCATGAGGACTCAAGAAAGACCGTATATCTATTACCTAAAACTTGTTCCTAGTCTTGAATCACCAAGAAAGGGCATTGATGATCTCAATAAGCCTAGTACGACATCATCTACTTGCATAGAAATACAAGGTAGGGACCTCATGGAATACAGGCATGGAGATGTCTTAGCTGATGTCGTGGGTGGATCTGTTGAAGAACAGATAGCACCGAACTGACCCGCCGAGAGACTCCACAAAGATTCATTGTAGAGAGTATCATTGGATATGTAAAGTCTCTCATCGTTTGGTAGTGCGGATCGTCTTGGACTTAAGGATGTCATCGAACACTATTTTCCTAGGATTATACTTTGACTATACAACTCTATCCACCTGAAAATGGGGAGAACAGTGTACTCTTGGGTGTAACTCGAATACATGAGTGTAGATGGACATGCTGAGAGGACTCACAGTCCCCTACAAGGGATTAGTCATTCACAAGACCGGTAGAGCTTGGATAGCTTCTAATTAACTCAGGAGTCTGTGCGCACAGCAAGTGATCATGAACAGTCATGATCTGTTATTGAGTTAATATAAGAAGATTCATAGTTATGTGAAATAGCTACATTTAGTCAATTAAGAGAGATGATACTCTATCTTTGCTCTCGACTAAATGTGAATGAAGATGTGAGGGATTATGCCTGCACGGTATCCAAATATGAAAGGTACGTAGATCACTTGATCAACTCAATTAGTTCTGGGGCCACAGAGCATTGCTAGTGTCTTATGAGGTCATTAAATAAATTGGGCCCATTAAAGGAGTCTTAATTGGTTCAAGTTTATTTATGTCAATGACTAATTGGGCCTAATGGGTCACACACAAAGGTTATTCCCGTTTGTTTAAAATTAGCAAATTTGGACCAATAATTGTTATTGGGCTTTATCAAGAGTAAATGTGTAATTGAGTTGGAGTGGGACTCCAAGCCCTCGTATTTGAATTTTAATTCAAAAAGGATAGGTTATAAAAGATAATTCTGAATTATCTAATATATATATATATATATAGATCCAATAATGATTGGATGAAGATAGGAGAAATAATAAATGAGGATTGATTTAAAATGATTTTGAATTTTAGTTTAAGAGATGAATGTGATTCATCATGTTAAATTATTATTCAATATTCAAATATAAATTTAATTCATTACGATTTGGATTTTTCAATTCAAGTTTGGATTGGGCTTTTCTTGTGAACACTTAAAATAGGGTTAGACTCTTATAAAGTGCTGATTTTTTATATGCCCTTTTTATGGACGTTTTTTGAAGAAAGAAAATGGGAATTTAATATGACTTGGTTGACAAGATATGAATATGATTCATCATATTAAAATTCAATCAATCAAGATGTGAATTTAATGTGACTTGGTTGACAAGATATGAATATGATTCATCATATTAAATTCAATCAATCAATCAAGATGTGAATTTAATGTGACTTGGTTGACAAAATATGAATATGATTCATCATATTAAATTCAATCAATCAATCAAGATATGAATTTGATTCATCATCTTAAATCCAATCAATCAATCAAGATATGAATTTAATTAATTGTGAATTGGATTTTCCAATTCAAGCTTGGATTGGGCCTTTCTTGTAAGCACTTAAATTAGGGTTAGACTCTTATAAAGTGCTGATTTTTAGTGTGCCTTCTTCTTGCACGTTTTTCTAGGAGAAAAACAAGAACCCTTATGCTCTCTAAATTTAGGTCTTTACCAAAGGTTTAGAGAGGAAAAGGCACCATCCATAAAAGGGTAAGGTTCCAACCTTGTTCATCTTATCCATAACTTAGTTCCAAGAAACCATCACCTTCTTGAAAAGAGTAAAACCCAAGGAAACCAAACATCAACCTTGTCTTCGCCTAGCAAGCATTCAAGGAGTGAGAGGTTTCAAGAGAAGGAGTTCTCTTTGCAATCAGGAGGTAGCCGTGTGGATCAACGTTAGAGGACATCAACAACATTGAGGTCTTCAAGTGATCTAAGGTAATCCTAATCTCTAATAGTTGTGTTGTCAAGTTATCCTAATCCCCAATAGTTGTTTTAACGGGTAATCCCAAAGTTCATGAATATTATAAATTGTTATGAATCATCATGAGCGCCGTAAAGAGTTACGGATTAATAATTATTAACTAATTAATGTAATGAGTTAAGGTTAATAATTCATGAGAACCGTAAGGAGTTACGGGTTTCCGCAACGATTAAACAAAATTTTTGTTTTCAACCTCATGAACCTTTGCATGAAAGTCATGTAATAGGCAAAATTAACCATCAAGCGTATTGTAACCTTAACACTTATGCTTATTGTATGCCTATATATGATAGTTGTGTTCATATACTAAGACTCTGTCTTAAATTGTTCCTTATACATTCAAATATACACGGGTTATGGTTTTGATAATGCCGTTAGAGTTTTCCTAGCGAGGACACGATAGGTCATCGTGGCACCGGTGAATAGTGCGACTGGGATAATGACATCTGCGGGGGTGTGTTTTGTTATTGCCTTACATATTGTTAATGTTTTGAAAATGAGATTTTGTACTACTTTAATATCTGTCATACATATACTGTTTACATAAGCATGAGGTTAACCGTTACCTGAGGTCCGATGGGCATTGGACCTCAGTCATAAACTAATAGTTCAGGCAATGATCAAGGATCGAGAAGTTACCGTAGATGGAGCCGTATAAAGGCACCGATGGATGGAGTCGTGAGGAGGCACCGGTCAAAGCAAATGCGAAAGAAGGTTAACGAGACTACCTTACGGCATGAAACTAACAGGGTTACTTCAAATCATTTGGTGCTTAAACTAGAAAGGGTCGTCTATGTGGTTTAGTCAATCAGTCGCCGTGAATTCGGGGAGACTCCAACTAGACTTTACCCAGCCTGGCCAAATGGGTTGATTTAACTGTGTTAGGTTCTATGCCCCAAGTCAAGAAATGACTTGATCTGAAAATGTATAGTTACAATGTAAATTCTGTAATTATATAAGTCCTGTATCACATGAATATTCCTTCGGAAAATTTTTAATATACCAGTATACGTCGGGCATCAGCATATGCCTGAGTATTTTATATCAGTTACTCGTTGTTCAATTTTTTAGTACATGCTCTTCGTTTCCGCAACACGCTGAGTTGTAGCACCTCAAACTCTGACAATTTTTCTAAAACCACGTGTCACCGGCACAATTTATGCTACTGAATTTGGGGTGTTACAAGATCGATCCTGATTCTCAACTCTAGTCAGTGACATCAATTCCTCGTCTAGGGGCAGGAACTTTCACAAAACTCAAAATCCTCTTTTGAAGATTCCACCCCGCATCGATGAAATGCCAGGTAATAACCATGTATTCAGTCACTTGATGACTTGATTTCCACATATCATTAGTCAAACTAATCTTGCTCACACCTTGTAATAAGGCCTTCAATTGTTTCTTCTCTGCCTCATATATGGCCAAACAATCACTTCTTGATGTCTTGCGAGAAAATTTCTAAAATTCAGAATTAGCATATTGGAAACCCCACATCCAAACTTCATCCTCAACAATGCTAAAAGGATGCTCATGCACCATGATTGTAGTAACAATTATTTCCCTCATCTTCTCATTAGAATATCTAGCATCCGATGCCAAAAATGGATTAGTGCTAGAAGGTTGAAATGGAATGGTGGATTATATTGCTTGTTTTTTGTAGCAATGAGGAGCCTCCTTGTATCACAATTTTTGATATGTCTCCATAGATGGCTAGTGCTAGCTCCCTTCCCTGAGTATGAAAATGGATTTTTGCAAGACTTGCATTTAGCTTTGAGCCCATCATTAGTTTCAACTTGATCAAAATCGTCCCAAATAGCTGAGGTTTTTCGCCTCTTCTTCTTAATAATATCATCATCACTACCAATTTTCTCACTAGCATCATTAGTTTGTTGAGTAGCTTGTTCACTTGAATCTGTTGGTGCTTGTTGAGAGACCTCAATAGCAGTAGGAGGAACTGAATTAGATGACATGAACTAGAACTGAAACATAAAAATAATTTAGTTTTAGTTTAATGCGGCTATGATGAGATCTACATCAATGACGGAGAGAATGTATTTGAATATATTTCCTAATATATGGATATTATTATTAATCAAGGATTACAAAGCAAATGGATGATGTAAAAAGAGAGGATGGGTATTATAAATTGTAATACAATCTTTGTTCTATTAGAACCGAGAAGGGAGTATTATTGATATGAACTTGGAATGCACATCACCTTTCTTTAATGGAAGATATAACATTACTAGTAGACAGTAGTTCTGTTATAGTGCAGATTCAATCAGAATTACAGAACCAGGATTATTAGTATTAATAAAATATTTTATTATTGATGTTCCTTCTTCAACATATACAGACAACATCCCATGGGAGGGAGGCCTCAACACTTGCCAATCACCATTACTCCCTCCCAAAAACTTGTATACACTAACTCATCCTTATGCTAATTTAATTCCAACCTTCTCCTCCTCGTCCATTTAACTTACCATTACACAAAAACCAAACATTATTTTTATTTTGATTATGCAGAATTGAATAGAAACATAACTTGTTGTTTTGCTAAGTACAAAGATTAGAAGTAATAGGTTTGCCATGCTACCATTTTTTACGCTTATATCAAGTGGTCATAAGAAATTGCAAAAGAGAATAGAGAGCTCATACTGGCAAGTTAAAAATCAATATGATACTCTACTCCACATCTAAGAATAAGACAGAGATAGTCATATCCCATACAAGGGAAAGGAAAAACAGACATTCCAACCTTCCTAAGAAACCTTCAAGACCATTAGCACCCAATTCATATTTCCTATCGTCTTCACTCAAATCAGGTTAAATCGTTAGAAACTAGGTGACAATTCAACACCTCATGACTCACTCTTTCTACAATACAGGAAAGGCAACCATGAAGAACATACAAAAGAAAAAGAAGAATTTCAACAGCACCCAACATTATGAAATTCTCGATGAAAGTCCATAAATACAGAAGAAAAATAAGAATTTCATCATAGAAATTATTCGAAAAAGAATCCACCCCTAACCAGACCGCCGTCGAGAATAGGCCAAGAGTGAGATCCTGAGAGGTGCGCCGCCGTCCGAGAATAGGCCGGGAGTGAGATCCTGAGAGGTGTGCCGCCGTCGAGAACTCGCTGTGTGCTGTGCCTGTGCTAACTGACCACGCGACTCGACGAGCTGAGGCCTGAGATCCTGAAAGGTGCGACGGCCGACGGTGAGCACGGTGAGGGACTGAGGTCGAGATCTAGGACGTTTGGGGGATTAGGGTTTTTTTGGCAGAGAATCGTTCAGGAGTCGAGTAGGGGTGGGAGACGAGCAAATGTAATGTGAATGGGTTTTTAAAAAAAATTAATTACTGGGCTTATTTTAGGCAGACATAAAAAAATATATATGCAATTACACTTTTACCCTCCTTAATAGGCCGGCTTGACAGGCTTTTCAGGCCTATTCAGAGGCCTAGGCCTGGCCTGTTAAAACAAATAGGCCTTAAATTAGGCCTTGGCGCAGCTTGTTAGCCGGGACAGCCAGCCCGACTGTGCTTTTAAATGCCTGCGCCACGACACCCAAGATATTTCCATCCCTACTAGTCACACAACAAATATTATGACTTAGTCCTTAGCTGTCACTAATAAAATTAATAAAAAAAAAAAATTAAGGTGGACTTTTCTCTGATTTTTCTAAAATAAAATGACATTTGATTTTTATATATAATCATTTCGGCTAGTCACGCACGCACGTTTTGGAGTATAACTTTGGGAAATTTGTATCCAGGAAAATATAACAAAATGTTCTCTTACAATCTCAAAATTATAGTGGTCTTAGGAGACATTTTTATAATATTTTCTATATGTGAAAAGATATAAATGTCTCATGAAAGCTTATGAACTCATCAACTCAGGCTATTATTAAAAAAAAAAAAAAAAAAATCGTATCAACACATGCACATGGACTTGTTAACATATACTTATTTTTCAACACATTCACATGGACTTGTTAACATATACTTATTTGTCAAAACATTCTTATGAATTTGTTAACACATGAACATGGAGACATTTGTATCTTTTCACTTATAAAAAATATTATAAAAAGGTCTCACAAAAATTCACTGCAATTTTAAGATTTAAGAGATGTTTTATCGTAAATTCTTTTACTCGAGAGACCTAGAGGCAATTTTCTCTATTATTGCTTCAGCAGCTTCCATCCTTGGGGTATAATTATTGATTGAACGGCTATTCTCCCGGAACCGGTTTCACCCACGCACCCACCGACCCTTCCTTGTGGTATAATTATTGCTTGACCAGCTTTCAGTTTTCAGAACAATTTTCTCAGACAACACCAGAACCACAAACATGAAGAAGGAGGCAATAGTTCTCTATCCCACTGCTGCAAGAGGCCACCTTGTTTCCATGGTGGAGCTTGCCAAGTTCATACTCTCTCACTACCATCTTCAACCTCCTCTCACCATTCACATCCTCACTATCTCCCCTCCATACGACGCCATTTCCATCTCCAACTACATCGCCTCCGTCTCTTCCTCCATTCACCCCTCCATCGTCTTCCACAGCCTCCCTCCTGTTTCTCTCCCTTCTTCCTTACTCTCCTCTTCCCCTAACCATGAAACCCTAATGTTCGAGGTCCTTCGCCTGAACAACCCTAATCTCCATAATGCTTTGGTTTCCATCTCTGTTACTTACTCTGTTCGTGCCTTCATTGCTGACTTCTTCTGCTTCGAAGCTCTCTCTCTTTCTTCCAAACTTCACATCCCTGCTTACGGATTTTTCACCAGCCCCGCCGCGTGTCTCGCAGCCTTCCTCTACTTTCCGACACTCCATCGGACCACCGACAAGAGCTTCAAAGATCTCAATACCATCCTTAACATCCCTGGAATCCCACCGTTACACAGCAGGGACATCATTAAACCGTTGCTTGAACGAAATGATCCAGCATATCATAGCTTCCTGAATGTTGCTGATATTATGCCTAAAACAGATGGCATCATAGTGAACACATTCGAAGCTCTGGAACACAAGTGTCTCAGAGCAATTTCAGATGGGCTTTGCGTGCCGAACAGTCCAATGCCTCCCATTTATCCGGTGGGTCCTTTGATTACATATGATAAAGAAAAGGCCACCGGACATGAGTGTTTACGGTGGCTAGATTCTCAGCCTGAGAGAAGTGTTGTGTTCCTCTGTTTTGGGAGTTTGGGTGTGTTTTCCAAAGAGCAATTACTAGAAATAGCTCGTGGATTAGAGAAGAGTGGTCAAAGATTCCTGTGGGCAGTTCGGAATCCACCGTCGGAGAAAACCCATAACCTCGCTGCGTCGTCACAGGAAGATCCAGATCTGGATTCTCTGTTGCCAGAGGGGTTCTTGGATCAGACAAAAGAAAGAGGGATGGTGGTGAAGAAGTGGGCCCCACAGGGGGAGGTGCTAAAGCACGGGTCGGTGGGTGGGTTCGTGACGCACTGCGGGTGGAACTCGGTGCTGGAGGCCGTGGTCGCTGGAGTGCCGATGGTGGCTTGGCCGCTGTATGCAGAGCAGAGGCTGAACAGGGTGGTGATGGTGGAGGAGATGAAGATTGCTTTGTGGATGCGCGAGTCAACATGGTCGCCGGAGGGTGGATTGGTTGAGGCGGCGGAAGTGGAAGAGCGAGTCACTGAGTTGATGGGATCGGAGAAAGGTGAGTTGGTCAGGAAGCGAGTTGGGATTGCGAAGGAAGAAGCTGAGGCAGCGACGAGGGAAGGAGGATCCTCTCTGGTTGCATTGGCGAAATTGTTTGAATCATGGAAGAATCAAGATTAAGGATGCATTAGAGGAAGCGACGTTATTATGTTGTGTCCTCTGCAAAGTCCATGTTTGGCGGCAGTAGTAGTTTTTTTCCCTATCTGACTTTTGAAAACTTAAGTCAGGATATAAGGATATAAGTTAGAAAACATATATTGTAATATGTTTGGATTAGCTGGATAATAATTTAAAAAGCAAGTTTAGATTAAAAAAAAAAAGGGTCAAGGGTCAAAAATATACATGACATTTTCCCCCAGGATCACCCAGCACCACGACCTTTTTTTGGGATCAAAAATACACACGACGTTACGCCTTAGGTGCAAAAATATCACGGTAGTTAGTTAACCGTTAACGCCGACGCGACGACGATGATTGGATGACACGACGTAGATGATGATGTGGAATAAAAATTAAAAAAATTAGGAAAAAAATTAAAATATTTAGAAAAAAAATTAAAAAATTAGAAAAAAATTCAAAAGATTAGGGAAAAAATTAAATAATTAGGGAAAAATCCAAATAATTAGAAAAAAATTCAAATAATTAGAAAACAAATTCAAAAATTAGAACAAAATTGAAATAATTAGAAAAAAATTCAAACAATTAGGAAAAAAATTAAATAATTAGAAAAAAAAAATCAAATAATTAGAAAAAAATTCAAAAAATTAGAAAAAAATTCAAATAATTAGGAACAAATTCAAATAATTAGGGAAAAATTAAAATAATTAGAAAAAAATTAAAATACCTCGCCAAAGGGAGCCCCACCACCAAACCGTCGGCCGCCGCCCGCCGCCGGTTAATGATGGTCACAATACGGCGGCCAATAAATGGGTTCTACCATCGACAACCGTTGGTCACGCCTTTATTTTAATTAATTAATTAATAATTTTTTCAATGAACAAATTTACCCTAGTGCATCTTCAACAGATGCGACCTGTGTATATACAACCCTCCTCCAATAGCTTACCCTAGTATTTTTGGTTATCCTATGATGATCATTTGTAGGAGGGCGGCCATACGGATTCTTGCGTGACGGTTTTCCGGTGGTGGGGCACACTAGCGAGAGGTATTTTAATTTTTCCCTAATTATTTGAATTTGTTCCTAATTATTTGAATTTTTTTCTAATTATTTGAATTTTTTTCCTAATTATTTGAATTTTTCCCTAATTTTTGAATTTTTTTCGCTAATTATTTCAATTTTTTTCAAATTTTTTCCTAAATTTTTATTTCTTTTTCTAATTATTTTTTAATTTTTTCCTATTTTTTGATTTTTTTTTCCACGTCGTGTCGGGCCCAATCATCGCCACGTCAACGTTAACGGTCAACTAACTACCAGTGGTATTTTTGCACCCAAAACGCGTAACGTCGTGTGTATTTTTGATCCCAAAAAAGGTCGTGGGCGTCTTTGGGTGATCCAGGGGAAAAGGTTATGTGTATTTTTACCCTTAACCCAAAAAAAAAAAATGATTGAAAATATTACAAAAATGTTATCGTTTTATAATGGTTAAAATAGTGTATTCGTAGCGATTTAACCGCTACAAACAAAATTAGTAACGGTTGGAAAAACTACAACAAAATACATTGTTGCAAAGGGTTTTATAGCAGTTTTTGAAGAACGACTACTCATGTAAACAGAATCGCTCTTTGTATTGGTATTTGTTTCGTCATTTCGCTACAAGATGTGTATATAGATAACACATTATCTAAATAGCTTGTAGCGTTTTGAAAACCACTACAAACGTTGGCACCAAAATTTTTATGTAACGGGACATGAAAATTAAAAATTTGTCACCAATATTGTAACGGTTTCGAAACCACTACTAAGTATATTCAGGAATTTGAAAAAAGTGGTGTCAAAATATTTGCAACGGTGATGAAACTGCTACTACTATTAGATGAAATTTCAAAAGTGGTTTGAAATTAACTCTGCATTTGAATTTAAATTTGTAGTGGTTTGAAAATTACTATTAAATATTGCATAAATCAAAAAAACCAAAATAATAATTTGAGTCCATTGTTCTAATATTATGTTGAATGTTTTATTATTTAAATAACAATTTAAATGATAGTAATTAATATTTGAGTAGAATTATTAAATTAAGTTAGATAAGTACAAATATTGTGTAGGTTTAATATTGAGAATGTGTAGGTAGTAAGGACTTATATTGTCCACCAAAAGTTATTTGATTAGGGAAGGAATGTTGATGATTATTAAAAAAAAAAATTAATAATTAATAAAAATAATTATTATTAATAAAATTACATGTCCTTTCGGGCTCCTCCAAAGTATTAGACAAAATTTGCCCCATCATTATGTGGGAGACTGTCAGCACTTTCTCCATTAGCTTTTCCGGAGATATCGTCCTATACTTATTCATAATGTGGTAGAGATGATTCTTATTGTTTTTCCAGCCATCCCCATCTTTATCATCGTATAACTCTTCCTACTGTAGCGCATGGTAAACCTATCATAATTAAATAAGTAATAACTAAATACAAGTACTTAATTAATTACAAATGACATAAACTATAATTATCTACATTTATAATATAATTAAATACAATTAATTACCTTCACAAAAGCCTCGTCCCACGCTATATTATTCGGCACCCAGGGAACCTTCTTCCATGTCTTGAAGTGGATAGGGAGCCACACCCAATTCGTTCAAATAGCATTTAAATAGGTGGTCACCATTCTCAATTAGCTAGTCAATGACCTCATTCCATGGAACTATGCCACGTGGTCCCCGGTCTAGGCTATTGAGACCCGACACATCCAACCTTTTAATGGTTACGTTTCCCTACTTATCTGCACAATTTATGACATACTTTAATTAAATTTAAATCCACATTTAAACCTATGTAATTTAAATATTAACTTCATTAAAACAATAATCAAATTTATCTTGAACTTCACCTCAAACCTCGTTATCCGTGAAGACGATCGTCGTAGATTATGTTGGTCTTGGGCCTCCTCCTCATCCAGGAACCACTCCATGTCACTTATTATGAGAATGTTGAAGTAAAATTCCTCGTTCTCATCGTAATCGCTAAGGCGATGTCGGCCCCCTCGGGTTGAACAGGCAAGTGGGGTCGCCTCCCCGTGGGCTTATACGCTATGGCTACTGGGGTAAGTGTTGTGGTGGAGTTGCCTACTACCATGGCACGGGGACATGTCTATCTCCGTGTTGCCCTCACGCCCCCTTTAGTATCGCTCCCCGCAGAATATGTTTGGGGGACGCTCAGCCTCCTTCCCCTTACCCTTATCTCTCCTGGAAGTCATAATAACTACAATTATTATTAAATAATTAAAAATCTTATCAATATTTAAAACAAAATTATAATAATAGGGGGAAAACGAAATAAAATATTTAACTTTACTAACCTCAAAGGCCTAACACTTTAAATGCTTGAGCAAAACCTTTAAGAGCGTGCGCGAGAAACCAATTTGCCAAAAGCGGTAAAATTAGAGGTGACGACACTTTTATAGCCTTGATATTTGTAGTGGTTTTACAAAAAAAAACCTGCTACCTCAACCACTACAAATCACGAAACCTTACCTCGTGCAACGTGAAAGTTTGTAGCAATTTTACAAAACCGCTACAAATGTGCAGACCCTCCACATTCTATATCGGTTATTACTCGAAGCGCTACAAATATGCTTTGCACTATGTAGCGTTCTTGTCATATGACTACAAACCAACCGCCACAGACTTAACACCACATTTTTTGTGGTTCATATTACAAAACCACTATAAGCAAACTGCTACAAATTTAGTCAAGCGTCACATTTTGTAGTGGTTTGTTTGAGAAAACCGCTACAAATGCCGTTCACTAACCAACACACCACTTGGTGCGAGTCATACCGTTGCAAATTTGTAACGGTTTTTGGAACGCGCTACAAATCCGATATTTGTAGCGGTTTCATCCAACCGCTAAACCGCTACAAATTAAACTACAAATGACAGTTTTTTTTTTGGGTAGTGAAAGGACACAATTTTTGTTTTAAAAAATAATGCAGAAATTAAAATTAGATAAATAAAAATAGTTAATTTATTATTAAAACAACTAGAAAAAACTTAAATACTTAAATATATTTAATGGATAAAAATGTATAAAAATTATAATACATACAAGTGTAAAATGTTGATACTAAATAATGTTACATTACTAATTAAGTCATCTATCTAACAAGTTGGTCTTTGATTCTCTCACGAACATGATTCATTTGTGTTTGTCAAAGAACCTAAGGCAAGAGTAACAATGGAAGAATCTCTACAAACAACTCCAGTTTAATTTTTTCTAAGTTCTTTTCCTTTTCCAAGTGGTTGGTGGTTGCCCTGCGTAAATGTTCTGTTTATTATGAGGGGGAAATGACAGGGGATAATGGGAAGGAAAAAGAATCACCATTGAGATGGTTTCCTAAATTTTGTCTTGGAAGTGGGAACTCATGCCATTGATTTTTGAATCGTATGATCTACTTCTTTGTTTTATGTATGCTGACAGGCTTTAAGATTGATAAAATACAGTCAGTGGGAATGGTATTTCAGGTTCTATGAAGGCTGTCAGTGTACTTGAATCCACTAAAATCCATAAAGGGACAGCTCTGCGCACTATCCACTAGAATCCATACTTATTAAAAACAGATGATGATCATTTTTCACCTGTGACATCTTACTTCACTGAAAATAAAGACGTGGTAGTAGAGTGTTCTGAATCTGCTCAAACCTCACTGAGGGAGAAAGCTAACAAGGAAACATAATTGCATGTTATAGGGAAAGTGAAGTGGTATATAAGGAACATCCTCATTTAGTTATTGCTTTTAAGAACTGCTGGAATGCAGTTAGTCATTATTTTTAATTATCTAGGCACATACAACATGAAAAAGAAGAGATTTAGAGGCTTCAATTTTGATTATTACAGTCTTTCTAATTAATTTTACATATTGGATGCTTATGTTTCCAATTTAATATTTGAGGAGACATTGAACTTCATTTTGGTTGTTTCAGTTTGGGTATTTTTGACTGCATTCTCCTCCCTGTGTTTCTGCTTTTCAATTCCCTTCTGTTCTTTGGCAACTTCTCATTTTGCTTGCTGACACATAGCCTTTAGATCATGTAAGGACCTAATTTTCCTGTAGCATTTTGGGTTGGAGGTAACTGCAAAGGAGCTGGAGCTTGATGAAGGGCATCCTCATGTGCATCAGTTATATTAAGCTTTATGCAGAAACTTTACGGAGGTAAAGCCAAATGCACTATGGTATCTTATTTTTCTTATATATATATTTAGTAAACATATCTCATGCTCTCAAAATACTTAATCACCAAAAAAAGTTCGAGAACTCATGTAGATGAGCACATCGGAAATGCAAGCATTAACTCAAAAACTTGATTTTATGGCTTGAGGATAATGTCAATGGCCCATACATAAGTTTCCTTTATCTTTGATATGTCTTGAGAATTATTGTGTCAATGAGAGAGAAATGAATTCCATATTTTCTTATTCTTATTTTTATTTTATTACCAAACTTTGTTATCTATATTTTCTTTAATTTTTTTTTTTTTTTTTTTTTTTTTTTTTTTTGGTGTCGGTGTCGTTGCATAGGAGCCTTGCATAAGGTTCCCCTAGCAATCCTTTGGGCCAGGAAAAACATATAAAAAGGAGAAAAATATAAACTCAAATAAAAACTAGTTGTGTAGGAATTTTCTGGTTTTGAAGTAACTGTTACTGTTACTGGCTTGATTTGTTGCTAACCACAATATACAATCAAAATGTAACATCCAAAAAATTAGAACCCATAACTGAGGCAACTCGCCTCGGCGAGTAGGGGCCCTTGCCATAGCGAGTTATCTATAATTGAAGGAGAGTGACCATTGTGTTACTCAGCTTTGGAAAATAATGCACTCGTCGAAGTAGGTCATTATTTTTATAAATATAAGAGGCTTGTCTCAACCTCATTCTTTTCATAAACTCTAACCAAAAAAAAAAATCAGTTTTGAGCTAAAACAAAATGGCACAAAAATAATAGCAAGGATCAAAATTAAGACTATTAATAAATTTCTTAATTATAATATATATGATATGATCTCTCTAAAACAATTCCGTATAACATTATATTATAAATTAATTTATAAAGAAGACAACTTAATTTAAAAAAATGATAATGGAAAAATATATTATAGCTTTAGTATTTATGTTCTTTTATTTCTAATAGCTTCTCGGAAAAGTCTAGAAACCTTGGTTTTTAACTTGCATTCAAACTGTTCTTTTTTTAAAAAAAATAATAATAATAATTGAAAATTGACTTTTTCTATATGTAAACCTTTATGTAAGCTTCAAAACAACTCCTAGTTTTTTGGGTCCTTAGCGTGTTAGTCCTATGCCATAATGTATTGTTTAATGTTTGAACAGTTGGAATAAATAGAAATAATTCCCTAAATACATAATAATATGAACTTTAAAATAAAGAGTAGCAATGGAAGACTTTATCAGTAATACCTATAGTCATAGTGGCTATGCACGCTATATCTCAACACCTGAGAGATGAAAAAGAGAAAAGGATATTAGAAGAAAATAACTCAAGGTTCTTCTAACAGTAAGATGAGGCACGACGTATATGTAATTTGGAAATAGCCGTCACCAGTCAGGAAGCCCTCAAGGAGTAGGCAAGTGTTTTTCATTTTGTTACTCTATGACCTGGCCACTCTATTAATAACCTCCCATCAACCACCAAACGCTTAGGTTAGCTGGTAAGAGGTTGTCCTAGCTTAACCACGGTTCTGAGTTCGAGAGGTGGGAATGCAGTGTGCGTAGGTGGTAGAGGCTTCGCCCCGAAAAGGGCCAACCCGGTCTCGGTCCGGATTAGTGGAGTCGTTGATGTGCGAAAGATGACATACCCTAGGACATCGGATGCACTATGCAAAAAAAAAAAAAAAAAAAAAAAAAAAAAAAACCTCCCATCAAGGCTTATAATAGCTTACCAGTCATACAGGTAACCCTAAACCAAATCTCTATCCAAATCACATACAGGCCACAGTCAGGAGATATTTTATCCAAAAGCAGTGATAAGATAATATATAAATATAATATATATATTAAATAATAAAATATGTAATTATAAATCATAAAATATCTAACATTAGTCTCCCACTTGGCCTACAACCTAATGTTATTTGCCGAGATTTGGTTTAGAGTTACCGCATGGCTGGTAAGTCCTCTTTGATTAAGTATTATTTTCCATGCATCACAAATAGTACCCTTACTTAATAGGTCAAAACTTAATGAATAAACCCAAAATGTTTATTTGATTCTAACTTAAATGTTTGCTAAGATCTCATAATTTAGATACCAGTAATTGATACCACAAACTTCAACTTGAATTTCATGACTTAAATAATATCTCATCTAGATCACTAAATACAATTTATCCTTGATGAAATATTTGATCCTTTTGATTAATTATTTAGAGAGCATAAGGTATCTTGTTTTTCTCTTAGAAAAAGGTGCAACAGAGGGGCACACCAAAAATTAACACTTTATAAGAGTTTAACCCTAATTTAAGTGTTTACAAGAAAGACTCAATCCAAGTTTGAATTGGAAAATCAAAATCATAATGAATTAAATTCATATCTTGATTGGTTGATTGAATTTAAGATGATGAATCACATTCATATCTTGATTGATTGATTGAATCAATCATTTAAGATGATAGATCATATTTATTTCTTGATTGATTGATTAAGTCAACCATTTAAGATGATGGATCACATTTATATTTTAATTGATTAATTGAATAATAATTTAAGATGATGGATCACATTCATCTCTTAAACTAAAATTCAAAATCATTTTTAATTCAATCTTCATTTATTATTTCTCCTATCTTCATCAAATAATCATTGGATATGTGTGTGTGTTAAATGATTCAAAATTATCTTTTATAACCTAACTTTTTGAATTCAAATTCAAATTTAAATTCCAAATTCAACTTGGCATAAAACCCCGTTGGGTCTTCCAACACATTTAGGCCTTTTTGTGGAGAAACTGATTTCCCACTCGGAACCATAATTGTGATGCCATTTTGCTTCTTATTGGGCTTGGAGTCTCACTCTAACCCAATTACACCTTTACTCCTGATAAAGCCAAATAACAATTATTGGCCTAAGTTTGCTGATTTTAAGCAATCAGAAATAACCTTTATATGTGACCCATTAGACCCAATTAGTCATTGACATAAATAGACTTGAACCTATTAAAACTCATTTAATGAGCTCAATTTATTTAATGACCTCATAAGACACTAATAATGCTTTGCGGCCCCAGAACTAATTAAGTTGATTAAGTGATCTACCTTTTGATATTTGGTTACCATTTAGGCATCATCCCTCACATTGTCATTTACATTTAGTCGAGAGCAAAGATAGAGTATCATCTCTCTTAATTGACTAAATGTAGCTAATTCACATAACTAGGAATTTTCTTATATTAATTCTATAACATATCATGACTCTTCATGATCACTTGCTATGCGCACAGAATTCCGAGTTAATTAGAAGCTATCCAAGTTCTATCGGTCTTGTGAATGACTAATCCCTTCTAGGGGACTGTGAGTCCTCCCAACCTATCCATCTATACTCATGTATTCAAGTTACACCCAAGAGTACACTGTTCTCCCCATTTTTAGGTGGATAGAGTTGTATAGTCAAAGTATAACCTTAAGAGATAGTGTTTGATGACATCCTTAAGTCCCGGATGATCTGCACTACCAAACGATGATAGACTTTACATATCCAATGATACTCTTTATAATGAATCTTTGTGGACTCTCTTGGTGGGTCAGTTCGGTATTATCTGTTCTCCAACAGATCCACCCACGACGTCAGCTAAGGCATCATCATGCTCGTATTCCATGAGGTCCTCACCTTATATCTTATACATGTAGTTGATGTCGTACTAGTCTTATTGAAATCATCAATGCCCTTTCTTAGTGATTCAAGACTAGGAACAAGTTTTAGGCAATATATATCTAATGTTCTCGAGTTCTCATGATCATGATCCCTATCATTGATCCTCAAGATTAACACATGTTATATTCCTAGGGATTTTATCTTCAAACACATATTTACCTTAAAATAAAGGCGAGACATAAATATGATAAAGATAAAATATGTTCATTTATTAATAATGAAATACTACAAAGTAGAAATGGTGATGATTTGTCCTTATAGATTATCTCTATGAGCAAAGTCATCCTAGTTTTAGAAAATCCAGATGCTTCACTTTTGACTTACCTTCGTCTTCTTCGCTTTTTCCAAAGTCAAATTTCCTAGTTTCAGGCACCACTTTTAGGTGAAGCTTACCGCCGCCATCACGTCCTCCTTAATTTCTGAGAAAAACTATAGCCGCAAAGCTCTTCATTGGCGAGTTGTTCATTACCATCAACTATTCAAGAGAAGCAGTCGTGCTTGTTCACCGCTGTCGTCCTCCGTTACTAGTTGAAGACAGGGATGGACCCAGGAATTTCACCGACGGGGAGCGAAAAAAAAAAAAACCTCATAAATAAAAGTAGTTGAAATACGACACAAACCTAATATACATAAAAATGAAAGAAATTTATTAATTACTTCACTTGACTCTTACTCTACATGTTTTTATATTATTAAACTCATCGCACTACAAAAAAACAGGGAAATTGCCTCGGAATTAGCCTCGGAATTTATTCCGTGTCAAATTTGGGAAGGATATGCCACGGAAATTCCGTGGTAAAATTGACACACGGAATTTTCCCCGGAACAGCGAGGCAAATTATCCATGGAATACGTCCGTGTCAAATTCCGTCGTTTTGGCTTATTTGATACGGAAAATTGACACAGATATCAACCGTGGCTTTACTTTCCGTGGTAAAATCACAGCGCATAATCGCACGGCCGATCGAGTCATTTGATTCATTTGGAGAAAACCTTGCTACTAGCTAACTGGATAAACCTGGAGCCCTAGCTAACCGATTCCGACGATAGTCCGTCGCGGTGGATTCCGATGATCGCCGTCGTCGCTCATCTTCCCGAAGTAAGCATTAATGGGAGATTCGTCCGCTCAAGCTATCTAATCCTGAAACTTGCCGGATCTTGGGTCGATTTGCATCATCTCTGGTGATTTCTTCTTTCGATATGATGTTTTTTTTGCTGGAGATTTGTGTTCTGTGATTTGTTTGTATTCTGCGATTCATGCCTTTCGATCCTAGTGATTTTGCTCCGGAGATTGAACCGAATGTTTGTTTTCGTTTTTGAAAAAATGGAAAACGATCCAAGGAAAGAAATCAAAGCAAGAGGGTTTTTAGGTTTTACTTTCAAACTCTGTTAAAGAATCGAGAGATTCTCTCTCAGGTCTGATCACTTGGCATTTCTTAATTTATAGAGCAACCAGTAGAAATCTGCTGGGCTGGTGGTTTCTGGGTTTGGGTGCAGTTAAATGCAGAAGAATAATATATATATATATATATTGAAGTTAGGTTGGGGAAGCAGAGAGAAGAGAAATATAAGGCGAATAGTAAGGCTCAAAATACGGGTCAAACAAGGATGGATGGTGCCACCTTGCTTAGAGTCTAAGCATTTTGCTTGTACGTAATTTAGTTATATAAAATACCAAACCCTTCCCATTTCAATTTCCAAATACCCTCATTCTCTCTTTCACCACCCACTTTGATAGATCACTACCCCTCAGTTAATATCATATATATCGATCCTTCCCCCCACAAATTAAGTGAAACACTTTGTTTTTCGTTGTTGACAACTTAAATTATGGCAATGTGACAAAAAAGACTGGCAAGTTTTTTACATCTTCAAAACTCTTGACTTGAGCTGTTTTACTTCTCATCATATATAAATTATGGTATTCTGGAAAAAAAATGCTTTGCTTCGTTCATGGCTATGAACTTGAAAAACTTGCTTTTACATTGTCAAACCTGGTCGAGCAAATTCAAGAGATTGTACGAATGGATATTCAAAAAACTAGTGCTCAGTGTCTGTTTTTTTTTTATTGTCAGCACTGACTGTTCATAGTTCAGTTCATGATAGAACTTTTGGATCTTGATGGTCGCAATATGCATATCTCCAATTTTATATTCAGAATTAGGTAGTGAACTGACCAAATATTATCCTGAAGGTGAGTAACTGACCAAATACCTGTTGATTCAGGAAAAGTTGGATGCGAGGTAAAAAAAATTCTGAGATTGAACCATTTTTGGAGATTGATCATCTTATATAATTGTCCTGTAGCTTTCTTCTTCCTTGTAGTTACCAATTGTGACCTTGGATATCTCTGTATAATCTTGATCTCCACTGTGGATTTTCTGCTTTTGAACTATTGATATAATAATCATGCAAAGATTTTCTTCCCTTCTATTTTTTCAGGGGTGGGTGGGTAGTGTGGATGATTTCTCATTCAATTTGTTGAATTTTAGGAGCATGTTTAGTTTGTCAATGAATGAAAAAGAAAATTTAAGGACAGGGAAAGAAATATATTACATAAGGATGGAAATAGAAAAGAATGACGGGAAACTATCACTATCTGCCACAATCAGTAAAGGGGCCTTTTAACTTCAAGTCACTAAGAGTCATTACTGACATGATCAAGTCAGGTCAAAATACCCTGGTTTCTAACAGGGATAGCTTGTTATGGTTTGTCCATCAACAGATTTTAGCAGCGATGAGGACAGAGCAGGGCAAGTTTTTCAGTACTCGTTCCCAATTCCAGTCTTTCTTATTCTCATGTGTTTGGCCTCTAAAAATGAAAGGCATATTGTAACAAGCCTTTATTTAATATTGATGTAAGTCGCCGGACAGTCTATTATAACTACAAATTAGTTGCTTCTGGAGTTTTGCAATGGGGAATATTGTGATATTACTGTTTTAAATTAACACAACTGTTTTTAATATTGAATTGCCATGGTGACATAAGATATTTGGGGACTTGTTCTTTAGGTTTTGAAGCAGTATGATTAAGAATTTTGGTGCTAGAGCTGCAAGAGGAGTTATGTGTGGTAATAGACTATTTAAAATAAGATTTGAGGGGCTTACTACTAAGTGAGACCTTTATCCTTGAGAGTTAGCATATCAATGTTTCTATTTTGATTATTTTTAAATAGATGAATAAGTTTTAATATTCTCCAGTATAAACGCATTAATGTCTGAAAAAGCTTTATATATATCTTGTCAAAAATGTGTTTTATGTAAGGAACAATTTGTTTGGTAGCCATTCTGGAAAAGTTGAAATTGATGGGGAAACAAACAAAAAAAAAAATTGAAACATGCCTTAGATGAGTCTGCCTACCATTTTTGGAGGAGCAGTTTCAAATGGAGCATCAATGATTTTGTTAACTGCTAGATTTCAGTAATAACTCAGTCTGAATTGCCTGCTGATATTTTAATCTGGAGTTTACCAGACATATTTCTGATTTGGCTGAATGATTTGGTCAAGAGTTTAGTGCAATGTATGGAAGCTCTTGTTTTGATTTTGATTGGGTTGGATTTTAAAGTTGGCGGTGGATCTTAAACATTATTCAATCTCTGTTGATTCCAGATCCAGTTTGATAATCTGTAGAAAAAATTAGGCTTTATGGGTCAGTGCGCCAACTTTTGTTTGTTTTCCCCCTTTCTTTTTCAGTGATATAAATTACTGCTAGGTGGACTAACTATATTGATTCTGAATGATACATCAAATAAGAAGGAGCTGGTGCGTGGGTTCCTTTGTATTATAGTTAAGCTGTGCTTCAAGTGAAAACTACTCATGTGAGTGTGAGCGTAGGGGACAAATAGTTAAGCAGTTAAAAGTATTAATCATATATTACATCAAATAAAATTAATTGGAGCTTTTGAAATTAATGAAAATCACTATGCTAGATTCTTTCTGTTTCTGGTTGCTGTTGTATCGCTGGTTCTGTATTTTTGCTGTTGGTTTTTATGTTGTATTGTTGTTGTTTTCCACTGTTGGTCTGTATTTCTGCTGTTTGGGTTGGTTCACCACCTATGTAATTGCTTTCTCTTCCTAATAGTAATATATGCAGCAAATGTTATTAGGTGAGGTGCACTTTAATTATACTAATGATTTTGCTGCCCTTTAATCATGTATTATTTTCTTTTAATACACTATTTATATTAAAAAAGTGTATGCCCAAATAGAAAATTGATGGATAATAGTGTGATTTGAGGATCGTCTTTCGGAAAGAGTGAATTCAACATTTTATGATCGACATGTTGTGGGAATGTGTTTTTTTTCATCATAAAAAGTGTCAAATCAGAGTTCTTCGAGTGAAAGAAATGTCTGGGCACCCTGAATTTAAAGGAAGCTTTTGACAATTTTAATTACAGACTAATGCTGGCTAAGTTAGCTATATGTGTGTGTCAACATGTAGGATTTGGAAAGCGTCGATCTCTTTAAAACAGAAAACATTCTTTTGTTTTTCAAGTACAACCAGAAATCCCCATCCTATTGAATTTACTAGTACATGAGATTTTAGGTCATTTCATCAATTCATATATCCAAAATCTGTCATATACATAACAAGTGCATGCGTATGTACTATACCCAGCTAATAATGTAATTTGGGTTTAATAAACCAAGCTGCATTATTCACAAGTTAGAAGATCAATGACAGTGAAAAGTCTAGTTTCTTAATTAAATGGGTTCACGTAGTTTTATGAATGAAGAATGAAAGTGGGAATTAAAATGATGGCATAAGTATTTAGGGTGGAGGCTGTCAGTTGTGCTTTAGTGTGAGCATTCGATGTCCTTTGTAGCAGCTTGTGTTAGAATAAAGGTTTTGATAATTGAAAAAGGATATGCTGGAGTGTATAACATTTTGAACTGGACAGATTTTATTGATCCGCTGCTTGCTAATTAGTAGAGGTAAAATACAAATGAGGATTATATAATGAAACTTCTTTATCAAGGGAACATGTCTTGCTGAAATTACTTTCAGGGGCCTTGAACTATAGCTGTTTGGAAAGTTGCTAAATTATTTTGCTGTCTTTTTTGTTGCTGTGATAACAATAACTAGTTGCAATTACATTACTTGACTTGACTAAGTTATTTTGTGTGAGATACTTTCTTAAACCACTGGATGTTGAATATTATCCCTATTATTCCTAGTCTTCGTTTGAAGCGGAGGAAGTCTGAACGTAGATCCCAAAGCTGACATTTTAGCGATATTTGTGAACTATCTTCCCTTCACTTCCAGGTTCATATACAATTACTTTGTTCTCTTTTTTAATTCATTCACTTGCTACATTCCATCAATTTACTGTTGAGAGCATTTTTTATCTGAGTTTTTAGGGTTTGTTCAAGGAAAAAATTCTTACATTATCCAAAACTTTAGAATAGGAGATAGCTTTAGAACCTTGGCAAGGCTGACGATTGCTCAAGTTCCAAATGCTCTATTTGAGGAAACATTGAACTGAGGATTTCAAACTTAGGAAGCAAACTGCGTGAAAATGGGCGCTGGGAAGAATAGAAGAGAACAGATACATAACCAATCTTCTTTTTGCCAGACAAAACTCCTTATACGAAATTCCCATCCACCTGAGCAAATCAAAACAAGGATTAAATACATAGCATAAGAATATGCATTCTGGGATAAGTACAAATAAACAAAATAAATGTCCAACAAAAAGGCCATAAAAGAATTAAATCTTTTAAGTTGATCTTTCCAATTATAAGAAAGAAAGACTACAGTAAAAACCACCACTTTCATGAATGATTTATATAGTATGTATGATTTATATTGATATGAAATTTCATGAATTCCCCTTTCTGTACAATTTATTCTTGGACTACTATCACTTTAGGACTATTGTTTCTTTCTTCTTAACAGTAAGTTTCTTATAGGGTCATGAACCTTTCTTACAAAAAGTCCTTCAAAAATTGCTTTCATGTGCATCTTAATCTATAGCTTTTCCCTCTTTTTTTGATGAATGTATAAATGTGTACCTTTCTTATTCCTTTTCTTAGATTTTCTTGTTATCCATTGCTATGCCGAGTTAGTACTTTGAAGCACACATGCATTTGGCTTTTACTTTATTTCAATGAACATATATAAAGTTTTTTTGGTTTATTTATGATCAGTGACGTATATAAACATACAACAAGACTCTTCCCCTTTTCAGAGAGTAAAGTAAAGTCATTTCTGTATATATGGCTGAACTTGATCTAATGACTTAAATCATCATTTATTTTAAGAACTGTTTGGAAGAGGAGGAAGTATCTGCAGATCCCAAAGCTGACATTTTGACCATCTTTGTGAAATATCTTCCCTTCACATATCCAGGTTCATGCTTACTTTCTTCTCTATTTTTTTATCCCACTTGCTTCATCCCTTCTAATTTATGTTATTTTTATAATTTCTAAATGGTATTAATCTTCATACTCATGAAACTGAAATAAATATAACTAGTTGCAATTATATTACTTGACTTGACTAAGTTATAGAACCAAAAAAAAAAAAAAAAACAAAGATAGTTCCTACTTGGTCATAAAATTGTGAGATACATTTTTTAAAAAACTTTATTGTTGTATATATACGAATTTTGTCTTCACTCAAGCATATGATAGTTTGGCCTTAGTTTTGCTAGAAATGATGCTTTGATGTTTAAATTGTTTAAGATTTAAAAACATAATTGAATTCTTGTTGCATTAATTGATTGTTACATTATAATCTTATACCTCTAGATCGCTTCATTCAAGATTGATTGAGAATCAAAATCCTAGTATTTTTCTGCAAATCATTGCTTTTTTTTTTTTTTGTTACATTCATGTTTGAGATTGTTTTAAATGTTGATGCTTCTAATTGGTTAATTATAGATATAGCCAGCTTTCCTTCAAATAGCTTGAACTTAAAATAGAGTTCATGTTTCAGAGAATGAACTGTGATGAGGTCCAACCATATATGAAGTAAGTGATGTTACATTGTCATAGATTAAGACTTATGTCAAATATATGCATGGTTAACACATAACTTGCTATGTAGTTTGTTCGTCCAGACATTAAAGGAAGATAACCCTCAAATTACTGGGCATGAGATAGAAGCTCAAATCAATGATAGATTTGCATCATGGTTTAAAGAGCATGTAAGTAGTAAATCTTATGAATAAATTACCTATGACAAACCTTATTTAACATGATTGTTATTGATGTCACTTAGGTTGAAAATCCAACCAACAATATTGAGGACTCATTTTTACATGACATTGCTTGGGGACCAAATAGAAGAGTGAGAACATGGTCTAGGTACTTTGTCAATGGGTACAAGTTTCATATGACCAAAGTTGCCCTTAATAAATCAACTAACAATAGTGGTGTATGCATCAAGGAACGACTATGCACAAGCGAGAATATGACTTCTATGGCATTGTACAAGAGATTGTTGAACTTGAATATACGGTGTCCCCGTGAAGAAGAAGAGCAAGTGTTGTTTAAATGTGACTGGTTTGATCCAACGCCGAACCGTGGTACCAAGGTTCATCCGCATTACAAGACTGTTGAAGTCCATGCATCACGGAGGTACAATAAGTACGACCCATTTATTTTGGCCCAACAAGCAATGCAGGTATACTACACGCCTTATCCTTGTTGCCGTCAAAAGGAAAATTGGTTATCTGTTATTAAGATTAAGGCTCGTAGCATAATTGACATTCCTGCATCTGAACCAATTGTGGGGCCATTTCAAGTGGATGAACTTGAGGTCATACTCCCAATAACTGTGCATGAGGATGAACTCACTCTGCCAATAATTGACACTCCTGCATCTGAAATTCGCTATGAGGATGTAGATATGCCAGCAGAAAACATGGAGTATGAAGATAATGAAGACCAAGAAGAAGAAGAAGTTGAAGAAGAAGAAGATGATGATGATGATGAAGAAGAAGAAATTGAGGAAGAAGATGATGAAGAAGAAGAAGACGATGGAGAAGAAGATAGATGATGAGGACGAAGATATTTATGTGGATGAAGACGAAGACGAAAATATATAAAGTATTAGGGTTATGTCTTTTATTTGTTATTAAGTTTTTGAGTGACTTTGATTGCATTATGTTTTAATTGATTCAGTTTTTTTTATCATTCACGTTTGTCATGATTTATTCATTCCTTATTACTAACTCGAGCTCTCACAATGAATATGTAGATGTCTTCCCATGGCTCAAGGCATAATAGTGGCAAATCGAGTACTCCACAATCTTCGATTCCTCAGCGACATCCTAACTTGTCTATTCCTCACGTGACAACTACTTGTAGTCCTTCTATTCCTATTCCTAAGGTAGTTAGACCATCTTTATCATTTGTACCATCACCTCAATTGCATGATATAAATACCCGATCCTCTTTACCACCTCAAATGCACGGATCAGTTGTGAGACCCACAATATCCCCCCAATTCTCAGATCATGGAATGGACTTTTCACCCTCATTACCACATAGCCCTTCAACATCTCAAGTCCAACCTCCTGAAATTCCATCTCCCGGAACAGAATCGTCACACCCCCTCACTCCACAGGGCACTAGTGTTGGATTATCACCTACGGGTCGTGATCCAGTAGATGGTCGAATATGGATATATCCTGAGTCAACAACGTAAGTCGTTAGCAAGATTGATCTATTTTCTATCATAAAGCAATATATCATAAAGCATTTCTAACATTTAAAATGGTATTTTTACAATTATTACTAGGTTCACTCCTCATTGTTTGTCTTGCTCGGCAAATCCTTCCTCTTATTCAAGCGAAATTTGACTATCCATGTTACAATTGGAAAGTTACTCCTGAGAATTATAAGCAAATGTGGTTTGAAGGCTGGGCGGTATATCTAATCTCTTATATTTGTATTATATTTACTTGTTTCCTCATGATGTTTTTTTAAATTATTTTCACTTTTTTTATTTCTCAATTATGCAGAGAAAATATAAATGGCTGCCCAATATGAAGATGACGTGAAGAGAATTTGGAATATAAAATGCCAAGAAATCTTAAGAGGAACAATGAAGAGAATCATAAATGACTTTTTTCAGAAGCAAGTTAGGCCCAAGTGGATTCCTCACGAAGTGATGAATGAGTTAGAGAGAGTATGGACATCGGAAAAATATTTGAGCATTTGTGAGGTAGCAAAGGCCAATCGAGCGTCTAGTAAAGGTGGGACTCAACATAAAGGGAAGCATTCCGTTTCCGAGCATAAAAGGAGGATGGTTAGATTTTTATTCTCAATTTATTCAATCATTATTTATTCAAGGCTTCATATAATACATCTTTAAATACCTACAGCTGAAAATTTGGGAAGGAGCCTTCGTGTTTGAAGTATTCAAAAAGACGCATTATAGTGAGAAAATCGGGAGAATTTGCAGACCGTGCGGCCGCAACTCATGTAAGTGATGTTTCATTTACACTTTTTTTTAAAAGTAACTCGGCTAGCTTGTAGTGATTTGAAAGAGTGATGATTGCTACAAATCTTGTTTGTTGTGAGCTTGTAGTGATTGTAAATTGAATGATTATGATTTTTTTTTGATAATAATGATGATTATGATTGTGTCTGAAGCGATATACTACTATGAGTTATCTAACTATATGTGACTAGTCAATTCACATAATAATGATGATTATGATTGTGTCACGCCTCTATTCAATTCACATTCACTAGTCACTTCCCATCTATTCCGAGAATCTAACTATATGTGACCATCTCTTATTATTATTACTATTGATAGCCTGTCTCGTGATTGACTGCATATGCCCACATTCTCCCCACTTCCCTCCCCTCTACCACATCTCATGTCTTCATTTTGGTCTGTTTTTCTCAACTTGCAAATTCCACCATATAATTGCATGCATGGGGTCCATTTTCAGCCTATAAATATATAAAAGAGGGAGTAGGTCAAACATAATCCCAATTGCGCACATCTCATGTCTTCATTTTGGTCTGTAATGGAATGTGGTTTAAATTGGAAATAGAAGGAACATGGAATGTCTCCTCTTATGCGCTGTTTAATATCAGAAAAAAGGTGGAGTGCGATCGCATTCTTGCTCTTACCCATGAAGAAAAGAAAGTGCGGTGTATGAAGGGAAATAGAAAAATTTGAAGTGGTGCGATTCTGCATGAGTTGCAGAATAAAATAATAAAAGAAAACATAGTGGAGCATGGATAGGCTTATCTTTGGTTGCCTTGCTTGAGATTATATTCATTTACAGTCCAAATAGAAAACTACATTGTCGGTTGGTGGTCTCTTTAATCATCATAATTTATATGGATATGTAGTCTCATATGTTTCTAGTTATGTAGTTCTTTATTGTTTTTGAAATGGTTCACCCTTCTTTATCAGTTTTTCAATCAGTTTTTATTTTTTTGGGTACTTATTTTAGGTAATATTTGCAGGATGAATTTTTGAGACGAAAGGAAACAATCACTTCTGAGGGAGGCAGTGTACAATCTAATGAAGAGGAACTCAATTTATGGTTAGAAGTGATGGTGGTAAGAACAAGAAAGGCCGAATCTATGGGCTTGGATCGAAACTCAACATATTGTCTCTTCTACCTCAACTCATTCCATCACTTCTTCGGGGGGATTTTAACGTTCAACAAATGCAAACGAAGATGACACAAATGTCAGAAAATTATGAACACCTGAAACAAAAGAATGCACAAATGTCAGAAAATTATGAACATCTGAAACATGAGAATGCACAACTTAAACAAGCAACCGATTTAATAATGTCAGCATTGCAAGGAATGGGGATTCACTTACCCACTTTATCTAACGTTGCCAATCAAGGCGCTCCCTCTCCCAATGCAACTGAAGACGCTGAGAATGAACGTTAACAATTTTCATTGTTTATGATACTTGTGATTGAGAACATGTATTTTTCCTTTTTTAAGTCTTTTAATACTTTGAACTTGTGTGACATTTATCTTTGCTTGATATATTAGTTATTTCGAATTTGATGACTTCTCTAGCTATATGTACAGGATAATTTCTAATTTAAGCACTGCAAAATTGTTTAAAATGATTAAAATCAAAGGGTGAATGGAAGGAAGTAATATTGTGTAAGATGGCCATTTACCACGGAATTTGCCACGGAATATATTTCCGTGGTAAGTTGTTTGCCACGGAATATATTTCCGTGGTAACTTTTTACCACGGAAATTTCCGTGGTAAATAGTTACCACGGAGACATATTCCGTGGCAAATTCCGTGGGAAAACTTATCACGGAAGATATTTCCGTGGCAAAATTTACCACGGAGTTTCCGTGACAATTCCTTGGGAAATTTCCCGCGGCAACGTCCGTGGCAGAATTCCGTGGTAAAATTTGCCACGGAAATATATTCCGTGGCAAAGGTGCTTTGTCACTGTTTTTTCTAGCAGGGATTGTATTCCGTGACAAATCCGTGGCAAATGGATTTTGCCACGGAATTCGTGGTAAATTTCCGTGGCAATGGAAATTACCCACGAATTCCGTGGCAAAATTCCGAGGCAAATTCCTGTTTTTTTGTAGTGATCTATAATTGAATCTATACTAAAACTCAAAACTTGCCCAAAATTCTAACCCTAAAATATTCTTTAATCAAGTATAAAAATAGTATCATTAGAAAGATAAAAACACATATAATAAATTTTATGAAGGAAATTTAATGACAATAAGTGACTTTGAGTACCTTATTGATTCTCAAAATTTGTCAAGTGTTTGAAAAAAAAAATGGTGGACGATGGAATGAGCCGTAATCGAGAAAAAGAAAAGATGAAAGATTTCGGAAGAGTAGAAACAAGTAGGGTTGGAGATAATTAAAGCTTATGGGCCTAACCTTTTTATTATTATATTCTTTATTTTTATATATATATATGCAAGGAAATGAAGGGTCAGGGACTAGGGAACTGAAAACAAAGGCCCACCTCTTCAAATCAAATAAATCAAATGCAATGGATTTCCACACTATCAATTAATAAAATGAAAGGTATTCAACTATTCTTTTTTTTATGGCCCGCAGATCTTAGACCAGAATGTGGTGGAAGTTAGTTCTCTCACCTTGATAGTAGGAGCAGATCGAACTTCATCGACGTTCCACCTTTGCCACAGTGTCGTTTGGCCATCGCAGATTGAGCTTCACCGGCGTTTGGCTTTTGTTTTTTTTTTTTCATTGGAAAAAAAAAACTATTAAGAGCTTAAAAAGAGCTCCTCCCTCCCTGAGAGCTTTTGGCTTTTTTCTTCATTATAATAAAAAGCTCTTTTTATTATAAGAGCTTTTGTAAAAACCTGAGAAAAAGATAAACTAAAAATAAGAGAATCCAAATAGGCACCTAATCCTCTATCTTATCACCATTAGAATGCTTCAAACATCTTATGAGATTATGAGCCTTCCTTTTATTTATTGTAACATGAAAAAAATTGTGCTTCTTTCACCCTCCACCTTCCATTTAATCTTTGCTCTTCTTTGTTAATAACTACTTTAACAATCATAGAGAAACTTGAGAATGTTTGACATTTTCCAATCTATTCAACAAATATCTATTAGCATTAACTTATCTATTAGCATAGAGTGTAAAACTCTATAATACATGCTCAAGCTTGGAAATAGAGGAGGATAAATTACCAATTTGGTTTTTTGCTCCAACAATCTATAGTTCAGACTAAAAGTTAGCTTCTTATGCATTACAGAACCTAGAGAACCTGGAAGATCTTGATTCCAACTCTTAAAGGTGATGCTATGACCGTATGCAAAATTATGTCAGAAGTGTTCAATTCTTTTGATTCTTTTATTTGAGGAAGCATTAAAAGAAGAGAAAACAATATGGCAGAGATCAAAGGCAACTCTAGAAACATTCAGCACGAGATTGCGGAAAAGAGTGAATCCAATTGAGATAGCACAATGCCATGTCTATTCTTTCCCTTGTAAGATAAAAGAACGTTTCAATTGTTCGACCTAGTGACTTTTGGGTCAAAATGTTTAACTTCTAATAGACTAAGTTCAATACATGAGGCAAAAGAAGATGAGCTCTCGCCTTAAGTGTTGCTAGCTTTATCAAAATCATGCAAGACTTGGTTAAAATTACCAATCAAAATCCAAAGCCCCACAATGGAATAAGTAATAGATACAATCCAATCTGAAAGAAGTACCGATCCGAAGCTTTTGGTGGGCATAAGTTAAAAGAGATGAAGTAGTCATAACTAGTAGCAGTATAATATATCCAACAGTGACAATGGCGAGGGGCGCAGTCCAAAGTAGAAACATGCAAATGATCTAGTCAACTAACAAAGGTATCCCTCCTTTCGTGACTGCACCAGTTCCTAGTTCCTAGACAGTTACCATAACCTAGATTACTTGAAGTACTAGAAATAACTGAGGACATAAATTTAGTTTCTTGTAAACCAAATAAGGCTAATAACGCCCTAACTACGGAGCGATCAGAAGTCTTGTTTGAAATTCCCGGAGAAGTAAAGGACCCAAGTTCTAGTTATGCATCAATAGCCTTAATAGAATGGAAAGTAGTTCTATTATTCAAATCAAGGAATACAAGTTGCTACAACTAAGCAATAGTAGTCCCCTCCAAGAATTCTACAGCAACATACCAGAAGGCTCTAGACCCTCTTCTTGAATTTACACAACTGTGCAAGAACTAAGTTTACAAAGGGCCATAGCAATAGAGATGTCACATGGTTGTCATGCCGCAAGATTATTTCACATTCCTGCTGAAGTTAAAATATGAGATCCAACACCATCTTAAACAAAACCTTGTTGCTTCAGTCTGAAACTTCCATACCATGAATAACAACTTAAGTAAAGTAAAAACAAAAGTACGGTCAAATTGAGAAACCAAAGCTCAAAAATTAATGAGGCTCCAGATCATTAAGTTATGCTTTTGATGGTGATTCTCCAGAGCTGACTGCAGGAGTATCCTCTTTAGACTTTGACATAACTGCTTCCAGAGTCTTGTGAAATTCTTCAGGAAGTGGAGGAGATCGATGTTGAGGAACATGCTTAGGAATTGGTGCATCATTCTCAATCAGCTCACATTCATAATCATCAGGGACACCCCATGGATCCCACTCTGCAATAAAAAGAAGTATATAAGTAAAACCTATCATTTTTGTCAACAATTGATGCTTAAAACTTCTAGGGGTGACTGCTGAAATCACATTTGTTTGCTGCATTTATACTAACAAAAGACAGATAGGAAGTTAGATGATTAACTAACTAAATGATGATAATGGTAAATTGACAATTTTGAGATGCTTGCTAAATTGTACCACGAAATCTGCATATTCTTTATTGAAAATCTGTTTGGCTCAGTGCGCAATATAATTATTGTTAAAACAAAATGCAATGATAACAAATGACAGGGGTCATAAAGCTGCAAGCCTACATCCATGATCAGTCCAAAATGAGACCAACCAAATCCACAGAACTTCAATTAGAGATCTCATTTTGTTCGACACCAGCCCATTAAGGTGTATGGATTTTTTAATTGTGGATGGATATAAGAAGCACTATGCTCCTAATTATCAATCCTCTTTCCTTTGTATGGTTTTACCATAGACCTTTTAATTAATTAAAAAAAAGTAAAGATGGGGTACAAGATTTGCAAATTTACACCAAACCTGTGGCTGACATTAATTCTCATTAGCATATAGACAACTATACAAACAAGCAACAAGTTGATTTAGACATAGGTTGTTATAGATTCGAGTTGATATTCCAAGATCAATCACATTATTTTACCTGAAATTCAGCTCAAATCTTAATCTGAGGCCTCAAATATTCAGGTTTTTAGTTTGAGCTTCTTACACTTTAGATATTTGGTCCAAAGAGCAGCATCAACCTCTCAATAAATTCAAGGTAATTCATTTCCTGGAACAAATCTAGGACCATTTGGCTCTACATTGAAAGAGTTTCATAGAATCTACTGCTTTGTTTTAAAGACCATTACAACCATTATAGGTGTAGATAACACAGCCAACTAGAGATATCTTGAATGCAAATGATGACTGTCCTATCCGATATACTTATCACATTGATAAGTCGCAAATCATATTGCTGCCTACACTTCATATATGTAAAAAACATACAGCATACACAAGGGAAGATAGAGAATTTGGTGTTCCTAGAATAAAACAAAAAGAATGAATAAATAAATTGCCCCAACAAGAAGTGGTACAAGTACACCAGCACGTTGGACATGCAAGCCATTTTGGTTCCATCTCCTTTACATATTGTGCATAACTGCAAAAGATTTTTAATCAAACATGTGGTTATGATATGCATCCTAGAAGAGAAATTTGTAAAAGTCCTCAGAAGGGAATATTTCTTCTGGCTGACCCTATATTATGAATAAGCTAATGAAAACTGGGACTGCATAAAAACTTAGCAGGATTATGCTTTACTTAATGTTAAATTGCTCACAGGATATCTCTTTCAATCTGATATGGCTATTAGTATTTGTCTTAAATTAAAACCAGAAGGCCCTCAGGCTACTACTTTATATAAAGCATTCCAGACCAAAGAAGAAGAAATTCATGTTCTGTTCGGAAACTTTCAACCAGTTCAATTGTTTGACCATCAGTGTTGTTAGTTTTAACTTGACATTCTCTTCAGATGCATCACGCTTTGCAGTTTCCTTTTGAAGGATATGCATCCTAGAAGAGAAATTTGTAAAAGTCCTCTGAAGGGAATATTTCTTCTGGCTGACCCTATATTATGAATAAGCTAATGACAACTGGGATTGTATAAAAACTTCACAGGATTATGCTTTACTTAATGTTAAATTGCTCACAGGATATCTCTTTCAATCTGATATGGCTATTAGTATTTGTCTTAAATTAAAACCAGAAGGCCCTCAGGCTACTACTTTATATAAAGCATTCCAGACCAAAGAAGAAGAAATTCATGTTCTGTTCGGAAACTTTCAACCAATTCAATTGTTTGACCATCAGTGTTGTTAGTTTTAACTTGACATTCTCTTCAGATGCATCACGCTTTGCAGTTTCCTTTGGCTTCAAAAGGAAATGAAAGTTGGAATGCCTATTGAAACATGAAATAGTGATGCAACAAGGGAATACCTGAAAGTTAAAACAGATCGAGTAAAACAAACACCTCAACAGACGTGTATATAAGGTCAAGCTTTATATAAGCAGCCATTTGATAATGGCTTCTCTCAAGACCAAGGCATGTGATCTGAGAACAAAAACATATTGTCCGAAGCCACCAAATTTTGTGTTCTTTTACTTTATTTACTTGATAATATGAGAAGTCAGATATATCACATTTTCCATATTACTTTGAATCACATTGTAATAAAACAGGGAAATGGTTAATCTATTCCAACCAAGCTGAATTCACCCACCATAATTATATATAAGCTCAAAACAAGAATTTACCATGAAAACATTCAATCCATGGGGATACAGGACAGCTTACTAAAAGAAATGGAAAAGTAAAGACCAAATTAAAGCTATATAACTTCCTATTGTCGCTAATTAACATTCAATCAAGATTAAAACAACAAAGGGGCGCTCCATGACAGCATGTAAACTCAATTCGCTATGAACAACAAGAACACATCAATGCAATTTAATCAAAATATTTTCTTCATAAATATTATTCATAATACACATATTATTCATTATTTTCATATTAACAATACCTATCATTTTTCCAATGAGCTTGAGCTCATCCTGAGCCTCGTCGATGATCTCCTCCACCTGACCACAACCAAGGCGCTTCTCGATCATTTCCCAATCCTCCTCTTCTTGGCAAACCTTGAGCCTATGGCGCGTGAAGCTCTCCACAGCCTTACGATAGCCTTCATCCTCAGGGACAGCCTGGATCTCCTTGAGGGTTTTGGTGTAAAGGCCGATGAGCACCTCTCGCGCGTTCGGCACCACATCAAGCCCGACGATTCCCGTCGTCTGCTTCACCTTGGCCATCAATGGCCGCGCGATTGCACGTAGGAACATTTCGCGAACTCACAGTGCGTCTCACTGAATCACTGTCTTCGGCCCTGCGAGTAACTCTCTCTCGTATTAGCTTGGCTTCTGGTTAGACTCCACTTAGGGAGCGGTTTCCCTCCTCTGCGCTTAATAATCACTGCCGGTCCACTTCTTTGTGCCGTTTCGGCACAGAATTGGGAAGGATTATTATTATTATTTTTTTATATTTTTTTTTAAATATATATATTTTTTAAGATACTGACAGGCTTTTGGATACTAACCAAGTGCTAAAAAAATACTTGATGATCTTAAAAAATATTTTGCAGATCGACCGATCTTGAAAAAAATATTTCAAGTATTCACTAGTACTAAAAAATATTTTGAGGATATTGACTGGTATAAAAGAAATACTTCATGATCTTGAAAAATTATTTTACGATTTTGAAAAAATATTTCAGGTTATTAACAAGTATTAAAAGGATACTAACCCAGATCGAAAAAAAATACTTCATGATCTTAAAAAATCATATTAAGATCATGAAAAAAATATTCAGTCGATCAAGTACTAAAAATATACCTCAGGATATTTTTTTTAAGATCCTAAAATAATTTTTTAAGATCATGAAGTATTTTTTCTGTACCAGTCAGTATCCTAAAAGTATTTTTTTGGTACCATTCAAAGATCCGAAGTATCTTTTTTTAGTACCTATTAGTAGTCAAGACCCTAAATAATATTTTTTTTAAAAAAATCATCATTCCCAATCCGGGCTAAAAAGGCACGTTTTGAAGAAGTGGACCGGCAGCGATTAAGCGCAAAGGAGGGAAGCCGCTCCCGTGATTATTAAGCGCAGGGGAGGGAAAGCCGCTCCTACTTAACTATGGTCGATGGGTAATGGGTTGCTCCGAATTATTTTCTTAAAACGAGTAATGCGCTCCGTCGTTTGTCCGGCTCTTTGTTTTTATTGAAAAAAGCTTGATTTAATTAGGATTAAAGAGCCTTCAGCATCTTAAAATATGGGTTAAGGTGTTTAAATAACTTTTATTTTAAAAAAAATGCAAAAGAAATTAGAAAGTATTTTTCAGATTAAAAATAATCATAAATAATATAAAAGAGGGCAAAAATAATCATGACGTTAACGTTCGTTAATGTGGGCTTTTTAATGAAATGTTACAAGACTAAAATAGCCATTAACTTATACCAAAAGTGCAAAAATAACCATAAGTTTTTTTTAATGCAAAATTAACTAAAAAGTGACTTCCTAAACATTAATTCATACGTTTTTCTTTGGCTTTTGTATTATGAATTAATGATCAAGAAGTTAATTTTTAGTTACTTTTGCATCCAAAAAAAAAAGTTTATGGTTACTTTTGCATTTTTAGTATAAGTTCATGGCTATTTTAGCATCTTAACATTTTATTGAAAAGCTCTTACTAACGGACGTTAGTGTCATAGTTAGTTTTGTCATCTTTTATAATGTTTATGGTTACTTTTTGCTAAAAACAAATTTATGGTTAGTTTTGTGCTTTTTAGAAGAGTTGAAGGTTATTTAAACACCATAACTTCTTGAAATATTTTGGGAAAATTATTTAGGAGATCCTTATAGTTTACCTCAATTTTGAATCAGGTTTTGAAGCTTTTTTCCCCTTTTATTAGATCATTTAACTTTCCACCGTTTGATCTGTTAGTCCCTACTATTAAATAAGCACAAACATTGTTAAAATTTCTGTTAACCTCTCTGCCTTACTGTTTCTTCTCACATCTCCATGGCACCTTCTCATTTTGGTTGCTTCTTTACTCTTTGCTTTTGTCTTGTCTACAATAATATCCCCATATCTTTCTCAGGCAGGGGTGGCTGATATGTCGTTCATGCTGCCCCTTAATTTTAGGGACGTTTCTAATTTTTTTTTTTTTTTTTTTATGGTTCTTTGGATCATTACATTCTACATATAATGCGTATCTTATTGGCCAAAAATCAAACTGTTTTGAATTCTTACAATTTTTCAAAGATTTGAGAGTTCAAAAATGTATAGTTTCTTTTTAATTTAGAGTCTCACATCTTTAAAAAATCGTAAAAAAATCAAAAAAAATAATAATCAATTTTTCCCTCACAAGATATCAAAAATGTCACATGTAGAATGTAATAATCTAGATTACCATGAAAAACATATTTAAGAAAGTCCCCAAACTTAAAAAGCAGCAAGAGAGACAAATCAGCCACCTAGCCCATATCCTTCTCACACCCGTCTTCCACAAAGCAAACCCCCAAGGAATATCTATTAAAAACCCCACAAGATGGACAAACCCAACCTTCTCTCTCCTCTTTCTTTGTATAATCTGCGAAATATTGTAATCTTACACGTAGTCAATTAGTCATCATGCTGATGTCAAAGCCCCTCATAACACTGTGTGTGTGTCATGAACAATATATATGAGTATCAAGCTTTTTCCCAATTACCAAAAAGCACAGATTATATTGTTCATGATATACATATATACATATATATAGATATATACACATATATACATACACACACATATATATATATATATATCAGCAATCCTTTCTCGCTTGAAGTAACAAATAGAATCAACACTTTGTTTACACCTTTTTTGGTTCAGAGAGTTGCATTCCTCGACTACCTCCTTGGAAGTGGCCCACTACAAAAAAGAAAAAAGACTTTTGGCGACAACAAAAGTCGCCGCTGAAGGGTTTTCAGCGACAACAATTTGTCCCTGCTAATACTTTTAGCAGCGACATTTCTATGTCACTGCTGAAAGTAGACAATCAGCGGCGACATTTTGTCATTGCTAAAAGTATATCAAAAGTCACCAAAATGGTTGTTGCCGCTGAAAGTGGGATATAGGCAGCAACAATTGTCATCGCTGAAAGAAGAATCTTTAAGAAGAATCACGGTGACAAAAGATTCTTCTTTTAGCAGCGACAAGAATTAACGCCGATGATTCATCTTTCAGTGGCAACAATTTTGTCACCATTGATTCCTCTTTCAGCGGCGACAATTGTCGCCATTGAAAGTAACAATGTTTTTTTTTATTTAATGTAAATTGCTAAAATTAAAACATGTATCGAAATGTAACGATAAAGATCAAAGTAATGTTAAACTAACAACATATTAATTAGCAAGAATAATAACATTCTTCAAAATTAACAAGCAAAGATACTAATATTCTTCAAAAAATTAACAAGTATTTAAATTTTCTAAACAAGGTCTAAATATTCTCATCAAACATGAAAACTATGAAGGACTTGATGGTGAGACAACAAGACTAGGAGTGGATGAAGTAAGAGCTGCAAATTGCCCATATTGCATCAAGAAAGCTAGTTGAGTCTTCTCTACTCCATTTGTTCTATCTTGTACTCAAATTGTGCACGCTCTGCTTCCATCTTTGCACGCTCTTCTGCAAGATTTGATTCCATCTTTGCACACTCCTCCTAATTTTTTTTGTGTCAAACTCCTCATGTAATTGGTTACGCACATTCACTACAGCTAAATTATCATTGGATTGAGAGCGATTTCTCTTCCTCAAAGGCTCTGCTCCATACCCTTTTCCTCTAACTCCATACCCTTTTCCTCTAACATACCTTGATCTCTCACTAAGAACATTTGTTAGCCTACAATTAAAGCATTAAACAAATGAGACAAAAAAATATTGAAGTTAGTATAACATATAAAAACACAACGCATACGTGAATTTGCTCGATTGTGGATCTGCCCACACTAACTATCCATCTATCGTCTTCTTAGTGTGAGTGATCTCCAAAATTGGTTAGGGGGTGCAGGCATCCAAAGAGTGGGGTCCCTCTACAAAGCATAATATACAAAGATGACACATGGTACAATTTAAAATAACAAGATTCAAAACATAAACTAAAGTGAAGAGAAATTGAACTTAATGTAGCGAAGTTAATCTCCTCAAATGATAGAGGCCATGGATCACAAGTATGCTTTGTTACTTGTTTTTCTCGGTTGTTCTTGTTTCTATTACTTGTTTTCTACCATAAAAAAATAGTAACAAGGAGTTAATGACTAAAATGAATATATTGTCCATTTAAAAGGATAGAAAGGTACCTTGAACACGCGTCTAGAAGTATGTTAGTAACAACTCCCAATCTTCAGAACTAAGATTTTGAGGAGGATTAGCCCGCCTATCCTCATCAGAAGCATATTTGCTATAGTGTTTGTGCAAGTTGGTCTTCCAATTTCTAAAGGCATTTTTCAAGTTCAATGTTATAGTTTATTTGAACTTCTCTTCATTGATTACATCATAAGGTTCAAATTTGTCCTAAAATACATATAAACATTAATATTTGTTATAAAAACATAAATAAACAAAGATAAATATAAATATTTAGGAAGAGCATACCTTTACTTTCAAATCATCTCATCTATATATTGTTCATAAATATTATTCCACTCAGCACCATAACAAAGAGAGATTGTGGTCCTAACAACATAACCACAATAGTTAACAAGGTTTCTCGCTTCTGCACCTACTACTCTTGTTAGGGAGTCTGAAAGTTTCACTGGTATCTTTGCTCCAAGTCTGGTCCTCAAGTCGACTTTAAAGTATTTGTACACTCCTCTGCCCTTTTGTTAGGATGAAAGGAGCCTATAATTCATGTGAAAGAATTAAAACAATTAAAATTTACATGTGACGTGGAGTGGTTATTTGTATTGTATAAAATTGAAGCAAATGAGCCTGCACTACTAGCTTGAGTAGGGGGAGAGCTTGTAGGCATCTCCTCAAGTTGTAATTGTAGTGATCGAGGTGAAATTACATGTCTTGACTGAGGTGTAGAGGAAGTACCCCCACTATTTGTGTCACCATGTAGTCTAAATGAATGATTTTTGCCACCTCAACCTCCCTTTAATCTTGACATTTCCTGCAAAAAATGTACAACATTTAAAATAAATTTTCAGCAAGCAGAAAAAAGTCTAAAAGCAAATTTAAATTATAAAGGACATTTAATTTATAAAGACTCAATGTACAAATTAGTAAAATCTACCATAAAGAGACAATAATTTCATTCAATTGATTCTTCTGAGGCACTATCACTTATATCAGTATCTTCTGATTCATTCTCTTGTACTTCATTTTCTATGTCACTTTTTATTTCGGTATCACTATCACTTTCTATTTCTTGTCATATAGATTCATTTTGACAAAAACAAGCTAACTAGGTTGAACAAGATCATTAACATAAAAAATTTGCTCTGCTTGAGATGATAGAATGAATGGTTCATTAGTTTGTAATGAACATTGAGTGTTAATACTTATGAACCCATACATATCAACCTTATATCTTTTGTCATAATGAGCCACGTCCTACCAATGATACTTAAACAAGTATATTTTTCTATTCCCAAGGTAAGATAATTCATAAATATGGTCTAACACACCATAATATTCTTTTTCAGCATTGATGTCATCACCCTTGACCATGACTCCATTGTTTTGTGTCTTTTTTCCTACTGCCCAATCTTTTGTGTGGAAGTGAAATCCATTACCTATGAATATAGAGTAACGATTGACTACCTTTAATGGACCAATTGATAAACTTATGAGGTTAGGGCTTACATGGCCTTGTTTGGATAACACTCCAACCTACGCAAACAAGAATCATTTCTTCAATATGCAATGTTACACCCCTACCGCTCTTGCCCTTTCGGGTGGCGGATTAGAGGGATTCCTTCTATTTCATACTCATTCCTTTTTATCTTATATTAGAGTGAACGCAATAGAGCATGTTATTAGTTTGGACAAATACAATGTACTAGTAAACATACGATAATCCAAAAGTGAATAAGTTCCCGAAGGGTTAAGGGTACAGTTATCCATAAATAAGTACTGAAAAGAAGTAAATTATACAGTCATCCCAAAAATATAAAGTACAAAAGGTGATAGGGCATTCCCTATATCTTCAATGCTCCACACCCTGCCCTTACTTCCAAGAGTCCAAAACAGCTACCGCTTTACACCTGTATCTTCAAAATGATATGGAGTTCAAAGTCGAACCCCAGAGTAACTGTTAAACTCAAATACAATACATACACAGTGCATGCATGTAATCCATAATCAGGATAATCACATCAACAATGGTAAACATACCATGTATGCATTGAGAATCATATCACAATCACAACAACATACCATCAAGCTGCCTTACCAAGGCAAGCCTTGGATGTCCCCATACCGTCGAGATGCCTTACAAGACAGGCCTCAGATGCCTGCATACCGTCGAGCCGCCTCACATGGTAGGCCTCGGATGCCCATAATCGTCGAGTCGCCTAACAAGGCAAGCCCCGGTGTCCTTATTGTTAGGAAAAATCAGTAGCTAGGGACTTTAACCCTAACTACCCTGAATGCATCTCAGGCTCAGTAGCGACATAAGGACACACAGTCCACTAGGCCCCACAGCCCTACATCCTCAATCATGGCAAAATAGACATACAACAGCAACATAGAGTATGTAAGTTAACAGTTACTACCTGATAGTTGTTCAGAGTCTACTAAACCTTCCCGGCATCTGAGAGTCTTACCGGATACATTCTTGTCCTAAACAAAATAAATATACCTTATTTCCAATATTCACATAAACTCTTTTCTTATTTTGGAAAATCCAACCAAAACCGGAAATTCTAGAAATCATGCTTCAACTTCAAACATTTTTAATTAATTCTACAAAAAGCCGATTAACATACATCCAACGGGCATCGAACCCTTAAGATGTCTATTTTATGATAAAAATACTTTCAGGGACTAAAAGGGTTCATATTCTTCCATTTGACTAAATAGTTACTCGCTGGACATTGAAGAAATCTAGTTCGTTGGACTATTTTCAACCATTAATTGCTCCTAGTAGACATCTTGAAAAGTTACAAAGTTTTATACCTAAAGGAATCTTGGGATGTCTAATTTAACCTTGAAAACTTTCATGTCCATTGGACTTTGTTTACTATTTCAAAACCATTTTTCAAACGTGACTACCCAAATTTTCCAGCAACTGGCAGATTGCACAACTTGTGTAGTTTAGGGTTTTCAGAGTTCATAGACTATGTCCTTAACTCATTTTCATACAAAATTTCGTTTTAGATTCATTGGAAACCTTATAAATATCAAAAACACACCATAACAACAAGTTTAAATCAACTAGGAAGAAACCCTAAGTTTCCAACTTCAAGGTCACAAGTTTAGCAACTTACCTTAAATCTTCAAGCTTGTTTGCTTCCTCCTTCTACTTGATCCAAGAGCTTAGTTGATCACCCTTTTCCTTATTTTGAATACACCTAGAACAGCCAACAAAATGGGCAGATTGGTCCCTTAAATAAACTCCAAGGTTTATGCGAAATATCCATGTTTTGCTATTATCTATTGGTCCAAAGGGTGTACTAGGTTTTTGCATGTTTCCTTTGTTTAGCTTCCAAGAAATTCTAGGCTCTTCTTTTGGGGCTGATGTGGCACCATTCTGATCCATGTATTCAGATTCCATTTAATTCACATGTGTTTGATTACATTAACTAACCATGCACCCTTTTATCCAATGGTCCCTGTTGTGTATCAGGGTTAATTACTTGTTACCGTTTTACTTCTTCTCCAAGCATATCATATTTTCTTCCTAGCTGTTTAGTTGTGGCACCTTTTTAATCACATATGTAGCATAATTACTTGTCCGATCCAATTCAAATCTGAACTCTAATGTGTGGTGCAGATTAATTCCCAATTTAACTTTTATCTCTCTTCATGATTACTTGATTTGACCTATTGCTTTAACTCCAAGTAACCTCTCCCTCCTCCAAGTCCTCATATGGCGTCATTCTCTGGGCTGAAAAGGGTTTGGATTTTGTCTTAATTTGCCTCATAAAGAAGCCCCTAACTAGTTCCGGTCGGTACCCCTTTCATCGGTTAATATTTCCTCAAGTCTTGGACCTCTTATTTGGGCCTTCATGTGTGTTTAAGTTAGTTTTTCTCTCCCTCTTACATGGCTGCACGTTTTTTCATTCTTGGAGAGCAAGTATTTGACTTTCAAAATCTCATGATTACACTTGTACTTATTACACAAAAGTCAACCAATAATCCCCAAGTCACTACGTGTCCTCCTAGCACATTACCTTTGACTTTTGTAATCATGAAGGGACACGTGTCACCATTCTATTTAGCCAACACAAAAGTATGTTATCATTAGTCATTATGACCTTACTTTATTAAAGTTACTTTTTCGGTGCTTGCTCGAGATCTTGTCCAAATTTTACTTGGGATTTCTTCACGAGTATCGAGAGCCGACAAACGATGACACATACCGATGTTTTCCTAAAAACACAGGGCATACGCAACTGCGTTGAAAATGTCGTATACCTACTTATACTAGCATATTTTCACTCAACTAATTGTCCTATACCTCAGGACATAGTTGGGTGGCATCTTTTCCAATCGGATTTACACCGTATAGGTCTTCTATGCCCCTTTTTATCTCTCAGCCGAAAATATGACCTTACTCGGGAATGTGACACCTCCTGAACCGTGCTTAGTAGTTTTCCTAATTTAGGCTTATCCTCAAGTCTCAATGCCCGAAATTCAGGATATTACACGCAATACTATCATAATTTATACAAATTCCAACATTTGAACTATTATAACTTACTCATGAACGGAACCAATCAGGAAACTCCTTGTATTGGCTATGTGACCCTTGTGCTTCAAGTTCAATCTTATGTTCCCTAAATGTTTTTCACACAAGTTAGAAAAATATAAATTACAACAAATACAATCTCTCTTAAGGTAAGGTTGGCGTACTCTTTAAATGGCCAAACTTCTTCAATATTTTGGAGCACATACTTCCTTGCTTGACAATAATCCTCATGAGAAAGATAGATTGACTCAAAATGTCCCTAGGTTCACCACTTTTCTTAAATATGGAAAACTTAGTTGACATCAACACTAGGTTCATCATTCATATGTGGAACATTAAACTTTGTAGAAAAGTCTTTCAAATAGCATGAGTAAAAAGTAAGACTTTCATTTGCCAAATATCCCTCTACAATTTATCCTTCAGGTCGAGCCTTGTTGCGAACATAAGATTTGAGTGATCGTAAATACCTTCATCAAAAAAATTGTTTAGATTTGAGTGTTATAAATATAATAATAAATTTATTAGCATCTTACCTTTATATTGGGTACATCCAACGATATTGAACTGGTCCACCAATTTTTGCCTCTCCCGCCAAGTGTATTGGCAAGTGAACCATAACATCAAAGAAGGCAGGCGAGAAGAGGCGAGAAGATAGTGTCCAACTTGCACAATGTGAATACTATTTGTTTTTGAAGTTTGTCTAGTTGTTCACATGTCAAACTCTTCGAACAAACATGCTTAAAAAATCTTCCCAATTCTACAATTGGTTCACACACTGAGGACGTAATAGCCCACGAATTGCAATTGGAAATGTTTCTTGCAATAGCAAATGGTGATCATGGCATTTCAAGCCAAATATATTTCTCTCTTGAATGTTGACACATCTTGAAATATTAGATGAAAAAACATTAGGTACCTTTAAGTTAGCTAAGAATTCACAAAGAGATTATTTCCTTTCGGGGACAAAGTGTAAGGAGCATGAGGCTTACAAATATTATTACCAACTTGAATTGGGTGCATATTTCTTCTAATTCCCAAGTCCATCAAATCATACCTATTTTTCAATGTGTCCTTTGTCTTTCCAACCAAATCCATGACTGTTGACACAATATTATCATAAACATTTCTTTCTATATGCATCACATCAAGATTATGTTGTATAAGCAAATGTTTCCAATAAGGCAATTGAAAAAAATGATTTTCTTCCTCTAGTTGTAAGCATTTGTGTCTGTATGACGCTTTCGTTTCTGACTTTTTTTAAATGAAACATTACCCTATTGTTCTAGTTGCATACGTGCTTCATCTTCAGTTAATGGAACTGGTTGAGCCCTATGTTCTTCTTTCCCATCAAATGAGGCCTTATCTTTACGCCATGGTTGATTTTATGGAAGAAAGCACCTATGACCCATGTAAGATAATTTATTCCTTAATGAAATGCAATGTGTGTCTTTGTCGTAGCACAGGCATGCAATCCTGCCTTTGGTTGACCACCATGAAAAGTTTCCTTACACAGGGAAATCATTTATTGTCCATAACATTGCTGCATGTATGATAAAATTTGATTGAGAGTGTGCATCATATGTTTGCACCCCTACTTCCTACAATTGTTTCAACCCTTCAATCATTGGTTGTAAGTAAACATCTATCTCATCACCTGGACACTTTGGACCAGAAATAAGAAGTGTCATCATAAAGTATAAGCTTTTCATGGAAAGCCAAGGTGGCAAATTATATGGTACCAAAACAACAGACCAAATGCTATGATTGGCACTCATATTCCCAATAGGTTGAAATCCGTTACTAGCCAAGCCTAACCAAACATTTCTTGGATCAGTAGAAAAGGTAGGGTATTTTTGGTCAAAGTCTTTCCAAGCAAGTGAATCAGCTGGATGTCTCATTACATCATTGGCGTGCTTCTCCTTGTGTCACCTCATTTTTTTAGCCGTGTCTTTTGCCATATAAAGCCTTTGTAGCCTAGGTGTTATTGGAAAATGCCTCAAAACTTTCTGTGAAACCTTTTTCCCTTTTTGTTTGTTTAACTTCCATCTAGGCATCTTGCACCTAGGACATAATTTTGCATTTGCATGCTCTCCCAATACAATATGCAATCATTCCCACAAGCATCAATTTTCTTGTAATCTAAACCCAAATCACAAATAATCTTCTTAGCTTCATAAAATGAGTTTGGCACTAAAGCCCCATCTAGAAGAACAAATTTCAATAGGTACAATAGTGCATCCATGGATTTACTAGTCCAATGGTTAAGGCACTTCAATTGAAGCAACTTCACAATGAAGACAATTTTGATATCTTGTTGCAACCTGGATAAAGATATTTCTTTGCATCCTTTAACAAGTCAAAGAACCTTTTCTCATGGGCATTAGGCTTTTCACTCTCATTTAATCCAATGTTCATATCATCCAAACAAGGAACTCTATATGCATCACATACCATCCTTATGAGATTCTCATCCTCATAAGTATTATTTTGTACTACTCTTCTTGAAGTCTCACAGCCACTTTGATATGTCCTAATTTCTCCATGCAAGTCCCATACCTTGTAACTATCCTAAAAACCCTTAATCAATAAGTCTGCCCTAACATCTACTTTCACCGTGAATGAAACATTCTTACATTTCTTACAAGGACAACGTATTTTGTTTGTCACACCATGTTGAGTAAATGCCCATTCTAGAAAATTGTCTACTTCCTCCCTAATGTATGCTAGATTGCCTCTGTCTTTAATGTTTAACCAACTTTTATCCATTCCTATTTCAATAAACATTTAATTAGAAACAATTCACATCAAACTTTGAAGTCTAAATGTCAAGCAACAATCGAAATGTCAAGCATAGATTTACATCAACAAGTTCCTAGCACAACAAACAATCCACAACAAACACAGAATTTCAAATAAAATTTCCTATTATAAACAGAATCCAAATGTCAAGACATCAAACTTTGAAGCCCACTCTTTACATCAGCAAGTTCCTAGCACAACAATATTTAAAGAAAAGAAAAATGTATAAACATAAAAATGTGGATTAGTTATTCAAATCTTGTGGATACATATCGATGATGCCGGAAGAATATGAAGTCTCTCTTGTTATGGAAAGTGACTATTCGTCTACCTTTAAATTCTGGATCTTGGGGAAAAAGTGAATGTATTAACCTATCAAAGAAAAGAATTGACGAATTAAGAGTATAAAGAAAGGTTCCAAACCATACCCTTAACTATTAAAATAACAAAAAAACAAAAACAAAAAAACAAAAAAAAAGTATAAATGTAAAGTAAAATAGGAAAGCTATCCTATTGGTTATTCTCTCATCCTTTATCATGAGCCTTACACAAAGAAAAGCTAGCATTTAACTGCAATTTAAATAAGTCATAGTATAGGAAGTATGAATGAAACAGAGTCAATCATGCACTATATTAAACATATGGAGCACAAAATTAGAGAAAATGTTAATATAAATGTCAATTCCTATAACTACTGCAACGAAACAACTGTAAACACTTCAATTTATATGCCAAATTATGACAACAAAGTTGAACTTGAACAAATAATTCACACTCCAAGAGTCAATGATAGAAAGCAAATTCTAGCACTTAGTTACAACAAGAAATGTTTAGCTCCAAATACCATCAACAACACATTCCAGATTCAACAGCTAAAAAAGTCCATAAATTCAATAGCAAGCAAGGTGTAGAAGTCTAGCATAAGTTTCCAAATAAAGTGACAGCAAAATCACTTCTTGTATTCAGCAAAAATGGCCCAATTAGACACAATATGCAAGTACAGAAATTAATTCAAGATCTAGTTCACAACCAGATGCAACAATCATGTTTGCAATGTATCAAGCACTTAAAAAATGAGTTCAAACACTTGTTGCATCCCAGCTTATGCACAATTTCATGCTCAAAGATTTTGAAAGCTTCATGCTATTCACAAGTTGCAGAATGAAGTTCCAAAATTGGTCTTTACACTAAAAACCACCTACAAACTCAATGATCTGAAATTTTTTAGCAACATTAGTTGATCAAGTCCCAGCACAATTACTACGCTAATACAATAACAAGTTCAGATTTTCAATTTCAAAATTCATGTCATAGCAAACATTTCAAGTGACAACAAGCAATTTCAACACTCGCAAGACAGAAACAGAAAATCTGTTAGAATTCAAATATTTCAAGCCTGTCACATTAAGAATTAAGAGAGCACTTAAAACTTCAGAAAATCATCAACAATTTAGATTTGGAGTGAGGTAGACAATGTGCCACTGTGAAAATTGCTATCATGGACTTAGAAACAGAAGCAGTGACAGTAATCATTTTTCCAAATTAATAAGCAATTAATTTCAGTAACACAATTAGATTGCAAGCTAACTTAGCTTTCAAAACCGACAGATTCAGCAACATAAGAGTTTTTAAGCAAAAATGCACCACATTACAGCCAAAAGAGAGTAAGGAAAGGAGTTAGAATTTCAAGCACAGATTACACTTAATTACATGCAAAACACACCTTAATTTCAAGACGAAGAAGACAGAGCAAGAATGAGATCGGAGGCTCGGAATGTCGTCAGATGTCGTGACAATGAGACAAAGCAAGATGGAGTCACGGACAGAGTCATGGAAGCTTAGAAGTCAAAACGTCGCTAGGTTCAGATGGATGGCAGCCTATCGACAACAAATGAGCTCGAAAAAGCAAAGAAGAGAAGTGGAAGAAGAAGCACCGTAGGGTTTGAAACTTCAGATCGATGATAGCCTAAAGGGAAAATGTGTTTTTTTTCCTTTTTGTCAACTAAATTACATGGAGGGAAGTTGCGAAATTTTTGTGAAATTTTTGGAGGGAGAATAAGCTTCGTTGGGGATGACACTAAAGGCTTGAGAATCTAAGATAAGAAGTCGCCTCGCATTGGAAATTGATAGGGTTGGCCCTCATGAATGAATAGGTCAATATTGCATACGAATTTGATGGAAGGCGTTTGTTTTTCTCACTTTTTTTAAAAAACATAAACATTATTATATGTGGAGAGTGGAGACGAATAAGGTGACAATCTATCTAAATGATTTTCTTCTCCTTATTGTTTTGGATTGGATAGTTTGTAACTATCCACGTGAATTGCTTTTCTAAAAGAGAAATAAATAAAACCATAAGAATGAATTTTAAGAGTTTGTTGGGGGAAAAAAAGCAAAATCGCAATAGAGGGAATTGAACTCAGGCTCGCTTAATTTACTTGAATTTTGAAGACTAATACTCAATAAATAGAAAACATTATATCATTTTTCACAATTGGAAGAAACATTTTTTTACTTTTCACTCTCTCTACTACAAACATTCATTATATAATATTATCATTTCATTTAAGCATACTACTTATATAAAAAAGTATACTTACATAAATTTAATTATAATATAATTATATTATCCCAAACGAGTTAATTGTATTTGTATACACCTCTCAATTGTATTATCCCTCCCTCCATTTCACACGTTCCATCCTCACTTCCCCTCTCTCTCTATCGTACAAACTATCTCATCTCTCATGCTTCCACTCCCTTCCTCACACATACATTGTATCTTTAATTCTTCATCTCTCACGCACACACACATATACCAATACAAACATAATTATCATCTCTCTCAAATACACACATGTTCGCTATCATAATGCACGATTCGTGCTAAGTAATAAAGTGATAAGTAGAGATGGTTTTCACGAGGATTTGATTAACAAATGACCAACCAAGAGGCTTAGTGAATTCAATTAAGTTGAGCCATGAAAAATTTCGATATGGAAGGAGAATTTTGAAACACTACTTGTATGACTAGAAAGTGATAAATGCAAATAATTCTTTAACTTCAATGATTCAATGGAACCTAAGATTATTTCTTCCCTTTGCATTTCATAAAACTAGATCAATTTCCTTTCCAATAGTATTTCAATGAGTATATGTGTTGGAAGTAGATTTAAAAGCACTTGGCAAAAATTTCTCAAGTTAAAGTCAAGTTTCTCTTTTCATTAAAATGTACAATCTCTTGCTACAATTAATGAAAATCAACTTTAAACAACAACATAGATTCTACTTCTTGGAACCAAGCCAATTTTGGAGCAGCTTTGTGATAATGAAACCAACCAGCAAAAAGCATTAAGGCTGCAAAGACCAATGCACCAATTGCGGTACAATAGAGTTGTAATTCACTAGTTATTCCGATGCTCGTCAAATCTGCGAAAAAAAACCAGAGGTTATTAATGTGACAATGCAATGTTAGTAAATATATCTCTATTTCACCAATAGACATACAAGATAAAACAAGACATTCTTTAACTTTTTGCTTGATACTTTGACATGCACATTTCCTTCTATAAACTTCCTTTTATGTACATTTTGATTTCAAAAATAGTTAAAAAGAAAATAAAATGTGATGGAATGTTATCAATTTCCAAGAGTTAACAACACCATATATACCACTCACTTCCTTTCACTCACATGTACACTATCTCTCAAACTCTCTTTATCTCACAATAATATGAAGAATTAATTCATTTATTCATAAGAAATTACATCAATACACATATTTATTGTATAAATATCAAAAGTAAAAAAAATTGAAAAATTACAAATTAGACTTTTAGCGGTGACTCTAAGTCGCAGCTGAAACACCATTCGACGTTGACAAATTCCAGTCACCGCTGAAAATTATAACTTTCGGCGGTGACAACAAAATGTTGTTGCTGAAAGTTAGACTTTCAGCATTGACAACATATGTCATTGAAAGAAAATACTTTCAATGGCAACACTATTGTAGCCGTCGAAAGTGGTTGCTGAAAATCTTTTTTTTTTGGTAGTGTGGGAAGGAAGTGTGAGGTAGACAATGGTGGCGAAGGAGGGTTAACAAAAATTTTAATTGTGTTTGTCCTTATTTAACAATAGGGACTAACGGATCTAATGGTAGAAAGGTAAAGAATCAAATAAAAGGGGGGGAACTTAAGGACATGATTCAAAACTGAGATAAACTATAAGGATTTCCAAATTATTTTTTTGAAATATTTTATTGTTATAATCAACGTCCTAAAATAATTTATAGTGCACTTTGACTTCTAATATTTTGAAAAAGAAGCAATTTCACCTAATATCAACAGCCCCAAACATTCGTTAGAATTTTTTATGTTAAGTTGCAAATCTACTCATAAATTGGCTAGTCTATTGAACCTCAACTTAGAAAAAGATAGATGAAATAAGATGAAGAATAAACTTGAAGTTGTGATGCCTTGGCTCATGTTGCATTGAGTAATATGGAAATTAAACTTGCAACTCAGTTTAATCCTTGGATAAATTTAATTGAGGTTGAAACAATATGAGAATATTCCCTTCTACATAAGTAGACTAGGGTTAAAACAATATAACACTACACAAAAAAAGCCACTTTGTTATGGTTCATAGTGGTGCATAAAAACCACTATAAATTTGCAGATGCAACACTCATGCCAAAACGCGGGTTTGTTTGTAATGAACTTTGTAGCGGTTATAATAAATAAAGCGCTACAAATTTGGCGTCAGCTTGGCGCGTAATTGCGTGAAGGTTTGTGTTGAAAACTTTAAATCGCTACAAAGTTGGAGCCAGCTTGGCCCGTGATGGCGCGAAGGTTGTGACGGTTACATTTGTCGAGGTTTTCGGATAATAACCGCTACAAAATTTGAAGAGACAAAACATTTGTCACAGTTTGAAAAAGCAGAGGTAGAAACTGCAACAAAGTATATCATTTGTAGCGGTTATATCCAAAACCGCTACAAAAGTTCAACCTATATATACCCCCTCAAGCCGTCAAATCATTTTCAGAAAATAGTGTAGCACACAATGGAGGATTGGGTTGCAATATAGCTATCTCTCTGAGAAAAATAAGTTAGTGACTTTTTCATGGGAGATTGGCATCTATTTTGCAAATCCAATCTTCACGTGGCGTGTTGCACTATTTTCAATAATGACAAAATATTGTAGCGGTTTACACTTGAGACCTCTACAAAAAGTAAATTGTCACACATTTGTAGCAGTTATATCTCAATAACCATTACAGAATACAAGGAGTCATGACATTTATAGCAGTTATAAAACCACTACAAAATGTCACGATGGACGAGGTAGGGTTTCGTATTTTGTAGACCGTTACTAATGTCATTTGTAGCATCTTGAACCGCTACAAATACGGCATTTTAACCGCTACAAAATGTCTTTTTTTGTTTGTAGTGTAACTTCATGTAAGTGTGAACTCAAAGTCTAATACTTAATACTCGTCTGATCCTTTAAATGAGATATATTTACCTAATTTAATTAGATTAAGAAAATTAGTTGAATTTGTTAATATGGCATGTATTTTATAAATTATCTTTCTTAATTCTCTCATTCCCTCTCACTTTGACTATTGTTGATGGGTATTAATATGGGTAAATTAGAAAAAAATTAACAAATATAAAAATTATGTCTTATATTGAGGAACAACATCAACTCCCCCAAAGTTGTCTTATAAAGGACCTGAGGAGTATCAAAATCTGTATTTTGAGATAACTATTTGACACGGGAAAGGGGGTGGGTGGAGTCTCTATTGACGCAGGCTTTGACTTAAGATTAAGGAGTTTAATGCAAGTTATGAAATCATTCAGATGAAAGATGAGCATGAATTCATGTTAGAGTTAGGTTTAACTTAGGTTAGATAAACTCATAAATGACTGAAACACAGAACTCTAAATCACCATATCGAATATCACATGATAACTTGGTAACTTGAGTTAGTCAAGAATCTAGAGCTCAAGTTGAGATATAAAATAACAAAATGTATATTATAACATGTTTAAGTTCTGTTATTATACAAAAATAACTCTTCACTGGTTTTATTCTTATCAGAACATTGAATCTATCCGTTTGGATATTTCTAAATATTTTTTTAATTGTTTAGTCTCCTACTCTACTATAGATTAAAAAGTTAGATAATGTTTGGCATTTTTTTTTTCCAAAACAATATGAAAAAATCGTCTTTCTGTATAACAAACATTGTATTAGGGTTTTAATGTTTGGTTTTAAAAGGAAAATAAAACATCATTAGCTCATTTTCTTAATCTAGTGATTTTCTATCAAATTAAAAAATATTGAAAGAAAATAAAGAAAATTGAATAATGAGATTAGTAAAAAGGAGTAAAACGCTGAGAATTACCGCGTTTCACTCAAAAGGCCATGTGCCTCCTTTCAGCGTCGATTGCAGAGCAGCCAGCGGTGAAGAAGAATGGAGCAGCGTTCTGTGTTCATTAGGCATAGAGCAGGTCTTAGCAAGGAGAGGAAAAAGCAGAAGCAAGTCCTGAAGAACACGGCTCCGTGAAGAAACGACGGCAATGTGTGGTGGAGGATAACACCGTGTAGTTCTGATGCAAGTTCTGCTGCTTTTGCTTTCATCCTGAATTTGAGGTTTGATTTGAAGTTTCCTTGCTAAGAGAAGGCAAAGAAAGAGAAACAGAGAGGATGAGACTCTGAAAGAGAGAACTATAGAGAGAGAGAGCAAAGAGGATGAGGAGTTTGTCGAACTCAAAAGCAGAAGGAAGCGGCAGCCAATATTTTTGATCGAGCTCGAGAACTTTGTGCAAGCAAAAGAATGATTCGAAGCACTTACACAGGTAATGATTTCTTTCTCTTATCAGCTTCATCTTCGTTACACTAGCTTCGTATATATCGATTGGCATGATTCGTATTTGGCTCCATTGTTTTCTATGCTTCTTTTGAAGTCTGCCTACGAAGTGTCTGATAAAACGTTTGTGAGATTTCTTTTTTCCAAGTGATTATGAAAAGCCTTAACTACTTTCTTACTTTATGGTCCTGTTATGAGCATTTGAAAAGTCCTAAATGCTCATGTTTTGTTCATTTAGAAATTGAAACTCATTGCTGCACACACCCATACTAAGTGGTCACATGATCATATTTTTCCTTATTAAGGACTCATTCTTGTTGATGCGTACGTTGGTTCAGTTGATTGCTTCTAAACGGTCATATAACAATAATTTTCTTGCCAAGAAACTGAATTTTGTTTGCTGTCCAGGTAATATGATAATGGTTCCTCATAGGAAAAGACATTAATTTGGTTGCTGCACATGTTTGACTTTGTCTTAGGCTGGAAAACGCTGCATAAGATTATGCTGAAACCTCTTCGTCCGAATTTTTTTGTATCTTGTGATTGTTGTTATATTCGGTTGCCATCATAATTGAACTTGTGGTTATTGTTCATGAGCTATGGGATTTGCATGAGCATAAATATAGAGGAAACTCTTATTTAAAAGATTAAAGAAGTAAAGATGAGGTGCTTTATGAAGATTTTTTTAAAAATAAATGTATATCATTGCAGCAATCACTATTATTATACATGAATGAATCGAAATTTGATATGGAAGTGAGAAATCTGAACGAAAAATGGAAATATTATAAAGGGAGAAAAGTCAAGCAGAACAGAAATAATAATACTACAATAGTTAACCAATTTTAATTCATTAAAATATATTAATTACTCTTCCTTATATTTTTACTTTTTAGGCGGGAATTGTATTTTTCTTTTGGCCAATTTCTATTTTAAGCAAAATTTTGAGAGTAGTTTTGTAAGAATTCCTCCAACAATATTCTTTGGAAAAACCATGCATTTCTTTAGTGGAATTAACTAAGACACAAAATGTTAAAAACAATGATAATTTATTTTAAACATCTTGATTCTATTTTTATTTAAAAATAATTTAAATTTTTTAAAAATTTAATTTGAAATTTGAGAAGCCTATGTCTAAAATATTTAAATTTCACATAATCAAATTGTTGAATTGAGTATGACAAAAAAGGGGGAAAATAATGGAATTATTCTATTGAGAAATACAAATAATCTTCTTTTTTTAGATTGCTTGTGTTCATGTATAAAAAAGGGGGGGGGGGAAACGATTGCTTGTGTTCACTTCCATCAAGTGCCTCTAGTCAGTCGTCTCATCCCTTGCATTTTTCGTTGCGGTTTGAGTTTTAATTTAAAATCTCACTTCGATGAGGTGGTTCCAGTTGCAACCCAAGCCTTGGGTCTACTATCATTAGGAGCTACCTCTAAATATCATTGTGTTCAAAGAATAGAAGCTTCATATAAATTATTATATCTTCTCATGTGTGTGTGTGTGTGTATACATATATATTCTGCTTCATGTTAAGCATTATAGTTCTAAACATTGCAAGCAATTCTTGTTAAAAAGGTATCGGAAGAACAGCAAAGGGAAGATATGCAGCTATGTAAAATAGCTACGAAGACTTTGATCCCAAATGAAGCATGCCGCTTCCAAGAAATTTGCTTGAGGGTTTTATCTTTGTGCAGATCAAACTTCAGGAAAGATGGAGTATGCGTTCACAGCTCAATAATCAAACTGGGTCTTCAATATGACATGTATTTGAGCAACAATTTGTTAAATCTGTATGCTAAATGCTTTAGAGTTGAACAAGCACGCCACTTCTTTGATGAAATGCCTCAAAGAGATGTCGTGTCATGGACTTCCATTCTGTCAGTGGACATCACCATGAAGCTCTTGAGATTTTTGGGATGATGCTGAATTCTGGTCAATGACCTATCGAGTTTACCTTGTCAAGTGCTCTAAGATCTTGTTCTGCTTTAATAGAGTTTGAATATGGGGCTCAAATTCAAGCCTCTATGGTGAAATCCGGGTTAGAACTAAATCCTTATGTGAACACCGCATTGATTGATTTGTACACCAGCTGTGATTATTCTGTTGAAGCATACAAATTGCTCTCATCCATGGAGGATGGTGATGCTGTTTCTTGGACAACAATGATCTCTTCATTAGCTGAATCTGAAAAATGGAGTGAAGCCATACGACTGTACATTCAAATTTTTGAAGCATCAGTTTAACCCAATGAGTTCACTTTTGTTAAACTCTTAGGTGCTTCTTGTTTTATTGGTTTGAATTATGGGAAACTACTGCATGAACATACATTCATATTTCGTATTGAAATGAATGTAATTTTGAAGACAGCCCTTGTCAATATGTATTCAAAATTTAGACAGATGGAAGGTGCTATTGAGGTGGCAAAACTAACATGTGAACATGTGTTCTTATGGACCACCATTATCTCTGGTTTCGCTAAAAGTTTACGGGTTAGAGAGGCTGATAATGCATTTCTTGATATGGAAACGTGTGGAATTTTCCCAAACAATTTTACATTTGCTAGTTATGCTTGCTCATCAGTTTTATCTCTTCATCTGGGGAACAATTTCTTTCACAGGTAATCATGGCTGGGTTCGAGGATGATGTTTATGTTGGGAATGCACTGGTTGATATGTACTTGAAATGCTCCTCCATTATAACAAATGCCATGAAAGCTTTCAGAGAGATAAACTCGCTGAATCTCATCTCTTGGACTTCTTTGATTGCTGGCTTTGCTGAACAAGGTTTTGAAGAAGATGCTTTTCACTTGTATATAGAGATGCAAGCAGCAGGCGTGAAACCAAATTCATTCCATTATCTTGCATCCTCAGGGCTTGCAACAACATAAAGTCAATAGGTCAAACAATGGAATTCCATGCATATATTATCAAAACAAATGCAGATAATGATATAATTGTAGGGAATACTCTTGTGGACACTTATAGTGGACATGGAATGATTGCTAAGGCATGGAGTGTTATTGGCTCAATGAATCATAGAGATCCCATTATGTACACAAGTTTAGTGGCAAGAATAAATCAGAGGCAGGATCATGCACTTTTTATTAGTTGCATGTAACGCGTGAAGCACCTCAGCACGTGAAACTTCCTAAGAGGTCACCCAGCCTGAGATTTCCCCCATCTGAGCATGCTTAACCTTGTGAGGTGCTAACCACCATGCCAAAAACTCGAGATGATAGTAGAGGTGCACCACCACATATTATATATGTCTTAGGAACCTTCCTCATCTTGCCCAATGTGTGACTTGCTACGGTGAGACCGTAACAAGCGGCTGCATTGTTATTCTGTCAAATTAGGCTTAGTGAGTTATACTCAACTATGAATAGCTTAGTTCAGTTGTACAACAAGTTTGGTAATATACATGATGCATATAGAGCTTTTATTACAATTGATGAACCATATGTTGTATCATGGAATTCTATGATTTCTGGGTTGGCATCAAACATACATATTTTTTATGCTCTTTCTGATTTTGATGACATGAAGCTTGCAGGAGTTGAGCCTGATTCTATTACATTCTCATCACTGCTTTTTGCTTGCAGTCATGATGGTTTATTTGATCTAGGTCTAGTAGTATTTCCAAGCAATGGAAAAAACATACAATACAACACCAAATTTGGATAATTATGTTTGTTTAGTTGATCTACTTGGTAGAGAGCACGTCGTCTAGAGGAAGTTATGGGAGTTATTGAAACAATGCCTTTTCGAGCCGACTCTATAATATACAAAACTCTATTGAATGCCAGCAAGTTATATGGAAATGTACCTCTGGGATAAGATATGGCAAGGAGATGTCTAGAGCTTAATCCATCTGATCCTGCAATTTACTTGCTCCTTGCAAACATATATGATAATGCTGGATTTACAGATTTAGGTGACAAGACTCACAGATTGATGAGGGATAGAGGCTTGAGGAAAAGTTAATCTCAATGCTGGATGGAGATAGGAGGTAAAATTTACCACTTCTCGTCTGAAGAATCATTATATCCCTAGATGGATGAGATTGAAGAAAGACTAAAGTTACTTGAAACAGAATTTAAGAATCGAGTATATCCATACATAGAGAGTCAAGATAAATTTCATCACCCGGAAAGATTAGCAGTTGCTTTTAGTCTTCTTAGTGGATCTGCAATGGCTCCTGTTAGGAAATATATTGTAATAGTCAATCAGATACCTAGCAATCAGGGATTAGAGGAAATCATCATAAAGTATCAATAAGAGCCATCAATACTACGGATCTCTCCTATTGTATAAATACACATCATATGTACATGAATATATAAAAGATTTAGATTATTTGCTCACATGGTATTAGAGCTTAGGCTTTCTGAATCTCCAATTTTTTCGTTAGCATCCCTGTTTGTGCAACATAGTGAGAGAGCGAGTGTAATACACTGTGAGAGAGAGAGTAAGTGTTACGTGCTTGGTGATTTCTAGGTACATGCACCACACCGTCGGCTTCTCCTCCCGCCGATCGGCGTTTCCCCGGCGGTCTAGTCCAGTTTTGACCTGCGCGTGAGCTTCACGCGCCGTCACCATTTGTTCGTTGTTTCACGCGTCGGCGCGTGACGGCACTTTCTGGCAAGATTTTGGTGTTTTCTCTTCTTTTCCAATGTCGCCTTGCTTCTCTCAGCCTCTTCTTGCTGCCTCGTGGTATGGGTCTCTCCGGTTGAGCATTGATACAAGAATTTGTGGTGTTTTGTGTGTTTTGTTCTGCTGCTTTGGTCTTCTTCTTCTTTTTTTGCCAACCCGTGGTCGTGGTGTGGCTGCATTGGTTGTGTTTCTGCTGTTTGGTAGTTGGAGTGACTGCTAGACTTTGGTTTTTGGTGGTTTTCCAAAACTGATTTGCCTCTAGTAGGTGTTTTTAAGGTCTCTGGTTGCTGTTTGGTATCCAAATCTTCAATTTCCAACACATTTGTTTGGGCTCTCCCGTTGCTCACTGTTTGGACTCTACGTTACTTGTTGGTTGGAATTTATATTGCTATTTGGTCTCTTACGAGACGTGCTTTGTTGTTTTTGTTTCTCTTGCTCTCCTGTTTGGTAATTATTTGTGGTTTTAATGGTTGATTTAAAGACTAGTGTGATAGCTGAGGTGTTGCCAGTGTCCAAGAAATTCATTGATCGTGGGTTTGCTCCGTCCACATCAAGTACTCTTGCTACAGCTAATATTGCTTTTAGTTTGACTACTTCTTCCTTGAAGTGGATCATCGATTCAGTGCTCTTGATCATATGACAGGTAACCACCATTTATTTTCCTCTTATGCACCTTATGCCAATCCTTCCAGTATAACCATTGCCAACGGTTCTTATTCTCGTGTTATTGGCTCTGGCACTTTGAACCTACTCCGTCCATTTCCTTATACCATGTCCTTAATGTCCCTAACTTTACATTTAATCTTTTGTCTCCTAGCAAGCTCACTCGACAATCAAACTGTTTCATCACTTTATTTCTTGACCATTGTTTGATACAAGATCTCACGATGAAGCACGTTATTGGTAGGGGCTATGAATCTGGTGGCCATTACTTCCTTGAGGATAAGGTACCGCATTCAGTTGCTTGCTCTGGTGGTTAGTCCCCTTTTGAAATTCATTGTCGTTTATGTCATGTGTCTTTATCTTCGTTGAAAAGGATGTATCCTCAATTTCATCATTTGTCGTCTTTCGAATGTAAGTCATGTTAGTTTGCTAAACATCATCAAGTTCATTCGGCACCTCAAGTTCATAAACGTGTTACGTCTCCCTTTGATTTAGTCCATCTGTTTGGGGTCCATGTCCTGTCGAGTCCAAACCTGGTTTTAGGTACTTTGTTACTTTTGTTGATGATTTCTCTCGTACCACTTGGCTCTATTTAATGAAAACTCATTTCGAGTTGTTTTCTCATTTTTTTCAATTTCTCTGCTGAAATCCAAACTCAATTTGGTGTGTCTGTCAAAACCTTACAGAGTGACAATGCTAAAGAATACTTTTCTGCCCAATTTCAAACCTATATGCTCTAGCATGCATGCATCATCAGTCCTCCTATCCAGATACACTAGCTCAAAATGGTGTTGCAGAACGTAAGAACTGACACTTATTAGAAGTCGCTCGGGCTCTCATGTTTCAAATGAATGTTCCTAAGCCTTTTTGGGTTGACATCGTGTCTACCGCGTGCTTCCTTATTAATTGTATGTCCCCCCTTGTCCTCAATGGTGCCACTCCATACACCACCCTGTTTCCTTCCAAACCCCTATTTCCTATTGACCCAAAAATCTTTGGTTGTGTCTGTTTTGTTCGCGATGTTCGTCCCACTGTTACTAAACTTGATCCCAAGTCTCTTAAGTGTGTCTTCCTTATTCTAGGGTTTAGAAGGGTTATCAGTGCTATTCTCCCACTCTTCCGTGTTATCTTGTGTCTACAGATGTCACATTTCATGAGTCGACTTTGTTGGTTTTGATTAGTTTTGATGATGTCTTATATAGATGTCATTCTTAAGAGCAAAAAGGTTGCACACTACATTTACATTATACTTTGACTAATTCTTATATTTAATGTAGATGTGAAGTTTAATGATGGAGAATAATCAAGAGAAGAGAAGAAAGAAAGAAGAACTTGCTGAATATAATGAGAATATCATTATTCAAGTTCCTAGATTGATTCTAGAAGTCCCACGATGATACAAAAGTTGGAACGGCCCAAATCGGAGTTGAAATAAGCAAAATCAAGTTGTGGGATGAATTACCTCGAGCCAAAGGGTCTAGCCTCGAGTTAGAGGTGTTTCTAAAGTGTTTTGGACACATGGGACAAGTTGCCTCGAGTCAGGATCATCACCACCTCGAGTTAAAGTGTTTGCTACAGTGTTTTTGGCTTCTGAGTTGATTTACCTCGAGGCAGGGCATCAGTCACCTCGAGTTAGCAACCTCGAGGCAAGAATTCAGCTTACCTCGAGTCAAAGAGCCTTCAGCATACTCTGTTTCACGTCCAGCTCTGGCGACCTCTGGTAATTCGATGATATCTCCCAAACCAGGAATCGGATGGACGTGAAACCAGTGGCATATGAAACTAGACTCCCAATGCGTTATTTTTATATATAATTCAAGTCCAAAGGAGTTCATATGAAATATCTATGAGTTTGGAAAGTTGGAACATCAATCACCGTCACAGTCCAGACCAAGCTTCGGTGTTTTGAGTGTAACTCACAAAATACAAATCCGATTGAGCTGAAATTGGTGGCATATGAAAGTCGACTCACAGAGCTTTCCATCAAGAGTTGAACCAACGAAAACGGAGTTCTGCACAAGGAGATATGGCCCTCGAAAGTGGACACTCGTGATTCTGGAATCAAATCAGCATAGCTTCGGATTTCTGTTTCTACACAACCAAATTAAATGAAACCAATTCTATATGATTCTAGACACAACAAGGGTTTCACAGAATTTGGAAGAAACCAATTATGATGAGTGCCTCTTCAAGTCAATTTCAAGTCAAAGAAGGATTTAACCTCGAGCTTGTAAGAGTTGTGCCTCGAGTTGGTTAACTCGACATTTTGAGATTTATACACCTCGAGTCGATGGAAGAGTTAGAACAATGGAGAGCACTTTTTACCTCCAGGCGGAGAGTTCACCTCGAGGCAATTGTCAACCAGAGAGTTTGAACAATGGAGAGCACTTTTTACCTCCAGGCGCAGAATGCTTACCTCCGGGTAATTTGACGGTGCAATACTACGCCAACCTTTGACGATGATTCACCTCGAGTTCACAAGTATGCCGCCTCGAGTCGGGAACCTCGAGTCTATATTATGTATGCCTCGAGTTGGGAACCTCGAGTCTGTCTATAATTACCTCCGGGCGGGTTCATTCTTATGCTTCTCTCGCTATCACGATGCACCTCGAGGTAACAAGAATGACGCCTCGAGTTCAACGCCTCGAGTCGGCCTAAGTGACACCTCGAGTGATTTTCTCATCTGGATTCTCTTTGTTTGAATATTACCAATTGATTACCTCGAGCCAAGGAACTCTATACCTCGAGTCAATATTCCAGAACTTCATCTCTGCATTTTCGTAAAGCTCAGTAGCAGCAACGTCCAAATTCAGAAATCAATATTATCAACTGATTTCTACTTGCTATACTTCTCAATGCTATTAATCATGTTTGGTAGCAAGTTTCAGATGATCAATCGTTGTTTGAATCTTGATGAGCTTTGAAGCACCGAAACTCACCGAGGAAGAGCCGACATAATTCAAATGACCCATAACCAAAAAGCGTATCTCTTCACCCGAGGTAACAAGCGCAAGATGACCCAACTAAGAAGACATTTGATTATGGGCAAGCGAAAGGCGCAAGTGCTCTATTAACGGACATATTCAAATATTCCAACGGACACATTCAAATCCTTCAACGGTCTTCAACTTCAAGTACCATAAATACCCGAAGGTTTGAATTCATCAATGGCGAATGAGAATAGACATACACGAGACGAAGCATTCAAAGTGATCAATCTATATTCGTATATATCTTCGAGATATTATTGAGCTTCGGTGTTTATCAATATCTACTCTTGGAGAGAGTTCATTTTCGTGTATATCATTCATTGTAAGAATCTCAAGTCGTGGGACTTGGAGATTGGGATAATCAGTACAACTTGTAAGGGAGTGTATCCTAGGGAGAGGATAACTTTCGAGTACGAGTGTGTATACGATTGTATACAATTACAGCTTGTAAGGGGGAGTGAGTCCAAGGGAGAAAGGATCATCCTAAGTTACGAGAATGTGTAATTGTTCTTGAGTGATAGTAGAAAATCCCGGAGAGTCGGGCAGTGCGGACGTAGGTCAATGAGTTGGACCGAACCAGTATAAATCCTCTGTGTCAAGCTCTTCTTCTCTATCTCTACTTTACCTTGGTTAATATCTGTTGTGTGGGTGAATCAAAAAGAATTTTTGAAATCCCCAATTCACCCCCCTCTTGGTGATTTCCTTCACTTTCATTTGGTATCAGAGCATTGGTTATCTGTTAAGGATTAACATCCTAGATCAAAGATCCAATGGAAGGAATTCTACCCGACGTAGCTTCAATCAACAGACCACCAGGTTTTAATGGAGAACATTATTCCTTCTGGAAGGCTAAGTTCGAGAACCTATGTAATGGCAACCGAGTATGGTCTATGGAAGGTGTTCGAGAGAGGAAACTATGAACCAAAGCATCAACGAGAAGATGGTGTCGAACTCCTAAGCTAGAAGAAGAGTATGATGAGAATGATGAGAAGGCAAGTCACTCTCAACATGAAAGCAATCCACATCTTTGCGAAGTGCTCTAAGCCAAAAAGAATATTCTCGAATTTGCACTTTGCCGTCTGCTAAGGCTATGTGGGATGCTATCAAAATAGCTCATGAAGATGAAGCTGAAAAAGAATATAGAGCTAACATCTATCCTGTGGCCAAAGAGGAAGAATCAGAAAGTGAAGAGGTAAATGATTATGAATCATCTTATGATGAACTATTATCGAATATAATTCTCTCTTCTTTGAATTTCGAAAAATTGCAAAAGAACTTTTGTCTTCCAGAAAGAGAATTAAATTGTTGGAAGAACAAGCTCAAAATGATTCGTCTCCTACTTCTGGTTGTGAAAATGTTTCTGAAAACACTTGTGAAAAGATTTCTGAAAAGGTTTGTGACAATTGCTATGTTTTAGAGAAAAGAAACTTACATCTTACAAAAACTCTTGAGAAATTCACTAGAGGTAGTGAAATGCTCAAAGTCATTTTAAAACAGAAAAGGTTCATAAATGATAAATCAGGGATTGGTTATAGACCTGATTTTGATAAGAAGAAAGGCAAGAAGAAACTTGGACAAAAATCTTATATGAACTACTTTCGAAAATCAGTCCATTCTTCAAATCCTTTTGCTCATGCAGCTATTGCAATCGTAAAGCCATGCTACTTCTTCTTGTTTTCATAAAAAGGAAAGAAAGAGCAAGCCTGTAGCTAAGGCTCGAACTAACCCTGAAGGACCCAAGTATAAGTGGGTACCAAAATGTCCATCTAGTGCTTTATGTGTGCAGAATGATTATGAAAAGAATGGACCTAGATGTATAGAGAAGAATAAAAGTCGAAGAGTTTCTCATGAACCGAAATGGAGATTTACATCGGTTAGAAGAACTCGTGGAGAAACCATTGCTACAACTTTATCCTCAAATCAAAAGAAGCAATGGACACGAGCAAGAGGAGTATGTTCCACCTCAAGAACAAACTACCATAGAGTACCGTTCAATTATCTTGAGGAAAACAAGAAAAGGAGAATATCTCAAGTATCAAACAGAAGACACTTGAAGTTTATACCCTCTGAGAGAACTTTGCAGACACCCATGAAAAGACATATGAAGAAGATGCAGTGGGTAAGCAAAGTTGATCCTCCAAGTGCCTAAGGTAAAAGGTATACAATGGTAAAACCTCCTACGCTATTATGAGTAATAATTATTGAGGTTTTATACTTTGGATATTATGAATGAACATTGAAAACTATTTTGAAATTGATTTCCTTCTTATCTCTTGAAAAATCCATTTGACAGGATTGCAATGTTCAAAAAGTCTGACTTTTATGCATGTATAATGATTTGATAATTTCCTCTGTGAACTGCATTTCTTGATTGGTACTTGAGTAATAAGCTATCTTACTCAAAGTATTGTCGGGCTTTAATGAGTATGCTTAAGTGTTTCAAGCATCAATACTTGAGTAACGGTAAGGTATACTTGAAGTATTGGTTGGATAGATCAGCTATCGCATATTGGTTCTGAGGAGATACTCGAGTATGGGTAAGTAGATACTCAAGTATTGGACAGAAAGATCAACCATCGTATACTGCTTCTGATAAGTACTCGAGTATTGATTCCTGAATGCTCGAGTATGGGTCTTCATCGCAGACACTGATCTTCTTATATCAGACAATACCCGAGTATGAAGATAGGTAATACTCGAGTATGGTAAGTTCCAGTATGACATTTGCCTTCTGGTTATATGATACCCGAGTATGTATAATTATCTTCCCAAGTATTAGCTGCTAATAAATTTCATCCAGTGTGTTCCTTTCAGCGAAAAATATGTGATACTCGAGTATTAACATTTGAATACTCAAGTATGGTCAAGATGAAAGCATCTGATATAATTGAACCACTGAGATACTTTGGTATGACAAATGGAACACGCGAGTATGAGCAAGAAAGACCACTGACGTTGAGAATCTGATACATTGGCGCTAGATGCAAATTGAAAGGATAAGAGAAAGCTTATCAAGCATCCAAATATGTAAAGAAAAGCTTCGTGTCGGGATTTGTGGTTGCATAAACTCGATCAAAAGGAAGCTAAATAAATGGAACTTGAATTTGGCAACATTATCAAGCAAGCTACCACAAGGACAAGAGGAATTACGGTGATATCTAATTCTTACCCTATTTTGCACTTAAATGAATTACATATGTGGGTAATGAATACTTGTCCATTTTTGCATTCCATTAGCAATCAATCATTTATGGTTTGCAAAATGTTTTCCGATTGCTAAATGGACCATAATTGAATTTGTGCATAACCTTCTGAGTTTATGTTTTTGAAGTGCACAATTCTAAAATTTGTTTCAAATTTCAATTCACTCTGTTTTGTGAAAATGCATACATATGATTTGAAAACATATCCATACTTTAATTGCATTCAAATGATGTTTCAAAATTGGAAGTTAATATTGTATATTGAATGTCGGATATGCTTCAAATTTGTCTAGCTGCTTTTCCCTGTCATTCACATATTGATCATCAATATTTAATGCGATACTTGAACTCCTTATTCTTTATTCTCTAACTAGTTAGACCTCATGTCTGACAAGTTAATCATATATGAGTTTTACATCTATCTTCAAGAAAAGATTTGAATTTGTGAATCTGTTTATGCCCCTCTTTGCATAAATTCTTATTGATCAAGTTATTCCAAGCTTTATGTTCATTAGTGCATTTAATGTTAATGCATTAACTATTAGTGGAATAACTTACTAGGATAATATTATGGAACTCTAGTCATTTGGACTAATGAGTATGTATTTCATTATCATCATCATCCTAGTAGTCATCCGTTACTCATATACATCAACATTGTCTTCATCCATTCTTTTGAGTAACTATATTCAAATACTTGCCCTTGACCATTCACATATTTCTAAATTCAATTCCAAGAGGCAAGATTATCACTTGGACAATAGCAAAGTCATTGTGCTCATATATTTCTGTTGAGCAAACCATGTTTCAATAAAACTCTACCTTCATGACTTTTGCTTTTCAGAAAATCCTTCAACATGTTAACTGCAATGTTCAACATGTTCTCCAAATCTGAAGCATTCTAATATATTCATTAAACCTATTGACTTCCTCCATGTTTAGAATGAGTATTGATTTCAAATATGTTTCAAAATGAATCATTCATGAAAAATTTTGATTTCATAATGCATTATCACATTTTGAAAGAACATTCAAGATTTGAAACTCTTGCATATTTCATTATCATTCTTTAAAAATTTGATTTCATCATGAACTGTGAATTGATAAATGCTTATCCTTGTGGATAAGATTTTTGAACAAACCTACATGTATTTTATCAATGACATCTTTTCTTCATAAAGTGTATTTACAAATTGTCATTGAGAAATAATATTTTTGGTATCATTTAGTTATTACCCTTTTCAATTCCTTGGTTTGAATTTATTTGATTGGGTAAAACTATGATTTGATCTCGATTGCTCTTTGCTCAAATATCATATGCTTAAATTATAAGAGCATAAGGGTTATGTCTGATATTGTGTGGATCCAAGAAATATTTGGTACCAAAGACCATATAGCTTTGTAGGATCTTCCATTTTATATCAGAATACAAAGCTATACTCGAAGTAATGTTAAACGATTTCACCTCTGATAAATGCATTCTTATGAAACATACTCGAGTAGTGATGTTTGTACTCAGGTAATATCTGGTTTAATGTGTTTGGTAAGTGTTTCAGAAGAATGTACTCGAGTACTGAAAATTGGGATACTCGAGTAAGCTTAAGAAAAAACACTGATGCAGAAGATTATGATACAAGTATACTCGAGTATATCAATGATGATACTCGATTATCAATCCAGCAAGCTGAGACAGACAAATGCATCAATGAACAACAGAGGAATATGGCTCAAGTGATTACGATATTACTTGAGTGAGGTATTGTATTATGAAACAATATGCATATTGTATATCATAATCATGCTAGGCTAAATTGATTTCATTTTATTTCATTCATCATAGCCTGAGCACACATGTTTCAAAATAATTTTTATGCTTTAAACATATTTATCATCATAAAAAGCATAAATGATTTCTTCTTGAAAATTCAGATACCATGTTGTGAGCAAAGATTTTTCCAAACCTCATAACATTTGGTGTCACATTATTATTCGGTATCTTTAAAGGGAACTTCATGTTTTTATCATGCATCCATTAAGGGGGAGCTTCACATTCTCATATACTCTTATATTTTAAAAGCTCTTTTCCTCTATTTAAAGAAAACCCTTTTAAGGAAACTCATCTGCATTCACTATTTTATTAGTTTTGATGATGAGTTAATATCATATTTTCCTTTCATTATGTCTATTTGAAAATATCACTTAGAAAGGAATACTTTGATATTTGGTTGCACTAACAAATTTGTTTTTGCAAAGAAAGTTTTCAATATGTAGCAGAAGATTTTGTTATGTGTTACAACTTTCCTTAATGCAATACAAGGAGAATATATAAATTTAAGGAAAGATGCCTTGATGATTGAAGCTAAGCTATAAAGGAAGAGAGTCTACCACTGCTTCATCTCAGGCCACAGGGATTCAACCGAAATGCATACAACAAGAAAATGGACTTCATCGATCATCCATCATCTGCAAAATATACATGAGCATTTCTAATCTCTATCTTTTTATATTCAGTAGAAATTTTGCACATGTTTGGTATCTATATGCCTTAATTATGAAAGATTTATTGAAAACCTCTCCAAATTGTTTCAAATTTGTTTTCATAAAAACATTTCAAATTGCATCATATTTAGAATGAAAACACTTTCAAATCGAGGAGAGAAAATCAGTTCTTTGACTCTTCTAATCTGGTTTCATATTTGTCTCTATAAGCATTTCTTCTTTACTTCATCTTTTTGCTAATGACAAATAAGGGGGAGAGAATGGCAAGAAAAATATGTGTTCTAATATATTTTCATATTCATGTATATTTTTCTTAAGATATTTGCCATCATCAAAAAGGGGGAGAATGTTGGTTTTGATTAGTTTTGATGATGTCTTATATAGATGTCATTCTTAAGAGCAAAAAGGTTGCACACTACATTTACATTATACTTTGACTAATTCTTATATTTAATGTAGATGTGAAGTTTAATGATGGAGAATAATCAAGAGAAGAGAAGAAAGAAAGAAGAACTTGCTGAATATAATGAGAATATCATTATTCAAGTTCCTAGATTGATTCTAGAAGTCCCCACGATGATACAGAAGTTGGAACGGCCCAAATCGGAGTTGAAATAAGCAAAATCAAGTTGTGGGATGAATTACCTCGAGCCAAAGGGTCTAGCCTCGAGTTAGAGGTGTTTCTAAAGTGTTTTGGACACATGGGACAAGTTGCCTCGAGTCAGGATCATCACCACCTCGAGTTAAAGTGTTTGCTACAGTGTTTTTGGCTTCTGAGTTGATTTACCTCGAGGCGGGGCATCGTCACCTCGAGTTAGCAACCTCGAGGCAAGAATTCAGCTTACCTCGAGTCAAAGAGCCTTCAGCATACTCTGTTTCACGTCCAGCTGGCGACCCTGGTAATTCGATGATATCTCCCAAACCAGGAATCGGATTGACGTGAAACCAGTGGCATATGAAACTAGACTCCCAATGCGTTATTTTTATATATAATTCAAGTCCAAAGGAGTTCATATGAAATATCTATGAGTTTGGAAAGTTGGAACATCAATCACCGTCACAGTCCAGACCAAGCTTCGGTGTTTTGAGTGTAACTCACAAAATACAAATCCGATTGAGCTGAAATTGGTGGCATATGAAAGTCGACTCACAGAGCTTTCCATCAAGAGTTGAACCAACGAAAATGGAGTTCTGCACAAGGAGATATGGCCCTCGAAAGTGGACACTCGTGATTCTGGAATCAAATCAGCATAGCTTCGGATTTGTTTCTACACAACCAAATTAAATGAAACCAATTCTATATGATTCTAGACACAACAAGGGTTTCACAGAATTTGGAAGAAACCAATTATGATGAGTGCCTCTTCAAGTCAATTTCAAGTCAAAGAAGGATTTAACCTCGAGCCTGTAAGAGTTGTGCCTCGAGTTGGTTAACTCGACCCAGAGATTTATACACCTCGAGTCTGATGGAAGAGTTAGAACAATGGAGAGCACTTTTTACCTCCAGGCAGAGAGTTCACCTCGAGGCAATTGTCAACCAGAGAGTTTGAACAATGGAGAGCACTTTTTACCTCCGAGCGAATGCTTACCTCCGGGTAATTTGACGGCTGCAATACTACGCCAACCTTTGACGATGATTCACCTCGAGTTCACAAGTATGCCGCCTCGAGTCGGGAACCTCGAGTCTATATTATGTATGCCTCGAGTTGGGAACCTCGAGTCTGTCTATAATTACCTCCAGGCAGGTTCATTCTTATGCTTCTCTGCTATCACGATGCACCTCGAGGTAACAAGAATGACGCCTCGAGTTCACTGCCTCGAGTCAGCCTAAGTGACACCTCGAGTGATTTTCTCATCTGGATTCTCTTTGTTTGAATATTACCAATTGATTACCTCGAGCCAAGGAACTCTATACCTCGAGTCAATATTCCAGAACTTCATCTACGCATTTTCGTAAAGCTCGAGCGGCAACGTCCAAATTCGGAAATCAATATTATCAAGCGATTTCTACTTGCTATACTTCTCAATGCTATTAATCATGTTTGGTAGCAAGTTTCAGATGATCAATCGTTGTTTGAATCTTGATGAGCTTTGAAGCACCGAAACTCACCGAGGAACAGAGCCGACATAATTCAAATGACCCATAACCAAAAAGCGGAGGTAACAACTGCAAGATGACCCAACTAAGAAGACATTTGATTATGGGCAAGCAGAAGGCGCAAGTGCTCTATTAACGGACATATTCAAATATTCCAACGGACACATTCAAATCCTTCAACGGTCTTCAACTTCAAGTACCATAAATACCCGAAGGTTTGAATTCATCAATGGCGCGGAGAATAGACATACACGAGACGAAGCATTCAAAGTGATCAATCTATATTACGTATATATCTTCGAGATATTATTGAGCTTCGGTGTTTATCAATATCTACTCTTGGAGAGAGTTCATTTTCGTGTATATCATTCATTGTAAGAATCTCAAGTCGTGGGACTTGGAGATTGGGATAATCGAGTACAACTTGTAAGGGGGAGTGTATCCTAGGGAGAGGATAACTTTCGAGTACGAGTGTGTATCGATTGTATACAATTACAGCTTGTAAGGGGGAGTGAGTCCAAGGGAGAAAGGATCATCCTAAGTTACAGAATGTGTAATTGTTCTTGAGTGATAGTAGAAAATCCCAGAGAGTCTGGGTACTGGACGTAGGTCAATGAGTTGGACCGAACCAGTATAAATCCTCTGTGTCAAGCTCTTCTTCTCTATCTCTACTTTACCTTGGTTAATATCTGTTGTGTGGGTGAATCAAAAAGAATTTTTGAAATCCCCAATTCACCCCCCTCTTGGTGATTTCCTTCACTTTCAGACTTCATTTTTTCCTATCTCTACTCCACCTCCATCTTCTATCTCTACTGATGACACCTTCGACAGTCTTGATGATCTCTTGGTCTATACAGTTCAGTTACCACCAGTGCAAGCTTCTGATTCGGCACATGCTAAACCACCTATCTATCATGTTTATCGGAAACGCCCTAGGGCAAGTAATGTAGTTGATCAGGTTCATAACCCACCAATGACTGCTTCGATGTCTGATCCAGCATCAGTTCCTTCCGCTCCTACTTCTAAACCAGCACCAGTGCCTGAGGTTCTTGATACTCTTGCTCCTTCTGCTTCTACCTCTGAACCAGACATAGTGTCTGATACTCCTGATGACTTGCCTATTGCCTTATGCAAAGGTAAGCGTACTTGCACCTTTCCTATTTCTTCCTTTGTTTCCTATAACCATTTGTCTTCTCCATCCTGTTCCTTTATAGCATCCTTAGACTCTCTCACCATTCCCATTACTCTCTAACAAGCCTTAACCTATCTCAATTGGCGTTCTGCAATGAAAGAAGAAATGGTGGCCCTTGATAAGGCCGGTACTTGGAATCTCATAGATTTTCCTCTTGGCAAGAAGGCTATCGACTGTAAGTGGGTGTTCACGATCAAAACAAAAGCCGATGACACCTTGGAACGTTTGAAAGCTCGACTGATTGCCAAGGGTTATGCTCAAACCTATGGTATTGACTATTCCGAAACCTTTTCTCTTGTGGCAAAGCTGTCCTCTGTTCACCTCTTCATTTCTATGGAAACTAATTATGGTTAGGATCTTCATCAATTGAATGTTAAGAATGCATTCTTGAATGGTGATCTTCTTGAGGAAGTATACATGGAGCAACCACTTGGTCTTGTTGCTCAGGGGGAGCGTGTGAAGGTATTTCATCTTCCAAAGTCTTTATATGGCTTGAAGTAGAGCCCTCGTGCTTGGTTTGATAGGTTTAGCTCTGTGGTTAAGAAGTTTGGTTTGAGTCAAAGTAAGTGTGACCATTTTGTGTTTTATCAGCAGACAGATGCTAGCATGATTCTGTTAGTTGTATATGTTGATGATATTGTTATTACAGGTAGCAATGCTTCGAGAATCTCATCCCTCAAGGCCTTTATTAATTCTCATTTTCAAACAAAGGATTTAGGTTTGTTAAAGTACTTTCTTGGGATAGAGGTTATGAGAAGTAAGAAAGGCCTCCTTTTGACACAAAGGAAATATGTTCTTGATTTGTTAAAAGAAACCGGGAAACTTGAAGCAACACTGAGTAGCTTTCCCATGATTCCTAATCCCTTCTTGGACATTGATGACCGCATACCATTTGATGAGCTACCAGAGGATGTGAGAAAGAAAGTTGATCCGGAGAAGATCAAGTCGTTTACCTATCCTGAGAGATACAGTAGATTAATTGGGAAATTGAACTATCTCACGGTATCTTGTCCCTATGTGACCTTTCCAGTTAGTGTGCTTAGTTAATTCATGACTAAACCAACTGTTGCTCAGTGGGAAGCTTTGGAACATGTCTTACATTACTTGAGGGGCTCACCTGGTTGTGGTGTACTCAATATGAATCATGGCTACAACAAGATTGAATGTTTTTGTGATGTAGATCATGTGGGGTCAAAGGCTACCAGAAGATCCACCACAGGATATTGTGTGTTTGTGGGTGGAAATTTAGTATCATGGAGGAGTAAAAAGCAAGATGTGGTTTCTTGTATCAAAAAAAAAAAAAGCAAGATGCGGTTTCTAAGTCGAGTGCAGAAGCTGAGTATAGAGCCATGTCTCAGTCAGTACAAGAAATTGTGTGGATTCACCAGTTAATGAAGGAGGTTGGTTTTGCCACGTCATTACTTGCAAAGTTGTGGTGTGATAATAAAGATGCTCCACACATAGCCTCCAACTCTGTGTTTCATGAATGTACGAAATACCTTGACATTGACTGTCACTTTGTACGCGATAAAATCAAGGAGAACTTTATTTCTACAGGGCATGTGCGGTCTAGTGACCAATTGGGTGACCTTCTGACTAAGGCCTTAAATGGGACTCGGGTTGACTATCTTTGTAATAAGTTGGGCTTGATTAAAATCTATGCTCCAACTTGAGGGGAAGTGTTAGGAAATATATTGTAATAGTCAATCAGTATCCCTAACAATTAGGGATTAGAGGAAATCATCATAAAGTATCATTAAGAGCCATCAATACTAAGGCTCTATTCTATTGTATAAATACACATATAGATAAGAGATTCAGATTATTTGCTCACAACTCCAATACGCATAAATAAGAAATTGCTCATTTGCTCAGATTCCATAACTTCATAATGTTAGTAACACAGGTGGTTGATAGGGAGATAATTGTGAGAGATGGGAACAAGATTCATTTATTTCGGAGAGGCCATTGTTCTTGCAGGGGTCAATGGTAAATTTCTAAGGACAGAATCTGGCAGATTTTTAACAAAATATGAGTCTATGTAACATTTTAAGGTGAAGAAGGGAGGAAAGGAGATGAAGTATTTCAAGCTCTTCTACCCGCCCATGCTGTGAGATGATTTTTTGACTGTGTCATTACTTAAGATGCTTATTTTTCACCTAGAGTTAGACATGCCTTCTTCCAAGAGTAGATTGATGCAAAAAATTTAGATGATATGAAGATGGAAATCCAAATATTTCTATTTATTTCTCTCCAGTCTCAAGTTATGCAGTTGACTTTTCATTAACAAATTTCCTGTCGGCTAATCTACACCCCCTATCACTTGACCTTGAGAGTCAAACACTCTAATTAAATATTTAGACTAAAAAATTACTTCTTTTTCCACGGAGGAGGAAAGCCCCCAAATATCGAAATTTACTATTATTGTATCTTGAGATTGGACAGTCTTAGATTTGATAATTTGATTTATCAAATTTAGGACCAATTGGATTTAACTTTATTTATATTTTCAATGTTATATTCATGCCTAGAAACTGAATCTTTTCTGTTTTCCAGGTGTATGATATTTTTAGATTAACAAATAGTAATGTCATCATGATTCCTCACAGAAAAAGACATCAATTTGATTGCTGCACTTGTTTAACTTTGTCTTAGGCTGAAAAGTGCTGCATGTGATTGAGATTTTGCCGAAACCTGTTCATCTGAAATATTTGCAGCTTGGATTTGTTGTTATATTGGGTTGCTATCACAATTTGAACCTGTGGTTATTGTCCAGGGGCTATAGGATTTGCTTGAGTATAAATAGTGAGGATTTGTTTAGAAATGAAATAAGAGGTAAAGATGAGTGGGATTTCTATTACATTATTTATCAACATGTAACGAGAGTGGAATGTTATGTTATAGACGGGCATATCTTGGTTTGGATTGGTGTTGGGTTTGGGCTTGACAAATCTAATTTCAAGGGTCGGTTAAAATGCTGTTTGGGGCCTTAAGAAAAAGCTGTGCATATTCCTGGTTCCACATTGAAGATCTTGATTTCACCTGCAGCAGAAATTGGTTTCTGATTTGGGCTTCAAGGCAGTGCTTGGCCATATCTTTGTGCAAGAATATTGGTTTGGATGTCTTAAAATGATTGCCATTTTCGTTATTGTAAAGAAATGTTATTGTTGATTTTTTTTTTCTTAAATACCTATGGTATATGCTAACTCTTTCTTATTCCTTTTGACATGGGAGTGATGAAACCAAGGTTAAGAAAGTGAATCTTAATTTCCTGTGGTTATGTATAAATATAATGCTTGTACACTTAAATGATATTTACTATTTTAATATAATTAGATACTTGTCAATTATGATTTTTCTTGTTATCTTCATATTCAAAATTTAATTTGAATTTTTTTTATCATTATCTTGTATTTTAATGAAAAAATTAGAATGAAGGACTAACGAAATGATATTAATTATACAAGATAAAAAAAAATTTGCAATTATTCAGAAGGACTACGTTTAAGTTTAAATGTGGTGGGATACATAATTAAAATATCTCATGTTATGTGCATTAAGATATTAAATAAGAATATTTATCTATTAGATTTTAGATTTTATTTATCTTTGAATAATTTCAGTATCTCAATAAAATAGGAATATATAGAATTATTTTGTTATCCTAGGATTAGGATTTGAATTAGGATAACTATAGGATAGCCTAGATATCTAGGGATAGGGGATAATTAATATATCTAGGGTTATTCATGTTAATTTGACCCACAATACCCGTCCAACAAAAGTGTTGATGAAAATTTTAAATATATATTAAATTATATAATTTAAAAAATCCGAAAGATTTTTTAAAACTAATTAATTATTTAAAAATTTTATTCTTTTTGATTAATTATTTAAAAATCTTCTAAGCACAACATTGTCTAAAAAATCTTTTAAACACGTATTTTTTAAATTTATGTACTATAAATAAATATAATTTGTATAACAATTATCTGAAAATTAAATATAATGAATATAATTTTTAATACAGCTAATGTTATTTTAATATTTTGACTGAATTTTATTTGATTTGATTAGTTGTTAATTATAATTTTTCTCATCATCTTATCATTTAAATTTAAATTCGAACTTGTTCTCATCATCTTATCGTCCAGGAGTTTCTATATATATATATTCCTCTCCGATTAATTGCTTCCTATCTCTTCCAAGGTAAATAATATGAAAATCACTTGAGATCCAAAATGTCTTACAGTTACCTCTTTAAAACCATTCTCGTGGGCGACACTGGGGTTGGCAAATCATGTCTTCTTCTTCAAGTCACCGACAGGAACTTTCAACAAACCCATGATGTAACGATCGGCGTCGGATACCGAGCTATGAGGATTCCGATCAACAATAGACTGATCAAGTTGGATATATGGGACACCGCTGGCCAAGAAAAATTCAGGAGCATCACTAGGTCTTATTACAGAGAAGCCGTAGCTGCATTGCTTGTGTATGATGCAACTAGAAGGGAGACTTTTAACCACTTGGGTTCATGGTTGAAAGATATAAGGGAACAAGCTGATCCAAATGTGACCATTGTTTTGGTTGGGAATAAGTGTGATCTTACTTTGAGAAAACTAGTGAGTACTGAAGGTAAACATTTTGCTAAAGAGAATGGGTTGATCTTCATTGAGGCTTCAGCAAAATGGGGTTTGAATACTGATGAGGCTTTTGAACAAGCAGCTAAGAGTGTTTGCAAGAAGGTTGAGGATGGAGTTTTTGATTTGTCTAATGAGCATTGTGGAATAAAAAGAGGAAATATAAATAATATTAAAGCACGAGGATGTTGGGATGATGGTTCATCCTCTTCTATAAGTCTAAATGCTGTAGGACTTGAAGTGTCCTACAACACCAAACTTGTGTTCTGTTTTTGCCCCTACTTTTGTAATTCTTTACATAACTTGGTTATGAATGTTAACATATCTATTATGTCATTGAATTTCTTTCTTTTCTTTTAACTTCTATTTTAAAAAGAATTATTGAAATCAGTGCAGCTATACCATGTATATATGTCTTGGGATTGATCCAGTAACGATTTATACAAAACTCTTAAGCTACATGCATTATTAAATTAGAAACATTAATCGAACTAAGTCCAGTAGATAAACCATTGAAGTTATTTGTCATATTCAAACATTAATAGAACTAAGTCCATCATAAACACCCCAAGTTTAACGCTTGGTACCGCATTAGGATCTTTAAAAATCTTGCCTTCACAGACACGCAAATATCATAATAGAATGGTATAAAGAATTAAAAATTCGTCCCAGAAACTTGTTTCTTTGGCAAGAATTAGCAAGGAAAAGTAAAATCTAACTGTATTAACCTCAAAAGTATGATAACAACGCAATGAAATTCGTTGAAAAGATCATTCTCATTAAAATTAGGGCCCAAATTCTCAAAAATACACCTCGGACCACCAGCGTCATCGTGTTGAAGATCATGACAAAAGTGTGCATAAATCATGTGATCAGTGAGAATTCACAGAATTATATTCTTATACAATAAAAAAGAAGTGAATGGTTTGGGCTAATCTCAGAATTGCAATTTCAGAAAGAAAGGGATTTTAGCAAATGCGGAATTTACGAGATAAAGGAAAATTAATGAATATTTTAATGAAGTAAATTCATGAGATAAAACTATTATAGAAAATTGTTATAATTATAGAGTAAATTGTTGAAAAAGTTACGGGAAAATCGATGAATAGAATGACTAAAAATGATATAATGGTGATAAAAACAGTCTAAAAATATTATGATAAAATTTGAAAGATCATGAAAAATTATGAGAAAAATATGGAAGTGTTATCCCTAATTATGAGAATTTAATAAATTATTTCAGAGGAAATAACATGAAGAAAAGTTTAAAAAGCATTTCGGAACCATAAAGTAACTTTGATGGGGTAAACATTTTTAATATTTTACATAGGATATAAAATGACAATATCGGTATAGAAGTTTGAAAGATAACAATATACTGTAAATTAGTAAAGATAAATATATGAAGAAACCACGATCTGAAAAGATCACTAAACGAAGAAATTAGGCCGATTAAGCCCTAACGAAGCGCGGGGGTAAAAGCGGGAATTTTGGTAAAAAATATTATATTTTTAAAAAATGGAAAAAATTATAGAAAAATAAATAAATCTGAATTTTTAAAAGAGGGGGTCGAAATTATGGTTATTTTTAATTAAAAAGAATTGTTTAAATAATTAAAATGGTAATTAGAATAAAATAATAATATAATGCGGTGAGTCGGCTTATAGGCGGCCGAGGGAAAAGTTAGAAATAAATTCTACAGGTAAACCAGAGGTAAAAGTCTTTTCAGACTGATCAAATTAAGAACAAGTGAATTTTTACCCGAAGAAAGAATTTACCAGACGTCGATTCCATGGCCAAAGAAAACCCTAATTCCTAATAAGACGGAAAGGCGATCGGATAGAGTAGAGCCGGATAGGCAAAGTGAGAACCTATAGAAACAATTGCGTGTTTTCAAACACGGGATTAAGTTAGGCAACCTTTGGACGTTTTACGATTCGGCGAATTATTGTCGAGAAGTTGGTTCTATCGGAGCGATTTAAAGTAAGCCGGACGCGTTTGTCCGAATATCTTCCGACGCACCGGAGAATACCTGGATATGATCAAAAAGAGGATCAAAATATATAATATGAAAGAGGATGAAAAGATCTTCAAAGTTACATGCCCGGATTTTTGAGTTTTGCGAAATCGCGCGAAACGGGACCGTCGGTAGCTTTATCGGATAGGAGGCCATAAAGCAAGATGAAAAATCAATCTTTGACTTTTGGGGGACCAAGAGGTCGGCCAAGACCTTGAATGGTCAAGATTGCATCTTACAAAACCCTAGATCCAACGGCGAATCATTTACGAAGACTTTTTGTTAATACCCACCTTGTCCCTCCCTTTTTCTATAAATAGCACCCTTCCCTTCTTCATTCTTCACACCTTTTCTTCTCTCTACCTTGGCGAAACTTAGAGTGAGAAGCTCTGCAAAAGTTTTGCCTTAGCTCCGAGTAAGTTCTTTGTCCTTAGTTTTTAGTTTAGTAGTTCTTTCGGTAGTTATAGTAGAAGCTTGTTGTTTTGATCTAGGAAGTTTGAGAATTTGTTCCTATGCTTGTTTTTATGCCTCATTGCATTGAAAGATGCTGACGAGGTAAAAACATAGTGGGGATAATTTTGAAATGGAATACGGTCAAAGTAACGAAGTTAGCGAAATTCCGCCAAATTAGGGGTAGAAGGGCAAAATGGTAATTTTTACCTAAAATGCCGGTTATGATGTCAAATCACTAATGAAAGTGATATTACTACGATAGGGCATCGAAACTCTGATTTCTTTGCCGTTATTTGCCCGACGTGCATTGAGTCGAACATTTCACGTTTTTAAAGTAAAAATACGTTTTTCGCGCGAAGTACCTAACGTCGTCAACGAAGGTACGGACGCGTCTTTGTAACACTAATCTTGTACTTCTTAAATGCATATATATGTGATAGATATGTTCGTAGACCGATATACGAGACAGGTTTTACGGGTTATAGTCATGATAACGCCGTATGTTTTTCTAGCGGCGAGAACACGAGTGGTATCGTGGCTTTGGTGAATAGTGCAAGTTTGTTATTGTTGTTTTACATTGTGGGGCTTTACATCTGCGTAATGCTTATGTTTTGTCGGCATAATGATCATGCATCGTTTGTATGCTTATGTAGTGATATCTTGTTGTTGTATTGTCTAGAATATACATTATCGTATCTTTGTATTGTTTGGGTTTGAGATTAAGTTACACGAGATTCAATGCGGTGAATTGAATCTCGGCTATAGCATCGAGGATCCGGAGGAATACGGATCGAAGATCGAGGCAAGCATCGATAGACGTGCGGCCGAGAGACTTATCTATCTTTACCGCTTTCGGTTATTCACTTTCAAACTCTAGGATTAATGTAATCATTACAAATGTTACACTATGGTTGATGTTTGTTATGAATCAGTTACTCTTTCGCTCCAATGCTCTACTCTGATTACTCTGCTTGAAATATTTGGAAACGTTTAAAAAAAAAAAAATATTCCGCCGTTTTCAAATGGGATGTTACATTTATGGTATCAGAGCTGGTTAAGTTAACCATGATCGGGGGTTCTCACAGTGTGATCTGTGACGAAGCATTGGCTCTTACCCCGACATGGCCAAGCTTCCCTCAGAGGAGATGGTTGCATGCGCAGTGATGCGGTGCGTAAAACTAGCGGCTGAGGTATCTTTTGTCGTCACGGCGTGGTTGCGCCCCGGAGACATTTATGGTATCAGAGCAGTAGTCCTGGCATTGATATGACTATGTTATTACGGATAGTATGGTAGGACGAGTTAAGGCTAGTCTATGTGGGTGTGGCCAATCGGTCGCCATAGAGTTGGTGAGGTCCCCATGATAGACACTTATCGGCCATTACGTTCGGATAACGGAGTTATGTTCAAAAAGCCTTTTAAATTGTGAGCACATTTTTGAAAATGAGTGCGAGATAGCCCTAAGTCGGTGTACCGGTGCGGGTGGTATACCATTACGAACCGGTGTACCACCCTTGTCGGTGCATCATTCTAACCCGAGAATCGTAAATCCATCGTCCATATTCATATTTGATATCGGTTTCACGATAATTCTTATTCGACAATCGTCGGTTTGTCGGTTTGTCGGGACGACTATTACGTCTAGCGCGAGCTTATATGTGGAGCTAGGCCACGCCGGATGAAACTCCGAGACCAACAAGGATAGATACATGCGTATTTGACTCATGTAGAGGAACTCCGATACGAAATTCCGTACCCGTTTCTAAGTAGACCGAATCAACGAAATCGAACGAGGGGAAATAGTACGAGTGTCCGTTCGTTTGTAGTATTAGTGTGATAAAGTCTGCGATAGACTAATCATTGTCTTCCTAAATCTAACGTTTTCCCTATGGTTTGATAAATAGTTATCTTACTTGCCGCGAAAATTTTAGTTTCCGATGCATATCTCTTGGTTACTACAACCGGACCGCGACCGTGTCATTAAGTAGGAGGTATCTTGTGTTGTCATGGTGTATGGGCGCCATGGAAACATTTAAGGTATCTTGTGTTACCATGGTGTATGGGCGCCATGGAGACATTTTGATATCTAGTGTTTAACGGTATATGGGTGCCACGGTATATGGGTGCAAGATCTTTGTGGTCAAACACTATATATCAAAGTACGACATGACAAAAGATCTTGTAAAATATGTTTGAATAAAGAGGGGTTGTAACTTGTTGTAATATATGACTTGTACTAGGACTAGACCGACTAATATGTAAAATGTTATGAAATGAATATATGTGAATATATATATTTCAATGTAAAAATCATTGTGTCATTTCTAATATTTACATATTTGTTAAATAAATAAAGGAAAAAGAATAAGACATGGCCATTATGAGAGGTACCGGTGTACCAAGGGGCCGAGGCGAGGCCGAGGTCGTGGTAGACGCGGAGGCGAGACAACCTCAACCAGACGAAATACCCGAACAAAATATACCAAATCAGCCGAGACCAAAATGAAGTGCAAGAAGCGAGAAGAACTCTCGAAGAAGCGAGAGAGCTCTCATAGATGCACTCTTGGCAAGGCAACATCAACGGGATGAAGAAGCCCAAAGGCAGTGGAAGCACGACAACACGAGGAAGAACGTGATGAGGAAAGTGACAATGACAACGACGAAGAAGAAGATGATAATGAAGAGGAGGACAACGATGAACATAACGATGAAGAAAATGAATCGATCGATCCGATCACCTCCACGACAAGGAAGAAGAGAAAGAACCACGAAAATTTGGGTCAACCGGTTACGCAAGCTTAAACCACCCGGTTTCCGTGGAAAGAGTGAATTGGGCGAGGATTGGCTTCGAGTGCGGAGAAGATATTCGAAGTCATTGAGTGCCGGAAACCGGAAGGCTCGGTGGCAATCTACAAGCTAGAGGGCGATGCCCGCGGGTGGTGGAAGAGTGTTTCCACAACCCTTCAAGGCCTGTTACTTGGGAGGTATTCTGGAGCAGTTCAACGAACAATATTTTCCTCCTCGGTACGGGTGATTAAGGAAGAAGAATTTCTTCACATCCGGCGGGGAAATGAAGAATCGTTCGACGATTACTTCGCGCGTTTCACCAACTGTCTCGTTATTCATCATATACGAACGGCCACAAAAATGAGAGTTTGGAAGGCGAATCGACTAGTGGCCAGGACTGAAATATGACATAAGGGCGAGGCTAGTATCGCGACGTTTCCGAGAATGGCCCAAGTTTGTGGAATCCTGCAGATTGGCGAGCGCAATTTGAAAGAAGCTGCGCAAATTCCGAGGCCAAGAAGGAAACAATGCAACCCGCGGTGGGTTTAACCGCGGAGGCTCCTCACGAAGAGGAAGGCGCCTTGGAGCGATAAGCGAGGCGGAAACAAGAGACCCTACCAAAGCTGGACAATTGAATTACCCCAAACAGTAGGGATCCCAGACGTGTCCAAAATGCAAGAAGTACCGTCCGGGAGCCAAGCGTGATGGGAAACAAGTCTCATTTCGGATGCCGAAGTCCGGACACATTAGCGGGATTGCCTTGAGAAGGCTGCGAGGCGAGACCTCGAGCGCTGGCCGGATCTTTGCGTTGACAAACACCGAGGCCGAGACGGTCTCCGAAATGGTCCAAGGTACCATCTATCTTAATGGGAATAAATTGCAAGCATTGTATGATTCGGGTGCCGGTCATTCGTTTATATCATATGATTGTGCAAGTCGTTTAGGAATGCATGCACTGTAGTTTACCTTTTGATCTGGTAGTGTCTACACCCCTTTGGGTGTAAAGTCTTTAGCTTCGACGCGTGTATGAGCTGTACCGCTAACGTGGATGGGCGAGTTTCAAAGATAGATCTCATCCGTCTACCTCTTCACGGCATCGACGTCATTTTCGATCGAATTGGCTAACGGCCAACGGTGCAATGATCGATTGTGGCAAGAAGAAGATATCATTTCCGGAGACAAGGTTGATGTGAGCTTGAGCTTTCTCTCCGCTACGAGAAGTTGATCGATGCGTGAAACGGGGATGCCATGCCTACATGGTATTCTTTTCGGTTAAAGCGAAGCCGAACTTTCACTCCGGGATATCCTGTGGTGAATGATTTTCCGATGTATTTCCGGAGGATCTCTTTGAGTTACCTCTATCCGAGAGGTGGAGTTCAATATTGAATTGATGCAGCGGGATCAATATCAAAGCGCCGTATCGTATGGCTCCAAATGAAATGCAAGAGTTGAAGAAAGCAGTGGAAGAACTTCGAAGAAGGGGTTCATTCGACCCAGTGTATCACCACTGGGAGCCCGTCTTGTTTGTGAAAAAGAAAGATGGAAGTTTTCGACTCTGCATCGATTATCGTGAACTAAATAAAGTGATTTGTCAAAAACAAATATCCACTTCCCGGATTGATGATCTTTTGGATCAGTTATCTGGTTCATTTGTCTTTTCAAAGATTGATTTGCGTTCGGGATATCATCGATTCTGAGTCAAAGACGATGATATTTCCAAAACGGCTTTCGAGAACCGAGATATGGGCATTATGAATTCCTTGTGATGCCCGCCGGATTAACAAATGCACTGCGGTATTCATGGATTACATGAACCGTATCTTGACAACACCTAGACCGTTTGTGGTGGTGTTCATTGACGATATACTCGTCTATTCCAAAAAGCGAAAAGAGCATGAAGAACATCTACGCCTAGTGTTGAGCATACTAAGAGAGAAGCGGCTCTACGCAAAGTTGAGCAAATGCGAATTTTGGTTGCCGGAAGTGAGATTTTGGGCCATGTGATATCTAGCGGCGGAGTTCTTTGTTGACCCAGGCAAGGTGGAAGCGGTTAATTTGGAAGAGGCCGAAACGTGTGACGGAGATACGTAGTTTCCTAGGTCTAGCGGGATATTACCGCAGATTTATACGGGATTTCTCGCGTCTTGCCCTACCATTGACAAAGCTTACGAGGAAGAATCAACCCTTCATATGGGGAGATGGCTTGTGAGGAGAGCTTTCGAGAGGCGAGGAGAGGTTGACTACGGCACCGGTATTGATAATCCCGGATCGATGAGACATATGTTGTCTACGGTGATGCCGGTGGGCAAGGATTGGGTTGTGTCCTAATGCAATTGGGCGAGTGGTGGCTTATGCCTCTCGTCATTTGAAGCCGCACAAGTCGAACTATCCTACACACGATTTGGAGCTTGCTTTGCCATCGTGTTCGCTTTGAAGATATGGAGGCATTATCGTACGGTACGGCCACCGTAGAACTATCTGCGACCACAAGAGCACTGAAGTATCTCTTTGATCAAAGGGAACTGAATATGAGGCAACGTCGTTGGATGGAATTCTTTGAAAGACTACAACACGGAGATCAAGTATCACCCGGGGAAAGCAAACGTCGTTGCGGATGCTCTAGCGGGAAGAAGGTGCAAGTGTCATACATGATGATACAAGAGCGAAATTACTTGAAGATTTCGAGACTGAATCTTTCAAACCAAATCTGCATGAATTTCAACGCACCAAGTGACGCCTACCTTGCAAATCTTTTTGTGAGTCAAGGGAGTACGACTGAGAGATGAAGTTGATAAAGCTCGAGACAAGATGATTGGGCAATCTCCATGCGGGAGAAGATCTCTCAAGGTGAAACCCAAGACCACGACCTTTCATCGAGTGGATTGGTCGGACACAAGGGCGCATTTACATACCGCCGGTTGATGAGCGAAGCGGAAGATCTTGGATGAGGCTCATAAGAGTAAGTACACTCTGCATCCGGGAATGGTCAAGATGTACCAGAACTTGAAGGCCGAAGTTTGGTGGCTGGAATGAAAAGAGACGTAACTCGGTACGTATTTGGGTGTCTAACTTGCCGAGAAAGTAAAGATTGAGCACGCGGCGACCCCCAGTCTTACGCAAGGACTAGAAGCGCCGGAGTGGAAATGGGAGAATGTGACCATGGATCTTGTGGTAGGTCTACCTAAGATCGGGCATCACGATACCATTTGGGTGATCGTTGACCGATTAACCAAGTCGGCACATTTCATACCCATTAGCATCCACTACTCTCGAACGATTGGCTGCAATCTACATCAAAGAGATCGTGAGGCGCACGGAGTCCCTAAGAGTATTATCTCGATCGGGATACTCGATTCCAATCCGCTTTTGGCAAGCACTACATGAAGGAATGGGTACCAAGCTGAAGTTCGGTTCGGCTTATCACCCTCAAACCGACGGTCAATCGGAGAGGACGATACGGTATTTGGAGGATATCTTTGCGAGCATGTGCCCTGGATTTCAAAGGAAATTGGGACGAACACCTCTCACTAGCGGAATTCGCGTATAACAATAGTTATCATTCAAGCATACAAATGGCCCCGTTCGAGGCTTTGTATGGGCGAAAGTGCCAATCGCCTTTATCTTTGGACGGATGCGTACGAAAGCGTTGCTTGGACCGGATATGCTAAAAGAGACCTCCGAGCGAGATCGCTACGATCAAGAAGAGACTCCTTCTTTGCGCACACGGTAGACGGAAGAGCTATGCGAGATAAGAGGAGAAGACCGTTGAAGTTTGAAGTCGGAGACCATGTGTGTTTACGAAATTATCTCCGATGTAACCGGTGTCGCGAGAACACTAAAGAGAAAGAAGCTTAGTCACGTTACGTTGGACCAATTGAAGTGTTAGCCGGCGAGGACCGGTTGCGTATCAACTAGCGTTACCCCGAACACGAGTAATCTCCACGATGTTTTTCACGTGTCTGGCGAAGAAATACCTACCGGATCGAGATCATGTCATAAAGTACGATGATGTTGAAGTACGGCATGATAACACCTTTGTAGTCGGCCGGAGCAAATTCTCGAACGCCGGGAGAAACGGCTTAGGACTAAAACTATCCGATAGTGAAGGTGGTGCGGAAGGGTTTGTCATCAAACGAGGCAACTTGGGAAACCGAGAGTGACATGAAGGAGAAGTACCCGAGTTTATGGCCCGTAGTCTAGTGAGTATAGATTAAATTTCGAGGCGAAATTTTGTTTAAGGGGGAGAGAAATGTAATACCGGATTTTAGCAAATCGGAATTTACGAGATAAAGGAAAATTAATGAATATTTTAATGAAGTAAATTCATGAGATAAAACTATTATAGAAAATTGTTATAATTATAGAGTAAATTGTTGAAAAAGTTACGGGAAAATCGATGAATAGAATGACTAAAAATGATATAATGGTGATAAAAACGGTCTAAAAATATTATGATAAATGCGAAAGATCATGAAAAATTATGAGAAAAATATGGAAGTGTTATCCCTAATTATGAGAATTTAATAAATTATTTCAGAGGAAATAACATGAAGAAAAGTTTAAAAAGCATTTGAGAACCATAAAGTAACTTTGATGGGGTAAACATTTTTAATATTTTACATAGGATATAAAATGACAATATCGGTATAGAAGTTTGAAAGATAACAATATACTGTAAATTAGTAAAGATAAATATATGAAGAAACCTGATCTGAAAAGATCACTAAACGAAGAAATTAGGCCGATTAAGCCCTAACGAAGGCGGGGGTAAAAGCGGGAATTTTTGGTAAAAAATATTATATTTTTAAAAAATGGAAAAAATTATAGAAAAATAAATAAATCTGAATTTTTAAAAGAGGGGTCGAAATTATGGTTATTTTTAATTAAAAAGAATTGTTTAAATAATTAAAATGGTAATTAGAATAAAATAATAATATAATGCGGTGAGTCGGCTTATAGGCGGGCCCAGGGAAAAGTTAGAAATAAATTCTACAGGTAAACCAGAGGTAAAAGTCTTTTTCGGACTGATCAAATTAAGAACAAGTGAATTTTTACCCGAAGAAAGAATTTACCAGACGTCGATTCATGACCGAAAACCCTAATTCCTAATAAGACGGAAAGGCGATCGGATAGAGTAGAGCCGGATAGGCAAAGTGAGAACCTATAGAAACAATTGCGTGTTTTCAAACACGGGATTAAGTTAGGCAACCCTTTGGACGTTTTACGATTGGCGAATTATTGTCGAGAAGTTGGTTCTATCGGAAGCGATTTAAAGTAGCCGGACGCGTTTGTCCGAATATCTTCCGACGCACCGGAGAATACCTGGATATGATCAAAAAGAGGATCAAAATATATAATATGAAAGAGGATGAAAAGATCTTCAAAGTTACATGCCCGGATTTTTGAGTTTTGCGAAATCGCGCGAAACGGACACCGTCGGGTAGCTTTATCGGATAGGAGGCCATAAAGCAAGATGAAAAATCAATCTTTGACTTTTGGGGGACCAAGAGGTCGGCCAAGACCTTGAATGGTCAAGATTGCATCTTACAAAACCCTAGATCCAACGGCGAGAATCATTTACGAAGACTTTTTGTTAATACCCGCCTTGTCCCTCCCTTTTTCTATAAATAGCACCCTTCCCTTCTTCATTCTTCACACCTTTTCTTCTCTCTACCTTGGCGAAACTTAGAGTGAGAAGCTCTGCAAAAGTTTTGCCTTAGCTCGAGTAAGTTCTTTGTCCTTAGTTTTTAGTTTAGTAGTTCTTTCGGTAGTTATAGTAGAGCTTGTTGTTTTGATCTAGGAAGTTTGAGAATTTGTTCCTATGCTTGTTTTTATGCCTCATTGCATTGAAAGATGCTGACGAGGTAAAAACATAGTGGGGATAATTTTGAAATGGAATACGGTCAAAGTAACGAAGTTCGCGCGAATTCCGCCAAATTAGGGGTAGAAGGGCAAAATGGTAATTTTTACCTAAAATGCCGGTTATGATGTCAAATCACTAATGAAAGTGATATTACTCGATAGGGCATCGAAACTCGATTTCTTTGCCGTTCTGTTGCCCGACGTGCGTTGTCGAACATTTCACGTTTTTTAGTAAAAATACGTTTTTCCGCGAAGTACCTAACGTCGTCAACGAAGGTACGGACGCGTCTTTGTAACACTAATCTTGTACTTCTTAAATGCATATATATGTGATAGATATGTTCGTAGACCGATATACGAACGGTTTTACGGGTTATAGTCATGATAACGCTTGTAGTATGTTTTTCTAGCGGCGAGAACACGAGTGGTATCGTGGCTTGGTGAATAGTGCAAGTTTGTTATTGTTGTTTTACATTGTGGGGCTTTACATCTTTGCGTAATGCTTATGTTTTGTCGGCATAATGATCATGCATTTGTATGCTTATGTAGTGATATCTTGTTGTATTGTCTAGAATATACATTATCGTATATCTTTGTATTGTTTGGGTTTGAGATTAACCGTTTACGAGATTCAATGCGGTGAATTGAATCTCGGCTATAGCATCGAGGATCCGGAGGAATACGGATCGAAGATCGAGGCAAGCATCGATAGACGTGCGGCCAGAGACTTATCTATCTTTACCGCTTTCGGTTATTCACTTTCAAACTCTAGGATTAATGTAATCATTACAATGTTACATTGTGGTTGATGTTTGTTATGAATCAGTTACTCTTTCGCTCCAATGCTCTACTCTGATTACTCTGCTTGAAATATTTGGAAACGTTTAAAAAAAAAAAAAAATATTCCGCCGTTTTCAAATGGGATGTTACAGTAAAACTAGCGGCTGAGGTATCTTTTGTCGTCACGGCGTGGTTGCGCCCCAGAGACATTTATGGTATCAGAGCAGTAGTCCTGGCATTGATATGACTATGTTATTACGGATAGTATGGTAGGACAGTTAAGGCTAGTCTATGTGGGTGTGGCCAATCAGTCGCCATAGAGTTGGTGAGGTCCCCATGATAGACACTTATCGGCCATTCTGTTCGGATAACGGAGTTATGTTCAAAAAGCCTTTTAAATTGTGAGCACATTTTTGAAAATGAGTGCGAGATAGCCCTAAGTCGGTGTACCGATCGGGACTGGTATACCATTCGAACCGGTGTACCACCCTTTGTCGGTGCATCATTCTAACCCGAGAATCGGTAAATCCATCGTCTATATTCATATTTGATATCGATAATTCTTATAACTCGATATCGTCTCGATAACTCGTAATTCGATAATCGTCGGTTTGTCGGACGACTATTACATCTCTAGCGCGAGCTTATATGTGGAGCGGGCCACGCCGGATGAAACTCCGAGACCAACAAGGATAGATACATGCAGTATTTGACTCATGTAGAGGAACTCCGATACGAAATTCCGTACCCGTTTCTAAGTAGACCGAATCAACGAAATCCGAACGAGGGGAAATAGTACGAGTGTCCGTTCGTTTGTAGTATTAGTGTGATAAAGTCTGCGATAGACTAATCATTGTCTTCCTAAATCTAACGTTTTCCCTATGGTTTGATAAATAGTTATCTTACTTGCCGCGAAAATTTTAGTTTCCGATGCATATCTCTTGGTTACTACAACCGGACCGCGACCGTGTCATTAAGTAGGAGGTATCTTGTGTTGTCATGGTGTATGGGCGCCATGGAAACATTTAAGGTATCTTGTGTTACCATGGTGTATGGGCGCCATGGAGACATTTTGATATCTAGTGTTGATGGGTGCGGTATATGGGTGCCACGGGAAACACTATATATCAAAGTACGACATGACAAGATCTTGTAAAATATGTTTGAATAAAGAGGGGTTGTAACTTGTTGTAATATATGACTTGTACTAGGACTAGACCGACTAATATGTAAAATGTTATGAAATGAATATATGTGAATATATATATTTCAATGTAAAAATCATTGTGTCATTTCTAATATTTACATATTTGTTAAATAAATAAAGGAAAAAGAATAAGACATGGCCATTATGAGAGGTAGGTGTACCAAGGGGCGAGGCCGAGGCCGAGGTCGTGGTAGACGGAGGCGGACAACCTCAACCAGACGAAATACCCGAACAAAATATACCAAATCAGCCGAGACCAAAATGAAGTGCAAGAACTGAGAAGAACTCTCGAAGAGCGAGAGCTCTCATAGATGCACTCTTGGCAAGGCAACATCAACGGGATGAAGAAGCCCAAAAGGCAGTGGAAGCACGACAACACGAGGAAGAACGTGATGAGGAAAGTGACAATGACAACGACGAAGAAGAAGATGATAATGAAGAGGAGGACAACGATGAACATAACGATGAAGAAAATGAATCGATCGATCCGATCACCTCCACGACAAGGAAGAAGAGAAAGAACCACGAAAGCTGGGTCAACCGGTTACGCAAGCTTAAACCACCCGGTTTCCGTGGAAAGAGTGAATTGGCCGAGGATTGGCTTCGAGTGCGGAGAAGATATTCGAAGTCATTGAGTGCCGAGAAACCGGAAGGCTCGGTGGCAATCTACAAGCTAGAGGGCGATGCCCACAGGTGGTGGAAGAGTGTTTCCACAACCCTTCAAGGCCTTTGTTACTTGGGAGGTATTCCTGGAGCAGTTCAACGACAGTATTTTCCTCCCTCGGCACGGGTGATTAAGGAAGAAGAATTTCTTCACATCCAAAGCGAGGGAAATGAAGAATCGTTCGACGATTACTTCGCGCGTTTCACCAACTGTCTCGTTATTCATCATATCCGAACAGCCACAAAAATGAGAGCTGGAAGGCGAATCGACTAGTGAATAGGACTGAAATATGACATAAGGGCGAGGCTAGTATCGCAGCGGTTTCCGAGAATGGCCCAAGTTTGTGGAATCTGTAGATTGATCGAGCGCAATTTGAAAGAAGCTGCGCAAATTCCGGGCCAAGAAGGAAACAATGCAACCCGCAGTGGGTCTAACCGCGGAGGCTCCTCGCGAAGAGGAAGGCGCCTTGGAGCGATAACCGAGGCGGAAACAAGAGACCCTACCAAACTGGACAATTGAATTACCCCAAACAGGGATCCCAGACGTGTCCAAAATGCAAGAAGTACCGTCCGGAGCCAAGCGCTGTGATGGGAAACAAGTCATTTCGGATGCCGAAGTGCGGACACATTAGTCGGGATTGCCTTGAGAAGGCTGCAGAGGCGAGACCTCAGAGCGCTGGCCGGATCTTTGCGTTGACAAACACCGAGGCCAGACAGTCTCCAGAAATGGTCCAAGGTACCATCTATCTTAATGGGAATAAATTGCAAGCATTGTATGATTCAGGTGCCGGTCGTTCGTTTATATCATATGATTGTGCAAGTCGTTTAGGAATGCATGCACCTGGTAGTTTACCTTTTGATCTGGTAGTGTCTACACCATTTGGGTGTAAAGTCTTTAGCTTCGACGCGTGTATGAAGCGTACCGCTAACGTGGATGGGCGAGTTTCAAAGATAGATCTCATCCGTCTACCTCTTCACGCATCGACGTCATTTTCGTCGAATTGGCTAACGGCCAACGGTGCAATGATCGATTGTGGCAAGAAGAAGATATCATTTCCGGAGACAAGGTTGATGTGAGCGAGCTTTCTCTCCGCTACGAAGTTGATCGATGCGTGAAACGGGGATGCCATGCCTACATGGTATTCTTTTCGGTTAAAGCGAAGCCGAACTTTCACTCCAGGATATCCTGTGGTGAATGATTTTCCGATGTATTTCGGAGGATCACCGAGTTACCTCTATCCGAGAGGTGGAGTTCAATATTGAATTGATGCAGCACGGGATCAATATCAAAGCGCCGTATCGTATGGCTCCAAATGAAATGCAAGAGTTGAAGAAACATTTGGAAGAACTTCGAAGAAGGGGTTCATTCGACCCAGTGTATCGCACAAGGGAGCCCGGTCTTGTTTGTGAAAAAGAAAGATGGAAGTTTTCGACTACGCATCGATTATCGTGAACTAAATAAAGTGACTGTCAAAAACAAATATCCACTTCCCCGGATTGATGATCTTTTGGATCGGTTATCTGGTTCATTTGTCTTTTCAAAGATTGATTTACGTTCGGGATATCATCGATTCTACGAGTCAAAGACGATGATATTTCCAAAACGGCTTTCAGAACGAGATATGGGCATTATGAATTCCTTGTGATGCCCTTCGGATTAACAAATGCACTGCGGTATTCATGGATTACATGGCTTGTATCTTCCGACAACACCTAGACCGGTTTGTGGTGGTGTTCATTGACGATATACTCGTCTATTCCCAAAGCGAAAAGAGCATGAAGAACATCTACGCCTAGTGTTGAGCATACTAAGAGAGAAGCGGCTCTACGCAAAGTTGAGCAAATGCGAATTTTGGTTGCCGGAAGTGAGATTTTGGGCCATGTGATATCTAGCGGCGGAGTTTCTTGTTGACCCGAGCAAGGTGGAAGCGGTTACGGGTGGAAGAGGCCAAAAACGGTGACGGAGATACGTAGTTTCCTAGGTCGCGGGATATTACCGCAGATTTATACGGGATTTCTCGCGTCTTGCCCTACCATTGACAAAGCTTACGAGGAAGAATCAACCCTTCATATGGGAGAGATGGCGTGAGGAGAGCTTTCGAGACCGAGGAGGAGAGGTTGACTACGGCACCGGTATTGATAATCCCGCATCCCGATGAGACATATGTTGTCTACGGTGATGCCGGTGGGCAAGGATTGGGTTGTGTCCTAATGCAATTGGGCAGAGTGGTGGCTTATGCCTCTCGTCAGCTGAAGCCGCACAAGTCGAACTATCCTACACACGATTTGGAGCTTGCGCCATCGTGTTCGCTTTGAAGATATGGAGGCATTATCATGCGGTACGGCCGTAGAACTATCTGCGACCACAAGAGCACGAAGTATCTCTTTGATCAAAGGGAACTGAATATGAGGCAACGTCGTTGGATGGAATTGCTGAAAGACTACAACGGAGATCAAGTATCACCCGGGAAAGCAAACGTCGTTGCGGATGAAGCGGGGAAGAAGGTGCAAGTGTCATACATGATGATACAAGAGCAGAAATTACTTGAAGATTTCGAGACTGAATCTTTCAAACCAAATCTGCATGAATTTCAACGCACCAAGTGACGCCTACCTTGCAAATCTTTTTGTGAGTCAAGGGAGTACGACACTGAGAGATGAAGTTGATAAAGCTCGGAGACAAGATGATTGGGCAATCTCCATGCAGGAGAAGATCTCTCAAGGTGAAACCCAAGACCACGACCTTTCATCGAGTGGATTGGTCGGACACGTGGGCGCATTTACATACCGCCGGTTGATGCTGAAGCGGAAGATCGGATGAGGCTCATAAGAGTAAGTACACTCTGCATCCGGGAATGGTCAAGATGTACCAGAACTTGAAGGCCGAAGTTTGGTGGCCTGGAATGAAAAGAGACGTAACTCGACGTAGGCTGGGTGTCTAACTTGCCGGAAAGTAAAGATTGAGCACCGGCGACCCCCGGTCTTCGCAAGGACTAGAACCGGAGTGGAAATGGGAGAATGTGACCATGGATCTTGTGGTAGGTCTACCTAAGATCAGGCATCACGATACCATTTGGGTGATCGTTTACCGATTAACCAAGTCGGCACATTTCATACCCATTAGCATCCACTACTCTCCAGAACGATTGGCTGCAATCTACATCAAAGAGATCGTGAGGCGCATGGAGTCCCTAAGAGTATTATCTACGATCGGGATACTCGATTCCAATCCCGCTTTTGGCAAGCACTACATGAAGGAATGGGTACCAAGGCGAAGTTCAGTTCGGCTTATCACCCTCACGGTCAACCGACGGTCAATCGAGCATGTGCCTGGACTTCAAAGGACGATACGAACACCTCTACTTTGGAGGATATCATACAAATTTGCTTTGTATGGGCATGTGCCCTGGACTTCAAAGGAAATTGGGACGAACACCTCTCACTAGCGGGAGAATTCGCGTATAACAATAGTTATCATTCAAGCATACAAATGGCCCGGATTTTAGCAAATCGGAATTTCGAGATAAAGGAAAATTAATGAATATTTTAATGAAGTAAATTCATGAGATAAAACTATTATAGAAAATTGTTATAATTATAGAGTAAATTGTTGAAAAAGTTACGGGAAAATCGAGCAAACTGGAATTTCGCGAGAGAATGACTAAAAATGATATAATGGTGATAAAAACGGTCTAAAAATATTATGATAAATCTGATTGAAAGATCATGAAAAATTATGAGAAAAATATGGAAGTGTTATCCCTAATTATGAGAATTTAATAAATTATTTCAGAGGAAATAACATGAAGAAAAGTTTAAAAAGCATTTCGGAGAACCATAAAGTAACTTGATGGGGTAAACATTTTTAATATTTTACATAGGATATAAAATGACAATATCGGTATAGAAGTTTGAAAGATAACAATATACTGTAAATTAGTAAAGATAAATATATGAAGAAACGATCTGAAAAGATCACTAAACGAAGAAATTAGGCCCGATTAAGCCCTAACGAAGGCAGGGGTAAAACGGGAATTTTTGGTAAAAAATATTATATTTTTAAAAAATGGAAAAAATTATAGAAAAATAAATAAATCTGAATTTTTAAAAGAGGGGGTCGAAATTATGGTTATTTTTAATTAAAAAGAATTGTTTAAATAATTAAAATGGTAATTAGAATAAAATAATAATATAATGCGGTGAGTCGGCTTATAGGCGGGGATAGAGGGAAAAGTTAGAAATAAATTCTACAGGTAAACCGAGAGGTAAAAGTCTTTTTGACTGATCAAATTAAGAACAAGTGAATTTTTACGAAGAAAGAATTTACCAGACGTCGATTCCATGAAGAAAACCTAATTCCTAATAAGACGGAAAGGCGATCGGATAGAGTAGAGCCGGATAGGCAAAGTGAGAACCTATAGAAACAATTGCGTGTTTTCAAACACGGGATTAAGTTAGGCAACCTTTGGACGTTTTACGATTCGGCGAATTATTGTCCGGAAGTTGGTTCTATCGGAAGCGATTTAAAATGTAGGACGCGTTTGTCCGAATATCTCCGCGCACCGGAGAATACCTGGATATGATCAAAAAGAGGATCAAAATAGATAATATGAAAGAGGATGAAAAGATCTTCAAAGTTACATGCCCGGATTTTTGAGTTTTTGCGAAATCGCGCGAAACGGACACCGCCGGGTAGCTTTATCGGCCCAGGAGGCCATAAAGCAAGATGAAAAATCAATCTTTGACTTTTGGGGGACCAAGAGGTCGGCCAAGACCTTGAATGGTCAAGATTGCATCTTACAAAACCCTAGATCCAACGGCGGAATCATTTACGAAGACTTTTTGTTAATACCCGCCTTGTCCTCCCTTTTTCTATAAATAGCACCCTTCCCTTCTTCATTCTTCACACCTTTTCTTCTCTCTACCTTGGCGAAACTTAGAGTGAGAAGCTCTGCAAAAGTTTTGCCTTAGCTCGAGTAAGTTCTTGTCCTTAGTTTTTAGTTTTAGTAGTTCTTTCGGTAGTTATAGTAGAGCTGTTGTTTTGATCTAGGAAGTTTGAGAATTTGTTCCTATGCTTGTTTTTATGCCTCATTGCATTGAAAGATGCTGACGAGGTAAAAACATAGTGGGGATAATTTTGAAATGGAATACGGTCAAAGTAACGAAGTTACGCGAAATTCCGCCAAATTAGGGGTAGAAGGGCAAAATGGTAATTTTACCTAAAATGCCGAGTTATGATGTCAAATCACTAATGAAAGTGATATTACTCGATAGGGCATCGAAACTACGATTCTTTTTGAATTTATTTGCCGACGTGCGTTGTCGAACATTTCACGTTTTTAGTAAAAATCGTTTTTCGCCGAAGTACCTAACGTCGTCAACGAAGGTACGGACGCGTCTTGTAACACTAATCTTGTACTTCTTAAATGCATATATATGTGATAGATATGTTCGTAGACCGATATACGAGACAGTTTTACACGGGTTATAGTCATGATAACTTGTAGTATGTTTTCTAGCGGCGAGAACACGAGTGGTATCGTGGCTTTGGTGAATAGTGCAATTTGTTATTGTTGTTTTACATTGTGGGGCTTTACATATTGCGTAATGCTTATGTTTTGTCGGCATAATGATCATGCATCGTTTGTATGCTTATGTAGTGATATCTTGTTGTATTGTCTAGAATATACATTATCGCTATCTTTGTATTGTTTGGGTTTGAGATTACCGTTTTTGAGATTCAATGCGGTGAATTGAATCTCGGCTATAACTTATCGAGGATCCGGAGGAATACGGATCGAAAGATCGAAGGCAAGCATGCGATAGACGTGCGACGGAGACTTATCTATCTTTATCAGCTTTCGGTTATTCGATTTCAAACTCTAGGATTAATGTAATCATTACAATGTTACACTATGGTTGATGTTTGTTATGAATCAGTTACTCTTTCGCTCCAATGCTCTACTCTGATTACTCTGCTTGAAATATTTGGAAACGTTTAAAAAAAAAACTATTCCGCTGTTTTCAAATGGGATGTTACATTTATGGTATCGGAAGCGGTAGTCCTGGCATTTGATATGACTATGTTATTACGGATAGTATGGTAGGACGAGTTAAGGCTAGTCTATGTGGGTGTGGCCAATCGGTCGCCATAGAGTTGGTGAGGTCCCCATGATAGACACTTATTGGCCGTTACGTTCGGATAACGGAGTTATGTTCAAAAAGCCTTTTAAATTGTGAGCACATTTTTGAAAATGAGTGCGAGATAGCCCTAAGTCGGTGTACCGGTGCGGGTGGTATACCATTACGAGCCGGTGTACCACCCTCTGTCGGTGCATCATTCTAACCCAGAATCAATAAATCCATCGTCCATATTCATATTTGATATCAGTTTCTTATAATTCTGATAATCGTCAGTTTGATAATCGACGACTATTACGTCTAGCGCGAGCTTATATGTGGAGCTAGGCCACGCCGGATGAAACTCGAGACCAACAAGGATAGATACATGCAGTATTTGACTCATGTAGAGGAACTCCGATACGAAATTCCGTACCCGTTTCTAAGTAGACCGAATCAACGAAATCTGAACGAGGGGAAATAGTACGAGTGTCGTTCGTTTGTAGTATTAGTGTGATAAAGTCTGCGATAGACTAATCATTGTCTTCCTAAATCTAACGTTTTCCCCTATGGTTTGATAAATAGTTATCTTACTTGCCGCGAAAATTTTAGTTTCCGATGCATATCTCTTGGTTACTACAACCGGACCCGGCCTAGTGTCATTAAGTAGGAGGTATCTTGTGTTGTCATGGTGTATGGGCGCCATGGAAACATTTAAGGTATCTTGTGTTACCATGGTGTATGGGCGCCATGGAGACATTTTGATATCTAGTGTTTGCCACGGTATATGGGTGCCACGGGAAACACTATATATCAAAGTACGACATGACAAGATCTTTGTGGTGAGCGAATTCTCGATCACAAGAACACGGATAGAGTAAAGTTCGGAGCGTATAGTCCAAATTTTAGTTTGTATCTCCAAGCACCTGGGAGATTGTAAAATATGTTTGAATAAAGAGGGGTTGTAACTTGTTGTAATATATGACTTGTACTAGGACTAGACCGACTAATATGTAAAATGTTATGAAATGAATATATGTGAATATATATATTTCAATGTAAAAATCATTGTGTCATTTCTAATATTTACATATTTGTTAAATAAATAAAGGAAAAAGAATAAGACATGGCCATTATGAGAGGTACCGGTGTACCAAGGGGCCGAGGCGAGGCCGAGGTTGGTAGACGCGGAGGCGAGACAACCTCAACCAGACGAAATACCGAACAAAATATACCAAATCAGCCAGACCAAAATGAAGTGCAAGAAGCGAGAAGAACTCTAAGCGAGAGAGCTCTCATAGATGCACTCTTGGCAAGGCAACATCAACGGGATGAAGAAGCCCAAAGGCGGTTGGAAGCACGACAACACGAGGAAGAACGTGATGAGGAAAGTGACAATGACAACGACGAAGAAGAAGATGATAATGAAGAGGAGGACAACGATGAACATAACGATGAAGAAAATGAATCGATCGATCCGTCACCTCCACGACAAGGAAGAAGAGAAAGAACCACGGAAAAAGGTGGGTCAACCGGTTACGCAAGCTTAAACCACCCGGTTTCCGTGGAAAGAGTGAATTGGGCGAGGATTGGCTTACGAGTGCGGAGAAGATATTCGAAGTCATTGAGTGCCGGGAAACCGGAAGGCTCGGTGGCAATCTACAAGCTAGAGGCGATGCCCAGCGGGTGGTGGAAGAGTGTTTCCACTGACCCTTCAAGGCCTGTTACTTGGGAGGCATTCTGGAACAGTTCAACGAACAATATTTTCCTCCTCGGTACGAGGTGATTAAGGAAGAAGAATTTCTTCACATCCGGCGAGGAAATGAAGAATCGTTCGACGATTACTTCGCCGCGTTTCACCAACTTTGTCTCGTTATTCATCATATCGAACGAGCCACAAAAATGAGAGGCTGGAAGGCGAATCGACTAGTGGCCGGATTGAAATATGACATAAGGCGAGGCTAGTATCGCAGCAATTTCCGAAGATGGCCCAAATTTGTGGAATCTGCCAGATTGGCGGCGCAATTTGAAAGAAGCTGCGCAAATTCGAGGCCAAGAAGGAAACAATGCAACCCGCGGTGGGTTTAACCGCGGAGGCTCCTCGCGAAGAGGAAGGCGCCTTGGAGGCGATAACGAGGCGGAAACAAGAGACCCTACCAAACTGGACAATTGAATTACCCCAAACAGTAGGGATCCCGAGACGTGTCCAAAATGCAAGAAGTACCATCCGGGAGCCAAGTTTGTGATGGGAAACAAGTCATGTTTCGGGTGCCGAAGCACTGGACACATTGGCGGGATTGCCACGAGAAGGCTGCGGAGGCGAGACCTCGAGCGCTGGCCGGATCTTTGCGTTGACAAACACCGAGGCCGAGACGGTCTCCGGAAATGGTCAAGGTACCATCTATCTTAATGGGAATAAATTGCAAGCATTGTATGATTCGGGTGCCGGTCATTCGTTTATATCATATGATTGTGCAAGTCGTTTAGGAATGCATGCTGTAGTTTACCTTTTGATCTGGTAGTGTCTACACCCTTTGGGTGTAAAGTCTTTAACCGACGCGTGTATGAACTGTACCGCTAACGTGGATGGGCGAGTTTCAAAGATAGATCTCATCCGTCTACCTCTTCCACGGCATCGACGTCATTTTCGATCGAATTGGCTAACGGCCAACGGTGCAATGATCGATTGTGGCAAGAAGAAGATATCATTTCCGGAGACAAGGTTGATGTGAGCTGAGCTTTCTCTCCGCTACGAAGTTGATCGATGCGTGAAACGGGGATGCCATGCCTACATGGTATTCTTTTCGGTTAAAGCGAAGCCGAACTTTCACTCCGGGATATCCTGTGGTGAATGATTTTCCCGATGTATTTCCGGAGGATCTCGGCTGAGTTACCTCTATCCGAGAGGTGGAGTTCAATATTGAATTGATGCACGGCACGGAGATCAATATCAAAGCGCCGTATCGTATGGCTCCAAATGAAATGCAAGAGTTGAAGAAGCATTTGGAAGAACTTCGAAGAAGGGGTTCATTCGACCCGAGTGTATCACCACAGGGAGCCCGGTCTTGTTTGTGAAAAAGAAAGATGGAAGTTTTCGACTACGCATCGATTATCGTGAACTAAATAAAGTAGTCAAAAACAAATATCCACTTCCCCGGATTGATGATCTTTTGGATCGGTTATGCGGTTCTTTGTCTTTTCAAAGATTGATTTGCGTTCGGGATATCATCGATTACGAGTCAAAGACGATGATATTTCCAAAGCGGCTTTGAGAACCCGGATATGGGCATTATGAATTCCTTGTGATGCCCTTCGGATTAACAAATGCACTGCGGTATTCATGGATTACATGAGGCAAGTATCTTAGACAACACCTAGACCGGTTTGTGGTGGTGTTCATTGACGATATACTCGTCTATTCCAAAAGCGAAAAGAGCATGAAGAACATCTACGCCTAGTGTTGAGCATACTAAGAGAGAAGCGGCTCTACGCAAAGTTGAGCAAATGCGAATTTTGGTTGCGGAAGTGAGATTTACAGGCCATGTGATATCTAGCGGCGGAGTTCTTGTTGACCCGAGCAAGGTGGAAGCGGTTACGGATTTGGAAGAGGCCGAAACGATGTGACGGAGATACGTAGTTTCCTAGGTCTAGCGGGATATTACCGCAGATTTATACGGGATTTCTCGCGTCTTGCCCTACCATTGACAAAGCTTACGAGGAAGAATCAACCCTTTGTATGGGGAGATGGCGTGAGGAGAGCTTTCGAGAGGCGAGGAGAGGTTGACTACGGCACCGGTATTGATAATCCCAGATCGATGAGACATATGTTGTCTACGGTGATGCCGGTGGGCAAGGATTGGGTTGTGTCCTAATGCAATTGGGCGAGTGGTGGCTTATGCCTCTCGTCGGTTGAAGCCGCACGAGTCGAACTATCCTACACACGATTTGGAGCTTGCGCCATCGTGTTCGCTTTGAAGATATGGAGGCATTATGCATGCGGTACGGCCGTAGAACTATCTGCGACCACAAGAGCTGAAGTATCTCTTTGATCAAAGGGAACTGAATATGAGGCAACGTCGTTGGATGGAATTCTTTGAAAGACTACAACACTGGAGATCAAGTATCACCCGGGGAAAGCAAACGTCGTTGCGAGATGCTCTCTAGCGGGAAGAAGGTGCAAGTGTCATACATGATGATACAAGAGCGAAATTACTTGAAGATTTCGAGACTGAATCTTTCAAACCAAATCTGCATGAATTTCAACGCACCAAGTGGCCTACCTTGCAAATCTTTTTGTGAGTCAAGGGAGTACGACTGAGAGATGAAGTTGATAAAGCTCGAGACAAGATGATTGGGCAATCTCCGTGCGGGAGAAGATCTCTCAAGGTGAAACCCAAGACCACGACCTTTCATCGAGTGGATTGGTCGGACACGAGGCGCGTTTACATACCGCCGGTTGATGAATTAAAGCGGAAGATCTTGGATGAGGCTCATAAGAGTAAGTACACTCTGCATCCGGGAATGGTCAAGATGTACCGAGAACTTGAAGGCGAAGTTTGGTGGCTGGAATGAAAAGAGACGTAACTCGATACGTAGGCTGGGTGTCTAACTTGCCGAGAAAGTAAAGATTGAGCACCGGCGACCCCACAGTCTTCGCAAGGACTAGAAGCTATAGGGAGTGGAAATGGGAGAATGTGACCATGGATCTTGTGGTAGGTCTACCTAAGATCGAGGCATCACGATACCATTTGGGTGATCGTTGACCGATTAACCAAGTCGGCACATTTCATACCCATTAGCATCCACTACTCTCGAACGATTGGCTGCAATCTACATCAAAGAGATCGTGAGGCGCACGGAGTCCCTAAGAGTATTATCTACGATCGGGATACTCGATTCCAATCCGCTTTTTTGGCAAGCACTACATGAAGGAATGGGTACCAAGCTGAAGTTCGGTTCGGCTTATCACCCTCAAACCGACGGTCAATCGAGAGGACGATACGAGGTATTTGGAGGATATCTTTGCGAGCATGTGCCCTGGATTTCAAAGGAAATTGGGACGAACACCTCTCGCTAAGCGGGAGTCGCGTATAACAATAGTTATCATTCAAGCATACAAATGGCCCCGTTCGAGGCTTTGTATGGGCGAAAGTGCCAATCGCCTTTATCTTTGGACGGATGCGTAAAAGCGGTTGCTTGGACCGGATATGCTAAAAGAGACCTCGAGCAGATCGCTCGATCAAGAAGAGACTCTTCTTGCACACGGTAGACGGAAGAGCTATGCGAGATAAGAGGAGAAGACCAGTTGAAGTTTGAAGTCGGAGACCATGTGTTTTACGAAATTATCTCCGATAACCGGTGTCGCGGAACACTGAAAAGAAAGAAGCTTAGTCACGTTACGTTGGACCAATTGAAGTGTTAGCCGGCGAGGACCGATTGCGTATCAACTAGCGTTACCCCAGAACTGAGTAATCTCACGATGTTTTTCACGTGTCAGCGAAGAAATACCTACCGGATCGAGATCATGTCATAAAGTACGATGATGTTGAAGTACGGCATGATAACACCTTTGTAGTCGGCGGAGCAAATTCTCGAACGCCGGGAGAAACGGCTTAGGACTAAAACTATCCGATAGTGAAGGTGGTGCGGAAGGGTTTGTCATCAAACGAGGCAACTTGGGAAACCGAGAGTGACATGAAGGAGAAGTACCCGAGTTTATGGCCCGTAGTCTAGTGAGTATAGATTAAATTTCGAGGCGAAATTTTGTTTAAGGGAGAGAAATGTAATACCGGATTTTAGCAAATCTGGAATTTACGAGATAAAGGAAAATTAATGAATATTTTAATGAAGTAAATTCATGAGATAAAACTATTATAGAAAATTGTTATAATTATAGAGTAAATTGTTGAAAAAGTTACGGGAAAATCGATGAACAGAATGACTAAAAATGATATAATGGTGATAAAAACGTCTAAAAATATTATGATAAATGCGAAAGATCATGAAAAATTATGAGAAAAATATGGAAGTGTTATCCCTAATTATGAGAATTTAATAAATTATTTCGGAGGAAATAACATGAAGAAAAGTTTAAAAAGCATTTCGGAATCATAAAGTAACTTGATGGGGTAAACATTTTTAATATTTTACATAGGATATAAAATGACAATATCGGTATAGAAGTTTGAAAGATAACAATATACTGTAAATTAGTAAAGATAAATATATGAAGAAACGATCTGAAAAGATCACTAAACGAAGAAATTAGGCGATTAAGCCTAACGAAGGCGGGGGTAAAACGGGAATTTTGGTAAAAAATATTATATTTTTAAAAAATGGAAAAAATTATAGAAAAATAAATAAATCTGAATTTTTAAAAAGAGGGGTCGAAATTATGGTTATTTTTAATTAAAAAGAATTGTTTAAATAATTAAAATGGTAATTAGAATAAAATAATAATATAATGCGGTGAGTCGGCTTATAGGCGAGGCCAGGGAAAAGTTAGAAATAAATTCTACAGGTAAACCAGAGGTAAAAGTCTTTTCAGACTGATCAAATTAAGAACAAGTGAATTTTTACGAAGAAAGAATTTACCAGACGTCGATTCCATGACCAGAAAACCCTAATTCCTAATAAGACGGAAAGGCGATCGAGATAGAGTAGAGCCGGATAGGCAAAGTGAGAACCTATAGAAACAATTGCGTGTTTTCAAACACGGGATTAAGTTAGGCAACCCTTTGGACGTTTTACGATTCGACGAATTATTGTCAGAAGTTGGTTCTATCGGAAGCGATTTCCGTAGCCGGACGCGTTTGTCAGAATATCTTCCGAGCATATAGGAGAATACCTGGATATGATCAAAAAGAGGATCAAAATAGATAATATGAAAGAGGATGAAAAGATCTTCAAAGTTACATGCAGGATTTTTGAGTTTGCGAAATCGCGCGAAACGGACGCCGTCGGGTAGCTTTATCGGGATAGGAGGCCATAAAGCAAGATGAAAAATCAATCTTTGACTTTTGGGGGACCAAGAGGTCGGCCAAGACCTTGAATGGTCAAGATTGCATCTTACAAAACCCTAGATCCAACGGCGAGGAATCATTTCGAAGACTTTTGTTAATACCCATTTCCTTGTCCCTCCCTTTTTCTATAAATAGCACCCTTCCCTTCTTCATTCTTCACACCTTTTCTTCTCTCTACCTTGGCGAAACTTAGAGTGAGAAGCTCTGCAAAAGTTTTGCCTTAGCTCAGGAAGTAAGTTCTTGTCCTTAGTTTTTAGTTTTAGTAGTTCTTTCGGTAGTTATAGTAGAGAGCTTGTTGTTTTGATCTAGGAAGTTTGAGAATTTGTTCCTATGCTTGTTTTTATGCCTCATTGCATTGAAAGATGCTGACGAGGTAAAAACATAGTGGGGATAATTTTGAAATGGAATACGGTCAAAGTAACGAAGTTACGCGAAATTCCGCCAAATTAGGGGTAGAAGGGCAAAATGGTAATTTTTACCTAAAATGCCAGTTATGATGTCAAATCACTAATGAAAGTGATATTACTCGATAGGGCATCGAAACTCGATTTGCTGAATTCTGTTGCCTGACGTGCCATTGTCGAACATTTCACGTTTTTAGTAAAAGTACGTTTTCCGCCCGAAGTACCTAACGTCGTCAACGAAGGTACGGACGCGTCTTGTAACACTAATCTTGTACTTCTTAAATGCATATATATGTGATAGATATGTTCGTAGACCGATATACGAGACAGTTTTACGGGTTATAGTCATGATAACATGCATAGTATGTTTTTCTAGCGGCGAGAACACGAGTGGTATCGTGGCTTTGGTGAATAGTGCAAGCTGTTATTGTTGTTTTACATTGTGGGGCTTTACATACTGCGTAATGCTTATGTTTTGTCGGCATAATGATCATGCATGTTTGTATGCTTATGTAGTGATATCTTGTTGTATTGTCTAGAATATATTATCGTATCTTTGTATTGTTTGGGTTTGAGATTAAGTTACACGAGATTCAATGCGGTGAATTGAATCTCAGCTATAGCATCGAGGATCCGGAGGAATACGGATCGAAGATCGAGGCAAGCGGCGGATAGACGTGCGGCCGGAGACTTATCTATCTTTACCGCTTTCGGTTATTCACTTTCAAACTCTAGGATTAATGTAATCATTACAATGTTACACTATGGTTGATGTTTGTTATGAATCGATTTACTCTTTCGCTCCAATGCTCTACTCGATTACTCGCTTGAAATATTTGGAAACGTTTAAAAAAAAAAAAAAAAATTCCGCCGTTTTCAAATGGGATGTTATGCCTTGAATCGGATTCTCGAAATTGGCGTGCACTCACTTGTCCGCCATGCATCCAAGCTGCTGCTAATAAGTGAAAGCACCAATTAAACACATTGCTCTTCTGTTAAATTCAGATGAAAGCGCTTTCGAAGGTTTTGTATTGGCCGTATCCCACGGATTTAAAGCATGGAAATCCTAAGTCCTTCTTCATCCACCAAGAAGTTCCCATTATGCCTGTCCTTCACTTAGCAATGAAGAATTCTCGTAAACTTGAGATGTGTGGATATCTTCTTTTGATAGAATGCAAAGAAGCTATATCTGTAATTGTTCCAATAAGAGCTGTGTAAGAAGAAGTATTTCAACCCACATAAGAATTGCTGATCCTGGACCTTCAATCACCCAAAAAAAGAAAGGGTCTACAGAATTGCATGTCAATGCTTCCAAGGCGTTGATTATAATTGGATCGCATATGCCATAGACGGTAGCATCCGATTTTGCATTTATTCAACAAGAGATTTGGTTATTCAGATTCTTCTTTTTAACCTGTACATTGTGCTGATATGTATTCAGCAATATGAGCGAATATGACAATACAAGGGCAGCATCCTTGTTAGCAAGAATATGTGGGGACTGCTCATAGCATCTGTCAGAAAACGCTTCAAGCACCCTTTGTATCTTTTGCTATTCTCCTGGTAGTCTGAATGTCTCAAGAAAGGGACACAGAGCAATGTCTATATTCATATCTTGGAAATCAAATGTTCTAGCAAATTTATGAAGGACCTGAAAAAGCAAGCAACACTTTGGGGACCAAGTTTGTTAGGCAATAGATGTGTTCCTTGTAGAAATTTCAGGCCTTTCTTAGGGTTAAGATTAAAGTGATTAGCTCCAATCATCAATCTTCTCTTCATGTACTTCCTTCGACGGACAAAAAGGGACCTAATTACTTGGATAATTGTAATTTTCACACTTAACTATCCAAAATGGAGTATACTCTTCAAGACTCACAGGTGAATGTTTTGAAATATTAGAGCCATTCCTTGTATAACAGCAATGAGACTATCTAAAGCAAGAATATTCATAGAAGACAAAAGGTAGTTCACAGGAAATGCAGTTTTTGACAATAAATTAGCAAGGTCTTTGAAAACGTTACAATGCATGCTCCGTGTTGCCAACATCTTGAAGATGTGAGAAAATACACTTAATAAGTTCATGCATTGTGTGCCATGTTATCCGCTGCAATAACTCAATTTTAGCACCTGACTTTGGACGCATAGATTTATACAGCGCCATTCCACGCAATTCATTGCACATTGTTTGAAATCTAGCAAAATAAATGAGAACGAGATACTTCCATCCATCCAAAGCAACAAGATGAAACTGGAAACCTTTTAGTAAGAGAAATTTACATCCCTAAAGAAAGCTGGATCCAAGGGCTGACATCCAAAAGAAAGTCAAGATAGAAATTCTATTCTGCAAACTGGGTGAGTTTGGAAGAGTTCTTTAAGGGCAATTCGCAGCAACCAACAGTAAGGCATTTATAGAAAACCCAAGGTTTTAGACTTGATAGCTTCTTTTGTTCAGAATGTAAGCAGCAACCAACGGTACACATATTAGTAACATATTATACAGATTCTGCAAATAATTGCCCGTTTTCCAGCACTAGCCATTCTCCAACTAATGCACTTTTAACATAGTAAAAATAGCGAATAGTTGAGCCCTTGTAAGATGGTGGAATAATGCTAGGCAGACGAGTTGCACAATATAAGCCTAGTTTAGAAGAAATGCCCACTGAAATGTCCTCACACTTGATTTAATGAACTGTTGAATCGTAAAATCTGCTGTTGGAACTTAAAGTTGAACGAAAAATTCCCAATGTAGGGTCGTTAACTTAGCTGAAACGAATTATTCGAATTCTCAAATTTCAGAAGTATGCTAATCCCATGAGCAAATGCAAGAAGAGCTTGTCAGGTGTCACTTGACATGGTCATCGTCTCAGGATCTACTCCACCCACATTTGTTGCATGTTTATCAGAAGTCACTATCTGTCTAGGCTTACTGCTTCGGCCAAGCTTGGGTACATCATTTTTACCAGATTGAATCTTGAAGAGAGTGCCGACATCAAGGATGGGGTCTTGCCGGAGGGGTTTTTAAGCGAAGGGGGCCCACGGAGGGGCGGTTGAGTCCCAAGCGAGGTGTCGCCGAGCATCACCCAGGACCCTATTAGAAGCAATGCATCCACGACCCTCGTCAGCACCCACGTCAACTACCACATCGATAATCCGAACGTCGATTTTCCCAGCCTATCTATTGGCAATATGTGCACTGTATCTCTGACCACGAGAAAAGATGGTTACAGAGATCCAAACAAACTTCCCTGATGGAATTCCCACATCCGTGTTGCATAGAAACATCAAGAGTAAATACCCTTTTGATTGGAAAAAACACGGACCCCATTTGATCCTCACACAGAGAAATGCCCTTTTAGTCCCTGAAAAGGACGAATAAGGGTCGATTAGTGAACATTTTGGTCACTCGCAAATTTCCAAAAAGCCTTTTTTAGTCCATAAAAAAGTCTCATTTTAGTCCCTGGGGACGAAAATGTGGTCCGTCTTTTTTGTTGGGGACCCAAAAGGGTATTTACTCAAATATCAACATAGGGAAGATGGTTGTTTCGTGAGAAAATATGTTAATGCAGCACAAGAAGCAGCGAACGAAATCCGTAAATAAACGCCAGCGCCAAATCCATGACGGCTGAATTCGGTGACTTTTCATCCATCAAACACTGTTTTGGTTTCCGCAGAGAGTGGTGCCTCGGATGGAAAAAGATGACGATCGTGTTTGTTCAACACCATAAACCCTAACTACCAAACTTCATGATTGTTCTTTTGGCAATTGGGAATTGGAATCATTAACCATCTTTGGTTGCGGGAATATAAAATTTATCGATTCCCCATAGGCGGCGCCAATGTTCTGTTATAAAACAACAAATGTCTAGCCCTAATGGACTAGTATGTTAGTAGGATCGTTTTACTCTCTCTCCTAGGTATCTATGGAGCAAATACCTATGAGGATGATAGATTACTGTACACAAATAGGCGTTAGCCAAAGGAGTGGTGTGTGTGCACAGTGATGGCTGAATTGTAAATAGCCAGAGAGAGTCTGTATACCTTTAGGGTTTACCTCTTATTTATAGAGTGTACCTTAGGGTTAGGGTTTGGACTTGTGGGCCTCTGTACCTCTAAGCCCAAGTGATGTGCCGTCATATTTGTGCAATGTGGATTTCCCCTTGTTGGGCCATATATTGAATGTGGGTCTTATACAGGTCCGTAACAAGCACCATTACATTGTGAGAAACATTTATATACTTTAGGAGCGCCACCTCATCTATACTCTGAGTAATTAAAATATAATAACTTATCTTATTTTAATCCTAAATGACAGATGAGTCATCTGGGAAAATTTAAATTTTATGATTTTAAAAAACACAAACTTCATAATTTAAAAAACAAAAAATACAATTCTCTTCCATTATCCCTAAAATCATAAAATTTAAATTTCTCGAAATAACTTGTCAGCCATGTAGGATTGAAATAAGATGAGTTGTTGTATTTTAATTAGTTAGAGTATACATGAGGTGGCGCTCCTAAAGTATGTAAGTATTTCTTTTAAATTGTTGCTAACTCACCTCCACGTGGTTTCTTTATAAGATAGTTTTTGGACGAAATCTTTATAAGATTTACACAAAAGAAAGACACGGTGAGCAGGGCGAGTCAGAGGAATGGCTGATAGGCCAGAGTATCCGCCTCTGGTATTTTCCTTCCAAAGGAAAAACCGCAGATACTCTATTCTCTGGAACATGTATCAAATAGTGTGAGTACTTCACATACCCTTCCCCCACAAATATCACTGTTTAATTCAAAGTCACACCCCAAAAACATTGACAAAAACGACAAAAATATCCAATAACAAATATGAATGTGGCTTGGGTATTCAATAACATTAATGACTTTAGTGTAAAATGCCCATTTAAACCATCTGTGAAAATTTCGGGCATACTTAGAATCCGATTGACTCACTGAAATACCCACACAAAATCGGAGTACCGATGTGGACTCCTATCACATTATAAAATAAAAACACTATAGAAGGGAAGAGAAGACATAACTTTCTATGAGAGAACCTTTTAGAGGGTGTGTGTGTTGTATTCTAACTTATTATTCCCTCAATCCCACATCCTTTATATATTATCCCTATTGACACATAGGAATATATATAACCCTTCAACGTATGGTTACATGAGAATAAATATAACTCTTGAAACATAAAGGAAAAACTCTCTATTTGACCATATTTCTTCATATTTATACAATAGACCCAATTTGCATTGGGCATGAGCCCTAATCCACCAAGGGTAGTATACTCGAACATCTCGCACTCACATTTGAGGGATTAGATGTTGTCTGTCAAGTCTCTTTCTCTTGCTTTTATATATATATATATATATATATATATATATATTTGGTTCTTTTCCGTGACGCGTGGGCTTGATGTCTCCATTTAGGTGCTTGTACTTGAAATCCGTTTTTCAGAGATCAACATAAGACAACCCTATAGTGTAGCTCAATATTTGATATAATGCTCGGATATTCTAGATTTCCCAATATACACTTTTCTCACGGCCAATCTAATATCTCTTGAGTCATTATAAAACTCAGATGGCCTTCCTCGTATGCATAGTGTCCACACTTATGAAATTACAAAACGATATCATAAGGGACGGTCTCAGACACCAGCATAGCTGTGTATATTTCAAGTAATAATCATCCTTTAACCTATATATCACTTTGATATGTATGAACTTCTTTCCTAAAATAATACCTTTACATCGTATCAATTATGATCATAGGACAAAATGCTAAAGTAGTAGAGTTGAAACATATTTCCATGATAATGTGAAAATTAAAGGACATCATTGAAAGGATTAACCTTTCTAGGACTCACACAACAATGAAGCAGGGAGCCATTCACTTACTTCCCATTTGTGGTTCTTTAGCACACGCGGTATGAATCACATGCTACAGTGTTACTTTTACACTTTAAGAGCATATGTCATTTTGATCTTATCATCAACATCGTATAGACTTAAGTCTAGATACTCCTAGTACTAAACCCAAATTATTCAACTACACTCACATTTTTGAAGGATTTTCTATCTGGCTGGCTACAAGAATCATGGACATGGGTTTCCATGATTATATCCATATTTACAATTATGGATCTCATCTTGACTTGTTGCACTTTAAGTCGAAGCAACATATAGTTTGTGTTTCTTCTCTAACATATCAACACTCTCATTGCTTTATCGATTAACACAATTGTCTCATCTTTGCACACTCCTCCTGAGTGTCAAAAGTGGTCGCATGTCTGAGAAAACTGACCTCACCAATTTGTCCAACATACTAGACATTGTACACTAATACACACATTTAAAGCCATAACAAAGTTTCTATTACTTCATACCATATACATGCCAAAGGACTTAATATGATTCTCATACATATCCTTAGTCATTAGGCTTAGTCAGGGGACTTTGCATAGGAACACATTATTCAATAAAAAATCTATGTGCTATTGAATCTCTCACGTTGCTATGTCTTTGCATTTAGTCTCACTATCATTCTTAGGGTCTTTTATTTAGGCAATGGCTTCGTGTACTCACAATGCATTAACACAAGATTTGAATTCTCACTCTTACATCAAACATGTTTCATGAACATTACCAACCATATATAGCCACTTGTATTTCTTTGAATGTGCATAATCGATGTACTTTGCAAGTATTTTGACCCTTATGTGAAGCCATTTAATGTCTTTGATAATATATAGTTGGACCAGTAATGACTTACAAGTCCTACCTTGAACACATATATGATTTTTTATACATCACTACATACATCACATTGCCAACAGTATTAGTATGGAAATTCTTTTCCATTTTCTTCTTGGTTGGTTCAATTAGGCAAACTTATTAAGACTCACACTCACTCTTAAAATCCTTGAGGTATCCATGGGATTGTATTAACTTATCTTGAACTGCTTAAGAATTTTATTAATGTAATTCTCTTGTAAAAGAGAAGAATATTCTTAAGCTATCTCTTTGGATATCAAATCCAACTACTTTATCCATGTGCTTCTTTTTCAAAATTTATTAGTATCATTCTTTAGTAGGCACTGCTAGATATGATTAGTTTTGATGATATCAAACATAGATGCCAAATATTAAGTGCAAGATTTTTTCATAATGTGTTTATCTCCTAAGTTGACTAATTAACTACTGTATTTAATGTGAAATATCTTGTAGATTAGTCAAGCAAAACAAGAAGGTATCAAGTTGGAATATGGAGATTGATCAAGAAGAAAAGATTAAGAAGATATTGAAGATTGAAGTTATAAAATGTGGGGAGAGGAAGTCAAAGAAAAGAAAGAAGCTACCTAATTGGATTATGGTGAGAATAACTCAAAGGAAGAAGAAGAAAGAGGTGAAGAAAAACAAAGAGCTATCCCAAAGGTAGAATTCATTTTATACTCAGGGCAAAAAAAAAAAAAAAAAGAGGAAAAATAATTCATTTTATACTAGCAAAATTAAATAAGCTTTGAAAACAAGGTATTAAAAATCGGACCAATCAATGAACAGATGCAAGGATTAGTGACTGAGACGGGGTCAAGTCGGGTAATAATTAAAAGGTATATATTTTAAATAATATGTGTAAAATTAAAGTCCCTACCAACAACACATACAATATATGCGATAGTAATTTATTATATATAATCAATATAAAAATGATTAAACCAATTTTAAAATGTTAAATCTTATAAAATGGACCGGAGGTCTGGATGAGCATATTTTTCATCTCCTTTTCTATTTCATGTGTTCCATGTCGGTTTACCGGATTGATCCAGTTTATCTCGGGTAGGCTGGGTCGCATCATGTAAATTTTCTTCTGGTTTCTCTACTCACCAAACTTGACAAATCATTGGTCACCAGTTTCCAAATGAACCCGCCCGGCTTAGGTTTTGATACTAAGTATTTTCAACACTATACCATAATAATTAAGAAATCAAACCCAAGTGTAGAAAATATTTAAACTAATTAACATAATTTCTAATATATTTTTAGAAATATGTGCCTTTTTTTAATGGAAAAATATCACTTAGACCCGCTTGAAGCAATTTTGTTTCCGTCAACCCCAAAATATTCTAAAATTTCACTACACCCTTTTGGGTCAAAATGAAATTAAGTTTTTTTTAAGTTAAAAGAAAATAATGTCCTTACTTTTTTTTTCATAAGAGCATTTACAAAACAAATAAATGTGTTATTTACAAGACAAATAAATGGATTTAAAAGAATTCAGGGAGTTAAAAAAATTATTTACATGATAAATATGGGTATTTACAAGACAAATATATGAATGACCGAAATTGTTTAACTCCCTACATTCTTTTAAATCCCTTTACAGGGGAAATATGGTTATTCACAAGACAAATAAAAGAATTTACAAAACAAATATGAGTATTTATAAGACAAAAATTTTTATATCTACTTGTAGACCCAACAAAAGATAATTGTGTTAGGTCTTAATAGTGAAATAGTTTATTGCTAAATTTACATCTTTACTCTTCTAAAAATATATTGCAAAAAGTAAAGGAAGTTGACTAGGGTTAACGGGCGTTGTTATATGTGCTATTAAAAAAATTGATTATATCTATTTTTATAGCTTAAAATAGTTAATTGTGTTGGATACTAATAGCCAAATAGTTCATTGCTGAATTTCTGCCTTAACCCATTAGACTATCATAATTAACAAAGGACTCTGTTCATCACAATAAATATCATCGCATAATGTGTTAGGAGAATATATGAGGCTCAACTTTTCATAAGCCTGCAAATATACAATCCACCAATATCAAACAAGTGAAATAGAATTTACCATTCTTTATGCTCTAAATTGGCATAACGCCCAAATCCAAGTGCACTTGAGAAGCACGCGGTTGAAATATTATCCACACCAATGGCGACGAAAATGTAGTAGCTTGCTAAGGGCATTTTGGTAAAATGACAGAATTCTAAAATCCTAAGTTGCCCCAAATGGCTTCTGAGATTGCTGATTTAAAATTTAGGTAATTAAATTATGGGGTTTACACTTCTTATATATGTTGCATGAGAAGAAGAAGATTCCTACACACACATGAAATGGTGGGACCCACATCATTTTTAAAAAATAAAAAACTCAAGCACGAAATCGAAGTAACTATAACATGAGGATACACTTCCTACAACATGAGAAGTATATTTCCCTTAAACTATATCAAAATAAAAGGAAACAATGTTCCTTATATGTAATTTGAGAATTGTAATTATAAATAAATATACTTGACTATAATTTTTTTTTTTATGATATAATTTTATCCAATTAAATTTTTGTTATGACTTTTTTATCATCTCAATTTGATTTTTCTTTTTTTATCACGACCTGATTTTCATTTTAAAACCATATCTACTATATCATAAGATTAACGATTAAATCAATTAATAAATATCAAGGATTAATCAGGGTTAAAATGAAAAATAAAATAATGAAATTCCATATGTATAAATAATATAAGCATTCATATATTTGACAACAACAAAAGTAAAAATAAAAAGGAAAAAAAGAAATAACCCAAATAGGTTGTGATGTTATACATAAGTGCGACAACATTTGACCTTAAAGGAGGAGCCATGACTCCCATCTGGATTTTTTGTTATTACTCTCATAATTTCCTTTTTAATTCCACAATATTTCCCATTCAACAAATCAAAAACTCTATCGTCAACCTTCTTGCAAACACTCTTAGCTGCTTCTTCAAACGCCTTTTCAACATTTTGACCTGTTTTCACTGAAGTCTCCAAAAAGATTAACCCATTTTCTTTAGCATATAGTTCACCTTCCTCAGCACTCACTTGTCTTCTCCTATTAACATCACACTTATTCCCAACCAACACAATTGTCACATTTGGATCAGCTTGTTCCCTTATATCTTTCAACCATGAATCTAAATGGTTAAAGGTCTCCCAACTAGTTACGTCATACACAAGTAAAGCAGCAACAGCTCCTCGGTAAGAAGACCTCGTGATGCCGCGGATTATTTCATCGCCGACCGTGTCCCATATGTACAGCTTGATCAGCTTATCATTGACTGTAATTATCCGAGCTTCGAATCCGACGTTCGTCGTTACATGGTGGATGTGTTGAAAGTGCTTCTTGATGAATTGATGAATAAAGCATGACTTGCCAACTCCTGTGTCGCCTACTATAATGGTTTTGAAGAGGTAATTGTACGATGACATTTTGGATGTTATCAGGAATCTCAGAATCTGTATGTTTGCTGAAAAACTGAGAAAGAGATATGAAGTTATCAAAGACAGCGGCTGGAATATATAACAGCAACTCTAGGAAAATCTTAACTAGCATGAACTTTATAAAGGGTAGAGATATTAAAATAATAGATATTGATATAAAATTTGAATTAAGATCAAAATTTGTATGAAGATATTATAAGAAAAATCTTAACGAATAACTGATCAAATGAAGTAAGATTCTGTCAAAGTATTATAAGAATGTATTTTGATGAGGTAATTGTCCGAGGACATTTTGGATAGAATCTCTGAATAGTTATTTACTGAAAAAACTGAGAAATCTTAACACTTCTGACTCAAAAGACTTTAGTCTAAGGTGACTTGAGGATATTTTGAGTTCAGATAAAAAAAATATATGAAGTTATTAAGGTGAGCATGAGTAGAGTTGGGAGAAAAGAAGGAAAATCTTAGCATAGATAATGATATAAAATATAAATTGAGATCGAAATTTGAATGAAAAGATTATAAGAAAAATCATAACTAATAACTGATCAAACAAAGTAAGATTCGAAGATTCTGTCAAAGTATTATAAGAAGTTATTTTAAAATAAAATAACACTAGTAGTACCTAAATTGTAGTTTTTTTTAATATTTTTTTATATTTTTTACTTTGCAGATAATTGATATTCAAATTATATCTCTTTTGTTACATACAAAAATTAAAAAAATACGTACTATTTTTTTTTTTGACAAATTTTCTTTTTAGAGAATTTATAAATAAATATTTCTAGAATTTTTCACATTATGACATTAATACATTTTATAATATTTATGGGCACTTAAGTTTAAGGGGGTATTTTGGTCCAGAGAATTATAAATTAGATAATTTATTATTATAATAATGGATGGCAGAAAATCGACTACAAAAAATAATTAAGAAGTTTCTTATTTGAACAAATGTTTATATTTGTTTTAAAAATAAAATAATGCTTCTGTAGTTAATTAGATACTTTCAAGTATGATTTTCCTTATTATCTTCTGATTCAAAATTTAATTTAAATACTTTATCATTATCTTCTTTAATGTATTTTTATCATTATCTATTTAAATAAACAATATCGTGGCTCTGATTTTCATTAGGGTTGTGCACAATGGGCTACATGGGCTACCCGATTTGGTTAACCCACAACCCACTCATTTATTTTTTAATAGGCTAAAGCCCAGTAGTAGATTTTTTATTTTTTATTTTTAAAAGAAAAAACTCCTTCTGATTTCTTTTTTTATGAGTACAAGCGCAAACGGTACAACTTGGCCAAAAAAAAAAAAAAACTTGGGCACTAGACCCATAGCTTAATCTCTCAATGAATTCAAGATACTTCGAGGAGGATATACGAAGCGAACAAAGCTGTTACCCATGCTGAGGGCTTCCTTCACTAGAATATATGCAACCTTGTCTCCCTCGCGACTACACCAGTTCACATGCACATTCCATTCACGCTGGAGCAGATTCCTCGCCTCTCCCAACAATCTCCCAGAAGTCCCTGCTGGTCTATCTCTCTGCATCATATATAGGTGTTCAAACACTCAACTAGCTCTTGGCAATCGGACTCTAGGATGATATTTCGATAACCCATGTCCCATGCAACTTTGAGTCCCCAAAATGCACTCTAGCTCTCAGCATCAAAACTACCATAGGTACCTAACCGGACCATGAAACCTGCCAACAACTGCCCTTGATCCCGCAAAACACCTCCACGGGCGAAAGTTGTTCATCCTCACACAAGCGCCGTCAACATTGACTTTGATAAAACCATCATCCGGTGCTGGCCAAACCTCCGACCCAAACATCCAAGCATGTCTAGCTACATTTGGGAGGGGAGCCCATCCCATACAGGCTCTTACTTTCGCCAGTACTGTTTTGGGCTGTCCTCATCTACCTTCAAACACTTCGGAGTTGCGTGCTAGCCAAAGCTAACGACATGTTAATGCAAACCACGATTTCCATGCCACCTCGCAACTTTAAAATTTTGTCTGAGGTTCCAACAGAGCCATTGATTTAAATCTTGTGCGGTGAAGAAAGCTTAGATGGTGTAGCTAGGGACTATGCGAAGCCAAACTCTATTGCCTTTTGACAATCCCTGAGTAGATGGAGTACACTTTCCACCCTGTAAACACACAGGGCACAGCAGGCTGCTGCTGGTGAAAAACCCCGACAGAATCGACACTCAGGGATTGTCAAAAGGCAATGGAGTTTTTCACCTCTGTGCGACATTCAGTTCCCATATGGTTCACTATACACATTTAGCCTAGTTGTCAGTTGTCACCTCTCCGGCGGAGGCTCTCATAAGCAGATTTAGTTGAGAAAATCCCTCTTGGCGCCAATTTCCAGCTCAATATATCTTCCTCCCCTGCATGACGGGGAATAAACACAATCTTACATAGTACTGCATCCGATAAGAACTGAGCAATTTTTTTCGTTTGCCACTCACCTGTGGGTGATACCACATCAGATATTGTGATGTTCATGAGGTCATCTGGAATACTTGCAGTCGCTAAGCACTCAAGCTTGTCATGGTGAGCAAACCAATAGTCTTTCCAAAATCACACTGTGGCGCCATTCCCTATCTGCCACCTAAGTTCATCTCAAACCGCTTCCCACTTATTCCTCAACCCTTGTCATGCCTTCAATTCCAATCTAGCTTTATTCACCATAGGGATGAGGTCATTCCCACATCTGTATTTTTCTCGCGTGAATCAAACCCAGAGTGCATCCTGTCTTTTAATGAGCCCCAACCTCGCTTCATCATAAAAGCATCGTTCTGGAGTTTGGCTTGTCGTACCCCCAAACCACCATCTTCTTTCTTCATACATACCCTATTCCAAGAAACAAGGGACACCTTCCTCTCACTAGTGGACCCACCCCATAAAAATCCTCGTCATTTTTTATCAATACCTGAACACACCGATTGTGGAAGGGGAGTAGTCTGCTTGGCTGATAAGAATATATTTAATATTTTATAATTAAATAGGTATATATTTTATGGTATATTGAGTTGGATTTATTAATATTTTATATCTATTTAATTATCTTTTATATATTTATCTATCTTTTAATTAAATATAGGATAAAAGAATATTGTAACAGAAAATCTATTGATATCCTATTTTATTTTGTAGGAGATATTATGTGATCTAAGAGAGGACAAAATATAGGAAAGGCGCATCATTGGGCAAAAAATTTAATTAAAAAGGATATAATATATCATATTATATATTATAATATAATATAATATGCGAAAAGGATGGAGGCCGGAAGGGATCAGCATAGACGCGTGGGACCCACAAAAAAAGGATAACCTAACTAATATATATTGAAAGGAACAAACGCACGCAAGGGCGAAGTTTACATCTCTCCAAGGCACAGAGTGGCTGCAGTGGAATCTCAAACATGAAGCAGGAAGGGAATTTACAAAGAAAAATCCTTGGGCTACACTGTTCGGTTATATATCTTTGGGACATTTGGGTGGATCGTTGCAAGAAATTATTTGGCGAGGAACTCACCAAAGATAACACAAGCGCACATGCTACCCTCTTCAGGGCTAAGTTGGGATAAGGATTTAATTACAAAATGTCAATTTTACTCTAACCAGAATACTGCAGGACGGGTCAGCCGAGAGCGTCAAAGAGGATTTATCACTCTCGAGGTGGATGCTTCAGTGCTGGAGTCAGGGAGAAGCGGTTGTGGAGGCGCTATTAGTGGAGATGATGGACGATGGATATGCGGATTCATGTGTAAACTCACAATAGTTCCCCCAACAATAGCAGAAATCATTGCGATCATCCAAGGTCTTCAGATATGTTGGAATAAGGGTTACAAAAATGTTGTTGTTCTATCAGATTGTGTTGAAGCTATTAATGCTTTGACTAGGGGTTGCGATTATTCTCACCCGTTTAGGGACATTATAGTTGATGCCGGGTTGTGGGTATCTAAAAAGCGGCATGTTTTAATTAGTCATATTTCTAGGGAACAAAATAGCTTAGCAGATCTTTGGCTAAGCTAGCTCATAATATTGTAGGAAACTTTTGTCTCCTTGATCACCCACCACCTTCGATCCGGGAGGCGGTAGTTGATGTAGGAGAATAGTTTGTAATTTTTTCTTGTGTGTAGTTGCTCATTTGAGTTATTAATGAATTCCAGTTTTCATTCAAAAAAAAAAATATATATATATATATATATATTAAAACCACGCATTGACGCAAAGAAGGAGAGCGCAGGCGCAACAGCGAATTGGGACGAGACGCACAAGACAACAGGAGGAGATTGAACGATGCAGAACAAGAACGGATCAGCAGCGCGCAACAGCCAGGAGCAATAAAGAGACAGAGCTCCATAGGATTGGTGTCATCTTTTCTTTGTTCTTTCTTTTATTTCTTGATTTTGAGTTTCATCTTCTTGTCATGGATTTTATTATAGTCATGTGTGGCTAAATTTCTTTTCAACCTAGAGAACCTATGAACTTGTTTGAGTTCTAGATATTATTTCCACGGATTAGTTCTACTTAATTTTATTTCAGTTTATTTAATCTTGTGTTTATTGTTATTGCTTAGTAACTGGCCACTAGTAAACATGTTTTGGGATTTATGGTTGAACTTAGAAGAGTGAATCTTAAATTGACCTTGAGATTAAATAATGTGGAATTAGGTTTTAATCTAATTTGCGTCTAGGATAGACATATACCTAGAAGTTCCGCATAATCAAATTAGAGTGAGTTTGATCTAAAATGCATCTTATTTAGTTGTGTGAGGCATTACATAATTAATTGAGGTAGGTATATAAATGGACCGGAAGGCATTTATAGACATCAATACTCTAGATCAGATTAGCTGATTAGGTTAAGTCAAAATTAATTTAGTGGAGATTAATTCTAAGAAACCAACTAGGGATTAGCGACTCTAGGTTATTCGTTTGGTAGTTTGTTTGTTTTAATTTTAGTTTTAATTTCTTTTATTTGAAATTTTAATTTTAGTTTTATTTTATTTTAATTTAAAAGAACAACCTTGAGTCGCTTTTTTTTTTCTTGTTGGTTTCTTAGAATTAATCCCCACTAAATTCATTTTAACTTAATTTACTCGGCTAATTTAGAGTATTAATATCTATAAATGCATTCCGGTCCATTTATATACCTATCTTAATTTATTATGTAATGTCTCACACAACTAATTAAGATGCTTTTTAGATCGGACTCACTTTAATTTGAACTGAAATAAAATTAAGTAGAACTAATCCGTGGGAATAATATCTAGATCCCAAACAAGTTCATAGGTTCTCTAGGTTGAAAAGAAATTTAGTCACACATGGCTATAATAAAATCCATGACAAGAAGATGAAACTCAGAATCAAGAAATAAAAGAAAGAACAAAGAAGAGATGACACCACTCCTTTAGAGCTTCGTCTCTTTATTGCTCTTGGCTGTTACGCGCTGCTAATCCGTTCTTGTTCTGCGTCGTCGAATCTCCTCCTGCGGTCTTGTGCGTCTCGTCCCAATTCGCTGTTGCACCTGTGCTCTCCTTCTTTGCGTCAATGCGTGGTTTTAATATATATATTCCCCCTTGCGTGCGTTTATTCCTTTCAATATATATTAGTTAGGTTATCTTTTCTCGGGTCCCACGCGTCTATCTTGATCCCCTTAGGCCTCCATCCTTTTCGCATATTATATTATATTATATAATAATATAATATACTATATCCTTTTTAATTGAATTTCTTGCCCAATAATGATGCGTCTTTCCTATATTTTCTCCTCTCTTAGATCACATAATATCTCCTACAAAATAAAATAGGATATCAATAGATTTTACGTTACAATATTCTTTTATCCTATATTTAATTGAAAGAAAGATAAATATATAAAAGATAATTAAATAGATATAAAATATTAATAAATCCAACTCAATATACTATAAAATATACACCTATTTAATTATAAAATATATACTTATCAATGACATAAGATAGGATCGTCGTTAGAACCGATGTCACAAGTGTATTACTTGCTGCCAAAGGAAGGCATTTTGACTTGCACTAAGATAATTTTTGCTCCATTCGATCTAAAATGAACTGGAAAGAATGCTTAGTGGTGCGTTTATGATGATCAGCACCCCCAAATATTTTCCCAAGTTTGGAGTAGGGGTAAATTCAAGGAACTCAATAATCTGGCTCCGCCTGGTATGATTAACATTATCAAAGAAAGAAATACGGGATGTATGAATCATGATTATGAAGTGTGTGTGTATATATATATATAGATATATATATATATAATTTTATCTCATGATTCCTTTAAAAAGTTTCCCTCTTTGAATTGACGTTATATATAATATAATATATGTAATATTTATATTTAAATGTATAATTTATCTCACCTACATGTAATATAATAGGGTTAAATGCCTAATTTTCCCGGAAGTTTTGATAAGGGGGCACTCATCAACTGGAGGTTTTTTTGGTATCAAATTTGCCCCTCCGTTAATTTTGACCGTTAAGTTTGACTGAGTGTACACGTGACATGCCACCTCATGACACATGGCATACCACCTCATCAACCCGAATAAGAGTTAAGTATCATTTTTGCCCCGGAAGTTCTCACTGAGAGCAAGTTTTCCCTGAAAGTTTTCACTAAGGAGCAATTTTGCCCCGGAAGTTTATAAAAGTAGCAATTTTGCCCTTCTTTCTCCCAATATTAAATTTGACTATTAAATCGAGACAAAGACCACACATGTCATGCCTTGAAAATGTCGAACTTGGAGTCGAGAGAAGGAGATCCTTGAGATGTTAAGCTCAAGGCGCGCATTTGTGAAGCCGAACTGGTCACAGGGACTGAAAGGTCTGTCGCAAAACCCAGAGGAAGCATCACTTATAATCTAAGCAAATGAAACGCAAAACGAGAAATGAATTGTTCCAAAAATTGGTTTAGTAAAACAAATCAATAGTGATAATATTTACGTTTGAATAGATCGATCATTTGCTTAGATCATAAGTGATGCTTCTATGTTGGGATTCGGCTTCACAAATTTTGGCCGCCTTGAGCTCAACATCTCAAAGATCTCCTTTTCTAACTCCAAGTTTGACATTTTCAAGGCATGACATGTGTGGTCTTTGACTGATTTAATAGTCAAATTTAATATGTGGCAAAGAAGGGCAAAATTGATACGTTTTGTAAACATTCAGGGCAAAATTGCTCCTCAGTGAAAACTTTCGGGGCAAAAATGATACTTAACTCTTATTGGGTTGATGAGGTGGCATGCCACATGTCATGAGGTGGCATGCCACGTGTACACTCAGTTAAACTTAACGGTCAAAATTAACGGAGGGGAAAATTTGCTACCTTTTTCATACTTCCGGGGCAAATTTGCTTCCTTTTTAATACTTCCATGGTAAATTTGGTACCAAAAAAACTTCCGGGTGATGAGTGCCCCCTTATCAAAACTTCCGGGGCAAACCCAATATAATACGAGATCATTTTCCTTAATTTATACTTAAATATATATTATACACATATATATGGGCGGGCACAGGCAGTTACATTTAAAAAAATGACTTTCAGCGGTGACAAAAATCGCCACTGAAAGTATAAAAGTCATCGCCGAAAGGTTTTTGAAGACCAACAAATATGACTGTCGCTGATACTTTTGGCGGCGACATTTTATGTCTCCTCTGAAAGTAGACAATCAGCGGCAACAAAATGTCGCCACTGAAATAGGTATCAACGGTGCTGAAAGTACATCAGAAGGTGCCAAAACGAGTGTCGCCTTTGAAAGCGGGGTATAGGCGGCGACAAGTGTCGCCACTGAAACAGGTATCAGCGGCGACAACTATGTTGCCGCCGAAAGTTACAATTTTTTTAAATGTAAATTGCTAAAGTTAAAACTAGTACCGTATTGATAAAGATCAAAAGAAATTTTAAACTAACAATATATTAATTAGCAATGATACTAACACAATTCTTCAAAATTAACATCAAGTATTTGAATTTTCTAAACAAGGTCTAAAGGTTGTCCATTGGAAAGATCAAATATAAACTATAAAGAACAACTAGCTGGTGGGACAACAAGACTAGAAGTAGATGAAGGAGGAGCTGCTAATTGCCTATGTTGCATTAGGATAGCTAGTTGAGCATGTATTCTCTATTCCATTTGTTGCATCTTGTGCTCAAATTGTGCACGCTCTGCTTCTATCTTTGCATGTTCTTCTGCATGCTCTGCTTCCATCTTTGCACGCTCTTCTGCAAGATTTGCTTTCATATTTGCACGCTCCTTCTGATTTGTTTTTATCAAACTCCTTATGCAATTGGGTACGCACATTCTCCACAGCTGAATTACCATTGGATTGAGAGCGATCTCTCTTATTTCTCAAAGGCTCTGCTCCATACCGTTTTCCTTTTACATACCCTAATCTCTCACCAAGAATAGTTGTCAATATTTTATCAGAGATCATTCAAGCATTACTCTATACCTTTTCTTCTTGTTGTTGGCGAAGTTCTTGCAAGTGAGCCTCCAATTAAAGCATGAAACAAATGAGATAATAAATTCTTAAAGTTAGTATAATAAAAAAGCACAACGCATACATGTATTTGCTCAGATTGTGGATCTGCCCACAGTAACTATCCATATGTCATCTTCCTTGCGTGTGTTATATGCCAAAATTGGTCAAGGGGTACAGGCTGTCCAATAGTGGGGTCCCTCAACAAAGCATAATATACAAAGACGACACATGGTACAATTTAAAATAAAAAAGGATTCAAAACATAAACTAAAGTGAAGAGAGATTGAACTTACTGTAGCGAAGTTAATCTCCTCAAATGATAGAGGACCACAAGTATGCTTTGTTACTTGTTTTTTTCGGGTTGTTCTTGTTTCTTTTACTTTTTTTCTACAAAATAATTAGTAACAAGGAATTAATGGCAAAAATAAATGTATGATCCATTTAAAAGGATAGAAAGGTACCGTAAATACGTCAGTCTCAAAGTACGTTAGTAATAACTCCCAATCTTCAGAACTAAGATTTTGAGGAGGATTAGCTAGCCTATCCTCATCTGAAGCATATTTATTATAGTGTTTGTGCAAGTTGATCTTCCAATTTTTAAAGGAATTTTTCAAGTTCAATGTTATATTATTTTTGAACTTCTCTTCATTGATTGCATCAAAAGGGTCAAATTTGTTCTAAAATACATATACACATAAATAAACAAAGATATATATAAATATTTGGGAAGAGTATACATTTACTTTCAAAATCATCTCATCTTCATATTGTCCATAAATATTTTTCCATTCAGCACCATAACGAAAAGAGACTATGGTCCTGACAATGTAACCACAATAATTAAAGAAGGTTTCTTGCCTCTGCACCTACTACTCTTGTTAAGGAGTTTGAAAGTTTCACTGGTATCTTTGATCAAATATGGTCCTCAAGTCCACTTTAAAGTATTTGTACACTCCTCTACCCTTTTTGATAGGATGAGAAGAGCCTATAATTCATGTGAAAGAATTAAAACAAATAAAATTTACATGTGATGTGGAGTAGTTATTTGTACACTCCTCTTCATTGAGTTGTAATTGTAGTGATCGAGGTGAAATTACACATTTTGACTGAGGTGTAGAGGAAGTACCCCCCCACTATTTGTGTCACCATGTACTCTAAAGGAATGATTTTTTCCACCTCGACCTCCCTTTAATCTTGACATGTCCTGCAAAAATGTACAATATTTAAAATAAATTTTTCAGCAAGCAGAAAAAAGTCTAAAAGCAAATTAAAATTATAAAGGACATTTAATTTATAAAGACTCAATGTACAAATTAGTAAAAGCTACCATAAAGAGACAATAATTTCATTCAATTGATTCTTCTGAGGCACTATCACTTATATCAGTATCTTCTGATTCATTCTCTTGTACTTCATTTTCTATGTCACTTTCTATTTCAGTATCACTCTCATAGTCATCAAGCACATCTTCTTCATTACTATCTTCATGAACCGATGAATGAGTTTTGTTGTCATTGATAAATCCAATCTCTATGACATCATGATTATTTCTTTGTGATTGTTTTCCTAATTGAACAAAGGTCTGGTGTTGTACATCGTCTCCATATAAGTTAATGATAAAATCAGGTTCTACACAAGTTGGATTGTCAATATTTAAGTCAACCACCAACTGTTGATAAGCCACTTCATCAACCATAGCAGCAACGACCCTACTAACATCATTATCTTTGTCAATTGGCATTTGAACAAGTCACATGGATTCATTTTGAGGACAACAAGCCAACTAGGTTGAACAAGATCATCCACATAAAAAATTTGCTCTGCTTGAGATGCTAGAATGAATGGTTCATTAGTTTGTAATAAACATTGAGTGTTAATACTTGTGAACCTGTACTTATCAACCTTATATCCTTTGTCATAGTGAGCCATATCCCACCAATGACATTTAAACAAGTATATTTTTCTATTCCCAATGTATGACAATTCATAAATATGGTCTAACAGACCATAATATTCTTTATCAGCATTGATGTCATCACCCTTGACCATGACTCCGTTGTTTTGCATCTTTTTTTTTTATTGCCTGATCTTTAGTGTGGAAGCGAAATCCATTTCCTATGAACATGGAGTAACGATTGACTACCTTCAATGGATCAATTGATAAACTTATGAGGTTAGGGCTTACATGCCCTTGTTTGGACAACACTCCCACCTATGCAAACAAGAATCATTTCTTCAATATGCAATACTATCATAAGAATTTATACTATAATACCCTGAAAATATTATGATAAATATCATATGGCAACAAATCGACAAAAACTTGGGAAGTATGTTGTCTCTAATTTTAGGAATTTTTGGGATTATTTCCTTGAAAAATAGAGAAGCATAAATAAAATATTATTAAAAGCACTTTTTGGCCCCATGATTTTTAATATTTTACATGGGATATAAAATACCAATGTAAGTAAAATAGTTGTGAGATAATAATTAATCTGTTATAAATATATGTATTATGTGGATGTCCATTGCATAGTAATCCCTAAAAGTCTATAAATAGAGGTCTTGTGTAAACATTCTGATATACTTGAAATAAGAATTCCTCTCATCTCTCTAGAATTCCTCTGACTTCTCTCTACTTTCCTTTACATTTTCTTCAGTTTCATAACACGTTATCAGCACGAGGCTCTAATCAAGCGAGCCTCATTCCCGTGTTGATCATCACTACCGTTAGATCCGGAAATTTTCCATAACAAAGTCCGGGTTTATGTTCACCATCAAACGTGAAAACCACCGAGTCTCTTATATTTTCAAAGCCCTCAACCACCAAAAGCACGTCCAACAAGAGAAGTAAATCGACCATGATAACCCAACGCCTTCTTCTCCTCTTCCTCCGTCTCTGTCAATCTGCTGACTACAGCACCAACTCAAGGGCCGCCTCTGAAAAGACCCTTTCCTCACAATTACAATTAATCATGATTGTTTTACAAAATCTCTTTAATAAGTGTTAGTGGAGAAAACTTTTTCTTTTAATATCACACATATCGGGTTCGGGGCACAACACTCGCCCACAAACCCGGAGTCCGGGGCACAAATTCCGCCCACAAACTCGCTACGCGTAAAATTCTTAACTCGGGCACAACTAGCAAATGGATTAATACGAAGCCCACGAGTTTCACAATATTAAACTCCACATCATAACATAACCGAAATTAATTTCAACACAAAACATAATTGTAGATCCACCAAAGTCATCGAGTATTTTTAAAATAAGGCCTCCGGCCTAACTTGATGAGTTAAACGAGTCACTATGAAAATAGTTACCCAAACATAAGATGTGATCCAAAACATGAGGGCCCTAGAATGGCAATATGATAATCGAAACAACATTAACACCGAAAGAGGCCTACAATTTTCGTAAGCGCTAAGCCTCGGTCGCTTCCCTTGGCCTCTAGTGAAATTAGAGGTCTCGCTTTGAAAAATATTAACAACAACGGGGTGAGACATAAAGTCCCCGTAACCAAAATTAATTTATAAAATATGGGGAAAGGATTGCAAGTCGAGAAGCGGGTTTCTTTACCGATAATATTATAATAATTTCAATAATTAAATAATCACAAAAATAACAACGAGTTAAAAATGTTTAATACACAATAATACTAACAATTAACCATCCCCACTCTTCCATCCTGCTCCTCCTTATTTCCTCGTGGACGTGGATCAGTCCATCAGTGCTAGTAAACCCGGCCAAGGTTAGCTATCACTTCAAGGATACTGTCTCCTCCCAAGCTACCACTTAGGGGTCCAGGGTACAAAATATTTCCCACAAACCCCCCACCAATATACCGTAACAGGGAGGTGTCCGCCCAAAACACTCGACTCAAATCCGGACCAGGAATATGAGAGAGCCAATGGGCACAATTTCACCCTCACATCTCTTCCACACATCCCAACATGTCCTCCACAAGATAACATTAATATGAGCTTCAAAATCATTATTTTTCCAAATTCAACATATCAACTAATTTCATCACAAAAACACTTTCACAATTAATTAGCCCATATACATTATTTCACAACACATACTATAACCATCACAACAATAACGGACTCAACATAAATATCCACATACGTATACTGGTTGAAAAATACACTGCTTCACTGAGATAATTTCATATTCAACATACATATAAACTTCAAAACTCATACAAATAGTAATTATAAAAGTAAGGTTTAGAAACCCTTACAATCCAAACAAGCATATAGAATAAATTAACCCCGGTTACCTCAACTCCAAGCTCAAACTTAACTCGAGGGACAAGGTACGCACAACCACCGATCAAGAAAGCTCTACGTTACAAATGTAGATAACAATCAACCTCAAATAATAATAAATAAATTTAACTCCTAAAAATCTAATTTCCCTACTTTGGTTCTCCTCAACATCCTATCCCAATTAAATATATTTCCTAACTTATGTGAGCACGGTCAATAATTCTTTAAGCCTAAACATAATTAAAATCATGACTTATAATTTTATATGACTCAAAATATATAAATTCGTCAATAAAATATTTTTAATAATAAAAGCCGAAAAGAACCGTTTATTATTCCAAAATTTCGAAATGACAATTAGTACTAGAAATTCGAAATGACAGTTTAATCTATTAAAATTCCAATAATAGTTTTATTAACTCACATAAATTATTTATACTAAATTTAATTGTAAAATCGTCCCTTACTACAAGTGTTGAACTTCTTAAATAGAAAGATTTATTTTAAAATCATATAACGGCTAACTAAAAATCTAAACCGAATAAAATTGGCTATTAGTCACCCTTTATATATATGTAGTCATCTGGTGTTAAAAATCGAAATTATCCTAAAAGTCGAATCCCAAAATTTTCACTAGTCAGTAAAATAATACTCTTATTAGAAAGATAAAAATATGTAGAGAAATTTTCGTGCGAAATTTTTACGAAAGGAAATGAGTTTGGTCACCTAAATTATCCGATAAGGTTGCCTTGTGTCTCGAGGCGTGGGAAAACGGCTCCAAAGACGCGTCTGCCCGGCTCTTACGTTGAACCAAAAATTTGCAATAGCCACCCCACGAAGATGGGCTGATAGTGAGGTATATAATACCCCGAGACAACATTACCATCGGGCGTGTGGGTTTGTGTGTATTTTATTTTATTGTTTCGCAAGTCCCTCGCCCGAGATCTTGGTGAGTGTGGGTTATGCTTTTTACACCCATCTTGTTTTCGAAAATGGGTAGCAGCCCATTCTCGATGCCCACTATAATATATATATATATATATTACTTAATTATTTGTATCAATCCTATCCTGACCCCACGCATGCGAACCTCTCTGGAATCAATAAAGTATCCTCTTTTCTTCCTACTAACCATTAAAATACATCCATATTCACACCCAACAGCAACCCGTCAGAACCCAAGTCTCTTATTTTTATATAAAGTATTCTACCTGCACCCCACATTCTCAGTCTGCGTGTTCGACTACTTTTGAGGGGTGCATTTTTTTTAAAATTCTTTTTACACCCCACACGACAACCATCCCCATTCCCAATTATATGTATTAAATATTTCTCTTGGACTTCTAATTGTTCTCTGCCCATTATGCTTATATGAAGGAACCTAAATGCTGAAACTCCTCATATTACATCACGCGGGCCACACTACCCATTATCCTATGTAAAATTTATTATTTAACTAGTGGCCCCTTTTATTATATAATTTCCTTTGCACATGATATCTCCTTTTCAATTCCTCTCTGACTACACCTACGTGCTTGACTTGGAGGTTGCACTATTGTTCTTTCAACACACAAAAACATCTCTCCACACTTATATATATGTATATAATAATATTAGTAATAATAATAACCTAAATGCTAAAGTCGTTGACCACCCTTCAATTCAACAAGCATCTACTCTATCTACACGTCCAATTCCTTCCATGCAACTAAGGGTCCCACTTCAAAAATATACAAGCATCAATGGAGACTTACCTATTAATATTAATATAGTCTAGATAAAATTCCAATGTTTAACAAATGAACCTACAATATTTCCTTTAACTCCCACTTTATTTTTCGAAGTATTTCCTACACCTCAAATTATATAATAAATCACATCCTAAAATATTTATTTACTTTAATAAAAAAATCGGGATGTTACTGACCTCGGCTCTCTGATCGCTTCACCAACCTTGGGGATGCCGTCGATGAAATCCGTGGCTCGCTCAAGCAGATGCGCAAGCTAGCAATCACCACCACCGGCGGCATAAGCGAGCAATTCAGTTCCGGATGAGCAACGTGCGGGCGTGGATGAGCGCGGTGCGACGGATGAAGAAGGAGAAAAGAGGATTACCGAGAAGATTCATTTCGGGTCTAGTACGTTTAATATTATTTTAATATTTTAAAAAAAAATCAATCAATCACGGGGATATCACGGAGGAAGGAAGAGAAGTTTGAAAAAAATTGTCTACGGGACCCACATGTTTTTATTGTTTTATTATTACTATTTTATATTTTATTATTATATTAAAAAAAATAGTCACGGAAAGAAAAACGCCTCTTTGTCTCCCATGTTTGATTAATATATATAATTAAAACACACACACAGACGGGGCGGTCGGATGAAAAAAAAAAGTTGTAGGTCCTATTTTTCTATACTATAATATATCATAATTATGTTTTGCAATTGATACAATGGACGGTGCAATAATTGCTAAAACAAGATAAGATGTTGGCAAACTTATTTTATTAATATCTTACTTATAATTTTCAATGATCAAGACTCTATGCACAAAGGCAAAGGTGATGATAGAGAAATTATTAGTTTTAAATGTATTTGAAAAAATAGAATTTGTAGGTGTCATTCCAATAAGTACAAGTTGGCGGACCCGAGACCCATGTGAGTTTATTGAAATGGCACCTTTTTGTCGAATTTTGGTTTATAATAACCAAAATATTTGATTTAAATGATTAATACTTTCTCTATGCCTTGGCAGCATATGCGTATATTGCGTTTGATAATAATGCTTGGTTTCCCATATGATAGTGGTTGGCAATTGGCATGACATATATATATTGATTGGTGTCTGTGCTTGCTTAATATAATATTATTCTATTGTTTTTGCTTCATATATCACATATATGCGTATAAAAGGCAAAAGATGTGGGGGAGTTGAAATAATTATATGGGCCCACATATTTATTTTATATTGCTTTTACAAACAAGTTGTTTGTTTTGCCGATGATTAAGTGGATCTGTGATAATCTTAAAGCAAGATTGGATGTTCCCTTAATATTTATAATTTGGTCGGCCGGTATTAACATTTCTTTACTGATTCACTGAACATGATGATTTGTGAAGGAAGAATCCGTTTGTTTTGTAATATGATAGAATTAATTGGCCCGAAGCCAAGAGAAAAAAAAAAAGGCCTGAAGCCACGAGCAAGAGATAAATATGGCCTGAAGCCACAAGGCAAATTAGAATGAACCCAGATCTATAAAATTGAATATTTGCCATTAAAAGATCTCCTTGATTAAATTAAAGGGATTGTATAACCACCAGAAGATGGTTGTTCTTCTAAAAGTTTATTATAAATTGGTGTATTTAATTTGCTCCTGCAGTAGCAATATTGTGAGAGAGGTTTTAAGAAATAATTTTGACTTAGTTTCATTAACCTCATGTAGCAAAACAAAACAATGAGATTATGAATATTGTACTTGGTTTAATTCCATTTTTAGAAATGAATAGATTTAATTGTGGTTGTGGATATGTGTGTGAATATGTTTACATATGGATATGTTTATTTATGGTGGTTCAAATTCTCACTTAGGAAGTGAGGGAAGATTATTGATATGAACCATATAAAGTGAAATTATTGGGTATAAAAACATGATAGAATTTCATGTTAATTTATTATTATGCATAGTAATTACTATTCATGAAAAATTGATATTAAGAAGTTTATCAATTTTACAATTGTTCTTTTGTAAAAGAACAATATTTGTTTCAAGAAATGACATGATAAGGAAAATTTTATGGATTTTTATAGGCCTTGAAGGCTTATGTTTTAAATATTGTATGATACAATGATTTTTGTAGTCTTGGAAAAATATTGTCCAAAAGACAATAATTTGCAGAGATTATATTATAATAAGTTTGATGGTGTCATAATAAGTCTAAAGGCTAATAGTCCTTGGGACTAATTAGCATATTTTGAGAAACTAATGTTTAGACTATAAATCTATATGGCAGTATAAATTTCACATAAGGTTCTGGAAGAGTTAAAATTTTGTTACTTGAAGGAACAAAATTATTCATTGATTATTCTACCAAATATAAAAAGAACTTATTGAGTTTTAAAATATCTGCAGAAATAGATATCATGTAGAAAATACATGTTACCGTAAACCGAAGTTTAGATAATAATGCAAATTGGAAGTTTGCAAAGTAAACTAGAAGTTTCTGAGATAATCAAGAGATTGTAATTGTAAACCGAAGTTTACAAATGTAGCAAATCAAAAGGTTGCTAATACAAATCAAATTTTTACCAATGTAAACTAGAAGTTTACTTCCAATGAACATTCAAAAGGAAATGACCTACAGAGATTTATTGAAGCAAAGGCTCAAAATAAAGAATAAGCCTACAAGGTAATACAATGTTTAAATTTGTTGTTATTATTATTTAAATTTATTATGATTACATATCATAAATTTATTGCCATGTAAATTTCTGCTAGAGAATTATCATATGTATTGTAATTCTAAGTTATTTTAACATGAATATCTTCACATATGATAGATCGCATATATTTTATGCATATAGAAATTAATTGAAGTATATTAATCATGAATCATGAGACTATCTAAGTGATATAATATTATATGTTTATTCTTGAAGAATTAACATAAATTTTCCTTTCAAAGTTTAAAAAATTTGAAAGTGATTTTGAAATACAAATATAAAGAAAGAATGTTTATATAATTTACACTTGAGGGGGAGATTGCCAGGAAAACAAGTGTGAGTTATATAATACAAGTGTGAGCTAATTTTTGAAAAGTTGAAAAGCTATATACTTCTCACATAGAGTCTAAAAAAGTCTATGATTGGTTGAGATATATGTTATAGTAAACCAGAAGTTTACTGATTTAAATAAATTTATTGTTGGCATGACTTGTTTGATCATCCGAGTCATAAATAACCAACATATTGTTCGAGAATGATTACGTGCTGCTTGTTCCCAAATAAAAATGACTATGTAAATACCACAGGTCATGATTGGTAATGGTAATGGATCTCGGAAATATATCAAACATATCTATATGGGCCCATTGCAAACCCGGAAGTTTGTAAGAACGCAACTGAAGTTGCAATAATGTTTGAATAAATTAAGCGCGCTATTTCATTATACGATCCAGAAATCATGAATTAAAGCATCCATAAAAAGATGGATTAATGCTTATGAGAACATAATACTATGTTGATATATTTGATATATATATATATATATATATATATATATATATATATATATTGCAGCATTTATATAAGTCAACAAAATTCTCCCGTAAATTGGTTTTGGTCGAAACCGAGACAATTCCATCTGGAAAGTTTTTGAATGTGCAATGCTTATAAATCCACCATAATGCACATAGATGGATATGGAAAGAAAGTTGGATAAATGTTATGTAAGGACCTCATTCTTCTTGTTTGTCTCTAAATGGAACAGAATGATGTTTCTAATGGTGACAAATGGATTTAGGAGACTTACACGCATGATTTGTCAATAGTGATTTGACATTGTTTTCCCAACATGAGGGGGAGAAAATAGGCAGTTTGGTAAAGAGATTAGCTGGAATGAATTATTATTGGCTCATTTTGTTCCTCGTACAAAATAATGCGAACTGGAAGTTCAAAAGATAATTCATTTACAGAGTTTAGCTAATAAAATGCTAGAAGCATTTACTGACCCAAAGAAAGTGACAAAGTCACATGTCCCAGCTGTTAATGCTCCTATTCGAATTAATGTCCCTGAAGGATAACCTATTATGAATGAATATATAGCACGCCTGAAGTGTGAAAGGTCCATCGGTTCCAAAGATAAAAATCCTCGAAAGAGAAAAGGAGTTAAGAATATAGATGATCAAGTTGAGAATAATCAAGGAAAATTAGTAGCTCCGGAAGAGCCATCTCCCGAAGAGATATTATCTCCGATAGAGATATCTCCGAAGAGAATGTTGTAGTCCCAGAAGAGACCCAGGTACCTAAAATATGCGAAAATTATGAGATCTCAATAAATTGTTATGAATAGAATCCGATGGGACCGAAATGAAGTCAACATTGACGACATCTTTGCTTATAATATAGCATATGATGTAATAAATGATATGAGGATCATGAGCCACAATCCGATAGTGAATGCCAACAGTGAAAGTATTGGCCCCTATGGAAAGATGTCATTATTGCAGAATTAAAATATTGGCAAAACGAAAAGTATTTGGACCAAGTCCATATAAGCGATGATGAAATGCCAGAGATGAAAAACCAGTTGGATACAAATATGTTTTTGTATGAGAAGATATGAAAAGGGTGAAATCACAAGATATAAGGTACGTCATGTAGTTCAAGGTTTTAAACAAAGACGACATTGATTTTTGAAGAAACATATGTGGATGCAAATACTTTTGTTATTTGATAAAGCCTAGCAGTAAATGAAGGGCTTGGTCTGCATCTAGAGGATATTATAACTGCATGTTTACATGATTCACTTAATAGTGATATTTATATGAAAAGTCCCTGAAGGACTCAAGGTGCCAGAAGCACATATCCTTGAAGGACTCAAGGTGCCAGAAGCACATGTCCCCAAAAAGACTTAATGTGCTAGAAGTACAAATCCCAGAAGGATTCAAGATGTTAGAAGAATCTAATTCAAGTTCTCTAGAACAATATTTAATTAAGTTATATAAGTCCCTTAGCTTGAAGCTATTAGGCGCATGTGGTATAATCGTCTCAAAGAATATCGATGAAAAGAAGGGTACAAAAATAACCCAATATACCCATGTATCTGCATGAAAATATCCAGAAATGAATTTGCACTAATTCTTTGTTTATGTTGATAATATCAACATCATTGTAACTCTGAAGAGCTTCAAAAGACAAATAATTGTTGAAGAACTAATTGGTCCGAAGTACCATATCTTAGTGCTATTGGAGTACCATTGCATAATGCTTATTAGCAAGATATAGTTTTTCTTCAACACAAAGACATTGGAAGCAATTTTGGCATTAGAAGAAGCAATATTGATCTTGTCATCGGGGAGGAATCATCAAGAGGAATAAAACGATGTCATCAAGAGGGGAGTCCATACTCATTTGTACTTTCTTTGTACTCTTTTTCCCTTATCTAGGTTTTGTCCCATTGGGTTTTTCTAGAAAGGTTTTTAATGAGGCAAAGATCTCGAAAATCTTATGTAATTAAAAGGGGAGTCGATACACGTACTCTTTTTCCCTTATCTAGGTTTTGTCCCACTGGGTTTTCCTAGAAAGGTTTTTAATGAGGCAACATTAGAAAGTGTATCAATGGATGATGTACTCTTTTCTTTAGCTAGGTTTTTATCCCACTGGGTTTTCCTAGTTAAAGTTTTTAATGAGGCATATCCATAATGGACATCCAAGGGGGAGTGTTATAAATATATGTATTATGTAGATGTCCATTGCATAGTAATCCCTAAAAGTCTATAAATAGATGTCTTGTGTAAACATTCTGGATATACTTGAAATAAGAATTCCTCTCATCTCTCTAGAATTCCTCTGACTTCTCTCTACTTTCCTTTACATTTTCTTCAGTTTCATAACATAATCCTAATTATGAAAATTATCAACAATTAGTAAGTGGCGAATTAAGTAATTAGTGGCTAATTGTTTAGATTATGATATAAGTAAATTAATTAGTAAATAATTAATTTAAGGGGAGAAATTCGAAATTATTAATTAAATAAATAATAAAATATTTTATGCTTAGAAAAATAAAAATTAAAATAAAAGAAAACAAAATCTAGATATTTTGATTAAAATAATAATATATCGGTAAAGAGCCAACATGACATTTGAGAATGGATAGAAATAAAATCCTACACCAAAATATAGGGATATAGTCTTAAGTCATCTGGACTTTTTATAAACAAGTGGAATTTTATCCCGGAGTGAGCGGTCTCAAAAGTCATTTATGAAACCAACAGCGTAATTAGGAGTACCAGATAATTAGGAAAGGGCAGATAGTGCTAAAAGTGACTTATAGAAAATGGACCGTGTTTTTCAAACCAGGAATTAGGTTACTTAGATCAGATCATATTACAAACCAGTGATTTTCTGCCAAGAAGCTGGAACTTCCGGAAGTGATTTCCGTAACCGGTGACGTCTGTCTAAAAATGTTCAACAGACAACAGAATACCCTTAATGGGATCAAAAATTTAGTTAACCCAGGTATTCTTAAAGAGAAAGAATAGAGCTTCAGTGCCTTGATCCCGGATTTTTGAGTTTCGTCAAGATTACGCGATTCGTGTTGGAAATTATGCCCTAGGGGCAAGTCATTGTACAATGAACGTTTAGGATATTTATAGTATTCTCCTTTTGTTATCATTTTCGTTTGCATGTTTGTATTGATAACTGCATCCCTGGATATATCTTATAGATTATCCTAAATGTCCTCTGGTCGGTCATCTACGCGGGAGCGAAGATGAGTTAAGACCGATATGACTTTGATGAGATATGGAGATACAATCGAGTCATGGGCACTTGCAAGAGTACAAGGTCTTTGGACCGACCCACTATGAGAAAGCGCATGGATCTAGTCATTAGCTTGTCTCATGTATAACCGCGTCACAATGCCCTATGACTCGAGATCATCATGGATTCCTACATGATGAATAATTAATCTTTGACCTAGTCAAAAGTCACCTTTGAATAGGGTGATGATAAAGGCGGGATCGGGATCGGTGGTTTTCATGCGGAGGAATGTGAATGGTCAAGATGGAATTTGTCCCTCACATTTGTAGAGAGATAATCTTGGGCCCCTCGATGAGTGAGTCTAAGAAATGTATGGTCATACTATGTTAGAAAGGAGTTTCCATTTCACTTATTAGACTACTCGAGAATCGAGAAAGTAATGGACAAGAATAGGAAGTTGACATTGTCCATGCTTCATGCTTGACCAAATTATCGCGTGACAAAAGGGACGTGACATGGTTGTATGATAAGGTTGTATCGTGATATCGATCCCCATGTGAGTTGGGTAATCGCAATGTCTTGCTAGAGGCCGCTTGCGACTTGTGGGCCGATACGAGTTTTGGCCCACCGCCAATCTCATATGGACTGCGGTCGCACACAAGAATAACCCAACACGAGCATTTGTGTCCGGGTTCATTGAATCTCGATTAATCGGAATTAATGAATACTAAATTTAATCTAGGATAAATATATATTTATTAAAATTCGAAATTAATATATATATATTAATATTATTAATGGATATTATAATATTATTATATATAATGTTTGTTTTGTATTTAATTTATTTGATAAATTAAATATCTAAAACAAATAGAGATAATGTATCTCGTTTAATATTCGAATAAGAATATCGATATCTGTTTAGATTAAATTGAGATACGGTATCTCATAATTTATTAAATAGATGGGTATTATTTCTCGGTTTTGATTTATAGAGATAAATTAAATCGAAGGCTTTTAGTTTGCATTAAATAAATACATTAGATTAGATCTATCGATAGATTTAATTAATATTTTTTTAATTCAAGAATTCGAAATTCAGATTTCAAAAATCAGTTTTTGAAATTCGAAATTCAAACTTAATGCGTATTGATTGTACATTAATGCAGATTAATTGTACATTAATACGTATTAACACGTATTAATGCGGATTGATGCACAAAAACGTACAGAAGCTTTTGAGGCTTTTGATGGTTGTGTGTGTGTATAAGCCTAAAAACGAAAAACAAACTCATCTGGTGAAAAAGAACCTAGAGAGACACAAGAAGCGCTAGCATACTCGTAGCCGTGTTCGGGAAATTGTTCGTGTGGATACCAGTAGAGGGAGCCGATTCAATGAGTCGTCTTCTATTGATCGAGGAGGTAGCCCACCAGTTCAAAGGAAACGAGACGCGAACGGATTCACCAAAGGTAATTTTGGATTCCCTTAGTCTTGATTTAAACGCACCTGAGTGATCCTCGGGACGGGATTCTTCAAATTTTAATCCGCTGCGTTGTAAGAATTCCTACAATTCGGACACCGAACTGGGAACTTTATCGGTAGAGGACCATAAAGCAAGCTGTGACATCATCCTGATGACATAGGATGACATCATGGGACGTTTTTTGTGGTGGAGAATGAAGGAGGAAGCTTGGTCTACATGAAGCCACATCTTCATCATCTTAGCCATTGATGAAAAGTTAATCCGACGGTTGAAATCCATGGAGATTTTCTATAAATAGCCACCACCTCCCTTTGAGTTTTTCACACCAAATTCCCTTGAGAATTTCGAATATAGAGAGATGTTTTAGAGAGAGAAGCTCTGGAGAAAGTGTAGCAAAGGCCGGGTAAGTTCTTCGATATCTAGTCTTAAGTTTCGGTAGTTATAGTAGGAATGCTAGCTTAGTCTTTAATCTTCCAATATATTGTAGATATCATATTTTTGGGTTAAATATGATATATATTTCGAAAAATATGTTGGGAAAAGAGTTATGGCAAAATTTTGGAAGATTAGAGTCAAAATAGCGAAGCTCTGGCGAAATTCCGTCGATTAGGGAGTCAGGGGCAAAATGGTAATTTGTACCTAAAATACTTTTTATGCTGCTAGATATTGATAAATATTATCCTTATAGGATATCTGAGATAATCGCATCGTTGTCGTACCGCTGTTGTACCGCTGTCGAAAAAAATACCGTTTTCCGTAAAACGTGCCGTTTTTCACCGACGAAGGTACGTTCGCGTACTGTAACACTAACTCTGATGCTTATTGTATGCTTATATGTGATAGACGACTATACAAGCGATTTGTATAGATAACTTTACATGCGATGTGTATTGTTAACATAGATAACTTTACATGCGATGTGTATTGTTAGCATAGATAACTTTACATGAGATGTGTCTTGTTGTTATATTAATCTTGCATCGCTATGTACTTATGTGTTGATTAATACTGTGATGTCATCCATATGTTGTTTATATAAGTATGAGGTTAACCGTTACCTAAGGTCCGATGTGCATTTGGACCTCAGCTTCTAAAATAGCTTCAGGGTCGGGAGGACTGAGAGCCGAAGATAAGGGCAAGCAACACGCTTAGAGTCTCGGCCGGCGAATTTCTTTTGTTGCCACAGCATGGGTGTTGCCGGGGAGACACTTCGTTGTTATTTACTTTAAAAACTCTCGGTTATTGTCTTGCTTTTGTAATCCCGGACTTACGGCATTTTAAATATATGTATCAGTTACTCAATCGCTCCGATGCTCTACTCTGATGAAAGAAAAAAAAATATATATACTGCTTTTGAAAATGGGATGTTACATATACTAAATACCAACATTTGAAATATTATAACTTACTTGTGAACGAAACCAATCAGGAAACCCCTTACATTGGCTTTGTGATCCTTGTGCTTCAAGTTCAATCCTGTGTTCCCAAATGTTTTTCACACATGTTAGAAAAATATAAATTACAACAAATACAATCTCTCTTCAGGTAAGGTTGGCGTAATCTATAAATGGCCAAAATTCTTCACAGTTTTGGAGCACATATATCCTTGCTTGACAATACTTTTCATGAGAAAGATTGATTGACTTAGAATGTCCCCTAGGTTTACCACTTTTTTTGAATAAGGAAAACTCACAGTTGACATCAGCACTGGTTTCATCATTCCTATGTGGAACATTAAACTTTGTAGGAAAGTCTTTCAAATAGCATGAGCAAAAAGTAAGACTTTCATCTGCCAAATATCCATGTGCAATTCATCCTTCAGGTCTAGCTTGTTGCGAACATAAGATTTGAGTGATCGTAAATACCTTCATCAAAAAAATTGTTTAGATTTGAATGTTTTTGAATGATTATCAATGTAATAATAAATTTCTTAGCATCTTACCTTTCTATTGGGTACATCCAACTAGTCCACCAACTTTTGCCTCTCATGCCAAGTGTATTGGCAAGTGAACCATATCATCAAAGAAAGCAGGAAGGAAGATAGTCTCCAACATGCACAATATGAATACTATTTGACTTTGAAGCTTGTTAAGTTGTTCACATGTCAAACTCTTTGAACAAAGATTCTTAAAAAATCTTCCCAATTCTATAATTGGTTCACACATTTGAGGACATAATAGCCCACGAATTGCAATTGTAAATATTTCTTGCAATAGCACACGGTGATCATGACACTTCAACCCGAATATTTTTATTTCTTGAAGGTTGACACATCTTGAAATATTAGATAAAAAGGCATTAAGTACCTTTAAGTTAGCTAAGAATTTACAGAAGGATAGTTTCTTTTTAGAGGACGAAGTGTAAGGAGCATGAGGCTTACAAATATTATTACCAACTTTAACTGGTTTCATCATTCCTATGTGGAACATTAAACTTTGTAGGAAAGTCTTTCAAATAGCATGAGCAAAAAGTAAGACTTTCATCTGCCAAATATCCATGTGCAATTCATCCTTCAGGTCTAGCTTGTTGCGAACATAAGATTTGAGTGATCGTAAATACCTTCATCAAAAAAATTGTTTAGATTTGAATGTTTTTGAATGATTATAAATGTAATAATAAATTTCTTAGCATCTTACCTTTCTATTGGGTACATCCAACTAGTCCACCAACTTTTGCCTCTCATGCCAAGTGTATTGGCAAGTGAACCATATCATCAAAGAAAGCAGGAAGGAAGATAGTCTCCAACATGCACAATATGAATACTATTTGACTTTGAAGCTTGTTAAGTTGTTCACATGTCAAACTCTTTGAACAAAGATTCTTAAAAAAATCTTCCCAATTCTATAATTGGTTCACACATTTGAGGACATAATAGCCCACGAATTGCAATTGTAAATATTTCTTGCAATAGCACACGGTGATCATGACACTTCAACCCGAATATTTTTATTTCTTGAAGGTTGACACATCTTGAAATATTAGATAAAAAGGCATTAAGTACCTTTAAGTTAGCTAAGAATTTCTGAAGGATAGTTTCTTTTTAGAGGACGAAGTGTAAGGAGCATGAGGCTTACAAATATTATTACCAACTTTAACTGGTTTCATCATTCCTATGTGGAACATTAAACTTTGTAGGAAAGTCTTTCAAATAGCATGAGCAAAAAGTAAGACTTTCATCGCCAAATATCCATGTGCAATTCATCCTTCGGTCTAGCTTGTTGCGAACATAAGATTTGAGTGATCGTAAATACCTTCATCAAAAAAATTGTTTAGATTTGAATGTTTTTGAATGATTATAAATGTAATAATAAATTTCTTAGCATCTTACCTTTCTATTGGGTACATCCAACTAGTCCACCAACTTTTGCCTCTCATGCCAAGTGTATTGGCAAGTGAACCATATCATCAAAGAAAGCAGGAAGGAAGATAGTCTCCAACATGCACAATATGAATACTATTTGACTTTGAAGCTTGTTAAGTTGTTCACATGTCAAACTCTTTGAACAAAGATTCTTAAAAAAATCTTCCCAATTCTATAATTGGTTCACACATTTGAGGACATAATAGCCCACGAATTGCAATTGTAAATATTTCTTGCAATAGCACACGGTGATCATGACACTTCAACCCGAATATTTTTATTTCTTGAAGGTTGACACATCTTGAAATATTAGATAAAAAGGCATTAAGTACCTTTAAGTTAGCTAAGAATTTACAGAAGGATAGTTTCTTTTTAGAGGACGAAGTGTAAGGAGCATGAGGCTTACAAATATTATTACCAACTTTTCGGTTTCATCATTCCTATGTGGAACATTAAACTTTGTAGGAAAGTCTTTCAAATAGCATGAGCAAAAAGTAAGACTTTCATCCGCCAAATATCCATGTGCAATTCATCCTTCGAGTCTAGCTTGTTGCGAACATAAGATTTGAGTGATCGTAAATACCTTCATCAAAAAAATTGTTTAGATTTGAATGTTTTTGAATGATTATAAATGTAATAATAAATTTCTTAGCATCTTACCTTTCTATTGGGTACATCCAACTAGTCCACCAACTTTTGCCTCTCATGCCAAGTGTATTGGCAAGTGAACCATATCATCAAAGAAAGGGGAAGGAAGATAGTCTCCAACATGCACAATATGAATACTATTTGACTTTGAAGCTTGTTAAGTTGTTCACATGTCAAACTCTTTGAACAAAGATTCTTAAAAAAATCTTCCCAATTCTATAATTGGTTCACACATTTGAGGACATAATAGCCCACGAATTGCAATTGTAAATATTTCTTGCAATAGCACACGGTGATCATGACACTTCAACCCGAATATTTTTATTTCTTGAAGGTTGACACATCTTGAAATATTAGATAAAAAGGCATTAAGTACCTTTAAGTTAGCTAAGAATTTGAAGGATAGTTTCTTTTTAGAGGACGAAGTGTAAGGAGCATGAGGCTTACAAATATTATTACCAACTTTAACTGGTTTCATCATTCCTATGTGGAACATTAAACTTTGTAGGAAAGTCTTTCAAATAGCATGAGCAAAAAGTAAGACTTTCATCTGCCAAATATCCATGTGCAATTCATCCTTCAGGTCTAGCTTGTTGCGAACATAAGATTTGAGTGATCGTAAATACCTTCATCAAAAAAATTGTTTAGATTTGAATGTTTTTGAATGATTATAAATGTAATAATAAATTTCTTAGCATCTTACCTTTCTATTGGGTACATCCAACTAGTCCACCAACTTTTGCCTCTCATGCCAAGTGTATTGGCAAGTGAACCATATCATCAAAGAAAGCAGGAAGGAAGATAGTCTCCAACATGCACAATCTGAATACTATTTGAATTTGAAGCTTGTTAAGTTGTTCACATGTCAAACTCTTTGAACAAAGATTCTTAAAAAAATCTTCCCAATTCTATAATTGGTTCACACATTTGAGGACATAATAGCCCACGAATTGAAATTGTAAATATTTCTTGCAATAGCACACGGTGATCATGACACTTCAACCCGAATATTTTTATTTCTTGAAGGTTGACACATCTTGAAATATTAGATAAAAAGGCATTAAGTACCTTTAAGTTAGCTAAGAATTTACAGAAGGATAGTTTCTTTTTAGAGGACGAAGTGTAAGGAGCATGAGGCTTACAAATATTATTACCAACTTTAACTGGGTGCATATTTCTTCTAATTCCCAAGTCCATCAAAGCATACCTACTTTTCAATATGTTCTTTGTCTTTCTAACCAAATCCATTATTGTCGACACAATATTATCAAAAACATTTCTTTCTATATGCATCATATCAAGATTATGTCGTATAAGCAAATGTTTCCAATAAGGCAATTGAAAAAATATGCTTTTTTCCTCCAGTTGTAAGCCTTTGTGTCTGTATGACACTTTTGTTTCTAACTTTTTCCAAATGACACATTGCCCAATTATTCTAGTTGCATAACTGCTTCATCTCCAGTTAATTGAACTGGTTGAGTCCTATGTTCTTCTTTCCTATCAAATGAGGCCTTATCTTTACACCATCGGTGATTTTGTGGAAGAAAGCGCCTATGACCCATGTAAGATAATTGTTTTCTTAATGAAATGCAATGTGTGTCTTTGTGGCAACACGTGCATGCAAGCTTGCCTTTGGTTGACCACCTTGAAAGGTTTCCGGACACAGGAAAATCATTTATTGTCCACAACATTGCTGCATGCATGATAAAATTTGATGGAGAGTGTGCATCACATGTTTGCACCTCGACTTCCCACAATTGTTTCAACTCTTCAATCATTGGTTGTAAGTAAACATTTATCTCATCACCTGGACACTTTGGACTAGGAATAAGAAGTGTCATAATAAACTATGAGCTTTTCATGCAAAGCCAAGGTGACAAATTATATGGTACCAAAACAATAGGCCAAATGCTATGATTGGCACTCATATTCCTAAAAGGTTTAAATCCATCACTAGCCAAACCTAAGTGAACACTTCTTGGATCAGTAGAGAAGGTAGGGTATTTTTTGTCAAAGTGTTTCCAAACAAGTGAATCAACTATATGTCTCGTTACATCATTAGTGGTGTGCTTCTCCTTGTGCCATCTCATTTTTTTAGTTATGTCTCTTGCCATATAAAGCCTTTGTAGCCTAGGTGTTATAGGAAAATGCCTCAAAATTTTATGTGGAACCTTTTTCCTTGTTTCTTTGTTTAACTTCCATCTAGGCATCTTGCACCTAGGACATGATTTCCCATTTGCATGATCTCCCCAATACAATATGCAACCATTCCCACAAGAATCATTTTTCTTGTAATTAAACCCAAATCACGACTTATCTTCTTAGCGTCATAAATGAGTTTGGCACTAAAGCCCTATTTGGGAGAACAAATTTCAATAGGTCTAATAATAGATCCATGGATTTATTGGTCCAATGGTTAAGGAACTTCAATTGAAGCAACTTCACAATGAAAGATAATTTTGATATCTTGTTGCAACCTGGATAAAAATATTTCTCTGCATCCTTTAACAAGTCAAAAAACCTTTTCGCATGGACATTAGGCTCTTCACTCTCATTCAATCCAATGTTCATATCATCCAAACAAGGAACTCCATATGCATCACATACCATCCTTATGAGATTCTCATTCTCATAAGTATCATTTTCTACCACTCTTCTTGAAGCCTTACAACCACTTTGATATCTACTAATTTCTTCATGCAAGTCCTATGCCTTGTAACTATCCTAAAAACCCTTAATCAATAAGTTTGCCCTAACATTTGTTTTTACCTTTAACAAAATATTCCTACATTTCTTACAAGGACAACGTATTTTGTTTATCACACAATGTTGAGTAAATGCCCATTCTTGAAAATTGTCTACTCCCCTAATGTACGCTAGGTTACCTCTATCTTTAATATTTAACCAACTTTCATCCATTCCTATTTCAATAAACATTTAAATAAAACTATTGTGATCTAGGATTGAATAACAACTTCTAGCAAGCAAATTCTAGCACCTAGTTACAACAAGCAATGTTTATTTCTAAATACCATCAACAACACATGCCAGATTCAGCAACCAAATTAGTCCCTAAATTCAATAGCAAGCACGGTGTAGAAGCCAAACATAAGCAATCATATAATATATCATCTATGAAACTATGTTTATCAGCAAATATCAAAATACATAATCAATATATGTAAATTTCTCAATATGGCAGCATATGTTGTTGCCAAACAAGTCAAACCATACAACATTTAACTTTTCTCACATAACAGAAAAAAAAGGTGAATAACAATAACTTTTCGCTAAACAAGATAAAGCAAAAAATACACAGGACTAGTTCATTATAGTGATTGTTTTAGCTTTGCTGATCCATCAGGAAAGCAATGATAGAATCAAGGTAATGAGAATATCAATAGGTGAATTAATATAAGCAAAGAATTGGAGAATCACCTAAATTTCATAAAATATTCATGGCCTATGATCTTCATAGTTCATACAACCACACTTTAATAGACTATTACATACCTCTGACTTTGGCAATAACAGACATATATCAAAAACCCACATGAGCAAATATCTAACTCCTAATTCCTAAATACTTTATAAAAGTGATAAAAATAAATAAAAACTGTAGAATAAAAATAAAAGCTTAACTAGTACCTTTTTCCACCAAAAACTGAGTTGTTTCAGTTCAAGCGAGGCCGAGAGAGTGAGAGTTGAGGGCGAGGTCGAGGTTGAGACTGCGAGAGGAAAAGGTTGCGGCGAGCGCGAGATGCTGATCACGAGAGTTGAGGGCAAGCGCGAGAGGCTAAGATCCAGATCCAGAGAGACGGAGAAATGACGAGATTTTGAGCTTTGGGTAGGATTTGGCACTCCGAGAGAGATGAGTGACAGAGACAGTGAGTGACTTCGACCGAGAGATTGAGAGAGACGAAGATAGTGAGTGACTAGCCGAGATCGAGAGAGATGGTGAAAGGGTGAGGCTCCCCTCGCTAAGTTTCGGGCGGTGAGGACGAAGACAAAGACCTAACCACTAACCAGTCAAGCCAGTGTTTGAGTGTTTCTACCATTTTGCATAATCTCGCTCCATTCTCTAGGGCTTATTGTCTCTTAACTATGAAGGAAAAAAATTACAATTTTAAAAAATTATAAATAAGACTTTCGGAGGCGACATATAAGAGTCGCCTATGAAACTATACCTTTCAGCAACGACACAAAATTGTCACCGCTAAAAGTCATATCTTCAGCGTTGACAACATAATTTTCGGCCGATTGTAACACTTTTAGCGGCGACATTTAATGTTGCCGTTGAAAATCAATACTTTCCATGGGGACATTAAAATTCGCTGCCAAATGTTGCCGCTGAAAGTCTATTTTTTATTAGTGAAGGGTGTGTGCATATGTGGGTGAGCATAGGCAACTTAAAGCTATACATGCATCCTGTTTAGCACACAGCCTTCGATTTAAACCCACCTGTTACTAGCCTTTTTGTATGGGCTGCTCTAATTTTCATTACTTAAACCCCAAACCTTTTAAAATTGCTATTCAATATCTCTTCCTCCATCTTTCTCTAAATATTCAGAAAGATTTGTGCTTCAACCCTTCACACTTGATCCCTCATGGAACACAGAATCATGTCATACACTTACTGCTTCAAGTATATCTTCATCTGCGATCCCGGTGTAGGCAAGTCGTGTCTTCGTCTTCAGTTCATCGACAAATGCTTTCAACCAGTCTACGATGTAACTGTCGGCGTCGAATATGGTTTTGGGATGATCACAATTGATAATAAGCGAATAAAGCTACAGATAACGGATACGGCTGGCCAAGAAATATTCAGGTCCATCACATGGTCATATTTCTGAGGAGCTGTAGCTTCACTGCTTGTATATGATGTAACTAGGAAGGACACTTTTAACCATGTGGCTACTTGGCTTGAAGACATGAAGTAATTTTTTGATTCAAATATGACAATTGTGTTGGTTGGGATTAAGAGTAATCTTAATCTTAGAAGGCAAGTGAGTACTGAAGACGAAGACGGTGAACAATTTGGTGAAGATAATGGCCGGGTTGATCTTCTTGGAAGCATCTACGATAACAGGTCAGAATGTTGAAGTGTTGTTTGTGAAAACAACTAAAAGTGTTTACAAGAAAGTTATGGAGTTGTTGATTTGAAAAATGAGGGTTGTGGAATAAAATTAGGTTATTGTGAGAATATTAATCTTGAAGTAGGTAGGGATGGTTCCTCTTCTAAGGGGAAATGTTGCGGTAATCGAGGTCTAAGAACAAAATCTATTTGTTTTACTTTGCAATTATTGTGTTCTTTTTATGTTTATAGTTCACATATATGAAAGTTGAAATTAATATGTTTTTCATTATTCATAAAATTATTGAATTTCTTTCTTTTCTTTTGCCTTGTATCTTTATTTCATCCTTTGACATGTATTAATTGGTTTAAAATTTTAAATGCTAATTGTTAATGCGGTGAATGTCTAGGGTTTCATCGACTGTTATTTCCAACATATCGTGGACTTTTACATCTGATAGTAAATAATCAAAAAAAAATTGGACACATATTTAAGTCCAGCCGCTAACCTTACTTCTATCCACAACACACTCACGAATGTAGCTTTATAGAAATCATAATTAATGCATGGATGCGATGATAAAAAAGTGTGTAAATACAAACCCTACTGCTATTTCCTTATTGGATATGTCCCAAATGTCAAGTAGTATATCTGTTGATGGAGATCGGTTTCACTCTCTTAAATACCATGTTTATTTTGTTTACAAAAAATAAAGTTGTCGCAATATATTATCACATATCCAGAAGATGCACAAGCAAAATTATATGGGGATCATTCATTGAGTATATTCCGGCGTAAAATCACCCTTTGCCAACCTAAAACAACCACACACATTTAATTCATCACCATCATACATAATGCTTTTAAATTCCAGGTACAACTATATGCATCTGTTTGTAAATCTATTTTGTCCGCTCCAGCAACAGCCTCCTAAATGAATTCGTTTTCCCGCCAAAAGTTTACTATATATATAGCACATAACACATCATCCACCAACATCTCATTCTTTCGTATAAGATATCAGTGATATCAAACCTTATTGCCATATCGAGGTTGTTATAAATTATTTCAGTAAGCCACAACGCTGTTAAATTTCTTATGTTTATCACCATCGTAACATGTATGGGTCAGGAGATGAAGATCTTATTTTCTGATGTCAACAATAGCAAGGACACTTGGTCAGTACATGAAAAAGTTCTGAGAAGGTGGGTGGTCAGAAGGAAGGCAGCTCCTTATGTAATATGGAAGATAGGCATGATTTTGGTTGATGAAGAGGTAAATGTGTATTAAGTTAAGTATATCATGGGCGGTAGTCAAGCTTCCCCTGAAAATTCTGTAAAACAAGGTACCATTCCCTGCGCTGCTTCATTGTCTAATCTTCTAAAAGGTGCTTTCGTTTTGGTGGTGTCATTTTTATGCTATGCCCTTTCTTTCTCGGAAACTGATCGATTTTCTCCTGCAAACTAATCTGTAAATAAATAAACACAAGTGGATGATAATTTTATATATTGGAATGGGATGGGAGTCTTTCATTGATGTTCCTTTGCTTTTGGGGTATTGAATGCAGATTTAAACCACAAGTTCAGCGCAAATAATGTTACCTCGGTTTATCTATATATTATGGAATTGGAGGAGCTTCAGAACACATCTAAGGCCTATATTAATTTTGAATGATAAATGTATTATTGTTGAGGTGGAATTTTCTGAGGTAAACTTTGAAGGCACTCAAGTTGTGGGACAAATTATAGAGAAAGCATTGTTCACAGAGGAAGATGATGATGTTGTTGATTTTAAGGATTTGGGGAAAATAGAGAAATCGTTTTTTCCACTGTTGGAGGAAGTTTGTCATGGCATCCTTCATTTTGCTGGACTGTAAGAAGAACAAAAGTCATAGGTTTACCAAGTGGGCATTTACGGCCTTAGGCCAAGTTCTGCAACTTCTAAAGAATAAGAAGTGGAAAGATATGAACAAGAAGGCGTGTGAAGAGCTCCAACAATTGTGGGAGTAACTTGAGATGAGTAGATTAGACTTGAGTTGGCTGAACCTCTTCTTAAATCTGCTATAAATATGAAAGGATATGATGAGAAGGTTGAGAAAGTGAAGAAGATGAAGCAAAACTTGGTGATGCTAGAGACAAAAATGAATATGATAATAGAGACAGAAATGAACATGATAAAGGAAAAGCTGGTCATTACAGAACAAAGCATTGAGATGATGAGAAAAGAATTAGTTAATGCGGTAGAAGACTTTGAAGAGGGATTCAGATTACCTGCTCGTCCGTACGGACGAGCTCCCAACCGTCAGATCCAAAGATCTAATGGCTCAATTTTTTTTTTCGTTTTTATTTTTTTTCTATATGAAAAAAAATCATTTTTTCAAAAAATATTAGTTGAGAGATTATCTTTATTTTAGATCCTCAACCCATTAAAATTATTTTTGATAAAAAATAGGAAATTAAAAAAAAGATCTAGACAATCCGAGAGCTCGTCCGTATGATGAGCACCAAAACCGGGTCCTTTGAAGAGAAGGATTTGGAAGCCGAAATTGGGTACGGGAAGCCCCAGTAGTCTATGCATGGATTATGGATATATAATGTAACATATAAATGGATACTAGATATTAAGATGATCAGTGCACTCTTGTATAATGTTGTGCACTACTCATTTACTTAATTTAAGACTTATTTAATTAATTTGGGGAGATTCATTAAGGGATCTTAATAAAATACTTAATTATAATATATGTGACATAATCTCTCTAAAATATTTAAGTATAACATTAGATTATATATCAATTTATAAATTAAGCAAATTAGTTTGTAAAGAAAGATAAATATAAGAGATTAAATGAAAAAAAAAAAAAAGTAGAGTATTTGATAATGTAACATATATACTGGAGTACATGATTTATTCTCGCACAGATCTCTTGTAACTTCGTCAATACAATACTATGCCCTTTCTAGAAGAAAAATAAATTTATTATAAGCGATATATACCAAGCGTTGAATTGGTCTCTTCTGTTATATGTTTACGCTGCAAGATTACTCTTGGTTCTTCCTATTATCTTAATATTTCAATATTCAAGCACCACCGAAGGTTGTTTCAAAGACTGCTTTCATTCTCTCTCAAGATCGATTTAAGGCCTGTTTAGGATAGCGGTGATAGAAGTGATTTTTTTTTCTACTGGACTTTTCATAATAGACTTTTTCTAAAAGTCGGAGAGTAAATGCGATTTGTGTTTGGGATAGCAGTAACAAAAGTGACTTTTTCCTGATGGGCACTTGTTTGGCATAGCGTTTGAAAAATCAGTTGAAATGGAAACTACCTGAAAAGGGCATGAATTTTATTGAATACTACACACATATATATATATTGTATATATAGTATGTGATAATTTGGGATAAAAAATTAAATTTAAATGTAAATTTGTAAAAAAAAAAAAAAAAAAAAAACAGTAAAATTACAAGAAAGACAACGGAGATTCCTCTAAGTTGCTGAATGTTTATGCATGGTCCAACAAGCTAATCCATCCACGAGGAAGAAAAGGGAACGTGAAGAATTTAGCGAAGCTCACGAAGCAAATTAAAGAATGTGAATGTTTATCAGACAATAACAAGAAAGAACGACTCACCGAAACGTCCAAATAAAAGAGTCAACAAGAAAGAAATGCAGTTTACTTTTGGCCTGGCAATGAATGCGCTATATGAAGAGATGTGTTAACGAAAGCCTGTGAGCTGTGTGCGTGCGGGGAGGGGCCAACTGTCTTTTTCTCACCAAAGCCACAGTGATGGGGGAGAGAAGCTACTAAAAAGTAGCTTCACTCAAGAAGTAACTTTTCTCTTAAAAGTCTATCATGTATTGAAGTCATCCCAAACATACTTTTTTTCCCTTTTCTTTCTTATTGGGCTTTTTTTTACTACCACTAGACTTTTTTGTTATTCCCAAACAGGCTGTTAGGGATTTCTCTTTCAAGAAGATGAGGCAGAGTAGAGTGGCTCCACAAGGTTGCATCGATCTGGTTTTACTTTCTCTGGCATGATCTGGTGGGTTTTAGTGATGGGTCTGAAATCCTCAAACATGATCGTTCTTGGTCCTTCACCCGAGTGTTTCTCTGTTCATGGTTGCTTGGGACTACAATATTCATCGCCCGATTAATATTCAAGATGCAGTTGGTTTCTGTTGATCAAGCTCGGGTTCCATCTGTCAGAACGTGGCACGAAAAAAAAAGAAAGAACGGTGCAACATGGACTCTTGTTTCTCTTCTCTTTGGGTTATTCTTATGGGCAGTGAAGAAGTTCAGAGGCGGCTGGGAAGGTTGGCATCAAGACAGTGAAGTGTATTCATAGATCTACAAAAGGTTGGTTCCTATCTGCGTTTTACAAATGGGCACCACATATTGTCCAGTATCAGTACCCTTTTGTGCTTTCCAATTTGTGCAGAAGAGTTATTACTTCAAACATGGAATTTGGTTAATGTTTGATGATTGTAGAACCTGATTGCAGCGAGTTCTGGATTTTACTAAGGCAGAGGGGATTGAGGCCGCCTACTACTGGTCGTCATTTGCTGTTGGGTTAAAGGCAAATGATTTGCTTGAACGTGAAGTGATTGACGGTGGAGAATTGAAATCAAGGCATCACTTGAATGTCCGTGGGAATTAGTGCTGATTCAATACCACGTCTCCATTTAATACTTTCTGCTTCACATGCATGGTCAGGCAAAACTGCTTTTGTGGATTAAGAAAGAGATGCACAATCCGGTCTCATGCACATGGAATTTTCTTGTTTCTTCCTATAGTTACAAGGACAAGGAATAATTGTGGAAAGAATCCACAGATAAGTGGACTGATTTTGCGACGTTCTTCTTGGCATATATATATATCGAGTCTTGCACCGAGAGATAGAGACCAGGACAATGACCAGAAGGTTCCAGACTTTGTAGAAACCATGATTTAAATTGAAGAAGTGGTCAAGAAAAAGGGCAAGAACAAATACAAAAGTGAAGAGTTCAAGCAATCATTTCATAAAGTTGATGAAGAAGATGACTACAATGTTATGGTCTAGTTTATCAAAGTTGTGTTTTGTTTCAACTCTCCCTTATTGTTTATGTTACAAGTTGACACTTTGATTAGAGAAAGAAATGTCAAGTTGAGGGGGCATGTTGGAATATTAATTAGTTAAGATGGTTAGTGTTAGTCACCTAGTTACTAGATAACCATAAAGCTCTATATAAAAAGTCTTCATCCAAAAGTTAAATGTGTAGGATGTGGAGTCCTCACTAAGTTGAGAGAAAAGTTTCTCTTTAAAAGGAGGTAACATAGGTCTCCTTCTAAATTCTTAAAGTTAGGATTAGTGGTTAATCATTCTAAGAAGAGACGGATGATCATTGTGAAATCCAAGTGAGTTGGTTCATTGTTGTATTGTTCTTGATAGAGCTTGTAATAATCTAATAAATCATTTATGATTTGATTGATCTTGTGGTTTATCATTCATGAGTTGTTTAACAGAAGTATGATCAATAACAGAAATTAGTTAATACAGAATGCAATTAAGTTTATATAATAATATATTGATCAGATATATCCTCCTACCAAATACTACCTCCGGTTCTAATTACATGACATATTTAACCGATTTTAGAGAGATTATGAATAAGAGTTAAATAAGTTAATTTTACTATTTTCCTAAAATCCCTTATATAGCCCTATGCCAAATCCTCAAACTACAGGAGCTACTAGTATTACGAATGAGTGGTAAATGAGTACCAATCCTTATGGATGGGGTTCGGGGATCACCACACGTGTCAAGTTGGAAACTAATTTGAAGGGAAGATTACACGTTAGTTAAAGAAACTATTATCCAATACTAATTTAAATGATTTATATTGCCCGTAAAATATTTAAATATGGAAATACGGAATAAGAACATGATGGGCTATATATGGGTGATGTAGCAGCAAGGATTAAATGTTGGGGAGTGGCTCCCATCCTCTTCCCTTCCCATCCTTTTCTTAATCTCAACCGTTGGATTGAAATTTGAGCGGTTCGATTTAATATTTTTATAAAAATATTATTTTTATATTAAAAAAATATTAAATTATTAAAAAAATAGAAAAATAATACTTTTATATAATATTAGATCTGAACGGTTAAGATTTTAATCCAACGGCTGAGATAAGGAAGAGGATGGGAAGTGGATGGGAAGGGAAGAAGACCGTAGCCAACCCCTAAATGTTGGTAGGTCATAGGACCATACCTTGGAATCTTGGATTCAAATTTCAAGCCCTCGAAATGTACCTATTTTCACTATTTATTAGGGTGGCTGTTCATTTATTTTATTAAAAAAATAGTAGAATTAAGGTGTATGTGGCATCAATGAATTGCAAGTATTACTTACTTTATACAATATATAGGTGCATTATTAAATTATTATTGAGAAAGTATCAATAGAGGTATTTTAGAAAGAAATTTACAAAAATTATAATGGTGTCCTATAATTAAGATCAAAATCAACCCTCAAATGTTGTCTTATAATTAGGACCGGAGTGAGTATTATTGATAGGTATATCCCTAGCTACATTAGGAAAAAAACACCATGAAAATAATAAAGAAAACAGAGTGTTGGAAATATAATAAAAGATGATGATGAATGACATATTCTATTCTATGAGGACCCAAATCATAATAATATACAACGCAATGGAACTCATAGATAATACAAAAAATATGAGCTTAGGTAATACAAAGACAACAATGAACTAGAAGCAATACATATATGAAAAATGTAAAAAGTTGGATCTGCATGGATAATCCAACAACAAGATAAGGGGTTAGAAAAATTCTAGAACCCTTGAGAACATCTTTTTAGATATTTTGTAAAAGCAACGATCAAAAAATAGAAGAGCTATTTTCCTTATGTTGGTTGCAAACAAATATCCAGTTAGTCTACTTTTGATAGCCAAAATTTTCTTCAGATTCAGATAGACCACAAATTGAAAGCACGCACGCACGCATCTAGGAATATATATTCTGACTTCAATTAAACGAGTTTCCATTCGACAACCTCTGAACAAGATTACTTAATTAAAACATCCCAGGCATTATGAATCAAGTATTCGACTGTTTTAAAAGGCTTCTGATAGATTTTGCGTGCCTTCCTCTTTAGGATCATATATTGTTTGGTTAAATTTCGTGCCTCCATGTATTATATAATGTAGGGTAACATATTTTCGAAACAATGGAGAAACTTTTACAAATTTCAAAAATTTAAAAGGAAGTATAATGTAATAAAAAAAATACAAATACAAATAGCTAAATGGGAAAATGACAAATAAATACCATATAAATTTGTAAAACCCTCATAAGTCCCTTGAATTTGTTAAAAGACTGAGAAGTATCAAGGACCTTTGAGGGATATGCAAATTAGGGGAAAAAGACCACAGTACCCTTAATAAAATAGAAAACATGCGGGAGAGAAAAGGAGAGCGAGAACCAGAACCCCAAAAATGAAAATCTCATACCCCCTTTGTTCTTGAGCTTCATCATCGTCCTCCCATCATCCTTCGTCGTCCCGGTGACCGCGTCACTGTTCGTCCATTCACCGTCGCCTTCCTCCTTTGCTCGAAGTTTGATTTGCCGCTTATTCTTGATCCGTTTGGCGATTTGGTCTTCTCTTCTCCTTGAGTCGGTGTCATCGGTGGGTTAGGGGAGCGGTGATTTTCTTTCTTTCTTTTGGCCGGCGGCATTTGTGGGGTCTCGATGGAAGTGCGGTTGCGCAAGTGTGTTTGAGGAGTTTTTCTTCCTTCTCTCGTCATTGCCGCAATTGTTGGGGTTGAGGGTGCCGCACAAACAAAGGATGGTGGGCTAGGCGGTGGACTGTAATTAAATTAATACAAGGCAATACAAGGCATTCATCTATGCTCGGTATTTCTTCATTGAAACTCCATGATGATTATCGCCACTAATGATTGATGGGAGGACGATGATGAAGCTCAAGAATAAAGGGGTATGGGATTTTCATTTTTGGGGTTCTGGTTCTCGCTTTCCTTTTCTCTCAAGCATGTTTTCTATTTTATTAAGGGTAGTGTGGTCTTTTTCCCCCAATTTGTATATCCCCTCATAGGTCTTTGATACCTCTCAGTCTTTTTACAAATTCAGGGGACTTCTGAGGGTTTTACAAATTTATATGGTATTTATTTATCATTTTCCCTAGCTAAATCCCTAAATGTAAGAAAATTAAACATTGATGGTCAAAAAAGAAGAAGAAAATTAAACATTTCATTGGGATTAGTAATGCCCTGAATACAAGAATTACCATGACGTGTTCATTTTATTTTGGGAAAATCCTTCTTGGGGCCCTTTTTGGAAAACAAATCCCAAAAAGGGCCCCAAGATTCTGACAAACCCAAGATTTTTCATTAAGACGTTAGTTGTAAATGTGACTGTTTTAGTTGTTAACGGGGGCTGATATTGTTGTCAATGTGACTGTTTTAGTTGTAAAAATATTGTTGTCAATGTGACTGTTTTAGTTGTAAACGGGGGGCTGATATTGTTGTTAATGAGACTGTTTTAGATGTAAAAATTTTATGAATTTATCCCAGAAAGGGCTCAAGGGCCCTTTTTGGGTTTGTCAGAATCTTGGAGCCCTTTTTGGGATTTGTTTTCCAAAAAGGGCCCCAATAGGGATTTTCCCTTTTATTTTCCTCTTGTTCAAGTGATGCTCCCTTTGTCATAATGAATTGATCCACACACACAGCCGAATCTTGGGGTTATGGAAGTCAATAAAGAACTTGGGCATGGGTAAACAATTACCTAGCACCTACCCTACACTTAGTCTCTGCAGCAAGAAAAGGATCGCCGCTTTCTATTTCCTTTATAATGATCTTCTTTGTGCCTTTTTAATTTCAACAATTTGTACGTATTAGCTAGTCTTTTGCTGCAATTTTTATCTGCGTCTAAAGGTTGTGAGAGTCTTGCTGCAATTATTATCTGCGTCTAAAGGCTATGAGTTTCATTTCCTATAATATCCCTCACCTACTGTTATTATAAGTTTCGTTTCAGGTTAATTATATTTTATTAATGTTACGGTTCCTATTTTAAAAGCTACAAGTCAATTATTGTCTTATGCATTAATGAGTTTCAACTAATTGATTATATATATAAAAAGGAGATTGTACGATGAAGAATCAGGAAGTGAAGGATATATCATGCAAGAAAATAGCATGGACAATTAGAAGCTTCAGTAAATTGAAGACCAATACACGATACTATTCTTGGGGTTTCACTATAGGGGATCGTGCTTGGTAATTAAAATCTATCTTGTCTGTCCTTCATCTCTCGTGTTCTTTAAAATCTCTTCTTTTATAAATATTAAATATAACAATTATTATTCCTCATTTCTTTCTTCTCTGCACTTTTCACTTGTGTGGTTTTGGTTCCATCGATGGATGATATTGTATTCCTAAATTCGGCTAAATTTTAATTCAAACATTGTTTGTGGTGGGTGGGAAAATTGTTGTAGGAATGTTGCTTTATACAGAGGAACGCAACACAAGCAGCATCTAGCTATATTTTTGCGTGTGGCTGATGCTTCGAGTTTGCCTCAAGGATGGTTTATATATGCAGATTACTCCATAACCGTGGTCCATCAACTTGCCAGAGAAGAATCTATCACAAAAGTAACAGGTATTATTACTTCATGTTTATTCATTATTGTTAGAGTCAAAACTGTTTTCGGTTTGGTTGTGTCTTTTTTCTAATTACTTGTCATGAAGAGTAAAAAAACTATTAAATGGCCTATGAAAAGTAAATTACTACCTCCAATCCTTAATAGAAGAGTTAATTTGTGATTGAAGGGCTATATATATAAGATTTTAATCCACTTTGTCTTCTAAATTAAATTTATAATTTTTGTATAAAGTCTCCTTATTGATTTTATACATTAAGGAGTTGTTATTGGGTAATTATGTATGATGAAATATGGTATTTTAAGAAATTTAACCTATATTACTACAAATAACTAACATAATTTACTTCCTTTACCTAAATTAGTCAAATACTCCCTCCAGTCTTAATTATAAGACACAGTTGACTTTTTTGGAGAAATTAAGGATGCTAATTAAATTACTTTAGAGTATTTTTATTTTTATTTTTTTCTTCAAAATAATTAGTTTGACTAATAAAATAATATATAATCTAAAAATACACAAGATATAAAATGATTAAGTAACTTATTTAGCTTCCTTAATCTCTCAAAATAAAGTCAATTATGTCTTATAATTAGGACCGAAGGTAGTAGCTCTTATGTTTTTGGATTAACATTTGGCGGGTTAAATTTGAATCCAGACCTTTTCTACTATAGATCTACTTAATCTTGTTTGGTCCAAATGAAGCACGCTTTATTTTTTTTATTCATTACATATGAGAGATTGACTTCTACCCATACCCCACCTCGCTCTTATCATTTGAGCTAACCATAAAGGCGGAGCATACTTTATCTATTTATTTATTTATATATCTTTTGGTGTCAATGAAGCATGCTTAATGAATTGAAGGCGTGAAGGTATAGTGGTTTTCTTTTAAAAGCTTGCAATACCAATTTATATACTAGTGCTTTGTTGAATAATGCAGGTCTACCAACCAAGTTCGATGGAAATACAGTGGGTAGGGGTTCTTCATCGTTTATATCTCTGACTACACTAGAAGACCCATCTAGTGGGTACATTTTGAAGGATGAATGTATCGTTGAAGTTGAAATCTATTCTGTAAGATCTGAAGGTATTAATAAGCCTACAAGTTACCCCACTTATCCTTCTCTATTCAAGGAAGTCAAAGAAGCTCTTGCACATCTAAAGGGTGATGATGATGGTTTCGTTGATTTCAAGGATTTGGGACAAATAGAGAAATCGTTTGTTCCATTGCTAGAGGAAGTTTGTTCGTGGCATCCTTCATTGCTGGACTGCAAAAAGAACAAAACTCATAAATTTACTGAGTGGGCATTTACTACATTGGGTCAAGTTCTGCAATTCCTGAAGGACAAGAAGTGGAAAGATATGAATGAGGAAACATGTGAGCAGCTTCAACATTTGTGGGAAGAACTTGAGATAAGTGGACTAGACTTGAGTTGGCTGGAGCCTGTTATTAAGTCAGCTTTAAATATGAGAGGATATGAAGAAAAGGCAGAGAAAGTGAAAAGGTTGAAGCAAGAGTTGATGGTCTTGGAGACAGAAATGGAAACAAAAGGAAAGTTATTAGGTGACATTGAACAAAAGTTTGAGAGTATAAGCAAGGAATTGATGAATGTAGAAGACGCCTTTGAAGAGAAAGATTTAGATGCTGAAATTGGATATGGAAAAAGACCCTAGTCCTATATACAATAATAATGGAAAAAATGGATCTGTTCTTTGGATTCATAAGACTATTATTAATATTATATGTTTTTATGTGAAATTCATTTAGTGCATCCTCCATTTCGTCATGCTTTACGTTTATGTGGATCTTTTGGAACTTAAAGTGTAAACAAAATTATACAATTCTAATGAAACCTAAATAATATGACATCAATATGATATCATATACAACAAAACTTGTACAGTACTCCCCATGTCCTTAGTATAAAATTCTTGTTATAGTTCAATTTCTTCATTAATTAAAGTGAATCTTGTAGTAAAATTCGGGGAGTATACAAGGAGAAAAAGGATTTAGAGATGAGCTCATTTATGAAAAACTTGATTAATTAAGCTATTTTATACATTCACTACATATAAAAACATTTAATTAATGTATTTAAAGCAAAAATGAAAATTTATAATAAATTTTAAAAAGACATTTGAGTTTCAAATGAATACTTACATTACATATTCAGTCACTCTTTCTTCAAGATCTATGAATATAAAAATAATTCAAGTTCAGAAAATCCTGACTAAAAGAGCTTCTTTGGTGCCCAAAGCACCACCCACAGATCTCCAAATGAATGTGAAACCTAATTAGGAGGCATCTTGATGCTCCAAATGCAGTTCCTTAGTCTTCTAGAGGCACAGTAAACACAAATATTTACCAGGGTTATCACTATCTAGCTTTTATGCCGAGAACCTCATAATTATTAGATTTAGTGATTTAGATATGTATTAGGTTGGTCTTTCTATCAAAATGACACAAATCAATTTGATAGGACCTACCATTAGGTTATATACTTACACTCCAATATTTATGCAATCAATAACGTGGGACTTTTCTTGATATATTCTAATAATAAGCACCATGCTTAACTTCGTCCTTGGACAGAAGTAACATTTTTAATTGCCTTTCAAATTAACTCATAAATAGCTGGTTCATTCAGAATCATTAATTTCGTCACAATACAACAATTCTTTGGATAATCACATTGGGTGCATTATGATAGAACTATCACTAGTGCAAAAAAGGACTTTAAGACCGGACAAAAAAGACATTGTAAGACCAGACCCGCGACCGGTCTTGTTCCAGCCGGTATTAAAAGTCCACATTTAAGACCGGACTCGAACCGGTCTTAAAGAAACTCTTTTAGACCGGACATTTAAAACATTAGGTCTTAAAAGTCGTACTAAATAAAGCTGAAATATTTTTTGTTCGGTCCTAAAACTCAACTTTTAAGACTGGGCAAAAACTCGACCGCTCTTAAAAGATCAAAATTATAAGACCGGACAAAAAAAAATCCGGTTTTAAAAAAGCGGCTTCTAAGACCTGACGATTAATTATACGCGGTCTTAAAAGACTGACTTTCAAGACTGGACGGTAAATTCGTCCGGTCTTAAAAATTGAATTTTTAGACCTGACGTATAAATACACCGGTCTTAAAAGACCAACTTTAAGACCGGCTTAATATCAAATACGTACACATGACCTTTAAGACCGGACAAATAAATACACTGGTCTTAAAAGTTGAACATTTAAGACCGGCGTATTTATTTCCGGTCTAAATTTTCCCGAATTTTTTCCTTGTCCAGTTCTTCCTGATCATATATATACACAAATCCACCACCCAATCCAGCACATAAAAGTCGATACTTTAAGCTACAAGCTATGAACAATTATGAATAAATTGAATTGAGAAAAAGAATACAAATATTATTCACCATGAGTTATGTGGCTTCTTAATTAATGATTATACTATGACTATAACAGCTAAATTAATTTATACAATAAGATAACTTACTTACAATGCAAATACAATAAGTTACAAATACAACATACATGCCCAATATAATCTTCACCATGCCTTCATCTGATTCCCACCCAACAACGTAACATCCTCTTTTATAACATGCCCCTTTGGATCGGATCCTGCCACAAAATTAAAATAAAACAAGAACAAACTTCATAGTCAGTGACATTGTTTAAGAACATAGAAGGAATATAATATAGTTAAAACCTTAAAGTTTTCAAAGGATTCTGCATATGAATATTACATTATGAATTGACTCTTTTATAAAGTGATATCCTCCCATATCCCTTCTTGATGATCATTTCTTATGCCGGGTTCATTATCCGCTTCATCTTCTTCGTTCATGTACGGTAGACCCCTTGAAAAAGGAGTACTCTCGGAAGACCATAATTTGAATGACTTTCCTCATCAATATCAATGACCCTTTTTCCTTGGAGAGCTACGGACCACATTTTATTTTCTTGATCGGTGATATAGAACACTTGTTTCGCTCGGGTCGCCATAATAAAAGGTTCATCTCCAAAACTTCTACCATTGACATCGACTAATGTAAATCCTAGCCGATCGATCTGAACACAATTATTGACATTAACCCACTTGCATTTGAAAATGGGAAATCTAATTTTAACATAGTCTACCTCCCAAATCTCTTCATTAACCCCACAATATGGCATGACTGCCAATAAAGGCCTCTTGTCTTTCGACCTGGAGAAGTGCATAGATTCAGCCTCTAACATAACACCACTGTTCTGGACGGTGCTCCTATCATCTAGGGACTTCGTGTAAAATGTATAACCATTGATCACATACGAATTCCAACTTATGACATCAACCTCAGGACCACGTGCTAACCATTTGATTGTATCAGAAACACATTCCTCTCCCTCGACCTTTTGTTTGAACCAGTTTGCAAAAGTTCAGTTATGCTCCCTAATCAACCTTTGTTCGGTCATTCGATGATTTTTTTTTCCTTACTTGACTTCTTTATGTAGCTATGCGGCTTGAACTTCATCAACATTATTCAAGATGTGTATAAGTGGACTTGTGACAATTCATCGGGATCCACACTCTTTACTGAAGCCCCTCGTCTACCCCCTTCATCATGCTGACGTTTTGGAAGCCCAATATGTCTTACTTTGGCCAAATAATTTTGACAAAACTCCATGGCTTCTTCGAAACATATTTTCGAACAATTGATGCTTCGGAAGGTATGCGTTCTTCATGTATCCTTTTAGGAATTTCATAGATCTTTCAATTGGGTACATCCACCATAAATGGATAGGTCCGCACAACTTTATCTCCCTCACTAGATGAACAATTAGATGAACCATGATGTCAAAAAAGGTAGGAAGAAAAAGCTTCTCAAGGTGGCACAAGATAAGATATCCTTCATTCTCCAATTCATCCAACTTTTCAATCTCGAAAACTTTACTACAAACCGCATTGAAGAAGACAAAAAGTCTAGTCAAAACGACCCGAATATCATATTCGGGATGCCTCGAATAGCTACCGGGATGTTGCATCAAGACATGACAATCATGAGACTTTTGGCCTACTAATTCAAGTCCTTCATCGATACAAGCCTCTTAAAATTTGAAGAATACCCGAGGGAACTTTTGTGCCATGTAAACACTCACAAAAACTTCGTTTCTCATCCTTAGACAAAGTATGAGAAGCCGGGGACAATAAGTTCTCTTCCCGTATGGCCTTGGATGTAAGTCTTCGCGTATTCCCATTACTTGCAAATCCAATCTTGCCTTCACACCATCCTTGGAACTACCTTGTATGTTGAGAAGCGTGCCAACAATACTATCACATACATTTTTCTCCACGTGCATGACATCAATACAGTGTCTCACATCAAGATTGCACCAATATGGAAGATCGAAGAATACAGATCTCTTTTTCCATATATTTGTTTCTTTTCTACTCTTTGCAGTCTTACCGAAGATGACACTGATATTTTTCACCTTTTCATAAACTTGCTCCCCAGTCAATGCCACCGGAGCATCTTCATACTCCTGGCCACCAAAAAAGGCTTCTTTAATCGACGATATGTGTGGCCCCGTTTAAGAAATCTCCTATGTCCAAGATAAACCGTCTTTCTTCCATGTTGAAGTTGATGGTAGCGTGTGCCTTCTTCACAAACCGGACATGCTTTATGGCCTTTTACACTATACCCTGACAAGTTCCCATATGTTGGGAAGTCGTTTATAGTATAAAATATCATGGTTCGCAATTTAAACACATCCTTCTTGAAAGAGTCAAAAACATCGACACCTTCTTCCCACAACTCCTTCAAGTCTTCGATCAAGGGCTCAAGGTAAACATCAATGTCATTTCGGGTTGTTTTGGTCCTTGAAATCAACATAGACAACATGATGTACTTTCGTTTCATGCATAACATAGGAGATAAGTTGTAAATAATTAGGAGTACAGGCCATGAACTATGTATGCTGCTAAGGCTTCCATAGGGATTCATGCCATCCGTGCTAAGGGCAAGCCTAAAGTTCCTAGGTTCTTCGCCGAAGTTCAGAAATAAGTGATGGATTTTATTCCATTGAGAAGAATCGGCCGGATGTCGAAGCTTTCCATCAGAAATCCTCTCATCTGCATGCCACCTCAAAGTTTTTGCATCATTTTCATTCGCAAACAACCGCTTGAACCTTGGTATGATTGGAAGATACCACGACACTTTTGCAGGCCCCTTATTTGACTTGTACCTTGGGGTTTCACATATCGGACAATTCGCTTCTCTTCAAACTCTTTTCTATACAATACGCAATCATTCGGGCATGCATGGATCTTTTTGTACTCCATCCCAAAGTGGATGAGTATTTTCTTAGCATCATAGTATCGATGCGGCAACACATTATCATCCGGAAGCATGTCCTTAAATGCCTCAAGCATTTCAGAAAAACTCTTGTCGCTCCATCCATGACGTGCCTTCAAGCTTACCAATTTCAATACAGCGTTCAACACTTGGTATTTTTTACAACCAGGGTATAGCGGGGTCTCTGCATCATTGCACATATTACCATATGCATGTGATTGATGAAAAGCCTCTTCTCCCACATCACGAATAATGTCCTCTATGTGATCATCCATATCCGTGTCATTATCATCAAAGACATGTTGAGACCCACTTGGTATTTTTTCACCATGCCATACCTATACTGTATAAGTCTTACAAAATCCTTCACAAATTAAATATGTGTGGATAACTTCAAGACTTAGTCGCCTCTCATTCAAACATTTTACACAAGGGCAATAAAACTTCCCACTATCATCATGGGCATTTTGTTTAGCAAATTCTATAAAGGCTCTCACCCATTCTGATATTCAACACTCGTCCGTAACGCAGTTATCCAACTATGATCCATAGTAGAATTCCTATAGACGGAAAGATTTAACATACATAATTCGAAAAAATTGACACTTGCATATAAAATAAGGCAACACCAAATGCATATTTATGCTCAATGTCGGTTATGTCTTTTTTTTTGTACAGAGAAACTTGCCCATTAAATGCATAACGAAGAATCAATTTTGCTCATAAATGTATCACAATGAATCCAAGAAGCAAAATAAAAGCATGACGAGGAAATTAAATGCATCGCGTGAAGGTCTTGTGGACTCACCTGTAGCATATAAATTCAAATGTGTTTGCGGAGTCTTTCTTCTCCCGCCACGAACGTTGATGTTGCAGACATCAAGAGTAACCTAAAAACATTTGTTGGTCAGTTGGGTAGGTCTAAAGCGCAAATATAATCTTCAAAATACAATATTCATTAACAACGAGAGAAACCTACAAGAACATTTCATCGATTTCGTTCAACCCGAGAAAACCATAAAGTTATATAACCGAAACACCTCTTACAAACTTGGTCTATAGACGTTTAGCTAAGGAACCAGAAAGTGATTGTCGAGAGAGCAATGCGAAGCAGTCGACGAAGCAACACAAAAACACTAGAGACAGAACCTGAGTAATCACTTTCGGCGCGACAAGAGAAGTTCAGAGAGGGAAATTTAATAATTCCGCTCGACAGAGACATGTTTTAGTATTTTGGATTTTATTAAGACCGGTTAATTATAAAGTAGCCAGTCCTAAATATATAATTATATTTTTAAGACCGGAAGTTTAAAAAACTCTGGTCCTAATTTTTTATTATTCATTTATTTTTAAGACCAGAATTTTATTAAACATCAGGTCCTAAAAGTCTTCAATGTTTTTTTTTTTTTAAAAAAAGAGGATTGGCTTTGGCGAGCGCAGCAGAGGATTGGCGCGACAGAGATATGTTTTAGTATTTTGGATTTTATTAAGACCGGTTAATTATAAACTAGCCGGTCCTAAATATATAATTACATTTTTAAGACCGGAAGTTTAAAAAACTCCGGTCCTAATTTTTTTTTATTCATTTAATTTTAAGACCGGAGTTTTATTAAACATTCGGTCCTAAAAGTCCTCATTTTTTTTTTAAAAAAAGGATTGGCTTTGGCGAGCGCAGCAGCAACTGAATGAATAAAAATTAAAGAAAAACTAGAGAATAAGCTTCTTTAATTACTGGAGAATATGAACAAAAAAAAAGACACAAGCTTAGTTCTTAATGCTTTATACATTACTGGTGAATATGCATATACACAAGAAAAAATACAAAAGAAAAACAAGCAGAAAATTATCAAAAACAAGAATCTGACTAAACATCCTTGGCGATATCGACGTGAAAAGCATTAACTTCCCGCCAGAGATCAGCAAGTTCCTATCTTATTTGCATCAGCCGCAATGCATCATTAGAGGAAAGAGGAGAGGGGTCAGCGGTAGGCGCGCTGGGGCCAACTAGTTGGAGAGGGAGAGCAGGAACCTCTTCATGGTCTGAAGGCTAGAGGGGGGATGCGGCAATCTCTTCATAATCCAAAATAACAATGGGTGCAACAACCCGAGACTCTTCTGTCACAATAGAACGCACTCTCGCTGGAGGAGGCACACCGTATAACGATCTGCGGAAGGCACGAGCATCAGGAGTAAGAGTGTCCCTACGAGCGGTTCTCTTGTATCTAACCATGGTTTGCGGTTGGGGGCGAGAGAGCCACGTAGTGTGGAGTTACGAGATTGTGAGGAGTTAATAAGGACAGAGAGGTATGAGGAGTTTATAGACTTTAAGAGCCACGTAGTGTGGAGTTACGAGGTATGAGGAGTTTAATAAGGACAAAGAGGTTTGAGGAGTTAATAAATATGCGATCTAAAATTCTATTATTTAATTTTTTTTTCAATTCAATTGATTTTAAGACCGACCTTTAATAATATATACGGTCCTAAAAGTCTATTGTTCTTTTTCAATTCAATTGATTTTAAGACCGACCTTTAATAATATATCCGGTCCTAAAAGTCTATTATTTAATTTTTTTTCAATTCAATTTATTTTAAGACCGACCTTTAATAATATATCCGGTCCTAAAAGTCTATTTTTTTTTTCAATTCAATTGATTTTAAGACCGACCTTTTAAAATATATTCCATACTAAAAGTCTATTATTTATTTTTTTCAATCAATTCAATTACTTTTAAGACCGACCTTTTATCTTGTATCTGATTCTAGAATTCATTTATTTTTTTCAATTGAATGATTCAGAGTCATATCCTTACACTCGTTCAAATGAATGATTCCGAGTCTCTTCGACTTCCAGATAAACTTCCCAACTAGGTGTCTTCTCGTATTCTGAGGAACTATGCGTCTCCTCGTTATTGTTTCCAGTGTTTCACATTGTTCAGGCAGGGTTCTTTATTTAAACCCGATGTTACTTTACTTCCTTCACATTCATCTCCATCACTTCTGAAACATCCTGTAATGGCTGCTCCACCACAACGAGGTCCTCCTCCTCTGTTGCCTCCGAAACCGACAATCTACCAGATGATTCAGCACATTATGGCCCGCCTCGCTCATATAGACCGACACTGCGGCCAGCTGTTTGGTCTATCACGCCGTCAACGACAAGCGACAAAGCGATACACGACGCCCGGGACGTTGATTACCATCCCGAAGATGACGACGTCTCCGACGACTCCCTCCTCTCGACAACGATGGAGGGAGTAGATGTTTTTCTATTTTTTTTGTATTTGCTTCTTCGCTGCTCCTCACGGGGCAACAGTAAAAAAAATATAATAAAAAAAAAATTGTTTCCATATTCGATCGCCATGTCATTTTCATTATCTTCTTTCTTTTCCGACAAAAAGGAAACAAACAAAACATTGTCCTCGTGTAAATCAACATTAAAAATTCACATAATACAATTAAGAACATACAAACAAACAAACAAAAAGATCGTTTTCCTTATTCGAATAAAAAACAAACAAAGTGACTATTCTTCTCAAGGTTGGACCGTCATTGTCGTTAGTGTTACCTCGACCTGATTTGAATATTTTCAGTGTCCTTTCATTACCTTCCTTATTTTTTCGACAAAAGAAAAGAGACAACGAAAAGGAAACCGATAATCTTGCTCAACATCGGGAGAGGTAACATCGAAGACAACGAGTCAAAAACTTTTCGAATAATGCCGCTTGAGTAGAACGCGGAACCTCGGTTGTCTTGAACCCTAAAAATTTTTCTGAAAAATGAGTCAAAAACTATTAAGAGCTAACAAATACACGATCCTAAAGGTTAAGCCATATTTTTTAAATTAAATATTTTTATGAATGAACTTTTAGGAGCGGACAAATAACAAAACTACGGTCCTAAAAGTCTCACCATATTTTTAAATTTAAACGAAGAAGATGGATTTTTAGGAGCGGCTATTTAACAAATATACGGTCTTAAAGTCTAGACATATTTTTTAGTTAATTAAACGTAGACTTTTAGGACCGGTCATAACATAAATATGCGGTCCTAAAAGTCTAGCATATTTTTAGAAGACTTTTAGGACCGGATGTTTAAATAATATGCGGTCCTAAAAGTCTAGCCATAGTTTTTTTAGAAATAAACGAAGACTTTTAGCACCGAAGGTTTAATAATTATGCGGTCCTAAAGGTCTCGCCATATTTTTAAAATAAACGAATACTTTTAGGACAATACTTTTAACAAATATATAGTCCTAAAAGTCTTTTTTATCTTTTAGGACTGAATCTTTAAAAAATATCCGGTCATAAAAGTCACGAATATTTTTCAGATCGTGTCTTTTTTTTCATTTACAACATCCTGTACCTCAAATTTCAAGCACTAAATAGCTAGAATGAATGAACCAATTTCTTTGGAAAAATAAACAAATTTATTATTGAATTACACATTGTGCGTATATTTTACAAATGAATTTAGGACTTAATTAGGTCATACAGATATTCACAAAACACATTGCGTATGTGCTCCACTTCATCATCGGGAAAGGGAGCAGGTCCGGCAAACTTCCGTAACATCAAAGACGAACCGAATTAACTTGCGTGCATATTTCATATGTAACATTAAGCCGTAAACTGAATTTAGCCATAATATGTAACATCAAATACATTTACCTTTGCAGTTAATTTTGTCGTTCCTCCCGTGATAATATCATATATATGTTTCATGACGTACAGGCCACATAAGTTGGACCCCGTTGGTTGCCGATGGGTCTAAAACGAACAAGAAATATATATAAGAGCTAGTATATATAGCTTACTGACCATGTTTGCAAGGCAGTGTGCCAGTGTTTAAATATGTACTAACCTGTGGTTTTTTCCATTTAGGATAAGTGGCCTGAGACCCACGCCTTTTGTTTACCTCTACTTGGAAAGTCCTCATGGCACTATCATCAAAATCACAAATTTATCAATAATGTTCACTGAAAATTCACAGTAGAGATTTCAGACAAGAGAATCAAAATGACATGCTTACTCGTTGACGCTCTGCGTCACTGTGAGTGGAGCATAAGAAGATAACTTTATGATCCTCCATGCACATGAGGACCAACTGCCAGTGGCGGCTGAAAATTCACAGCAGTAAAGTACTCAGTGATATATGTAGCAGAATTAAGTGAATTGCAGACAAGAATTGTGATATGTACCCGTGGTAGTATGGAAACACGTACACCTTTCTTATCACTTCAAACACCCTTTTTGACATGTATTATTGTCTCAACTCCAAGGGTGTTGTACTTGCATAGACTGGGCACAAGAATCCAAACTCATTGATTCTGCCCTGTTCAACCAATTCTCGATGCATGCACCTACAATAATGACATCGATTAGGGAATTAGTATATATGTATGTGTGTCTAAACGAGGCATTTAAATTATGTACTCATAGAAGAAGATACTTACTTCATAAACATTTGAACAATTGCAAATGTAAGCTCCGTCCGGGAACGAGGGACGTTACATCTACGCTGTCAAGGTAAACCTCTTCAGGATGAGGGACGCCTACTACTTCATTGACATGCCACGATTTATCTTTAAAATATATTTTTTTCCAAATCGGCTATTTTTTCCTTGGCAGTCAAATTAGCAGTAGGGGTGGAACTTAAGGAGGAGGGGATGCAGCTTGACGAGGGGATAGAACTTGAGGAGGAGGGGATGAAGCTTCAGGAGGAGTAGAGACATGTACAAGCTTCACTGGCCAAGAGTTGAAGGTTCCTTTGACATCACTCACAAGCTTGACTCATCGGTTGAGAGAGGAGAGGTGCATCAACGATCACCTTTTCAACTGACACTCTGACTTCATCATCAGCCATTTGTTGGTGGTGTACAGTTGATCCCAAGTTGTGGACAGTCCCTTTTGCAACTAATAGTCTATGAGGTTTTTCCACATATAGGCAACAAGGTTGCTCTGACTGTCCAATAATGCAGCTCCCTTTAGTGCTCTGCTGCATAGGTGCAAGTGAATGTGTGACGGGAACACTGCTCTCTAGATGAGAACTCAAAAGCAGCCTCATCTGATTCATTTCCTCCTTCATCTGGCTCATCTGGGATTGAAACATTGCTTCTTTAGCCGCTGCTTCCTCACTTAATTTGGCCAGCATCTGTTCCATCTGGGATTGAAACATTGCTTCTTTAGCTGCTGCTTCATCACTTATTTTGGCCAGCGTCTGTTCCATCTCCTCCCGGGTAACCATACTTGGTTTGTGGCATTTGGATTTACCAAAGTATTCCTTCAGACCTACCCATCCTCCAACCCCCCTTACACGCCCCGCGTGATCCAGTTTTCCGGTCACAACGGTCAGAACATTATTCCTCTCGTTCGACACAAAAGATCCCTCTGCTTCTTTCTTTTTAAGATCTTCCTGTAAGATACAGATAACGAGAAGCTTAGTAATGAAACATGTTTAGTAACTAAAAAATAACAATAACGATACTTACAATTCCTTCAGCAACTACATGAGTTTGTTCACTCGTTTAGGCGCCGCTTGGCTTTTGCCGAATATGCAACCACAACTCCTCGCGACATATTGGAGATGGGCCGATCAACTATCGCAGAAGGATTGGATTCGGCTTCATCTTCCAATCTCTTCCGCTTGGCCGCCATCAATTCTTTTTCGGCCATTTCATATCCGCTCGCGAGAAGCCCTATGCGAGCAATCATTCTTTCTCCCTATCTCCCGTGCTTGTTCCCTTCTTTTCTGTGAATCAGAATTGAAAAAAACTATTAATTATGAATTCCAGTCATCTCACTAACAGAAATTAGAGAACTTCTGCTTCATATGAAGGTCAAACATTAGTCAAATTCACTTCATCAAGTTTCAACATTTTATTTAAGAAAGATGTAGAATTGTAGAAGAAATTGGGAGAAACAGAGGAAAGGGAGTTGCGAAATGCGCCAACTCGGTCAATTCATTCATTTATCATAACTGGTTCCCACACATATTAGACTAACCTCTTACATATAGTTAGAGGCTTGACTCTTAAGGCCCAATAACAAGCTTGAACCGAAACCATTACACGGTTAACATACTAACTAACTAACGCAAAGCAATGTCTAACCACTACCTACTATAAGAACTAAGACTATAATAATGGCTTGACTCTTATGCCATTATTATTTCCCTAATTACCTTCTTAGTATTTTACCTTTTCAGGGTTTACATATCAGACTTGCATAGACAAAGGCAGGAAATGTATACTTCTATTCACACACCAAACCATTTAACTAACAAGATTAGATGAACACAATAACATTCACATATCCACACAGGTTAATAAGCACACAAAAGGGCAAACAAAACTAAATATAAACTCACCGAGGAGTGGCAGCTAAACAAATTGTTGCCAAGTTTGTTCATCAATAAATGTGTACTTGTCCCAAGGATTTTCTTCAGGCTGAACCTCGGCAAAAATATATTTATTAGGTAGAAAGGTCTTAAACTTCCTCCACTGATCAGAACAATAAGACAATGTCTTGTCTTTCAACTTCTGACAGTCAGGGACAGTGTATGTAAGTCGGATAGTGTCCCAAATAGGATCCTTTACTGTGCGAACGTCCACATTTTTCCACCATCTGTCAAGATGCTAACCTTGCTGCGTACTAGATAGCCAACAAAATTAGTATATTTGGATTTCTTGGGACCGAAAGGTTCCAACTTTTCATCAAACTGAATCTCCATCCTTGACCCATAAGTCCGACTTAAGGTTACATCCATCATTCGTGTGCCTCTTCTACCACGGCGTGCAGGGCGGTTACGAGGCTCATTGTGAGATGAAGAGGGTTCGTTCTGACTCACACTTGTAACTGGCATTCTCGGAACACGAATAGAATCATTTTCACCGTTAATTTTCGAGATAGGAAGAGAGGTAATGCAACAGGAAGGGTTTCGCAACGTGAACAGAGGTTCTTCAATGAGAGTAACAAAAGCTTTTGCGCGAAGAAATGTTTATTTGGCGGTTCATTTTTATGACCGGATATAGAAAAAGACGGTCTTAATAATTAATATTCAAGACCGGTCATATTAAAGTCTGGTCTTAAAAGTAATTATTTTTTTATCCACACTCTTTTTCTATATTTTATACCGGCCGCATTTTATGTCCGGTCTTAAAAGAATAACTTTTAAGACCGGCTTTTAAATATGTTCGGTCTTAAAACTTTATTACCTTTATATTTAAATTTTTCCTTATTATTTTGGACCGCAGAAAATATTAGTCCGGTTGTGAGATTTCTCCATAAAGTAATTGATATTTGAATATGTTTTTAATAACATTTTTAAGACCGGCTTGTTTTTTAACGGTCCGAATAATATATTTAAGACCTATGAAAAATTGATCCAAAAGATAAGAAGTTCTTTATATTTACAAAATTGCCACCGGTCATACATAAGAAGTTCTTTATATTTACAAAACTGCCACCGGTCATACCTTTAAGACCGGGGCGTCGAAAGTCCGGTCTAAATGAAGCGGTCTTAAAACCCTTTTTTGCACTAGTGTAAATTGCTTTTTCCCCCTTGTAAATTTCGTGCTTTATGATTGGGTGGAATCTTAGGTTGTGCAAGTCAATGAACAACTTTGGCATGATGGTAAAGAATTACCTTGTACCTACTCTGCATTTAGAATATTTCGATTCTCAAGAATAATGAAATCTTGGAATCTCTTCCCTATCCGCAACAAGAAAGGAATACCACTTTTTCATGTTTCTTATGGTCCGTTTCCTCCTACGTTAATTAAGGGGTTTTTGTTTGTTTTTGTTTTTTTATCTTACTCTTATTGACCCGTTGGTTTTCGAGTTTCATTGGTTTAGGTATAAATATAGACATTGCAAGTTGATTGTACGATATGAGTAATCAGGAACCAAACGATATAGCATGCAAGAAAATAGCATGGACTATTGATAACCTTGGAATTTATGATGTTTTAATTGCAAAAAGGAGTTACAAACTCTATCATTGTCATGTTTTAATGGATTAAATTAGTTAAATATGTAGTTTCATCTTCATAATTAGTTTTTAGAATTTATTTGTATAGATCTTGGTCATATTTGGAATTTTGTTCAAAATTGGGCTTAAATCACATCTCTTTTATAATTGGGTAGTGAACACTGTTTGGTATGTTGATCATAATTTGAGTTCTAGACCTCCAATTGATCTGAAATTTATCTTTTAGGAACGCTGAATGAAAGCCCTACAACTTATATGAAGAGTACAGAAGCTAAATGAGACGTTTAGAGGACCCAATTGGGCTTGGAATGCAAGACAAGGTGTTGTGACGGACTCTGGAACAACGTACAGTATTGGATCCATAACTTGGGCTACCAAACTCCAAATGAGGTCCGGTTTGAACGAATGACAAGATAACATCCAGGGCTACATTTCATATGAAGACATTGTGGCCCAATTCCACCGAATTCGTGGTGTAAAACAGGCTGTAAATCGGACACGGTTTTGGAGCTGTAAAGTGATTCAAAGATGCTTCCAAGTTGGCCACTAAGAAAAGTGACGAATTTGAGTTGTAAAGTGCATGGATGAGATGCTCCTAGCTGCCTATAAATAGAAGAGTGTTGTGAAGCTGAAAATACACTTGGAGAAGAGCTCTCTCTCCCTTAGGTTCTTTCTTTCTTAAGTTTCATATCTCCTTCATCTTAAGTTCTTTCTTTTCTTGTTCAAAACCTCCTATATGGATGGTTCTTACATCTTGTTTATGCTTCTTATGTATTATTTTCCTTTTGTTCATTTGAAGTCCTACATGTGATGGTTTACCTCCTACATGGACGATTAGTTGTAATCTTTTCCTTTCGATTGTTATAATTTAATGTTATGTTTCGTTCATTTGAAGTCCTACATGTGATGGTTCTACCTCCTACATGGACGATTAGTTGTAATCTTTTCCTTTCGATTGTTATAATTTAATGTTATGTTTTCGTTCATTTTAAGTCCTACATGCGATGGTTCTACCTCCTACATGGACGATTAGTTGTAATCTTTTCTTTTGAATGTTTTAGTTTAATTTATTGTTCTTCATCTTTTTCCCTTTTGTATGCTTGGTCATGAATAGCATGAACTAAGTATCTTTCTAAGGTCATGTATGAATTCTTTATGAAGTTTAATTGAAATTCTGTTTTTAATTACATAATACTTGTTTTGGATGAGTTTCTTTAATCCATTCTTAATGCCTTTGTTAGTTTGATCATCTAATTAAGGAATTGAAAGATTAATTAGACCTTGGGAAAGGCTAGTTAATTCTAGGTTCAATTGATTAAAGAACATAAGGTATTAGCAAGGGAACTTGACATAGGCTTTATGCAATCATAAAGAATTCTGGACTTAATGCAAGAATTAATTCTAATGAGCATGGGAACATGACTTTAGGATTGAGGATTAGGCTAATTTGACTTTGGAATAAGCAATTAGATTAAAATCTGAAATTCGATTGACATACTCCAATTCATGGGTTAAGTAATTAAATTCTACCTTAAAAGAAGATTATGTCTTAATCTAGCTTTTGGTAAAGGAAGAACAATTAAGTGGATTATTGATGACATACATGACCCTAGGCTTTTGTTAATTGTTTTCTACAAAGTTTGATTCAATTTCTTTGTCATTTTATTTTCTTTTAATATGTTCATCCAAAAACTCATATGGTTGCATCAACTTTAAATTCAAGTAAATTGGGTTGGTAGTTGGAACTTTGGTCTCTGTGGGAACGATATTTTATTACTCTGGGATACTTGCCGTATTACATTGATAGTGTATACTTGCACTGGTTATACCTTACTCATCAACTATTACAAACTTCAGTACATTGAAGACTAATGTCCCACACGATTCTGATGTTTTCACCATCGGCGATTGTGCTTGATAATTGAAATATGTTATTTTAATATCATTCTTTCTTATTTTCTTCAAAAGCTCTTCTCCATTTTAAATTTGTTTGTTCTTTCTTATTTCTCTCTCTCTCTCTCTCTTTTATTCATATAATTGCTGGTGGTTGGATTATTCAATATATTTACACATTCCGGTAAAAATCAATAAATTGTACGAAAATATATGTAACGAGAAAATATAGTTACAATTAATACTAGAATTTATTGATTTATTGACTTGACTGCATATTTTTTTAATAATTTAATCTGTATATTTTATGATAACGTGTTATTATTCTGAGAAACTCTTAAATCATGTGGCATTAGACGAAAATTTTCAAATTTGCATGGACAGAGGAGGAAGCTAAGTGTGCGTGCGTGTAATAATAAATATGCAATGAACATATTAGTATATATTATTAAATAGGTAATAAACAGATTAGTATAATTATCGTAGGAGACTTCGTATATTCAGAGGAAGAACAAACAACAGCAAATCATTGGCTATATATTTGGAAGCAGCAGCTGATGGTTCGAGTTTGTCTCAAGGAGGGAGTATACTCGCAGCCTCCAGCTTAACCGTCGTCAATAAGTTTCCAGGCAAAAATCTCGAACAAAAGGAGGTATAATTTCTTGCATATTCACTATTATTCCTCTAAAAATTGTGTTCACTTGGGTAGTGTCATTTTTAATTTTAGGTAAGGTCCTTACTTTTTCTAAATTTGAAAATGGGAAAATGATATATTGGGTGATTTGATTGAATAATGCAGACAGATGTGCCAGATAAGTTCAGTGCAAAAAGTTATAGTTGGGGGATACAATATTTTTATGGCCTTAAGTAAACTTGAGGACCCATCCAATGTATATATTTTAAATGATAAATGTATTGTTGAAGTTGAAATATTCTCAGTGACATTTGAAGGCATTGAGCCTACAAGTCGTCTAACATATCCTTCCTTATCCAAACACCCCAAAGATATTGAAATCCCCTATTTTGTTCATTTCTGGAATTCACTTTATTATGTTCATTTCATTCACTTTATTAGTACCATAAAAAATGTCAATGATTAACTTCAAACTGAACGTTGCCTAGCTCTGGAATTCACTGAAATCCCTTCCTTTAGATCAGGGCATTCATTGATCCTTCATATGAACGTTGAAATCTGAATGTTACCATGTTTATGATATGTAATACTACTGAAAAGATAATATAAGGGTCACATACCTTTTAATCCTTCATAATAATGAGAGGTTAATTTTGTTAGCGAGAACGATAATCCTTCATGACATCATTTCATCATCTAAAATACATTGTTTCAACATCAACCTTTTTTTTTTCTTTTGCCACCATGTTTCAACATTTAACACAACAACATGCTTGTTTGAGACGCATATGGGCGTCTAATACTAATATATATAATGTTGGCAAAAAAAATTAAGAAAAAGTGTAATATTCCTCCGGTCCTTAGTACAAGACATATTTGGAGAGTTGATCTTGATCCTAAATATAAGACAATTTTTATATTTGTCAATTTTTTCCTCATTTACTCCTATTGATGCTCTCTCAAAAATAATCAAATAGGAGAAGAAAAGAGGGAATTAAGGAAAGTGATTCGGGTATTTTAGAAAAAAAAAAAATATATATATATATATATATATATATATATATATATATATATATATATATATATATATTAAGAAAAGGGAAATCTGGTTAAAAGGATCAAAATAGCCCAACTCCCATAATAAAAAGAAATCCTTCAATTTTGTCATTTTCTTGGAAGCTTTCTGAAAGCTAAAAGTTAAAGCTTTCTGAAGGATGTACTAGTAACATCCAAGAAGACATGGACAATTACAAATTTCAGTAAATTGAAGACCAATGTCCGACAGTGTTCTGAGGTTTTCACCGTCCGCGACTGTGCTTGGTATTTAAAATATGTTTTTTTTTTCATATTAATCCTCTCTTATTTTTTTTCTAAAGTTCTTCTCCTTTTTCATTTGTTTTGTACTTTGTTCTTCTTGTTATTTTTGGAGGAAATAATATATATATATATATATATATATATATATGGGTAAATCATTTCTGCATCAGATGCAGAAAACTTTATCTGCATCTAGCCCAGTTTGTCTTTTTTTCTTTTATTAATTAACGCTAAAAAACTACATAGGAACCGGTTGAGAAAAAGCGAGGACCCCACCGAATAATTGTGTCTATTAGAAAAGCCTCCCCTCTTTCTTTTTGATCCATTCCCCGGATATGCATACGCGTTGAACTCTAAGCTATCTCCAAGGAGCCAAGCCACTCATTCTTTCTTCTTAAGCTAAGCCCTCTTTACCATTAGACGCAATTTAGAGGTTCACAAGGTATCTTGCTTTCCATTATTTGACTAGTTAGGTGATTTCTAGCTTCCGGTGCTATAACGATCTTCTTTTTCCTGGTTGGGAAATTTTTTCATTTTCATCCTCTAACTTCCAAGGTCTTTGTTTTGCTCTTTCGGGGGTTGGGAAATTTTTCCATTTTCATCCTCTTAACTTCTAGCACATACCATTTACGGTACCATATATTTGAGATTGATTTTAGTTTAAGTTGGAAATAAGTTAACTTTATGTTTCATTTTTTTAAAGGTGCGAAGTCCTTAATTAATTAATTTTTATACGAGTAGCCTTTTAATGATGGAGGGGAGTATACTTGATGTTCCATGAATGATCACATTATTTTTACAGAGAAAGCAAGAATCGAACTGGAATTGCTTGGTATTCAAGTGTTAACACTCACCTGGAGTATTATCGTGATTTTTGTTGTAGTCAAAGAGTATTATTGTGATGGATCACTCTCAGATAACAACTATTGAAGACATTGATATGAATAAAAGTTTAGTATGTTTTGATGACGTTGTTGATTTAGAGAAAGACAATGATGATTTTGGAGAATATTATAAGTGTGAAATTATAAAAGAAGAAGATGGTGGTTGTAGGGAAGATAATGTACATGAAATTGTTGTAGGTGATGATGGTGAATTTAGTGAGACTCCTATTTTACGTAGAGTATTTGGAACACAGAAGAAGCTTATCATTTTTATAATGATTATGCAAAAGGAAAGGGGTTTGGAATACGTAAGAAGAATTGTAACAAGAGTACAAGAACACAAGAACCATATAGGTGGAAATATGTGTGCTCAAAGCAAGGCTTGAAGTGCTTGAATGATAAGAGAATTGATATTAACAATGTCAAAAGACGAAGGGAAATAAGGACTAATTGTTTGGCGATGCTACAAATAAGGTTGCAGGATGGATTGTGGAAAGTGGAGAAGTTTGATGATACACATAATCATCCATTGATTAACACTCCATCAAAGGTGAAAAAATTTTATTCTCATAATGAATTGCGACGCCGTAATTAACCAAATCGTTGTTTCTAAACTCTATGAGGAGGTTTAACTTCTTCAAAAATCTCAAAGGTGGTGAATGCTATGGGCGAAGAAATTAACATTACTCCACTTCAAATAAGCACTATTATATCAAGCCAACGAAAGAATAATGTTGGGCGAGAATGTCGTGGCATCATCAAACACTTTCAAAGGAAGTCCACTCTTGATGGGTCTTTTTATTTTGATATACAAAAAGCGAAGATGGTACTTTGAGAAGCGTCTTTTGGTCCGATGGTCGATCGAGAGCTGCATATGCCCAATTTGGTGAAGTCTTAGTCTTTGATGTGACTTATAGAACAAACAAGTTCAAGTTTCCTTTTGCTCCTTTTGTAGGGGTTAATCACCATGGGCAGTCAATTTTATTTGGTGCAGCTTTATTAGAAGATGAAACAAGCAACATTTACATGGTTGTTTGAACAGGTTTCTGACATGTATGTTTGACAAGTCTCCTATTGCCATTATCACTGATCAAGACAAAGCCATGGGAAAAGCAATTGCCAAGATATTTCCAGGAGCTCGACATCGTTTTTGTTCATGGCACATCAAAAAACATGTTATGGAGCATAGCCAAGCACTACGCACACAATTTAAAGGTAGTTTTGATGTTGACTTTCGTGTATGGTATAAAAGTCGAAACATTGACGAGTTTGAGGGCAAATGGGAAGCATTAATGACAAAATATGATATTCAATCAGGTACTTGGTTGGCAAACATGTATGCTTCACGTCATTATTGGGCAAAAGCATATTTGAAAGATACTTTTTTTCGGAATGACCACAAGTGGTCGAAGTGAGAGCATCAATGCATTTTTTGATGGATACGTCAACTCTAACACAATGCTAAATGACTTTGTTACCCAATATGATAAAGCGATAAAGTCTAGAAGGGATGCGAAGAAGATGAAGATTTCAAAACGAGAAATACAAAAGCAATTTTAGAGAGTGATCATCCAATTGAATAAATAGTGGAGAGCGCTACACAAGAAAAATATTTGAAATTTTCAAAAAGGAGTGGAAGGCTGCAATGCATGATTACTTTCATGAAAAGATTTCAATGGGTGAGAATATTATCAAGTACCGGGTTGGGTCTCGCAAAGTTGATAGAGAATTGTGGGCAATTGTTGAGTACCATTTGACATAAAGCTTCACAGCTCTTTGTTCTTGTGCGAAGTTTGAAACTATGGGGATATTGTGCAAACATATTCTTTACATCATGAAGAAGAAACAAATAATGACCATTCCCGAGAAGTATATCTTATCTAGGTGGACCATGAATGCAAGTTATAAGGCTCAAAATCTTGTTGGCTTTCAGGGCAAGACAACTACTAATGAAGTTAGTGCATTGTCTCCATGGTCGGTTTACTTTAAGTTGAATATGGCCTTTTCGAAGCAAGAGATTCTATTCCGAGCTTAGAAGGCTTGACACTTTTGCTATTGAATTTATTCAACAACAACTGGAAAGAAAGAGAGAAAGAACTAAAGAAGAACAAAATTGCCAACCAATTCATTCACAAATTACCCTCATTCATGATGTGTGTGATCCCACTCATCCAATCAAAACTAAAGGGCGTCCAAAAGGTGCTTCACGAATAAAATCAAGCTTGGAATTGTCTACAAAGCCACAAAAGACTTGCAGGTATTGTGGAGGAAAAGGTCATAATAAGACTGGTTGTCAAAAACAAAAGGTATTATTTATAAAAAATATTTTTTTTCTTGTCATTTTTCTCTTCTCTTTGAACTTTATCAAAATTTTATTGGGTTTTATTTGTAGATGGATGTTGCTAGAGATGCAAATAAAATAGAAGTTGTCATTTGGAAGACTTGAAGTAGAGGATTGAATTTTTTTTTTTTTGCTCGCAAGTAGTGGATTGATGGCATGAAGATATTGAAGACATTTTGATGTGAACTTTTTTTTCCCGCTGTCGGTGTGAACATCTTTCTTCTTTTTGTTTTGGACGGATGGTGTGAACATGTTTGTGGAAGGAATATGCATATCCGGGGAATGTATCAAAAAGAAAGAGGGGAGGCTTTTCTAATAGACACAATTATTCCGTGGGGTCTTTGCTTTTTCTCAACCGGTTCCTATGTAATTTTTGAGTGTTAATTAATAAAAGAAAAAAAGATAAACACTACGTCGTTTGGGCTAGATGAGATAAAGTTTTTCGCATCCGATGCGAAAATGATTTACCCTATATATATATATCAAATATGTGATGAACACATTAAAAATAGGGTGGTAGGAGACTTTGTATACACAGAGGAAGAGCGAGAAAACAACAAGTCATTGGCTATATATTTGGAAGCATCTAATGCTTCAAATTTGCCTCAAGGGCGGAGTATACTAGCACCTTCAACTTAACCGTCGTTAATCAAGTTTCAGGGAAGAATCTCTAAAAGAGGAGGTATCATTTATTGCATATCCATTAATATGATATTCCTCTAAAATTTGTTTTCGCTTCGGTGGTGTCATTTTTAACGTTAAGGTCTTTTTTTAAAAAAAAAATTGAAAATAGCAAATCATATTGTGGTGATTTTATTAAAAAAATATATTTTGTGATGCCAAAAATCATGACGTGGAAGATTTTTGGCGCTGGGGAAACATGGGAAATTTTGGTTTTGCCGCTAGGGGAAATTCAGCGTAGGGTAAATTTTTTGGTATCCCGAAATTGTTTCAGACGCTAAAATTGTAATTTTAGCGTCTTGAATTTATTTCGGGATGCCAAATTGTGCACAAGCCTTGTGATTTACGTCTTTGCGTTTACACTCTCCACCTCCGTCGCGAAATCCGGCCTTGTCATTTCCCTCACATTGTGTTGCGCCTCCATCTCCTCCGTCTTCCCTCTTGCGCCTTCATCTCTTCCATCCTTCCCAAAATCCAGCCCTGATTTATTTAACTGCTCCCTCTCACCGTCGAAATCCTGCGTCTTCCCTCCTCTCTCACTACTTCGTCGAACCTTCGTGCTCGCCGCCTCTCCCACCTTCGCCGGTCGGGCACAGCCGCAAAGTTCTTCACTCATCGCCTTCGAGTTAGCCCTTCGACCTTCCCTCTAGTTAGTGGTACTCCCTGTATTTTCTTCTGTCTCTGTCAATTTTGTATTGTTATTACTATTATTTCCTTAGCTTTAAGAATTTGAAACTTTGGAAAAAAACTCCTTTCAAGAATCCATTCTTATCATGTTTATGCATTTTTTTTGGGGGTTTTAAATCTCATTTACATGCAGTAATTGTTTGGCCGCGACACTCATTCTAAATATTTGACTATTGGACTACGATTTTGAACCCTCATTATCACCATAATCTGCGTGTTTATTCACTTTGGTGTCTTTTTTCTCTCTTTTTTTCTAGTTTTTTTCCTGTTTGGTGTTTATGTTTCTAGTTTTCACTGCCATTCAACAATTTGTGCAACTCAAAATGATTTGGGTTCTTAGTTTCCTTTTGGTTTTCAAATATAGGCATGAATTTATTGTAATTTTTAATCTTAATCGACAATGTTGACCGGATAGTAACATTATTATTCCCGGGCAAAGACTGATTTTTTTATCTATGGCTTCCCGCTCCTTCTCCTTGCTTCCACATACACTACTACAAAAATGCTAAAAAAACGACCTAAATAAGACCAATTAACGTCCCTTTACCGAGGGACGTCTCGGAGGGAGTAGTCGAAATTGTGGTTTTTGGCAACCTGATTTTAAATTCAAGTCGCCTTAACAAAGAAGACCTGAATTTAAATCAGGTCGCCTTAATAAGGCGACCTGAATTTAAAATTAGGTCGCCTTATTAAGGCGACCTGATATAAGATGTGGACGCCTTAATAAGGAAACCTGATATAAATTAAGGTCGCCTTAATGAATTTATATCAGGTTGCCTTATTAAGGAGACCATCATAAGATGAGGACGCCTTAATAAGGCGACTGATTTTGATCGTGTCGCCTTATTAAGGCGAATTGAATTTATATCAGTCGCCTTATTAAGGAGACCATCATAAGACGAGGTCGCCTTATTAAGGCGACCTCATTTAAAATCAGGTCGCCTTTGTTAAGGCGACCTGAATTTAAAATCAGTCGCCTTATTAAGGCGACTCGAATTGGCCAAAATTGAACAAAGACGTCCCGATTACATAATCGGGACGCCTTTGTTGATTTTTTTTTTAAATACATGCTGCATATTTTAATTTTGCCCGAGAAAGAAGAACAGACAAACGTTAAATATATACATGAATCAGTAATATACATACCCACAATAATACCAAACTTGCAAAGACACAAACTAACAATGAGATAGCAACAATGAGATATCTACCAAGTTTTGCATCAGCTGAATCAGTAATATACTCACAATAACACCAAACTTGCAAAGACACAAACTAACAATGAGATAGCAACAATGTGATATCTACCAAGTTTTGCATCGCCGTAAAACCAACCAAGCAACACAAGAAGGTTCATAGTTCCAAGAAAGTTGGTCACAATTGTTGCAGATTTTGAACGAGATACCCACAATAACACCAAAAAAGATACAAACGAACAACAAGAGCAAAGAATCACTAACACAATAACATACTAATCAAGCTCACTACTAACTAGTCTATGTGTTGAAGAAGATGTCTAGCCAACATGTCTCGAACCGAATCGATGTCATCCTGCGAGTACGGATCCGCAGTAGCCAAAAACTATAAATTGGAAAACAAGGTATAAGATAAACCAATTAAGTGAAGGAAATAATTAACAACTCAAGTACAACAACAAAAATATCATCATTTGAGGATCACAAAAAGATTACGTACATTTTGAAAACCTTGAATACGTCCGCTGGTAACGATGGATTGCATCCAATTCATAACATAGTATCCGTATTTCGGTGTTCGGGCCGTTGATGGCACTATAAATCAAAAGCAAATTGTTCAAACGAATAAAGGCATATCGAAAGCTACTGTGTCAATGAAATAACTTGAATTGAAACTATTTACCTTCGGATAAAACCACTTCGGTCCACCCTGCTCTTTTGCTCCAAAGAAGTCCGTCTATACGTCTTGAGGCCCCTATCATTAAAATGGAAATTAACGACATGTTAAACCATTCAGGCCAAAGAAGAATCGATGATTTAGACAAAAATTTACTTACTCGGCAAACATGGTTTTGATATCCTCGTTTGGATTGCCACCTACTGAATCGAACCAATAATAGGAGTTCTTGACGGGACAAACAACACATAGAGTCCAATGACCACTACAACATATACGTATTAATATTAAATTAAGATAAGAAAGCAATTTATTCACAAAAATCTTATATAGACAAAACAAAAGTACGCACCTTTCATGTATTGGCGCTAGATAACAAGACTTGCCTCGTCGCCCATTGTTAAACCAACATAAATTGACCTTCTGGGTAACGTATTGCGAGCTGAAGCCGTGTAGCCAGGACATAAGTATCCATACGAACCCGATCGCTTTGTGTTGGCGCATATTTCGCGGAAGACACTATGAAATGAAATAAAATGATAAATGTTATTGAATATATTAAACAAAAAAAAGAGTATTGACATAATTAAAGGGTTAAAAAAAACTTACAGGATTGCAAGTTGAAGAAACTGCATATCTAAACAATCCATATGCATAAACTCTGTCAAATCTTTCTTGTCAATTGTTATCGGATATGTCTTTTATGCACCGACAACGCCCGGAGGCATCTGCAAGCTGATAAAGTTGATGTCCTTGTACAACTCTTGCAGCTGTGCTAAGTAGGGAAATAAGCTCGCAGCTTGTTCATGCTATGAAAACATAAAAAACACATTATGAGTGGGTTAGCAATGAAAATCAATCGGGGAACCTACTCATCATCAATCGATAATGTATTTCCTACCATTGGAGGTGTCGTCCCCATATCAATAAGATGATGCGGCCAAAGGATGAACCATGAGATGGCAGCGCCTAGTGTGGTAACCTCCTCATCATCAATCGGGATGGCTGTCTCTTCTTCCCCCTCTCGCACACTTTTCACATTCACCCGACGTTGGTCTTCTGGAATTTGCTTGTTATGGTGTGCGGTTTTTGTTCGGGTAAACAAGACCATCGGCAACAATACGCGGTGTGGGTCATCCAAATATAGAGTGCAAGGTAGACCTCCCCGTGTGGTGTGTGAGAAGGTTCGCCGTGTCCGCCCGATGGAGGGTGAGAAGGTTCGCCAAGATTTACATCTACAAAGCTGAAAACCGGTCTATCTTTCTTGCCGGGCGAAGGCCGGAGTCTTGGGCCGTACGTTCCGTATTTGCCTTCTCCTGTACCATAGCTCTCATTTCACCCCGTAGTTGTTCCATAACCTCAGCTACGAGGGTTGCTCGAACTTTGGCAACAAACTGAGGACTAGGGTTGTCTTCGTCATGCAAACGTGAACGCCGTCCGAAATATTTTGCGACACTAACTCCCCTTGTCTCCCCTCGAACAGCATCAAGGTAATCCGGCTTCCCAATCGCCGTTGACAAAATGTCCTACCATGTACCTGGCGTGAATGAACCTTGGCTGCTCTGCTGCTCAAGTGCATCCTGTACCATAAGATTTGTCATAAATAAGAACTAAACTCTTATAGTATGAAACAACTGAGGCCATTTAAGACTTCTAATTTAACTACTTACAATCTTTGAGGCGACCTCAGTAACATCTTCATTTATGTATTTGTTACCCTTCATTCTCGCAGCTTTCCTTTTTTTTTTACGAGGAGGACGCTCAGGGGCCTGGATAGCAATGGAAGGATCGGATTGGGAAGCATCCTTCATTCGCTGTAACTCTTCTTCCATCATCTTCCGTTCAAGCTTTTTATAGCCACCTCTAGACATGCAATGCGGATACTTATTTTTCGCTTGCCTCTCTCTATTGGCTTGACTTTTTCCCGTGACACGAAAACAAACAAAAACTGAGCCAACGTTGTCAAGTAAATTCAAATAAAAGATAAGATATGACGAAATTTTACAAGAAATTCGGGATTCCGCCGTGACGCCACAAACTCCCTCCAATCCTCTGGAGAAATGAAATCATAGGTTATACATGGGTCCTCGTTCCTCTTTGACCCTCGAATATATTTTTTAGTGAGCTTGTTCTTAAAATCTTTCCAACGGAGACGAACTTCGCCCATCCAATGCTTGTTCATCGCCTTATTGTCAGGGACATCATATATTTGCTGCAAGGTAAAGAGAAGATATGAAAGAAATCAAGTAATAAGACTAAAGATACAAATGCAGATATATCAAAAGTGAGATACCAAAATTTGTGCCCAAATCAACTCCTTCGTTTTATCAGGAACCATCTTCCAACTAGAATATACAATACGAACTTTGCTTCGAGCCAGATAGCCAAGATAGCTAATAAAATTGTCTTCCTCTCTACCAATCGGATTCATATTGGCATCGAACTCCACATGCAGCTTCTTTTTTGACCGTCACGACGAGCAATTAGGGCACCCATGTTTGTACTACCTCTACCCTTTCTCACAACGGGTTGATCAACCCTATCACCTGATGACTCTTCAGATGTGGACATATTCTTGTTCATCAAAGAAAGACAAATCAATGTTAGATAGGTTATTAAATAATAAACAAATTACTAAAATGAACGAACATGTTAAACCATTACTCGTCAGAGGTTGAAATCTCACTTTATACGGTTTCCCATATTCTTTCACAATGATCCTTTCTTGCAAGATATTCTTCATCATCTACCAATTCTACTTCACGTGTTGCAGGTGGATTTGTTGTGAAAGGGAGTGTATCGTCAAGGTTCAAGGATTCTTCACCATACTTCTGTTTTTTACTTTGAAATACAATGGACATTTTTTTATTTGCAGGGTCTGTAACATAAAACACTTGTTTCGCCTGACTTGCTAAAATGAATGGCTCATCTCTATGACCAAGTCTTTGAAGATCAACCGAGACAAATCCAAATTTAGGATCTATTACAACAAAGCATTATTGCTAACCCACTTGCATTTCAATAAAGCAACTTTGAACTTGCTTGTAGCTAATCTCCCATATTTCTTCAATAACTCCATAATAGGCCATTGATGCTAACACCGGGTTTTTGTCTTTCGAACTCGAAAAGTGCATGGATTCAGCTTCAACCATCACCCCACTATTTTGCACAGTAACTTCGTCATCTTGGTCTTTTGTGTAGAAACAATATCCGTTTATATCATAACCGCTCCAAGTGATGACACGAAAAGAAGGCCCCAGGCTAACCACTCGATTGTATCCGACACACCGGTCTCGTGCAATACCATCTCCGGAACCACTTTATGAATGTCTTCTTTTGCTCATTAGCTATCTGCATGTCATTCTTCCTTGGATTCATATCCTTCAAACTCTTTCTGTGTTTATCAATGTATGGTTGAACTTCTTCCATATTATTCAATATGTACAAGTGTGCTTGCAACAAGGCTTCACGAGGCATATTCTTCAGTTTGATGCCTCGAGTTCCCTCGCTTATCCATTCATCATGCTGAGATTGTATCGTCGCCCCTGATAGATAATCTTTGCAGAACTCCATAGCCTCTTCAACTACATATCTCTCAACTATTGAGGCTTCCTCGATAAGGATTTTTAGAATACCCTTTTAAGATCTTCATATATCGCTCAAAAGGGTACATCCACCTTAGGTAAACTGGACCGCAGAGCCTTACCTCCCTTACCAAGTGCACTATCAAGTGCACCATGATATCAAAAAAAGCAGGAGGAAAATGCATCTCTAGTTGGAAAAAAATAATATAACCCTCATTTTCCAATTCATCCAACTTTTCAATGTCAACCACTTTGTTACAGATAGCATTAAAGAAAATACTCAATCTTGTTATAGTGGCTCGCACTTCATCTTTCATAATGCCTCTAATAGCTATTGGTAATAGTTGTTGCATCAACACATGATAATCATGGGACTTCATTCCCACTAACTTCAAATCGTCCATTGAAACACACCTTCTCAAATTAGAAGAATATCCTTGTTGCACCTTAATGTCATATAGACACCCACACAAACTTTTCTTCTCCGCTTTTGATAGTGTATGAGTTGCTGGCTCCATGTATGCCCTCTTACCGTCTTCCATTACTCGTGGATGTAACCGTTCTCTTATTCCCATATCAACCAGATCTAGTCTCGCACTAATTCCATCCTTAGTCTTCCCTGGTATGTGCAAAAGAATACTGACAAGACTATCGCAGACGTTTTTCTCCACATGCATCACATCAAGACTGTGTCTCACATCAAGACTACGCCAATATGGAAGATCAAAGAAAATTGATCTCTTCTTCCATATATTCTTCTCACTCGCCTTCCTCTGCTGCTTACCCAATATGACATTGATATGTTTCACCCGACTATAAACTTCCTCTCCGGTTAATGCCTTTGGCGCCGTGTTGTGCTCCGGTAAGCCGTTAAAACGCTTTCTTAACTTACGATATGGGTGGAACCGATGAAGAAACCTCCTGTGACCGAGGTAGACCATTTTTTTTTCGTGCTTTAGTTGATGGAAGTTTGTGTCTGCTTCACATATTGGACATGCTTTATGCCCCTTCACACTTTACCCTGACAAATTTCCGTATCCAGGAAAGTCGTTTGTCGTGGTAAAAATCATTGCACGCAACTTGAAGGACTCCTTCTTATATGCATCAAACACATCTACGCCTTCCTCCCACAACTTCTTCAAATCGTCAACCAAAGGCGCCAAGTACATATCGATATTTTTCCCGGGTTGTTTAGGTCCAGAAATCATCATAGAAAGCATCACATACTTGCGTTTCATACATAGCCAGGGAGGTAAGTTGTATATTACAAGGAGAACCGGCCATGCACTATGGGTGCTGCTAAGAATTCGATACGGATTGAAGCCATCTCGTACAAAGCCTCAGAAGGTTTCTTGGCTCACCGCCAAATTGAGGAAACATTTCGTCTATTTTCTTCCATTGCGTAGAGTCACGGTGCCAAAGAAATTTTCCATCGGATATTCTCTCATCGAATGCCATCTCAACTTCTTCGTTGTTGCTTCACTAGTAAATGAGACGCTTAAACCACGTAATTATTGGAAGATACCACAATACCTTCAAAGGTTGCCTTTTTGTTGTCTCGCTCTCCGTAAACAATACATTTCTTCACTTTGTATCGTGAAGTTTTACACATCGGACAATTATCGAGGCCTTCATACTCATTTCGTACAATATGCGTCATTAGGGCAATGTGTATCTTTTTATACTCCAAACCCATCGTAGACAAGATTTTCTTGGCCTTATACATACGATTTGGAAGTACATGATCATCCGGCAACATATCACACAACAATTCAAGCAACGTGACGTGAAACCGCTCTCGGCCTACCCACAAGTTGCCTTTAAGTTGACCAAATGTAAGGTCCCATCAACCGTGTATACTTAGTAAACCCAGGGAACAAAGGTGTCTCGCATCACTCCGCACGCTATCATATTCACCCGATTGTGCAAAAGATTCTGCATCAACATCATGAATCATTTTCTCCATTCCATCATCATCCTCAACTTCATTTTCGTGGGACGCACCGGTACTTACTTCCTCACCATGCCATATCCACGTTGTGTATCGAAGGTGTATTCCATCACAAAGTAGGTGATCCCTTATATCAGCAATATCCCTTCAACTCTCATTTAAACAATTAACACATGGACAATAATACATCCCATTTTTTGTAGCCACATTCCTTCTAGCAAATTCAATAAACTCTTCCACCCCATTCTCATATTCTTTACTAGTTCTCAACGCATTCATCCAACTATGACCCATGTTATTACCACCTACAACATTTCCAACAACAGTCAAGTTCATAACAATTTCAAGAACGACATGCTTTCTTTTAAGAAATTTTTGGCAGCATTTCCCCTTACAAGTAAGACATCCCAAAATTTCAATAACAACCAATTTCAAATTTTTTAATTCAACAAAACTTACTAACTAAAGCAATTCAACAATATCAACTATTAAATCCAACAATTTCTTCAACTAACAAAACATTGGAATTATTCCTACCGACATATACTTCAATGGTAATGGAAATGGTAAACCATGAAGCTATCACTTGTTTAATCAAGTTCACGTACCAAACACCGTCAACGAAGGTACGGACGCGTATTGTAACCTTAACTCTTATGCTTATTGTATGCCTATATGTGATTGTTGTGTTCCTATACTGAGACTATATTTAAACTGTTCTTGAATCATTCATGAGTATACGGGTTATGGTTTTGATAATACCGTTGGAGTTTTCCTAGCGCTGAGGACATGATTGTACATCGTGGCACTGGTTTGATAGTGCAGACTTGGGTGACAGACATACTGCAGGGGCTGTGTTTGTTATTGCCTGATTTGTTGAAATGTTAAACTATGATTTTATGTTGAAAAATGTTGTGAATATCTGTCATTCATATACCGTTTACATAAGCATGAGGTTAACCATACTCCGAGATCCAACGGGCATTGATCTCGCTCTTACCATAGCTTCAGGATCTGGGGGAGTTCGGATCGAAGACAAGGGTGGAGCCGCCTTAGGATGCAAACGGAGAAGTTATTTTGATATGTATTTGATTAAGTCCTCGATGATTGTATTACTATTTGAACAACCAGACATATTACAATCAATGTTATTCAGTTACTCTTTTTAATTTGAAATTTTTTTTCTGACGCTCAACTCTGATTAAAAACAGCGAGAAAACGTTTACAAAAACGGGGTGTTACAGTAGGCAACTCACTACTATCATCATATAAATTCTGAAAACACCTGATCACAAGTTGTCTCAGCTCATCCACATTATCAACCCAGTCACCCAAGTCATTTTTAAGAGCTAAGATATTGTTGCACCTTCTCCTCATCTTCGTCTTCAAATGGTAATACCGTGTATTACAGTCCCCCTTAGCAATCCACTCAGTTCTGGATTTTTGGTACCATTTAATTTCTTCAAGCCTTATCAGTCTCTCCAACTCCTCCTGCAACTCCAGTTCTAGATTGCATAAGAAAAGGGAGTACGGATAGGAACTAGATCTCTAGATGCCATTTAATCTACCAAGTATAATACTCTTCCTTTTTTCCACCAAGCCAAAAACTTCCCTATTCCACACTCCAATATCTTCCTGGAATCTTAGAAGGGATTCATTAATATCCTCATCCAAAGACCATTTGTCATTACTAAATTTATCATAAGATTCATGACCAGTCCACATTGCCTCAAATCTAAAAGGCCTATCAACAAAATCAGAAAAACCAGACATTCCCAAGCACAGAGAAATGGGGTTATGGTCTGAAAACTTTGTTCTAGGGAGTACCTTTAGATAACATTGCACCAAATCCACAAGAAAAGAAGCATTCACCAGAGCCCTATCCAACCTTTCAAAGAGGCCATTGCAATTTATCAATTTAGGCCCACGCCAAGTATATGGGGTCCCACAAAACCCAAATCGGAAGGTCATACTCCTTGATTCTTTCCGGAAGCATGATATTCTCGGAGTAATTTACGGATGAGCCACCTGTCCTCTCAGTCGACTGAAGGATGTCATTTAGGTCACCAATTAATACCCAGGGAGTCGAGATCGACGAGGAGGAGAGACGCCTAAGCTCCCGCCACAGCGACGCCTTATGAGTCGGATTAGGGATAGCATATACCGCCGTTAGGAGAAACTCACCCGTGCCTACCGGAGAACATCTAACGTGTATGAATTGACGATCAGTTTGGAGCACCGCCACACCAACTCGGTTACTTTTCCAGGCCATAATCAAGCCCCCTGACCTCCGGTGCTCTAACAAAAGCATAATCATCGAACCCAAGACGAGTCGATGGTGGAATTTTGATTCCCGCTCACACTTTGTTTCGGTAAGAATCAAGACTGAGGGGTTAACGCCCCTGTACCTAGCCTTAATCTGTTGGAGAAGATTTTTACCACATGCTCCACGTGTATTCCAATAAACAATAGAGTCCATTAAATTAAAAACACACAAACAAAATGGGCTAATAACAGAGGCCCAAAGTAATAATAAGTATTGGCTATTAGGAACCACACTCACCAAAGATGGCCAAGGCTTGGGTAATCCTCCTCAATATCGTCCTCCATGTTCAAGTGTTGGCCCAACACGTTCGGCCCGTTCCAAAACTTCCCTTGCAAGACCCCAACCTTTCATTATCACCAGGTTCAAAGTGGAGCCGGACGAGGTAGTCCGAATCACCGCTATGAATCAGATTTTCTGCACCTCAAATAGCCACATCCCGCAAGGGCTTCAAGCGTCAACCTCATTCTTTTCCTCCATCAGTCTGCACTCTTATTCTCTTCACCTTTTGATATCACATAGGTAGACTCGAGTTTTCAACGCTTTCCTTCTCCTTTTAAATTCCCCGCGTGAGCGTTTCTTCCCTCGATCCCGTCGACCATGCCCCCGTTCACCCTTCCGAACCAATGCACTCGCTTTTTGATAATGTTCTTTTTGGCACCACTTTTCTTCACCTTTAGGCCGCTTCCGCCGTTATGCTCGTATGTCCGTTTTAGCCCTCGCACGTAATTATACGATCAGCGCATCAAGTTTGCTTCACCCCCAACGGCGGCACCACCGTCCTCCGCCAGATATCAAACTGGATCCACCGTCGTGATGGGAGACCATCTTGTTGCTTCTCTTTTCCCCCTTTACACCGGCGACGTGGTTTTTGAACCACCTTCCAAACATCAAGGTTTCCCATAGGAGGATGTTCTTCTCCCAGCTTAGCCCATCTCAATGGTTGCCTCTTCATTACCTTTCACCGCCGCATTTGTATCACCATGTTCCCCCGACTTCCCCCACTATTACCATATTTACATTCCTCCTATTTATGGCCATATAACCCATGAGTTTATACACAAACCATGAAGCCCTTCATACTCTAAATGATAGTCATGTCCATCCGAGAAAAGCCCGACATGAGTTGCTTCCCAAGATCAACTAGAACACAAATCCTCGCGTAGTGACCGTGTAACCCGACCGTACGTATTGATGTCCACCTTCACAGTCTCACCTATTCGATCTCATATCCATGATAACGCCTCCCTGTTGTAATATCTAGAGCAACCCTAGGTAACCTTACCCAAACTGCAACTTTATTGAACGTGGCACTACCCGGATTAAACTTAGGCTCCCATGGTCTTACGGTCAAATAATGATCAAAGATCATCCACGGCCACCAGTTAGAGCATTCATAAAGTCTTCTCTATTTGTAATCTTGACCACAAAATAACCATGGCCAATATTTATTAAGCCGACGACACCTTTTTTTGCCCACAAAGTTTGAAGGATTGATAGGAGCATTTTGTATCCTATACTCCTACTACCTAACAACTTCACAATAACTCGCCTTGTTCCATGCTTTATAGAGTCTTTTCTTCATACTCTCGAAAATGAAAACGTAGGGAAGTTCCTATTAGGATCTTCCACAATCCGACAGATTGGTTCTCCATCCTCTATCTCAAAGATCACTCGATCTTTATCGCTTGCAATATCATCGACCACATCATTCCCTTGCACTTCACTTGTACTATCTTCTCCTTTACCATTAATACCTATGAGCTTCTCAAAGAAAGGATTGTCCTTGTTGCCATGAGTTTTTCTTAACATCACCTAGCTTCGGCCATTCATCCTCATCCATGACATTCAATCCGTTTTTAGACTTCTTCGAGCTTCTACGATAAACAGCGTCATCATCATCCCTCGGAGGAGGTCTTAGCAGAGGTTTTCATAGAGACCACAATCGCCATTTGTTCGCCTACTTGGGTGCCCTTCATTGTGTCCTTCTTCTTTATTTTAGCATATTTGTCATTGAAAATTCTATGATTATGGTAACATAAATTTTAGGTTTAAGGTTAAAAAAAATATACATGTGATTTTCTCAAAGTACGTTCAACATCAAATGTTTTTTTATAGGTAAAAGTAATTATAAACTTTAAAAATTGAGGTAAAAGTACACATAACTGTTAAATCTAGGGTTAATGTGTAAAAATGCACATGTATTTTACCCTCATGAGCGCCCAAAACCAAATTCTTTTCAAGGTGCAAAAATACCTATGAACTCTCAAAATAGGTGCAAAAATAACATAACCATTAAATCTAACTTAACAGGTGGGTCCCATGCTATTTTCATGAAAAATACTAAAATGCCCTTAATTCAAAAAAAAACTTTCATTTCCTTTCCCTGGCTCAATATTCTGAGATCTCTCCCAAACTTCATTTGATTCTGCCAACTGGAGATGATCCGTAGTTTACAAATGGGTTGTATTTTTTGAACGAATCATTGATGTTGTTCAATCCGCTTGAGTAGTTCTTGAACGATTTGATTCTACCGACTTGAGACGATCCGTAGTTCACAAATTGTTTGTTGGAGTAGAGGGCAAAGTTGGCGTCGTTATTGCTGGTGCAATTGGTTGCATCGGAAAATTGTGGTGATGAGTCGAATGAGCAGTACAAATTGGCTAAGGAGCAAAGTGACTCGTAGTGTGAAGAGAGGGTTTTTTGGAAGACGAGCTTTTTGAAGAAGGCGTAGTCATGAGTAGAGAGAGTTTGGAGGCTCTTGCAAGCATGAATTGCAAGATCTGGGAGTGAAAGGATTTGTTTGTATGGAAGGTGTTTGTGAAAATGCCTCGTTGTTGATTCCCAGACAACTGAGACAAGCCTGCATTTATAAAGAAAACATTACCCCTGAAGACATGCAAATTGATGTGTGTTTGATTTGAATCAACTAATATAATTTTGAAATTGTTAAATTGTGATGTTTTGGGATTTGGTTGTAGGAGTTGTTAAACTCTTTATGTTTTTGGATTTATGTTTTATATAGTTATGTGACTTATATCTTTTAAATATAAAGTTGTTCATTAAATTTGGAGTGGTGACTTATGTTTTTTAACATGCATATACACACACATGTGTGTATGTATGTATATAAAATTTTGTATCTTGACCTTAAGTAATAGAAACTTTACGTTTCGTATTGTTTCTCTACGATTTACTTTTCTACTACCTTCTTCTATTTCCACGTAGAAACTCAATTTTAACAACATTGCTTGTAATTATCCTTCATTTACTTCAGCAAAATCAGATTTTAAGTTTTACGAAAATCTTTTTTAATGAGTAGCTAATTAAATATTATGAATTTTTTTTTAAAATATCACTTAAAATTCAAAATTTTAAACAAGTGATTTCCTAATAAAACTAGTTGTGAATTGCTTTACTATTTTTGTTTGTCATTTTTCTTAAATTTAATTAGTAGAAATTATAATAAATAATTTTATGGATTACAAGCTAATTAATTTTTAATGTCTTATCTTGGTTATTATGGATTTAAATTTTGAAATTTGGGCAAATTTAGGTACGGCAGAAAATTAACTGGAGTGATGCCTAGATTTACGGGATGTGGTGGAAGTAGAGCTAGGAATCGAAATTTGGCTACAAGCCATGAAGGGCAGGCCTGTGAACCGGCCTCAAGGCCCGCAGTAAGAAAAACATCTATTTTTTCAAAGCCCAACCCGAGAGCACTAGGGTCGGGGCCGGCCCTCCAAGGCCCGGAAATTACTATTCCAAATTTTAATTATTTTTTCTCTTTTTTTTAAATAAGAAAAATTCGTAGGTATACTTTCACTCAATTTTTAATTTGGTGTTTTAATCTTCTAATTAAATTATTAATTTTGCTCTATTGGCACAATTAAGCCCTGTACATGAGTTAATTATAGCAAGGGTGCAAAATTAAAACATTTGAGTGAAATTATATATATCTACAAATAAGTTTTCCCTATTTATAATATTAATGAACAATACTAACCTCTACTCCATATAAAGTAGAGATCAATATAAAAATTGCATATTTATGTAAAATTAATTAAATTAATATGTTATACTATTTCTGAAACATTGCATGGAAAATTTACACGAGACCGGAGTATACTGAGCTCTGGACAATAATTTCTAGATTTTCTTAGTTTTTTTTTTTTTTTTTTTTTTTTTTTTTTTGTCGTATAGATGAAATGTTGTTATATCGAGATCTGGTTCTTGCGAACCTGGGCAAAGTATGCAGTGTTTAGACTCCAAACCATTGAAGTCGCTGAAGCAATCTAGTGTTCCTATATTACAGTCGCTTTGGAGCTGAATTAATCACCTAAAAACATAATAAAAGCAGCTCCTGCCTCCTGCCCTCTTCTGAGTAATTAAAAAATATAATAATAAAAGCTACGATAAAAGGGTCTAACGGCCGATCTGACGGACTCGACCCGATTTCTCTACTCTAGGTGCAAGTCATATCTTTTTCTTTTTCTTTTTTTTGATATAAAAAAGTTTTGGAGGGGTTCGACATCAGTCTCCCACAAGGCCGGGGTACGACGACCCCGGGCTCTTTGAGAAGACTTAATGGGGACTTACGAGATCGCTACCAAAAGAGTCCGCGACGGCGGAGCGGATCGAACACACATCCCTTTGGGACTTGAACAAATCCTTTACCATCTATGCCAACTTCCTTTATCATAACATTAGGGATTGGCACAAGTGGTAAGCGAGCATGTGTCGCAAGAAGGTCTCGAGTTCGAGCCTTGTGAAGCGAGAAAAAACCCGTTGGGAGACTTACTCACCATAGCCGGGTGTGCGACCGGATCGAAGGTCGGATTAGTCGGGCAAGAAAGCTCCGGATACCGGACAAGGCAAAAAAAAAAAAAAAAATCATTGATAACGTGAGTATTTTTTAAACAACAAACCTAATTAATTTTAACGATCCGTTATTCAAAATTCTATGATTATGAATATTATAAATTAAAATTAAGGTGTAAAAATATACATGTAATTTTTTTAAAAGTACATCCAATCCCAAATATTTTTTTAAAACAGTAAAAGTAACTACGAACTTTAAAAATTGGGACAAAAATACAAATGACTGTTAAATCAAATCTTATAACGTTGGTGGTGGGATCACATTATTGTCATGGATATATCAAAATGTGCCTAACTAAAGATGGAAAAAAAAAAAAACTCCACCAACCTCTGATTCTGCTAGAGAGGAAGATTCTAGAGGCAAAATAAGAACTTTACCTTTCGTGTGTATCTGTGGATTGTGTTGGAGATATAGCCCCCAACAAAAAGCTTAACCAAAATGGCACCAATGGTAACACCTTCCTTTTATCCTCAGACTCTGCAATGATAATTAAATCACTCAAATTGAAGTGGTAACTCCAATACTCACATATGAAAACGAACATGGTAAGGAGAAGGTAGGAATCTTTACCTAATTCTGAATCATCCATTCGAACATATATATATACAGATCTTGCCCTCCAGAAGCATCGTATCTGACATCAATTAGATCACCAGTTAGAAATAAATATATAGTTGTATCTATAGTTTGTATTATTTCATTATTATTTGTATATAGTATTCTAGAATATTTGTCATATCCTAGAATAATTCCATAGGGACACATGTCATTGTATTATTGACTTTACATACTATAAATAGAATTATAGGCTCAAGCTACTCATTGTGAGCTTGCCATAATTTCCTCAAAACCTTAACCTCACCAAACCATAAGGCACAACGACTACCTCCCCCTCTGATATCTGAATTAGTATAAGCCGTGCAAGAACAATTCTCCAAGCACTTACGTTCTAGATTCATTGTCTGATCAAGACAAGACAGAGTAGCGTCTGGAACCTCTCATGCCCGTCAACGAAGGTGTAATCAACCCCAATCTCGTCAACCTTTCATGGGTGATAAGTAATAGTCATGTGTACTTTTGTCCGGATTTTCGAAGTTCATAATTACTTATCCACTTTAAAGAAAATCACATCTGTATTATTTTATTGCCAACTCTGCGTGTGTAGTGTGTACCTTACGATTGGACTAGGCGAGTTGATTGTGCTGTGGAAAATCAGCAACAGGAACTGGGGATTAACGTTATAACATTCAGGTCAATATTCTCTCACGTTATAACATTCAGGTCAATATTCTCTCTCTCTCTCTCTCTCTCTCTCTCTCTCTCTCTCTCTCTCTCTCTCTCTCTCTCTCTCTCTCTCTCTCTCTCTCTCTCTCTCTCCCCCCTCTTTTTCTTCTATAAGAGTCTAAAATTTAAATTAGCTTAATCATATCATTCTTTATAAAAATTAAAAACTCAACAAGAGTTTTTTTTTAAAAAAATTAATGAGTTTTTTTTCCATCTTTACCCCTCATTGATTACATATATTGTATTAATTAAAAGATTGATAATACATATATTTATTCTTTGTCTCTTTCTTACTTACCTCTTCGTAAATAAGGACATACTTGATAAAAAAAAAAGTTTATTTTAGACATACTTATTATTTTTAACTAATTTTGACAATTTTCTTAAGTCATGTACTCCCTTCAGTCCACAATACTATATAACACTTCAACTATATAATGTGAAACAAGAAATGACAATTAAGTCATTTAATATATCATAAAAACTATTATTTTTTTCACTTTTACCTTTCTTGATAATGTTTAATTTTATTGAGAATGTCATTTTAAAAAAAGTGAGGATGTAATGAATTATCAAAGTTGAAAAGTGAGTATTAATCGTAAAAAAAAAAATTAATTAATTAATTAATTAAACTAGAAGTAACTTATATTCTGTACTATGCCACTTTTATAGAAATGTTCTATATATTGTGAACCATATGGTAATTCGGTTACATGGTGTTATAAATAGGACCCATGAACTGTTAGAAACTTCAGTTCATTCAGGACCAATACCCCCAACACTGTTCTGACATTTTCACCCTCGGCAGATGTAGTAGCTAGCTGCTGCTGATGTTAAACTCTTTGCGTGATGTCAATCATGATTAGATCAACATTTAGCTTTGGACGTACAAACCAATGTGTGTATTAAACATTACTCATCAACTTCTTGTTTTCACATTTGATGCTGTTTCCTCTTTTCGTATACTATTCTGTTCTTCCATATTCCGGATAATGTTTTATTAAAATAATAAAATAATTATTTTATGATTTCATTTCTGTGGAAGTTCTTTTCTTTTTCCTTTTTTCCTCCCTTCTACTTTTGTATGTGAAGAAGCAAAATGGATGATGAATGATGTTCGTCGATGCAGCTTCAAATATCTCGTACTTTAGTCAGTTCTGTGACGATTTTATGTGTGTTCCCTGCTTTTACTTCATCGTTTACCAAGAATTCAATCCATCATGTTTTGTTGTTTGATTAATTTAACAGTTTAGTTGGCGGTCTTTTCAGGTGAAAGTTTTCAAGTAATCTAATTACTTGCACAATTTTGTTCAGGCAACATTCAATGCTTTAACAGCTGAAAAAGTCAGAGGTAGCCTCGTACTCATTCAAGAGCGGGCCTTATTTTGCTTGTAACTTGTAATAGCCAAATTTTATTTTCTCCCAATGCAAGATTTTATGAGATTAGTCAAATATATGAGTTATAATCCTTGATTTCTGCTCTTTATTCCTGAAGATTTTGCTTTGCCTCGTTTATATGTTGCCTTCATAATCCCATATTAGAAACATGTATAAGCTTTGTTGCTCTGTGGCACCGGATGCTCTTCTTTTTATATTATTGAACTGGTAAACCAAATTGGTTCACTCTGTATGAAAAAATTGACTAAGTTTACAGTTTCTGGTTTTAAAAAATATTGTGCGGCTTATGATATTTTGTTTGGTGCTATTTTTCCTTTGCATGTTTTAATTATTTTGTGTGTGTGTGTTGCATGCAAATATGCAGGTGCTACACTTGTTGTATCTAGCGATGGTCGTTATTTTTCAAAGGAAGCTATTCAGGTACCCTTTAAACACCCCCCCCCCAAAAAACACAGAGTAATTTCCTAATATACACAGTAAAGCGCATTGGATTCATCTCTTGCTATCTAAACTTTATGTGTTTGTTATTTTAATATTGAATTGAACTTATTAATGCCAATATCATTTAGTGAATTACTAATGATTTGGATGAATTTGTAGATCATTATTAAAATGTCGGCAGCAAATGGAGTAAGGCGTGTTTGGGTTGGTCAAAATTGATTGCTTTCAACTCCTGCTGTATCTGCTGTTATACGTGAGAGAGTTGGAGCTGATGTGAGTTATCTGTCCATTATTTTCATATGCTTACCCTTGCTTATTCTTTTAAAAGGAAAAGTTTATGATTTTTTTATGACATGTGAATAGAATTAGCAATCTATTTCCTTGACTCAAAGCCTAACTTTTGGATCCTAAATTCTATTCTTTATAACAGGGATCCAGAGCAACTGGTGCATTTATATTGACTGCAAGTCACAATCCTGGTGGCCCTGATGAGGTGGGTACTTTTATGTGTTCTTTATAATCCATTTTGAACTAATGAATTTTATATTACTGATTCTGATGGTATTTGGCTCTGGGACGTAATATTTGAAGCTTATTACATTCTGGTGATGTGAAATTTATCCCATAGTTTGACTGCTCAAATTTATTTCAGGTTTAAGTTCTTTGTTCTAGTTTCTGGATGAGAGCTTTTGGTTCTTCTTAGAATTCTTTATTTTTTCTTTTGATTATGTAAATAATTTTAATATATGGTGATTGATGAGGCCATGGATATCAAGGGCAATGATGAGTAGTGGTTGAGGTGGCAGGAGCACTGAGTTTAGCACCAAAAGAAAAGTTTTCTATACCTGTTTAAAGAAAAAAATTTCTTTCAAGGTTTGAAGTATAATTTAGATTACTGGAAATTTTTTCCAATTAGAAAATTTCTTTTCCATAAAAAATAAATGAAGTAAATGTTCGTGCTAGAAAATGATCTAAGAAAATCAATTCTTTTGAAATAAAACAGATATAAAAAGGTTTTGCTCCCTTGGTGAATTAATTTTCCTTTCTTGACAGATGATGGAGAACCTTTAACGCTGTAATTTATCTTGGTTATCAACAAAATTAAGATCAGTTGCATGTTAAAAGGTTAATGCATGAATAGATATTTCTAAAGCTTGCATTGAGAAGTAATCATTAATGAAATGATTCAGTAGTAACTATCTTGTATTCTTGCTTGTTTCGATGGTGGGAACTTTTTTGATGTAATGTTAACTCTGGATCTTCATATGGTTTTGATGATACAGGATTTTGGGATTAAATATAACATGGAAAATGGTGGACCAGCTCCAGAGGGAATTACTGACAAGATCTATGAAAACACTAAAACAATTAAGGAGTACTTCATTACTGAAGATCTGCCTGATGTAATGTTCAAAACCTGTTCGCCAATTTCCTTTTATACTTTCATCAAGTCTGCTGCGTGTTTGCTTTACCTGAACAGTCATGCCAATTCTTGATTTGTTTGCTCAGGTGGATATCGCCACAACAGGTGTTACAAACTTCACAGGCCCTGAAGGACAATTTGATGTTGAGGTTTTTGATTCAGCCAGGGATCATGTAAAATTGATGAAGTAAGATTTATATAGGATCCACATCTTACTTTCTCCTCTTATATATGAAAGCAGTATTGCATGATATTATGTTATTATGCCACTTGACCCTGAAAAACTACACAATTTGGAAGGAACCAAATGTTAGAAAAATCGCTTATGTGCTGCAAAACTTTGCGTTAATTAACTTGTATGCTCTTTCTGTTTGTTGACTTGATTTTCATGGAATAGCTAAACATTTTGACCATATTATGTTTGCATTTTCCAGTGCTTTTTAACCTCAATTTTCAATGTCACAGGTCAATTTTTGATTTCGAGTCCATCAGGAAACTGCTATCATCTCCCAAATTCACATTCTGGTATATTTTGTGGACGAATTTGTCTAAGCATGTGACTTAAAATAATCTTCTTGGTTTTTTGTTATACCTCTCTTGAAAAATGGTTGCCTTGGTCTGTTGAAGTTATGATGCTCTACATGGCGTTGCTGGATCTTATGCAAAGCGTATTTTTGTGGAAGAGCTTGGCGCACAAGAAAGCTCTTTACTCAATTGTATACCAAAGGTCCTACTTTCTTGCTGACAAATACCATGAATCAGAACGAAACCCTACAAAAGCTCATTTTTTAAACTTTTTTGAATGATTTCCTTTAATACAGGAAGACTTTGGAGGAGGGCATCCAGATCCCAATTTGACATATGCAAAGGAGTTGGTTAACCGCATGGGATTGAGCAAATCAGACCCACAGGATGAGCAGCCAGAGTTTGGTGCTGCTGCTGATGGTGATGCAGATCGTAACATGATACTTGGTAAAAGGTGGGCAGTAGTGACCTTGGTTAATCATATATTGAGATCTTATATTTCAGGTTGTAATTTGTCATGTACCTTTTTTCTGTGGTTAGGTTTTTTGTTACTCCGTCAGATTCAGTGGTCATCATTGCTGCAAATGCTGTTGAGGCAATACCCTACTTTTCTGGTGGCTTAAAAGGTGTTGCCAGGTAGCTCTCACTCCCTCTCTCACTCACTCACACACACACGCATACTCTCCTTCTCTGTTAATATGCTTGTAAGTATATGCCATATGTGCACTTGTAGAATGTGGGTATTAGCAGGGTTTAAAGTTTTGTATTGAATAATAATTGATTCTGTAGTAACTAATTGGTTGTTACAAAATTACCAGGTTGATTATGATATTTAGTGTTCTTGGTGGGAAAATGGCGTGTATAATTTATAAATAAGAAGCCAAGGCTATATTGACTTAACGCTACTGGCAAATCTTTGGAAAGAAACTCACTTTGCTAGAACTAACATCATTTTAGTGGGTATGACAATGCATTTTTAGGTTAATCAAATGGATGAAACCTCCTTGGTAAGATGTATTGCCCCACTATCAAGTATTCTGAATCTGCCTTTTTTATGATTGCACATTTTATACTATAAGCAGGATATTCAAATTTGTTCGTTATATATCTACTTGCTGTGGGCATTTCTAGATTCAAATAATTGTCAAAACATGAAGTGTTTTGTTTTCTTTTATCTCAAGCATGGCTGATATTTATTATGGAAGTTATCATGCTTTCTTCTGAGTAGTTTATGTAAAGTAAGCTTTCCTTAGAAAGAACTGCGTTAAAGAACTATATAAGTGACAATTGCTGGATCTGAATGTACTTCTAACAACTTGACGATTATTACTTAAAATTAGTGCCAGGTGAATGTGTTGAACTTACTAGTTTATGCTACGATACTCTCAATATTGGCCATGTTGGCCAAAACGTTTGAAAGTGGAGCTTAATCACCAAGAGGGAGGTGAATTGGAGATTTTATAAATTCTTTCAGAAAAGCTCTGTTTTTCGAACACTAAAACAGAGCAGACTATGGAGTAGAGAAGAATAGCATGACACAAGGAATTATCTTGGTTCGGTCCAATCTCTTGACCTACGTCCGGTCCCGAGACTCTGGGATTTTTACTATCACAATTGATTACACACTCGCACTCAAGAGTAATTCTCTCACTAGAACTTACTCCCCCTTACAAGTTGTAATCAATGAACCCAATCACCAAGTCCCCCGACTTCGATTCTTTACAATACATGATTTGTAGGTAAGAAACTCTCTCTAAGAGTGGATAGAAATAAACACTGAAGCTCTAATGTATTAACATATACTTTACAAGTGAAAAATTGAAAGAGTAGTTGGAAACTTGAATGTATTTCGTTTTCAGCAGATGTGTTAGTTGGGAAGACTTGAATGCAGCTCTATTTATACCAAGAGAGCATTAAGTGACCGTTGTAATCTTCAATATAACTGTTGCCTTCATTAGACAAGGTTCTGGTTCAGATTTGGTCTTCTTCTCTCTCTAATCTCCACTTAATCCAGTGTGCGAAGTTCGAGTTGACTTTCGCAAATTAATCCGTTGGAGTAGCAGTGCTTGGATGTGGAAATCATTCTTTAATTCTTTGTAAGCGTGTGCAGATGGATTACCCAAAAGTATGCAACTTTCTGGGTTTTGCATTTAATGTTCTGACATGCTTTTTGCTTTTGCTTTAAACCTTCAATAAACATTCTCTAATTCATCTGAAACTTACTAACAAAGTGGTTAAATATATCTAGGAAAATTAGAGAATAATGATGGGAAGTATTAAGATCAAACAAGAAGGTTTTACAAAATCGTAGAATTTGAAATTCTGAAGACGCGTTGAAACCTCGAGGTTTGTTCTTCAAACCTCGAGTTGTGGACTGTAGCATGTAAAGTTGATTTAAGTCCAAAACATCAAAACTGGAGGTTTCAACCCAAAACTGGAGGTTTTCAAAATTGCAAAAAGCGTCAGCCTCTTTGTTTGACAAAACCTCGAGGTTTTATCCGAAACCTCGAGGTTTCATTTGAATATGAAACCTTTGAAAAATCGCGCCTAAGGCAAACACGGAGGTTTTCCCGGGAAACTGGAGGTTTTCTAAATCGAGGAAAGGTGTGTGCTCTCGGATGCCAAAACCTCGAGGTTTCTCACCAAAACTCGAGGTTTCGCTCAAATGTGGAAATTCGAGTTTTTGCGCCAAAACGAAAAAACCGGAGGTTTCCAAAGCGGGAAAGCGCGAGATGCTCTCTGCTGGACAAACCTCGAGGTTTGTCCCCAAACCTCGAGTTTTCACAATTTTGAGAAATCTGAACTAGACTCAAACCTGGAGGGTTTGAAAAACTGGCCAAAACATGAGCTTTCTTTGGCAGGTCAAAACCTTGAGGTTTCTTACCAAACCTCGAGGTTTCAAAAAACTTGTGAAACCTGGAATTTTCATGTTAGAACCTTGAGGTTTTAGACAAAAACTGTAGGTTTTCAAGTATTCAAAACTTAGGAGACTCTCTGTAAGTCCAAACCTTGAGGTTTGAACAGAATCCTCGAGTTTTCCATTTTCCAGAAAATGTTGAGAAGTCTTTGTATGAAGAAACCTTGAGTTTTCTCTGAAAACCTTGAGTTTTGCTTAGTCCAGAAAGCTTGAGTTCTTTTCTGTAAGGCCAAACCTCAAGGTTTCTGTGCAAACCTCGAGTTTTGCTCTGACAGTGAGTTTTACAACATTTGAAAGCAAAACTTCATGATTTGTTTACAATTATTGGATATCATCAAAACCCTTAGAGAACTAACATTCTCCCCCTTTTTGATGATGACAACACTTGTAAACAAATGTCTTTGAGAATTTCAGTGAGTTGTCATTTTGAAATAAACTTAGTAATTGACAGTGTTTTGAAAATTTTCACTTTGAGAAACTTGGGCATTCTGAAATGCAAATTTGTAAATGTCACAACTTAAGCAAGCGTATAAATGTCAGAGATGAGCAACAGGAGCTTAAATGAACATGATAACATCAAGTTGTACATATATCAGAAAAAACAAAAAAAAAACTTAAGTTCTAAGTTCTCCAAAACTCTCCAAAACTCAAATTCTAATCCTTGCTATTCTCTCCCCCTTTGTCATCTTCAAAGTTAAGGTTGACCAAAGGTGTAGAAGGAGGGGAAAGATGAAGAGCTTCAGTTGAAGGAGTGGCCATAGATGGAGAAGGAAGAACTTCAGTGGCTGGGGTAGATGGTGATGGAAGGATGACTGTGTCTGGTGTGGCAGTTCCAACTGGAGAAGGAAAGAGAGGAGTGGATGGCTTTGGAGAGGTAGTAGGGATCGGAGGACTGGTAAAGGTGAAGGAAGGTGAGGATGAACCAGAAGCAGGACCAGAAGTTCTAGGACCAGCAAGAGTCCCAAAAGGTGGAGAAGATCCAACGTGCAAGTGCTTCACTATTTTATCCACTCTGTCACTGAGGTCCATGTGAGATACTATCTGTGTTGAGAGCTTGACATCAATTTCTTCAGCCTTTTCCCTAAGTTCAGCTGACTGTCCAGAGATTACTTCAAGGTGCTCCTTCATGGCATCTTGAATCTCAACAAGTCCATTGTGCCCACGAGTCATCTCGGCCCTCAATTTTCCCATTTCGAACTCCATGCGAATGGTCATTGAAGCAAGAGCAGCATCCACAATTTCCTTTATCTGTGAAGCAAGATCAGTTGGCAGTGATGACTGAGGAGGTGGAGGTGCTGATTGAGCCTCTTGAGCTTGGGATTGAGCCCGAGCTTGAGATGTTCTTGGCTATGATCTTGAAGGAGCTTGTGACTGTCCAGATCCTTCTTCCCCAAATTTGATCTTCATCAAGTTTAACATTATCTTCCCAAAGAATGGAGGATACTCGAGTGTGTCAATAGTACCCACATACCAAATTTTGTGATAGTAGAGAATGACAGAGATCAGGGAGGGAAATGGTATATGTGACAGCTTTCTACGAGAAAATTTAAATTTGATCATAGCCTGGAAAAGCCAGTGACCAAGATTAAAAGGCACCTTTCTCACAAAAGTAGTAAAGGGATTATAGTCTTGTTGGGTGAAATGGGTGTAATTGCCACCTTTCGGAATGAAGTTCCTAGAGTAGACATACCACAATACTCTATTTTCAGCGAACATAGAACTGGGATTAAAGGTAAGCCTATGATGCTGGTCTTGGGGAAAGGGCTCATTTGGAGTATAGGGAGCAGATATGGAAACGAAAGACTCATACTGTTTTAGCCAGGGAGACAGATCAAAATGACACTCATCGAGGAAATCTTTCAAATTAACAGAAATCACAGGACATAAGTCACGATGCAAGTATGCTTCCCTAAATTTATCATTCTCTTCCTTAGTCATAGTAGAGGAAGCAATTGTAAAACCTTCGGGTGGAGAAGGATTGCGGTAGATATCTGAAATGGCATTCGCAATCACTGAAGGCACTTCCTCCTCTTGATCTTGAGCAGCAGCAGTTGCTTGAGATGAAGCTTTGCTCCTTGAGGATTGTTGAGACTTAGCTATTGAGGCCCTCTTCATTTTTGGCGATTTTGAAGGCCTAGGAGCCTTCTCTTTTCCTTTCCCTTTGGGCTCTTCTTCCTTTCGTTTCTTGGCCGGTGACTTAGGTGGTTCTTTGAACGAAACCCCTTTTCTTTTAGGGTTTGGCGATGGAGCCATAGGGATTTTGCCCTGTATTCCACGAATCGCACGGTCCGCACCGAGGTGGAGGCGATTTGGAATGGTTTTCACCCTCACTGGTCGTTGAGAAGAAGGAGGAGGAGGTGACCATGATTTTGTCCCTTCCTGACTGGAATCAGTGTCAGAAACGACTTGGGGTTTGGATTTCGAAGCCATTGGAGGGTTTAGAGGGTGACATTAGGTCGAGAGATGAGAGAATCAGAGAGAAGAGAGAAAAGACGAGGCTAAACCTAGAGTTTTAGGTTGAGTTTTGAAGAACATAAACAGTACCAAATATATATAGTTGCGACAAAACTCGAGGTTTCATGCCAAACCTCGAGGTTTGATGAACGGTTACCAACCTGGACTTCAAAGGTGTTCTGTGAACCTTTGAAACGTCAGCCTTCAAAACTCGAGGTTTTCATTGAAAGCTCGAGGTTTCTACTTCTTCAAAAATCCCAGCTTTTCTCTGACCCCGACATTCCATGACCAAACCTCGAGGTTTTCTTCAAAACCTCGAGGTTTTACTCCTTGACCGCAAAACCCAGAGTTTTCAACATCCTGCATAAAGCATGTCTAGACACTCCGATGCTTAAGTTAGTAATTTTCAATCATCAAAACCATAACTAACATTGAGTAAGGAATACTTACAACTCATTGGGATTTACCATTCCCAATTCTCTTCTTATGAAATTAAATTGTTCCTTAGCCAATGGTTTGGTGAAGATGTCAGCTAGTTGAAGATGAGTTGGGATGAACATGACTCGACATCTTTCTTGAACATGATCCCTTATGAAATGATGCCTCACATCAATATGCTTGGTCGGGTATGTTGAACTGGATTCCTTGCCAAGCTTATTGTGCTTGTGTTGTCACACAATATTGGGATCTCCTTCAAGTTGATTCCCAAATCGATAGTTCTTTGCTTGAGCCATAGAACTTGAGCACAACAACTTGAAGCGGCTACATATTCGGCTTCGAGAAGACACAACCACACTTGGTTTGCTTCTTGCCGAACCATGACACAAGTGAACCACCAAAGAATTCACATTGGCCACTTGTGCTCTTTCGATCAGTCTTATACCCGGCATGGTCTGAATCTGAATATGCCACCAAATGTTCAGGTTGACCTTTGGGAAACCACAATCCAAGTGTCTTCGTGTCAGCAAGGTATCTAAAAATTCTCTTCATATGCTCAGCATGGGACTCCTTGGGAGCAGATTGGAACCTTGCACACATCCCCACACTGAATTGGATGTCAGGGCGACTTGCAGTCAAATAAAGCAGTGATCCAATCATTCCTCTATATCTTGTAATATTAAAGTCCTTGCCCTCTTCATCAGCATCCAAAGAAGAGGTTGAGCTCATTGGAGTATCAGCTTCATTGCATTGGTCCATCCCAAACTTCTTTAGCAGATCATTGAGATACTTGGTCTGAGATATGAAGATCTCATTCTTCTTTTGCTTGATTTGTAGACCAAGGAAATAGTTGAGTTCTCCCATCATGGACATCTCAAATTCTCCCTGCATATTCTTAACAAAATCTTCACACAAAGCATCATTAGAAGCACCAAATATAATGTCATCAACATATATTTGAACAATTAAAATTTCACTAAGCTTATTACTCTTTATGAAGAGAGTTGTATCTGCTTTTCCTCTAACAAATCCTTGATCAAGAAGGAACTTGCTTAATTGCTCATACCAAGCTCTAGGAGCTTGCTTAAGACCATATAATGCCTTTTTGAGACGATAGACATGATTTGGATGATGATCATCTTGAAAGCCAGGGGGTTGTTCAACATAAACTTCCTCTTGTATAAAACCATTTAGAAAAGCACTTTTTACATCCATTTGATAGAGCTTGAATCCTTTGACACAAGCAAAGGCTAGAAGAACTCTTATGGCTTCCAATCTTGCCATTGGAGCATAAGTTTCTTCATAATCAATTCCTTCTTCTTGATTATAGCCTTTAGCAACCAATCTTGCCGTGTTACGGACAATGATTGCTAATTCATCTCGTTTGTTCTTGAATACCCATTTAGTGCCAATGACCGGATGGTCTTTAGGCCTAGGCACCAAATCTCAAACTTGATTCCTATCAAATTGATGTAACTCCTCTTGCATAGCTATCACCCAATCATTGTCTGAAAGGGCTTCATCTATCTTAGAGGGTTCAATATGAGATATAAATACAGAAAAAATTACTTCATTTAAAGTAATGTTTCTAGTTCTTACTCCTTGATTTACATCATCTATTACTTGGTCCAAAGGATGATTCCTTATGAACTTCCAAGCTCTAGGCTGAGACTGATCGGGATTTTCAATTTTATTTTGGGAATTAGCCTCAAAAACATTTTCGTGGTTTTCAATAGATGCGGAGTAGTTTTCGAAAAGAATTGATTTTTAAAAACATTTTCTTCTTCATCATCCAAGGGTTTGTCAGTTTTGGATTCGCAGAAAACAACATGCATAGACTCTTCAATAATTCGAGTACGAGTATTAAAAACTCTATAAGCTTTACTTCTATTTGAAAAGCCTAAAAATATACCTTCATCCGCTTTGAGATCGAACTTTCCCAAATTGTCCTTACCATTATTGTGGATGAAGCACTTACATCCGAAAACATGCAGATGAGCCAAGTTTGGCTTTCTTCCTTTGTACATGACTCATAGGAGTTTTGCTCAACTTCTTCCGGGAGGTATGCCCGATTTGAGATGTAGCAAGCCGTACTCATTGCATCGCCTTTTAACACTTGAGAAGTGTTGTTCTCATTTAGCATTGCTCTTGCCATCTCGGTGAGGACTCGATTCTTCCTTTCTACAACACCATTCTCGTTGAGGAGTCCTTGGGGTGAGAAGTTGTGATCTATACCATTGTTGTCACGAGTAACTCGGCAAATGCATGGTTTTCGAATTCTCCTCCATGATCAGTTCAATTCCGAAATTGAGAACCCTTTCTCGTTTTGGACCTTCTTGGCAAAACAAACAAACTGATCAAATGTTTCATCTTTAGAGGATAAGAAAATAGTCCAAGCAAATCTAGAAAAATCATCAACTATGACCAAAGTATAAAGATTGCCACCAAGGCTTTTTACTCTAGCTGATCCAACTAGATCCATATGAAGTAGTTGAAGAGGTCTATTAGTTGAAATTTCATTTTTAGATTTGAAAGAAGATTTGGTTTTTTTTCCTTTTTGACAAGCATCACAAATCATGTCGTTTTTAAATCGAAGTTTTGGAATACCAATAACCAAATCCTTTTTAAGTAATCTGTCAAGTTGAATCATATTGACATGAGCTAATCGCTTGTGTCATAACCAACTATCATCCAAATTACTAACAAAACATTTTTCAGAAGCAGAGCCATTTCTAAAGAGATTAAATGTATAACAATTTCCATCTCTAGGAGCTCTGAATAAAGCTTTTGATTTAATATTTTCCAAAGGGAGATTTTCTTTGCTTACAATCAAGCACTCCTCGAATCAAAGATAACTAGATTACCTTTATCGGTGCTTTGACTTTTTGGAGATTGTGGCAAAGTCCTTACACAAGGTAGACATCTTTGATTTGTGGTCCTTCATTGTTTCCAATTTCACCAATGCCAAAGAATCTTTCCAGATTGATTTCCACCAAAGGTCACCTTGCCACCATCCTTGGGCTTGATTGAGACAAATTTGGATTGGTCTCCGTCATATGTCTTGAGCATCCACTATCGATGTACCACTTGTTGGGATTTGATGCTCTTAGACAAACCTACAAAACATAACCAATCAGGTCTTAGGTACCATCTTTTCTTGGGTCCTTTGGGGTTAGTCTGTGTCTTAGGAATCTTGTAAGATCCCTTTGGCACCCATTGATAATTTCCTGAAGGTATACTCTTTCTTTCCTTTTTATGAAAACAGGAAGAAGTAGAATGACCTTTACGATTGCAATAATTGCAATGTGCAAAAGGATTTGAAGAATGAACAAATTTTCTAAAGTAGTTCATATAATTTTTTTCTCCAAATTTCTTTTTCCCTTTCCTTTTATCAAAACTTGGTTTGTAACCGATTCTTGATCTGTCATTTGTAAATCTTTGTTCTTTCAAGATGACATTGAGCATTTCACTACCTCTAGTGAACTTCTCAAGTGCCTTTGTAAGATGAAGGTTATTTTTCTTCAGATCAGGGCAATCTTCACAAACAACATTTTCAATGAAAGAAGACTTTTCAACTTGTATTTCAAGAGTTATATTTTTCTTTTTCAAAGTAAGATATTTTTCAGCAAGTTTTTCAAATTCTGTTTGAACAACAATGTATTCAGCAAACAATTCATCATAAGTTGGTTTTGAATCGTATACCTCATCATTATTGTCATGTTGCTCTTCTTCTTCAGCAACTAAGCAAATGTTTGCTTTGTCTTCCTCATCAGCTTCATCTTCATCAGATGAGCTATCTCCCCAAATAGCTGAAACATAGACTTTCTTTTTGAATCGGTTGAACTTCTTCTTTTCTTTGTCCTTGTTGTTCAGCTGGGGACACTCAGACTTGATATGGCCAGGCTTTTCACATTCATAGCAGATAATTGGCTTCTTTGCCTCAGTGCTGGAGCTACCTTTGTGAAATTTCTTGTATCCTTTATCCTTCCGATAGAATCGCTTGAATCTTCGAACGATCATGCCAAGCTCTTTTTCTTCATCTTCATTATCATCATCATCATCATCGGTCTCTTTAGCTTCCTTGATGGCCTTGAGAGCTATCTCTTTGCTCTTCTTTGTTGATTTCATCAAGGCCCTTTCGAACTTCATTTTTCCTTCATATTCGGATAGGTCGCCAAACAAGGCTGCTACAGATGCCATTGATGCGCCATGGGCTTCTTCGATGGCAATGACCTTGGCTTCCCATTCCTTGATGAGAATGTTCAAGATTTTTCTGACTTGAACTGTTGATCATAGACTTTTCCCAATGCAGCAAGTTGATTGATGAGATAAGTGAATCGAGTCGGAACTCACCAATTGATTCCCCGACTTCATACGAAGAAGATCGTACTCGGTCATGAGAGTGTTGACTCTATTCTCTTTGACTCCGGTGGTTCCTTCATGAGCTAGTTCCAAGGCGTCTCACATAGCTTTTGCAGAAGTTAAAGTGCATACTCGAAAGTATTCACTTTGACTTAAAGCACTCTGGAGCATAAGAATGGCCTTGCTCGTGAGTGACTAGTTTCTTGTCATTCTCATCATATTCTTCTTCAAGCTTTGGAGTTCTTACTCCATCTTCAGTAGTTGATGGGACATAATCTCCTCTTTCGAATACTCTCCAAAGACCATACTCAGAAGCCATTACAAAGATTTTGAATTTGCCTTTCCAGAATGAGTAGTGCTCTCCGGTGAATCCTGGTGGTCGGTTGATCGAAGCTCCATCAGGTAGGATACCTTCCATAGTGATCCTTCTCGAGGTGTTAATCTCTTCAGAGAAAACCTGGCTCTGATACCAAATGAAAGTGGAGCTTAATCACCAAGAGGGGGGTGAATTGAGGATTTTAAAAATTCTTTCAGAAAAGCTCTGTTTTTCGAACACTAAAACAGAGCAGACTATGGAGTAGAGAAGAATAGCACGACATAAGGAATTATAGTAGTTCGGTCCAATCTCTTGACCTACGTCCAGTCCCTAGACTCTCTGGGATTTTCACTATCACAATTGATTACACACTCTGCACTCAAGAGTAATTCTCTCACTAGAACTTACTCCCCCTTACAAGTTGTAATCAATGAACCCAATCACCAAGTCCCCCGACTTCCGATTCTTTACAATAAATGATTTGTAGGTAAGAAACTCTCTCTAAGAGTGGATAGAAATAAACACTGAAGCTCTAATGTATCAACATATACTTTACAAGTGAAAAATTGAAAGAGTAGTTGGAAACTTGAATGTATTTCGTTTTCAGCAGATGTGTTAGTTGGGAAGACTTGAATGCAGCTCTATTTATACCAAGAGAGCATTAAGTGACCGTTGTAATCTTCAATATAACCGTTGCCTTCATTAGACAAGGTTGGTTCGATTTGGTCTTCGTCTCTCTCTAATCTCCACTTAATCCATTTGTGCGAAGTTCGAGTTGACTTTCGCAAATTAATCCGTTGGAGTAGCAGCGATTTGGATGTGGAAATCATTCTTTAATTCTTTGTAAGCGTGTGCAGATGGATTACCCAAAAGTATGCAACTTTCGGGTTTTGCATTTAATGTTACGACATGCTTTTTGCTTTTGCTTTAAACCTTCAATAAACATTCTCTAATTCATCGAAACTTACTAACAAAGTGGTTAAATATATCTAGGAACATTAGAGAATAATGATGGGAAGTATTAAGATCAAACAAGAAGGTTTTACAAAATCGTAGAATTTGAAATTCGAAGACGCGTTGAAACCTCGAGGTTTGTTCTTCAAACCTCGAGTGTGGTAGCATGTAAAGTTGATTTAAGTCCAAAACATCAAACTGGAGGTTTTAACCCAAAACCGGAGGTTTTCAAAATTGCAAAAAGCGTCGGCCTCTTTGTTTGACAAAACCTCGAGGTTTTATCCGAAACCTCGAGGTTTCATTTGAATATGAAACCTTTGAAAAATCGTGCCTAAGGCAAACATGGAGGTTTTCTAGGAAACTGGAGGTTTTCTAGGAAACTGGAGGTTTTCTAAATCAGAGGAAAGGTGTGTGCTCTCTAGATGCCAAAACCTCGAGGTTTCTCACCAAAACTCGAGGTTTCGCTCAAATGTAGAAATTCGAGTTTTTGCGCCAAAACAAAAACCGGAGGTTTCCAAAGCGGGAAAGCGCAGATGCTCTCTCACTGGACAAACCTCGAGTTTTCACAATCTTGAGAAAACTGGACTAGACTCAAACACGGAGGTTTTTCACAAAACCGGAGGTTTTGAAAACCGGCCAAAACATGAGCTTTCTCGGCGGGTCAAAACCTCGAGGTTTCTTACCAAACCTCGAGGTTTCACAAAACTTGTGAAACCTGGAATTTTCATGTTAGAACCTTGAGGTTTTAGACAAAAACTGGAGGTTTTCAAGTGTTCAAAACTTAGGAGACTCTCTGTAAGTCCAAACCTCGAGGTTTGAATAGAAACCTCGAGTTTTCCATTTTCCAGAAAATGTTGAGAAGTCTTTGTATGAAGAAACCTTGAGTTTTCTCTGAAAACCTTGAGTTTTGCTCAGTCCAGAAACCTTGAGTTCTTCTCTGTAAGGCCAAACCTAGAGGTTTCTGTGCAAACCTCGAGTTTTGCTCTGACAGTGAGTTTTACAACATTTGAAAGCAAAACTTCATGATTTGTTTACAATTATTGGAGATCATCAAAACCCTTAGAGAACTAACGTTTACTTCATTTACATGTTTAACATTTTGGGCTATATGTTTTATAGGAGTATGCCAACCTCTGCTGCCCTGGATGTTGTAGCCCAACACCTTAAGTTGAAATTTTTTGAGGTATACTGCCACCCCATTCTTGAAATCGGTAAATGTTTTTTTGGGGTAATTAGACGGACATTTTCTTGGGCCTTATAACCAATTATAATTCTATATTTCTTCCTCTAAGCCAGGTTCCCACAGGCTGGAAGTTCTTTGGTATTTTAATGGATGCTGGGATGTGTTCAGTTTGTGGTGAAGAAAGTTTTGGAACAGGCAAGTATCTGCTGTTGGCTTAACTGGACCATTCTATGACTTCCAATAATTGTCAAACTTTGTTCTATTGCATAATAATTTCATATTGTTTGTAAATAGGTTCGGACCATATTCGTGAGAAAGATGGAATATGGGCATGTTTTGGCCTGGGATCTATCCTCGCTTGTAAAAATAAAGATAATCTTGGTGGAGACAAGCTTGTGACAGTTGAAGGCATAGTTCGCAAGCATTGGGCTACCTATGGGCGTCATTATTATACTAGATATGAATATGAAGTGTGCTACAATTGCATTTGTTGTACTTTTTTGTAATCCATATCACGTCGCTTAACCTGTTCTTTGTTCCTCTTTTTTTTTTTCCTCCTATTTAAAGAATGTGGACGCGGGTGGAGCAAAGGAACTGATGGCATATTTGGTCAAACTGCAATCGTCTCTTTCTGAAGTCAATCAGTTTGTTAATTATTTTTTGGTCCATAGTGCAAGTCTGGTGATGAGATAGCAAAGACTTCTGTGATATGTGATTATTTAATCATGTTCAGAAGTAATAGAAGTCTTCATGTCAGGAAGAGAACATAGTAAAGATATATGAGAAAAATCAATTTCTTATGGAATTTAATTAGTGTGCTGGAACAATATATGAATTGTACGGCTTCTAAGGTCTGAAATATAATCTCTTTTGTTATGGAATCAGAAGCAAGAAAAAGAAATGCTGGTATTTGAAGAGCAATCTTTCCACTACTTGCCTTCCTCTGTCCTTCATTTTATGATGCTTTGATAATGTATTTAAAGACCAAGATGATTTCTATGCTTCCATGCGGTGTAGTCCAGAAGAAGTTGGTAGATTTGGGCAATGAATAAGATAGTTTCTTGTACAAAAATGGTTTCACATAAAAATTGTTAATGTCAACTGTGGATCAGTAGTATTTTTAACTTCACCTTTGTTTATATCAATAATCTTTCTTTCACTAAATGAAAAGTCATATATAATCTGCAAACCAAGCACAAGGTCCTACGATTGACTCATCATCTTAAAAGCATGGATGGTCTCAAGGTTGTTGTGGATGATAATGGTTGTGCCAACAAGATCACAATAAGGAATGTTGTGTATAAAGAGATATTTAGGAATGTTAATTGATTAGAAGATATTGTAGTTTAACAATGTTGAGATTTCATTTTTAAAATGTACTTTGAATCAATTTTACGATGTTGTTTATCATTGATGTTGTTTATCATTGTTGATGTTTCATTTCTAATATGATGTTTTCATGTTCCTTAAAGACAATAAAGTTACTTCACTTAGATAGCAAAATATGTTTAACTAACCGTAAAAAAATATCATGATGTGCAAGCATAACGATCTTGAGAAATCTGTTCGTTTAATGAATGACACATTTTGGTGATGTCATGTTGCAGAATTTTGTTCCCCGTTGAATATTATTCTTTAATTAATTACTTCGATTGAAATTAAGTATTTGCCCCCGTTTCAAGCATCTAATAATGATTATTGCTTCAGTATTAATAGTTTAGTAAAAACGTGGAATAGTGGCAGCTTTCTTACTTCTTACTCTTGTCACAAAGATGAATATCAATTGATTTTATCAAAACCTTATAACCTGTTAATTATTTACAGTTTTGAAGATTTCAGCTGTAATAGCTCATTTTAACACGCAAGAAAACCAAGCCCAAGTGTTAAGATTTTAACGGATGATGATGCCATTTGAAGTAATTTTAGAGAATATATTCTGCACAAAATAGATTTTGTTAAAAAAGTGATTTTGACAAGAGTGTTTGGATGGTTTCAAACAGGCAAATAAGTTAAAAGACAGACTCATTCATATAAACAAAAATAACAAAAAACTAGTAGTTATCCAAAAATAATAAAAATAAATACAACCTCCTATTCTTAAATATAAGATCTTATTTATAGTATAAATTGCAATATAAATGAGATCTTATATTAAAGACTAGAGATAATAATTTATGACGATCATGTTTTACTTGAACTAATCATTACTTCGGTTTTCACAGTAACATCAATTAATCCTCAGTGAACAACAATAGAGAACAGGAACTAAATAATTGAGCAGGAATAATTTAAACAAGTGAAGTAGAATGAATCTAGAGTTTAAGTGCGAGATCGATGAGCTGCTGAGGATCCACCTCAGAAGGAGTCTTGGTGAGGGCACACTGAGCAGTGGTGGTTTTTGGGAAAGCAATAACATCTCTGATGGAATCAGCCCCTGCTAATAGCATCACCAATCTATCCACTCCATAAGCTATTCCACCTGCCACGTTTCATCTTCCACCATTATTAACTAATCCATTCACACTTCAACTAACAATTATTTTCTTTTTCTTGGGAAATCACTGAAGTCTCAATGAAGGAATGTAATTACCCGAAAGTTCCATAACAAGTGAGCAATATGGACCTTTTCTCATTTCCTGACTAAACTTATCATTGCATGCTGCTCACTTGTAAAACTTTTGGTGATTATATTACTTCCCAATTCCCTGGAATCTCATAGTGATTTTCCCTTTTTTTTCTTCACGAGGAAGAGAAGATTGGGACTATGACTTAGTTTAGCAGATAATGATATATAAGTTTGCATACCATGTGGTGGAGCCCCCATGTCAAGTGCTTCAAGAAAATAATTAAACTTTGCTTCCGCCTGTAAGATAATAGAAATCATGTAACTGGAAAAACTCTCATCTTCCACAAGACTAAAACCAAAATAGCAAGAAAAAATTACATTTAAGTGTATCAGATCAATTAAAAAAAGGGCAAAATTCCACTCATTGTTTTACTGGATTATAGGCCCACTAACCTGCTCCGTTGAGATGCCAACCATCTCAAAAACCTTTTGTTGTATTTTACGTTTATGAATTCTCAGACTTCCTCCACCAATCTAAAAGGTAGAAAAAAAAAAAAAAAAACTAGCAGTTATCAATACAGCCAACGGTGATTAGATTATCACGCTTCGACCGAGAGAGGATTTACTTTTTTGAAACAACTCAATTACCTCTACCCCATTGTAAACCATATCATAAGCCAAGGCCCGAGCAGAAGCAAGATCATTCATGTCTTCAGGGTTCGGAGCAGTGAAAGGATGATGCAAAGCCTGCACTATATAACAATAAGCATGGCTACAAAAGAGAAACCTAAACACCCCACCTCCCAACAAAAGAAGGGTAAAATAATCTGAATAGTAATCATTCATCAATCAGAGAGGAAATTTTGCCAACTCATATGGTTTAATTATAATCTGAATAGAAATCATTCAGTGTAGGTTTAATTAAAAATGGAACATACCTCAAGCCTCTGCTCTGAGTCGTTCCACTCAAACATTGGAAAATCAGTTATCCACAAAATTGAATGCCTGCCCTACTCATACATATAATTTTTTAATACAAATATCAGAGGAAGGATTTAGACAAGGAATTTCTTCTTTTTGAACATAGGTTAGATCAACAACTTACATGGTCGATCAAACCCTGGTCATTAGCAACATAAACTCTAAGACGATCAAGAGTTTTATTCACAGATGCATGATGACCCACTGCAAATAGGAGAAGATCACCTGGTCCTGCAGAGCACCGGCCTAGTAACTTCTCTTTAGTAGTTGGGTCCATACTTGATACTAAAGTAGCAATTCCCTCAACCTCCCCTAAAATAAAGTATACAGTAAGTGATGGAACACTCAAAACATGTCTCTGGGGTCAGGACAATTTTTTTATTGAAGATTCATCTCTGTACCATTATCCAAGACCTTGAGGAAAGGCAAACCCTTGGCTCCAGATTTGATAGCTTCATTGTAAATATCACCTTTCTTAAGAGCTGAATTTGAGTAACCTTTTGCACCAGAAGGTACACATAACACTTTGATAATTCCCCCATTATCCAAGGAGTCAGAGAAAACCCTGAAGGAAGATCCTGAGACAATATCCGATACCTGCAGCCGATTGACAATTTTATTTCGGCAAGGTCAATTCATAAGGAGATAGATAAATAAATAAAACATTATCAACTCAGCCTACATTACAAAAATTATAATTCTGACCCCAAGACTAAAGCAAGCATTCTTAAATTAAAGAGATTGTATACATGAAGGGGCTGTTCTGATCTTCTATAACTAATAACTAGAAATATGCAACCAAAATCTACCAAAGTATTATAGAACAAGTCAAAGAAAAGATCGTTACATCTTTTAATTCAAGATCATATCTGGTATCTGGCCTGTCAGAACCATATCTACTCATTGCTTCAGCATATCTAAGCCTGGGAAATGGATTCGGTAACTCCACTCCCTTGATTTCAAGAAAAACCTGCAACAAACACTTCCTATTTACATCCAGAACAAGACCATATACCTAAGGTAATCAGCATATTCAAAAGAAAAAAAAAGAAAAAAAAAAGAGGAATTGTATAAACATACAATACCTGTGCTCTATGTATACACATGGTATACGTTAGCAAATGCTCATGGTTATGCACATGCGGCCATGTATGTTAGGGTTTATATGTGTGGTGCGCCTGTATCTATGCAAGTGTGTGGATTAGTGGATAGGTATGTGCCCCGCCCAAAAAACTTAAAATACCCGAACAATAGGAAGTTTATTATGTTTCTTTCCTATCCCTTCTTCAATTACCCCCTCCCAAAACCTAAAAGAACTTCCCAAGATATTATCAACTTCTATAGTGCCCCTCACTTCCAAGATTTACACTAATAATAATTTATATGCTTACACTATTTTCAAATTAAGTACTCCTTCAATCCTTAATACAAAACATATTTACAGAGTTGATCTTGGTCCTAAATATAAGACATAGTTTTCATATTTGTCAATATTTTCCTAATTTACCCTTATTGACGCTCCCTTAACCTGATCAAGGAGGAGAGGAAATGAGGGACTCAAAAAAGATGACTAGGATATTTTAAAAAATAAATGTCATACTAACTAACTTAACCAACTTCCTAAGTCTAATCAAATTAAGTAAATATGTCTTACATTAAGGACCGGAGGAGTAGCATTTTTTAAAATGTATTTTCATAGAGAAGCTTCTAAAAACAAATAATAAAAGCTAACCTTTCTGATCAAATCTTCATTAAGTGCCAACATGTCCTCTAATGGAGTAAAAGCCATTTCCATATCTAGCTGTGTGAACTCAGGTTGTCTATCTGCTCTTAAATCTTCATCACGAAAACATCTGTCAAAATCAGCACATGGCATCACTATCATGCGCAACATTTAACAAATATCAGGCCATATAACTTTCAATAAACAAGGAAAAGAACTTCTCTTGTGTAGTCCATCAAAAGAATAAGAACAGGTTTGTCATACTAAAGCTCAAACAAATTTCTCAGAACTTATGTTAGACACTATGTTTCTGTTCATAGAAGTAATGAAAGCTTGAATATATCTAGAATATATGATAGCAACAGAGGTTTAAATAACTAATAAATGATCTTACCTTGCTACTTGATAATATCTGTCAAAACCACCTACCATAAGCATTTGTTTAGAGAGCTGTGGACTTTGAGGCAAGGCATAGAATAATCCTGGCTTCACAAGTCACACAAGAACTAATTAAGAACGCCACCATGAAGAAACTATCTCAAGGAAAATGATAATTAAAGAAACAAAATTATAAGTGCCTATTTGTTTTAGCTTTTTAGAAGTGTTTTTACGATGTTCGAGGTAAGTATGTTCGAGAAGTTTTGTCTCAGCTTGTGGAAAAAAGTTTCTAAAACCATGGTTTCACAATTTCCTAAATAGACACTAAGTTTTTCCCTGACGAATTCTATGCTTATGAAATGTACTATTCCAAATAAATAGACATGGTTTCTGATGCATTACAGTCTATTGTGAGTCGCATTATTCATGGTTTATGAATACTATGACTTCATATAGATTTTATATGATATTGTAATGGTATTGAACCAAGAATGAGAGAGGAAAGAGATTCAGAGAATAGATGGAAACAGAGGAGAAGGGATCATGGAGAATAGAGAGGGAAGAGAGCAAGGCAAACTGTATCATTCATTATTCATATAAGACTCAATTTACAATAGGGATTAGGCCCTTATTTATAGGCTAAGAAGACTTAATGACCAAGCTAATCCTAAACTAACTACCGGCTAAAACTGACTAACCAACTCTAACTAACTTTTAACTTTTTTTTTTACATTTATATATTAGATATATTGATAGAACATGGATTTGAAATAAATAAATTGACGAGAGAAAGAGTCGGCGGCAAAGGATAAATGGTTTTTCTTTATGGGCAAAATGTAATGTTTCGTAAATCAAGAGATAGCAAGCAGATATACCATCATGAACCACGATGTAAAAAATCAATGACAATGATATTGAGGTGCAGATACACAAGGCAAAATACATACCCACTGAGTGATGCATGGCAAAAGCTAACTCAGACACAGGTAATCACTTTAGAGTAATATGCTCAGTTAACCCTGAATATTAATTTGATCAAGGGATGGCTAAATGATTAATTCATTCAGAGCAATATGAGACAAGAACTATTGGAATTATTTCAAAAATTAATTGCGAAAATGTAGAATACTAAGTAACCCAAAGGCCAAGCCATTAAGATTTTTCCCCCCAATTGTCCGTGAATAGCCTCGTAAATACCTGGATTCTTGAGGGGACCAAATAATCCCGTGCACCTTCTGGAGTGGATCTAGACAGTATAGGAGTTTCAATCTGCCTCGTAACCATAAAAGATAAAGATCAACAGATGATACCAACCATTAACTACAAAGCAACATGGGAAAGGGGAGGCACTATAACTCAAATGGTGGGGATAACAACACAAATAATGCACTCACTAGACATTACCTCCACAAAACCATGTGTGTCTTCTAGATATCTTCGAATGAGTTTAACAACTTTATGTCGCAGCAAAATGTTGGAATACATTTGGTGCCGCCTTAGATCCAAACATCGGTACCTGCATGAACAAAAATTAAGAATATATCTCCTACAGAATAAATTAATTAATTAATTAATATAAACAAGATGCAATATGCAGTACCAACTTTCCAACATGTAAAACAAAGCCCCGAAAATCAAGTACACCATAAGAGAATGGGTATCAAACATGTGGGCTTTTGATACATTACTGAATGAGAAGTTTATTTTCCTGAAGGTTGAACTTGAAGACTAAGTTTTGACATCATTATGACAAAATTTCAATGGAACAGCTACCAAAATAATAAATAAACCAATTCTGAGCTGCATGCATCTTTGTCAATACCTCAAACGAATTTCTTCTTTAAGAGAATCTTTTGCATCATCAGCTGTAGTCACTAAGAATGGTAACTTTGACTTTACAGCATTTAATATTTGAACACTCTCGGCAACAACCTACCACACACAAATACATGAAATATTAATGGGAAAAGGCAGTAATTTCAAACTCAAGATATCGGAACACTAAACTTCAATTGGTTTAGTACAAAAAGGCTTTTTTCTTCAAATTCAAAGTACGGATCAAGGAAAATGGGAAAGAATTGAAGGAAAAACAAAGAACTTTCATGTAAAGAAAGAAATTTTCAGACAAGAAAGATTATTGTAGCAGGCCATGCCATTCTTCCTTATTAAGCCATCAAAAGGAACATATCAAGAGCAAGCTCAAGCATCACAAAGCTATCATGGACAACAAATTTCAAATCGTCATTCGATCTATCTCTTACTCAAATTTGACAAATATTATAAAGGAAAAGGCAATATATAAAATTAAGACCTGACAAACAGAATTGCGATGACATGACTAAATATTACCGCATACCTCAACAAAGCCGGTTTTCATTTTCTTGTTGATGGACTCATTTGGCCGAGACCGGACAATACCTTCAATGGCGACAACATATTCAAGTCTCAGATCATTGATTGTTGAATGAGCATCAGGAAATTCGTCTGGAAGGGTCGTAATCTACATTTTAATATCAATCAGCACAAATGCCATTTTAGAAATCATTGCAATGACAAGGTAGAAAAGGCAGGATGAGTACCGAAACTTGCAATAATACAGATAATAGAAAATGCGCTATCAGCAGCAATCCTACAAATAGGCAACCAGCTATAACATATCCTAGCTGAGTACCTGAACGATGCCGGTATGATCTCTGAGATTAAGAAATGTTAGGCCACCATGGACACGGTGAAGAGCAACCCACCCACAAAGCCGGACCCTTTTGGCTACATCGTTTAAAGACAATTCACCACAAAAAGCTTTCCTAGAAACCCATTCAAGAGACTCATGGAGGTCAACAGGCCGTCGAGAACTAGATGTTAGTGTTTCAGAAGCAGAGGTGGGTGGTTGTATTAAAGGATATGAAGAAGCCGAAGCAGAAAAAACAGCTCTACATAAGGGAAGTGCTCTGAGAAGGGGATTGGAAATGCTGCTAATCAAGAAGAATGATGGCTTAGAGGGGACGGCTATCAAAGGCAAGGCTTTGAGACGCAGAGCCATGTTGCTTCCGAAACTCACCAGGACTGGTACATATAATAATATAATTTGAAGCCTAAAGAAAGGATTCAGGCTCAAAAAAGAGGAAAGGGAATGAAAGATTCAAAGTTGCTGAAAAATCAAGTGAAGGAAAAACTTGTATTCATTGAGAACATGGAATGAAAAAACATCCAGTGGGGGCAATAGAAGAATCCTCGAATACGCATTGCCAAGAATAAAAGAAAAGGAAGTTGAAGAAAACAGAACGCGAAACACAGCCAGTTGAGTGGCGCGAGCAAAGATGATGCAGTGACGAGGAGGGACAAACAGCTCGCGGGTGAGGGGAAGGAGATAAGAGGCTGCAAACGGTGTCGCTTAGTTACTCAAAAGAGGATGGGCCAAGTCATGGTATCATGGGGCCCAACTATCACCAACCATGTAGAACAATCGTTCAGCTTTAAAAAACTAGTTCAACTTGGGCCTGTAATGTCGTCCGTTGTTATTTTGTATTTGTATTCTGACTTCTGAGTTCTTACTCCTATATCCCAAAAAAATGGGCCAGTAATTGTAATATCAAAATGCTCAAATGATAAGTTAGCAAAAAGAAATCAAATGAACCAATAGCTTAGGTCTAGTGGGAGACACCAGTCACCCACAATATGGTGAATCAAGGTTTGAAATCTCACTTGAAAAGGTGTCCACATTTAGTGCATGTCAGTGCCTCAAACAAAATTGCCTCTAATAGAAAGAAAACTTGTGCCTAGAAAAAAACAACAAACAAAGAAAGAAATCAAATGATATGTTAGGATGACCAGCTCAGATTGTGAGGAAAAAAGGCAATTTTGTGGCAGCGTTTTATTGTTAAGTTTACATACTACCGTGTTCAAACTTCAAAGGCAATAATTCATTTATTTTAGGGTAAAGGTGCAAATGCACATAGACTTTTCTCCAAGATGTACCTGGTACCATATATATATGCTTTTCGGAGCTGCAAAAATGTACATATTTTTTAATAATGCAAAAATGCACATGAACTCTTAAAATGGATGCAAAAATACCAACACCATTAAATTCCTTTAACTAACTGACATTACTTGCAATGTGAAAATGCCAAAATGCCCCTAAAGATCTTCTCTCGTCTTCAGAACAACACCAACAAATCTAAGCTAAAATCAACCTGCGTCTCACAAAAATTGAAGAACAGCCACTTGTTCCAGACAAAAAACTCAAATCAACCAAATAAAAGAGAAAACATTTTCTACACAGAGGAATATAGGAGACGCAGGTGTTGGTGTTGTTCTGTTTTTTGTCATTTATCCAAAGAGAACATTTTCTACAAAGAGAAATTAGAGAGGAATTACAAAAAACAAAAAGATTCAAAGCTCTGTTTTTCTCCAAATACGAGAGACCTGCGATTTTAACATTTCTGAATATAGTCAAAAATACCGAACCCCTTTAATCCCGAGAAATTAGAGAGGAATTACAAAAAACAGAGCTTTGAGGGATAAAAAACAACAATCGTAGCTGATTGAAAGATGAGGAAAATTCAAGAAATTAAATAGAACTTAATGGAAAAAAAACCTGAATCTCGATTCTGAAAACACCTGGCTTTCAAGAAATCCTTCTAAGTTTGCTTCTTGGTGAATTAAAAGACAAACCCAAAAATCATAACTTGAAAGACAGATGATTAACCGAAAGGGATTCAGAGAAGCGGGGCGTTACCGGGGGGATGAGATCTGTCCTTTATCTCTTGGTGGTCGATGACGCCGCCGGGGAGAGATGAAGAAGCTTCTGTTCGAGTTGTCGCCGCCTCCAAAGCACGAGTAAGAGCAAGCTTTCGATCAAATCGACGGGGGAGACGACGACGTTCTGCTTCCGGTCGAAGGAACTGGTGGAGACGTGACGAACTGAAGCACAAGGTGCGATTTTGGAGGTGGACCAGGGAGGAGGACTGATGATTCAGAGCTGAAAAGAAAAGAAAAAGTGAATATGAGAAGGGGAGGGGAGTGGCTAGCGTACTTCCTCCAAAATGTGCCGTTTTGGCAATTGTAAGGGAAAAAAAAATTAGGGTAATCAGGGTATTGAAAAGATATTTCTGACTTGTTTTGCTTCATAATCTTAAAAAATTATTTTAGGGTATTGGTCGATACTTAAAATGATCTTGGAGGATACAGAAAAAATATTTCATGATCTTAAAAAATTATTTTAGAATCTTAAAAAAATATCTTTGAAATTGTTTTTCATGACCGGTATTGAAAAAATTATTTGTTTTGTACTCAATCAAGTATCCTTAAAATACTTTTTAGTCTTGATCGACAAGACCGAAATATTTTTTTCAAGTATCACTCAATATCCTTTTAGTACAAAGTCAATCCGAAATATTTTTTCAAAATCCTAAAATAATTTTTCAATATCATAGAGTAATTTTTCAAGATCATGAAGTATTTTTTTGTACCAACCAAGTATCCTCAAAGTATCTTTTTTGTCTGGTCAAGATCTGCGAAGTATTTTTCAAGATCCTAAAATAATTTTTTAAGATCATGAAGTATTCTTCAGTATTAGTTAGTATCCTGAAATATCTTTTTTAGTTAGTCCCCAATTTTTTACTTTTTTTTAAAAAAAAAATTAGGATCAGCCTACACTATTTTGTGCCAAAATGGCACAGTTTTGGAGGAAGTGGACAGTAGTGAACCTTAAGGTGAGTGGACGCTAGCCACTCCCATGAGAAGGAAGGTTCAAGCAGGTGGAAAGAAGGAGGAAATGGTAAAGTTGGGAATTATAAAAAGTTTGCCATTTTTATTTTTTTTAAATGGCGTGGGACCCACCCTAAAAGTAATGCACTTAAGGAATTTAACGGTAAGAGTATTTTTGCACTCATTTTGAGAGTTCATGTGCTTTTTTATACCTCCGAGCAGCACACGATGTTGGGTGTGCTTTGGGTAAAAGTTCATGTACATTTTTACACATTTACCCTTTATTTTAAAAGAAGCAATAATTCATAGTTATCTCTATGGAACACATAAATATGCTAAATAAATTACCTGGAACATCAGCCGCTACTGTTTTCACAGACAAACCCACCTACGGAAAGAAAAAAGAAATTAACAAGAATGCAAGAACATTTTATATATATATATATATATATATATATATATATATATATATATATATATATATATGGAATAACTCCACTTGAATTTCAATTCTTTAAAAAACACTTAAATATCCCATGACGGGCGTTCTGTCATGACTCCTTATATAGTACTCCCTCCGGCCTTAATTATAAGACAACATTTGAGAGTTGGTTTTGGTCTTAATTATAAGACAACATTTTTGTCAATTTCTTCCTATAATACCCCTATTTTATTCTCTCTAGTTTATTTGGTTTTTGTGAGTGTATATATGTTGATGCGTAAACTCTTACGGTAAGTAAAACTTTTAAATTGTTGGATTTTAATTTATTTGTTAATCAGCTGATATTAATTTTTTAATACATACATACATACATATATATATAGACACACATTTACACACATAAATATATGTGTGTGTGTGTTTACACACAAATATATATAGACACACACGTGCGTATGTATATTTGTGCATCTATGTATGTGTACATATATGTATATCTTTGTGTGTGTTTGTCAATATGTGTGTGTACAAATATATATAAATATGTGTGTGTGTGTTTATACATATATGTATATTTGTGTATCTATGTGTGTACATATATGTATATTTTTGTGTGTGTTTGTCAATATGTACACACACACAGGGGCGGAGGCAGGGGGTGCTAGGGGTGGCCCCCGCCCCCCCAAATTGCAGATAACAACCCAGCTTTTTATAAAATTATATTTCAGCTTTATAAAACTTTTAATGTTTTCAATGTAGTCCCTATTATTTCTATAGTAAAGGGACTAAAAGCTGATTATTAATTGAAGGTGTTAAAGATGAATATATACTCAAAATATGAAAAAGTGTGATAAAAAAATAACTCAGAAAATGTTTTGAGGAGGAAATTGCATGAACAAGCATTTGAAGAGACATGGGTCAACGTTGGCCATATAATAATGTGAAGTCTTAGCTTTATTTAAAGAGTAGCAGGAGCATTCTATATTGATAATGAATGTATAAAAGGAAGGAAGATCGAGGAAGATGGTGAAGAATGCACATGTATGTGTAAGAGGAAGGGGCGTGCATGTGATGATGATAGGAGAGTCCCGTGAAGTGGTTTGCTATCCATAATTCTCTATATATATATATATATATACAGCTACGTACGTACTTAATTAATAATAGGCATATATGATGAGGCCTCTTGTCATCTTGTTGCCTCAAACAAAAACCATTTTACATTCATATCTGTCTCTTCTCACTTCCCTCTGATCCTCTCATTCATATCCCAGCTTTTAAATCCAATTTATTCATGTTTGCTTTCTGTTCCTTCACCGGATTGTCTGGCACGTCCTTGAAGCCGTCCGTACAAGTCCCCTCGTCTATTAGCGCCGCACTCATCCACATCTGCACGTAGCTCATCTGGAATCTGAACGACTCCTCGCCGGAGCCGGCGGCGCCAATCTACCTCATCTGCTTGAGAGAGCCTTGAATTTCGTCGACCGCGTCTCTGGCGTTGCTGAAGCAGTCATGGAGGGTGGAGGTGGTGTGGGCGTCGTGAGTGAGGTTGGAGATGTAGGAGGCCATCCAGTGAGCCTTGGAGAGACTGAGGGAGATGGTGACATGAGTGAGCTGGCCGGGATTTTGCTGGACGGCATTGGCGTGGGTGGTGCCACAGCTTGTACGGATGAAATCGGTGGAGTTAGGGGAAGATTCGGCGGGGGTGTGGGCGTCGGAGTCGCCGGCGGTGGTGGATGGGTGGGAGAAGAAGAATGTGGATGAGAAGAGGAAGAGGAGAAGGAGGCGTTGAGTTGTCATGGTTGGTTATGTTTCTGGGTACTGATTGCGTTCGTCCTTGCTCGTTAGGATTGGCGTTCAGAAACGTTTGGTGGGGGAGGGTTTAAGTAGGCAACAATTTGAGGGCGAATTTACTTATATAGTTGAGACCAGAAGGAGGGGTGGGAAGAGCACTAATGTTCCTTCTAAGCCAAAAGATGACAAGTTTGATGTAATGAATTTTTCCAATGGCTCGCTTTGCTTGTATGATCCTTATGAAAGAAATCCACTTCTTCTTTGTAACCCAATCATGGGAGAGTTTATAAGACTCTCACAATTCGAGAATGATAAATTGATGGGACATCGTATTTATTCTAGATTTGGCTAAACTAATGAATATAAGGTGATAAAAATAAATGCACGCCAATTGGCCTATGATTATGCAGCATTTGAAATACACAGTAGAGACTAGATTATGAGGAAGCGTCGAATATCATGGCCTATATTGGTTCCAAATGAGATTCTTGAATGGATCGCTTCACTGGCTTGTTTATAAATTATAGAGAAATATGAAATTTTATGTTTTGACTTGGAAAGTTAGACGCTCATATCATTCCCTTGTCCTTCTGCAATATCATCCATTTTTAACTGGTATTGAATCTAGAGTGAACTAAACTTCAAATTCGACAACATTTTTAACTTGATTATTTTTTAAATTTCAAGTTGATATAGCCTCTTCAGTTAAGATATTGACGATTCTCAGTCCAAAAAAAGAAAAGAAAAAGATATTGACGATTCTGTGTTCGCATTGTCTTCCTATTTCCCGCTTGAGTTTGATGAAGAAGATAAGGGCAATTGTCTTTTGCCTAATTTTTGTTAGATATAGGCCTCACTTTTATTTTTTAATCCATGTCATACTAAACGTAATTTTGTTAGGCATGATGCTGCCAAACATGCCTTCTAGTACATGAATCATTACAATATATTAAATCAATATTAACACAAATCCATGTATTTTTTAAAAAATAAACGCTAATTTATTAATATATCCATAGAGGGCCCCTCGTAGTCCTCAAGCATGGTGTCAAGCACCAGTTCAGAATCACGAGGAGGAAGCTTGAACTTGACCTCAAGCTACATGTAATTGCCCCAACTGAGTCTAGGAGAATACTTAGATGAACACACATGATTACAATCATTATCACCTACCAAATTCTGACCTTCATTACTCTTCAACTCGTCAAAGTAAAGAGTTCTTGAATTACTAGTAAGCATTAAAGGACTGACAAAGCAATCCATGGTCTAGTCTTAAAAGTTTCAATTCCAAGTTTATTTATGTTTAGCCAAATCATCTTATGGTTTACACATAGTCAAAAGCATAACAACAAGGATTACGTCAACAAATCATACCGTAAACTGCAAGTTAAGAGGAGTGAGACGAACAATGTGCCTGTTTGGAATGAACGTTAGGAGCGTTAGCGGTAGAGTTAATGGGCGTTGGAGAAAAAACTCAACGTGGTATGTTTGGGTTGCACGTTAAGTTAACTGGACTTAACATCAAAAAAAGCTTAAAAAGCCCGTTAAGGAAAAAGCTCAAGCAAAGCTTTTTTCTATAATCTTTCTCATTTTTGACGTGGGCCCCACCACTTCTACCACTATCAATCCAAACACAAATCATTATCTATAACCTGACTTTTTTCGCACCGAGCTTTTTTAAAAGTCAGATAGCTTTTAAGTCACCGCTCCTACCGCCAACCCAAACAGGCCCAATATCTATCATACATCAAGAAAGAGGATTTGAGAGATAGTCAAAGGAATATGGAACTTTATAACAGGCTGAAAAGATGACGTACTAGACTAGATTACTGGTTCAAAGTTATCAGTACTTGAAAACAAATAGCTGCCCAAAATGGCCATTCGAAGAACCATGAGATGAACAATTACTAGAATCAAGCAAAAAATATATTTCATAAAAAAACCTGGAGTAAGCTCTAAAGCAATAATTGCCAACAATTATGCACATACAATTGATCTAAAGAAATAATAGCAGGCTAAAAAAGTGGCTATAATAAAGCAAAACAGTATATAACTATATATTACCTTGTCTTTCACTTTTAGGCGCAGTTCACATTTAACAATAGCTTGCTTTTATGGAGTTTTATGCGTGTTGTCTCTGATACAGTACCTACACTTGCTTTCAATGGATTACTATATACACAGTGTCTTGGTATACAAATACGGAATTCAAGCCCACTGTTTTAAGTAATGCTAATCAAAATTCACTATTTACCTGTCAAAACAAGGATGATTAAATCTAAAATTAAATTAATATACTTTTTAATAATATACATAATAATATATTATACAAGAGAAAACATTCAATGATGATAAATTGCATAATTTAACATTCAAGTTCAAATAGCTCCATAAACGTAAAAGTAACTTATAATAAACAAAATTCAATCGCCAAATTATATCCTTGTCAGCAATCCAAAACTCTACTTTGTCAAAAAAAAAAAAAAAAAAAAAACCATCATCAAGAGGTTCATAACTTCTTTTCCTCAATTTTGACCTTACACAGAGAATAAAAATAGAGGTTCAATAAGGCCTAAAAGGGTAAGTAACAATTTTGTACAATTAACGAAAGCAAGATCATTTTTTAAGCATTGATGTTCAAGTCTATTTCTTTTGCTGATATGGGATGCATTTGAACAAAGGCCAATTTTGCAATGTTGGAGCACCATGCCCAAAAAAATAACTACCAATTTTCTGCATCAAAGGCATTCAGATATAAGACTAATAATAATTAGTATTTGAATTTATGAGTATAATATATGATTAATTAATAAATTGATACTTATGGGGTTCTATTTCATTGGCAAACTTGGTTGCTCCTAGAACAACAATTTCTATCCAACCATCTCTTTTCCTAAGCCATTACAAAAATAATCATATGACTGTATGATGGGCATCAGTTCGATCACTGTACAAAAACACATTTATCCTTTATTCCCTTGTAGCAAGGTCTGACAAATGAGGCATGCTTGCAATATCCTTCAAAACAAGATTCAAACAATGAGCAGCATAGGGTTGACCAATAGATGTGTTCATATTTGTTATGAATCAACTTGCTAACATCTTTATAATGGGTTGCATTATCAGTCACTACATGGACTATATTCATAGGACCAACCCACTCAACAACTTCATAAAACAATGTAAACAAGCCCTTAGGATCTGAGTCATTAGAACTTAGAAGCATCAACAGATTTCACAAACAGTTTACCAGTGGGAGAGTAAACTAAAAAAATTATTAATGTTTGTTTCCCTTTTCACTCAACCCAACAACCATGAGGGTACAACAACTTTTTGCACAGACTTCTAATGGAAAACGTACTTTTGAGGTTTGGTTGGGAACGTTCAACCCCACTAGCAGCTTTTTTTTTTTTTTTTAATCATGTGCAAAGGTGGATACCTTCTTGATTGGAGAAACCACTCCATATTCTGCTTCCTCATCGTACTCTTGAGCAAACTACCAAGTTTCCTTTTTTGTTGCCATATCCTATTCATCACCCTCCTCTATAAATCAATAAACAATGAAGACAAATAAAAAATTAGACTTCCCCTTTTACAAGATAAGTATTTCAAAAACCCTACTAAGTTTTGTCAAGAAACTTAATACTCATAAATAAACAGATGTACGTGCTCTCACATTTGCAGGTGTGTACGCGTGAGCACCTACTATCAAGAAATGATTTCATCTAACGCCACATTTAGGCATCTCTAGGGGTTGAGTTGGCTGCATTTTGTCATCCGATTATGTTTCATTTATTAAAGTACATAGCTATTATAATCAAAACAAAAGGCCAATTCCTGCAACATAGAAAACATAAATATAACATAGACCGAGCTTCCAGAACTAATGCCCTCCTACGTACTGCAGAATTTTCAACAAAGTATTTAGAACAAGGCAGCTCAGTGCACAAAGCTCTCACTAGGTGGGGTTTGAGGAGGAATAGATGTACGCAGTCTTATCCCACAATAGGAGAGGCTGTTTCCAAGATTTGAACCCGTGACCTCCAATGAGAAAAAAAGCGCATAACAACACTAATGAGACAATGTAAAAACCGCTAACTGAAATATTTATCTATAGTACCCAAAAAACCTATAAAAATGCAGTAAATTTTTCAAAAGATAATCATAAATGCAAACATACCAAAAAATCAACAAAACTAGTACCTTGGCATAAACAGATTTAAAAATAAAAATTAAAAAATGGAATAGTCCTAAAATACTCATGAGTAACACCTCTAAAACTCCAAGAAAAATTCTATTATAAATCAGACACATAGTCTCAAAGCAAAAATCTTTTACAAATCAGACACATAGTCTAACTATGCTGCGAAAAATCAGAATTGAATCTTGTAGGCTTTATCTTCAAAATTTTATCACAGATGTCCATATTTCTCCCATTATATGAAATCTTAGATGACTTCTTCAGTTTCATGGGAGTTATCCGCATTTCCTACCCATTATATTTGTTTGTTTATTCTGCTTTCGTTCAGATCATCTTGTCTTTTCAACATAAATTTTGGCTTCCAATTGTTCACCAAAAAAAGATGAAAAAAAATAAAAAAGTTGGCTTCTTATCAAATCTCCAGGAAAAAATAAAGCTGTCTACAAAACTAACTTTTTGAGTGAATTATCAACATTCTCTGTACTGCTATTAGAGTGACCCAACCTCAATAGTTTGAACAAAAGTCTTACCAATAGTGTGATCTGATATCTGCCAAACATTGGGAAAATGAATATAAGCCGCAGTAAAATTTAATGTTACTATTCATTCTTCTTAAGCAATTACTGTATTATCAGAAAATGCTACACATCAACGAACTGAATGTTACTGCAAGAATTTATATGTAACAGCTCTTGTCATCAGAACACAACAAGCGATTGAAACTGCAAGTTCATCCATGTTTCAATCAACCAAACCATCACCACTAGTAATAATGCATTTCACTTCACATCAATAAAACAAACGCAGTGATCAAGCTGCCATTGATCATGACAGAGAACATAAGGGGAAAATAGAAAATAAAAGCTGTTAAGGACATCTACATCTATAATATACCAATATTAAAACTTTCATATTTACAAACTCAACCATCTTCCAAAAGCTCAAACATTTAGGATTAATATTCAGGTAATACTATACAAATCAATATGTACAGAGATAAAAAGTGGCTAAAGTAGAGTAAATAAACAAAGGAGTCCAAATCCAATGGTGTCGGGGACAGCATAAGACAAATGATGCATTTACTCAAAAATAAATTGAAACGCTTAAAACCTTAAGTTCCTCCATTAACAGTGGAAGTTCAATTTACCTAGAGACTGAATTTTAATTTCCAGACTTCGAATAAACGAGGTTGAGCCTGTTGGTACTCCAATGGCGAATGCCAAAACGCAATGCGCTATTTATCCTTCAGTTGACGGTGGAAGAGAAGTAGCTATAGAGTGAACCAGTGAAAAGGAAGCAGCAATAGAACCAAGGCGATTTATGGTAGAGGGAGAGTCTCAGAAAAGAAATAGAGATTAGGGTTTAGGAATTAGAATGGGAAGGTATAGCTCGAACCGCGGGGCATGGCGGGAAAGGGATTTTTCTTTGCGAGAATCGCGCAAGCAAGAATATCACAATTAAAAAGGTGCCAGTATGAAGGACGTCGCCATTACTGATTTTTTTTTTTTTTTTTTTAAAGAAGACTAAAAAGCCTGCGGTATAAAGGAAATTACATATATAAGAGGAAGTTATACCCCTACCCTTAAATGAACAGGGCAATCATATAGAATTAAAGATCTAAAGATACTCCATTTTGCTAGAGCATCTGCTTGCCATTACTGAACTTGTCACTGCAAAAGTCACCTCCTTTAAAACCAATACCTTTTGGCTTGTTTAGGACATCGGCTTGAGTTTTGATGGATTTGGTGCAGGATTGGAGTGAGAATGAGATTGAGGCTGTTAAATTAGTTTGGAAAACTTGTATTTATGTCTTGGGGAAGAGAACATATAATAAAATGGTTCGTTGAAACCTCAAAATTGCATTTAAGTCTCACGAGAGTGTTTTGCAATAAATTCCAATTTTACTAATAAGTCTATAGGCGTCCACTGACAAGTCCATGGGTCTCCACTAACAAATCCACGGGCATTTGAAAATTAGAATTTATTTCAAAAAAGTCCCACCGGATGTAAATGCAATTTTGAGATTTCAAAGAACTATATTGTCGTATTTTTTATTACTCAGGACCTAAATGCAATTTTCCCAATTATTTTTTATAGGAAGTTATATTTGACAGAAATGCTCTCATCAATTTTATCATAGGGAAAATCCCTCTCAGAGCCCAAGGGATCAAGATATTCTCAAAAAATGCCTAAAGAAAACCACATGTTAGAAAAGGTCCCTTGAGCCTTCATGGTATTAAGTTCAAACAGCAAATTACATTGTTACCCCCTAAAGCCAAAGAAAAAGCTCCCCACTTAAAAATTCTTGATGTGAAACGCATTGGATTAGAGAGCAGCGTCATCTTCTTCCTTCTCAAACTGACCTGACCCTCTCAGTCTCTTAAAACGCCTCCTGTCATTGGACTTTGCAGATCCAGTCGCCAAACTCTGTAGATCCACTCTGCAACCTCTGAAGTTTTTCGGGATATTTCTCCAGCTCTATGTCTGAAGATTATAAGGACCCCAATCATTAGGTAGTCCAGCAAAATAACAAGATAAAACGAATAACAACTCATTGGCAACAAATCCATGTATTGGGTTGTAGACGTTGGTAACTACAAGGAAGAAGTATTGATTAAGCAATGTTGCAGGATGAGATAGTCTTTGCAAACATAATTTTAAATACAGAGATTAAGAATGCACATTGTAAGCAACAGAGATAGACATTTTCCTCCTTTGGTTCCCTTTTTGGTGGTTTACTTTTTAGAACGATGTTTCCAATAAAAAGTCCCACATACAATTAAACTCCAACAACTATCCAATGGCATGTAACTTTAGATAGATTCCACATTCCTGAAGGATGATTCAGATTTTGAAGTTCCGAACAGATTTTCAAGGAATTACTCGTCATAAGTCAAACTAAGCATTACAAATAAAGACCAATAGAGTTATAAGGGATGTACCAAGGACAAGGCCAAGTATCACAAAAAAACAGAGCTAGTAGTGCTAAAGAAGGATAAATAAGGTGCCAATTTTCTATAATTAATACACATAATTAAAGAAATCATTATAAGCCTTTTCTCTGTAACTAGTGGCATAGAATCTGAAAGTTTACATGTTCAAGTTCCCATTTTAGTAGTATCATCTGTTTATAATCATATTATGGCCTTTTAACTTTCATGGTCCACACACAAGTTTCAATACAGAAAATTAGACTGTGTATATCTAATAATGTCTGCTAGTTCTTAATCAACCATGTAATAAGAGGTAGCAAAATGATGAACAACATACTGAAATTTCAAAAATAAACAATTAAATAAAATGCTTAATATGATAAGATAATCATATTCATAGACTACTATTAGGAACAACAACCTATTAGGATGAGCTGCTACAAATGCCCAAATTGAAGCAATATGATGTAGAACTCCTGCCATGAATTTCTTTCCTGTAATCGATATTCCATATTTAGGCGATGCATCAGATGCCATAAACACGTTTTGACCATTCTGTGACAGGCTAAGATGCATATGAGCTCCAGAGCCAATATCATTCAAAAAGCACCTTCAATATTACAAGAAAACATTGTTACACATGCAAAATATATATTCCTAAGCATTCACTTGAAGCAACCAAATAGAATTCAATTGCTGTGGGTATTTATTACAAGACCTGTGTTTATGAAAATGTTCTTGACAATTTGGTATTGTGTAAAGGTCCATTTGAAGTTACTTGATTTTTGAATTTCAATTACATGATGAAATTTTTTGTCATCAGTTACCACCCATTGATAGAGTTGTTAACACTCACTGTTAAAGTGTAATAATATAGTTGTTAAAATGTACTGATATAGTTGTTAACGTATACTGATTTAGTTGTTAATGTTGTACTGATATAATTATTAATGTGTATTAATATAGTTGTTAACGTGTACTGATTTAGTTGTTAAAGTGTACTGATATAGTTGTTAACGTATACTGATATAGTTATTAATGTTGTACTGATATAGTTGTTAACGTGTACTGATATAGTTGTTAATGTGTACTGATGTAGTTGTTAACGTGTACTGATATAGTTGTTAATGATTTACTGATGTAGTTGTTAATGTTTTGTTGATGTAGTTGTTAATGTTATATTGAAAAGCCGAAAAACATTGTTGTTGGGAAAAACTGATTATTTTCCATTTTCTTGCTTCTGCACATGGTGGGATGCACATGGTGGGATTCGTACACGCAGCGAAATGATTTCATCCATAAAACTTACGAATCCCAATGAATGGATCTATCAACGTCGTTTAAATCGGATAGTAAAGAACCGTACCTATGCGAACTCGTGAGCGTCTCGTTCAATTTGATCTCGTGTGCGTCCTACAGTCCTACTTGATCAATAGGAGCCGACTCTGCGAATCCACTCCCTCTACCAGTATCCACACGAACAGTCTCCAACACCGACGGCAGCGTGCTAGCGCCTTCAGTATTTTCGCGTCTCTTCTTTTCTCTCTAAGGTTTCTCGCGGCTTTTCTAATACGTCTTGCAAAATGACTCGTAGGTTTTTCAAAACCCGATAGGCGTATTATATATTCAAAATTAATCCTTCTTAATCTTGAAATTTGAATTTGGATTAAAATAATATATTAATTAAATCTATCCAATAGATCTAATCTAATCTATTTATTTAATCCGAATTAAAAGCCTCGCGATTTAATTTACTTTATAAATTAAATCGAGATATGATATCTATCTATTTAATTAAATCGAGATATTATATCTCAATTCAAATTAAATCAGATAATATATGATATCTTTATTCGAAAATTAAATCGAGATACAATATCTCTATTTGTTTTTAATTTATCAAATAAATTAAATACAAAACAAATATTATATAATAATATTATAATCTCTATTAAATAATATTATTATATTATTTTTGAATTTAATAATATATATATATATATCCATCCTAGATTAAATACAGTATTCATTAAATCCTAGACATATCTAAGATTCAATTAATCTGGACACTATTGCTCGTTTTGGGCTATTCTTGTGTGTGACCTTGTAGGCCCATATGAGATTGGCAGCGGGCCAATATTGTACCAGCCCACAAGTCGCAAGCGACCTCTAGCAAGACATTGCGACTACCCAATTCATATGGGGATCAATGATACGATACAACCTATCATACAACCATGTCACGTCCCTTTTGTCATTCGATAATTTGGTCAAGGATGAGGCATGGATAATGTCAACTTCCTGTTCTTGACCATTACTTTCTCGATTCCTGAGTAGTTTAACAATTGAAATGGAAACTTCTTTCCATCGTAATATGGCCATACATTTCTCAGACTCACTCATTGAGGGGCCCAATATTATCTCTCTACAAATGTGAGGGACAAATTCCATCTTGACTATTCACATTCCTCTACATGAAAACCACTGATCCCGATCCAAGCCTTTATCATCACCCAGTCAAAGGTGACTTTTGACTAGGTCAAAGATCAGCGACTCATAATGTAGGAATCCATGATGATCTTAGGTCAAAGGGTATTGTGACGCGGTTATACATGAGAAAAACTTATGACTCAATCCGTGCAGCTTTCTCATAGTGGGTCGGTCCAGCACCTTGTACTCTTACAAGTGCCTATGACTTTCATTCGTATCTCCATACTCATCAAAGTCATACTGGTTTTATTTCATCTTCACTCTCGCGGTGATGACCGACCAGGGACATTTAGGATAATCTATTAGATACATCCAAGGATACAGTTATCACTATAAACATGCAAATGATATGATAACTAAACGAAGAAATACTTTAAATAACATAAACTTTTAAAGTACAATGACTTGCCTCTAGGACATGATTTCCAACAGATACTAGTAACAAAGAACACAGATGCAGGAAAAAATTCATGTTCTCATTCATATTAAAATGTTAGTTAACCAACATTAGAAAATTTACACAATACCAAGGTTGTGAAGTCATTTTCATCAATACACATGGACCTTCCCAAAAAAGCAAATTCTGCACAACTTTGTTATAAATACATATTCAAGTGTTATGCACAATTGATGTAATAAAATGTGTTGTATAACCAATCAAACTTATGTCCATGAATAACAAGTTAGCCTGAGTATCTAACAAGATTGCTGCCTAATGTCTTATCTTCCGCTTGTGGGAGTCCTCGAAAATCGACAATGTAATATCCTGAATTTTTTGCATTGAGACTTGAGAATATGCATGTATCAGGAAGACGACTAAGCCCAGTTCAGGAAGAGTCCCAAGAATGTCAAGAGATAAAATAGCTTTCAGGGACTAAGTAATTCGGCCATACTGGTCAGTAGACCTAGTATGTATGGGCCGTAGAATTAAAGTACCAGTGCGAAAGTGTTACACCCCTACTGGCCTCACCCTCTCGGGTGGCGGATACAGGGATTTCCTCTTATTTATTACCTTATCATCGTTAACTATTCCTTATTAACATATATTAGAGTGTTACACAACAAAGCATATGATTGGTGTGGACAAATACATAATACTGGTAAAAGTATGAATAGTAAACAGCAAATAGTCCCTAGAGGGTTAGGGTACAGTTATCAAAAATAAATACTGGCAGTATGTAAACTTATACAGTTATCCACAATCATATTAGTACAAAAGATGATAGGGCATTTCCAATTTCTTCAACCACCAGCTTCATGCCCCTTACCTCTACACTCTTGATCAGCTCAATGAGAATCAGCTGTATCTTTAGGATGATCTGGGATCCAAAATTGAATCCCAGAGTAACTGTCAAACTCAGATACAATATATATGTAGTGCATGCATGCAACCATAATCAAGAAAATCACAAGATCAACAATGGCAATACATACCACACGCATTTAGTATACTCAATAACGCCGGACAACTTATTGACATAAGCCCCGGTTCCATAGTGCTAGGAAAACAATAGCAGCCAGGCCTTAAACCCAAACTACATTGAATGGATCACTGGCTCAGTAGCGACCCAAGGACACATAGTCCACTGGGCCCTATCTCCTAAACACATGTCCCACTCACGAGACATGTTCCATAATCATGGCACAACTAATATACAAAAGCCACATAGAGTATATAAGTAAACAGTTACTACCTGACAGCTAATCAGTAATTAATAAAATTTTCCCAATGCTTGAATGTTACTCCGGATATGAACTTTCCCTAAACAAAGAAAATACATTCCATTTCATTTACTTGTACAAACTCTCCTCTTAGTTTCATGAAATTTGACCATAACCCAGAAATTTCTAGAATTCATGGTTCAATTTCAAAAATTTATAATTAATTCTATAAATATCCAATTAATGTGATTCCAGTGGCCACTTAAGTGTTAACATGTCTAGTATTTACTAAAAATGTTTCCAGAGACCATAAAAATTCGTACAATTTTACTGTGTTAAAATTCTATCCTCTGGTCAGATATAAAGTCCAATTTTCTGGGTTATTTTCAAAAATTTGTATTTCTTAGTAGACATATCGAAAAATTACAAATTATATACCAAATTAAAGCTTGGGATGTCTAATTTAAGCATGAAAAATTTCATGTCCATTGGAAATTATGTAATATTTTAAAATAATTCCTTAAGCAGACTGCCCAGAAATTATCAAAGCTGACAGATTTTCGAATTTCTTGTAACTTAGCTTTTGAGTTTCAAAATCATGTTCTTTACTTGTTCCCATACAAAATTTCGTCCTAAACACTTTGGAATCATAAAAAAAACCAAAATCACATCATAACCTCATGCACAAATCCCTCGCCGAAAATCACACCATGAAAGCAACGACAATAATTTCCATTTTAACTTCATATTTATTCATCTCTTTGCTTAATATTCTCTTTGAAACCATTATCTTAACTTCAAACACTTAATAATTTATTTTAGTGACTAGGTAAGAATCTCCCATTAAGAAATATTATTATCCCATGAACATCTATCATGTTGAGAAGAATTCAAAAATCCAAAACACAAAGTCATAAACAAGCTAGTTTAGTGACTTACTTGGCTTGTGACTTGGTTTCACTTGAATCTCTCTTTCCTTGTACCCCTCTATGATTTTGGTCTTGAGCCCAAAGGCACCATGCAAAAATTGTTCATAAGAATCTTGAAGCTATATAATGAAGATTAACGGAGGTAGAAGACTAATCCAACATAATTTTGGAACCTTCTCTTCTTCCTTATGTATGAGCTTTTTCTTCACTTTCTTCCTCTCTTGGTGGACGACTTGGTAGCCCAAAAATGAAGGCTTGATGGTTCTTAAATAATAAAGTATCATCATGCAAAATATCCCTACAAGTTATTTCTTATTGGCTCTTGGTTTGACTTGCCTTTGTGACTTGTTCCTTTCATTTTCTCTAGATTTTTCTTGACTTCTCTTGACCTCTCCATTCTTGCCGAAATGTGTCCCTTCTCTTGGCATAATATTGTCTTGTTTTATATGTTATTTTAGCTTAGGTTAAGTCTTCTTTCATTGGTTAAGAACTTTAGGCTTTTTGACTTATCTTTATGTTTCCTTTTCTTGCAAGTCACTTTCCTTCCTTCTTGCCTCATGCTGGACAAACTTGTGGCTTGTAGAAGAAGAATATTTGACTTTCAATTGTCTTGAATTTAGCTTGTACAATTTGCCTACCTAATAGTCAACTTTAATTCCCAAGTTGACACTTGTCAGGCTAGGGAAATTGCATTTGACTTTGCATTTCACATATGATTTTTGTGCATGGCTTCTTGCTTCTTCTTCTTGGCCGAATTATATGGCTTCTTGGAGAAGGAATTTTTGTCTTCTAGAAGCCTTTATCAAGTGTCCAATTATTCTATTACAATAGTCAACCCAATTCCCTATTGTGACATTTGGCATTCAAGGGAATAATAGTTGTCTTTTGGCTAAGAGCATGGCAAAATTCATTCTTATCTTCTTCTTTCCCTCCTTGGTCGAAATATAAGGCTTATGGGAGAACATTTTGTGCCTTTGTAATGCTTCTTCTACTCTTGCTCAATAAGTTATTTTACATCATCTTTGATGATGTAAACTTAGTTGGCATTGTCCTTAAGTCAAAGATGGTTTATCATATTATTTCTTTGACTTCCAAATGTCCTTTTTTGTATGGAAAATATTCTTGTCTCATATTTCCCTTATGTTGGTCGAAATTCTTAGTCAAAGAGAACAAGAATGTTGCTTCTTAATTCCTTTACAAGCATATGTCATTTAGGTCTTTATCAAATGGATTTCATGTGTCCTACTTTCCAAAATTTCATTTTCATTCCTTTTTGCCTTGCTTGGCCGAAATCTTGGCCTTACTAAAGGTCCAATAATTCACTCTCTAATGTCCTTTGGGTACTTGTTAATTTTGACAAGTCGACTTACCATTTATTGGCTCTAATTTAATTAAAACAATTCCTCGTCCTCCTTGTTTATTTGGCCGAGAATTAAGTCATTATTATAGCGACTTTCACATTATCACAAAGTCACTAAAATCATTTACTTAATATGTCATTTTAACTATTTAATTAAACTGGAAGGTTCCATGAAAGAAAACAATTTAATTGTAATAAAAAACTTCTCAATATTTCATTAATTCATGCTTTGTACATTGTTCATGAAAATAAGGATGTTACAAGAAGGGCATAAAACACTTATACTATGCTAATCGGTTGGTAAAGATGCCACTCAACTATGCTTTAAGGTATAGGACGATTAGGTAAGCAAAAATGTGGCAAAATATATGCACATGGCATTTCATGGGCAGATATGTGTGCCTTGCATTTTTGGGAGTAGACACCAGTATGTGGTGTCATTTAGCGGGTCTCGGTATGTGTGCTGTAATCCTAAGTAAAACCAGAACAGAATCCTAGGTAAACACTGATAAAGTAGCTTTTTTAAAGTGACTTTAAATAAAGGGTTAAGGTGAAGATTTGCCAATGAACTATTACCCGAGGAGTGTCTGGCACAAAAAACAATTGAATGGACCAAATTGGCCAACAAACTATTAAAAAGTGAAAAAAGTACCAAATAACTATTTAAAAAAAACAACTATCACAATTACGTTAAAATATGAGGACGGTGGCGAAGACGCTAGAGAAAAGAGCGGTTAAGCCTTCTTGTTGGATAAGGCAAACACCAACAGAGATGGGACCCATGCGAAAGGTTCGCGTGGCGGCGGAGGTTGCTTGTGGCATCGGAGGGATGCAATCAAGGTGCAAGGCACGTGCCGGTCGAAAGCTGTGGACTACTGGATGAGTTCAAGAGGGTGAGTGGAACACCCAACAACAATGGAAGCTTTGGAGACACCGACGTCGCCGACACTGTGACAGTCAATGGAAGAAGGAGACACCAAGACAGTGACGGGGTAATAGTTCGTTGGCGAATCTGCACCAAATTGTGTTTTTTTTTTCACTTTTTAATAGTTCGTTGGCCAATTTGGTCCCCTCAATTGTTTTTTGTGCCAGACGCTCCTCGGGTAATAGTTCGTTGGAAAATCCACACCTTAACCCTTAAATAAAATAAGGTCATGATGACTAATGATGATAGCTTTTGAGTCATCACCACAAGATCATGACATGTGTCCCACATCATAACAAAGCATAAAGCTACTTTTGTGTTGGTCTAATAAGAGTATGACACATGTCTCGTCACTATGATAAGGTACAAGGCTACTTTTATGTTGTCCCAGTGGAACAATGACACATGTCACATTATGATTACAAAGAAAAAAGCTACTTTTGAGTTGGCGCAGTGAGAACGTAACATGTGTCGACTCATCATGACAAGTAAAAAACTACTTTTGTGTTGGTCAAATGGAAAGGTGACACGTGTCCCGTCATGATTACAAAGTATGAAAACGCTTTTATGTTGACAGCATCAGGACGCGCCACGTAGAGTTTGAGTCCGGGGGATCCACCAGTCTCCGGTTCAGACACTTGTTTTGACTTTTCCAAACACAGGACCCAGGAGTCAAGGGAGACGCCAATCACCCCTTTAGCATTCTTAAAAGACACCACCTTACCTCTCCCTTTGGCTTGTTTGACAAGCTCTCGCTCTAACTTATCGGGTAATGACACGTGGCATGTTCTAGACCACACATGTTTCCTTTCCTCACTTGTCCTTATGCCATTTCAGCCAAAACATGGAAAAGAGAGGAGAGAGAGAAAGAGGGAAAAACAAAATAGAGAGAGAGAGGGAGAAGAAAAGAGAAGAGCTAGAGGAAAAAGAAAAAAGTCTGGGGCTGATTTCGCTTCCGATTTGGCGTTTTTAGCTCCCGAGGCCTTCTCCAACGTTGTTCCTCTTGATGAGAGCAATGTTTATATGGTTTTGGATTCTTGATATGAGGTGTTTGGTGATGTCTATAAGGTGGAGGTGCTGCCGGATCTCCGAACTGATGCGGAGTCAAGATAAGGTAAGTGTATGCTTCATCTTAAATCGATTGGTTTGAGGTTTTATTGAGTTGTTGTGATTGCCCTGATTTTGGTCAGTCACTGGTTTGACATGAAAGAGTGTCATTTTGTCCATTTTAATGTTTCCAAAGTGTTTAAAATGAAGAATAGTATGGGATAAAGGTTTTGAATGATTTTTAGAAGCAAAGAAGACAAATTGTACAAGTTATCAAAAACTGCCAGCTTTGAGTTTTTCTGAGACAATCGACTTGTGATAAGCTTTTGGATAACTAAATGGTATCCAATGGCTATGAAATTTTACATTCTTATAGTAGGCATCTCAAGCTTTACTTTGGTGGGTAATTTGTAACTTTTAGAGTTATATAAAAAAAGATATGAATTTTTGAAGTTGACCCTTAATTCCAGAACTGGAATTTGCACTTCTGCCTCCCACAAATGAGACATATCTCGAATAGATCATAAATAATAATATAGATATTAAATAATGTAGTAATAGATTAAGGCAATCGATCAAACACATCCAAGACGGTATATATAATCAAACTTTCAAGCAAGATTTTGACTAAAACAAATCATACTTCACTACTACAAAAAGGCTTTTTAGCTTAGACTTTTTAGATCAAACTTTTTAAACATCCGATCTTAAAAATATACTTTTTAGACCATACTTTTTAAATGTCTAGTCTTAAAAGTAGACTTTTTAGACCGGACTTCTTAAACATCCAGTTTACAAAAAAAAAAATTCCCCCTTCCCACAACCATTATCGGGACCGACTTTGGGGAGAGAGAGGGACCTAGGAGGCGGCAGGGGTAGGCGGCGAATTAGTTTTGAGCATATCGTTGCGCCAAAGAGCAGTGAGTCTGATAGAAATCTCTAGTCTTTGTGGTTGATTTTGGTGCAGAGTGGTTGCCAAGACCTGATGCTACAGCAGGAGACACTTATTTGAGTGTGGCTTCGCTGCAACTTCTTCCTCAACGTCATAACCTATTAATAACATCAAAATATGAACATGAATCCCACTCTTCAACCTAATCAAATAGAGAAACAATTTGTTAGTTCTCATGTTTTTTATGATAACAATTATAATGTAATTAATTCTTAATTTTCGATGAAAATTTGAAATTACTAATTTGCCTCTAGTCACTTATAAGTGCCTCAAGGCATGTGAGTATTTTCGTTTTACCTCCAGCATCAATTTATTTGATCTAATGGAAAACTCATAATTATGCTAAAACTGATTTTCCTCTAGTCACTTAATAACTGCCTCAAGGCATGTGAGTATATTTGTTTTACCTCCAGCATCAAGTCACTAATGACAATCTCGTTATTTTTGCTAAAATCAAGTTTTGCCTCTAGTTATCTAATAGTTGCCTCTAGGCAACTTGACTCAAGGCGTCAATTCATGTAACTCAAGCATCTAATGGCGAACTCGTAATTATGCTTAAATCGATGGTTTGCCTCTAGTCATTTAATAATTGCCTTAAGGCAATATGACTCAAGGCATCCAATATTTGACTCAAGGAAAATTTCTCTTTTACACATTATCACGGTGATGTCGATTTTGCCTCTAGTCAAGTCATAATTGCCTCTAGGCAATATGACTCAAGGCACCCAATATTTGACTCAAGGCAAATCATTCTTTCACCCATTATATCGCTAATTTCGTTTTATGCCTCAAGTCATTTATTAATTGCCTCAAGGCAACTTGACTCAAGGCATTTTATTCATGCCTTTAGTCAAAACGAAGTGTGCTATTTCTAACTCTGTGAAAGCGTTTGCCTCAAGTCATTTATTAATTTCCTCAAGGCAACTTGACTTAAGGCATCAAATAATTGACTCTAGGCAAACTCGACAAACACGTTAACTTGCCAAAATTGACTTTGCCTCTAGTCAAATAATAATTGCCTCTAGGCACATGACTCTAGGCGTCATATTTTTGACTCAAGGAAAAATCTTTCCAACATGAATTTCAAACGATTTATTCTTACCTCGAGTCAATTAAAATGCCTCTAGTCAATATGTCTCTAGGCATGCCTTTTTAACTAGAGTCATATCTTTCTAATTTTCAAATCACCGTCTCTGAAAAATCTAAATCAACTGATTATGATTTTATTTCTTCAAATCATTACTCATTAATATTCTTAAATTCTTTTAATCAGTTTGCTAATGAGTTTCAGATGATCATAACCCGGATTAACAACAAATTGTTATAAAGAGATTTGTATGTCAGAACGCATTAAATGCAGTTGCCAAAACCAGTGGTATCCTCGGCAACCATTTCTCTGATCAATGTAAAGCATTTACTGATATTCCGCTCACGCGTTAAATGCTATTTCTCAACGGGCAAAACAAAAGGAATGAAGAATGTTTGCGAAGACCAAAATCATTAACGATGAAAATGTTAACCAAGCTTCATCTGTCTAACGGCTATATTCAAGAGTCTCAACGGTTAATCTTCAAGCTTCACCAACGGTCATTAATTTCAACAACTATAAATACCATAATATTGAATTCTCCACCTACCGAAACTCTGTGCATTCAATTATGTATTATTGCAATCAACTGTTTCATTAGTTTCATTTAATATCTTCGGATATTTTTTGTACTTCAGTGTTTATCATTTATTTACTCAGTGAGGAGTTTAAACACTTATTTGATTACTTCTTGGTTGTTAAATCTTAAGGTTGTGGAACCTTAAGTGTGGGTGTACAATTGCAGCTTGTAAAGGGGAGTGAGTCCTAGTGAGAGGATCATCCTGAGTACAAAGTGTGTAATTGTATTAGTGATTAAGAGTTAGTGAAAATCCCAAGGTGCTTGGGGACTCGACGTAGGTCGAAGAGTTAGATCGAACCAGTATAAATCGCTCTGTGTTCATTTCCTTTCTCTGTCTCTGTTTTTAGTGTTCTTGAGCGTTTAGCAAAAAGATTTTTATAATCACCTATTCACCCCCCACTAAGTGATATTCCACCTTCACAATTCACACACACACACATACACTCACTCACACACACACACACAAGATCTGAATAAGGAACCGAATCACTGTGAGAAGAAAAACAACACTTACAATCAAATTTCTGTTAGAACTGGCTGGCATCCAAGAGGGGGGTTGAATTGGGTGCAAGACAAAGCCTTAGAAACTTTTAAAATCTTTTCGCACTCAGTAAAAGCAATCCGTATGAAAGTAATAAATTATAAATTCATAGTGAGTTGTTCAAAACGTATATGCTGGAAACATAAGAGATAAAGGAAGAGAATATGCAAACTATGATTTATCTTGGTTTGGTCTGATTCGTGATGACCTATATCCAGTCCCTAGGCTACTCCTGAGATTCAAATCCACTATTTTCCTCAAGATTTAACCGGATACTTGAGAACCACTACAATCCCATAAGTTCAGCTGGACACTTGTGAAGCCATTTACAAATCTCTCATGAGATAAAGACTCGCCCTTACACTGTTTCCCACTCAAGATCACCCAATCTTGAGTAACTCTCAGATTGAATGATTATAATGAAGTATACTTCTCTCTAAATGAAGTGGATGATGATAAACACTGAAGTATAAGATGGGGCTTGGATTACAAAGCTTCGTAAGACTCATAGTATCACATTGAGGGCATAGTCTCTCTGTATTCGTTTTTGTTTAGTTAGTTTCTCTGTCTTGGATGCTTCTCTATTTATAGGAAATTGTGATTTGTTTGTTGTGAGCATTCATCCGTTGGGGAGAAATAGTCGTTGATGCATTTAATTGTTTTGTCGTCTTTCTTGCTCCATGAAATACTTCATTGTTTGCATTTGATGAAGAACATTTGATCGTTGAGCACAATCTTCCCATTTTAGAATATAACCGTTGTGAAATTTTAAGCTTTTCATTGTGAGTGTTCAAACTATCCGTTAGACTCAGAAGCTTTCCATTAGTCACATATTGGAGTTGTTGGCAGAAAGCGAGATTCAGTCATTTTCGCTTTGCTGCAACACAAAATCCTTTTGATCTTCTCTGAGATTGCTTAGGTTGGTTCCCTTCGCTTTCACCAGAATGGGTATCTCAAAAGATGATCATTTGACCTTCTCCAAATTAGCTTCCGTGTGTGCTCTTTTTTTTGCAACTGTAATTTATGTTCTGACACAAATCTTGCCTTTTGAGGATTTGCATGTAATCCTTCAATTAATCATTTGAAACTCATTAAGAAAGATGTTTAGAAGCATTGAGAATAATAATGAGTGGTAATAGGAAGTAACAAGATGATAATCAGTAAATTTGAATTCTCGGACACAAAGATTTAGTGCAGAATGAACTCACACTCAAGTGTCATTCTAAGCACACTCGAGTGCAACACTCGAGTGTCCATTTTCCATACTCAATTGTTGATCATTTTACTCTCTGGAAGAAGACTTGCTTATAAATGAGTTTAGTTGAAAAGTGTAAATTCTTCTAGACACTCGAGTGTTAGATAGTCACACTCGAATGTTGATGAATCTTTGTTTGGTAGATGACTTATCATAAATGAAGTTTAGTGAAAAGATTTTATCTTTACCAAAAACTTGAGTGTCTCAAATGACATTGCGAGTGTGCCTCTCAAAGTGGCAGTACTCTTGATTCATCATCAAGTGTCATGCACTGAATTTGCAAGTATCTTACCTTGCACTCGAGTGTCAAATGATACTTCCAGAAAGCTTCGCGATTGTCATACTGAGAATATGCTTTTTGCTAGTCCACACTCGAGTGTCAATGTACACACTCAAGTGCAACATTCGAGCGTTCTCATTCTCTCTTTCTGAAAACATCGCGAGTGTTATGAAACTTCAACTGGTGTTCACCATCACTCAGAAAATAAGCTAGCATTCTTTGCGAGTAATCTTCATAATGTAGTGACTTTCAGAACTTAAAAACATTAGCAGCACAAGGGTCAGATTCCAGTAAGCGTAATGTCTTCAATATAGCTCCAAATTTGGCAAATGGTGTATGCCCATAAATCTCTTTAAGTCTTCTTTCCAATGAAAAAGGAATCAACTCCAAATTCATTGTATACTGAGAGTTTCAATCATATTAATGATAACTGTTTTGGGGTAGCCTTTTTGCAACATCTTGATCTGACCGTGAACTTCAAAAAATCATATCTCTTCTAGTTGATCTTTGTTTTCCATGGTATTGATGTTTTTGAAATGGTATTTGAGTATAATTTAATATGCCACAATTTTCAGCTCAATTGGATGTGTATGTTGCAAGGTTCGGAAAACCGGACCGGTCATTAAATCGGTGGGAGTACTGGGTTAAGGGTCAGTGGGTCAAACTAGAGTCGACGGTATTAATTAAAAATATAATATAATTAAAATAGATAAAGATATTTATATTTAAATAATAAAAAAAAATTTATAAAAACATGGGAGCATGTGTCATGTGTAATTTTATATTGATTTTCTTAAAAAGAAGACATCGCACGGTTTGGACTTTGGGCTTGACAAAATCGATTATATTTTTCTCTTTATTAGTTTATTTGCATTTCGGTACTTCACTGAGCTTTGTCCAAAAAAAGTACTTCACAAAGTGTGAAAGCGATGGCAAGAGGACTTTATTTATCAAATCACAGAGATTTTTCGACTCTCTCCACGGGGTTCACGGTCATCTTCTTGACAAATTGGCATCGCCATCGCCGAGCACCTTTTGTTGGGGTGGGTTGGAGCCGAGTTCGAACACCGACAAGCATCGCCGACTCGTTGGAGTGGGTTGGAGACTCTTGGGTGACAATGGAGAAGGTGAAGATGAAGATGATTCACCGCGATGCTTTTCCCCTCGCCAACAAGAACTCCATTATCCATACCTTTAGTCGATCTTTGTTTCCTGACTGAAAACCAACTCTTTTTTCAGATCTCTATGTTCTTCTCCATCTCTGTTTTTCAGATCTCAGTGTTCTTCTCCATCTCTACTTCTGTGTCGTTTTTTTTTTCTTTTTGATTGACTCGGTGACTCCTTAACTCGGCCGGTTCAGGCTGAGTTTTCCGAGTCGACTCGGGGTCACCAAGTCAATCCGGTTTTAGCCCAACTCGGACCGGTTTCCTGGCCGGTTCGCTGGTTTCCAGTTCGAACTCGCCGGTCCGGTCCGGGTTCCTAAACCATGGTATGTTGTGAGATACACCCAAATTTACCGAACCTATGTCTGATATATGGTGTGAATTCAAATGGAAACTTCTAAAATCCATAGCTCTTTCATTTGAACTCCTTTAAACTTAATTTTGGTGTCTATGTAACTCATTGGGAGTCTAGTTTCATATGAAAATGGTTTTACTTCAATCAAATCTGTGGTTTGAGAGATATGATTGAATTACCAAACGTCGCTCATGTAAAATGTTGAACAAGGGTGAACAGAGGAGGTAAAAGAGTGTTCACACTCAAGTGCACACTTTCATACTCGAGTGCAATCAGTGCAGTAGCACACTCGAGTGTGCACTTCGAGTGTGGACTAAATTGTCATTTTGGAAATTCGTGGCACCAAACTATTATTTCTGAAATTTGAGCCCCAACCAAGTTCTTTCTTTCTTCTTCCTCTTAATCAATCCAATTCAATAACTTCTTTATTGATCTTCATCTTGATCATTCTCCATAATTGAACTTCATATCTTCTAATCTTTGAATATACATTAAATATAGGAATTAGTCAACGTGGGAGATAAATATACTATGCAAACTTTTTGCTCTCAATATTGGACAACTATATTTGACATCATCAAAACTAATCATATCCAACAATTTCTTCCAGCTAGCCCAGTATGAGCTTTTCTCGGTCAAATAGAACTCGGTAGCCTATCATGAAGTTTTCTACAATAAACATCAAAACAAGTGAGGGCTAAAATTATGGAGAAAGACTACTAAGAATCAACATATATTTTACTTTGTAATAAATTAGCATTGGTTTATTGGTATATAGGGCAAAAGGACCAGATTGGAATCTTCAACAAGAACGGATCCAATCCTAATTGTAGAGATGCGATGAGAGGTTAGAGGGTTTCTGATTGTAGATTTGGAATCTTCCATAGATGAATGAGAGCTGAGATAGATAGTTAGAGATTGTGGTGGTGGGTGAGGTGCCGATTAGAAGAGAGTAAAGTTGCGGAATGAGAGTTATCACTATGGGAAGAAAGGTTCAAAAAGCGAAATTCAATTTTCAACGTGGGAAAAGAGAATATTCATCTTTTAGACTGTATTTTTAAAATATAAGGTCTTCAAAAATATACTTTTTAGACCAAACTTCTTAAACATCCAGTCTTAAAAGTAGACTTTTTAGACCGGACTTCTTAAACATAGGGTCTTAAAAGTTTTTATATCTACGAAACTGCCACCGGTCATACTTTTTAGGCCGGTTGTTTGGGAAACTAGTCTAAATAATATTTTTTAGACCTCATATTAAAGGAACAAGTCTAAAAAGTTTTTATATTTACGAAAATCCCATTGGTTATACTTTTTAGACTTGTTCCTCTATATCTGGTTTAAATGTGGTGGCCTAAGAGCCTCTTTTTGTAGTAGTGCTTGTCCAACAATCTTTTATTACAAACAAAAAATTCTAAGGCCTATTAACATCAAATAAAAGAAACATGAATAAGAGCATGATAACTTGTGAACACATATAGAATACCAACTTCAAGCAATTATTCATCGGTGTTGGTGGTTAGTGCAAGTCTCCATCCACTTGCAATAAAGCACACATTATAAAATACTCCTCTGATCCTTAATATAAGACATTTGATTTTTTTGGAAAAATTAATGAAGCTAAATAAATTAAATTAAAATATTGATATTTATCTTTTTTATATCAAATTAATTTTGTCGACTTATGAATCGACATATAATCAAATGATACATGATATAAGCTATGATTAACTAATTTATTTAGCTTCCTTAATCTGTTAAACAAATCAACTATTAAAGACCGGAGGAGTAAATAAGCAAACATGCATTATTTTCACACTTTTGACGCAGTCTGCAAAGAAACTTGGGTAAAAATTAATGAAGCACAATTTTATGACACAACTTGAGCATGCATCCATTGTCATTCTGTTTACCAGTTCATGTAGTACAATTTCTGGTATGAAGCAAAAATCAAACTGTCACCTGATTTTTATTAAAAATGGATGAAAAAGAACCCTCAACAGACATCAGTGTACATCTAGCTTAGATAAAATTTCATTATTGGCATATGGGTATATCAAAGCTCTTTTCTTTTTATAAAAAGAGTTGCATATTGAGCCCAAAGAAATACAAAAAATAAAAGGAATAAACAAAACAGAGTTTTGTTGTGGCTTAGGGAAAGAGTATTGTGAGGGATTCAGAAGATGGGTGGCAGCCACGTGATAATACAAACAAACTTTTATTCATTCATTGATAGCGAATATTATGAAGCCATGGAGGTTGCAGTTGAAACAAGGTAGAAGAAGAAAATGGCAACTTTGGGAAGTCACAACGTTCCTTTGACTGGTTAATGAAATAAGGAACACGAACTGGACCAATAAAATTTAATAGATCACAAAAAACGCCAAGATTCTCAGTACACACAAGAAGGATCAAACGAAGGCATAAGTGGAAGAACAAGAATGAAGGGTTTTTAGTTACCTGAATGAAGGTGGCAATAGGCAGGAGGAGAAGGCGGCGGTGGCCGTGGCTGGAGGATCAGGCAATGGCAACGCTGGCGGAGGAGAGGAGCAAAGCAGAGAAGTCGAGTGGAGAGGCAGCATACGATGAGCAAAAAGGGTTTTTAGTTCAGAGGGGTAACTATGAAATATCAAAAATTTGGCATGGCCAATTTGATCAACAAGATGAGACAAAAAATTAGAACTTTACAAGCGTCAAGTGCCCACTTTCAGTTTCACCTTCAACTTTGATTATTTGAAATTAGATATAATTAAAACACATATAGATGAGATTTCTTCATTTTTCTTTTCTTCTTCAAGATGAGGTTTCGACGGATAGATCTTTTTCTGGTAAAAAAAAACGGATTATCCAAATTTTGGACGGATTATTTATTTTATAATCATCTAATTATTTATTTAATCTTTATCCAATTATATATACATATATATACATACATATATATATATATATAACAATTGACTGGTTACTAATTGAATAAATAAAATAGTTAAATATAATGATGACGATAAGAGTATAATCCTGAAATATCTTAATTTAATTTGCTTTAATTATATGCAGAAGCAATTTTTTTAATTTTAAAACACATGTACATCTATTGAAATAAAAGAAAACTTTCGGTAGTAACCGGGAATCTGTGAAATGTTAAATAGTCTTTTGGACCAACATATTAAACAAGGGATATGATATTGTCACTACCACTTTTTCACCATTAAATTAAAATCTCAATAGGAGAGAGAAATGATAAAGGTGAATGAGATTGATCTAACGGTGAAAAAGTGGTAGTGACAATATCCTATCCCTTAAACAAAATCACATGCTGAAAATTTTATAAATATCTTGAATTTTATAATTTAAAATTTCTCAAAATTTTTGTGAAAATAATTTATTTAGAAATATTTTTAATATGTATTTAGAAATCTTCTGAGAATTCTTCATAATTAAAAAAAAAAAAACTTCGAAGAACAAAAAATGTGTAAAAACAAAATCTTTGAAGCACCTTTTTTTCCCCTATACATCTATAAAAGAGATATAATTGTAAATTATAAATAAACATAAAAGTATAATTTTAAATACAGATAATGCTATTTTAAAATATTTTATTTTAATACTTTGACATTATTTTATTTTATTTGATTAGTTGTTAATAAATATTTTTCTTATCATCTTATCTTTTTCAATCTCAATCTCAATTCAACCTGTTATCATTATGAAGTTATCTAGATATCCCTCCCCTTTATTAAATACATGTTTATACACACACACACTCATCCCCCTTAGTTGCTTTGTATCTCTTCCTCTCAGTTTGTCAGTAAATATACAAATAGCTAATAAGATCCAAAATGACTATGTCCTTCAGTTACCTCTTCAAAACCATTATCGTTGGCGACACCGCAGTTGGCAAGTCATGCCTTCTCTATCAATACAACGACAATCGCTTTCAACACTCCCACGACGTAACTGTTGGCGCCGTATTCGGAGCTAAGACGATTCCCATCGATAATAAACTGATCAAGTTGTGCATATGGGACACGGCCGGTGAAGAAAAATTCAGAAGCATCACTAGGTCTTTCTACAGAGAAGCCGTAGCTGCATTGCTTGTGTATGATGTAACTAGGAAGGAGACTTTTAACCACTTGGATTCATGGTTGAAAGATATAAGGGAACATGCTGATACAAATTTGACAGTTGTTTTGGTTGGGAATAAGTGTGATCTTCACCTGAAAAGACAAGTGAGTACTGAAGAGGGTGAAGAGTTTGCTAAAGAAAATGGGTTGATCTTTTTGGAGGCTTCAGTAAAAATGTTTCAGAATGTTAATGAGGCATTTGAAGAAGCAGCTAAGAGTGTTTGCAAGAAGGTTGAGGATGGAGTTTTTGATTTGTCAAATGAACGTTGTGGAATACGAAAAGGTAAGGTTGGGAATATTAATTTACGAATTGGAGGAGGTAGGGGTGGTGGCTATTGGAATGGATGCTGCCGCACATGATGTATTATTATATATAATTTATTTGCTTTATTTCTTTCTTTTATTTATTTTTTATTTGACATTAGAAAAATAGATCTACAAGTCTTATAGTTTTACTTATTCTTTTAACTATTTAATTCTAATAAAGACTACCTATATGTATTAGTAAGAGGGAATGGCGTCTATTATTTAAAATATGCCTAGATTAACTTTATTACTTGAACCTGACTAAAATCAAAATCAACCAAATTATATATTTTATATTTGAGGAAATTTTTCTAAGTACAATAATTTATTATTTTTATTTTAATGATAAATAAATTTTATTCTATCTTTTATTTATTTTTATTTTGTATTCTATGGAAACTTATATGTCAATTAGTCCACATAGAACTTATTTCTAATTAACAAATTATGAGTAGAAGGATTAATGGCTATAAGTTAACTATCACGACTGAGAAATTAATTTTCCTTCCTTTATACAATTTGGATATGAATATTAACATATCTTTTACCTTATTCAATATTTATCTATAATGTATTGAATTTTTTTATACATATAATTTTTTAATACTATAAATATAATATTTATTTAATATTTTTATCTTGCTATTATCCATGATTGCATTGTATCTTATATAATAAATATTAATAATAAAACTAAATAAAAAATAATAGAAAATAACTATATATAATAAAAAATAAAGCCACTTTATTGACCATTACTAACAAAAAACCGTTTTATATGTCCTCAATACATTATGGTTGTTAGCAAAAAAACCATTAAATAAACCCTTAATACATTATTGTTATTAGCAAAGAACCATTAATACATTATAATTCATGACCTTTGATTATTTGTGCCGAGAATATATTTTTTCTGTAGTACTAGTAGTGAATTTCCTTTGTATCTTTAGGCCCCGTTTGGATCAAAGAAAAGGTGAGAATGAAAAGGAATGGAAATGAAAAGAATGGAATGGAAAGGAAAATATTTTGCCTTGATGTGTTTGGTTCGCATTGGAAAAGAAAATAGGTTGATAGAAAAATTTTTGTTTGGTTGAAAGAAAATAAGACAAAATACCATTTTACCCCTAAAAGAAAATATTATTACCTTTTTTGCCCTTAGTTTTAAATAAATAAATAAAAAAGATAAAATACCCATCACCGCGGCCAGCGCCCCCGCAAGAGCCACAAACGTACGGCGTGGCAATTTCGAGAATTGCTTGACAATTCTCAATGAGAATTGCCTTGCTTGGCAATTCTCAAGGCCATTGGCAATTCTTGAGAATTGCCAAGCAATTGAGGCAATTCTCATTGACAATTGCCAAGCAATTCTCGAGAATTGCTTGGCAATTCTTGAAAATTGCCAACGAATCGCTAATTTTACAAGTGCCTGCAACGTGGGAGAATATTTTCTATGAGACGGTGGAATAGCACTGATCGGGAGCGATGGTGTGGGTGGCTGATTTTGTGAAGGAGAACAGAAGCGTTTGGTTACCCCATGATCGAATAGCAATTCTCCGCGTCTCAAGATCTGGTTTGACTGAAAATGCAGGATGCGGTTGGGTCCGCCATCACCACCACCGTGACTTCTTCCTCCTCCTTCTCAAGATCTGAGTTGAAGTTGAATTTTTATGCTGCTTATGATTCTCCTAGATCTTCAAATCCGTATTTTTTGGTGGTTTTGTGGTTTCCAAATAATTAAGAGTTTGGAGATTTGCGAGAGTTGTGTCGAGGATTGAAGACACACCGAAGCTCGCAATGCGGGGAGAGCTATACCCGGCAAATTTTGTTCTCTTCTTCGCGGATTTAAGATACATAAGAAGCGCTTGCAAAGGGTGAGTTCGTCTTCTTTGATTTTCTTGCTCCGCGGAAAATGGTTCCCACCAAACTTGGTGGGAACCCATTTTCCCATGTATAAGGGAAAATCGCCCCGCCGTAGGAAAATGCGAACCAAAACGCACGCAATGGAAAATACTCATTTTCCTTTTCCTTCCCCCCAATTTTCCGCGATCCAAACGGGCCCTTAAACTTCAATTTCAAAAGGAAATTAAAATCAGTGCAGCTACGAGGGGCCCTCTATGGATATATTAATAAATTAGTGTTTATTTTTTTAAAAAAGACATGGATTTGTGTTAATATTAATTTAATAATCCCATGATATTGTAATGATTAATGTATAAAATTAGAGGCATGTTTGGCAGCATCATGCCTAACAAAATTACGTTTATTATGACATGGATTAAAAAATAAAAGTGAGGCCTATATCTAACAAAAACTAGGCGAGAGACACAATTGCCCTTATCTTCTTCCCTCATTGCTATCTTCATCAAACTCAAGAGGGAAATAGGAAGACCATGCGAACACAAAATCGCCAATATATATCTTTTTTTTTTGGACTGAAAATCGTCAATATCTTAACTAAAGAGGCTATATCAACTTGAAATTAAAAAAAGAACCAAGTTAAAAATGTTGTCGAATTTGAAGTTTAGTTCACTCTAGATTCAATACCAGTTAAAAATGGATGATATTGTAGAAGCACAAGGGAATGATATGAGCGTCTCACTTTCCAAGTCAAAACATAAAATTTCATATTTATCTATTGTTATGAACTCATATATGAGGCACATTCAACGTATGGCCCAACAAGGGACAATCTACATGACACAGATATGGCGGCACATCACTTGAGCTTGGAGGCATAAGGACCCATAAGTCCAAACCCTAACCTTACAGGTAAACTCTATAAATAAGAGGTAAACCCTAAAGGTATGATTCATTCTCTCTCAATTACTTTTATGTCGTCACTGTGCACACACACCACTCCCTTTGGCTAACGCCTATTCATGCACAGTGATCTACTATACTCATAGGTATCTAATCTATATATGCCTAGAAGAGAGTTATTTGATCCAATATCAATATACCAGTCCAACGGGCTGGACATCTCTGCCAATCTAGACAGAACATTGGCGCCGACTGTGGGGAATCGATAAATTTTGATTCTTGGGACCAAAGATGGTTAATACCGAAGCAATAGTCGAGATGCCCACACGGCAATTGCTGAAGATCCACCGCAACAGAATCAAGAACAACAACCTTAGTGTATAGTAGATCACTGATGCGATCACGAATGCTCCTTACCCAGAAGATTTAGATTTGGCATTTTTGCCAAAGAACGATGGAAGTCAGGACCCACAAGTTCATATTGATACTTTCGATATAGACATGTACGTGAGGGGAATTGATAAGCCCATCATTTTTCAGATATTTGCCTCAACACTGACAGGAGCTGCACAAACTTGGTTTCATACATTGTACAAAAATTCAATCGGGAAATTTGAAGATTTGGGAGACAAGTTTTTGCTGAATTTTACAACAAGCAAAAAACAACCAAAGTCTGAGTTTGCTCTCGGCAAAATTAAGCAGCAACCAGGGGAAACCCTTCAAAAGTATTTGAATCACTTTAAAGATGTCGCTTTACAAGTGCATGGATTGCAAGAAAATGTGCATGTGCACCTAATCATAGCCGACTTGGATAGCTAATCTCGGCTGGCAAAGTCAATCTATAAGGATCCCGTCAAGACCCTGGTGGAGTTCAGAACTTGGTCAAAAAAATATCTGGAGCTGGAGCAAATGGAGATAGCTAATGCTGCAAGAAAGAAGAGAAGGAGGAGTCCACCCCCGAAAGGAAAAGAAATTAATTAAAAGAACATGGTATGCGGATAAACTAAAAGTCTATTACAGTTAAATCCTAGTTCCATGTTAAGTTTGTTTTGTCTGGAATCCGGATAAACTGAAAGTCTATTACAGTTAAATCCAAGTTCCATTTTTAGTTTGTTTTGTTTGGAACGTGGATAAATTGAGTCTATTTCAATTAAATCTGAGTTCCATGTTAAGTTTGTTTTGTTTGGAACATGGATAAACTGAGTCTGTTACAGTTAAATCCGAGCTCCATCTTAATTTTCAATCACAACTTTCCTTTTAAGGATTGTTAACGTCGACTATATCGGCAAATTCATCTAATAAATGAAGCAATTTTTAGTTAAAAGTTGTTTTCAATTTGTTTCGAATTGTGCCAAGTGCGAGGAATGAATAAATAAACCCAAGGTAGTTGAACCCAGTTTTAGATAAAACGTGGAGGAATGAATAAATAAACCTAAGGTAGTTGAACCAAGTTTTAGACAAAGCGTGAAGGAATGAATAAATGAACCCAAGGTAGTTGAACCCAGTTTCAAATAAAGCGCGGAGGAATGAATAATCAAAGCCAAGGTAGTTGAGCCCAGTTTTAGGTAAAGCGAAGGTATAACAATAAGCCTTTGCAGTTGTGATGCATCCAAAATGTATTCTGGGGTAATGAGCATGGTTCTGGAACCCGGACCGGAAACCGGCGAACCGTCCTGGAAACCGGTTCGAGTTATGGTAAAACCGGATTCCCGAGTTGACTCGGAGTCAACTCGGTTAACTCGGCCTAAACCGGCCCGAGTTCGAGTCGAAGTCAAAAAATTGGTTTTTCTTTTAAAAAAATTTGATAAAGGAGAACGAGAAGGAAGGGAGAGTGCGGTGGTCGGCGGAGATCACGTTCTGAGTTCGTCGAAGGTCGAAGCTTCTTTGGTCCAGATAATGAAAACGGATTTTGACGTGTAGAATTTCTTACCGTTCACAAGCAGGAGCACCGCGGCGCCTCCAAGCTTCTTAATCTCGAGACGAACGAGATGGAGGAGAGGCGAGAGCGAGAGATATCTCGAATCGAAAAGTTGAAGGAGAAAGAGAGATATTTGTGACATAAAATGAGAAGGAGCAGGGACTGAGAGAGAAAGAGAGATCTGAAATTCTAAATCGATATGAAGAGTTGAAGCCTTGAAGGAGGGAGAGAGAAAGCTCAACGCGAACATGGCGTAGGTGACAAAAAAACCCAAACGGGTATTGTTAACCATATTGAACAAAAATCAAAAGTCAAAAAGCCTATACCTCTAGCTTATACTCCGCCCTTTACGCACGATTCACGATGTGAGAACCGCGCAACTATTATATCTTTTCTTGTGTGATCTCTTTTTTTTTTCAAAAAAATCAATATAATATTATATAGGTTATCATATACATCCAAGCATATCTTCACATATTTTGATCATAATTTTTTTTTTTATATTTTTGTTATAAAAATATTTTTTTATATTTATCTATTTAAATTATATTATATTTTTAATTAATACCGGTTTGACTCGGTCGACCCATGACCCTTAACCCAGTACCTCCACCGGTTCAGTGACCGGTCCGGTTTTCAGAACCTTGGTAATGAGGTGAACTGTCATGCTGACCCCGATCAAGTCGAAATGTTTAAAGCATTGGTTAAAAGCTGAATTTGAACATGTGACGGATTGCCCTTACTCTAGATTGAATCCTGGTTGAGTATACCAGAATGTAATGTGAAGATCTAATTAAAGATCTTCACAAATATGATACCTGGTTTTAAATACCAGATGAATATCCAAGCAGACTCTGCGTAATATATTTTTGACTTTGGCCCAGTCATTGAATAGAACTCTAAAAATATGTTTGAGTTCATACAATCAACCTATTGGTGTGTTGAAGTTAAAAATCAAAATTATATCCGGATTGGTCAAGGAATAAATGAACTTTCATTGATGTTTGAATTGTTACAATACAAAGAAGTTAAAATCAGGAAAAAATAAACCGGGTTAGTAATCCAACAAAAATTGTTACAAAAGCAAAAAAAAGGGGCTTAAGTACCCCAAACGAAAAGTTACAAGTCAAACCGGCATCCCAGCCCTTCAGCTAGGAGAAATTCCAGCCTCCGGTTCAGCCTCCGATTAAACCTCTCCTCCTCACCTTGACCCCTATCCAACTGGGATCAAGAATCAACACCGGGAGAGGAAGGGGATGGGATTAATTTCCCGTCGTCAATATAAGCCTTATAGTGCGGGCCGGAAGTGTTCAACTCGATGTCGGGGTTTAAAAACCGGATTTGTTCCAAGGCATAGTTGAAGGAATCCTCTGCAGCGTCTCTTAACGCGTCTACATAGGCAGAGATGTCGACGTTGGCAATTTTGAGCACATCTTCGGCTCCTTTCAGTCTGGTTTTAAGCTCCTCACGCATCGTCTGAACAGTTTTCAGTGCTTGCACACACTAACATGAGTCACTTGAAGATGAAGAAGATCTGAGTTCACCTTTTTAAGCTCCTCCTTGGCCATTATTAGCTCCTGATATGTCTTGTCCTTCTTCGCCTTGGCCACTCCTAGCTCCTTATGAGCTTCATCTTTCTCCACTCTGACCCGTTTTAGCTCGGCAAAAGTTTTGGCGTATTTGTTTTTCACAGAAGCCAAAGTTTGGCTTAATCCGGAGGCCTTCAGGGCATTTAGCTTAATTTCCTGAAGCTCACGCATCTCGGCCTCAGAGAAAGGAATTGGATCATAAAAATGCCTGGGGGATGAAGAGCGGCACTGAGCTCATCTGTTAGCCCGCTGTTCCAAATGATCCCGTGGGGGATTCTGGTAGTTGGCGGAGGAGGAGGAGAAGTCTGAGTGCCCTGTTGACCAGGGGATTGAACAACAGAGGTCAGGACGTCTTTGGATTTTTAGGCTGGGACGTGTTGGTCGGCTTTTGATCGCTTGACCGAGTTTTCTCTGTTCTTTGTCCGGCTCGGCCTTCCGGATTTAGGAGCTAGTCACTTCTTGCTCTTCTCAATACTTGAAGCCGCCTAGTCGCGATTCAAAGCACAGAAAGGTAACGAGGCTATTTCCCCATACTTGGATCTGCAAGTCAAAAAAACAAGGGTTAAATGCCTAATTTGCCCCAGAAGTTTTGCTAAGGGGGCGCTCAGCACCCGGAAGTTTTTTTTGGTACCAAATTTGCCCCTCCGTTAATTTTCACCGTTAAGTTTAACTGAGTGTACACGTTTAAGAGTTAAGTTTCATTTTTGCCCTGGAAGTTTTCATTGAGGAGCCATTTTGCCCCGGAAGTTTTCATTAAGGAGCAATTTTGCCCCAGAAGTTTACAAAAGTAGCAATTTTGCCCTTCTTTTCGCCAATATTAAATTTGACTATTAAATCAGTCAAAGACCAAACATGTCATGCCTTGAAAAGGTCAAACTTAGAGTCAGAGAAGGAGATCCTTGAGATGTTGAACTCAAGGCGGCCAGAATTTGTGAAGCCGAACTGGTCACAGGAAGCATCACTTATGATCTAAGCAAATGATCAGTCTATACAAACGTAAATATTATCACTATTGATTTGTTTTACTGAACCAATTTTTGGAACAATTCATTTCTCGTTTTGCGTTTCATTTGCTTAGATTATAAGTGATACTTCCTCTTGGTTTTGCGACAGACCTTTCAGTCCCTGTTAGAGCCGGGAAATCGGGCCGAGCCCGTCGAGCCGGCCCGTTTAAGCCTTGGCCCTGTAGGGCTCGGGCTTAAAAATATGCCAAAAATTTGAAATTGGCCCTGCAAGCCCGTTTAACTGTAGCTTTTTTTTTTTTAAAAAAAGTAATTACTTAGACTTCCACTTAATGAATGTGTTTATTTGTAATTACTTAGATTTTTTTAGTTTAAACTAGAACCCTTTTTATGTTTATTATTATTCTGTATTAAAACACATAATTAGTTTTTAAAGAAGGGATGTTTTCATATTAAATAAACACATACTTTGGTATTACAATATTATATAAGTAATAAATTATAAACATATTTGGTGTAAAATAAGTATAATTATTCAGCCACGACGGTACTATCGGCCGGGCTTTGAAAAACATATGTTTTCCTTACTCAAGCCCTATAGGGCCGGCCTGTTGGGCCCAGGCCCTGTTGGGCCGGCCACCCGCCCTAATTCCTGACTCTAGTCCCCGTGACCAGGTTCGGCTTTACAAATTATGGCGTCTTGAGCTCAACATCTCAAGGATCTCATTCTCGACTCCAAGTTTGACCTTTTCAAGGCATGACATGTGTGGTCTTTGGCGATTTAATAGTCAAATTTAATATTGCGTAAAGAAAGGTAAAAGTGATACTTTTGATTGATGAGGTGGCATGCCACGTGTGATGAGGTGGCATGCCACCTCACATTTTAACGATCTACGTGGACTTCCGTCACTTTTGGGTAAATTTGATACCTTTTTAATACTTCCGGGGTAATTTGGGTACCAAAAAAACTTCCGGGTGCTGAGCGCCCCCTTAGCAAAACTTCCAGGGCAAATTAGGCATTTAACCCAAAAAACAAAGGTTAAAAACTATGAGTGGATTTTTATCCGATAGAAAATAAAAGGTGGCAAAATATAAATACAAGAGTCATACTCATTGTCGAAGCCAACTCGGCTTGGGGCTGTAAAATGAATAAAGCCATGCTAACGTGGCCGTGCTTTTCGACATATTCAACCAAGGATACTACCAAGCTGACCTCGGAATCCGATAACTCATGTTGAAGGAAACGATAGGAGGAAGGAGTCCAGTCGTGATGAACATGAGTCCAGTACATTGGGGATTTCCATTCCTCATCTTTGGACTTAGGGGCGCTAAGGAACCAAGTTTGTTTGCCGGGCTCGGCAACAACTTTAAAAAAGCTAGTTTTAAAGTTATTAAAACTTTCAGAATAAACTGTAAAAAGTTTCTATTGGGGCACCCCAGAGTGTGGTCCAACCTTTTCTCCTTGCGGGTCTCTACCAGTTTGAGCCGTTTGGACCGTAAAAAGGTAAAAGAAAAGACAATTGTACAAGGTATATTTAAATATTTACACAAACATTCAAAGGCTATGACAAAACCCCAGCTATTGGGGTGAAGTTGGATAGGAGCTAAGTGTAAATGGTTTAGAACATCAATTTGAAACTCGGTAAACAAGAAGCGAATACCGAGCCGGGTAACCAGATCCAGATAGAAGAAGAAAAAAGACGGGTCATTCCTTTCCCTATGGGAGCAGTTTGGCTCATCTCTATAGGGTAGGCCAATGGTACAGTTGTCGGGATTGCTGACGGGAAGCCTGGCAACGTCATCCGCGGTCAATTCGGATAGTGTTTAGTACTTCATGGGTGACCCACAGGTACTTGTCTGTTAAATCTTTCAGAGGACATGCGGAACCCGACTCCCCAGAGTAAGATTCCTCAGCGTGGTGAGAAGAAGGCGAACCCATATATACCTATAACAAAGAAATAAAAATCAAAAAACAGACGGCATACCTGAATCATGGGAGCTACTACATGAAGAAAAGGTTGATGAACCGGGGGATTTCTCCGACATAAGACAACCCTTGGTATCAGAAGCTGAGATGATCTTGGAAGTTAAGTTGTGTCGACATGAGGCTAAAGTAGACTCGGCTAAAGAGTCACAACCGCTCTGGAGGAATTTGGAGCTTAGATAGACATAATCCAAACACGGATCAATCAATTTCTCTGTGTAGGATCCCAGGTTGGTTTGGCTTATACCCTCTTGCTAGGAAACGTGTGATGTCGGGATAGATTTGCTCTTACCCCGGCTCTCAGTTTTTGGTGTTTGAGTATGGGATGCTGGACTAGTTAGGCTCTCACCTTGGCCTATAGTTTCACCCCGACTCTTAGTTTATGGAGGTTGAGATCTCTTCCTACTCCCACCACTACGTTTTCCACGAAGCAATGCCGCTTGTTTCTCTTCTTTAGTAGAGGGAATACCCCAAAACCAAAACCAAAACCAAAACCAAAACTGAGCTCTAGGAGGAGCTGTTTGGCGTAACTCTTCTTCCTCTTCTGGAGTTATCTTATCCTTCTCCATTGACAAAGGAAGTCTCACCCAAAGATATTGTGTTTGGTAACAGGGGGAGATATAACGATCTGTTTCTACGTTTGGTAGGAGGATTCTAGGTTCCATAGCAGATGTACAACACCATACAAATTCAAGGTTCAAGACACGGAACTAGAAAATAAATATTAAGAATCAAGAACAAATGTTCATATTAAAAGAGATGAACCCAGGAATCGATATCTACCTAGAAATTAAAGTGGCCGAAGACACAGATTAAGAATAAGAACAAAGCAACAGCTAATTCAAGAGAAGCAAAGCAAAATCGAAGGAAGTATTGAGAAAGGGTTGAAGTACCTGATCTGGAAAAGCTTTATCAAACCCTAAAGGTGCGAACTGGATGATTGTAAGAAAGGCAGTCTTTAAAGAAAATGATAGGTTTCTTGGAAGAAAGAAAGCGCGAATGAGAAGTGGTGAGAATGGAGGGAAATGTGAAAGTATAAACGTATTGTTGAGATTGTGAAGCAATGATGACATATGTTAAACGACGTGGGCATTAATTGTGCACGAATATCGAAGACAACAAAAGGTGGTTGTACTATGCAAAGGTGGCAGTTTTATGCTATGACGATTGCAAGTGTACAACTACAAGGTTGTCATAAAGGTATAAGCAAATTGAGTCAGTTCCTCTTGGGATAATCGAATTGGGAAACCTGGTGTTGAAGCATGTAAGCCTGGAAACCCAGGCGTTGGTGCAAAAAAGAAATCCAAACAATCATGAACGAGGAATAGATAGTTTCAAAGTGAATTAACACGGATTATATATCTCGGGGGCAAGTCACAACTAGAATATGTTGGATATGATTAGTTTTGATGATGTCTTTATAGATGCCATTATTAAGAGCAAAAAGTTTGCATACTACATTTATCTTCTACTTTGACTAAGTCTTATATTTAATGTAGATGTGAAGTTCAATATTGAAGAATGATCAAGAAAGTAGATTGAAGAAAGAAGTTATTGCACACAATATAATGGGAATATCATGAAAAACCAGGCTATCACCCAAGAGGGGGGGGGTGAATTGGGTGTTTGTTAAAAGTTTATGAACTTTGAAAAACTTTTCCCAACTTATTGAAAGCAGTTTGAATGACAATAATAATGATTAATAAAGCAATAGTCGTCATTCAAACATGTATAGATATTCAGGTATATATTGGAAATATAAGAGATAAGGGAAGAGAATATGCAAACAGTATTTATCTTTGGTTCGCCCAATCCTTGACCTACGTCCGTCCCAAAGCTTCACTTGAGATTTTCAATCCACTATCTTCTTGTAACTTGATTACACGTTAACGTACTTGGAGTAATCCTCTCACTAGGATTCACTCCCCCTTACAAAGCGTAATCAATACACTTGCTTGATCACACTCGTACTTTCAGTAATCCCTCTCCCTAGGATTCACTCCCTTACAAGTTGTAATCAACACAATGTGTTTTCCCACTCAAGATTACCCAATCTTGAGTATCTCAGATAGAATGATAGGATGTGTACAATAACTCTCTTCTCTCGTAAGTAGATGGATAAGCACTGAAGCACAATTACAAGTCATCTCACTCTCTATAATAAGCTATGTAAACATTAAGAGCAAGAGAGTAAATGATATGAAAATCGGAGTATTAGCATCTTGAAGATGTCGGCTTGTGTCTGCGTTTTTAACGCATTCCGTGTACTCTGTGATCGTATGGAGTCTTCAAATCTTAAGGTATTTATGCTAGTTGAAGCTTATGACCGTTATAGATCCGTTGAGACTTGAACCCATTCGAAAATGTAGTCATTTGTTGTGAGTGTCTCCATGAATCTAGTCATTGTGACCTTAGTCATTCGAATATAAACATTTGGAAGCAATGTGCGATTTGAATATTTGAAATTTGGATCTTCAATAGTGTGGACATTGTATAATGTTGTCCATCTGTTTTAGATGATGGATGCTAGCTTTCTGTCTTGGAGAATGGTTGTGCTACTTTCCAGTTGTAATCCATTTGCTTTGAAAGAGATATAATAAAATATTGCAAGTTTGTCAAAGTAGTTGATTTAATGTTTATCAAACAATCTTTGATCTTCCGAAAATCTCATGAGCAAACTTGGTTAAATCTGGTTAGGAATAATGATATGATATATATAAATCATAAACAACCATTTTACGAAATGATCTAAACCATGAATCAAAAAACCGAACAATATTATGTCAAATGCGTTTTTTAAATATTTGTCGTTCCAAAACTCAAGTTTTGTACCAAAACTTGAGTTTTGGTCCTTTATCGTGAAACATCACATTTGTCCAAAACATCAAAACTTGAGTTTTTATCAAAGCGGCGGTTTAAAAACATTGAAAACGCATCAACCTTTACGCTTGGCCAAAACTCGAGTTTTGAATCAAAACTCGAGTTTTGAATCAAAACTCGAGTTTTCATTTGAATATGAAAACTTGAGGAATTCGCGCTAAGTCAAAGCGGAGGTTTTGGGCAAATGGCAGTTTCAAAAACTCGGAAAACATGAATGCTTTAAATCGATCAAAACTCGAGTTTTGAATCAAAACTCGAGTTTTCACTTTTGTGAAAACTTTGCCAAACTCAAAAGCGGAGGTTTTCACCAAAACCGGAGGTTTTGAGATCCGTCTAAAACCGAATTGTTTGTCAACTCAAAACTCGAAGTTTTGATTCAAAACTCGAGTTTTGATTCAAAACTCGAGTTTTCACAACTTTGTGAAAAATTGGAAAAATCAAACCTGGAGGTTTTAGGCAAAAGCTGGAGGTTTTTAGAATTCAAAAACTTAGGAGACTCTCGTAAGGTCAAAACTCGAGTTTTGAAACAAAACTCGAGTTTTCACTTTCTGATGAAAACTTTTGTCAAAATTTCAAGGTCATATCTCCCTGGTATGAACTCCGTTTTGGTTGGTTCAACTCTTGATGGAAAGCTCTGTGAGTCTACTTTCATATGCCACTGATTTCAGCTCAATCCGATATGTATGTTGTGAGATACACTCAAAACATTGAGGCTTGGTTTGCTGTGTGGCGTGAATCTCAGTGTCAACTTCCACAATTCATAGCTCCTTGATATGAACTCCTTTGGGCTTGAATTTTATATGAAAATGACGCATTGGAAGTCTATTTTCATATGCCACTGGTTTCACCTCAATCGGATTCTTGGTTTAGGAGATATCATCGAATTACCAGACCTCGCCCAGCTGAAACGTGAATCAGAGTGGAGCTGAAGAGCTGATGACCCTGGAAACTCGAGTTTTGGCCCGAAAACTTCGAGTTTTGCTATCAGAGAAGATGCTAGAGATGCTGAAGACACTTGATAACTCGAGTTTTGATGGTTAACTCGAGTTTTCTCATCCTGAAGTTGATTTTGGCTGACTTTAATTCTTAATTGATCCATTTCAACTTCCATATGGTCTTGGAGGCTTCTAGCATCAATATAAGAACTTGGATAATGATGTCTTCATTCCATTCAGCAAGTTCTTCATTCTCTCATCTCCCAACTTGATGATTCTTCATCATTTAGCTTAGCATCTACATTAAATATGAGAATTAGTCAAAGTAAAAGATAAATGTAGCATGCAACCTTTTTGCTCTCAAGAATGGCATCTATATAAGACATCATCAAAACTAATCATAACCAACATATCAGAATGTCAAGGAAGCAAGAAGTTATCAAAGGATTTTGGGAATAATCAAGAAGAGGAAATATTGAAGAAGGTAGAACTTGCAGAGAATGATGAGTCCAAGTTGAATGACGGAGAACAACCAACAAGAAGATCAATAAAGAAGTATTGAATTAGAGAAATAAATTGAATCAAAGAAGATGTGAAGTCAAATGATAAAGAATGATCAAGAGAAGAGAAGAAAGAAAGAGTTGAGTTATGGAGAATGATCAAGAGAAGAAGAAAGAAAAGAAGAACTTGTTGAATGAAATGTGTTAGTTCTCTAAGGGTTTTGATGATTACTAACAATTGCAAACAAAGTATGAAGTTTTTCTTTGATAAGTTGGAAAACTTGTCATCAAAGGAAAACTTTCGAGTTTTGGTCTACAAAACTCGAGTTTTGATCTTCTGAGAGAAGAACTCAATTTCTCGAACTAAGCAAAATCGCCGAGTTTTCGAGAAAACTCAAGTTTTCACAATACGAGACTTCTCAATATTTTTGGAAAAGACAAAACTCCAGTTTTCATTGAAAACTCGAGTTTTGGGCTTACGAGAGTCTCCTAAGTTTTGAACCTTGAAAAACTCCGGTTTTTGGCTAAAACCTCCGTTTTTCAATTTAACTTGAAATTTTCCAAGTTTTCACTAAAATTTGTGAAAACTCGAGTTTGAGTTGGTAGAGAGGATTCAATTTCTAGCCGGTTTTCCAAAACCTTGATTTTTTGTGAAAACCTCCAGTTTTGAGTTTGGCAAAGTTTTCTCAAAGTTTTCACGGTAAAGTGAAAACTCGAGTTTTGATTTCAAAACTCGAGTTTTGCTCAAACGAAAAAGTCTTTGAATTTTCTCGTTTTTTTTGAAAAGCGCGTTTCCCCCAAAACCTCAAGTTTTGGCTTGGCGCAATTTCTTCAAGTTTTCATATTTAAATGAAACTCGAGTTTTGGCAAGCGGAAAGTTTGATGTTTTTCAATGTTTTAAAAACCTCCGGTTTTGGAGGAAAACCTTCATTTTGATGTTTTGGACTTAAATCGTTTCTACATACCAAAGTCCAAAACTCGAGTTTTCATCGATGAGTTTGAAATTCAAAACCGACAAATTTGTGAAACCTTCTCATTTGATCTTAATACTTCCAATTATCATTTCTAAATATTCCTAGCTATGTTTAACCACTTTGTTAGTGAGTTTCAGATGTTTTAAAGATATTAAATGAAGGTTTAAAGCAAAAGCAAAAAGCATGTCAGAACATTAAATGCTAACCTCAGAAAATTGCATACTTTTGGGTAATCCTTCTGCACACGCTTACAAAGGATTAATGTCTGCCTACCACATCCAGTAGTTGCCATTCCAACGGATTTATTTTCAAGAAGTCAACTCTGAAACTTCTGCACAGCTGGATTAAGAAAAGAGTAGAGAGAGAAGAAGACCTAAGCTCAAGCTAATCCCTGTCTAATGAAGGCAACGGTTATAATGAAGACTACAACGGTCATTTAATGATCTCTATGTATAAATAGAGCAGCATTCAAGTCTTCTCAAAAAACACACCTACTGAAAACGCATAGCATTCAAAGTTATTCAACTACCTTTTTGTTTTCAATTGTATTGTGTCTTTTGACACTTAAAGCTTCAGTGTTTATCAATATCCACTCTTAGAGAGAGTTTCTTTTCTGTAAATCATTTATTGTAAAGAATCACAAGTCAGGGGACTTGGTGATTGGGTTCATTGATTGCAACTTGTAAGGGGGAGTAAGTTCTAGTGAGAGAATTACTCTTGAGTACAGAGTGTGTAATCAATTGAGATAGTGAAAATCTCAGAGAGTCTGGGGACTGGACGTAGGTCAAGAGATTGGACCGAACCAGTATAAATCCTTGTGTCTTCCTCTTCTACTCTCATCTTAGTTCATCTCTGTTTTTAGTGTTCAAAACAGAGGTATTCAAAAAGATTTTTAAAATCCCCAATTCACCCTCCTCTTGGTGATTTAGCTCCACTTTCAAAATGAAGATATCATTATTCAAGTTTTTTGATTGATATACTAGAAGTATCCAAGATCATATGGAAGTTGGAATGGCTCAATTTAGAGTTAAAACAAGCAAATATGAGGTTCAGGATGAGGAAACTCGAGTCATTAAGTTTAAACTCGAGTTTACTACCTTGCTACAATGATTTGCTCCTCTGGTACGAGAAAACTCGAGTTAAGGACACAAAACTCGAGTTTGTTACTAACTAACTCGAGTTAGTAGTGTTTTCAGCATCTCTGGACTAGGAAAACTCGAGTTTACAAGTACAAACTCGAGTTTACAGCGTTGATCAACAACTCTGTTTCACGTTCAGCTTGGGCAAGGTCTGGTAATTCGATGATATCTCCTAAACCAGAGATCCAATTGAGGTGAAACTAGTGGAATATGAGAATAGACTTCCAATACGTCATTGTGATATAAAAGTCAAGCCAAAAGGAGTTCAGATCAAGGAGCTATGAATTGTGGAAGTTGACATTGAAATTCACGCCACACAGCAGACCAAGCTTCAATGTTTTGAGTGTATCTCACAAACTACAAATCCAATGGAGTTGAAATTGGTGGCATATGAAAATATACTCAAAGGGCTTTCCATCAAGATTTGAACCAACCAAAACGAAGTTTAGACCAGGGAAATATGGCCTTCGAAAGTTGACGGTCAGTTCAAGAAGTTGCAAAAAAACTCAACAGAGTCCAAACTTGAGCCAGGCCAAGTCAGAGAGCAACCAAAGGCAAAAAAACTTGCAAACTCGAGTTTTCGAGAGGCAGAGAGCAAATGTTGTTTTGAGAGAAAACCAAACTCGAGTCATTAAGTTGGAAACTCGAGTTTCCATCAGATAGAGAGCAGCGAACATCAGAGCATCTTCTAAACTCGAGTTTGTGAGACCAAAACTCGAGTTTCGATTAGATAAAGAACAACTGGAGTAACGCAACAACCTCCAAACTCGAGTTTATTTATGCAAACTCAAGTTTACACCTCTGCTTCAGAAAATCACTGTGTCGAAAATCTTGTTTCTCATCAAGAACATCCAGATGAATACCTAGATGACTTATAATACTTCTTAACATTATTTATATCATTTGTGTACATGTTTCAAATGATCAAAGGTTGTTAAACTAAAGATCAAGGGTAAAGTAAATGCTGGTGTCATAGCTGGTTCAGAAAACGAAGTTCTAACGGCTAGTTCCATCTGAGTCTAACGGCTATATTTCTTTGTCCAACAGTCATTGAATTTTCTCAACGGTCATAAATTGCAACTACCTATAAAAGAAGACAGATTCAAGACAGAAGGGGCAAGACACAAGACTACATCTTCAAAATGCTCATACTCTAATCTTCATATTATTTACTCTCTGTTTTCAATGCCTACATAGTCTATCATAGAGAGTGAAATTATTTGTAATGTACTTCAATGTTTATTCATTCACTTCTGAGAGAGAAGATTCATTGTAATCATCCTATCATTCTATCTGAGAGTTACTCAAGATTGGGTGATCTTGAGTGGGAAACCCATTGTATTGATTACAGCTTGTAAGGGGAGTGAATTCTAGTGAGAGGATTACTTCGAGTGCAGAGTGTGTAATCAAGTGAGTTTATTGATTTTAGTTTGTAAGGGGGAGTGAATCCTAGTGAGAGGATTACTTCAAGTACATAACGTATAATCAAGTTGAAAGAAGATAGTGGATTGAAAATCTCAAGCGGAGCTTGGGGACTGGACGTAGGTCAAGGATTGGGCCAAACCAGTATAAATCTCATTTTTCATATTCTCTTCCCTTATCTCTTATATTTCTAGCATATATATTTGAATGACTGAATATCGATTTATAAATTATTTCTGTCATTCAAAGCGCTTTTCAAATAAGTTGTGAAAAGATTTTTAAAGTAACTAAAGTTTTAATCAAACACCGAATTCACCCCCTCTTGGATGATAGCCAGATCTTTCAGAATATAAATAAATTCGAAGTTCATTAAAACTTGGATAAAAGTTGAACAACTTAGAAATGAGATCCGGGTTAAACGGTCAATGTACCCCGACAACCTAGAGACCTTGACTACTAGACTAGGGGCAACTGTTATGGACTCATATATGAGGCCCATTCAACGTATGGCCCAACAAGGGGCAATGTACATGACACAGATATGACGATACATCACTTGGGCTTGAAGGCACAAAGACCCATAAGTCCAAACCCTGACCCTACAGGTAAACTCTATAAATAAGAGGTAAACCCTAAAGGTATGATTCATTCTCTCTTAATTACTATTCTGCTGTCACTATGCACACACACCACTTCCTTTGGCTAACGCCTATTCGTGCCCAGTGATCTACTATACTCATATGTATCTGATTCATATATGCCTAGGAGAGAGTTATTTGATCCAATATCAATATACCAGTCCAACGGGTTGGACATCTCTGTCAATCTAGACAGAACATCTATAATTATAAACAAGCCAATGAAGCGATCAACTCAAACAAGTGAGAGATCTCATTTGGAACCAATATAGGCCATGATATTCGATGCTTCCTCATAATCTAGTCCCTACTGTGTGTATTTTAAATGTTGCATTATCATAGACCAATTGGCGTGCAAGTATTTTTATCACCTTATTCATTAGTTTTCTTGAGATGGCCAAATCTAGAATAAATACGATGTCCCATCAATTTATCATTCTTGAATTGTGAAGGTCTTATAAACTCTCCCATGATTTGGTTACAAACAAGTGGATTTCTTTCATAAGGATCACACAAGCAAAGCGAGCCATTGGAAGAATTCATTACATCAAACTTGTCGTCTTTTGGCTCAAAAGGAATATTAGCCTTCTTCTCACACCTCCTTCTGGCCTCAAGCATTGTGTCAAGCACCAGTTCAGAATCATGAGGAGGAAGCTTGAACTTGACCTCAAGCTTCATGTGATTGCCCTAATTGAGTCTAGGAGAATACTTAGATGAACAAACATGATTACAATCATTATCACCTAGCAAATTTTGACCTTCATTACTCTTAAACTCATCAAAGTAAAGAGTTCTTGAATTACTAGTAAGCATTAAAGGACTGACAAAGCAATCCATGGTCTAGTCTTAAAGTTTCAATTCCAAGTTTATTATGTTTAGCCAAATCATCTTATGGTTTATGATATGTAAAGATAATAATGCATTTAGGGACCTAATTGTAATGTGAACTTAGGGACCTAAGTGTAAACTAGATAAGTAGTTGGGTACTTAGTCATTAACCCATTAGTTAAGACTTGAGGGAGGCTATAGGTTATAAATAGCATACCCTCTATTTTGTAAAGAGATCGTTTGCTATGAGTGTGAATACATTGTGAGAGAGCCATAGTTAGCTCTCTTCTTCTCTTCTAATCCCTTTCTTGTGTCTTTCTACTCCTATTCTTGTGTCTTTCTATCCTATTTTCTATACTTGATCTAAAAAGCATATCAGTGGTATCAGAGTTGTCCCTCCTTGGCCGCTTTTGTTGTTGTTTCTATTCTTATCACTCTCTGTTCTTACTAGTGAGAAACGAAAAAAAAAAGAATTTGGTTCTATTTTCTGTTAATTTTTGGTGTTGGGGCATGGTTTCTGGTTCTTCCAGTCATTAAAATAGCAAGAAACCATCAAAGAACAGTTAAATCTGTGTTTCCATGATTAGTTTGGAACCCGGAAAAAAATGAAAGAATAGTTAAATCCGCGTTTCCTTGATCACTTTGGAACCCAGTAAAACTGAAAGAACAGTTAAATCCGCGTTTCCATGATCTGTTTGGAACCCGCTAAAACCGAAAGAACAGTTAAATCCGCGTTTCCATGATCAGTTTAGAACCCAGTAAAACTGAAAGAACAGTTAAATCCGTGTTTCCATGATCAGTTTGGAACCCTAAAAGTTTGCACACTCTCTCTCGATATAAGCAAATGGAGCCTGTTCTTCTTCATGACAAGAGGTAAACCCTAAAAGTTTTCACACACTCTCTCAATTAGCATTCTGCCGTCACTGTGCACACACCCCACCCTTTTTGTGTAACATCTCAAATTTTGGGATTTGAAATTTGAAATATTATATGGAGAGTTGATTATGAAATTTGGCCTAAAATAATTATGAGAATAATTTTTGGGAATTAAGGCCTATTTGTTTTCCTTAAATTTATTTTAGGAAAAGATCAAAGAATATTTGGAAAGAATAATTCATGGCCTAAAATAATTATTGGAAGTTAAGGCATAATTTCCATGAATTTTGGGAAAAGAAGTATTGAAGTTAATAGCTTAATACTAGGAAGAAAAGGAGAAGCTAATATTAGTGCTATTATGCGTTGGTAATCTCTACCCCTTAATGTAATATTGTATTAGTTACTCAAAGACTCAAAGCATATTATGCATAACCAATATGGACCGTGAAGCACGTTCATACCCTTTAATTCATTTAATGTTTGCTTCAGCCCAAATACTCGCTTGTCATTCCTTCTTGGCCGAAGCTATTAGACACAAAGCCCATCTCATTTTTCATTCTCTTCTCTTCACCCCCAACACATGATGATTGGAGGGCAACAAAATATATATAATTCTATTTCCGTAATACCTATTAAAAGGAAACACGTTATGACAGAGAAAAATCTCAGTCAGCACCATTTACGCAAGATCAGCAATGCCATGCTTTACCAGCGGCTCATACGCTTGAACACTTTACGACAATAGACTTCCCATACCCCTTGAGCCTCACAAACTGAAACATGTTTTCTTCTCTACCTACTCATGCCTCTCGGACTGGACTGTGAGTCCTTATTTAAGCATTGTTCCTTGATTTTTCATTCATTCACTTTGGTCATCCAAGTGAAACTGAGAGCAAGAGGGAAACCGAGAGTGAGAACCGAAGGGGGGAGAGAGAGAGAGTTCAAGCATTTGTTGCTCTGTTCTTGCTCCAGAAAATAGAGGCTGGTGTGACATTGAGAAGTAGCAAGCCTTGGCATATATGAAAGACTAACAAGGTAAGCCATTAAGCTAAATATATCTGCTGCTATCTATGGATATATATATACACATGTTATTGCGTTTGGAGAGAAAGAGAAGAAGTTTTTGTTGTCAGAAAACTACGCATATGAATGTTTATATATGTGTGTGTGTGTGTGTGTGTGTGTGTGTGTGTTCTTGATCATAAGGAAAGAACCAAAGCTACTATCTTTAAGAAACCCAACGTTGCTATCTGAGATATCTACATATGGGCATGAACTATGAAGTTTTTTTTTTGCTGTCATAGTGTAACTATAAGTATATGTATAAATAAGAGGAAAACAAAAGCTTACTATCATATATATAAGTAGATTCGCTATCATACACTCCATCGCAAACCCGACAAACCTTAACCCATCCATCTCCCACTCTCATACACTCTATCTCAATCCCAGCAAACCTCAACCTATCCATCTCCCACTCTCATACTCTCTATCTCAATCCCGACAAACCTTAACTCATCCATCTCTCACTCTCATCTACACCATATCGCGAACCCGGCAAGCTCTTAAGTCATCACCACTTCAGCCCATACACTATATCTCAAACCCGGCGGCCTCTCTAAAGGGTTCGAAATACGCCTTTATGTGTGTATGGACGACTTTATTTAATAAAGGGAATTATTGATTAATAAATAAATAAAAAGGTATTATTGATAAGGGAATTTTAAGGGTTAGCTTTTTAATCCTCTAAAAATAATTTGCATAGTTATTTACTTTGCGAATGCAAGAAGTGACTAATGATAATGATGAACGTTTATAGGCATACCTTGACACCTTTACTGATCCCAACAACTTTGGACAAAGTTAAGGACTCAAACTTGAGGTGGGTAACTATTATCTTATTAGCTTGTATGTATGTATTCATGTATAACTAACCATGTTTGCTAGATAATTTGCATATGTGTATCCTAGCTATGGATTGGGGCTGCGTGTCCTAAACTAGGGCTGCAATCCTTGGCCAATAACTGCGGTTACGGTGTGATTTGTTTATTGTGAATTATTCTATGCTTAACATGTGATATGTTTTCAATTATATTTCGTACTTGCATATAAGATTAACTGTTACCCTTAGGGTTCATTCATTTGAACTCCAAATCGCATGAAAGAGACAGGTAGTGGATCAGGATCAAGAGGAAAGATGCAGCTGTAAGGGTTACAACAGAAGGAACTTGTTGGAAAAATATGAGTATATGGACTGTATTATTTCGTTTATCATTTGTCTATTTTGGACTAATGTATTTACATACCAATATAGGATAGATTCGAATCACAAAAAATTTATCCTCATGTTTTCAACTAAGATATTTTAAGAAAGTTTTATTCCGTAATTAAGTCGTCCAAACTATTTCGATGTCTGTGCGCTTAAACTATGATAAATAAAGGCATATTAAGTAAGGGCGTCACACTTTGGCTAACGCCTATTCGTGTACAGTGATTTTCTATTCTCATAGGTATCTAATCCATAGATATCTAGGAGGGAGTTAATTGATCCAAGATAAATACACTAGTCCGTTGGCTAGACATCTGTGTTCTTATACAGATCAGAAAGAAATATATTATAGAAATTAAGTTTATTTCACTTGACTCTTACTTTACATATTTTCATATTGTTAAACTCATTAATAATTGAATCTGTGCTAAAACTCAAAACAATTTGTTGTCCAAAACTCAAAACTTGTCCAAAATACTAATATTAAAATATTCTCTAATCAGTATAAAAGTAGTATCATTAGAAAGATAAAATCATATATAATAAATTTCATGAAGTAAATTTAATGAAAAGAAGTGATTTTAAGTACCTTATTGATTCTCAAAATTTGCCATAAGCTATTGAAAAGAATGTTGGACGAGCTGCCAGTGAAAGGAAGAAGAGACAATGGCAATTTTCAAAAAGTACAACATAAGTAAGGTTGGGGATATATATTAAAGGTGTGGGCCCCACTTCTTTACTTTTTCTTAAAAGCACAGAAGAAATTCGTCATGAACCTTTCCTAATATCTCATACCTTTCTTAATATCTCATACCTCACGAACCTTACATATTTTAAGTACCTTATATATTTTTTTTTTAAAAAAAAATAGGGGGGGTCAGGGGCCACCCCTAGCCCCCTATGTCCGTCCCTGGCTAACCGCTTCCAAAAAGACTGTGGTATAAAGAAAATTACATATAGGGGGAACTAATTCTATATTCTCTTGTTGTACCCAAACTCTTAAATGAATAGGGCAATCGTATAGAATTAAAGATTTAAAGATGCCCCATTTTGCTAGACCATTTGCTTGCCATTACTGAACTTGTCACTACAGAAGTCACCTCCTTTAATTTAAAACCAATACCTTTAGGCCTGTTTAGGACATGGGCTTGAGTTTTGATGGATTTGGTATAGGATTGGAGTGAGAATGAGATTGGGGCCATTAAATTATTTTGAAAAACTTGTATCTATGTCATGGGTAAGAGAAAATATGACAAAATAATCCCTTAAAATTTTAAAATTGCATTTAAGTCCCAAGAGACTGTTTTGCAATAAATTTTAATTTCACTGAAAAGTCCATAGGCGTCCATTGGCAAGTCCAAAGGCATCCACTGAGAAGTCCATGGGTCTCCATTGACAAGTCCACAGGTATTTAACAATTGGAATTTATTAAAAAAAAGTCCCAAGGGAACTTGACATAGACCTTGTGCAATCATAAATTTCTTATTGTCTTTTAAAGATCAATATTCTTGAGATGAATTTGAGTCTTCTAATATAAAGTTTAATAATGCATAAAATTTATTGACTATATTTGAAGAAATACAAAAAATAAACTTAAAAAGACAACAAGAAAGAACTGGACAAATAATTTACCAAGAAAAAGAAATAAGAGAAGTAACTCATAAAGAAAATAATCGAATGTTAGAAATAGCCTGGCATATAGGATTAGAAACAGATGATTTATTCAGAATACTAAAACCTTCCGTGGAAAAAGAACAAAGTGAAAATAAAATAAAAATGGATTATGGAAGGGGCGACATGCCTTCTTCGGTGATATTCCACGTGGCATTTTGAAATCATAACATAAAAATAGATTAGTGTATTGACGAAACCTTTTCGTCCTTATTTGGCAATGAAAATTCCATATGGAATATATTGTCCGTAATTCAATGTTTTTCGTAGAACTAATAAGTCATGTCCACGATCTCACTCATTGGACTATCTAATCTGATTTGATTCTTTAATAATTGGTTTTGAGCATGCCTTTGGTAGTTAAAAAAATTGGAGTATGTGTTGTCAAAGAATAAGCCAACATGTGGGTATCTAATTATGAAAAACTAAGATGGGGCTAGAAAGATTCAGACAACTAGTGCTGAAGGATTCGGTGACTTGCATGATAGAAGTTTTTATGTCAAATACCTGCAAATTGAAATTATGAGAATTCTTGTTTTGTTTTCCAGTTTCAATATTGCTAGTAATTGTGGTTTTGGCCAAAACAAAAAATGCTAGTTGTGGTAATTTAACCACCATCCATTTGGTTGGTCACCTTCATACTAATGAGAAGGAATTATTATCAATTAGTTAATGCGCTGTTAGTCTGCGTTTTTAATTTATGGATTTTTCTATATAGTATTATTGTGTTCTCCCCTATTGATGGATGAATATGTCATTTTGGGTGTGTTATACATAGATTTGAAAAATCATTACATAATCTAGATTATAGAAGAATTTAATAAATTTTATTAAAATACCCTTGACTTAAATACTCTCATATTAATGAAGCGTTAAAAAAAAAAAGATTGGTTCATTGAAATTTTAAAACAAATAATATTTTTAAAATGAAACTTGTCAGGAGCATGTCTTGTGGGTTTGGTCTCTTATAAGTTGTGATACTCTCCTTCCATTCTTATTTATAAAAGATCTACATTGATAATTTATACTTTTTCTGGTGCTTAATATATGATATAGTTAATTATTTGATCTTACTTTATATATAAAACAATTTTTTTTTTATATTTTTCAATATTTTTCTACTTTACATTTATTGATGCTCCTTCAATAATAATCAATGAGGAGAGGAAAGTAGAGAATTCATGAAGATGACTAGGGTATTTTAGAAAATATATGTTATCTTAACTAAATTAACTTCTTTAATTTAATCAAATTAGGAAAATAAGTTTTATATTAAGGATCAAAGAGAGTATAAGATTTTTTTTAACAGCCAAAGAGACACACACAAAGTGTTATTACACACACACACTCCTCTTGTCCTTAATATATAACTCATTTAATTAATTTGATTAGATAAAAAAAAAAGTTAGTTAAATTAGTTAGCATATTTTTTTAAATCACCCTAATCATCTTTATTAAATTACTTAATGCAATAAAGGTAAGATATGCTTTCAAACAAGTTCATCTATTTCTCTTGGCTTTAAACCTAGTTTGTTTTTTCGTCTGTGTGTGGTTTCTTGCGATTTTGTGCAAACTAGTTCTGCTTTGGTTCTGCAACATGTCAAGGCGTTTTCAAAGCAATAGGGAGTTTAACTGGTCAAAGAGTAGTTTTTCTCTCTTGGGGAAGCTCTTTTAGTGGTTCCAATGATAGTATCTCACTGAGGGGTGGTCTGCATGGATATAGAATGCTTAGACAAGATCCTATGATCATGCTTGGAGCGGACCATACTGAGAATAGACGTCAACTATAACAAATTTGTGCCTTTGGCTTTATGATAGATAAAAAACACTGGTCAAATTCTGAACCTTAGCAAGCTTTGAATCAGGCTTGGAAACTTCAAGGTACTTTTACTGTGAAAGGCTGAAGCAAGAACCGCTTCCTATTGCAGTTCCGTAATGAGCAGGATATGAGGTACATGATAGAGATGGGTTCCTGGTCTTTGAAAAACTTTGTTTTTATTGTCTCTGAGTTTAAGAAGGATGTTATTTTGGAACGAGAACCGTTACCTCCCATTTATGTTTGGTTGCAAGTGTAGGGGTTACCTATGGATTTTCTTACCTACTCTACTGCCAAGGTTATAGGGAATGTCATTAGGGATTATTATGATTATGATGACAAAGAAGATGAGTTGGAAAATATTCGGTTTTTGCTAGTACGTGCAAAAATGGTCCTGCTTTGCCTTTAATTGTGGGGTGTCATTTGCAGTTTGAAAATTCGTCAAAGCCTAAGTGGGTGCAGTTTAGATACGAGAGGTTTTTTCGTGTATGTTGCTCTTTTGGGAGAATAGGGCATACGGAGCAAGATTGTGATTGGTATTAGCTATTAATAAGCTTTGCAATGACGGTTCATAGTGCTAGAATCATTTCTGGGTTTGTGCTGATTTGGTCAGAGATTTTGATCATCCTATGGTGTCACGAGATAACATTGCTTTTTACCACAAAGCTTATCAGCGTCGAACTACAATGGTTTATTGGATTTCCTCTGAAAATGGTGGGCTTTATTCCGTTCCTGTTCAGCAAACTGGTCATAGAGGAAATCAGTCATAACCATTCTTCCTATGTTCACTCCCACACTCACTCGTCCAGTTCGAATTCTCCTCAGGGTAGTTTAGGTGATGACTTTGTTGATATTGTAACAACTCCGAGGCCATGATGGATGATGATGAACACATGACCGTGGTGGGACGTGGTGTATTTCCTTCTCCAGATCAAAATTTCCAGGTGGATGCTCCGGTGGACGGTGGTGACGTGGAGGATCCAGGAGTTCAACAACAACCTCTCCCTGTGCGAACACGTGGACGAGAGGATCAGGATGCTCATTTTGATTTAACCAGGGTTGATTTGCATGATAACCCCCATGATGACACGCTGCTCCTTTGTAAGCATGGCAGATGTTTCTCAATGCCATGATCATCCATTAAATGGAAAGTTTGATGCGGATAATTCTCAGCCTGAACATGCATTAACTGATCATAATCAGTCTGCTTCCACTTAGTTGCTCCAGACTTCAATTTTCCTAACCTGTTAGGATCTTTAACTCAGTTCATTTTAAACGAGTTGGACCAGAACCAAGGGCTCAATCTAGTTACATCCAAATTAATTTAATTAAAGTGCCACTTATTCCATAAGTTAGACCCTGAACGAATCTGGCATATTATTTCTCAGTGTAAGCTAGATAATGGGCATTTGGGTTGGCGGTAGGAATAATTAAAAGCCATCCGACTTAAAAAAGTTCGGTAGGGAAAAAGTCGGGTTATAGATAATGATTTGTGTTTGGATTGTCCATTTGACTTTTTTCGTAAGTAACTTTTTCTTAACTCGATGAGTGTTTGGATTGTCATTTGAAAAGTCAAGTTAAGACGTAAAATGGATGAAAAAGAGCGTGAATCATATTGAGTTACTAATATACATATTAGTCATACGCAATAAATAAAGATAAAAATTTATATTTATATTTAAAATTGAAAAAATAAAAAATAAATGTATTTATTATTTAAAAAGAACTCGGCTTACGCAAAAAGAGACTGTGGGTTGAAAAAAATAAAAAAAAAATAAATGTATTTATTATCATATTGGGTTGTATTTATTATTTGTATAGTTGTAGCTTTTTATATATATATATATATATATATATATATATATATATATATATATATATATAACATGAATAGAGAACTCACTAAAAAAAAAAAAGCTCCAAAATGGAGAGTTGAATAAGTCCATTAGCATTAGCTTTAATGAGATAAGTCACCTGGACTCCCCCAAACAAAGATTCTATTGAGCTTTTTTGTCACTGGGCTCATTCGACTTAAAAGTTTATTGGTTTTTTTACACCGTAATGCTTAACAAAAAAGCAACCCAAATGGAAAATGCAATATCTCTCAACTTGCCACTGTGGTGGGCCATCTTAGCGTCACAGAAGCCCAGGAGAATTATCGCTTTTGGTCCAATTATCTTATTCTTGAAGGCCCGTGGGTTGAAGTGTTCCCTTCTCTGGATTTTGATGAAGACATGAATTGGCTTGATGGAATTTTCTTGGCTCTCTTGTATCTACAATTTTCGAGATCAATCATATATTCATATATTACCTTTACTGGAGCATGGACGTCACAGTGAAGCTTCTCAGCATGTGTGAAATGAAGATGCTTCTCATAGTGGGAAAAGAGCTAGATCTGACAACTCTTCTGCACAGATGCAGTTTCAACTTGGTCTTAAAGCTGCCTCTCTTCGTGTTGACACTTACTCCTATTTGCTGGGTTTTAGCAGTGTTTGTGCCAAAAAAACTCCGCAAGGTACCATGAGGCTTTTATCATGGAACTTTTGTGGTCTTGGAAAAACCACGTGATAAATGTCAATTTTATATATTTTATCCCACCTTAATCATTTATTTTTGGGATTATTTTGGGTTAATTTGGATATATTAGATCATATTTGGATTATTAGCCAATTTTAGGAAATAATATATATCTGGATTTTTTATGAGATTATTGAGCTTAAATGATTAATATTTTGATTAATATCTTGTGATTAAATAATATTTCTTAAGCTATGATAGATTATGATTTTATAATATTAGAGATCCTATGGTGCAGAATTTTTCAGAAAGCTAAAAAGGAATCCAATGGTGGAATTTTATTCGGCTTCTTAAATTTTGATGGCTCAAATTGTTATCCAAAATTCTATCTCTTTCCTCCCATTAATAAAACCTAGCCTGCACACCGAAGAGACATTCACGAAGAGAGCAGCCACAACGACACAACATGATTCACGCACACACGTTGCACCGAGCCGCACACCGACGCAGCGAAGGAGAAAAACGAGAACACACATTCACGATGACGCTCAGATCGAGAGACGCACAAATTGATTCAATTGATTCAATCAATTGAATTCTCCATTCATTCATCTTCCACGCGGGACCCACGAACTCCTTCTGGGCAATCAATTGAATCCTATTGATTAATTTCAATGGCCGTGAGGAATTGTTTCACGTGTGAAGGAAGAATTTCCATGGAAGCTTAAGCTTCTTTAGAGGCAACTTGGGAGGAGTATGGAGGAAGCTAAAGCCTAGGGTCTTACATTTGAAGACCACAAGGGAGTGTTGTTCTTTTTATCTTTTTAATTCGAGACTTGAGATAGTTTAGTTTTAAATGATTTCAAGTTATGTTAATTGAGAACATGCTAGTTTTAGACCGTAAACATACTTCTATTGGATTGGATTGATAAATTGAAGTTTTTATGTTTAAGACAGGATTTTTGTTTACAACCTTTATATTGTCAATTGATTTAATAATTGAGTTTTCATTATTAATTTAATTGTCAATTGGGTTTATTGATTTAATTTTTTAATTAGATTGATAAATTGTTTAGTTGTTTAATTAGATAATTGTGAACAAGATTCCAAATTTATTTAGAAATTAACTGAGTTTGGTTTTTAATGAGTTTAATTAGCCACCGCTTATTTCACTATGAGTTTTCTAGTGGAATAAGTGTTATTGAACTTAAGGGTTTCCCATGTTTTAATTAGGTAATTAAATTAATTAATTCCAATTCTTCATTCATCCCTCTGGTCTAATTAATTGATTTAGGCTAAGAAAGTTTACTTCATGTGAATCATAAGTTGTCCCTTTATCATCATAATCGAACTAGATTTTCGTTGTTTGATTTGCTTTTATTAAATTTTCTTCTTAGGGTTTTAATTATTAGCTCATCACAAAACCCTCAAATTTGCATTCCCATCTAGATTAGTTTCATCCTCATTTAGGTTTTAGAATCAATTGCATCTTGCATTTAGTTAGTTTGTTTTATTTTATTGCATTTTTCATCACCTAAATTCAACTTAAAGAAAAACCCACATATTGCTTCTTGGGAGAATGACTTAGGTTGACCCTAAACTGCATAATTAATTAGAACCTAGTTTAATTGATTGCTTTAGCGACAAAAGCAAGCTCCTCAATTTTGGCGCCGTTGCCGGGGAGCAACGGTTAGGCTTTAGGTTAGAGTTTTTAGGTGACTTCGTAGGTAGTTGTTTATTACATGACCCGATCCTCTTCTGAAAAATTGCTTGAATTTGATCCTGAGATTGAGAGGACGTTTCACCAACAAAGAAGAATAAGAGCTAGTACTCTTGTAGGCAGTAGTTCCCTTGTTAAGCCCATTGTTGAAACCTCTAATTCTAAGATCAATATGGATGATAACAATATTGTTGTTAATGCTGATAATAATGCAAATCCAAATGCTCATATTGTTGTAAATGTTGGTAATAATGCAAATCTAGATGCTCATATTGTTAATCCTGTTATGACCATTAATGAATTGGGTTCACTTTGATCTGCATTTTGAAAATTGGTGCATAAATTATCCCGATATTAAAGTGAATTTTGAGTTGAAATCGGATTGATACACTTACTTCCAAAATTTAATGGCCTTTCGTGGGAGAAAGCATACAATCACTTGAAGATGTTTCACATGGTTTGCACTGCTATGAAGCCGGTTAATGTGACTAAAGATCAAATTAAGATGCGTGCCTTCCCATTCTCTTTGGAAGGATCTGCTAAAAGCTGGTTGCTTCGTTTGCCCCTGGATTTATTACTTCATGGAGTCAACTAAAGAAACTATTCTTGGAAAGGTATTTCCCAGCCTCTCGCACTTCATCTATCAGGAAGAACATAAGTAGATGTCAACAAATTGTTGGGGAATCCTTATATAAGTATTTGGAGCGTTTTAAAACACTGTGTGCTAGCTGCCCTCACCATCAAATTGCAGATACATTATTGATCGAATACTTCCATGAAGGGCTCTTACCTTTAGAGAGAGATTTGTTAGATTCAGTCGCCGGTGGTGGTCTTCTTGACCTGACCGTCAATGATGCTTGGGAATTGACCGAAAAGAAAGCTAAGAACAGCCAACAATTTGGTGCTAGACAACCAGTAAAAGTTAATGAGGTGGGATTGCTTTCTTCTTATTCTGAGTCTCGCCTAGAGAGCAAAATTGATAGGCTTACATCTGCTGTGGAAAAAATGGCTATGTCCCATACGCAAAGTTCTTCTAATATGACCACTCCTATGGGGCCCTCTACTTCTTTTACCACACAGCCTACCTCTTCTGCTTTAATAGGGCCACTCTGCTCTATTTGCTCTCTACCCACTCATGCTACTGACTCTTGCCCCTACTTGAATGATGAAGCTGAATCTTGCAATGCAATATATCCTTCTAGACCCATAACTCAAGGTGGCCAAAAGTATGATCCTTACTCCAATACATATAATCCTGGGTGGCGTGACCATCCAAATCTTTGATATGGAAATGGCCAACCTTAGCAAGCACAGTTTAATCAACGTGAAAATTCTAGTGGCAAAATGTTTCAACAAGTTAGACAATCAGTGCCAATGCAAGATGAAGGTTCAAAGGGAGGCTATGATGAAAATCATAATAAAGCAACAACAACAAATTGACCTTCTTCAAACTCATGTTGGTCCATTGTCTAATGTACATGGTAATGAACAAAATCAAGGTTCGGAAGACTTCCATCTCAAGTGGTAACCAATCCAAACGCCGGAACTCGGAAAATCCTAATATAGGTGGAGTCAATGCTATATCTCTCCGACGTGGGAAGATAATCCCTCTCGCAGATCCCGTTACCATCAATACTTCAAAAGACAAGGAAGTTGTCGATGACTCTCTTTCGTTTCCACATCATGGATCCGTCCACCTTACCAAAAACACATGTGGTGCCTAATGAAGAACAAGAAAAGGAGGATGAAGGAAAGCAAGTGATCAAGCAAGCCCTACCTTTTCCTACTGTGGTAGCTAAGGCTAAAAAGAAAAAGAAGGAAGCTGAGATGTTCAATGAAATCTACGATATATTCAAGAAGGTGGTGATTAATGTTCCATTAGTTGACTTAGTCACACAAGTGCCTAAATATGCAAAATTCTTGAAGGAATTGTGTACTACAAAGAGAAAGTTTAAGCATGAAGGCAAGGTTGACTTAGGGGTAGTTGTCTCCTCTCTTTATCAAATGCCAATGCCAATGAAGTGCAAAGATCCTGGTAGTTTTCTCATACCTTGCACTATTGGTGTGTTGAATTCTCCGATGCCTTAGCAGATTTGGGGGCCGCTATAAATGTTATGTCAAAATCGTCTTTGATCAACTCAAGGGTGTAGATCTTAAGCCCATGAATCTTGTTGCATCCCTTGCTGACAGACGTTGTACAGTCCCAAAAGGCATCCTGGAGGACATCTTGGTTAAGGCAAAAGATTTCATATTCCCTGCAGACTTTTATGTTCTTGATATGGATGATGGTTGGTTTAGGCAGATAGGACATTCATCTTTAATTTTAGGTAGACCCTTCCTTAAAATTGCTAGAGCCATGATAGATGTGCATGCTGGTAGCCTTACTCTGGAATTTGCTGGTGAAACCATTAAATTTAATGTGCTTGAATCTATGAGACACCCCTCTGATGATTGTGCGGAGATAGATGTTAATGTTATTGATGCTATTACAGATGATTCTGTAGTAAAACTTAAAGAGGGTATGCTTAGTAGATTCTGTGATATTGCTGGTTTAGATGATAATATCTCTTGCTCATGTGCTAAAATTGGTAACTGTGATACATGTGCTGGCCTTGATGATGCTGATATTGATATTTTCACTGATGCTATTGAGATTATGCGACATTCTAGACATGATGCTTTTGTGCCTATTTATAGTATTAGTGATTCTAGTGATCATGTATCCGATACTTCTCTTGATTCTGATGGACTTTCTCAGTTACTTAGTGTGATTGATGCTATGGATAAAACTGATTTATCTTCACTATCTAATTCTAAGTTATTGATTAGCATTGATCATGTTTCTAATGGGATGATTTCTGATTCTAATTCTATCCCTGACATGAGTGCTACTGATGGCACTATTGATGTTGATTGTGATGTGTCTCGTTGATTCTTCGCTTCTTGCGCTTTTACTAATAATCCCAAGGTGGGAAAGTTTACTCTTCATTTTGTGAGTCTGCATGCAGGTTTCTAGTTTGATTGATGTTGAATTGAAGCTACTCATACCTTCAATTCAACAAGCTCCATCTTTAGAGTTAAAGCCACTTCCTGACTCATTGAAGTATGTCTATTTGGGGAAGGACGAGACACTTCCTGTGATTGTAGCTAGTGACATAGCTACTGCTGAGGAGACCTACCTGCTAGAGGTACTTAGGCAACGGATGAAAGCTATTGGATGGACTCTTGCCGATATCCCTGGAATCAGCCCAAATGTGTGTACACACCGGATCCTGTTAGAAGATGGTGCCAAAGCAAAGTGTGACAGGCGCGACGACTCAACCCATTGATCCTTGATGTGGTAAAGAAAGAGGTCTCTAAACTTCTTTCTCGCAGTATAATCGATCCTATTTCGATGTAGTTGGGTAAGTCCAGTTCAGGTAGTACCTAAGAAAACTGGTATTACTGTGGTTCGTAATGATGAAGGTGAGCTAGTTCCGACTAGAGTTCAAAATAGTTGGAGAGTATGCATTGACTATAGAAGATTGAATTCAGTGACTAGAAATGATCATTACCCCCTTCCCTTCATCGATCAAATGTTAGAAAGACTGGCTGGTAAATCACATTACTGCTTTTTGGATGGTTTTTCTGGTTATTTCCAAATTTCTATTGCACCTGAGGACCAAGATAAAACCACTTTCACATGTCCATTTGGAACCTTTGCATATAGACGCATGCCATTCAGTTTATGTAATGCACCATGTACTTTTCAGTGTTGCATGGTTTCCATATTCTCGGATTTTCTTGAGCACTGCATGGAAGTTTTCATGGATGATTTCACTGTTTATGGTGATTCTTTTGATGCATGCTTAGCTAGTTTGGACAAGGTTCTGGAAAGATGCATTCAATATAATCTTGTGTTGAATTTTGAAAAATGTCATTTCATGGTTAAAAAAGGAATTGTTTTAGGCCATGTTGTTTCGCATGACGGTATTGAGGTTGATAAAGCTAAGGTTGACATGATTTCCTCTCTTCTATATCCCTCATGTGTGAAAGATGTACGTTCCTTTCTTGGGCATGCTGGATTTTATAGAAGATTCATCCAGGATTTTAGTAAGACGGCATTGCCATTGTCTCATTTATTACAGAAAGATGTGAGTTTTGTTTTTGATGATGCTTGCAGGTATGCATGGGATGAGTTAAAGAAGAGACTCACTACACCCCCATCATTCGGCCACCTAATTGGAGCCTTCCATTTGAGCTCTTGTGTGATGCTTCTGACTATGCATTAGGTGTCGTTCTTGCCCAGAGAGTAGAGAAGAGACAATATATCATAGCCTATGCATCTAGAACTTTAGACGCTGCTCAAGCTAACTACACTACCACAGAGAAAGAGTTATTTGCAATTGTCTTTGGGCTGGAGAAATTTCGATCCTACATCCTTCACACGAAAGTGACTGTGTTTACCGATCACTCAGCTATCAAGTACTTGTTTAAGAAACCAGACTCCAAACCCCACCTCATTAGATGGGTACTGTTGATACAAGAGTTTGATGTGGAGATTCGTGATAAGAGTGGTGCAGAGAATATGGTAGCTGATCATCTGAGTAGGATTGAAACACCCGCGGTAACATCTTTACCCTTAGATGACTTTCCTGATCAAAGGCTTTGTGAGGTTATTTTTTCTATCCCTTGGTATGCTGACATTGCTAATTATCTAGTTGCATCTGTTTTACCTGATGACATGAATAAACATCAATGGAATAAGTTTAAGAGAGATACTAAATTCTATATATGGGATGATCCCTACTTGTGGCACATATGTAGTGATCAAATTATTAGGCGATGCATTCCTGATGTTGAATTTGACTCTGTCTTGATTTTTTGCCATACTCTTGCATGTGGGGGACATTTTAGTGCCAAGCGCACTGCTAGGAAAGTTTTGGAAAGTGGATTGTTTTGGACAAGTCTATTTAGTGATGCCCATGAATTTTGTAAGAAGTGTTCCAGGTGCCAATTTGTGGGTAATATTTCTAGGAAGCATGAGATGCCCCAACAACCCTTATTATTTTGTGAAGTCTTTGATGTGTGGGGAATTGATTTCATGGGACCTTTTCCCACTTCATTTGGTTATTTGTACATCTTGCTAGCTGTGGATTATGTGTCAAAGTGGGTTGAGGCAATCCCCACTTGTACTAATGACTCTTATGTAGTAGTTTCATTTGTTCGCTCCTCACATTCTTTGCGATTTGGCATTCCTAGAGCCATCATCGCGATCAAGGAACTCATTTTGCAATCGAGTTTGCAAGGCTTGCTTAGTAAGTATGGGGTGATGCATAAGGTTGCCACCCCATACCACCCTCAAACGAATGGTCAAGCGTAACTCTAATAGAGAAATCAAGCTCATTTTAGAAAAGATAAAGGCAACCCAACCGGAAGGATTGGAGTAAACGGCTCGATGATGCACTTTGGGCATATCGCACAAAGATATAAAAGTCCCATTGGCATGTCTCCATACAGGATTGTCTACGGCAAAGCATGTCATTTGCCAGTGGAGGTGGAGCACAAGGCATACTGGGCAATTAAAAGGTGCAACCTCGATCTTGATAGTGTCGGTATTGAAAGGAAGTTGCAATTGTAAGAGCTTGAAGAATTAAGAAGTGAAGCTTATGAGAATGCTAGAATTTATAAGGAAAGAACTAAAGTAGCCCATGACAAACTTATTATGAAGAGAGACTTTCAAGTGGGCCAAAAGTTCTACTCTATGTTTTCCGCTTGAAACTCATGCCCGGAAAGCTCCGCCTCGATGGGAGGGACCTTTCGTTGTCACCGATGTTTTCCCATATGGAGCTGTGAAGATCAAAAGGGAGCCACATGGAAAATGCTTCACCGTCAATGGACACCGCTTGAAGCCGTTCTTTGATGGATTCTCCACTCGCACAAGTGGAGGTTGCCGCACTACGTGACACCACGTAGACCTCGGTTGTATTCCTTCCTTCACTCTTTATCTTGCTTTGTCATATTACTTATTGTCATATTACCGAGTTGTGGGTGCTATGTATTACTTGACTTTGTGATCTATTATGACTGCTTTGCATTGAGGACGATGCATTGTTTAAGTGTGGGAGGGATCAACTGTTTTGAATGTGAAAATTGCAAGTTTTAAGTGACTTTAGTATGATGCATTCTTGATTTGAAAAGTGATTGATCATGTTTTAAGTTGGTGAACCTAGTGGCAATGAATTTGACTTTGGTGATTTTAGGCTAGTAATTATATTCCTAGTGAGATTTTGAGCCTAACACATATATTTTTTTGATCTAGAACTTGACTTGAATCTTATTTGAGGCTGCATTTTATGCACGAGCATTCATAAACATGATAAAGGCATTCATTTCATTTTAGCCAGATAAGCCAAAAAGCCTACCTTTTTCATCCATATATCCTTTGTAACCCTTTGAGCCTATATTTATATTTATATTTTTCCATTTTGCCTACACGCACTGCTAAAAAAAAAAAAAATAAAAAAAAAAATCCTCTACCCTTTTGAATGTCTTAAGAGTTGAAGAGTATTGCAGTATATTTGTTTTGGATGGAAGAACATGTATAAAGTTAGGAATTGGGTCATCGTGAAAAATATGGTAGGTTATCTTGAAAATGAAAAAAAAAAGGGGGGGGGGAAGAAAAAAATAGAAAAAAAAAAAGAAAGAAAGGAAAAAGAAAGAGGAATGATGACTCAGTTCATGCTTGATTTAGTTCTTTGCATCTCATATTCTCTATTATATCATTATCTTCAACTTTTAAGATATTCAACTTTGTTTTTCTACACATCATACCCTTCTTTTCTTAAAATTAGCCCCATTACAACCTAATAAAAGTCCTTTGGATTTATGGATGCACTTGCTTTATTAGTGGTGGAGAAGGTTGATTCTTGTCAAGCCTATGAAAAGAGTATTGGATAGGGATGAACTTGAGTGTAAACACAGACCTATACACTTTTGAGTGAAGAGTGACATACACATTATCCTTGATGAGAGATTTCTAGCTTAGGTTCCCCTTTGTTAAGTAAATTGCCATGATGTTTACTTTCTTAGTCTATGAGAAGATCATTTGGATATGATAGGTGTTGAATTGCTTTTGTTTACTTATTGCTTGTAATTAGAACATTCAATTTTGAAGCTTTAGTTTAATTTAATTTTGTTTTTTTTTTCGTTTATTTTCCCTTGGTCAGGATTTGTTTTGCCCGGGAGTGCAAATGATAAGTGTGGGGGAGTTGATAAATGACAATTTTATATATTTTATCCCACCTTAATCATTTATTTTTGGGATTATTTTGGGTTAATTTGGATATATTAGATAATATTTGGATTATTAGCCAATTTTAGGAAATAATATACATCTGGATTAATTATGAGATTATTGAGCTTAAATGATTAATATCTTGTGATTAAATAATATTTCTTAAGCTATGATAGATTATGATTTTATCATATTAGAGATCCTATGGTGCAGAATTTTTCAGGGAAGCTAAAAAGGAATCCAATGGTGGAATTTTATTGGGCTTCTTAAATTTTGATGGGCTCAAATTGTTATCCAAAATTCTATCTCTTTCCTCCCATTAATAAAACCTAGCAGCGGCACACTGAAGAGACATTCACGAAGAGAGCAGAAACAACGACACAATAGATTCACGCACACACGCAGACCGAGCCGCACACTGACGCAGGCGAAGGAGAAAACGGCAGAACACACATTCACGATGACGCTCAGGACTGAGAGACGCACACAGAATTGATTCAATTGATTCAATCAATTGAATTCTCCATTCATTCATCTTCCACGTGGGACCCACGAACTCCTTCCTGGGCAATCAATTGAATCCTATTGATTAATTTCAATGGCCGTGAGGAATTGTTTCACGTGTGAAGGAAGAATTTCCATGGAAGCTTAAGCTTCTTTAGGAGGCAATTTGGGAGGAGTATGGAGGAAGCTAAAGCCTAGGAGCTTACACTTGAAGACCACAAGGGAGTGTTGTTCTTTTTATCTTTTTAATTCGAGACTTGAGATAGTTTAGTTTTAAATGATTTCAAGTTATGTTAATTGAGAACAGACTAGTTTTAGACCGTAAACATACTTCTATTGGATTGGATTGATAAATTGAAGTTTTTATGTTTAAGACAGGATTTTTGTTTACAACCTTTATATTGTCAATTGATTTAATAATTGAGTTTTCATTATTAATTTAATTGTCAATTGGGTTTATTGATTTAATTGTTTAATTAGATTGATAAATTGTTTAGTTGTTTAATTAGATAATTGTGAACAAGATTCCAAATTTATTTAGAAATTAACTCGGGTTTGGTTTTTAATGAGTTTAATTAGCCACCGCTTATTTCACTATGAGTTTTATAGTGGAATAAGTGTTATTGAACTTGAGGTTTCCCATGTTTTAATTAGGTAATTAAATTAATTAATTCCAATTCTCCATTCACCCCTTTGGTATAATTAATTGATTTAGGCTAAGAAAGTTTACTTCATGTGAATCATAAGTTGTCCCCTTTATCATCATAACTGAACTAGATTTTCGTTGTTTGATTTGCTTTTATTAAATTTTCTTCTTAGGTTTTAATTATTAGCTCATCACAAAACCCCTCAAATTTGCATTTCCATCTAGATTAGTTTCATCCTCATTTAGGTTTTAGAATCAATTGCATCTTGCATTTAGTTAGTTTAGTTTTATTTTATTGCATTTTTCATCACCTAAATTAAACTTAAAGAAAAACCCACATATTGCTCCTTGGGAGAATGACCTAGGTTGACCCTAAACTACATAATTAATTAGGACCTAATTTAATTGATTGCTTTAGCGACAAAAGCAAGCTCATCACCATGATAGTTCAACAAACTAAATCGCTTTGTTGTAAATATTCTCCGCACTTTTTGTTTCTTTGTGAAACCTTATCTTGCGAAGCTAAGATATATAGGATGCTTCGTTCTGTCTTTTGATGATGTAGATATTGTGAACCCTATGGGTCGTAGTGGTAGTCTTTTTTTGGGGTGTTGGTAACTCCGTTTCATGTAATGTTTTAGATAGTTCTCCTGACTAGTTTCACACCTCCTGTACTTTAGGTAATCATGATATATATGTTACTTTTGTGTATGACTTTCCTTCTGTTACAGATAGATATATTTTACCAAGACAGTTGAGAAATTTACTAAAGAAAGTGAAATATTCAAGGTTAGCTTGAAGGCTCTGAGTGTTATAAATGATAAGTTTGGTATAGGATATGATCTAGACTTGGACAAAAAGAAGGGCAAAAATAATAAGGATGGTAAAACTTACCTCAATTATTTTCAACACTCTGCACATATATCTAATCCTTTTGTTCATTGTAACTTCTGCAATAGAAAAAGGAAATTATACTTCTTGTTATCACAGAAAATAAGGAATCATAGACACTTATAAATGGGTTCCAAAAGAATCACATGTACCAAGAGTGATTCACACTAACCACAAAAGACCCAAAAAAGTGTAGGTACCTAAAACTTGATTGTCTATGATTGTAGGTATGTCTCAAAGCATCAAATTAAAGACAAGCGAATGGTACATTGACATTGGATAATCGAGACACATGAATTGTGACAAGAAAAAATTTGCCCTAATGGAACCAAAAGATGGAGGCAAAGTAAGCTTTGGAGGAAATCAATATGAAAATTGCTGGAATTGGTGAAGTTGGAAAGAAAGATGGAGTACAAGTTAAAGATGTCTACTATTTAGTAAAAGCCAAAGCATCGACAAAAACGATTGGGTCATCTTTGACTCAGAAGAGTGTCTCATTGTTAGCAAGAAGGATCTTAAAATCAACAAAAATGATCTCAAAGTCAAGATAAGGGCCACAAGGGACGATAACTACTATACTCTTGATATAAATACTAATGTTGCTGAAAAATTGTTTTCTAAGTTATGCCGATGAAAGTTGGTTATGACAAAAGAGATCAGAGTTGCTCATGTCAACATGAACCAACTAGAAAAATTATTAAAAAATGATTTAGTCATTGGTCTGCCTAAACTTCATTTCAAAAATGATACCATCATGTGATTCTTGTAAAAAGGGAAACAAATAAAGTCCTCCTTCAAATCTAAAAAAGGTAATCTCAATAAAGAAACCACTCCAACTTCTCCACATGGACTTAGTTGGACCAGCAAGAGGAAAGAGTTTTGGTGGAAATATCTATATTCTCGTGATTGTCGATAATTATTCTAGATTTACTTAGACTATATTTCTTTCCACAAAAGATGAAACTTTTCATGAATTTGTTGTGTTTGTAAAAAAAAAGTCCAATATGAGAAAGGTATGTCTAATGTGTCAATCAGGATGGATCATAGTGGAGAATTCAAGAATCAAGCTTTTGGAGAAGATTGTGGTGCAAATGGGATTGAACTCCACAACAAAATGGTGTTGTTGAGAAAAAGCCTAAAATTGCATCCACTATTATATAATTAAACAACTGGTCTTATAAAGCCTAAAATTGAAACAAAATAAAATGAATATTAAAAAAAAAAATCCCACTTTTTACACCAGACATGAAATTAGCTGGTCTAAATAGTAGGCATTTATTTATTTTAAATTGAAACTTTTTAAGACTAGTCATTAATAAAATTAAACAATTGGTCTTAAAAAGTGACTTTTTAGACCAGTCAATATAAGACCGAACCTAAACTTCGTCCAAAAAGCTAATTTTAGCAACCTAAAAGACCTTCTTTTCCGGTAGTGTTGTTCAAGGTATTCTTCCTATTTCCAATCTTGACGTAAGCATATTTTGGATTATGAGGTATATGCCTCTTGTTCTTCCAATGATGAATCTTTAGATAATTTTTTTTTTCATTTTGTCCTTTTACTAGAGCTTGTTGGTTTGGATGTCTTTTGGGAATTAGAATTGATGAATATCCTCACACAAACTTATCTCACTGGTTGTATTGTTGGATGAAAAATCACAAGGATCTTTGCAATTTTATGTCGTTCTTACCTTTTAAAATGTCATATTCACTACAAGAAAATTAATTTCCAGCGGTGACTTTATGCAGTGACATTTAAAGTCACTACTAAAAGTTAATTTCAGTGGCAACATTAAGGGTCATCGCTAAAGATAGAACCTTACAAGTCGCCGCTGAAGTTATACATTCGGCGACCACCAAAATTATCGCCACTGAAAGTTATACCATTTATGATGACTTTTGATGTCGATGCTGAAAGGTAAAACTTTCAGTGACAAAATTTGTCGCAACCAAAAGTTATACCTTCAGTGAAGACTACTTTTTTTCGCCACTACAAGTTATAGTTTCAGCGCTGACTTTCTTTTTTTGCTGTAGAAAGTCTTTTTCAATTTTTTTTAATGATTTTAAAATTTTATATTGCTATCAATTTTATATAATAATTATTTAATATAATTTAGTGTCAATAAAATTAAAATTATAGTTACAAAAAATAAAAAATAGTTACTAGTAATTTATTATTGAGAAAATATTGAAAATACATAATTAAATATATATAATGGATAAAATGCATATAAATTAGATATCATATAAATGTAAATTTTTCTAATAGAATAATGTTGCATAACTAGTCGGATCAAGGGTAAATAATCAGGGTTAATAATAAATTACATATAACAATGCTTACAACAAAAGATAATTGTTGAGATATATTATATCTTATTTGGATATTTGATATAAGATATAATATCTCAACAAGAATCAAGGGTAAATGAGGGTTAATAATATATATATATATATTAAATGCCTTAACGATTAAAAACCCGAACAGCAAGTTCATAAGCACATGCTGATCCAAAAAAAAAAAAAAAAAAAAAAATTGGTCAAAGATCCAAACATCAAAATGGGCTAAAAGCTTATCCAAACATCAAAATTTTCTTAAAATCACATATAAGTACATTCCAGCTAGCCGATTAAACACGTCAAATCGTGAATCCAAACACATACTTTATCAGTTCAATTAACTAATGAGGTCAAGTTATATATAATTTAAATATTTTAGTATTTTTTTTTTAAAAAAAAGTGTGTGCGTGTGTGTGTCACCACTAGTACAAAAAATGGTTTCAAGACCGCCTCATTTAAACCGGATTGTAGAGGATTAGGTCTAAAAAGTATGAGCAAGTGGCAGTTTAGTAAATATAAAGAACACTTTTTAGATGAATTATAGAGAATCCGGTCTAAAACTAAGACCGGTGACAATTTTGTAAATATAAAGAACAATTTTAAGACCCGATGTTTTAAAAGTCCAATATAAAAAGTCTATATTTAAGACCGCTATTTAAAAAGTCCAAACAACTAGTCTAAAAGATATGGTAGTATAGTTTAGTAAATATAAAAACTTTTAAGGCAAAATGTTTAAAACCTCCGGTCTAAAAAGTCTACTTTTAAGACTGGATATTTAAAAAGTCGTCTAAAAAATCTAAAAGATTAATCTTCTCTTTTCCGCGTCGAAAATTGAATTTCATTCTATAAACTCTCTTCCGGTGCCGGATGCAAACAAAGGTGTTTGGATCAAAGAGGAAGACCAACGCCTTATCGATTATATTCGCCTCCATGGTGAAGGCTCTTGGTGTTCTCTCTCTAAAGCCGCTGGTACTCATTCATTGATTCATTCATAATTTTATATTCCTCTTTGATTTTGATTTTGAATTTCTCTTTTGTTTCATTTTTTCTCTCTTTCTTTTGATTCCCTTTGTGTATAGGATTGCTCAGATACGGAAAGAGTTGCAGATTGAGATGGATTAACTACCTTTATCGAATTGCAAATTTCAAGCTAAAGAAACCTTCGGACGAAGTAACCTATTTTCGAGTGTGACTTGAAGTAAATCCGGGAGCTGTGAGAGAATGATCCACCGTTGATCACAGTCTTCCTCTGCTCGGACTGTTCTTTGATTTGATATACCTACTGCCTATTCACAATGGACCGTTCTTCTCATTTCTTGAGCAGGTACCTGGTTTTTTACAAGTTCTTTGATTTGATATATATCTACGCAAAACCCATTTCTTGGTGAATATTTCGGTCTACTTGAAGATATTACAAGAAAGTGAGAGATGTTCTGAGGAAGAAACTAGGGAATGAAGAAGCCAAATCATTGTTGTCCAGATAGTGAACCTATTAAGAGTTGGGTCCAATGACTATAGAGCACGTATTTTCTCAAATATCAGTGTTCTTCAACGTTACTCCAAGCACTAGTTCATGGACCTTGTGATTGGAAACATCACAGAAGCCATAAAATTGAGTGTGTGTTTTGCAGAAATTAATGACCAAGTTTCTTCCTTTCTTCTATCTGGGAGGAAGGAAATTTGCGTTTGTGAATATTGGTCCCACAGGTTTCACTCCGATCCGAGCATTAGGTTTCAGTTAAAAGGATATGAATGTAACGAAGAGATAATAGAATTTGCAAGGCTACACAATGTTGAATTTCCCATAATGCTCCAAAAGCTTCAGAAACAGCACGTGGGTTTCAAATACTCTTTGTTCGAAAATTGAAATCTTTTGATTCTTTTTCAATTGCATCGATTTCGGAACCATCAAGGCGGTTTGGATGGTGGCCGGTTGTGGCTTTGCTGGGAAGGTGGAGATTTATTTATTTTTCCTTGCTTACTTACTTTTAAGACTGGATATTTAAAAAGTCCAGTCTAAAAATTCTACTTTTAAGACCAGATGTTTAAATATCTGGTCTTAAAACCGGTCTAAAAATTCTTACTTTTAAGACCTCATATTTTAAAAATTCAGTCTAAAAAGTATTTTTTAAAACCGATTGTACATCCGATCTTAAATGTAACAGACTTTTTAAGACCTGTAACGAGACCGGTTCCAGATCTGGTCTTACGAGGCGTTTTTTATCAGATCTTAAAAGCCTTTTTTGTATGCGTGTGTGTGCGCGCGCGCTTTAAGATTGGTCGTACATCCAATCTTTAAAGTAACAAACTTTTAAGACCACTTGTAACGAGACCGATCCCAAATCCAATCTTACGAGGCACTTTTCGTCTGATCTTAAAAGCCTTTTTTATACTTGTGTGTGTCTACACACATAAATATATCAAAATAGCTTCTTCTTATTTTTTTTTTCACCCTTTAAGTGATTCCATGGTATAGTTAGCACCCAATGCAAATTTTAAAGAAAATGAAGGCATTGTTGTTAATATACTACAATAGAAGACACTTTTAACATTCGTTTTTAGTATTCTTAGACAACTATTTTAAGAGGGTAGCATGTGAGTTTTGTTGAAAATTTTAAAATGCAACGAATGTTTTTTTTTTAAATAGTCGTTGTAAGTAACGATTGTTTTATAGAAAAAAAAAAAAAAAAAAAAGGACCGTTGTAGCCGAAAGAGGACTACTTTCTAGTAATAGAATAAGTGTTTAAAAAATTCAAACTTTTCGTATCAGAAATTTCTATAGAAGGAGGAAGTAGAGACAAAAAGATTATCATAACGAGATTAAAAGGCTATAAATGAAACAGGACCTTAAAACTGTTTGTTTCTGAGAACCTAGAACTGTGCTCTAGCTCATAGCAAATGGTGTTCTAGCTCATATCTTCCTCCAAGCGTCACTATTACCCATCTTCTTCATCCGAGTTAGGGATATTGTTCTGTGCTCATAATCATTGGTCGTTTCCTTGTCTATCTCCTCACTCAATTTATCCCCTCTTTTCTACCTTTTGATTCCATAAAAAAATCTTACTCCCTCCTATATATGCATAAACCAGATATCCTTACATCCAAAAGATCCGCCACAGCAACTAGCTTCTTCTTCTTCTTCTTCTCATGACCACGAAGCAATCATCAAATCCAGCAGATGGATCCTCCTCGGAGAGCTGGTTGGATGATGCTTGCATTCTCGACATTGATTTCTTTATCAAAACTCTCTAAGGTATTAAATCAAAAGGCATAAGTGCATATCTAATCGGCCCTATTTTCACTCACTATGCTTCCAAATGGCTCCTTGAAATTTCTTCAATCAACGTCGCAGAACAAAGCCTCACTCAATTGCAAGAATCCCCCAAAAGAGTCACTGTTTTGTGGATGAAGAAGCGATTCTTCGTCGAAACCTTAATCCACGTTTTGCCTCCGGAGAAAAATCAATCGCCTGCAATTTCCTGCTCCGGTTCTCAGAACAGCAATTACGTTCGGCGTTGAGGCGGCATTCATATCAGAGCTAGACAAGAGGATTTCACGATAGCTTGATGACGCTTCATTGAAGGAACTAATGATTCCTTCTTTCAATCACACTTATGGGAAATTGTTGGATGTGGATCTTGTGATTAGGTTGGTGAATGGGTTCGTGAGTTTGGATCGTAAGGGACTGAAGAGTGATGCTACTTTAGTTAAGGTGTTAGTGGATTTGTACCTCGCTAGGTCTCTATTGATACCAATTTGAGCTTGTTAGAGTTTGTTGCGCTTGCCTGAGCACTACCTTCTCATGCGAGAGCTACAGACGATGGCTTGTACAGACTCTATATTAAGCAAGGATATATTCATTGACAACGGCCAAATCCACCTAGTTGAATCTGCTTGTGACGAGGTCGAAGATGATGCATTTCTTGGAAGCCTTCAATGGAGCATTTGTAGAAGGTGCTGTGATATGCTTGGTTGAATACGGCCATACCCTGCTCGGCGTCGCTTGTGGTGTTCGCAAATGCAAGGTTTATGGGCCAAATTATTGGATGAATATAAAGACAGAGAGAAAGAGGGAACGCACATACGACGTCTGTTTCTTAAAAGTTGATGTGAAAAAGGTAAGGATAACTACATAATTGCAACCGCCTCATTTTACAACATCTCTTTTCTAAAAACAAGCGTGAAAAAGTTTGAAATAATTACAAAATTGCCACCGCCTCATTTTACTACATCTGTTTTTTAGAATCAGACATTATGTAGTGATGTTAAAAGTATTATTTGTAGTAGTGATATTATACTTATGTGTGGATGTCCATAACATCCGACAAAAAGAGCATTTGAACTTACATCTCATATTGAAGGACACAATGCCATATAACCCCCAATTAAAGGCCTCTACTTTTATTATTATAACCTCCAATGATATCATGGTGTATCATAATGTAGATTAGTTCTCCTACTTATGATATATTGTAACCGTTGGAAGGGTCTATCAGAAGCACTTGCTTTCCTATCATTACCAAAAAAAAAAAAAAAAAACCATCTTTTGTAGCGGTTACTATGTAGCGATCAACAAAAACCGCTACAAATAGTCGATTTTGTAACAGTTTATGATAAACCGCACCAAATTTGTAGTTGGAGTAATGGCACCAAAGCGCGGGCTTGTTTGCAACGAACTTTGTAGTGGTGATGATAAATACAACTGCTGCAAAGTTGGCGCCATCTTGGCGCGTAATGGCGAGAAGGTTTGTGGTGGGGGCTTTGTAGCAGTTACACTAAATAAACCGCTACAAAATTGGCGCCAGCTTGGTGCGTAATTGCGAGAACATTGTGGTGGTTAATTTTGTAGCAGTTACCTAAAAATAACGATACGAATGCGAAATGACACAATATTTGTAGTGGTTAGGGAGAAGGGAGGCGTAAACTGTAACAAATATTCTATATTTGTAGCGGTTATTATCCAAACCACTATAAATATTCACTCTATATATACACTCATCCCCCCAATGTTTTTCTCAAGATAGTACAACATGAAACGGAAGATTGGGTTGCAATATAGCTGGCTTTCTCTCTTGAAACTATCTCTAATGAAAATGAGTCAGTGAGTTTTTCATCGAAGATTGGCATCTATACTGGATATTCAATCTTCACATGGCATGTTGTACTATCTTCAATAACTAAGAAAGCTTGTAGTGAGCTTTCTCCTTGAAACCACTACAAAATTCAAATTGTCACGCTAGTTGTAGCGGTTTTGCCCACGTGAAGAATCGCAACAAAATGTCAAAGGTCAGACATTTTGTACACAATGTCACGATGAACGAGGTAGGATTTTGCTTTTAGTAGTGGTTTATGCAACGGTTTTTAATAAACCGCTACTAAGTGTCAACATGTAGCCGGGTTATAAGATAACCGTCACAAAATGACGCATTTTTAAAACAGCACCTCCCCTCATTTCAAACCACGCAAAGTTTGATATATTACCTTTTTAACTTTCATTCGCTTATGTGTAGCTGTAAAATTTAGTAGTTTTGGTTTCTAGGGGAGATGAAGGGAAAGGAAAGATATTATACGCGGTAGAGCACCTATAAAGGGCGCGGTAGTAGAGGGGTCGTAGTAGGGGGCGTGGGGGTCAAAGTATCCTTCGCCACCTCAGGTGGGGATTGACATAAATCAACTTTTCGTCGATGAGCCAATCCCACAGCCGGAGACTGTAGGGGAGCACAGGGCATACATCTTTGCGTCAGCGACCTCGATGATGATGAAAATGATGAGTTAGAGATTGCCTTTAACATTCCCATTGGCGAGGTGGAGCAATTTATTGATTGGGAGGAGGAGCGGGACCAAGGGAACCTTTGACCATCATCTTCACGTTCCACCGGATTTGAGGTGGATGTCAAAGGTAAATATAATTATTTTTTTATTTAAATTTAAATTCCTTACAATTAATTAATTTATATTTAAATGCAATACAAACATGTTTTTATAATTGTGTAGATACGCAAGGAACATTAGTAGGAGGACGTTGGATGTTCCGGGGTTAATCTGTTGGAGGGGCCTCACGTCGTAGTCCCCTGGAACGAGCACACAGACTAGCCGATCGGCAACGGTGGTTACTTGTTCAACCGACTCCTGACACAGCTGGGTGGGAATTGGGTGTGGTTCCCCCTCAACTTCCAGAGTTGGAAGCATGTTCCAAAAGAGAACATGGACTTGGCATTTGAGGAAGTTGTGCACGTAATTATGTTGTTTAATTATATTTTTCATGTAAATAGTTATAATTATGGTTTATTTATTTATTTATCAAATAAATAATTAATTAATAATTAAATTATGATACATCATAACTTTAAAGTACGAGGCAACACGAAGAGGTATGCACTCATCGAAGCTAGGAGACAGTGGAAGAACTTGGAAGGGTAGTCTCTACACCAAGAGGAATGGAGATGAGACGATTCCTCCGTAGTAGCCGATCAATGTTAGTTTTCTATGTTTTGATGATAACAATTATAATGAAAATAAGTTTAAAGATTGAAGGGAAAATCTTATGTTTAAAACTCTATCTTAAATCCATAAAATGTTTTGAAGGTTATGTCAAAAGCTAACTCGAGTTATGGTCAAAATAACTCAAGTTAGTTGTTTCAAACTCTTTGTGAAAATAGCATTTGGTCTTGAACGCCTCGAGTTTAATCTATGTTGTTTGAAAGTGTTCAACTCGAGTTATGGTCAAAGTTTTTAAGATTTTTTTTTTTAACTTGAGTCAATTATGTTTCAACTCGAGTTAATTATTTTTATAGATTTAAACTTGAAGTCTCGCGGCAAATCAATCCTTCTTCAACGTTCTATTTTTACAAGCTTTGACTTAAGTGAATATTTCTTTAACTCAAGGTACCAACTTGAAGTTAATGTTATTAACTTGAGTTACTTTTGTCTGAAATGTTTTCAATATTAGTTGTGAATCAAAATAGCTTAACTTGAAGTTAAATTATAACTAACTCAAGTCAATGACTCAAGTTAATGATTCAAGTCAATGACTCTAGTCACCTTCCTCTGAAGTCAAGATATGTGTTGTCTTTGGAAGGAAGTAGATGACTCAAGTCAGTAACTCAAGTTAATTATTTTTGAACTCAAGGTTACATATTCAACTTGCCTATTTCAAAATGAAAGTTTTTTACTCTCGCATAAACATTCTTATTTCAAGTCATTGACTCAAGTCAATAATTGGCTGGACTCGAGTTAAAGACTTACGAGACTTGTTTTACTTAAACTCTTTTCACGAAGCAATGACTTGAGTTACTAATTATGACCTCAAGTCATTAACTCAAGTTAGTTTTAATATTAACTCGAAGTTACATTTATCGATTTTGAAAATCACCATGTTCGTAAATCTAAAATAATTGATTGTGATTTTATTACTTCTTATCATCACTCATTACTATTCCTAACTATCTTTAATCAGTTTGTTAATGAGTTTCAAATGATTATATGAAGGATTAACAACAAATTGTCCTAAAGCAATTTGTGTGTCAGAATGCATCAAATGCTCTTGCCTAAACGAAGCACAATCACGGGAACCATTCATCTAAGCATTCTAAAGTACCTTCTACTATTCCATTTATGTAATAAATGTTGTTTCTTAACGGGCAAAAACAAATGGAATAAAGGAATGTCAAAGTGGCACATTTACACATGGAACATTAATAGCGAAAGTGACTATCAATCTTCCACGGTCTAATGGCTAAGTTGAAGAGTCACAACGGACAATCTTCAAGCTTTTCCAACGGTCATTAATGTCAACCATTATAAATACCAGAAGCATTAAATTCGCCAACTATCAAAACTCTACGCATTCAATTCGAAGTGATTACAATTTACTATTTCATTCATTCCATTTAATATCTTTGGATATCATTGTACTTCAGTGATTATCATTTATCTACTTAGTGAGAAGTTAAACACTTATTTGATTATTAACCTTTTTATGCAATAAAGGATTCAAGCTTTATCAAATAGATGTAAAGAGTGCTTTTCTTAATGGATTTATTCAGGAAGAAGTTTATGTAGAACAGCCTCCTAGTTTTGAAAGTGAATCTCATCTTGACCATGTTTTTTGTTTGAAAAAGGCTCTATATGGTCTTAAACAAGCTCCTAGAGCTTGGTATGAGAGGTTAAGTAAGTTTTTTCTTGATCAAGGATTTGTTAGAGGTAAAGCAGACACAACTCTCTTCGTTAAGTGTAATAAGAAAAATGATTTGATTATGGTTCAAATATATGTAGATGATATTATTTTTGGTTCTACTGATGAATCTCTGTGCAAGGACTTTTCAAAGACAATGTAGGGTGAATTTGAAATGTCAATGATGGGAGAATTAAATTATTTCCTTGGCCTTCAAATTAAACAAAGGAAGGACGAGATATTTATCTCCTAAACCAAAAATCTAAGGGATTTGTTGAAGAAGTATGGTCTTGACCAATGCAATGGAGCAGACACCCCGATGAGTTCAACTGCTTCATTCGATGCTGATGAAAAGGGAAAAGACTTCAACATTACCAGATACAAAGGAATGATTGGTTCATTGCTATATCTGACAGCAAGTCATCCAAACATTCAATTTAGTGTGGGGATGTGTGCAAGGTTCCAGTCAGCTCCTAAGGAATCACATGCAGAACATTGGAAGAGGATATTCTGATACCTTGCTGACACAGGGGAGCTTGGACTATGGTTTCCCAAAGGTCAATCAGAGTATTTGGTGACATATTCAGACTCGGATCATACTAGGTATAAGATAGATAAAAAGAGTACAAGTGGCCATTGTCAATTTCTTAGTGGCTCACTTGTTTCCTAGTTTTGCAAGAAGCAGACAACTGTCTCCTTGTCGTCTACCGAAGCTGAATATATTACTGCTTCAAGTTGTTGTGCTCAAGTTCTATGGCTTAAGCAACAACTTCAAGACTTGGGCATCCATCTGAAGGAAATTTCAATCCTCTGTAACAATACTAGCATAATAAGCTGGCCAAGAATCTAGTTCAACATACAAGAACCATGCATATTGATGTGAGACATCACTTCTTCAGAGATTATGTGTAAAAGAAAGATGTCAAGGTATTGTTCATTCCAACACATTTGCAACTTGCGAACATCTTCACTAAGCCTCTAGCCAAAGAACAATTCACATTCATCCGAAGGGAATTGGGAATGGTAAATCCCAATAAATTGTAAGTAATGTTAGTTTATTGTTGACAATATTATTTTCATGATAATTAAATTCTAACTTAAGCATCAGAGTATATAGACTTTGTTTTTGCAAGACTCTGTTGAGAAGAAAGGAAACAGAGGTTAACAGAGTGCTAATGACTTGAGTCATGGAATGAGTACCTCGAGTCGCATCAGTTCAAATATCAAAAGTTCAAAGTGCAATCTGAGCTCACTTCAAGTTATTAAGTTGTTACCTCAAGTTAACAACTCAAGGTAGAGGTAAAATGACTCCAAGTTAAAATGAATCAAGAAATAATACTTGTCTAAATTGTGTAGATGATTCACTCACTGGAAGTCAAGGATGGGTACCTCTAGTTAGTAACTTGAGTTAACTCAATAATTAACTCGAGTCATGTGCAAACAGAGAGCAAACCTTTTTTTAAAAGGAGCAATTGCCTCGAGTCTATGCGTGTTTGCCTCGAGTTAAGCAAAGGCATAAAGCAATTCATCTTAGGAAGACTGGTTAACTCGAGTTGACTATATAAGAACCTCGAGTCAAAGGCAAGCAGAGACCAAACTCCTAGAAAGACTAAAGTGTACCTCGAGTCAGTTTACCTGATAACTCGAGTGATAAAGCATCGATCAAGTATTCTCGATACATACTTGATGTCCGTAAGTACTTGTTTGTTACCTCGAGTTAGTTGGTAATTGCTTCGAGTTAATTTCAAAATATGTATATATATGTTTACTCCGTTACCTCGAGTCGGTTAGTGTTAACCTCAAGTTAATTTTAAATACATATATAACCATTGGTTCACTCGCTCTCTGTCGTCCTCGAGTTAGTCTTTCCCTTCTCTCGAAAACCGCTCAAACCCAACCTAACTCAAGCTTGTTCCTCTAAATTCCTTCAAAATGCGCTCAAAATTCTGTTTAAATCCGAAGAATCCTCGAGTATCAACCAAATCAACCTTCACCTTCTATTACACCCTCCATTCAACCAAAAAGGGAGAAGAAACTACCAAAGCGATATCAACCAAAAGTCACAAATGAAGAAGCTATGTCTCAAAAACCTAGATCAAAGATTGTTGTGCTTAAAGAGCCACCTAAGTAGCTAATCAAACTGAAGATTGATCCTGAAGCCGCCAAGAGGAAGGATAAAGAAACGATTGTGGTTTCTCCTAAGAAACGTCTGAAGAGCTCTATTCCTGCTTCTACATTTTGAGGTGAATCAACCTCAAAGGTATCTAGCTCTATTCCTTTATATGGTCTTGTTCCTACCTTAATTGAATCCTCAAGTGTTCTTAGACCTGAGCGTGCTTTTGTTACTAATCCTATTATTCTTTTTTATTTTGATCTAAGACTCTTCCAAGAGCGTTGTGCCAATAATGGGTTCTGTCCCACTATCTATGTTGATTTGGCTAAACTCAAACAAGATTGTAATTTAGATCTCTCTTCTTGGCTTTTGCCGTTTGAAAATTTGCTTGCTATTCGAACTCCTTATTCTCCTTATGTTGTTAAAAAAATTTACTTCAATATGAGGATTACCAATCTTTTAGATGATAATGGTGAACTTCAAGAAGCAATAATACATTTGTTAGAGGTAGAAGAATCATAGTCACTGCAAAGTATATCAACACTCTGCTGATGATCATTGATCCTCCTTCTGTTCCTATTCTTAACTATTCAAATGAGGAAATATTTCAAATCCTCAGGTCAGGAGAGCTTGTAGAGCCTCTGAACTTTCCTCCAGTTGCTATGCCTCCTTTGTATATAGCTATCAGGAATATTTACTCCAGAAATCTCGTGCAAGAAGGAAATAACTTCACTCATTTTGCTAAGAGAGATTATGCTTTATTTGCTTCTATCATCGATAAAATTCCTCGCAATATTGGTGAATGGGTTTATTCTGATATGCACAAGTTTAGATTTGCATCTAAACCTACTGCTCCTATTCCCTTTCCAAATTTGATTGCTCTTATACTCTTTAAAGCTCAAATTTGGCATCTTAAGTTAAATGAAAACCCGTCAAACCCTTATGTTTAGCCAATTTCATCTCAACCCCATGAGGATTACTTTTAATGAAGATTCAGGTCAGTCAAAGGCTCCACCTAAGTCACGAGACTCTCATTCTCGAGCAATTGAAGCTCAATCATCTCCTACTGATGCTGCTGCTCACTCTCGACCTTCTCAGCCTCCACCATCAATGTTTAACTCCTATGTTCAAGCAATTGTAGAAAAGGGTATGAATGAGGAAGTTGGCTCTCTTCAGGTTTCATTGATTAGCCTTTAACATGAGAATACAGCCAAGATTGAATGCGAGGTTGGCAAATTGCTAGATACTAAAATAGAAGAAAGGCTTGGTAACATTGAAGTACACTTGGATGACTATGGTGCTCGATTTGGAGTCTCAATAATACCGCTCTCACATCGAACTCCAAGTTTGACAAGCTACTCAAGACTTTATCTCGCTCACCGGGTCCGGTGTTTCTTCTTCTATTCCCCTCTCACCTATCATTCCTGCCTCCACTCCCATTCCATCTTTCACCACTCCAATTGCATCCACAACCCCTACTACAATTCTTGTTCCATCTTTTGAACCTTCCCCTGTTAATCCTTCCACTGTTAAGCTTTCATCACCCTATTATGATCATTCACCTCTTTCTCCATCAGATAGACCATCCTCTGTTTTGGCTGATGACAAAGGGAGAGAAACATTGTGAAGCTTTTTACCTTTCCTGATGAAGTCTTTTGATTATTGTATTTCATTTTGGTTAATGTATTTCATTTCCTGTGTATCTATGGACTTTAATGCTTGAAATACATGTCTTTTGCTTCAATGCTTGAACTCTTCTGAATGAAATGCATATATTTAGTTTCAAAGTATATCTTATACTTCATTGAGCCATATTTACATTGTTGTTGTATTTCTTTATCTCAAGCTAATCCTTTTCAAAATCTTCTCGAATATTATAATTATTGTCATCATCAAAAAGGGGGAGAATGTTATTCTCTATGTTTTGATGATAACAATTATAATGAAAATAAGTTTAAAGATTCAAGGGAAAATTTTATGTTTAAACTCTATCTTGAATCAGTAAAATGTTTTGAAGGTTCTGTCAAAAGCTTACTCAAGTTATGGTCAAAATAACTCAAGTCAATTGTTTCAAACTCTTTGTGAAAATAGCATTTGGTCTTAAACGCCTCGAGTTTAATCTATGTTGTTTGAAAGTGTTCAATTCGAGTTAATATCGTTTTTAACTCGAGTTAATTTCTTGCAAGTTTTTAAGAAAAAGTTATTAACTCGAGTCAATTATGTTTCAACTCGAGTTAATTATTTTTATAGATTTAAACTTGAAGTATTGCGGCAAATCAATCCTTCTTCAACGTTCTATTTTTACAAGCTTTGACTTGAGTGAATATTTCTTTAAATCCAGATATCAACTTGAAGTTAATGTTATTAACTCAAGTTGCCTTCGTTCGAAATGTTTTCAATATCAGTTGTGAATCGAATAACTTAACTTGAAGTTAAATTATAACTCAAGTCAATGACTCTAGTCACCTTCCTCTAAAGTCAAGATATGTGTTGTCTCTGGAAGGAAGTAGATGACTCAAGTCAGTAACTCAAGTTAATTATTTTTGAACTCAAGTTACATATTCAACTTGCCTATTTTGAAACGAAAGTTTTTAACTTGCATAAAGATTCTTACTTCAAGTCATTGACTCAAGTCAATAATTTTTGGACTCAAGTTAAAGACTTACGAGAGACTTGTTTTACTTAAACTCTTTTCTGAAGCAATGACTCGAGTTACTAATTATGACCGCAAGTCATTAACTCAAGTTAGTTTCAATATTAACTCGAGTTACATTTACTGATTTTGAAAATCACAGTGTTCGTAAATCTAAAATCATTGATTGTGATTTCATTACTTCTTATCATCACTCATTACTATTCCTAACTATCTTTTAATCAATTTGTTAATGAGTTTCAAATGATTATATGAAGGATTGACAACAAATTGTCATAAAGCAATTTGTGTGTCGAATGCATTAAATGCTCTTGCCTAAACAAAGCACAATCACGGAACCATTCCTCGAGCATTCTAAAGTACCTTTTGCTATTCCATTTATGTAATAAATGTTGTTTCTTAATGGGCAAAAACAAATGGAATAAAGGAATGTCAAAATGGCACATTTACACATGGAACATTAATGGTGAAAGTGACTATCAAGCTTCCACGGTCTAACGGCTACATTGAAGAGTCACAACGGATAATCTTCAAACTTCTCCAACGGTCAGTAATGTCAACCATTATAAATACCAGAAGCATTGAATTCGCCAACTACTGAAACTCTACACATTCAATTCGAAGTGATTACAATTTACTGTTTCATTCGTTCCATTTAATATCTTCGAATATCATTATACTTCAATGATTATATTTATCTACTCGGTGAGGAGTTAAACACTTATATGATTATTATATTAATAGTGTAATCTCAAGGTAGTGAGACCTTGAGTGTGGGTGTATGATTACAACTTGTAAGGGGAAGTGAATCCTAGTGTGAAAGGATTACTTCAAGTACAAAGTGTGTAATTGTATTTGTGTTGAAAGTTAGTGAAAATCCCAGAGTGTCTGGGGACTAGACGTAGGTCAAAGAGTTGGACCGAACAAGTATAATCTCTCTGTGTTCATTCTCTCTATCTCTGTCTTTGTTTTATCAGTCTTTGTCTAAAAAGCAAAAAGAATTTGAAATCCCTTATTCACCCCCGTCTAGGTGATATTCCTCTTTCAATTGAAAGCGTCCCAGACGGTGTCGACCCAAATGACTGGGTAGGTTTTTTCCAGGCCAAGAGGAGTCTAGCGGGACAGGTATGGTTTTTTTTATAATTATAGTTTAATTTTTTTAAATATAGTTTGAATTAATTTTGTTTAAATTAATTTATAGTTTAAATTAATTTAAAGTTTAAATATAGTTTACAAAATATCAAAATAATAATTAATTTCACTTAACATTTTGTTTGCTTCTCCTTACGGGATCTGTCCCCCAGGAACACCGTAAGTCGGGCAACTACAGAGGATCCATCACACGACAAGATCCAAGATGTTTGTTGTGACCTACAGTGAGTTGGTATGTTCAAAGTTAAACTAATTTTAGGTTTATTGATTGTTTTATTTTTGAAATAACAAAGTTTATATTCTTTTAATTCCTTAAGCAAAGGATGGCTCAGCAAGAGAACCGTCAGACGGACTATAGGTAGTTATTCACATGCACCCATAGACACGTGATGGGACGGCGACCTCTCAAGCAACACAGGAGATTATAGTAAGTTACAAACAAATTATTTATATAGTTAATTTAAATCATTTAAATTTAATTAAATTGTTTTATTGATGTTTTATGAAATGTGTGCGCCAAGTTCAGATTGAGCAGACCCAGGCAGAGCCGCGAACGTCGTAGACCCAAGAGTCACAGGGGTCTATGGATCCTACTGCCCCATTGAAAGCTGTCATGAGCCCCAGTCGAGCATCCTAGCCGCGTTAGGGGTATAGGGCTAGGCACCAAGCCTAGCATGGTCTACAGCAAGACCGCCGTCTTTGAGGCCGGAACCTCTGGCTTGATAAGGCCGACAGCTAAGGGGGTTGAGGCGATGATTGTCAAGCAGGTTAACGTTAAGACTTAGGAGATTGCTAGGCGGATGCAGGACTAGGCCGAAATTTGGTATGCTCATCAGAGGGAAAGTTGGGATGTTGTTGCTGGTGTGCCTAACGTGGTCTACAGCAAGACCTTCGGCTCGAGAAGACCGACACTGAGGGGGTTCAGGCGATGATTACCGAGCAGGTTGATGCCAAGACTCAGGAGATTGCTAGGCGGATGAAGGACTAGGCCGACAATTGGTACGCTCATCGAGAGGAAAGATGGGATGCTCTTCTGGTGCCTTTCGAGATGTTTCCGATAGGCAGTTTCCCCCTACCTCCTACGTTCAGCTTCAAGCCTCCCCTTCCGCCTCTTGTTGTTCCTAATGATGAGGGAGTTGTTACCTCTACTCATGCAAACGCTAATCCTCACCCCCTAGACAGCCCCCTGAGATAGGACCGATCATCGGGCTCCGATAGTTAGTTTTTATTTATATTTGTAGACACATTTTTGTACTTAAAATGGTTGTTATCTTTTTTTTTTATTTGGTTTTTTAACAATTTATTTCTTTAAAATATTTGTTATCTTTTATTTTAGTTGGTTTTTGATAATGGAGTACTATTTTAATATTTCTATTAATTTATATTAGTTTATTAATGTTACTTATAATATATAACAATTGTTATTGAAAAATATATTTAGTGAAATAAATTTATTATACTTAAAAATAAAATAGATATTGTTAAATAAATAATGGAATAAATATGGGAAAAGGGTCTTAAATGCCATGAAAGTTTCCACTAGAGAACACTAGTAAGACGGAAGTTTTTTTTTTTTTGCTCTTATTTGCCCTGGAAGTCTTAAAATTGTAGCAAAAATGCCCTATCGTAACGGAATTGCCACGTGTACAGTTAAATTGACACATTGCATCTAAGGAGAGGCCACACAAGGATTGAAATTGGACACCTTAGTTGACACATCACCTCTTCCTCTCACTCAACATTAGGGCATATCGACAGAGGCAATTTGAGAAGCAGAAATCAAGGGTAAGAGGAATCTACGAAGACCAGAACGAGAAAGAGGAATCGAGAAGACCAAAAGGCGAAATCCAAGCGATTTGCAAAACCATGGGTGAGTCGACGACAAGTTCCATGAATGGGAGCTAGCGGAGGGTGGCGCGATTAAGACGAGGAGGTCGAGAGCTACAATGAGTAAAGATATGAAGTTATGAAATCACAAGCATTGATTTTCTGTTTACGCAGATGGTGATTTTCAAATCTGATAAAGTTAACTTCAAGTTAAAAAACAAAGTTAACTTGAAATAAGAAGTTAACTTGATATGATGACTTGAGGTAACATTATCTTTTAGAAAGTAAAAAACGAAGATATAAGAAGAGAACAATATTTGATTTCAAGTTAAAATAATGTTAACTTGAAATAAGAAGTTAACTTGATATGATGACTTGAGGTAACATTATCTTTTAGAGAGTAAAAAACGAAGATATAAGAAGAGAACAATGTTTGAGTTTAAGTTAAAATAATGTTAACTTGAAATAAGAAGTTAACTTGATATGATGACTTGGGTAACATTATCTTTTAGAAAGTCAAAAACGAAGATAAGATAGGATAATGCTTCAAGAAGACATTGACTGGAGGCATTAAGTAATAACCTTCAAGTTAAGTGAAATTTCCTTGAGTTACAAATATCTTAACTTCAAGTTAAAAGAATGCAAATTGGAAGAGGACAATCTTTAACTTCAAGTTAAAATATTTGACTTGACTTAATGACTTGAGGTCATGACTTCATTTGAAAAAGTTAGAAGCTTTTATGTCAAAAATAGGCAAGTTGAGAAGCATGTCATTGTTGACTTGAGGTATTGTGTTTTCAACTTCAAGTTAAAAACTCTATTTGATTGGAGGCATTAAGTTTTTGACTTCAAGTCAAAAACGCAACTTGAGTCTAAAACATATGTTGAGAGAGAAGTTGCCTTGAGTCATTGATTGAACCATATTTTGATGTGTTATTTCATGATTAATTTGGGATTTAATCATGTTAATTGGGCCAAAAATGTATTATTTGAGATTAATTTGGATTAATAAGTGATTGCATGAAAAATGTGCTTAAAAGGGTAAAATCGTCATAATTATTGTAATTACTTTTATTCATTATTTCTTAGGAAGTTTTGATGTTGGTTTGATTGGTTTAAATTGTAGGTACTTGAAGCAATTGGACCAAATTTGAAAATAGAAGTTTGGGCTCAAGTTGTAAAAGTTGCAGTTTAGTCCCTCTATAAAAAAAACTTTTTAAAGCTTTCAGTTTGGTCCCTATTCAAATTCATGCGTTTTGACTATGGGCTTGAGGAGACCTTTGACCCTATTCTTGCTGGACCTGGAATGCTGACCCGAGACGCAGCCGAGGGGAATTAAAATGAAAGGAAGCACAGCGCCGCGAGACGCATCCCGGAAGCACGACTTGGACCCGCAAACCTCAAAACCTTCGATCATCATCCTCCTCCACTTTGACTCCACCGTCGCCGGCGACAAACGCCATCATCCCCACCGTCGCCGGCGACCATCATCCCTCCACCAATTCCAGCGACTTCCACTCTCTCTCTCCATCGGCATGCTGCTTTTCGAATAATCGATTCATTCCATGGGTTCCTTGTGAGTTTTGAACGAGTTCCTGTAATCTTATGTTCATGGGTGGCTGATTCCTGGCTTCTTGGTGGTGGAGATGTGGTCTTAAGCTCAATGGACTTCATAGGGGAGTTATTATATCATTTTATTAGTCTAGATTTATATATTTAGGTTGCCTAGTTTTAGGAATTATTGTATATAAATTCTAGGCGAGATTAATGTTTATTGTCTCGTTAATTTGATAATTGTAGTTGAGATTGGATTTTGCGGTGTGAAAATTATATGTGTTTTAATTTCTTGGGGTTGAAATGAGATTAAATTAATTAGCGTGTTATTGTCTAGTTAATGTTATTAATTTGTGACCTTTGAGTGACTGTTATGTACTCAATTTCAAGAAGACTCATGTTGCATTATTCCAATTTTAATTGCACATCAAGTGGTTTTCAACAATTTCTCAAGAGGTAGTAGTTAGCTATGTTTGTAGGAGCTACTATTAATTGAGAATATTGGACTCAAGTGTTACCTTGAGGTTGATCTTAAGACTTGATGAATTTTAACTCCCATAATCTTTTATGAGCAATGATAGTCATTTCTTCATTACCAAGAACGTTCATCATTCATATTTTCACTTCATCCATTCCATTTTATTAAAAATACCAAAAACAATAGTTTAACATTTAATTAGATTGCATATTTTAGTTTATTAGTTCGAAAATCCAAAATCAATTTTCCCCTTATTTTAATTGCATTTGCATGACATTTAGATTACTTAGGATTCAATAAAAGGCTCCTCGAGAGAGAAAACGATCCTAGGGTTGACTATACGCAATCCTTGGTTTATTTTTGATTGTGGACCCCAAGGCTAAAGATAGAAAAATCCACTCATCAGTCATTTAGTTGTTAACTTCAAGTCAAAAATGCAACTTGAGTTTAAAAGACATATTGAGAGAAAAGTTGCCTTGAGTCATTTAGTTGTTAACTTCAAGTTAAAAACTTAAATTGCCTTGAGTCATTTAATATCTAACTTGGAGTTAAAATTGATATGCTCTTAAAAAAAATAGTTCGAAGGACATTACCTTGAGTTAGTTCATTTTCAACTTCAAGTTAAAGATGGATATAGGCGCGAAAACAGAATATTTAAAATTTGAGCTCGTTAACTTGAAGTAAGGCAAAACCGACTTCAAGTTAAGATTTTATTCAAAACTTTATTAAAAGTATTAACTCTAGGTTCCTTCACAAAAACTTCAAGTTACTTTAAGGAAAGGGACGAATAGTAATCGTTACTAAGGCATCACTCAGGAAAGGAATAACTAAACATCACTGTCAAATTGGATTCAATTTGTTCGGCTGCATGAGAGCAAAGAAAATTGGCCAAAATATGAACAACCACATGACAATGCCAACATAAATAAATACATAATAGTTGGCAGCCAACTACATGACAGTGATAGTGGCCAAAACATGACAGTGACAATGAACTCACCCAAAATACTGACCATTACAACTAAAGGAAATACAGAATAAAATGTAGCCACAAAGGGAGTACAAATCCAAACCAAAAAAGGTTGACCATTACAACCAAAATACTTGCCAGCTGATTACAACACACATTACAAGGAGTTCAATTACACCCACACATTACAACAAAAAAAAGGCTAACCACTACAACCAAAATACAAGTCAACCAATTACAAATAAAGACTTGTCTAAAGCAGTTAGTGCTGACCCCTTCCCTTGCCTCTTGCAGTTGGAAATTTCTTCCTGGTTGACGCTATGATGGTTTGGTCCCTATGTGCTAGAAGCCGAGATGTTGGCATAGCCGGTGTTCCTCGTCACATGAGTCCCGGAGGTGTGACAAGGAGATTAGATGGCATAGTTATTAATGGTGCAACATGGATGGCATAGTTATTAATGGCATAGTTGTAGGGTCAGAAATGGCTTCTCCATATCCAAATAGATGTCAGAAATTTTTTCTTCTACATTTACATCCACTTTATTATCAATTCCTCTCCTCTGCATCACATTGGCATCGTAAAGCCTATCCACATGGCCAAGAAGCTCGTTAATCACTTGAGATGGTCTCTCACCCATTTCACCATCATGCCATTGGAAGAAGCCACACCCAATACCCTACAGCATCATCAACCATTATCAGCATCATCAGCCATCACCATTTTCATGAAATTTCACAAACATCCATGAACTAAATAAACACCAACATACTTGTTGATAGTTTCGATAGCTAAAGAATCTTCGCCCTAGGTTTTGCTCGGTCCAAGACGTACACAAAGGAGCCACGATTCCATAGTGACAGATCCTCGCCTATCCCTCGTATTGCAGCTCTCGACCTCCTCATCTTAACCGTGCCACCCTCTGCTGGCTTCCATTCATGGAACTTTCCGTCGACTCACCCATGGTTTCACAGATCGTTTGGATTTCGCCTTCAGGTCTTCTCGATTCCTCTTTCTCGTTCTGGTCTTCGTAGATTCCTCTTACCCTTGATTTCTGCTTCTCAAATTGCCTCTGTCAATATGCCCTAATGTCGTGTGAGAGGAAGAGCTGATGTGTCAACTAAGGTGTCCAATTTCAATCCTTGTGTGGCCTCTCCTCAGATGCAATGTGTCAATTTAACTGTACACGTGGCAATTCCGTGACGGTAGGGCATTTTTGCTACGATTTTAAGACTTCCAGGGCAAATAATAGCAAAAACAAAACTTTCGTCTTACCAATGCTCTCTGGTGAAAACTTCCATGGCATTTAAGACCCTTATCCCAATATATATTTAGTGAATAAAAATATATTTATTTAAATTTAAAATAGTTAAATATAACTTTTGTAGCGGTTTGCATATATAAACCGCTACTAAAGTATGACATTTGAAATTCAAAACATTAAAACTGCCACTTTTTTAAACAATCACACTTTTGTAGCGGCTATATGGACACCAACCGCTATTAATTTGAATTTCAAACTGAATAAAAGACCATCAAAGTTTTGTAACGGTTACGATCATAAACCACTACAAATGTCCAATGGCCTATAATTTGTAGCAGTTAATGTAGCGGTTTAACAATCGCTACAAAACTCTAGCGGAATTTAATTTAGTTTGAATATGAAATTTGTAGCGGTTTTGTAACCGCTACAAATAATATTTTATATTTGTAGTGGTTAGTGTGGCGATTTTTGAACCGCTATAAATGATCCAATTTTGCATTTAAGGATCATATGCTATGAAGATAATTAAACATTCTCTCTTCATCTATATTCTATCTTAGCTTTGTTTACTACATATGGATAAGTCATATATCAAGTTGCTGCGCAATTCTCCCACATATTTAGCGGGATTGAACATTTTCTTAGATTTTGCTTTCTCTCACGCTAGCATTAATGGCAAGATCATGTGCCCGTGTTGTTAATGCAAGTTTAAGAAGTGGCATACACGAGAAGTTGTTATAGAACCTCTGCTTCTGAAGCCTTTCCCGGAAGAATATACATTTTGGGGAGTTCATGGTGAGAAACATAGTATGAGATATGGGGAGCATCTTCCTCGAAGCTCACAAGTAGGAAATCAATCAGAGCAAGATGATCCGGTTAATGAAGTTGTTAGCGATGCTTTTGGTTTTCAAGATGACAACTTCACGGTAGAAGTTTAGGGTGTAGAACCTGTTTTCTTCAAGAATCATGCAGCTCAGGAATTTTTTAGCCTCATGGATGAGAGTGATCGTCCTTTGTATCAAGGTTGTCGAAAATACTCCAACTTATCTTTCTTGATCAAATTGTACCATATCAAGTGCTTGTGTGGGATCACTGATAAGGAAATGTCAATGTTGCTGGAACTACTAAGAGATGCTTTCCCTAATGCGGACATTCCCAGAACCTTCTACGAGGCCAAGAAGATAATTAACATATTAGGTTTAAACTACGAAAAAATTGATGCATGCCCCAACGACTATATGCTTTATTGGGGAGAGGACACTCACAGGGAGACTTGTAAGAAGTGTCACACTCCGATGTTCAGGATAGTTCGGAAGAGGAAAAAGTAGAAGAAACCATCAAAGATTCTCAGGTACTTTCCGTTAAAGCTTCGCTTACAGAGATTGTTTATGTCGTCTAAGACAGCTGAGCGTATGAGGTGGCATGAAGCTGACAAGAACGAAGATGGTAAACTCAGACATCCGCGGGATGCTGAAACATGGAAAGCGTTCGACTCAAACTTTCCAGATTTCACAGCGGATCCTAGAAATGTTCGTCTTGCTTTAACAACCGACGGTTTAATCCGTTTGTTCATCTTGCTCTAGCAACCGACGGCTTTAGCATAAGTTATAGTATATGTCCAGTTGTCTTAATACCCTGCAACTTGCCCCCTGGATGTTTATGAAACAAAGCTCCTTCATTATGTCTATGATCATTCCGGGCAAAAAGGCATCGGGCAATGACATCGATGTGTATCTCCAACCGCTTGTTGCGGAGTTGGTAGACTTGTTGAATGTAGGCATCGAGAATCGAGACGTATGATGAGCACGAGAAGACACTATTCAACTTGCATGCGGCCTTGATGTGGACGATAAGTGACTTTCCGGCCTGGGAACATTATCCGAGTGGAATGTGCATACCGACCTTCATCGTCCCGGCTTGCAATTTTGACTCTAACTCAGTGAGCCTTCCCACAATCGTAAGTGGTGTTTCATGGGTCATCGAAGGTTTCTCGATGGTACACAACTGTTTCAATGGACAACAGGAAAAAAGATGACCTCCTCAGAATTTATTTAGTGTAGATATCATGGAGCAGCTTCAAGATGTTGAATTTGAGTATGAGAAAAAAGACTATCTAGCAAAGGCTAGGACAAAGACTGCCAAGGCTTCTGGTTCTGCGCCTCAGCAATGGTCGAAGATAAGCATCTTCTTCACTCTTCCGTATTGGAAAGATAATTTGCTCCGACACAGTCTAGATGTCATGCACATTAAAAAATATGTGTGCGAAAATGTCTTGTACACGATTCTAAACAAACCAAGAAAGTTAAAAGATCAACTTCAAGCGAGGAAAGATTTACAGGACATGGGAGTTCGTGGAGACGTGTGGCCGAATGAGCATGACAGATTTCAATCGGCAAAATTCACCCTGACAAAACCGAATAAAGAAATTTTCCTCACGACATTGAAGAAAATAAAATATCCTAATGGGTATTCAAGCAACATTTCACGATGTGTTGACGTGCGTGCATGAAAAGTTGTTTGAAGAGTCACGACTCACTTTGCTTATGTAACAGTTACTTCCGCTGGCCATCAAAAATATGTTGCCTCTCGATGTGTCGATCGTTTTGGTCGAGCTGTGTTCTTTCTTTTGGAAGTTGTGTTCCAAGGTTTTGATCATGGAGGAGCTCGACCAACTGCAACAAAAAATCATTCTTACGCTGTGTCATTTGGAGATGATCTTTCCTCTGTCCTTTTTCACGGTGATGGTTCATCTAACAGTACACCTTGTATGTTCGCGAAACAAAACTTGCTGGCCTAATTCACTACCAACAAATGTATCCTTTTGAGAGGTACTCATTTAAAATTAATTAATTCAACATTACTTCCAAGTCACACATTTCAGCATTGATATATTGACATTTTTCCTTCTTTACTTTATAGGTTTCTTGGGAAACTAAAATCTTATGTGAGGAATAAGGCATGGCCTGAAGTTTCTGTTAGTTCTCTATGTGTTTTGATGATAACTGACAATTGTAAACACAAGTTAAAGTTTGTCTTGCTAAGTTGAAAAACTTACTGTCAAAGGCAAACTCGAGTATTGGTTTCAATACTCGAGTATTGACTTGATAGAGAGTAGCTCATTTTCATTAAACAAAGCAATACTCGAGTATTCCTATGAATACTCAAGTATTGAACTCACGGAGAGCACTCCAAGTTTTTCACTGAGTCAAAACTCGAGTATTGGTTTGAATACTTGAGTATTGACCATACAGAGACTCTTTCAATAAAAGGAAAAACTTTCAATACTCAAGTATCTATTTGGATACTCAAGTATTGGTCATACAGAGAGTGACCAAAGTATTCCAACATGTGAATACTCGAGTATGAGTTCTAATACTCGAGTATTGGGTTAACAAAAAGTCTTCAAACTTTACACATGTTTATGAATACTTAAGTATTGAAATGAAAACTCGAGTATTGATTTGGCAAAAACTTCACAAAGTTTTTGAAAACATCTGAATACTCGAGTATTGATTTGGAAACTCGAGTATTGGCCATACACAAAGCTTTGCCATTCTCAAGTGACTTGAATACTCAAGTATTAAAATGCATACTCAAGTATTGACTTGGAAAAGATTTCACAAAGTTTTTCAAATAATTTGAATACTCGAGTATTGAGTTTGAAACTCGAGTATTGGGCATACAAAGAGCTTGGCTCTTTTTCAAATGTTTTGAAAACTCAAGTATTGAATTGAATACTCAAGTATTGAGGTTTTGGACTTAAACTCATTTTCACATAAAAAGTTCAAAACTCGAGTATTGGATTTGAATATTCGAGTATTGCTCTTATTCAAAGATATGATCCAAAGCTCAAAACATGAAGTGCCTCTCTAGAAGAAGAATACTCGAGTATGGACATGTATACTCAAGTATTCATATTAGTGCACAGTAACATACTCGAGTATTGGTCGCGGAGTTTGAAAATCAAGTCTAACGAATTTGTGAAATCTTCTTGTTTGATCTCAATGCTTCTCCTTTACATTCACTACTATACTTAACTATGTTTAATGAGTTTGTTAGTGAGTTTTATATTGTTTAGAGAACATTAAATGGAGATTTGATCAAAAGCAAAAAGCATGTCGAACATTAAATGCAAGTCCGAAGCTTGCATCCTTTTGTGCCCACATTCTTTACACATCCGCAAAAGGATTAATGTCCGCTTTCCCTAAGCGTACTCGCTTCTTCCAACGGATCTATTACAAGGAAAGTCAACACTAATCCTGCGGGCAAAAGGAATTAATGAAGATTAGAGAGAAGACATCAAAGTGCCTCCAAAAGCTAGATTAGCCTACCAACGATATAATGGAGTTGGCAACGGTCATTTAATGCTCTCTTAGTATAAATAGAGCAGCATTCAATTCTTCTCAACAACTAAGACTACGTAAAACGAAAATCATTCAAGTTTCCAACTACTCTTGAGTTTTCTTGTGTAAAGTATCATTGATACATTAAGCTTCGGTGTTTATCATTATCCACTTTTAGAGAGAGTTTCTTAATTGTAAATCATTTATTGTAAGGAATCACAAGTCAGGGGACTTGGTGATTGGGTTCATTGATTGCAACTTGTAAGGGGGAGTAAGTTCTAGTGAGAGAATTACTCTTGAGTACGAGTGTGTAATCAATCGTGATAGTGAAATCCCGAGTGTCCGGGGATTTGGACGTAGGTCTAGAGATTGGACCGAACCAGTATAAATCTCTTGTGTCTTGCTATTCTTCTCTATCCTTTGTTCTGCTCTGTTTTAGTGTTCGAAAAACAAAGCACTTCTGAAAGAATTTTTAAAATCCCCAATTCACCCCCCATCTTAGTGATTAAGCTCCACTTTCAGTTTCAATAGCAGAAGGTTATATAGGGATGAGGTCTTGTATTTTTGTTTAAGATACTTTGATGACATTGAGACATCTTTCAACCGACCGCCTTGTGTAGACGATTGTCCTTAGCAAAAGCCTGAGCCATCATCAACAAAGTTGTTAATTCCTCATGTTGGTAAACCTTTTGGCGGAAGTGAGAACTTCAAACTGACGATACTTGAGAAGTTTCAAGCATATAGACATGTCTTGATTAATTGCACTAAAGTTGAACTGTACCTTCAGTAAGAATTGCATACAAATATATGTTATCCTATATATTTCCTTACATTTTATACTTACACTTCATTATTGTCATCGCATGTTTAATTGCAAGGAATTCAGGAGTCATGTCAACCGTCAACTAAGGATCCGTTCACAGACATCCTCTAAAATTGATAGAAACATCCACAGAGAATTCTCGAGTTGGTTTATGAGGAGAATACTAAATGACCACAACTCATACTCACTAGAATTCAGAGCTCTCGCACTCGGCTCGCTTGACCACGCCTAAAGATTTACGACATTCAATGTCAATGGTTTCAAGTTTTGCACCGTTTCACGAGATCAAGGATTGATAACCCAAAACTTGGGTGTTTATGGTACATTTTGCACTCAGCTCGCTTGCCCACGCCCAAAGATTTACGACATTCAGTGATAGGGAACATGCAGTTCGGTGATGCCCCGTATTATGGAAAGCTGCTTGATGTGGTCAAAATAAATTACCAAGGTCGTTTCACCGTGACGTTGTTCAACTATTTGTGGGAAAATACGACAATGTCCCGTGGACTCACGACTGACAACTTAGGCATCACATCAGTGAATTTCTCTCGACCTATTCACACTGGTCAATTTGGAGATGATGAGCCATATATTCTTGCCTCAGAGGCACATCAGGTTTATTATGTCACCGATGAGAGGCACATGGATTGGAATATAGTGGTTCACTTAAAGCCTCCGGACCTTTACAACATTGGTGATGGTGATAACGTCGCCTAGGAAAGTGAGCCGTTCTAGACTATCAATTTCAAAAACTTCTTCCCAAACGGCGGTGACAATTTACCTATAGTTCGGTACATTTTTTAAGATATGGCTTTATGAAATAATAACATTTAACTAAAGTTTAATTTGTGTTCAAACATATTAAACTCACAAGTAACATTTTCTCTATACTTTTTTGTAGGAATGGCGACGAAGATTGAGACAAAAAAATTATGGTTGCGATATAATCTGTAATCTTCTATTTTTTTTTTTTAAAAAAAACATAATAGACTTTGTAGCGGTTTTACAACCGCTACAAATCTTCAACCACTACAAACACTGTCGCCTTAACCGCTACTAACAGAAACCGCTACAAAAACGTCATCTCAACCGCTACAAGTGTTACACATATATCAATATAAATACCCACACCACACCTCATTTTATATGCTTCAGTTTCGTTTTCCACACATGTTTTCTCTTGGTTTCTTTCATCTTTCTACATTTTCTCAAAGAGATTAAGTGTTTGAAGAAAGTAAGTGTTGTTCAACCAGATCAAATATGATGATCATCGTAATATTTCTTTTTCTTCTAACTTTGTGATGCTATTTTTTTTTTACTTCACATTTTTGCGAATATTTTTCAACTTTCCATCCACTTTCACATACAATATTTTGAGAATTAAATATTATTTAAATAAAATGATAATGATATGTTATTATACCTACACAGTCTTGTTTTTTACACCTATATAATAACCATATATAAAAATATGTATCATATTTTAATATTAATTATTTTTACTAAAAATAAAAATCATTTATATTACAATTATTAGTTAATTAATAGAATAATCTAAAATAACTTTTTTATTTTCTTAAAAACAATTTTATTCCTTTGTAGTGGTTCCACAATTGCTACAAAATCTAAAAAAAAAAAATTATCCATTATTTTGTAGCGGTTGTAAAACCGCTACAAAGCTATGAAAAAAAATGCGGCAAATTTTTTTTCCCAAAAAATGGCAAGAATCTTTGTAGTGGTTACATAACCGATACACTATAAGTTGAAACTTTAATTTGGTGCGTCTTTTAAAATTTCATCAAATCTTGTAGCGGTTATTAGACCGCTACAAATGGTTTCCGCCATTTCTCAAAAATTTGGTAATATATTTAGTAGCGGTTACAATGTTTGTTCATTTCATATTGTAATGGTTTAATAACCGCTACAAATGCCGCACACACGACGTCATCCCAACCTCATATATTAGCGGTAGTGTCAAACCGCTGGTTGCGAGCGGTTACGGCATATGTAGTAGTGGGTTTTTATAACCGCTACAAAACATCTTGCAACGGTGAGTTTTGTAGCTATTCTGTTAACCACTACTAATGTCATCTGTAGCAGTAAAAACTGCTACAAATGAGTCATTTTAACCGCTACAAATGATCTTTTTTTGTAGTGTATGATCTTATAACTAGGTAGTTGTCCTTGACTTTAAGTTGCTTTTCTTCTCCAATTGATTGTGTGTTCTAGCATTAGCAGTTCTCTGTACTTACCCTACAGGAGATTACATTAATCTATCACTGGGGCAATTTTGGAAGTTATTATTTTAGACATTCATTTACTGTGTTTCCTTAAAATCAAGTCTACTAGATGGTTGTTTTATCAGTAAGTTTTGTATTCAAAGAATGATATTTTGCATGCATTATGGCATTGAAAATTATTCATCATGCATGACACTTTTGATTTTGGTTATGGGTTTGCTGGAAGGGTACTTTTATTGTTAATTCACTTTGAAAGTCTATTTTTATTTCCCTTACTACTTTTAAATATCAAGTAAAAGGTAATTTTTCTGAATATAACATCGTAATGTTTCTGTTGCATGTTTCCTACTCTTTTATTTCCACCAATTCATTTGATATATCAAATTGGCAGAAGTGTCCTGGATCATGGTTATCAGAATCACATGAATCTCCAATCCTATCTAACAATTCAATTCAAAAATAGATGGGGAAGATACGAGTTTGTTGATATATCTTACTTGTGCATGTATCTTGCAATTCTAGGAGCGATACAAGCCGGAATCGAAGGAATCCCGTGACGCCGGCGATTCCTGTGATTCTAGGTGAAGGTTTTGCGATCTAGTTTTTCGTATTTATTTAAGAATTTCCTTTTACTTCTATAACTATCCTTTATTTCCTATCACTTATCCCAATCAAACCCCTATTTTCTTTTTTCTTTTTTTCCTGAAGTGTTATTTGCCTTCAAAATGCTAATATGTACAAACCTTTGATGTTCTCTTATGTAAAAATTATATTAATATCATCATTAAAATTGATCATGCATCCTACGATTCACAATACACGTTTCAATTCACAATTCTAAAAATAGGCTTTCTGATTCACGATTCGTATCTTGATTTGATAACCTTGTCCTGGATCACCAAAACAACAGATCGATTGAAAAGTCAAACACACAGCGTCCACTTTCAAATCACAGTTCCGCAAAGTGGATAATGAGTCATTAGATTTTGTCCAGACATTATGTGAGACGTCATTAGGGTTAGTGGATGTATTTCCAATTGAATATCGCAAAAGTGCTCTCCGTGAGGTTATTTCTTTTACAGTTTTCTTTTTCTATGCTTTGTTCACTTCATTGATGTAGATAACGTACAGAAATATGCATATGTTCTGCACACGTTTCAGTTTTTTTTTCCGCTTTCATGTTTCTGGCACATATTTTTACTGTTTCGTCTGTGTTTTCAGTCACTCATAGAGATAAATTTACTTGTAGCTGAGGCACAAAAGGCAGGAGGTATTTGCCAACTATTATTTTTATTATTTCAGGAGTTCATGTAAGGCTACTAGGAATTTCAGTAAGACCATTACCTATGTGGTGTAAACTTATTTCCTTGCTTCAAAATATGTGTGAGGAGTGATTGAGTTTTTGGGTTCATTAAATTTTGTTCTGTTTATAATCTTGATGTCAAGAATGCATTCTTATCCATTAACTCCATATTTCTCTGGTTTATAGTTGTGAAGAGTGATCTATTGAGTTTTTTTGGTTGGTTGCAGGAATTGCTGCATAGGAAGGTCATTTTGAAGACACGAATTTGTAGGTGGAGATAAAGCGTGAAGCAGGTGAATTGTGAATTTTACATATCATTGTGTTTACTTAATCATTTTTATTTTTATTTTTATTGTCATGCCCGTGAGTGCTTTATGATCACACTGTCTTCTATTGAGCTTTGAAAATCATATGCACGACTTCGAATTTCTTGTCTCGCAAAATTTAATATTGTTTGATGAGGAAAAACTGTCAATAAAATGAATGCATGCTTTTGCTCTATATATTTTGAAAACTATCTATAGACTCGTTAATTTATTCCTATTGATCTGAACATTAGTGTTTTTTCATATGCTATAATGTTTGTGGCTTTTTTAAATAATTGACTAACTTATACCTTTATTTGTTCTTCCACAATGACAATCATAAACTACTGCCACCACATAGGCTCTCGTCAGACATTAGTTCAAGATAGTTTAAGGAATTTAAGAGATTTTGCTGGGGCTGTTTTAATTGAATATTTTTATCTTTCGGTTGGATAATTTGTGTTCTCTTTTTAAGGAGATCGAATAACTTTGATGAAGGTAAATAATTGTGTAAATATTTTTCTTTGATACATTATTAGTTCAACATATGGTATATCTTTCCATTTTACTTTTTTTGTTTTTGTTTTTTTAGTTTGTTTCAATGTTTCTAATCAAATTAAAGGTTTTAAAATTTATAACATTTAAATAAAAAGGAAAAAATTATTCTTAATAGCTTTAGTGGCGACAATACATTATTAGTTCTACATATATATGGTATATCTTTCAATTTTACTTATTTTTTTTAGTTTGTTTCAATGTTTCTAATCACATTAAAGGTTTTAAAATTTATAACATTTAAATAAAAAGGAAAAAAATTATTCTTAGCTTTAGTGGAGACAATAGTCATGGGTGAAACTCTATTTTCAGCGGCTACTTACTCTCTTAGGGTATTTGTGTTGACTTTCGGTGATGACAAAAAGTCGCTGCTAATTATATACTTTCAACGGTGACATGAAAATGTCACCACAAATACTTTCAGCTACGGTCACAACGGCAACAACCCAATGGCAACAAAAAGTTGCCACTACAAGTCAAATTTTTTGTACTGATTCCTTGTGGTTTGTTCGAAATTAGATTTGTCATGCAAGTGCAACTTTCACTCCTAATGTTGTGTTATTCAAATGGTGCACTCTCAAGCATCAAGTATCGTGTGCAATGATTTGCATACCCGCCAAGCACCTCCATGTATCAACTTACTTCCAGGCAATATTTACGAAATATTTCTTCAAACTACTGGTTCGTCACGTTCCAAATTAGTACAGCTTCTCGTATGTTTAGGAAAATAAATACTTACCAGTTCAACAATGTTGAGATGAATGCTTGGTATGTATACCTATCCGAAGATAAAGCTATGTCCACTTCAACTGTAGTTGATGGCGCTGAGAAATGCGTTATGGTTTATGCTACAGCAACAATACATCAATTGTCCTCAGGGAACTCTGCTGTTTTGTAGCCTTGTCAAACCTTCTCATGCAAGAATAATTTTAGTGCATAAATCTGTTAAGTTGAATGTAGATTTTATCCTATGTGACATTAGACACTTGCTAAACATCTTTATAAAGGTAAGACATTTTGAACCAAATCATGAATGCTGTAACAACAACACATCATAAGCCCTTCAACATATTCAAAAACGCTAAGCCACACACCACCTATAAATTAAATTTGAATCCTTAAAAAAGAAAAGGAACATATGTAATACATATTAGTTTCTGGAATCTACACCAATCAAATTGACATGCAACTGGATGCAAACGTTAATGAGAAAAAAGTTTATTAATCGAGCTAATACTTTCCCCCGCGTTGTACAAGGAGATAGGGCTTCAAAAACTGCTTCTTGGCTTCATCATAAACAATCAAATTCAAAAGCATGACAATCCAAATCTAATCAAGGGAGGGGATTTGGATGTTGAAACCTTAACCCTGAGATGAGATGAGATGTCGGGGAAGGAGGAATGATACTGAAAAAGTGTAAAAGAAGAGATAATGATAAAATGAATAAAGATACAAAAAGGAGATTGGAGAAACTCAGATTTTGAAATTTGAATTTGAGATGTGATAGGAAAGGGAAAAGATGGAGAGAGAAAAATGAATAATCAAACAAGGAATTAAAAAATAAATAAGAGTAAATATTTCAATCAAATAAGTATCTATTTTCTAATGATTCTTCACATTTATTTGTTTGTACCAATTCTTTATGTTTATTTTAAAATAAAATTTTAAAAATAATAATAAAATTCTATTAAGTAGACGATTTAGCACAATTTATTTTTAAACACTTCTAAGAATAAATGTTAACTTTAAAAATAATTTAATTTTTTCAATAATTATAAATTATTTTTCCAAAAAATAATATATTTAAATATTTTTTAAGAATTAAAATCATAGATTTGAGCAATTATAATATGTTCAAAAAAATAATATATTTAAATATTTTAATAAATATTAAGAGATTTTGGAAAAAATAATTTTAAGAGATATTCTAATCAAATGGTGAGAGAGAGAAGCACGGTATGTGGTATGTGGTTTAACGGAAGCACATAAGGTGCTTGTCCTTATGTGCTTTCTATGTGCTTGTCCTTCTATTTAGAGGGACAAGCACATTTTATTTTATTTTTTTAATTTTTTATGTATTTTATTTATTTAGATTAAAATTATATATTTCTTTCGAAAAAAAAATCGTACCCAAGATCTCAAATTAATTAATTTTCGATTCGCATACGTAAACATTTGTCTAACACCAATATCCCTAAAACTAATTAATTTGAGATATCGTAAAAAAAATTTGAAAGCAACATATAATTTTAATCTAACTAAATAAAAGATATAAAAAAATTAAAATAAAATAAAATAAAATGTGCTTGCAAGCACATAAGAGACAAGCACATAATGTGGACCCGTGGTTTAACTGCATCCCATGAAAACGCTGAAAAAGGACATATAGGAAGCTCGAAAATTAGTCTTCCAGCCACATATATATTGCAAGAACTGGCTTGCACGAAGCTCGAGTCAGGAATTTTAAAATGAAAAAATGACCTAATTGTGAACAATGTTCTATGAGGGGAGCCAGTGATAAGCCGTGCAAGAGCTCCACTTGAGAGATGTTAATTATTTGAATCCATAAAAAAAGAAAAGGAACGTATATAATACATATTTGTTCATGGAATCTCCACCGATCAAATTGACATATGCAACTGACGGCAAACCCTAATGAAAAATAAGGGTGCCCAACTGTAGTGTACAATCACAATGTCAAGCCTCAAGGAGGTCGCTACGAGCGCACTTAATATAATAAGATATATCTTTTAAAAAATATTTAATATAATATTGATTTTTTTATCAGATAATATAATATTGATGACTCATACAAAAACGATATTTGACCATCATGTAAGAAAACATTTTATTTTTAATTTTTCTTAAGAAAAAAAAAATTAGAAAATCATAAAAAATTACTTTTAACTATTTTCTTAAGTTAAATAAATATACTTAACAGGTATAAAAAGCATATGAGAGAGTGTAATTTATGAGAGAATTAATAAGTGAATCAGTTATCATTAACTACTTATGAGACTTGTCAATATATTATTTCTTTTGTTGTGACATATATGTCAATCTCCCTTTTATATTTTACTTTCTCTTTATAACTCAAAACAACATCATTTTAGCCTCAACAATAAAAGGAAAAAAATATAAAATCAATCTAACAGATAGTATGACCATGAAAGTGGGATTGCTGCAAAACCACCCACCTTCGGAACGACCTTCCCTATTCATCCAAAGGACGAGTAGGGGGTGTTCGTGTTAGCCTAGAGATCTGGCCGTCCATATCTGAGATTTGGACGTTCAGATCTCTCCCTTTTTTTAATAAAAAAATGTTTTAGTACCAATTTTTTGAAGTATATTTTGTGTATCACTTAAACTCGAAATAATTTTTAAAAATCATAAAGTATTTTTCAATACTCACGAAGTATCATTTTAGTCTCGCTAAGTTCGAATTTTTTTAAAAAATCATAAAAAATTATTTTAGGGTACTGACTAAAGTATTTTTAGTATCATTTAGTACCCTAAAATATTTTTTATAATCTCAATCGATTCACGAAAAAAAAAAATCATAAAAGAAATTTTCGAGTATTGATAAGATCTGAATTTTTTTTTTCAAGACCCTAAAAAAATACCTCACGGAATTGATCGAGACTAAAAACATACTTTAGGGTATTGACGACATCTTGAATAATATTTTATACTCTTGAAAAATTATTTAACGGTCTTGAGAAAAATTATTTCGGGGTGTTGATCGATACTCAAAAGATACTTCAAAAAAACTAGTACTAAAATATTTTTTTTAAAAAAAAATCCAGATCTCAAATCTGGACAGCAAAATCTCTGGCCAAAACGAGCACCCCTACTCATCCAAAGGACGAGCGGGGAAACTCGTTCCTCGGAATCGATTCCCTACCGATAGGCGGTGAGAGCATATCTCATCTAGGCCATCTAGATGAGATTTGGATGGCCCGAGATTTAATTTTTATTTTATTTTTTCAAAAAAAAAATATTTTAACGGGTAGAGAATATAAAATAAAAATAATCTTTCAACTAATATTTTTTCAAAAAAATGACTTTTTAATTTAAAAATCACCAAATAAAGAGATATTAAAGCTGGACCGTCATATCTCATCCAAATAAAAGGCTGCATTTGAGATGAGACAAGCTCTCCCCTGCTTTATGGGAAACCGGTTCCGTCGTTCCCCGCTGCCTGATATTGAAAAGGTCATATTGAGATTGGAAAATTTTGAGACAAAACTGTCCCTAGTTCTAATACGACAGAAGTTTCTTCCCATAAGCCTTCACGCCACTGTGGTACTCCCTTGTTAGTTGTTGCCTCTCTTGCTTTTGGATAAGGGCAAAGCATTCAATCTGAGTTGAGTCTTGAATCTCAGCTAATAATATATTGTTTATATTAGTTTGTGGATTTGTCAGTATGTGGTTTTTTATTTAAATTGATTTGTGCTTTTTATAAGTTTGATTTTTGACTGTACTAGACTTGTGAATTTCATTTTCTTTCACCAAACTCCATTTGTACCAGCAATATTTACACCTCACCGTTTACCAAAACAGCGAATAGAAAATGAAGGCCGACACTTCTCCTTCCATTTCAGAATGATGCTTCTTATCCACTCAACGCAAAACTTGACCCTCTAAGACTGCATTAAAGTCTGGTCAATCCATCTAATCTCACTCCTCTTATTTAAATTTTGCTTTCCCACTTCAACTTGCATACTTTCACATCATTTTTATACTATTATTTATGATTACCATTAAATAAATCCCTCCATTTTCCGCACTTGCAAAATTAAATATTCGGGTTGAGATCATCCATTGAAAATGACTATTTTGTTTATTTACTCTTTTGAGTGTATACCAGAAAAGCCCCTTGCATTTGCAGGGAATATCAAACTTATATACGTAGCCTGATACAAAAATTTGAAAGAAAAAAAAAATATACTCAATCATGTCCTTTTTAGGAAAGCATGTAATTTGAATCATCTTTGTTTTTTTAAAAAAATAATAATAATAAGATCTCACTTAAGATTATTTCAGTATTTAATGTATTTTATTTGGAATGAGCATGGGACTGGATTTGCTCAGAATCGAAAGTCTCAGCGTCCCTCAGTAGCATTGATTTTCAGCCATGAGATCAATCCAGCATCCCATAGTGTGCCACACAACCCTGCTTTTTAAATTTTAAAAAAAATTAAAAATCCTTTTAATATCCTGAAGAATTTTTCAATAGCCTGAAGTATCCTTTTAATACTAATCAGTACCCTAAAATATTTTTTTAGGATCAACTGGTGCTAAAAAGATACTTTATGGTATTGACTGCTTTTTTCCAGTCAGTATTCTGAAGTATCTTTTTATTACCAGTCAGTACCTTAAAATATTTTTTCAAGATCCTAAATTTTTTTATTACCAGTCAGTACCTTGAAATATTTTTTTCAAGATCCTAAAATAATTTTTACAGATCATGAAGTATTTTTCAGGTGCAGTCAGTACCTAGAAGTATTTTTCATGTGCAGTCAGTACCTAGAAGTATTCCAGGATACTGAGTGGTATTAAAAAGATACTTTAGGGTACTGACTGCACCTGAAAAATACTTTATGATCTTGAAAAATTATTTTAAGGATCTTGAAAAAATATTTCAAGGAACTGACTGATACTAAAAAGATATGTTAGGGTACTGACTGCACTTGAAAATACTTCATGATCTTGAAAAATTATTTCAAGGTACTAACTGGTAATAGAAAAATTTAGGGTCTTGAAAAAATATTTCAAGGTATTGACCTGTAATAAAAAAATACTTCAGGATACTTACCAAAAAAAGCAATCAATACCCTAAAGTATCTTTTTAGAACCAGTTGGTACCCTAAAATATTTTTATATGATACCAAAGACGCGGAAGCTTACCACTGAGCTAAAAGCTTAAGCCGGTAGCTAGGGCTCACCTCTTAATCCTTAGCACTTCACCTCAACCACACCGGGCCGACGTGGGTCGGGCACACCACGGTGGGACCCACAGAGTGGACCCGCTACAACAGGCATGTGCACGCTCAATGCGTTCAGGCCATAAATCCCACTTCCTACTCCCCCCTGGAATCGAACCCCTGACATGGCCAAGGCTCTGATACCAACGTAGGGGAGAGACCCCTAAGGATCAGATAAACGAGGGGGAGAGACAGAGAGAAGTAGAGAAAGCAATAATTAAGATTTTAGAACATAAGAACAGAAGAGTAAACGTGCTAAAGAGAAAGAAATAAAAGAAAAGATCGGTAGTAAACTACGCTGATCTAGTTCATAAAAGAAGAGAGTAAGAGATGCAGATGCAGGAAGACATAAAGAGGAAAACGTTTATTGAAATTCAAACACACTTACATGGAAGGGAAAGGCAGAAGAAAGCTTAAAGAGAGAAGAAGGGAAAGGTTGTAGAGAGAAGGCAGAGAGAGGCTAGAGAGAGAGGAGAGTAGTGGTTTCGAACCTACTTGAAACAGACTGAATGTCTGCTTATATAGAACGGTTCGAGTCACTGTTTGTACAGTTCCGGTTAATGGTAACACGAATCGCAGTTTTGCTACGATTCCGGTTGGTGACCGGTGTCTTCGTTTATTTATACGTAATCAACTACGGCAAATATCGTAATTAACTACAAAGCAAATACTCTACGTATTACAATAAATTATCATAATACAAAGAGATTTATAATTCTACAACTTTATACATGGAAACGAATGTGTTTATTGTCTCCGTCAAAAGTTGCAAAAGTTCGGTCTTCTTCCAAATTGACAATGAATTCATCTTCGTCTTCATCATCATTGGATTCGGAGATAGTGTTGATGGTCCCGGCTTTATCTTCTTGGAGTTGTTTGAGAAGAAGAGTAAGTTCTTTGGATACAATCTTGTTTATCTTTTGCAAAGCGACGGGTATTTGAAAGCATTCTTTTGATTCAAGAATCTACTCGTTCAAAGTGGCACAAAGATACTTTGGGTTTTCTTCGAACCATTTATCAACCGCTTGCGAGTCGGCAAGAGTCGTTTTATAATTTCCCCACCAACGAACAAAGATTTGTCTTTGTAAAATTGGTAAATTTGGTACGTTTTTGTTTATATGAGAAAATCTGTATTGCCGGGAAAAAATCCAAGATACGAGACAGTTTTGAAAAATAATGAAGATCTATGGGAAAAGGATCTCCATTATTCTGGAATTTTTGTTGAAAAAGAATCAATGCCTTTTGAAGTGGCGGGAGAATTTCGGATATTGGTCCAAAAATTCGCCACCATTTCAAAAACCATTGGGGAAAGATATACTCGGTTTTATTTTTGAAATAAATAAACCAAGTATGTTTGAAAATTTTATTTTGATCCCAAAAGACATTATACCAAAAAAATACAATAATCCCAAGTATGTATATCCTTCCGGATCGAAAACTCTTTTAGAAAAAGGTTTCCATTTATTGAGATTCTTACCCGGTTTGTAGGCGTAAGAACTTTCAGAATTTGTAAAGTTGAATGAGTTATAAATTGTTGTTCTTGATCCTTAGGTTTAGAGATGTGTCTCGTCAACTTTATGGATCCGGAATCAACTAAGATTAACTCATAAAACTCTTGTGTTTTTTGTAAACTAGTAGGCACAAAATGAAATCCGAAGGGAAAACATTTAATGCTACTTGGTTAGGAGTTTCAAAGAAAAACTCGGGTTCAATCGTAAGATATCCAATACAACATTTTGTTTTTCGATGTATGGAGTATCTATAGTATTAAGTTGGAAGAACTGCTAATGGGCGTGATACCGAGGTGGTTTTTTGGGCTAGTTGGAGAGCAAATTCTTTATTTGCTGAATGAATCATATTCTCCTTTTGTAATTGCCTGGGAAGAAGAGGCAATTAAAGATAAAGCCAATTTATCATATTCTAAAGCCTGGATTTTTGGATCCTTTTTGGTCAATACTTCATTCCAATTTTGAGAAGGAAGTTTTTTGACGTAAGAATCAATGGTTTTTGGTTCGGGCTTTAAAGATTTTTAGAAATTAGTCCCGGGATTGAGCTGGTTTATTGGAGTAGATGACTCCGGTTTTGGGGTAGATGACCCGGATCTTGTTTGTGAACGAGTCGACGCATTCCCTGTGTTTGCGGGATGGGTTGACTCATTGATGAAGATGCTTCCCGAGAAGTCGTTTTTGTTGTTGAAGCGGTTGTTTTATAATTTTGGCCAAATCGCGGAAGGGGCCTTGAGCATCTTGGAAAATGCTTTGTTTATCATCCTCATCATGGGAGAGGATGATTTATTCTTTTGATCATCACCTGGTTTCTTTTTTCTCGTCATAGGCTAAAGGAAGAGAAAAATTTATGGTTAGGTTTCACTCATCTTAGAACTTCCTTGAAGGAATTCTCGGGTAAGGAAATCGGGAGTGAATTTGTAGTGCCTTTGATAAATTCAATATCAAAATCAAAAACACTCAAAATTGCTTGCCATCGGGCAAAAATTTGTTTTGATGCAAGGTTTTTAACATCTTTTTGTAAAACATCTTTTGCAGATTTACAATCAATGCGAATTAAAAACCTTTGATTTAACAGATCGGCTTGAAATTTTGAAACACATAAAACAACGGCCAAAATTTCTTTTTTGATCGTAGAATAGTTTTTTACGAGCGGGATTCCAGTGTTTGGATGTAAAAGAGATAATTTGCTCTTTATCTCCTACACGTTGTTTAAGAATTCCTCCATAGCCTAATTCAGAAGCATCCGTCTGGACGATCTTAAAGGCCATAGGAAGAGGAAGGTTAAGGCATGGAAGTTCCTTAACTTTTTTTGATTTGTTGAACAATCTTTGTATGAACATCCGTCCAAGGAGATGGATTGTTCTTAAGACGTTCATGGAGTGGTTTAAGAAAGTTGCTAAGTTGAGGAATGAACTCAGCCACATAATTTAAACAACCAGAAATCTCGCAATTGATTTTTATCAAGGATCGATCGAAACTTATCGCAAATTGAATTGCTCTTTCAATTGGCGTAATAGTTCCTTGATTAATCCAATGTCCAAGAAATCGGACTTTTGTTTGAAATAAACTGATTTTTGGTTTTGAAACAACTAAACCATTTATTTCTCAGTTCTAATAAATTTATTGACATGTTTAAAATGATCTTCTATTGAATTTGAAAAGACTAGAACATCATCAATATATACAATGATATATTGACTTTGGTGCATGAATATGTCGTTCATAATCTTTTGAAATTCAGAAGGGGCATTTTTTAAACCAAAAGGCATAACATTCCATTCATACTGACCAAAAGGGACAGTAAAAGCAGTTTTATACCTATCTTTTCAGAAATTTGTATCTCGCCAAAATCCGATTTCATGTCAAATTTAGAAAAGATTTTTGCGAATGTAAATGTTTTAGTAAGTCGATTTATTTGGAATTGGATATCGAATCCATTGCAAAGCTTCATTAAGTGGTTTATAATTTATGACTAAGCGAGGTGTTCCTCGTTCAATCTCAAAGCATTTTTGTTAACATAGAAAGCCGCACAAGACCAAGGGCTTTGGCTTTTGCGTATCAAACGTTTATCAAGAAGATCTTGAATTTCTTTTTGCAAGTTTCAAGGATTTCTTGATTCATTTGAATAGCGGGCTTTTGTGGGAATATGTTTTTCAGAAAAGTTTGGTTCGTAAGGAAGATCTACCATATGTTGCTTTCGATTCCGAGAAAGCATTAGGTAAATCCCTTGCAGACGGTTTGGTGAATTTTATCCAGACAAGAATGGATTTGTTTCGGATAAAAGGTTGTTGAAGTTGATGCTCAATGCGTTTAAAGGAGACTTCTTCTTTAAGAAAATTGATCTGATTTTGTTTCATGAAAACAAGATTCAATTCTCTAGTTCTTGGTTTTTCAGAAAAAGGAAAAAATATCTTTTGTCCAAAACCTAAATATTTGGTTGTAATCCCCTCGAAAGAGTTTTGTATGGCGTTATCATTGTAGCAAATGGTGCTCCAAGGATAATATTAGAAGCCATAGTTTTCATAAGAATAAAAGGGGTTTTTACCTTCCAATTTCCATTTTGGACAATTGCCTTTGACACTTTATCTTGAACAGGACAATAAGATGCGGAAACACCTACAAATCGTTCAGTTGTTTTTTCAAAATATTTTGTAGGAACCAGGCCTTCTAAAATACAATTGACCATGGATCCTGTGTCAAATAAAGCTGGTTGATCAAGAACATAATCACCGATTATAATCTTGACGTTTATATAAAATTTTTGTACAAAACATTGAGATACCTCATTTAGAAAGGGTGTTTCTAAAATCGGATTCTCAAGAGAATTTTCATCTTGATTCTCATTGTTTGAAACCGATCATTATTCTCATCGAAGGATTTTGAGAAGAAGATAAGATTTGATGGATTTGAAGTATGGCATCCTCATGAATTTTGTGAGAGGATTGAAGTTGTTGAACTTGATTTGAGTGTATTAATCTCGGCCAAGATCATTTATAGTAACGAGGTTTTACAGAACGTTTAAATCTTTCCATGGTTTTGGTAAGATCATAATGGTTCTGTGGAATATTTATTTTGGAAGGAGTAGAAGAAGAGGGTTGGGAGGATTGTGATAAAATATCTTTCAACTTTGAAAAATACTCACCTTTATCACAACGGAAGTTTGTTGATAACATCAAGGAGTAGATCTTGCTCCCTGGTGATCATATTTATTTGAGCAATATTATCGAGTCGAGGATGAATAGTATTCATCATCTTGTACTTGATTAATATCCTCAGTGGAATTTGAGCTGGTTTCTTCTTCAGAATCAGAGGAAGTATCAAGAAGAAGATTGTTTATTTGGATTCGAAGAGAATCTTCGAGTTGGTCAATGTTGTTTATTTTGTTGGAGATTCTGCAGTATTTAGCATAATGACCAATTTTACCACATTTATAACAAGACGATCTTTCAAAGGTTTTTTGAAAGATTTATTAGGTTTGGATTTAGATTTAAAATTTGAACGAAAGCCTTTTCTTGGTTTTTTATGAAAAGATCGAGAATAATCCTTAAAATAAGGACGTTTTGAAAAAGAAGATGATTTATAAGGTTTAAAAGTTTTTTGAAAATGAGAAGATTTGTGAGTCTTTGGCCTTGGTTTAGAACAAGAAGGTAGACCAAATTGTTCACAAAAAGTACCTAATTCTTTTTTCTTTATACTCTTTTCTTTGGCAAGTTGATGTTTGATTCCATCATCTTGACATATTTTTAAAGCGTTTTACGAACATGGGAAATCAATTCACCATATGTCAATATATCATAAGGGATTGTGCCGTTATGTAAGGTTCTAAGTTTATCTCTAACTTTATCACCAAAAGATTTTGGTAATCCATTTAGAAATTTTTCTTTCCAAAAACCTTGGTTGGCATCATCTCTTGTCAATACCCGAGTCATGAAGGTATCTTTATACCATCTAAATTCGGATAATGTTCGACATTTGATGTTTGATAAAAGGTCGGAAGAGCGATCTTTCCAAATCTCGGGATCGCCAATAAAATGTTTAACTATTGAAAAAATAAGAGTATTAACGAGAATCGGAATTGGTTCTCCATTGTGAGTTATCGGAGTTCCATCGACTCGGTTTTAAGATGAAAAAATTTGTTGTTTCTCGAATCAATCAGATAAAAATCCCACCAACCTTTTAACGTCCGGAAAATCCGGAAATTAAAAGATCAAGTAATATCACGATCTGTGTAATTCTTTGAAATGTAGTAAGCGAGCTTACCATTGTCATCTGTTGAAGAATTTGAAGAATATTAGTCTCGCTCGACCATCTATAGTCCATTCATAGATGTCATTTGAGTTAAAAGACTTAAAAGTTTGATTATGGCGTTCTCGCTAGAATATCCAAAGGACTAGCCCTAGGATAGTATAACTTTGAAGAACTTTGAAAAGAGGGATTTTTCCAAGAGGGTTTTTGCCATTGTTGATGGTTTATTTGAAAATTAGATTTTGAATCGATTCAGAATCTTTTCGGAAAGGTTTTTTAAATTCATGATCATTCTTTGTATTAATGAGATGATGAATCATGAGCTGATTTTTGGGGAGTAGAAGGGGTTTCGGAATAACCTTTCTTCTTAAATCATTGTTGGTGTTGAAAGATCATCCTTATTTTTAACTGTTGTAATTGTTGGTCAATATACTTGAATAATACTAGAATTTGTTTTTGTTTGAAGATCAGATTTAACCCTAGGATCAAACCGAAATGGTTTGAATAAAGGTTGTTTGTTTTTGTTTTTGGATGAGAAAGCAGAAGTTGTTTGTGAGGAAGAAGAAGAAGATGCATTTATGATATGACCTCCAAGAACTTGAAGATACCGATTTGTATAATTATTTTGCTCTATAATATTGACAATATCCCGAGCGGTAGGATTTTCATCGAAGGTGTTTTTGCTTTGAAAGGGGAGGCAATATGAGGATTTCCTTTGTCATTGATGTCAAGTTGAAATGATCTAATAGGTGGAAGTTGAGAAGAAATTGTTTGATTGTCACAAAGCTTCCAATCCTTTTTGATCATATTAATAGATTTGTAAAATGGATATTCTATTTTTTGTTGGAGAGTGTATTCCTCAAACCCGGTCAAAAAATAAAATATTTATTTCTTGCTTTGTAAGGAAACCGTAGAATTCTTCTTGGATCTGTCTTTGAGTTTTCCTTTGAAGTTTTCTAAAAACCAGTTTCTTTTCAAAGTATTATGTTTGAATAGAATTCCTTTTGCAAACGTTTTTTATCAATTTGAAATTCTTGTAAAAGAACTCCAATTGATTGAGGTTCACCTAATTCAGAATAATTTGCAGGTATTTCTCGAATTTTGGTCATCCTCTCTTTGATAGTTTGCATGAGGAATTGTACCAGAATTATCTATTCCTTGCATCTCAACATTAGGCTTATCCTCATCTTGCCGAGGAGGTGCACTTGGTTGAGGAGGTGTTATAGGTTGTGAAGGAGGAGGAGGAGGTAAATGAATAAGCTGCGGGGAGGAGAAGCGGGATATTCAAATAACCTTCTCGGAAGAGTTTGGAGATCTACAACTTTCATATCTTGAAGAAGTAGATCCGTAAGAAGAATTTGTTCTACTAGATCTGTCAAAAGAAAGAAGGACAGTTCCAGTAGGTGTTTGTGTAATTCTTGTGATTTGTGGGACGGGTTGGGTAGATTTTGAGACCTTGTACTGTATCCTATAAATTAGGGTAACAGGTATAGATCCTGGTTTCATGTTGAAGCCAAAGAACTTAAGATTAAGATCTAAAGCCTCATAAGCATGTTTATCGTTAAGATCAATTGTTTGATTTGGAAAACAGTTGAAATAGACTGGACCATTGTGCGGTCCAAATTCATTCGCCAAAGAGAATCTTCGTAAATGTTATGTCTTTGATCTCGTAAGCAAGCAAGACCGAGAAACATTTAACCCTTTACGAGTAAGAGGTTTAAGTGCAACTGTACACAACCAATGTGTAAGAAATTGTACTTTTGTTTATGTTTTTCAATGGATTTGGTAGAAAGAAGATGAAAAACTTCTTTCTCGAGATGGATAGGGACAGATTCTTCAATGAGTCTTGATTATGTAATGGGATGGAAAAACCATTCCTTATTTTTATGGAAAAGAGTTTTTGGATCAATTTTAGGAAGAGTCCAATTATCAACATGTTGGTTTATGTTGTTAAATTGTATTTCTTCATTGAAAATGTTATGGGTTGAGGACGTTTGATCTTCAGAATTTGTAAAAGTATTTATGAAAGAGTTTGGAGCAGGGGATGTCGAAGAAGAAGAAGAAGTAGAAGAAGAAGCGTTTATGGGGAGAACGGAAAAGAAAAGCCATAATAAAATTTCAGAAAATAAAAAGAATAATAAAATTGCTAGGAAATAAAGCGAGAAAATTAAAGAAACTTAACCAAATAATTTAAGTCTCCCTTCAATCGATATCTTCACCATTGGATGAAGTAGTGGTATGTTAATTAAATATTTCTTGTAAATTACCAATCATAATATATAGTTGGTCATACTAGAGGGTCTTTAGATCATATGCTCCTTTAATAGTGAATATGGGTCTTATTGATCTGAAAATCTAAGATCATTCAATTCACATTAATCTAGATAGCTTAAGGATCGCAGACGCCAAGGTGCAACCATCTTAAACATCCGAACATTACTAAGAATGAATCTTATCCTTTTCTCGAGATCGACGAAATCCCATAGTCGGGAATTAACCTAACCATTTCACTTAAACGAAATATAAAAGTGATAACGAGAAATTAAATGTGATAAGTCATGAATTCGTAAGAAATCTTATGTTCGGGATTCACATATGACAAATATTTCATGCGGGGCACACTCGCCACTTTTGTGAGGCAGATCGCCTGCCACTCCTTGGGACTTACGGCCTTAGACATCCCACAACCATGGCCTTAGACATCCCACATAAGTATTTGTCATATGCAAAAATCGAACATAAAACTTCTTAGGAGAATTACTAGACTATGATATATATACTTAATTTTTTTTTTTTTTTTTATTTTATATTGGAGCATAGATCGGCGAGATCTCATAACTTCAAACCATATATCATGATTAAGCAACCTTTCACCCGGATCTAATTAACACATCTCTACTTCCCCTCTGGCTTCGATACCAACGACGCGGAAGCTTACCACTGAGCTAAAAGCTTAAGCTGGTAGCTAGGGCTCACCTCTTAATCCTTAGCACTTCACCTCAACCCACACCCGGCGACGTGGGGGGCACACCCACGGTGGGACCCACGAGTGGACCCCGCTACAACAGGCACATGTGCACGCTCAATGCGTTCAGGCCATAAATCCCACTTCCTACTCCCCCCTGGAATCGAACCCCTGACATGGCCAAGGCTCTGATACCAAAGACGCGGAAGCTTACCACTGAGCTAAAAGCTTAAGCTGGTAGCTAGGGCTCACCTCTTAATCCTTAGCACTTCACCTCAACCACACCCTGGCTGACGTGGGCTGGGCACACCCACAGTGGGACCCACAGAGTGGACCCCGCTACAACGGCATGTGCACGCTCAATGCGTTCGGGCCATAAATCCCACTTCCTACTCCCCCCTGGAATCGAACCCCTGACATGGCCAAGGCTCTGATACCAAAGACGCGGAAGCTTACCACTGAGCTAAAAGCTTAAGCTGGTAGCTAGGGCTCACCTCTTAATCAAAGACGGAAGCTTACCATCGAGCTAAAAGCTTAAGGCGGTAGCTAGGGCTCACCTCTTAATCCTTAGCACTTCACCTCAACCACACCCTGGGCCGACGTGGTGGGCACGCCCACGTGGGACCCACGAGTGGACCCCGCTACAACGGGGCACGTGCACGCTCAATGCGTTCGGGCCATAAATCCCACTTCCTACTCCCCCCTGGAATCGAACCCCTGACATGGCCAAGGCTCGATACCAAAGACGCGGAAGCTTACCACCGAGCTAAAAGCTTAAGGCGGTAGCTAGGGCTCACCTCTTAATCCTTAGCACTTCACCTCAACCACACCCCGGCCGACGTGGTGGGCACACCTGATGGGACCCACAGTGGACCCCGCTACAACGGGGCACAGCACGCTCAATGATTCAGAATCTTTTTCAGAAAGGTTTTTTAAATTCATGATCATTACTGTATTAACAGATGATGAATCATGAGCTGATTTTTGGGGAGTAGAAGGGGTTTCAAAGACGCGGAAGCTTACCACTGAGCTAAAAGCTTAAGCTGGTAGCTAGGGCTCACCTCTTAATCCTTAGCACTTCACCTCAACCACACACCGGGCGACGGGCCGGGCACACCACGGTGGGACCCACGAGTGGACCCCGCTACAACGGGGCACAGCACGCTCAATGCGTTCGGGCCATAAATCCCACTTCCTACTCCCCCGGAATCGAACCCCGACATGGCCAAGGCTCGATACCAAAGACGCGGAAGCTTACCACCGAGCTAAAAGCTTAAGGCGGTAGCTAGGGCTCACCTCTTAATCCTTAGCACTTCACCTCAACCACACCCCGGGCCGACGCGTGGGTGGGCACACCCAGCGGTGGGACCCACGAGTGGACCCGCTACAACGGGGCACAGGCACGCTCAATGCGTTCAGGCCATAAATCCCACTTCCTACTAAAGGCCATAGGAAGAGGAAGGTTAAGGCATGGAAGTTCCTTAACCTGTTTTTTGATTTGTTGAACAATCTTTGTATGAACATCCGTCCAAGGAGATGGATTGTTCTTAAGACGTTCATGGAGTGGTTTAAGAAAGTTGCTAAGTTGAGGAATGAACTCACCACATAATTTAAACAACCCGAAATCTCGCAATTGATTTTTATCAAGGATCGATCGGGAAACTTATCGCAAATTGAATAAATCTTTTTTATCCAGAATTCATGGGAACAAAAAAGGCCCGGCTAGGTACTAACTGGTCGGAAATTTTGAAAAAACAAGTTTTTTTATTCTTTAAATTTATTCTATAATTTTCTATATATAATATATATAATAGAATATGTTATATAATAGAATATATATAGAATTCTAATTCTCTACTTCTCTAGAACATAAGAACAGAAGAGTAAACGTGCTAAAGAGAAAGAAATAAAAGAAAAGATCGGTAGTAAACTACGCTGATCTAGTTCATAAAAGAAGAGAGTAAGAGATGCGGATGCGGGGGAAGACATAAAGAGGAAAACGTTTATTGAAATTCAAACACACTTACATGGAAGGAAAGGCAGAAGAAAGCTTAAAAAAATATTTCAGGGTGTTGAGTGGTACTAAAAAGATACTTCAGGATAACGACTGGAAAAAAACAGTCAATACCATAAAGTATCTTTTTAGCACCAGTTGGTCCTAAAAAAATATTTTAGGGTATTGATTAGTATTAAAAGGATACTTCAGGCTATTGAAAAATTCTTCTGGGTATTAAAAAGATTTTTAAATTTTTTAAAATTTAAAAAGTAGGGTTGTGTGGCACACTATGGGATGCTGGATTGATCTCATGGCTGAAAATCAATGCTACTGAGGGACGTTGAGACTTTCGATTCTGAGCAAATCCGGTCCCTGAACCATATTGGGTTTGGCATCAACCTGAGGTCTGATTTTGTGGAGACTTCGGGTTGCACAAGACAACCGTAGGTAGGACCGGACTTGGTCCAACTTCATGTATGTAGTCAAGGACCTCCATGTTTTTTTTTTTTGTCTCAATTTTTTTTTTCTCAATGGGAGATAAGATTTCAATCTAATAATCACAAATAACACAATAGAAAAACTATAATAATGTAAAACTCATCTTAAAACATTAAAATCAATTCAATTCAATAGTTTTTTCTTTGTTTTTATATTGAAGTAATAAATAGATATTCAATATAGTAGCTGAATGACTATAGAAAAAATTCAAGTCCAGTGGATGTGTGGGTTTGAGGAGAAAAACAAGGTTAATTTGTGAATCATTGTCTCAGTGAAGCAATAAAAAGCCCTCCATATACATTACATATAGTAAAATATGAGGGTGTTATCGGGGGCGGAACCAGGAATTGAAATTAGGGGGGCAAAAAATTATAGAATAGAACCTAAGTGTTCATGAAATTACATTCAACCCTATAAAATTTTTAATGTTTTCATTTTAGTCTCTCTATAAAACTTTTAATGAGACTAAAGTGAAAAAATTAAAAATTTTATGAGACTAAAATATAATTTCCTAAAATTTTTGTTTTGATTTCTATAATTTTAGGGGGGACGGGGGCCACCCCTAGCCCCACATGTAGGTCTGTCCCCTGGGTGTTATCAAAAAAAAAAAAAAATCTGGTTAGGCTAGACCAAACCAATTGGTCTGACCCCTTAGTCCCTAGTATAATTTAACCCTTATTTATCTTTTACATATTTTGACAATTTTTTTCTATCATTTTTCTGAATAAAAAAGTACTACTAAATGTAATTATAATTATAATAATAATTGTACCTTAAATAATCTGCATTTGACTGGCTCTTATACCTAAACATAAAAAAGATTTGACCTTGCCACCCAAGACTGAATTGTCTCACATATCGACAGAAAATGAGCATCCCCATGCTGTGTCTTACATCACACCCACTTCTATCTTAAATTTCTTTTTTGTCTTTTCTAATTATTTTTCTATTTTCTATTACCATATGTGCAGTTTTTTATCAAAATCATATGTGCAATTTGGACTATCCAAATTTAAAAACTTGACTTGTTAACAGTCACATTTTAAAATCGTGTATTTTAAATTTGGGAAAAAGACAAAAAATGCCTTCAAATTATACAAGACTAATTTTTAAGTATTTAGGGACTATACTCTAAGATTAAGTTATGGACTAAATCACCTATATACATACCCTTAATTTGAAATACAATTAAAAAAAATAAAAATACCAACTGTTTAAAAAGTAAGTAAAACCTTATTTTATCAAACCACAACAACAATTAAGATTTAATATAGCACAACTATCCGTCCAAAAAAGGGGGGGGGGAACAGCGACAACTAATGTTACAAAATTTCTTGCTAAGTACTCTCTCTGACCTTTTTTAATAAGCACTTTTTTTGTTTGATTGTTAAGATAAGCAACTTTCCTTCTTTGTTTTATTCGTTTCACTTCCTTTTCCTTTTCTATCCTATTAAATATATATCTTTATATAAATTATCTACCACTCATCACTAATTCTCTTTCATTTAATCATTTCTTATATATTCTCTCTCATATATTCTTTTATTCATTCTCTCTCCTATCCACTTTTTATAAATAGGAACGGAAAATGATACGACATTTTCGACACATTTATTATTTTTAACTAATCTAAACCGACCATTTCTCTTGCACAATGAGGAGAAAAATTGCTTATAAAAAAGATATAATGAAGTAGTATAAATGATAACAGCATTTTAACAAATAAACTTTTTATATGAAAGTATAATTATATCATTCATTTATTATTATATTTAAATTTTTATATGAATATACAATCATACCCTTTATTTATTATTATATTGACTTATAAGTATATAATATATCAAATAAAAAAATTATAATAATAAAAGAATATATAATTCTACAATCATATAAAAAATTTAATGCTATAAATTATAAATAGGATTCAAATAAACTTACTCTCTCTGTTATGCTATATGCAAGTAGTAGCAGAGGAGTCATGTCTTTCTTCCATAAATTTTATGCACGTCTGGCAAATGCTCAAGAGTAGAGCCGGTTCGAGTTGGCGTTTGAGAAGCATATTCATACAAGCCGAGATAAAATTTCTCTCATATACTTACCTTGTATACCATATATTATCAACAAACATGGTTGGATTTGGAACATTCAATTGAAAAGACTCTTTCTCACATACAACAATTATCTATAATGTTATGACAAAATCTAATTAACTAGTAATAATTGAAAACCATTTCTTTCAAGAAAACACATTGGGGTCTAGGGCACAAAACCGCCTACAAACTCACTACAGAAAATCCATTACTTGGGGCACAAATAAGAAACAGGAGAGAACATTGCCCATGAGTTTTACAACGCTAGATAAGCCACACAACAAAGGGTGTACAGAAAATAATTTTTGAAACAAGATAGGATTGTCGATCCACCAAAATATCATAGTGCATAAAATAAGGCCTCATGCCCAAGCATGGTTAAATATTCATCCCAAAACAGATATCAAAATGATAAATATAATATCTCAAAAACATGAGGACCCTAAAATGACAATATAAAAATCAATATAACACCAATACCAAAAGAGGCCTACAAGGCTTTCAGCACCTATACATCTATGGCTGCTTCCCTTGGCCTCTAGCAAAAATAGAAGCTTCACCTAAAAAATGTTAAACAACGACGGGGTGAGACATAAAATCTTAGTAACCAAAATCAATTTACAAAGTATTCAATAAAGGATTGCAAGTTAGAGAAACAAGTTTAACTAACATAATAATAATATTCTCAATAGTTAAACACTACATAATACATTCAACGATTATAACCATCCCCACTCATCCATTCTACTTCACCTTATATCTTCTAGACGTGGTACGGTTTATCGGTGCTAGTATATCCAGGCCAAATGTTAGCTAGTCACTTCAAGAATAATATCTCTTTCCATGCCACCATCAATGTATTGTAATAAGGAGTTGTCCACCCAAAACACTCAACTCAAAATTCGAGCCAGGAATGAGAGAGTCAATAGGCACAATTTCACCATATGTCTTCCACACAACCCAATATAACTCACAACAGAAAATAATATATCAATATAGTTTTCAAAACAATTTTACAATATTGTCATTCCATATACAATATTCTATCACAAATATTATAACTATCACAACAAGTAACAATCTTAATAATAATCTCTACTAATATATATAAGTTGGAAAATACATTGTTTCACTAAACTAAGTTCATATTCAAACATACACATAATTTTTTAGAACACATACAAATAGTATAGATGAAAGTAAAGTTTTGAAAACGTCTGACAGTCTAAAACATGCATATAGAATAAACTAACCACGATTACCTCAACTCCAAAATAACCTTAACTTGAATAGCAAAGCACGAGCAATTACCGGTCACAAGAAAGCTATACATTATCAATGTAGATACCAATCAACCAATAAAATAAATAAGTTATACAATTCAACTCCCAAAAAATGTTCAATTTCCTCTACAACCATTATCCTGAATATCCTAATTTTCTTAACAATTCTTACAAGTCTCCCTGCAAGCATTATTACCCCAATATAGAATACAATCGTTAGGGGATGCATCAATTTTTTTTCGTAGTCCAAGCCTAATCTGTTAATAATCTTCTTGGTCTCATAGAAGGTTGTGGGAATGTCTACGTCATGGAATGCATCTTGTAATAATTCCAGAAACATTGACATTCCCTTATTAGTGATCCCACACAATTACTTGATATAATACAATTTGATCAAGAAAGATAATTTAGAGTATTTTCGATAACCTTGATACAAAGGATGATATGCCTCATCTATGAGGTTGAAAAATTCCTGAGTTGCATCATTCCTAAAAAAAAAAAACAGGGTCTACACCTTGAAGTTCTGCAGTGAAATTGTCATCTTGAAAACCAAACACATCATGAACAACATCATTAACAAGATCACCTTGATCTACTTGAACTCCTACTTGTGAACTTCGAAGAAGACAATCATCATATCTCATACGTGGTTTCTCACCTTGAACTCCCCAGAACATATAGTCTTCCAGGAAAGGCTTCATAAGCAAATGTTCTTTAACAACTTCTCGTGTATACCACTTCTTAAACTTGCATCTACAACACAGACACATGATTTTACCATTATAGTTGGCATGAGAGAATGCAAAATCCAAGAGAGTGTTCAATACGGCCAAATATGTTGGAGAATTGCGCTGCAACTTGATCCATGACTTATCCATATGTAGTGAACAAAGTTAGGATAAAATATAGGTGAAGAGAGAATTTTTAGTTCTTTTAATGACGTGTGTTGGATGCTTAAATGCAACATTAAAGACTTTGTAGCGATTAAAAAACCACTACTATAACTACTACAAAGTTAATGACATTATGTAGCGGTTAAACAACTGCTACTCTAACTGCTACAAAATTCATAAATTTGCATCGATTATTGGGAAAAAAATTGCTACAAATTTCAGCTCGTTTACATTATGTAGCTTTTTATACACAGCCCCCATACTCGCTACAAAATGAAGACTGTTGGCGGGTTACCAAATTCAAAGTTTAAAATTTAATATTTGTAACAGTTTTTACTGTAATCACTACAAATTTGTGATCGTTGTGGGTGGGAAACTTAAAATTTAAAATTGCACATTTTATAGTGGTTTTACTTTTGAAGTGTTACAAGATTGGTGGATTTAAAGAAATTCAAATTTCAAAATTTTCACATTTTGTAGCCGTTTTAGTTAATAAAACTGCTACAAATTGAAATATATATAATTGAAGACTTGCGAAAATATTTTCCTAGTCTGTTGTCGATAGGTATTTGTGGTTCAAGTTGGGATTAATCAAAATCCAGCATCTAGTTGTAATTAAATTGATTGTGTCCTAAATGGACATAATTCATAAACTCATTTTCTATTTAATTAGTTTCTTCAAAATCGTGTTTACCATATCAAAATCTTGCTAACTTGTTAGGCATATAGATTGTTTGCATCAATTTTTGTCTTTATATAAATTACAACTAGAAGAAATAAAAAATCAAATGTCGATATCATAAAATAAAAGATAACTAACTATTAAAAAATATAAAAATGTCATAAAATAGAAATGGAACCTAACTAACTATCGAAGCCCGATCATCGGGTCTTTTCTCAGGGGAGTAGGATCACCAAGCTGACTAGAGGTAGCAGTACCATCGTCACCAGCAGGAGGATGAGGAGGACAAGGCAAACTTGTGGGATCAACAATGAACTTAGGCATAGGAGGGGGCTATGGAAGCTCCTCATTAGGAAACATTCGACTCCACGCCTCTTATGAAATCCCAACACTGGGACTGCTGAGCGTACCAAGTGTCGGCCCGGTTCTAAAACTGTTTGGCAATCTCTTGAGCCTTCTCCTTAACCATTACTTGAACCATCTGCTTCGTCAACCTTTTAATGCCAGAGGTCCTTGCTGGAGAGGTATTGACCTCAGAGGTGGGGCTCTTGCCGTAGACAATTCTAGGCTTGGTGCCTATTCCCATACCCCTACAGCGTCCAGGGTGCTTAATTAGGCCCAACTAGCTTTCAAAGGGGTAATGGGATCCATAGACCCTTGTGGCTCTAGGTTTGGGAGTAATTCAACTCATTGCTGAATCTGCTCCTGGTAAACGCATTTTATAAAAAAATTAATGAAACAATTTAATCTAATGTAAATAAGTTACATAAATTATATCTATTTATGTATATAACTTACAATGGCATCTTTTGCTTGCTGAGAGGTCAGTGTCCCATCCCAGTGTCTTTGGGTGTATGTGAATAACTCCCCATAGTCCGTCCGCGGTTCTTCTCCTAGATTTCCTCTCCTAAAAGAATTAAAAAGATATGAACTTATTTGTAGTAAAAATAAAACAATTAATAAAATGATAATGTAAAACTAAAATTAATTTAACTTTAAAAAATACCACTCGTTGTATGTGACAACAAATGTCTTCAATTTCCGCCATGTAATAGAACCTTTCGCACTTGGCTCCGGGTGTTTCTCGAGAAAGAACCTACAGAAGATACAAAACATTAAAAAAATATTTAAAAAAATATTAATTATGAAAAAAAAATTATAATTCTATAAAAATTGTCCTATCCCTTTTGGCTCCTCCTGTATTGGACAAAACTCGCCTCATCTAATCTTTGGGACGTAGTCCGGCATGCTCTCGATCAAGCTCGCTTTTGCAAAGGAATCGTCACATCCTTATTCCTCTTATGGAAGAGACTACCCTTCGGTTCTTCCGGCTATCCCTCATCTTGATCGGTGAGTACCACTTTGGCGCAGGGCATTTACGACAAACTTATGTTGGATCACAATTGAATTACTAATTAATTAATTAATTACAAAAGCCATAAATTATAACTTTTTACATCTATATTATAATTAAATACAATTAATTACCATCACAACCTCATCCCATGCTTTGTCCTTCGGCTCCTTCATAATTTGCTTTCAAGTCCGAAAGTGGATAGGGAACCGCATGACCAATTCCCGCCTTTACCTCGTTCAGGTATTGGTTGAAGAGAGGACTACAATTCCCAATCGGCTAGTCCGTGGCCTTATTCCACGAAACTATGACATGTGGCCCCTTCAACTTATTCACACCTACCACGTCCAGCTTCTTATTGGTGATGTTCCCCTACAGATCTGCACAATTTACCACATTTTTTATTAAATTTAAATAAACTTTTTAATAAACTATATGGCATTTAAATATTAAATTCATTAACACAATAATTAAATTTACCTTCGTCTTCCACCTCAAACCCGGTCACTCGCGAAGAGAAGGGTCGAGGGTTCCCTTGGTCCCAACCCTCCTCTCATCCAGGAACCGCTCCACCTCACTAATGGGTAAGTTGATGTCAAACTCATCATTTTGCTCACATCCTATGGGAAAAGTTGATGTAGTTGGATCCCCTACTGCAATGGCATGGGGACATTTCTACCCCATGCTCCCCTTGACAGCCCCTATCACCACCCCCTCTACTATTGCCCCTTTGCATGGTGCTCTACCATGTATCACCTCCTTCCCTTTCTCTAAATCTCTCCTTGAAGCCATAACTCTGTAAATGTTGTAGCTAAACGTCACAAGACAACGCATGAGAATGAAATTTGCATGGTGAGAAAGAAACTTGCGTGGTTAACTATTTCGTGGAAGAGAGAGTTTAAACACTTCAACTTTGTAGCAGTTTTACATCTAAACCACTACAAAGTGTAAACATTTGTAGCAGTTTATATAAAATCGCTGCACTAACCGCTACAAAACATGAACCCTACCTCGTGCACTGTGACATTTTGTGGCGGTTTTATATAACCACTAAAAATGTGATTGACTATTTGCATTTTGTAGTAGTTTATAGAAGTAACCGCTGCAAATTTAATTGATTATTTGCATTTTGTAGCGGTTTTTCTTATAACCACTACAAACGTTCAGTTATAGAAAGAAACTGCAACATGAAGTCAAACATTGATTTGAAAGTAGTTGCCAACTACATGAAAAAATTCAAATGAGGTACTAGGTAACATGTTATGTATCATGATACTAAACACAGGCCATTTGTATTTTTTCATGGGCTGACAGCTACTTCTAAACCAATATTTAGCTTCATGATGCTAATTCTTAACCCATAATAGAATAATTTGTGTTGGAACCTCTTTATATAAGCTTAACTTTGTAGTAGTTCTATAAGTAACTGCCACAAATGTAAGTATTCTTTTGCGGTTTTTACGCCTAACAGCTACAAATGAGGAAAATTCTTTGCATTTTGTAGCTGTTTGTACATACAACCGCTACAAAAATGCAGACTCTTCATGTTTTGTAGTGGTTTTTGCTTTTAAATCGCCACAACTTTCACACCATAACATGCCCAAGAATTTTAATGATGGGGTGAAAATAAAAAATATTTTATCAGAAATAAAAGTACTTGAAATATAATATAGACATAATATACAAAAAATTGAAAAAAATCTATTATAGAAATTAAGAGCACTTCACTTGACTCTTACTTTATGTGTTTTCATATTGTTAAACTCATATATAATTGAATCAGTGCTAAAACTCAAAATAATTTCTTTTTCAATGTATGTAATCAAAGAATTATCAAGAAATTGGTCTTCCATTCACACATTCCATTTCGCGTAGATATATAGTTCACAAAATTCCATATCACACATTCCATTTTGCAAATTCCATATCATAAATTGCCTATCACAAACTCCATATCATAAATCACAAATTTTCTAACTAAACCCTAACTTTATTTTCCTAAAATCAAACACTCAAGTAAGAATATAAACCATACAACTTTTACTCAAGCCTCGTTAACTCCATTAATAGAAAAATAATAATCTAGAAGCCGCAAAATTTCAAAATTTAACATATTTTTGAATTTGTCATAAAAAAAATTCCATCTAACTAAAAAAATAAGAAACTAGAAAGATAAACTATATCAATTACCTACACACCCAAATAAATCTCCTTCTTGTAATCTCCTTTTCTCATTAATTCATTTAATTGGTGGGCTCCCCCATTTCTCACACACAAACACAAACACATATATGTACATACATATACATATATATATATACACACACACACACATATTCGTTACAAAATTGGTACCATATTTTGTAGCCGTTTACAAAGTTCATTCCTTAACCAACGTACGACTTGGGGTGAGGAGTCCCGTTGTAAGTTTGTAGCTGTTTGGGCCTAAACCGCTAGAAAATATGTCATTTTGAGCGGTTTTATGTAACCACCGCTACAAATCAACAGGTTTTTGTTTTTTTGTAGTGCAAGTGTTTGTTCGACATGCAAATCAACATTTTGCATCATCAGGTCGAAGATGTGATTCTTACCTTGAGAATTGTTTTATCTCAAGGAAATTTATCAGGAACCCTTCTTGTGAGTGGATTCCTAGAGAAGCAGATTTAGTAGCCGTGGGTGTTGCTAAAGCTTCAGTAGATGGGTCTTACCCTTCAATTCGGTCATTTCGACATGTAGGGATCCGTACACGCAGCGGAAGGAATTCATCCAATAAAATTTTATGAATCCCATAGAAGAGGATCTATCAACGGCGTTTAAATCGGATTGGTTAGAACCGTACCTTTGTATTCGTGTGCGTCTTGTTCGATACGATCACCAAGAGCCGACTCAGCGAATCCACTCCCTCTACTGGTATCCACACCAACAGCAGTGTGCTAGCGCCTTCAACGTCTTACGTCTCCTTGCTTTTTCTAGGTTTCACTTTCGCAACTTTCTAATACGTCTTGCAAATTGTCTCTTAGAGTTTTCAAACCATACTAGGCGTATTATATATTCAAAACCAATTTTTATTTATTTTGAAATTTGAATTTGGATTAAAATAATATTAATTAAATCTGTCCAACAGATCTAATCTAATCTATTTATTTAATCTGAATTAAAAGCCTGCTGATTTAATTTATCTTTATAAATTAAATCTGAGATATGATATCTTTCTATTTAATTAAATTTGAGATACCATATCTCTATTTGTTTTAGTTATTTAATTTATCTAATAAATTAAATATAAAACAAATAATACATAATAATATTATTATCTACATAAATAATAATAATAATATTTTTGAATTTATATTATATATATATATATATATATATATCCACCATAGATTAAACTTTGTAGTCATTAAATCTTAGACATATCTAAGATTCAATGAATCTAGACATTATTGCTCGTATTGGGCTATTCTTGTGTGCAACCCTGTAGGCCCACATGAGATTGGCAGGGGGCTAATATTGTACCAGCCCACAAGTCGCAAGCGGCCTCTAACAAGACATTGCGACTGCCCAACTAATATGAGCATCGATAATACGATACTATCTATCATACAATCATGTTACGTCCCTTTTGTCCCACGATAATTTGGTCAAGGATGAAGCATGGATAATGTCGACCTCCTGTTCTTGACCATTACTTTCTCGATTCTTGAGTAGTCTAACAATTGAAATAGAAACTCCTTTCCATCGTAGTATGACCATACATTTCTCAGACTCACTCATCGAGGGGCCCAGCATTATCTTTCTATAAATGTGAGGGACAAATTCTATCTTGACCATTCATATTCCTCTGCATGAAAACCACTAATCCCGATTGAAGCCTTTATCATCACCCGGTCAAAGGTGACTTTTGACTAGGTCAAAGATCAGTGACTCTCATGTAAGAATCCATGATGATCTCAGATCAAAGGGCATTGTGACGCGGTTATACATGAGATAAGTTTGGTGACTTAATCCACGCAATTTTCTCATAGTGGGTTGGCCAAAGACAGTTTCTTACAGTGCCTATGACTTTGATTCGTATCTCCATACTTCATCAAAGTCATACTAGTCTTATTTCATCTTTATTCCCGCATAGATGACCGATCAGAGACATTTATGACAATCTTTATGATACGTCCAAGGATACCGTTATCATAATAAACATGCAAATGATATGATAACTAAATAGAAAAATACTTTAAATAATAATAACGTTTAAAGTACAATGATCTACCTCTATGGCATAATTTCCAACACGACACTCATTTCAGTTGCAGAAATTGTTGCTAAAGGATGCTTAGAAGTTTCTCATTAGGTTTTGTTGCTTAGATTTATCTCTTTACTATTCTGTTTATTTAGTTGCTTTATATATGTTTGCGTTTGTTGTAGCTCATGTTTTAGTTTATGTTCTGATTTGTTGTTCTAGTTTATTTGTTTCGTTTCTATCTTCTTAGCACAAAGACTTTTGTACTTATGGGTTCATGATTAATGCATTTTTGTTGGCCAAGGAAAAAAAACCACGTGATTTGTGGGGAATCATGATCGGACGGCCATCATCACTTGTGACGAGGATAAAGATGATTCCAAATACAATAAAGCTCAGTAAACGACAAGATTTGCGCGGAAAACACCCCTAAATGACAAGGATCCGACTGACTGCAAAACGTGCATTTCGTCAACGAAGCGGTAAATAACTAAATACTAAAACAGAATCTCTTAGTATTTTCCCTTCCAATATCAAGCTAATTTTTCTATATTTCTATTATCAGATTTTTTTTTCAACGAATAAATATTTTAGAAGAATTTAAAATCTGATAATCAAAATATAAAAAAATGTTAATGGAAAAAAATATAAAAATATATATATATATATCAGTTGAGCCTAACCTGACCAATTTTTTTTTTCTTAAAAAAAAAAAAGCCGAATTGTGAGGGAGAACAAAGAACCGGGTTGGCTCAACCCGGGTAAGTATTTGGATACGACCCATCCGCTGGATTGCTGTGTGTGCAATTACCCCTACCGCCACTAGGTCCAATTCCGAGGTGAAGCTCACCAGCACCCAGCAAGAACTTATCCATCATGACCGCCATGTTTGGTATCAAAATGTCATCATGAGAGGCCAAGTCTAAATCATCTTCAGGGAAAGGGCTCGTGGCTTCAGTGCTTAACATGGGTTCATCGGTGCATTCGTCTTTTGCCGCCACCGCCGACAAAGGCGTCGTCGGGGAACGCTGTGAAGATGACGATGCCCGGTTCACGTTAGTGCTTGGTGATCCAGATTCATGAGAGGCGGGTTGACGGGTTGTCGTCAAAGACGACGGTTTGTTCCTAGTACTTCCGGCAAGCGAGTTCCGATGGGTAGGTCGCGGATGCGTATGTTCTCCGGTGTACGTGACGATGAACATATCTGGTTCAGTATTGCTTCGTTCCACTTGCTTCCGGGCCCCACAACCTTTTAAACTGCTACATCTATAATAGTTCCTGCGATACACAACACAATACATCGTAACAGGCCCAACCCAGAAAATTTAAATTCAGTTTTCCTGAGAAAATGAAAAAAAATAAATGTGACAAAAACTCAGAAATTAGAGATGTTCCTAATCATATACCTGGGATATGGAGAGCCTTTAATAGGCTTTTGACCGTATTTTCTCCAGGCCCAAGAATCTGCGGTGAGGTTTTCCGCTGTTACATGGCAAACCATTCTTCTCTGTTGACTCTTTCTGCAGAATTATTACAAAGAAATCCTCCACTTTTAGCCACGAACAATCACACAGTGAAAGATCAATCATATATATTCACACACTTTGTAAAATAAGAAGATTCCAATTTTCAAACCTTTTTCTCGATCTGGTTGTTGCTTGAGTAGCTTGCGTATTTGGTAAAGTCATAACCGAATTATTACTACCGCCGCTGCTGATTTGACCTGGCGGTGTTAGAAATTGCTGTTTCTGATGAACTAGTTGTTGTAGTTGATCTTGAATTTGCTTTTGTTTTTGGAGTTGCTGTACATGTTGGTCATGGAATCTTTGAAATCCAGGAGAACTAGTGGAGTTTGAGGCTTGTGGCACAAAATGAGGCCTAGTATTGGAAGCGTAAGAAGAAGATGCAGAAGTATTTATGTTATTATTAATATTATTACTACTGGACCCTGGAACTGCAAAATCAGTGAAAGAGGAATTGGGATAGATGCCACAACCACTAGTAGAGATAGTGGTGGTTGTGGTGGCTGCAGTGGTGGTGGGGATAAAGGGTCTGAGCAATTGGTGTAGTTCTTGGAACCCATTGGTTGTGGGTTGAATCAAACTGGGATAAGAGAAGACGTCATTTTCTTGCTTAATTAATGGTAAACGAACGTCCTTGGATGAAGAAGAAGAAGATGACGGTGGTGGAGTATTGGTGCTGGTAGCCGCGGCGGCGTCGGAGGATCTGCAACCTCGCACCACGGCAGAGAGATCCCAGTCTTCTTCACCCATTTTAGTGTGATGAGGACAGAAGCGATTGATAATATTGAGAGAGATCTGTAGATTCCCACATAATCAGAGAGTGTTTGGTCAATTTGGCGCAAAAACCAGAACGAAATAGAGAAGAACAAAGGACGGCGCTGACTTTTTGGGCTATTGAAAAGGCAGGGAGAGAGAAGGAATGGAAGAAGCAAGAAGAATGGTGGTGGCGCACTGGCTGACTTGGGCTAATTCTTAATTATTTATACTCAGAGAAAAGTTTTTTTTTAAGAAAAATGAATAACATAAATGAAAGTGAATTTATTTTGGGCAACAAATCATACAATATTTAGTGTTATTATTATAATTGGATTCTACCTACCCAGTTAGAGATAAACGCTGTCAATTAGAATATTTTTTATTTAAATTTGAGATTTTATTTTATTTTTTAAATAAAAAATGATAGGTAGGGGATGGAAAAGGGTTTAATTGTTTGGGGATGCCTTTTTGATTGACTTGGGATAATGTCAAAGCTGGGCCCCGCCAAAGGTGGCAAGACGAGGATGAGGATTCTGATGCTGTGAGAGATGCCTACTCTACATTATTGGCCACTTATAGTAGTACTCGATGTCCTATTGGTGTGCGGGTCCTCAAAACATCGTCATGACAAGTGTCTCCCACGCGCATCTCATGCGAGTGTGAGTTGTTTGTTTAGCCCCCAGAGATGCTCCTCTACACCCGTGTCTTACCTTTTCTTTTTCTTTTAGTTTTTAGTTTTTTTTTCCCATTAACAGTGTCTTGCATTTCACGCTCCCACACCCCACTGGACCCTCCAGCCAAAATGATAAAACGAGATACATATAAAACCGATTCTGAATTAGGACTAAATTGGGGTTTAAAACATAAACAAATTACAACTTTTGAACACTTAAAAAACATCTAAAACAAGAATTTGCTGAGAAAATATATTTAGGAGTGTGGATGAAAGGGAATATATATACGCACACAAGGAAGAGAAGAATTTTGTCTAGAAATATATTCAAGAGGGTGACACTAGAATTAGAGCTAGGAAAACGAATTCGAACCCGTCGAGAACTGTTTCGTTTAGGTTTTGAATTTGTTAGGGTCCTATTTGATATTTTTGTTTTTAAAGTGAAAGTTGGCCTAAAAGGGCTAGTTCTGTAACACCGGCCGGCCAAGGGCTTTAAAAGGCCGTCCCTATAAGGCCAAGGGCCGACCCTTTTTTAGTCCCTATTTTTTTTAAAAAAAATATATTTTATATTATAAAAATATTATTGATTTTTTATACGTTGTTAATGATGTTATAAATATTTAGTTTAGAATACATATTTCTTACTAATTTTATATTTATTGACTTATCTACTAGTGATTGTTTTGTCCATATCTTATATTGTTTATTTTGTAGTCTTTTTTTGAACATTTTTTTTGAACAATTTTTATTTTGTTGTCTACTTACACTTTTCAATACATATTTATAAGAAGTATTTTTAATTTTTTTTAAGTGTCCTCATTAATTATTTGTAATTGTGGTATGTCGACAATAATTTACCTTTAATTATGACTTTGTGATTGTGTTTGTTTATTATATGATACATATCGTTTAGACCTTAATTTTGACAACATTTATGTGTTAAATTAAGACTTTCATTGTGTCAATTTTATTTCTTTATAAAAACTAAACATTAGTAATAAATTGATAAAATAGCTTCGGTTACGCCGTAGGCCCGACCTTGATCCTAATGCTCAAGGGTCGGGCCTCAAAAAAATAATTTTTTAGCCCACCCTTTTTATGCGCTCTACCTATAATTGATTTGATTAGGAGAAAACCGAAGAGAGCTAATCAAGGAAAAGGGGCGAAGAGTCTATTTGGTAGTCCCCAAAACCTAGGTTTTGGAAATAAAACCTAGGTTTTCTCAAAACTCTGCCAAATTTTCTTCAAAATCTATTCTCCACTCAAAACCTAAGTTTTGGGGTCAAAACCTATCCAACTTTTTTTCACTTTCAGCTCTCCTTCCAAAGTTCAAAACTCAAGTGGGACCACCATCATTGCAAAAACAAACCCCCCCACCCCCCAAAAAAAATACCCTCAATTATATCCGCTAAACATTCTTGTCTTTCCCAACACGGTCGTGCAAAAGAAATTTCGTTCTCTCTTCTCATCTTCATCCTTTCTTCTCCGATCGCCCCAAAATACACGAAATACTCAAAGATACATCTTTGTGGCTAGCAGCACAGAGAATTCGCGATCAAAGCCAATCCCCAATTTCTCTTTGTCACCAATATATCCAGATTTCGTCTATTCTTGTTGGAATTTTCACGGCTCCTTCTTACAGACTCAATTTCTAGTCGTCCGGCGTCTCTAATCGACACTTTCACCAAAGATTCAATGAATTTTTTTCCCATGGTAGAGAAGAAAGATGAACTTACCAGCGAATCAGTCCCATTCAACCATCCACTCTACCTCCATCCGTCCGACACGCAAGGCTCGCCTTTGATTCCTCAAATCCTTACAACAATTTTTACAAAATTATACTTGAAACATATTCCACATCGGCTGAGCTTTGGTACGTCAAAAATAGTTTATCAATGCTAGTTATGTCCTAGCAATTGGTCTAGAAACTTTAACCCTAGACATTTATAGTTCATCGCTCACTTTTGTGTTCAGACCTCATACATGTGGCGTCACACATGTAACAAACTAACAATGGTTCTCCTAACACATGTAAACCTTTTATATGTGAAGATGGTTTAAAAACTATGATCGGTACGATTTTGTAAATATTAATATAATTTTAAATCTTTCAAGTTTCAACGTTGTCTAAATTATATTTCTAGACCGATTATAATATAACACTATTTTGATATAGATAAAATATTTTAAAAATTAAAACATTTAAATTTTTATAAGACCCAATGCTCATACAACCGATTTAAGCATCCTTCTAGAACCTGCCATTTTTTATGACTAGTCTTAAAAAAATTTTGGGTTTCGGTCGTTTTAGTTTCTAAAGTAATCTTCTTTAACGTGTCTCTTCAAAATCTGTATCTTATAGGAGGAACTTAAAAAAAAAACAAGTTGAGAGATCATTTGTGTCAGACGGGAGGCATGATATTCTAACTGTTGCTACATGAAAACACGAGCATTCGGCTCGTGTAAGGGGAGTTGGAGGATGTTAGTATTTAAGTGTCATAGAGACAATATGTAAGGACAAATCATCATCATTTCTACGTTGTAGTATTTCATTATTAATAAATGAGCACATTTTATCTTTATCATATTTATGTCTCGCCTTTATTTTAAGGTAAATATGTGTTTGAAGATAAAAGTCATAGGAATAGAACATGTGTTAATCTTGAGGATCAATTATGGAGATCATGATCATGAGACTCAAGAACACTAGATATCTATTGACTAAAACTTGTTCCTAGTCTTGAATTACCAAAAAAATGGCATTGATGATCTCAATAGACTAATACGACATCATCTACATGTCTAAGATACAAGGTACAAACCTCATGAAATACAAGCATAGTGATGCCTTAGCTAATGTTGTGAGTAGATATGTTGAAGAACAGATAGCACTGAGCAGACCTGCCGAGAGACTCCAAAAAGACTCACTGTAGAGACTATCATTAGATACGTAAAGTCTCTCATCGCTTGATAGTGCGGATTATCCTGGACTTAAGGATGTCATCAAACACTATGTCCTAGGGTTATACTAACTTGGATACATGAGTATAGATGGAAATGTTGAGAGGATTCACAGTCCGCTACAAGGGATTTGTCATTCAAAAGACCGGTAAAGCTTAGATAGCTTCTAATTAACTCGGGAGTCTGTGAGCACAGTAAGTTATCATGAAGAGTCATTCAAAAGACATGTAAAGCTTGGATAGCTTCTAATTAACTCGGGAGTCTGTGAGCATAGTAAGTGATCATGAAGAGTCATGATCCATTATAAAGTTAATATAAATTTCTAGTTCTGTGAATTAGCTACATTTAGTCAATTAAGAGAGATGACACTCTATCTTTGCTCTTGACTAAATTTGAACGATGATGTGAGGGATGATGCTTGCACGGTATCCAAATATAATAGGTATATCACTTGATCAACTCAATTAGTTCTTGGGTCACAGAGCATTGTTAGTGTCTTATGAGGTCATTAAATAAATTGGGTCCATTAAAGGAGTTTTAAGTGGTCCAAGTTTATTTATGTCGATAACTAATTGGGCTTAATGAGTCACATACAAATGTTATTCCCGATTGTTTAAAATTAGCAAATTTGGGTCAATAATTGTTATTGAACTTTATTAAGAGTAAATGTGTAATTGGGTTGGAGTGAGACTTCAATCCCAATAAGGAGAAAATGGCGTCATATATGGTGTCCCTAGTGGAAAATCAGTTTCTCCACAAAAAGGTCTAAATGTGTTGGAAGACCCAACGAGGTCTTAGGCTAATATATATATATATATATATATATATATATATATATATATATATATATATATATATATATATATATATATATATATATATCGGGTTTATCGTTTGCCATTTCACTTGATATTGTAATACCCTAATTTTCATAATTCATGTAAACATTGTATTTTGGTAAATAAATTAGCAAAATACAAAGGTGAATATGTGTCTCAAAGAAATATAGTCTATTGATTATATTTTTGTCCAAATTTTACTTTGGAATTAATTAACCAATGGTTGATTAATGAGACCACATATTAGGAGCTATAAAATATGACATAAAATCACATGAAATAATAACTATTTTAAATGCTCATAAAACGAGAAAAGGGAATAGGGAAATACTTAGTTTAATTGTTATCTATTAACAATTATCCTTAACAAAATAAGCTTGCACTAATTGAGATTAGTGGGCATATATAAACACTTGTTTAGCATTTTAAATAGCTTCATGAAACAACTCTAAAAATCCTAGCATTTCGTTCAGATGTGAAGAATGCGAATCAAAGATGATGAAATAAAATCATTATATATATATATATATATATATATATATATATATATATATATATATATATATATATATATATATATATATTGGAGTTGAAATTGTTGACCAAGTCTTGTGAGGAGTTTGGATAAAATTTATTATTAAATAATCATGGCATATTTAATTAATAAAAGAGCACATTATATGCTTATTAAATGGAAGGACGTCGGCAGCCAAAGTAGTGGTGGGGATTGAATGTCACAAAGTGGAATTTAATCTAATGGTTGTGAAGAAAGAAGAAACTTTGGGTGACTTTGGTAATTACCATTGTGACCTAGGAAATGATTAGGAAAATTCCCTTTCATGTTTGGAAGTCTGCATTGCTTTTTAAATGCAAAATGGAGTGGAAAACATGTTAGGGAATAAGTTTTGAAATCAATGGATTAAGATTGTGAAAATTGTAGAATTTTCGGTTTTTGAACTTTTCGGAGGCAGCGAAATTGATGCTATTATTTTATTTATCAAATGAAGTCATTAAATCATGAAATTTTACAGGAATAAAGTAGACATATAAGGCTTTCCAAATATATAAAATATGTAACGTTTTGATTTTTGAAGATAAGCCTTGTTTACTGTATTTAAATCTGAACAGTGTTTGAAAACGCAAAACCTGAGAATGATACGTGATATTCTAGCTTCTAGAAATATTTTTTCTTGAAAATAGACATGTCAAGAGTGATGAAGAATTTTGCAGCACCTCATTTCGATTTTTGTAGAATTAATTATGATTTTTCAAAGTTAGTAAAAAATCTGCACAAAAAATCTAGTATTGCGTTTTTAAGGAAATGTAAGAGTAGAAAGGTAAATTAACTCTTAGGATATTATTCTAAGTGATATGGTAATATGTTAGGATATCCGAGGAGTCTGGGGTCAGATTCAAAAGGTCGAGCGTTTTGGTAACTACACGGTGAAAGGTATGGACGCTTACTGTAACTTTAACTCTAATGTGTCTTGTATGCTTATATGTGATGGATGATTCATAAAGTCATGGACAAGACTAGGTCTTGGGTCATGTACTATGGCTAAGACTCGGTCTTAGGTCACCTGTTTATATACATTCAGTTTGTGCAGGTTATAGTCATGATAATGTCGTATGGTTGTTTTCCTAGCATTGAGGACACATGGATTCGTGGCACAGGGTGAGTGTGAAAACGTTGTGAACATTACATTTGCTGTGTGCTATGTATTGTTGTGCTGTTAACATTACATTTGCTGTGTGCTATGTATTGTTGTAACCTTACATCTGCTGTGTGCTATGTATGGTTAATGCTGAAATGTAATGAATATCTATCATACATATATTGTATATACTTGAGCATGAGGTTAACTGTTACCTGAGATTCAATGGATATTGAATCTCATCCTTGACTAATAGTTCAGGAAAGGAACCTGGATCTAACGAGGCATCGATGGACGGAGCCGTGAAGAGGCACCGATGGACGGAGCCGTGAAGAAGTACCGGTTGAGATAAGAGTCTGAAGAAGGTCAATAGGGACTAGTTTCTGGCATGAATCCGATAGAGTTATTTCAAACCATGTGGTGCTTAAACTAAGAAAGGGTTGGTCTATGTGGTTCAAGTCATGAGTCGCCATGAAAGGCGGGGAGATTTCCACTAGACTTTACCCGGCTTGGCCAATGAGTTTGATTAACTGTATTGGGTTTTAAGCCACAAGTCTAGTTAAGGCTTAGTTTAAGATTGTATAGTTACCATGTAAGAGTTGTAATTATACAAGTTTTGTATTATTTGTTGGTTATGATTAGTTTTGATGATGTGTTATATAGATGTCATTCTTAAGAGCAAAAAGGTTGCATACTACATTGATCTTCTACTTTGACTAATTCTTATATTTAATGTAGATGCAAAGTTTAATAATGAAGAATGATCAAGAAAGAAGAACTTGCACTATATGTGTTATTGGAAGTCTCCATGATCAAACAGAAGTTGGAATGAAGCTTCATCATATTTGAGCTACAATGGGCTACACATGAATAAATGCGATCTAAAGCCAACACAAGATATTGGAAGAAGTTGAATATGATCACCTTACGGATATTGAAGAAGGTAGAAGTTGCGTAGAGAATGATGAGCCTAAGTTAAATGATGAAGAATGATCAAGTTGAGAGATGGAAAAATGAAGAACTTGCTGAATGGAATGAAGACATCATTATCAAGTTCTTATATTGATGCTAGAAGCCTCCAAGATCATATGGAAGTTGGAATGGATCAATTCGAGTTAAACAAGCAAATATGAGATTGTGGATGAGCAAACTCGAGCCTCCAAGTATTAAACTCAAGTTTACTACCTTGCAAGTAATTTGCCTTTCTCGATATGTCCAAACTCGAGCTTAGCACTCTAAACTCGAGTCTATAAGTGTCTTCAGCAGCTTTGGTGTTTCGGACTAGGCAAACTCGAGCTCATCAAGACAAACTCGAGCTTACGGCGGTGATCAACTCGTTTCACGTTCAGCACAGCAACGTATGGTAATTTGATGATATCTTCCAAACCAGAGATCCAATTGAAATGAAACCAGTGGCATATGAAACTAGACTCCCAATGCGTCATTTTGATATAAAATTCAAGCCCAAAGGAGTTCATATCAGAGAGTTATAAATTGTGGAAGTTGACAGAGAAAACCATGCCACACAGAAAACCAAGCTTCAATTTTTTGAGTGTAACTCACTATCTACAAATTCAATTGAGCTGAAATCAGTGGCATTTGAAAGTAGACTCAAATAGCTTTCCATCAAGAGTTGAACCAACCAAAACGGAGTTCAGACCAGGGAGATATGGCCTTCTAAAGTTGACCAAGCTCGCTGAACAAAGTCCAAAATCAGCCAAGCCAAAGTAGCAAGCTCGAGCTTACAAGTAGCAAACTCGAGCTTACGGGTTACGAGAGGAAATGCTGATTTTGAAGAAGTCCAAACTCGAGCTTGAAGTTACAAGCTCGAGCTCGAGAGTTCCGGAGAAGAAATGAACTTTGGGAAAAAGCCAAACTCGAGCCTATAAGTGACCAAACTCGAGTTTAGCTCGAGACAGAGTGCAAAACAGTCCCGATAAACACCCAAACTCGAGTCTATAAGTTATAAGCTCGAGCTTGAGACTTCCGAGGCAAAAATCCAAGTTCAAAGAAGACCAAACTCGAGCTTACCTATATAAACTCGAGCTTGGAACCGAACAGATTTACATCTCGATTCAAGAAAATTCACCATGATCGAAACATCATATCTCATCAAGAACATCAAGATGAATACTCAAATGATTTATAAAGCTTCTTAACATCATTTATATCATTTGTGTATAAGTTTCAGGTGATTAAAGTTTGAGATTACATCAAACTTGACGAAACCAAAATGTCATAAGCATGAAGATGAAGGTTCTTGCATATTTTCGAAACAACAAAGAAGGCAAAATTGAACGAGAAACTTGAAGAAACAATGTTGAATGCTGAACGGTAATGTTCTTCAATGGATTCAAATGTTCAATGTCCTTTAACTTCAGACTTGAGAAGATTTGAATTTGCTTTAAAGTCAAATAAAGCAACTCCATGAGCCACTTGTATTATTTTATTATATCTTCTCAAACAAAGCAAATGGAAGACAGCCTGGAAAGTAGGACAACCATTCTCCAAGTCAGAAAGCTAGCCTCCAACGTCCTAAAACAGCTGGACAACATTATGCAATTGCCTCCACTAAGTATCATGGGAACACATTCTTGAGGAGCCAACTTTCAAATATTCAAATCGCAAAGATTCCCAATGACTATATTCTACTAAATATGGTCAACAATGACTATATTTTCGAATGGATTCAAGTCTCAACGGATATGCAACGGTCACAAGCTTCAATTAGCATAAATACCTGAAGATTTGAAGTCTCCATACGAACATAGAGTACACAAGAGCGAAAAACGCAGAGACACAAGCCGACATCTTCAAGATGCTAATACTCGATTTTCATATCATTTACTCTCTGTTCTTAATGTTTACATAGCTTATCATAGAGAGTGAGATGACTTGTAATTGTGCTTCGGTGCTTATCCATCTACTTCGAGAGAGAAAGAGTTATTGTACACATCCTATCATTCTATTCGTGAGATACTCAAGATTGGGTAATCTTGAGTGGGAAACACATTGTGTTGATTACGGCTTGTAAGGGGAGTGAATCCTAGGGAGAGGATTACTCGAGTACGAGTGTGTGATCAAGCAAGTGTATTGATTACGTTTGTAAGGGGGAGTGAATCCTAGTGAGAGGATTACTCCAAGTACAGAACGTGTAATCAAGTTACAAGAAGATAGTGGATTGAAAATCTCAAGTGAAGCTTGGGACTGGACGTAGGTCAAGGATTGGGCCGAACCAGTATAAATCGGTTTGCATATTCTCTTCCCTTATCTCTTATATTTCCAAAGACATATACCGAATATCTATACATGTTTGAATGATTGACTATTGCTTTATCAATCATTATTATTCGTCATTCAAACCGCTTTCAATAAGTTGCGAAAAGTTTTTCAAAGTTCATAAAGTCTTAACAAACACCCAATTCACCCCCTCTTGGGTGATAGCCTGGTTTTTCATTTGGTATCGAGCTAGGCTCTTGTTTAAAGGACTTAACCGTCTCAAGAGTTTCAATGGCTAATTTTGGGTGCTCTACGTTTTCGTAGGATTTGATTTTACCATTCCACCGCTTTTCAAAGATATTAGTTTTTGGTTTTGGAAAGCTAGAATGACTAGTTTTATCAAAGCAACGATTTTTATATGTGGAATGTTTTTACAAATGCTTTTGATTTCAAACCAAGAAAGGATTGGACAGAAAAAAGACTTCAAGATGTTTTCATTGAACATTAGAGCAATGAACATATTATATACGGTGCCTTAACCGAAAATGATTTTGAGAAAATCAAGTCTTGCTCTAGTGCTAAAGAAATTTGGGATACTCTTGATTTTATATATACTTCTAACAATTGTGTTGAAGTTGAAAGTGTTGAAAGTTCATCGAAATTACAAACCGCACATTTATGGATGATGAACAAATGGAAGAAGGCGAAATCGAGAGAATGCTTTCTTGATTCGGTCAACACAAAAGAACAAGAGAAAAAGGATTCCCAAGATGAGCTCATTGACATTTGTGATCAATCACTATCCGGAGCTCTAGATGAACATGAGGTAAACAATTCCAATTCTTCTTGTGTAGATAAGAAAAACGTTTTTGAACAATCGCATAGAAGTGTTTTTCAACCATTTACCGATTCTATTTTGAAAAACAAACATATTTTCGAAAATGATCTTTGGAAAATCATGTGGGAAGAATGAATGTTCAAATAAAGATTATTTGAAGTCTTACTCTCATCACCAAGACAATACTTGCAAAAATATTCACAATAAGCATCATTCTATTATTTGCAATTATTGTGGTAAACTGGACATATTTCTTACACATGCTATATTAGGAGAAATTCTACTTGTGAGAAATAAATTTGTTTGGGTTCCTAAAGGACAATCAAGGTCCATTACTAACAAGTCAAGGACCCAAGTATAAATGGGTACCAAAATGTCCATCTAGTGTAAGTGTGCGGGACAATTTGAAAATCAATGGACATAAGGATACCGAGAAGATGAAGAAGAATCCAAGAGTTTCTCATCAACCTAAAAGGAAACTCACCTCGAGTTAGGAGAACTTGTGGAAAAGCCATTGTTGGAACTATAAAGTTTAAACATCAAAGGAAGCAATGGATACAAGCAAGAAGAGTATCATCTACCTCAAGAATGAATTATCACATAGTACCATTCAACTATCATGAGGAGAATAAGAAAAGAAGGATTTCTTGTGCACAAGGGAAAAGATTATTGCAGTCTACATCATGTGAGAAAGAGTTGCTTCATCCCAATACTAAATTCAAAAAGACAAAGTATCAACGAATGACAAATTGGGTGAGCGAATGCAATCCTTCAAGTACCTAAGGCTAAGGTATGCAATGGTAAAACCTCCTATGCTATCATCTGAAATAATCATTGAGGTTTTATATCTTATAACCTTAGGAATGAGCATTGCAAACTATTTGTTTTTTAATTGGGTTTTTACATCCTGATATATGTATTTTTAAATAGATTGCAATGTTCAATAGGTTGAACTCTTTATGCATTCATGATGATTTGAAAACAAAGTATTTCTTTTATGCATAAAGTCATGTCTAGTTCACTATGCTCAATTGTACTGAATTAATTATATTCATAAGAGCATGTGAATTTTTGTTCCTACAAGCTAACGATGATTGGATCCAAGTAAGGTTGGATACCAAGAAAGAAGAAGATTTATATGGTTTTGTAGGAACAAAGAAAGCTTCTCAAGAATGCAGCATAAATGATCCATATCTTGAGAATGCTAAATAAGCTATGCTTGTTATTGATGGTGATTGCTTGAAAAGAAGTTATCTATATCAATCCATCTCAACCAAGCAAGCTTCTATGAGGACAAGAGGAATTACGGTGATATCTAATTCTTACCTCATACTATGATTATATGAAGTTCATTTTTGGTTTGTCTTGGGTTAAGTTAAAATGTTTTGAAACTTATTCAATTTCAATCAGCAATTTTGTCAAGTGCCAAACTCGAGCTTGGCTATGCAAACTCGAGCTTGCCCCTTACGTAAAGCAAACCAAGCTATTTTGTATTTTCTAAACTTGAGCTTGGTCCATAAACTTGAGCTTGAACATTTTTCAAAGTTTACTCATATTCGAGTAAGCTCGAGCTTATACTTGTAAACTCGAGTTTAGGAAAAGTTGGGAATTTTATCAAGTTACTCAAATCTCAAACTCAAGCTTACTATTTTTAAACTCAAGCTTGCTTCTTCCAGAGACTTTTCTCAATGAGTTTACAAATGTGTAAACTCGAGCTTGCCGTTGCAAACTCGAGCTTACCTCTGGCGTAAACTATTGTCAAGAGAAAACCTTTCCCTAAACTTGAGCTTACCATTTTCAATGTAGAGTTTGTCTTTTTCAAAGAATTTACAGATCATGTAAACTCGAGTTTAACGTTTCAAACTCGAGCTTGCATCGAGAAACTTTTCAAAGTTTTCCTAAATAGCAAACTCAAGCTTACCTTTCTAAGCTCAAGCTTACATTTTGAGGATTAAAATTATTTTTGACATGAATAGTGTCAAACTCGAGCCCGCTCACTAATAGACTCGAGTTTGCATTTTGCTCAAAATGTTTTTCAAGATGGTTTCACGATAGTTTCCTTGACAAAGCTCTAAACTCGAGCTTAGATACGGAAACTCGAGCTTGGTATCTCGAATAAAATTTCCAAACTCAAGTTTGCCTTTCAAAACTCAAGTTTGAGTCAACCATGCTTTTGAAATCACCTTGCTCGAACTTTTCAAAAACATCCTGTATGATCTATATACTCCATATCATCAATCACTAATATTCCTAACTGTGTTTAATCAATTTGTTAGTGAGTTTTTGATGATCAAACAAGTGAATTTGTGCATAACTTTTTGATTTTATATTTTTGAAATGCACAAGTGTAAAATTTGTTTGGATTTCAATTCACACTGTTGTTTTGTGAAAATGCATACATATGTTTTTGAAAATTATCCATACTTTAAATGCATTTAAATGATGTTTCAAACTGGAAGTTAATATTGTATCTTGAATGTTGGATATGCTTCAAATTTCTCCACTTGAGTTTTTCAAACTAAGTTTTTCCTATCATTCACATATTGACCTTTGGTATTCAATATGATGCTTGAACTCCTCATTCTTCATTCTCAATCAAGTTAGATCTTATATCTAACAAGTTGATTATCTATATGAGTTTCAAGCTTATCTCCGTAAAAGAATTCAATTTGTGAAAGTCTTATGCTTATTGAATAAACTCTTATTGGTCAAGTTACTCAAATATACATTTATCTTCATCCATTTTCGAGTAACTATATTCTTGCTTTGAATATTCATATATTTCAAGACTCTATTCTAAAAAGCAATATTATCTCTTAGACAATAGCAAAGTCATTGTGCTCATATATTTCTATTGTGCAAAGCATGTTTGAAAATGCTCTACCTTCATGACTTTTGCTTTTGAGAAAATTCTTTTACATGTAAACTTCAATGTTTCACATGTTCTCTTAATCTTGAAGCATTCTCGATATATTCTTTAACATGTTGACTTCCACCATGTTTAAAATGAACATTGTTTTCAAGCATGTTTCAAAAATGAATCTTTCATTCATGAAAATTTTGATTTCATAACGCATTATCATATTTTGAAAGAACATTCAAGATTTGAAACACTTTGCATATTTCATTATCATTCTTGAAAAATCTGAGCTCACTCATAAACCGTGAATTGATAAATGCTTATCTTTATGGATAAGATTTTCTATGCTCTTTGATCAAACTTACATGCATTTTATCAATGACATCTTTTCTCGCATAAAAAGTGTATTTACAAAGTGTCATTGAAAAATAACATTCTTGATATCATTTAGTTGTTACCCTATTTTGATTCATTGGCTTGAATTTACTTGATTGGGCAAAACTATGTTTTGATCTTTGATTGTTATACTCTTTGCTCCAATTGTTAAATTATAAGAGCTTAAGAGTTGTTATGTCTAATATTGTATGGACTCAAGAATCATTGGGTACCAAAGAACATATATTGTTGCGGAGTTTACCAAAATGTTCGTTGTTGAATACAAAGAACATAGGCAAACAAGAATAGACCATCTCGGTGGCTATGTCTACGCAAATTTGTGACAATACCGAGTGACATCCCATCACTAGCAAAGAGGCGTAGGAGCATACCCGCTTGATGAGAAGCTATGAGCGTAAACTAATTTCGAGATCCTATTCAAAGCTCATTTGGGATTTCGCTTATAAGATTCATTAAGAGCAATTGGTGGTTGTAATCTAATCTGTTGAAGCTCATTCAAATCGGGAGAGCCTCGTATTGATTACATCATCGATAATGGCTAGCCCGGCGATCCATTTATGGATTTCAGATGATTATGACTCAAGTAATTACGATATTACTTGAGTGAGGTATTGTATTATGCATATGTCATAATCATGCTAGGCTAACTTGATTTCATTCATTCCATTTTATTTCATGAATCTTAGCCTAAGCGTAATCATTTATTTAAAATGATCCTTATGCCTTAAAACTCTTTTATCATCATAAAAAGCATAAGTGATTTCTTCATACCAATTTCAAGTCCATCCATGTGAACTTGAGAGTTCTTAATTCGAGATACCATGTTATGTCCATTGGAGTTAGATGAATTCCAGACCTCATAACACTTGGTATCACATCATTATTTGGTATCATTAAAGGGAGCTATAACTGTTTTATTCATGCATTCATTAAGGGGGAGCTTCACTTTCATATATATGTTTTATACTTTAAAAGCTTATCTCCTTCATTTGAAGAAAACCCCTTTTAAGCATACTCATCTCGTATTCACTATCTTCTATTAGTTTTGATGATGAGTTAATTTCATATTTGAAAATATCTAATATTTTCCTTTCACTATCCTTATTTGAAAATTTCATTTAGAAAGGAATACTTTGATATTTGGTTGCACTAACAAATCTCTTTTGCAAACAAAGTTTTCCATTTGTAGCAGAAGATTTTGTTATGTGTTACAACTTTCCTTAATGCACTACAAGGAGAAACTATTAAATCAAGGAAGGATGATTTGATGTTCAATCACATTGAAGCTAAGGAAGAGGAAAACCTCTTGAAGCAGAGACAGACATGTTCATGAGAATAGCTATATGAAGAAGAAAAGGAAAAGGATGGAAATGATATCATGGAACAAGGAAAGCAAGAAAATGGACTTCATCGATCATTCATCATTTGCAGAATCTTCATGAGCATTTCTAATCTCTATCTTTTTATATTCAAGTAGAAATGATGCATATGTTTGGTATCTATATGCTTTAAGTGTGAAAGATTTATTGAAAACCTCTCCAAATTCTTTCACTTTTTTTTTTCATAAAAACATTCCAAATTGCATCATATTTAAAATGAAAACACTTTCAAATCGAGGAGAGAAAATCAGTTCTTTGACTCTTCTAACTGGGTTCATATTTGTCTCTATAAGCATTTCTTCTTTACTTCAACTTTTTGCTAATGACAAATAAGGGGAGAGAATGGCAAGAAAAAATATGTTGCATTGTTGCATTTGATATACTTTCATATTCATACATATTTTTCATATAGTATTTGCCATCATCAAAAAGGGGAGAATGTTGGTTATGATTAGTTTTGATGATGTGTTATATAGATGTCATTCTTAAGAGCAAAAAGGTTGCATACTACATTTATCTTCTACTTTGACTAATTCTTATATTTAATGTAGATGCAAAGTTTAATAATGAAGAATGACAAGAAAGAAGAACTTGCACTATATGTGTTATTGGAAGTCTCCATGATCAAACAGAAGTTGGAATGAAGCTTCATCATATTTGAGCTACAATGGGCTACACATGAATAAATGCTGATACAGAAAGCCAACACAAGATATTCTGGAAGAAGTTCAGAATATGATCTTCTTCCGGATATTGAAGAAGGTAGAAGTTGCGAGAGAATGATGAGCCTAAGTTAAATGATGAAGAATGATCAAGTTGAGAGATGGAAAAATGAAGAACTTGCTGAATGGAATGAAGACATCATTATCCAAGTTCTTATATTGATGCTAGAAGCCTCCAAGATCATATGGAAGTTGGAATGGATCAATTCAGAGTTAAAACAAGCAAATATGAGATTGTGGATGAGCAAACTCGAGCCTCCAAGTATTAAACTCAAGTTTACTACCTTGTGAAGTAATTTGCCTTTCGATATGTCCAAACTCGAGCTTAGCACTCTAAACTCGAGTCTATAAGTGTCTTCAGCAGCTTTGGTGTTTCGGACTAGGCAAACTCGAGCTCATCAAGACAAACTCGAGCTTACGGCGGTGATCAACTCGTTTCACGTTCAGCACAGCAACGTATGGTAATTTGATGATATCTTCCAAACCAGAGATCAATTGAAATGAAACCAGTGGCATATGAAACTAGACTCCCAATGCGTCATTTTGATATAAAATCAAGCCCAAAGGAGTTCATATCATGAGAGTTATATGAATTGTGGAAGTTGACAGAGAAATCCATGCCACACAGAAAACCAAGCCTCAAGTTGTTGAGTGTAACTCACTATCTACAAATTCAATTGAGCTGAAATCAGTGGCATTTGAAAGTAGACTCAAATAGCTTTCCATCAAGAGTTGAACCAACCAAAACGGAGTTCAGACCAGGGAGATATGGCCTCGAAAGTGGACAAAGTTGCAAGCTCGCTGAACAAAGTCCAAAATCAGCCAGGCCAAGTTTACAGTAGCAAGCTCGAGCTTACAAGTAGCAAACTCGAGCTTACGGGTTACGAGAGAGGAAATGCTGATTTTGAAGAAGTCCAAACTCGAGCTTGAAGTTACAAGCTCGAGCTCGAGAGTTCCGAGAAGAAATGAACTTTGGGAAAAAGCCAAACTCGAGCCTATAAGTGACCAAACTCGAGTTTAGCTCGACGAGTGCAAACAGTCCCGATAAACACCCAAACTCGAGTCTATAAGTTATAAGCTCGAGCTTGAGACTTCCAGAGGCAAAAATCCAAGTTCAAAAGAAGACCAAACTCGAGCTTACCTATATAAACTCGAGCTTGGAACCCGCAACAGATTTACACCTCCGATTCAAGAAAATTCACCATGATCGAAACATCATATCTCATCAAGAACATCAAGATGAATACTCAAATGATTTATAAAGCTTCTTAACATCATTTATATCATTTGTGTATAAGTTTCAGGTGATTAAAGTTTGAGATTACATCAAACTTGACAAAACCAAAATCATGTCATAAGCATGAAGATGAAGGTTGCCGCATATTTTCGAAAAACAACAAAGAAGGCAAAATTGAACGAGAAACTTGAAGAAACAATGTTGAATGCTGAACGGTAATGTTCTTCAATGGATTCAAATGTTCAATGTCCTTTAACTTCAGACTTGAGAAGATTTGAATTTGCTTTAAAGTCAAATAAAGCAACTCCATGAGCCACTTGTATTATTTTATTATATCTTCTCAAACAAAGCAAATGGAAGATGACCGGAAAGTAGGACAACCATTCTCCAAGTCGAAAGCTAGCCTCCAACGTCCTAAAAAGCCATTTGGACAACATTATGCAATTGCCTCCACTAAGTATAACAAACATGGGAACACATTCTTGAGGAGCCAACTTTCAAATATTCAAATCAAGCAAGATTCCCAACAGCCTATATTCTACTAAATGGTCATAATGACTATATTTTCGAATGGATTCATGACTGAACAGATATGCAACGGTCACAAGCTTCAATTAGCATAAATACCTGAAGATTTGAAGTCTCCATACAGAACACAGAGTACACAGAGCAGAAAAACGCAGAGACACAAGCTGACATCTTCAAGATGCTAATACTCTGATTTTCATATCATTTACTCTCTCGTTCTTAATGTTTACATAGCTTATCATAGAGAGTGAGATGACTTGTAATTGTGCTTCGGTGCTTATCCATCTACTTCGAGAGAGAAGAGAGTTATTGTACACATCCTATCATTCTATCTGTGAGATACTCAAGATTGGGTAATCTTGAGTGGGAAACACATTGTGTTGATTACAGCTTGTAAGGGGAGTGAATCCTAGGGAGAGGATTACTTCGAGTACAGACGAGTGTGTGATCAAGCAAGTGTATTGATTACGTTTGTAAGGGGGAGTGAATCCTAGTGAGAGGATTACTCCAAGTACGTAACGTGTAATCAAGTTACAAGAAGATAGTGGATTGAAAATCTCAAGTGAAGCTTGGGACCGGACGTAGGTCAAGGATTGGGCCGAACCAAGATAAATCGCTTTGCATATTCTCTTCCCTTATCTCTTATATTTCCAAAGACATATACCGAATATCTATACATGTTTGAATGATCGACTATTGCTTTATCAATCATTATTATCGTCATTCAAACTCGCTTTCAATAAGTTGCGAAAAGTTTTTCAAAGTTCATAAAGTCTTAACAAACACCCAATTCACCCCCCTCTTGGGTGATAGCCTGGTTTTTCATTTAATAAATATAAAAAAAATACCAAAAGACCATTCACTAATTCCACTAACTCCCAAAACGATGTAGTTTTAGGGTTAGGGGAATTAATGAATAGGGATGGAAATAGGCCAGGGGCCTGGCCTGTTCGGAGCCTGGTCAGGCCTGGCCTGTCAGGCTAAAAGGCCAGGCCAAGGCCTATTTCAAGGCATGTTTTGCTTAACAGGCCAGGCCAAGGCCTACCAGTAGGCCTTTTAGGCCTAACAGGTCGGCCTGTTATAAGGGTAAATCTGGAAATTTATATTTACTCCCCCCGCCTCTCTTGAATTGAAACGTTGATCTTGGCTTCTTTCAAAATTAACCTAACCTTGTTGCTTTCCGTTTCGGCCGCTCCTCTCACCCAAAAACCTAGCTTCGTATAGTGTTCGGCCGATCCTCTCACCACCGACAACCGACAGAACGGTATGACACCCTCCTCTCCTCTATCTCGTGATCTCCAACTCGGTAAGCATTTGCTTCTCTTCCTCTGCATTCTCAGTTTCTTCCTTCAAAACCAAACTCATGAAGAAATCTATTTGTTTAAGTTGTTTTTACTCTACTAGCTTTAGTTTCTTCGATTCTCAATTTCTTTGATCCTCAGCTTTAGCAATTTTTTTGTTTAAGCAATCTTTTATTTATTAGTTTCTTCAATTCTCAGTTTTTTATTGTTAGGTTATTGTCAGCACATCAACTTTCCTATTAAGAATCGCGGTTAGCACTCAACGCTCCTCTGATCCTCCCCATAAACTTCGAGAGGTAGCCAATCTTCCTTTCCTATGATCTTTAAAATTTTATCGTGCCATTTACTCCTTGATATTTGACAGAGAATTATTCCCAAGGGAATGCCTGCGTTGAATTTGAACATTGTTGTGTGCACTATTACTTGAGTTACTAGGCTCAACTCTCGTGACAACATTTGGGTGAAGTTTATGGGAGAGGAGTTATGATCGATTTAAAGAAGAGCTATACATTTCTACTCGAACCGATTCGTTTATTTGTGTGGCTCATATTGATTGAACTTTTAGAATCCTAGTATCATGTTAAAGGAAATCAAATGACAAATTGGTAGGCTCGAAAAAATAATTCCGCCCTTCGCATTAAATTTTTGTTTCATTTATTATGCTTCCTCAATACTTAGTTGAGATAAGCATTCTCCCCTCTGAAACTGCCATTCTAGTTTAACGCCACACCAAGAGAAAAGCCCGGAAAATGTTTTTGTATAATTTATTTCAAACATTAAAAATGGTGAACTTGTTCAATCTGATTCAGTTAAAGGTAGCTGCGTGTCTTTTCTTTTTGGCCTGAAGCTGTATATCTGTGTTGATTGAAAATCAAGAGGTGATGAGAAACCCGCTTGCTTATGGCCTTACTCCTTCAGGTATCAATAGACTGATCTATTATCTATATTTCATTTTGCAGTATTATCGAGTTTGCGTTGCTATCCGCCTCTTTTTAGGGTATAACTAGCAAGGTCATTTTTAAAACTCAATGGTACTTGAGGGATAGTGGAGTTATGGGCTTATTTCAATATGCTAAATGTTTTAAAGGTAAGAGTTAGAATAATTGATGGATGCTGCCTTGCCAGCACATGATTTATCTTACATTTTAAGTCTTCTCAAGTTCTGTCCGAAAAAAAAAGTTTTCTCAAGTTACACACAATGTATAATTGTCTAATTTTATCTTCTTTACAAATTATTTTAGTTAATCTGGGTTAATGCTTGAGTGTTCGTACATATTAACTTTGTTTCTATTCATGTTTTAAATATTAGTTTGATCAAGATGCATTGATAGGCATTTAAAGTACATAGCTGGTTATGAGACAGTGCAGTGTCATGCACTTTATGGCTAGTACTTGTTCATTAGGAGCATTTGTTTGGTTTGTAACTTTTTGATGCCAAATGCTGATGATATTGCATTTGTTGCAGGTTCTTTGTGCTGTCAACTATTGTTTCTTATCATCGTTAATTTCTCTCATGATAATAGTGGATTAGATAGGTATTCCAGATTTCCAGTACTGCATTATAATTATGTTTCATGTTTCATGTGCAACAAGTCATCACTTCACTGTTTAAACATCCGTTTGCAGGATTACATGTGACTAGTCTTTCAATTTTACTGAATATCTGCATTGATTTAATTTCATTGGCTGTTAAAATGATGTATTTTAGATCATTAGGAATAATTTATGTAAGGCCTGTTTAAACTAGGCTTGTTTTATTTTGCTAAAACTAGGCGGTTTTTTGCTTTGTTTACGGTGTGTCTGTTTTTCTACTGTTTATTAGCCTGTTTAAGCATGTTTTTCGTTGAGGCTGTGTGGCCTCTTAGCCTAAGTACAAGATTTTAAAAATACAGCCTCTTAACAGCCACAAAGCCGGCCAGCCACGATACAAGCCAGGCTCAGGCCAAAAAATAAGCCACAGCAGGGCCACAGGCCAGGTCAGCCTCAGGCCACTTCCTTGCATAACAAACCAAACTGGTTAAGGGTGAAGCCTAGCCTAACCTGGCCTGATTCCACCCCTATTAATGAAGTGTCTTTTGGTAAGATTCATATAATAAATACAAAAACAAAAATACCAAAACACCCTTCATTAATTCCCCTAACTCCCAAAACGACGTAATTTTGGGGTGATTTGACAAAACCTCATGTCAAGTGACATGACAAACGATAAACCCATATGTATGTATGTATGTATGTATGTATGTATGTATGTATGTATGTATGTACATACAGACACACACACACACACACACACATAAAGATTCAATGAAGATTGGATGAATGTAGGATAAATAATAAATAAAGATTGAATTAAAAATGATTTTTGCATTTTAGTTTAAGAGATGAATGTGATCCATAATCTTAAATTATTATTCAATCAATCAATTAAAATATGGATATGATTCATTATCTTAAATGATTGACTCAATCAATCAATCAAGAAATAAATGTGATTCATCATCTTAAATTCATTCATTCAATCAAGATATGAATATGATTCATCATATTAAATTCATTCAATCAAGACGTGAATTTAATATGACTTGGTTAATAAGTAGTTGGCTTAGCTTATTACCTAAAACTTCTTTTCTTAGTGCATAGGCCCACCAAGGCTATTTAAAAGAGGGTCTTGGCCGAAATTATGTATGCCTTATGCTCTTTAAATTTCGGTCATTACCAGGGAAATGCGCCATCCAAGAAAGGTAAAGTTCCAATCTTCTTCATCCTATCTTTAACCTAATTCCAAGAAACCACTACCTTAAAAAGAGAAAAAACCAAGGAAATCAAACCTCAACCTTGCCTTCGCCTAGCAAGCATCCAATTAGTGAGAGGTTTCAAGAGAAATAGTTCTCATTGCAATCGGATAAATTTGTGTGGATCAACGTTAGAAGACATCAACAACGTTAAAGTCTTCAACTGATCTAAGGTTATCCTAATCTCCAATAATCATTTTATCAAGTTATCCTAATCCCCAATAGTTGTTTTAATGAGTAATCCTGAAACTTATGAATATCATAAACTATTACGAATTCTCATGATTGCCGTAAAGAGTTACGGACTTATGATTAATAACTAATTAGCATAATGAGTTAGGGTTAATAATTCATGAGGGCCGTCAGGAGTTACGGATTTCCGCAACGATTAAACAAAAATTTTGTTGTCAACCTCATGAAACTTTGCATGAAAGTGGTGTAATAGGCAAAATTAATCATTAGAGGAGGGGTAGGCATAAGGGATTATTTGGATCAATCAAACACCATTCCTCAAGTGTGGTGACTAGGGAGGAGATGGAACATATTTTTTCCATGAGGGCGGAAGTAAGGAAGAGGCTAAAGCTTCATTTGATCCAATAATAGAAGCTCGATTGAGCAAGATGAAGGATAAAATGATGATGATTACATATCAAGAGATCAGTGTTGCCAAGGCAGATTCACTTGCACCTATATATTAAGATCACTAAAGGGAGTTGTTGTATTATATGACAGTCATCAAAGAGTCCTAGAATGCAAATTGCTGAACCTATTGACCTTTTTATGAAGGATCTTTTGAGACGATTAGTTGTATGTGGGAGTGTCCACAACTTGGAATCAATTGTACACCACCAACAAATATAAGATGATCAAGTCAAAGTGTTAGTTGAAAAGGTGATCATTGTTGATGCACCTATCCCTGTCCCTACTAGTGATTTGAAGATTGTGAGTAATATCCGGGTAACTTCATCTTGTGGACAAAAAACCTTGTTTCCATTCAAGCTGAGGAAACCTCGATCAAAATCTCAATTGTAGCTCCATCTAATGAACAAGTTTCACAGCCTAAGTTGAATGCTATGCAAGAAGTGATTCTTATGGCATATGATACATGCTTTACAACAAGATCGTGGTATGGTTGCAGTTGCAGGCAAGCCAGCGATATTGGTTTTTCTTGAGAGGGATGATTTAATGTCCCTGGTAACTCCTAAATAGGAGCTTACGGTAGCAATAATCCAAGTATTTTTTATGTAAGTATCTTTTTATAAGTGTAAATATCTTAACAATATAATTAAGACATTATAACTTTTGTTCTTGTATTATTGTAGATACATGAATCATAGGTTGGTTTCCTCATGCAAAAGCAATGTTTTGGATTCATTTGCCCATTTCAAATAACAGAAAAAGGGACTATTGCTTCTATCAGACACACATACTTATCAGAGAGGTTTAGTGAAACCAAACTTGAGTGTTTCTTGGTTCCATATGTGCATGGGTAAGAAGCAAATTTTTATTTCATAATATATATTGTTTGAATCAATTTTATGTATTACTAGTCAATTCTTTTATTTTCAATGATCATTGGCAGTTAGTGCTTTTATGATAGAAAAGTTATACCATCATCGTCTTATGCTCCCTTCACTACAAACCAAGGAATGAAATGAAGAAGACCATGAACTCGTAAGTTTTTTTTTATTACTAAATAAAGTAATGAACTAGCTAGCAATGTCATTTGAATAAGTAAGCTTTGTGATTTTGATGATAGGGCAATGAGGATATACCAACACTGGTCAGCGGTAAGCATGTGCATGAGGTAAAAGACCTTAAATGGATCACATTAAATGTTAGTACATATTTGTTTGCTTTATGACCTTGTTCAATAAGCTATGCTCTATACAGTTTTAATTATGTCATGTTCTTTTTTAGACTCATAGGTAACATGGGGATCAAACTTATTGGACTTTTATGTGTTGAGACACATATTTAACATTTTCACATTATACATGATTGGATTCACTTAAAATGTAAATGTGTATTTCAACAACTTTGTACGACTATACTTTTAATTTATTTTAACTTAGGACACAAGTTAATTATTTTTATGGCTTTGATGTTATAGATGTTTGATTTTACCGATCCTTTTCCTGAAGAAGATATTGACTTCATCTGCAAATGTTGTTGTGAATTCATTTATATCCTCTTACAAAAATAATGAATTTAGATCTTGTGTTTTTATCATGTATGTATTCATCATTTGAAGATTGTGAAACGTTGTATGTGATCTATAATGAATAATAGTTATTAGATCGAAAATAGTTATTAGATCAATTTTGTTCGCACGTGAATTGGAATATTGTTGGCATTATATTCATTTTCAATAATTGGTCAATTTGTATATTCATTTCCAACAATTTATATTCTTTTAGTTGATGATGAATATATTCGAGGGTGGGTAAGAGGAAGAATTAGAGTGGATATGTGAAAAAAACACGGAAAAATTTAGACCGGATGTTATAAATATCAGGTCTAAAAAGAATTAAGATGAGACTTTTAAGACCGATTTTATAAATATAAGGTCTAAATACTATTTTTAAGATGTGTTTTCAAAACAACCAATCTAAAAAAGTGAGACTTTTAAGACTAGATATTGTACACCGGTCTCAAAAGTCATACTTTTAAGATCAATCTTTTACACAATTGGTCTAAAAAGTCATACTTTTTAGACATAATATAAGCTAAGTCAGTCTCAAAATTAACAGATTTTTTAGACTAGTCAGATCGAAACCGATCCGAGTAACTAGTCTATAAAGTGAATTTTTACCCAGTCCAAAAAGCGATTTTAGTGCAATCACATTTTTTAAACATTCCCCTCAATGAAAGGTCTAAAAACAAGATGGTCTAAAAAGCATTTTTCTAGTAGTGACAAATGCTTTGACCCCATTTCAAAACATACCTTTTGTAGCCCCGACATTACCTTTCATGAGGATATACCTTTTTATCATAATTCTTCAATTCAAGGAGAGCGCATGAGTGATTCTGAGACTTAGGAACTAGAACTTAATAAAAAACAGATCTCACCTAAACCATGGGTTATGCTAATAGAGCCACCCTTACCTAAATCATTGAATCCTCATCTGAATCATTACCAAAGTCCTCACCTACACCATCACCTTCCTCGTCTCTTATGCCAGTCATAGAGGAACATTCAAGAGTAGAACTACTACAGATTTGTCGATATTTAACAGTTATTTTTACCTATATTTATTTAATTATTTTCAACCGTTAAATATTTGAGCGCTAAATATTTATTTTTAACGGTTGTTAATCATTAAATATAGGGCCATATATTTTATGGTTGTTTAAATACAACCGTTATTTTTAGGACACTATATTTAGTGGTTGTAAGACAAGGACTATTAAATTTACAACCTTTAAATATATCAATATATATTCAATGGTTTTTTTACTAATAATTGTGAAATATTGTGTGCAATACTTTATAATTAAAATTATGAACAATAAAGTGTTTGACATTAGTCTTGGTAATCTAAAAATAGTTTATTTGATGGTTGTAATTTATAACCATAAAATATTGTCATGAAGTTGTAAGAAAACCATCATATATGTGAAAATATATAACTATAATTATTGGTGACATATTTTTTTAAAAAAATTTGGTGATCATTATATTTTCGATCAGGCCCTATGGCTATTACATATGGAAACATCTGTGAATACAAAAATCAAAACAGAGATCCATTTCAATAACCACAATGGCTACTATATAGCCAAAACATAAACCAAAAGCAAATCTCTAGAATAGAAAAGTGAACCCAAAAGCAAAACCATATCTGAAATACCTAAATTAAGAACCTAACTAAGAATTTGACATACACTTAAACAAAAAAATGGCTACTCTATAGCTATCTACGGTGATTAACAGTCATAGCCAATGTTTCTATGACTTCTTCAATTTGGGCGGCGAATATTGCTCACAATACCTATTTTGCAAAGTACTCTAGTCAAGAACAAATTAAATATGTTAAAATATAAATGACTTTACTTTTAATTGAACTTAATTAAACACACACATATATATACATACCTTAGTATTAATAGAGGTGGGATTGTGGGTGACTATATCCTATATGAACTTCATGACACAGTAGCCACAAGCTCTTATCTTTCCGTGGATATTATAAACAAACAAATGATAAAAGGAATACAAATAAACAACTCTGACAAGTACAATAACACAAATGAAATATAAACCGGTGAATTACATTTGCACTCTTCCATTTGTAAGCATATCTATAGCCGCGGCCAAGTAACCAGCTAGGGGGGCAGTTGAGGCCTTCATCCGTAGCGTAATAGTAAACAACTTTGACAACAAAATACGACATTAAAGAATCAAATTTATAATAAACTCTGACAAGACAATAAGAATTCAAAGTACCAAATTTAAATTTATCAACTTACTTATTGAATGCCTTGACTATTTGTGGTCGACCATGAATTGAGTCAAAGTACCAAATTCTTTGCGTGAAGGATTTAGCATGATGATAAAGTACCAAATTATTTGAATTTGATTTTGATTTTTTGGATAAAGGATGATGAGATGGCATGACTTCTTTAAAAAGATATAGGAAAATTGATGATTTGTCCTTTGATATTTGGAGAGATAATGACATCTGCATTTTTCTCTAAATATATTTGACGAAAAGAATTGAGAATTGAGAATTGAATTCTCAAGTGATAAAAAGATATAATAATTTAAATTTAATCCCTTTTTGAATTAGGATCAAATCTATCCTTTAAGATTATGAGAACATGTGGCATCATGAGAATTGAGATTTTATAATGTCTTTTGGACTTTCATGAGTTATCTCTAATTATTTCTTATGACGACATGTGGGAGGTAACCTAGTAAAATCATCTTCCTACATTTCATTAATAAGGTGGCGCCTTCTTATAATTTGGATAGGAGGTAACCTAGTAAAATCATCTTCCTACATTTCATTAATTGTATCTAACCATGCTTTTGCTCTTTATAGGTCATGGAAGACACGCATTTGGGCTTAAGTGGTGGTCATAGGGCTCATTCAAGGAGGATAAGTAATAAGCACTACTACAAAAATTGAATATTACTACCTAAAAAGACGTCCTTATTTCGAATTAGGAAGTAAAAAATAAAGACGGTGGCATTCTTGTAATTATTTTGAGCATTGAGCGTCCTAAAATATAGTTTAGGACTTGTAAAATTTATTTTTGTCGTCCTAACAATATTTCAGGACGACTAACATCTTCTCGCCATGGTAAATATGAGGATTTTTCGTTGAGCGCCATGTGATTTAATGATTTTTTTTTACAATGGGCGACCTGAATAAAAATTCAAGTCGCCAATTGAATATTTTGGCGACCTGAATTTAATTCAGGTCGCCCAAGGATTATTATCTTTTTGGCGGCAAGGCCATTTTTTTTATAATGATTCAGGTCGCCAATTGAACAATTTTGGCGGCAAACACCTAATTATTATTATCTTTTTTTTTTTGCAGAAATGGCGACCTGAATTAAATTCAGGTCGCCAATTGAACAATTTTGGCGGCAAGCACCCAATTATTATTATCTTTTTGGCGGAAGGGGCCAACTTTGTTTTTATAATGGGCGACTCGAATTAAATTCAAGTCGCCAATTTAACAATTTTGTCGACCTGAATTTAATTCAAGTAATCCATTTAGTAATTTTGGCGACCTGAATTAAATTCAGGTAGTCTATTTTGTAATTTTGGCGACCTAAATTTAATTCAAGTCGCCATTTTGAGAATTTTGGCGACCTGAATTTAATTCAGGTCACCCTTGTGAGAATAGTGGCGACCTGAATTAAATTCAGGTCGCCAATATTCATTCATAAGTCGTACCGACACGGGTTTACCCCTCATTTCCCTCTCTCCAAATCACACACACACTTCACTCTCCGCCTCCTTCCCCAAGTCCAAGATCCCTTTTCGTCGACATCTCCACCGCGCCGCGCCTCCAGCTTGTCTGTCTCTCATACTCCCTGGCTCTCTCTCACTCCGCCTCCTTCCTGGAACCCAAACCCAAGTAAGGAAGATGATTTTTGTTGTTTACAGAACTTCTAGTTTTGTTTGAATGTTTTTGCTCTACTTAAAGTTGTGCGCTTTTGAATCCATATTTTTGCTCTTCTTTTATTTGTGAATTTGTGAATGTTGCTAGATTTTTATTGTTTGCATGAGTACTTCCCTTTGTTATTGACGGGTGAGAATCATTAGTGCGCACCTCTTTGTATTATTGTTTTGGTGCTTGTTGCTGGAATTTTGTTTTTACAGGTCTTTTAGTTTTGTATTTAATTGTTTTTGCTAGTTCTGGGTTATGGTTTTTATTCATCTCTTTGCTTCAGAAGTTGGAGTAGTTCTTCATGTTCTTCTTTGTGACTGATCCGAACGAGAGATATCGCCATTGAAATATCATGGTCGAATCTGATTCACTCGGGAAAGCTATATAACTTCCACAGGTGAGTGAGTTATATCAGTTCACGAATTGTGATCCTATTATTATCTTTCTGAAATCCGATCCTATTCTCCATTATTTGTCAAATTTACTTGAGAGGGGGCTCTGGTTGGAGCAGAACTTCAAAATATCGTGATTGAATTTGATTCACTCTGGGAATTAAAGCTGTATCTTCCAAAGGTGAGTGAGAGATGTTGATTCACCAAGTGTGAACTATATTTTTCTTTTTCTTTCTGAAATATGTTCCTCTCTTCATTATTTCATGGTTGATTTCTTTACCTTTCCATCTTTTATACATTTACAAGTTAGATTGTGATTGGAGCTTCAATTGAAAATCATAGCACATACTACATGTCTCTGCTTTCTTTTTGTCAAAAGAGCATTTTGCCAATTTTGTTAGCACCTTAACAATAATTAAAATAAAAATTAAGGTAAGTCCAACATTCTGATGTTAATTTTTTGGGTGCACTTAGTGTCCTAAAGTGTGTTTTTTTTAGTGCAACTTCAACCATGAACTAATTTTTATGGTGTAATTTCATCTAAGCCTAATAATTTTTTGCATATATTGCCAATGCTTAATTGTTTTTTGCTGTCATTCACTAGTTGAAATTTAGCTATATGTGAATAGACCTTTGTGAAGAGAAAGGCCTTGATGATGTTGTTGTTCTAGAAGTTTTCACCTTTGAACTAAGTGTCTTTCAATGAAGAATTATACTTGCTACTCATGATTATGGCTACCTTGTGTATTCTAGAATTTTAAGCATACCGTTGTATTTATATGTGGATTCCTACTTCTTTAAAACCTTGTTGCTGAGCTTAAACTGTTTGACTTACTGATTCAACTCTCCATATTTGCCGAGATTTCTGATTGGAAGATCTTGTTGTCAAGATAGATTCTGTTCTATGAGCTTGTTTGAACTTCGAAACTTTGCCGTAAAAAAAGAAGTTGAATAAAACTTATTTTGGTTCTCACTTTGGTGCTTTTTTTTTTTAGTTTAGTAACCAGAGTTCTTAAAGAAAAAAAAATCCTGTTTTGCTTTGATTGTTCCAGATTTGTACTTCCTCTTGAGAACACTCAAGCCTCTTGATTCAGTAAATTGCAAAATCTCACTATGAACTGGTTAAACACTCATTGAATCGAGTTTCTTCTACTCCTTAGTTTTAGTTTGGAATTGTTTTTTGGTTGGACGAGTTGTACATTTCAGAATGTGATTCTAGGATTTGTTAGCTGTATTTGATATTGGAATTTGCGACTATATTTAGGTGTAGATGGATAATGATTCATTTGAAAGGTCTTGTTGGACTTGTTCCTTCTTATTCTTGAGTTGCTGATTCTGTCTTGAGCTTCACTTGTTTCTTTGTTTCAAACTAATGTGACTGCAAATGCTTGCTTAGAGAACTTACATTGTTAACAAGATTTCCTACAACCACTTACAAATAAGTTTTGTGCTTAGTTCTTAATAGAACAACCACATGTTGATAATTCAGATATAGACGAGAAGAGATTAAAGGAGAGTCATCTTTGTCTTTTTTGACTACGTCCTGAGAAATCTTGGTCAATTGGTTTGAAACAAACGGTTGTGCTCCCAAATTAGGTCAGTTGCTTTCATTTTATTCACATACACATATATTGTCCTTCTATGATACCTTCTTCTTGAGAGAGAACAACACTTTTGTCTTATGGCTTCATGGTTTACCATTATTGATTTAAGTGTTTTTAATCCAGTCCGTGATTGTTTTTTGGTCTATACTTTCTTATTAGCCATATGAACTACGTGAACTTGATTATACAAGTGATGGCTTCATGGTTTACCATTCCTATTACCATTGAAGTATATGTTAGTAGGAATAATTCCAATGTTCTCGTTAGTTGAAGAAATTGTTGGATTTAATAGTTGATATTGTTTCGAATTGCTTTAGTTAGTAAGTTTTGTTGAATTAAGCTTGAAATTGGTTGTTATTGGAATTTTGGGATGTCTTACTTTTAAGGGGACATGCGTCGAAATTTTCTTAAAAGAAAGCATGTCATTCTTGAAATTGTTATGAACTTGACTGTTGTTGGAAATGTCATAGGTGGTAATAAAATGGGTCATAGTTGGATGAATGCGTTGAGAACTAGTGAAGAATATGAGAATGGGGTGGAAGAGTTTATTGAATTTGCTAGAAGGAATGTGGCTACAAAAAATGGGATGTATTATTGTCCATGTGTTAATTGTTTAAATGGGAGTCGAAGGGATATTGCTGATATAAGGGATCACCTACTTTGTGATGGAATACACCTTCGATACACAACGTGGATATGGCATGGTGAGAAGTAAGTACCGGTGCATCCCACGAAAATGAAGTTGAGGTAGATGATGATGGAATGGAGAAAATGATTCATGATGTTGAGTGAGTAACCTTTTGCACAATCGGGTGAATATGAAAGCGTGCGAGTGATGCAGAGACACCTTTGTTCCTGGGTTTACTAAGTATTCACGGTTGACTGGAACCTTACATTTGGTCAACTTAAAGGCAACTTGTGGGTGGACCGATAGCAGTTTCACGTCGCTGCTTGAATTGTTGTGTGATATGTTGCCAGATGATAATGTACTTCCAAATCGTATGTATGAGCCAAGAAAATCTTGTCTACGATGGGTATGAAGTATAAAAAGATACACAGTTGCCCTAATGACTGCATATTGTACAGAAATGAGTACGAAGGCCTCAGTAATTGTCCGAAGTGTAAAACTTCACGATAAAAAGTGAAGAAAGTTAGCGTTTCTGGAGAGCAGACAACAAAAAGGCAACCTTTGAGGGCATTGTGGTATCTTCCAATAATTCCACGGTTTAAGCGTCTGTTTACTAGTGAAGCAACGGCGAAGAAGTTGAGATGGCATTCGATGAGAGAATATCCGATGGAAAATATCTTGGCACCCCGCTCTCCGCAATGGAAGAAAATAGATGAAATGTTCCCTTAATTTGGCGGTGAGCCAAGAAACCTTCGGTGGGGCTTTGTACGGATGGCTTCAACCCGTATCGAACTCTTAGCAGCACCCATAGTGCATGGCCGGTTCTCCTTGTAATATACAACTTACCTCCCTGGCTATGTATGAAACGCAAGTATGTGATGCTTTCTATGATGATTTCTGGACCAAAACAACCAGGGAACAATATCGATGTGTACTTGGTGCCTTTGGTTGAGGATTTGAAGAAGTTGTGGGAGGAAGGCGTAGATGTGGTTGATGCATATAAGAAGGAGTCCTTCAAGTTGCGTGCAATGATTTTTACCACGATAAACGACTTTCCCGCATACGAAATTTGTCGTGGTACGGTGTGAAGGGGCATAAAACATGTCCAATATGTGAAGCGACACAAACTTCCATCAACTAAAGCACGGAAAAAAACGGTCTACCTCGGTCACGGGAGGTTTCTTCATCGGGTTCCACCCATATCGTAAGTTAAGAAAGCGTTTTAACGGCTTACGGAGCGAGCACGGCTCCAAAGGCATTAACCGGAGAAGACGTTTATAGTCGGGTGAAACATATCAATGTCATATTGGGTAAGCAGCAAAGGAAGGCGAGTGAGAAGAATATATGGAAGAAGAGATCAATTTTCTTTGATCTTCCATATTGGCGTAGTCTTGATGTGAGACACAATCTTGATTTGATGCATGTGGAGAAAAACGTTTGTGATAGCCTTGTCAGTACTCTTTTGCACATACCAGGGAAGACTAAGGATGGAATTAGTGCAAGACTAGATCTGATTGATATGGGAATAAGAGAACGGTTACATCCACGAGTAATGGAAGATGGTAAGAGGGCATACATGGAGCCAGCAACTCATACACTATCAAAAGCGGAGAAGAAAAGTTTGTGTGGATGTCTATATGACATTAAGGTGCCACAAGGATATTGTTCTAATTTGAGAAGGTGTGTCTCAATGAACGATTTGAAGTTAGTGGGAATGAAGTCCCATGATTATCATGTGTTGATGCAACAACTACTACCAATAGCTATTAGAGGCATTATGAAAGATGAAGTTCAATCCACTATAACAAGATTAAGTATTTTCTTTAATGCTATCTGCAACAAAGTCATTGACATTGAAAAGTTGGATGAATTGGAAAATGAGGGTTATATTATTTTGTCCCAACTAGAGATGCATTTCCCTCATGCTTTTTTTGATATGATGGTGCACTTGATAGTGCACTTGGTAAGGGAGGTAAGACTCTACGGTCCAGTTTACCTAAGGTGGATGTACCCTTTCGAGCGATACATGAAGATCTTAAAAGGGTATTCTAAAAACCCTTATCTAGGAAGCCTCAATAGTTAAGAGATATGTAGTTGAAGAGGCTATGGAGTTCTACGCAAAGATTATCTATCGGGCGACGATACAATCTCGCATGACGAGGGGATAAGCGAGGGAACTCGAGGAATCAAACGAAGAACAAGCCTCGTGAAGAGGTGTTACAAGCACACCTGTACATCTTGAATAATACAGAAGAAGTTCAACCATACATTGATGAACACGAGAAAGAGTTTGAAGGATATGAATCCAAGGAAGAATGACATGAGATAGCTAATGAGCAAAAGAAGACATTCATAAAGTGGTTCCAGGAGACGGTATTGCACGAGACCGGTGTGTCGGATACAATCGAGTGGTTAGCCGGGGGCCTTCTTTTCAGATCATCACTTGGAGCGGTTACGATGTAAACGGATATTCTTTCTACACAAAAGACCAAGATGACAGAAGTTCTGTGCAAAATAGTGGGGTGATGGTTGAAGCTCAATCCATGCACTTTTCGAGTTCGAAAGACAAAAACCCGGTGTTAGCATCAATGGCCTATTATGGAGTGATTGAAGAAATATGGGAGATCAACTACAACAAGTTCAAAGTTGCTTTATTGAAATGTAAGTGGGTTAGCAATAATGCTATTGTAATAGATCCTAAATTTGGATTTGTCTCAGTTGATCTTTAAAGACTTGGTCATAGAGATGAGCCATTCATTTTAGCAAGTCAGGCGAAACAAGTGTTTTATGTTACAGACCCTACAAATAAAAAAATGTCCATTGTTCTTCAAAGTAAAAAACAGAAGTATGGTGAAGAATCCTTGAACTTTGACGATAGTAGAATTGGTAGATGATGAAGAATATGCTGCAAGAAATGATCATTGTGAAGGAATATGGGAAACCATGTAAAGTAATGTTCTTTTTGTGGTCGTTTAACATGTTGGTTCATTTTATTAATTTTTATTTATTTAATAAACTATATAACATAAATGATTTGTCTTTGATGAACAAGAATATGTCTAGCTCAGACGAGTCATCGGGTGATAGGGTTGATGTGCCCGTTGTGAGAAAGGGGAGAGGTAGCACACACATGGGTGCGCTAATTGCTCGTCGTGATCAAAAAAGAGGCGCACGTGGAGTTCGATGAAAATATGAATCCAACAGTAGAGAGGAAGACAACTTCATTAGCTATTTAGGCTATCTCGCTCGAAGCAAAGTGCGTATTGTATACTCTAGTTGGAAGATGGTTCCTGATAAAACGAAGGAGTTGATTTGGTCACAAATTTTGGTATCTCACTTTCGATATATCTGCATTTGTATCTTTAGTCTTATTACTTGATTTCTTTCATATCTTCTCTTTCACCTTGCAGCAAACATTTGATGTCCCTAACACTAAGGCAATGAACAAGCATTGGATGAGCGAAGTTCGTCTCCGTTGGAAAGATTTTAAGAACAAGCTAACAAAAAAGTATATTCGAGGGCCAAAGAGGAACGAGGATCCATGTATGACCTATGATTTCATTTCTCCGCAGGACCGGAGGGAGTTTGTGGCGTCACGGCGAATCCCGAATTTCGGTAAAATTTCGTCATATCTTATCTTTAATTTGAATCTACTTGACTTCGTACGCTCGTTTTGTTTGTTTTCGTGTCACAGGAAACAAGTCAAGCCAATAGAGAGAGGCAAGCGAAAAATAAGTATCCGCATTGCTTGTCTAGAGGTGGCTACAAAAAGCTTGAACAGAAGATGATGGAAGAAGAGTTACAGCGAATGAAGGAAGCTTCTCAATCCGATCCTTCCACCGCTATCCGGCCCCGAGCGTCCTCCTCGTCACAAAAAATGGAAAGTCGAGAATGAAGGGTGACAAATACATCAATGAAGATGTTCGAGGTTGCCTCAAAGATTGTAAGTAGTTAAATTAAAAGTATTGAATAGCCTCAGTTGTTTCATACTATATAAGAGTTTAGTTATTATTTATGAAAAATCTTATGGTACGGGATTCACTTGAGCAAACAGAGCAGCCAAGGCTCATTCACGCTGGTACACGGCGGGACATTTTGTCAACGGCGATTGGGAAGCCGGATTATCTTGATCTTTGTTCGAGGGGAGACGAGGGAGTGAGTGTCGCAAAATATTTCGGACGGCGTTTACGTTTGCATGACGAAGAGAGCCATAAAGAGCTTGAAGCCAGAATTCGAGTGTCCCTCGTAGATGAGGTTATGGCACAACTATAAGGTGAAATGAGAGCTATGGTACAACAGGATCGTACAACTCACGAATCCCCGACCATCCCCAGCAGTAAAGAAAGTTTTCAGCCTCCAGAGGTACCTATTGGCGAACCTTCTCCCCCTCCAGATGTACTTATTGGCGAGCCTTCTCACACTCCACAGGGAGGTATACCTTGCACTCTATATTTGGATGACCCACGCGGCGTATTGTTGCCGATGGTCTTGTTTACCCGAACAAGACAAACACCACGGCAAGCAAATTCCGGAAGACCAACGTCGTGACCGTGAAAAGTGTGCGAGAGGGGGAAGAAGAGATACTCGTCCCGATTGATGATGAGGAGGTTACCACACTAGGCGCCGCCATCTCACGGTTCATCCTTTGGCCGCATCATCTTATTGAGATGGGGACGACACCTCTAATGGTAGGAAATACATTACTGATAGATGATGAGTAGGTTCCCGATTAATTTTCATTGCTAACCCACTCATAATATGTTTTTTTTTCATAGCATGAACAAGCTGCGAGCTTATTTCCCTACTTAGCACAGCTGCGAGAGTTGTACAAGGACATCGACTTTATCAGCTTGCAGATGCCTCTGGACGTTGTCGGTGCAGAAAAGACATATCCGATAACAATTGACAAGAAAGATTTGACCGAGTTTATGCATATGGATTGTTTAGATATACAGTTTCTTCAACTTGCAATCCTGTAAGTTTTTTTAACCCTTTAATTATGTCAGTACTCTTTTTTTTTGTTTAATATATTCAATAACATGTATCATTTTATTTCATTTCATAGTAATACGCGCGAAATATGCGCCAACACAAAGCGAGCGGATTCGTTTGGATACTTATGTCCTGGATGCACGGCTTCGGCTCGCAATAAGTTACCTAGAAGGTCAATTTATGTTGGTTTAACAATGGGCGACAGAGGCAAGTCTTGTTATCTAGCGCCAATATATGAAAGGTGCGTACTTTTGTTTTGTCTATATAAGATTTTTGTGAATAAATTGCTTTCTTATCTTAATTTAATATTAATATGTATATGTTGTAGTGGTCATTGGACCCTGTGTGTTGTTTGTCCCGTCAAGAACTCCTGTTATTGGTTCGATTCAGTAGATGACAATCCAACCGAGGATATCAAAACCATGTTTGCCGAGTAAGTAAATTTTTGTCTAAATCATCGATTCTTCTTTTAAATGACTAGTTTAACATGTCTGTTAATTTCCATTTTAATGATAGGGGCCTCAAGACGTATAGACAGCTTGTTGGAGCAAAAGAGCAGGGTGGACCGAAGTGGTTTTATCCGAAGGTAAGTAGTTTCAATTCAAGTTATTTCATTGACACAGTAGCTTTCGATGTGCCTTTATTCGTTTTAACAATTTGCTTTTGATTTATAGTGCCATCAACAACCAGGGAACACCGAGTGTGGATACTACGTTATGAATTGGATGCAATCTATCGTTAGCAGCAGACGTATTCAAGGTTTTCAAAATGTACGTAATCGCTTTGTGATCCTCAAATGATGATATTTTTGTTGTTGTACTTGAGTTGTTAATTATTTCATTCACTTCATTACCTTGTTTTCCGATTTACAGTTTTTGGGGACTGCGGATCCGTACTCGCAGGATGACATCGATTCGGTTCGAGACATGTTGGCTAGACATCTTCTTCAACACATAGCCTAGTTAGTAGTGAGCATGATTAGTATGTTATTGTGTTAGTGATTCTTTGCTACTGTTGTTCGTTTGTATATGTTTGGTGTTATTGTCTGTTCAAAATATGCAACAATTGTGACCAACTTTCTTGGAACTATGAACCTTCTTGTGTTGCTTGGTGGGTTTCTGGCTGATGCAAAACTTGGTAGATATCTCATTGTTGTAATCTCATTGATAGTTTGTGTCTTTGCAAGTTTGGTGTTATTGTGGGTATATTACTGATTCAGCTAGCTGATGCAAAACTTGGTAGATATATATCTCATTGTTGCTATCTCATTGTTAGTTAGTTTGTGTCTTTGCACGTTTGGTGTTATTGTGGGTATTACTGATTCATGTATATATATAGCGTTTGGTCTTGATAGATGTGCATGAAGCCAATACAAAACTTAAATCCAAAATACTAATTAAACTTTAATCCAATATACATTAAAGCCGTACATTGTCTTTCTTTGATTGATTCTATCGTTACAACATCTATGATTGTCCTATGATTGATTATTTGATGACATGGTTGTGTATCACTCAAGGGATGAACTCGAAATCACTTCCGGTAGAATGTTAATTAACTCCTCAAAACAGGCATTGTTCTGTGTATTTCAACATTACTATTTTTGTCATCCATATTGTTGGGGACATGATGATGCCAAATCATGTCTGTGAAAATGAAATCTGTTATTCTACTTTGAGCTCTTAAATGAATCCTCCAAACCTGCAGACTGTCTTACTATTTTCTGTGTATTTCAACATTGCTATTTTTGTCAGTCATATTTACTGATTCATGTTAGCGTTTTCGGGCAAGATTAAATATGTAGCCTATATTTTTAAAAAAAAAAAATCATAAAAGGCGTCCTGAATTATATATTCAGGACGCCTTTGTGCACCAAATAAGGTGTCCTTAATTGAAAGGACGCTTAACAAGGCGACTCCGATTTCCAATTCAGTCGCCTTATTAAGGCGTCCCCTGAATTGAAATCGTCGCTTTAATAAGGCGACCTGAATTTTATTCAGTTGCCTAAAGCCTAAAAAACAGCTACCCGGCCAAGACGTCCTCGTAAAGGGACGTTAATTGGGTCTTATTTAGGTCGTTGTTTAGCTTTTTTGCAGTAGTGAAGTTAACACAGATGGGCCTAAACCATGTTATAATCTGGCTAAAAAATAGTCTTAAGGTCTTGCTTTTCATGGAACTTTTAGCCTACGCAAATTTCTACCTATTTCTATAGTTCTTCATCCATTTTCTAGATTTGATTGTCTTTTTAACTTTAATCTTCGTTTTTCCCTACAATAAACACAACCAAAACCTTCATGCAAATCAATTTAGTCTAGGGAAATAAAAATATGACAATTTCGCACTTTTTAACAATTGTTTTGTGCAACACTTTCTAATCCAAAATAACCATAATAATAATATTTAAGCACAATAATAATATATAAAAATCTATAATAAAATAAGGACTTATCACCCATTTCTCTAAGAAAGAAGCCTCGATCTTCTATATTGCACCCAATTTAGAAACCTATGTCCTACAAGGCTCTCTCTCCAAGTTATTGGGCATTTATCACTAACCTAGACAAAGTATGCATTCCCAAAAACATTTAGGAGGCATTAGAGATACTTAATGAAGAAATCTATTTATGGCATAAATGAAAGCACTAGAAAAGAATGGATTATGGCAGATTGTTGAAAGGCCTAAAGGCAAGAAACTCATTAGATGCAGTGGATCTTTATTCCTAAATATATGGCTAACAAAGACTCTTGAAAAGTTAAAAGTACGTCTAGTAGCAAGAGGGTTCACTCAGACATATGGTTTAGATTACCAACAAACGTTTACAGTAGTGACAAAACTGAACATTATTAAAGTTCTATTATTTGTTGCAACTAATCTAGAGTGGCCACTTCATCAATTAGATATCAAGAATTCATTACTAAATGAAGAGTTAAAACAAGAAGTCTACATGATTCTACCTCTAGGTTTTGAAAGAGGCAAAAATGATCAAGTATCCATACTAAAGAAATCACTATATGGTCCAGAAGCAATCTCCAAAGCATAGTTTGATAGGTTCTCAAAAGTTCTCACTTCAGAAGGCTACATGAAAGGATTTTCATATCACAGGATGTTTGTAAAAGTTGAGAAAGGAAAGAAGTGCATCATTATTGTATATGTTGATGACATAATTCTCATAGGAAATAGAAAGAATAAAGGTTGCACTTATAAGGATAATATTTATCAATATCTAGCAGCATAATGTGCATTTTAGGTACAAATTACCATTTTGCCCCTAGTTTGACTAATCGCGAAATTTCGGCCGTAGCTTCGCTACTTTGGCTCTATCTCTCCGAATTTTGACATATCTCTTTTCCCCATATATTTTCAAAATAAATATCATATATACTCCTAAAACATGATATCTAACTATTTTGAAAATTTAGAGATATATATAGCAATTCTACTATATCTACCGAAAGATCTACCAAAGCTAAAGACCAGGGACCGAAAAACTTACCCAGTGGCTCCGCTATATTTTCCCGGCTCCTCCTTCTCTCTAACCTCTCTCTAGGATTCGAAATTTTGGTGTGAAATGAGAAGAGGAGAGCTTGCTATTTATAGAAGAAAAAATGACACTATTCATGCCTTTTTCAGATCAGTTTTCGACCGTTGGATCGCACTTCGACACGTGGCATCATCTTGGCTCTCCAATGCTCAAGGCCGACATCCTTGCACACTTCCAAGGAAAATTGAGGTCATGCATGACATCATCCCTCTTGCTTTATGAGCCGGTACTGATAAAGTATCCAGTTCGGTGTCCAAATCGCGCAATCTTGGAGAATCTTAAAAATCTGGTAGCACAGCGCTGAAGGTATATTCTTCTTCTTTAAAACTACCTGGGTTAGCTAAATATTTTTATCTCATTAAGGGTATTCCGTAGTCTGTTGAAGATTTTTGGATAGACGCTGTCGGTTACGGAAATAACTTCCGATAAAGCACCAATTTTCCCGGACAAAAATTCACTGGCTTATAATATGTCCTGACCTAAGCAACCTTGTTCGTGGTTTGTCACAACTATTTCGTTTTCTATAGGTTCTCATTTGTACTATCTGCCCTATTTCTTACTTATCATGTCTCTTAAGTACGCTGTTGGTTTCAGAAATGACTTCAGAGATAGCTCACTCCGGGATAAAATTTCACTGGTTTACAAAAGGTCCAGATGTTAAAGACTTGATTCCCATGTTTTGAGGTAGGATTTTATTTCTATCGGTTCTCGTTTAGCCAACTGGTCTTTCTACCGAATATATTATTATTTAATTACCAAATATCTAGATATTATATTTGAAATAACCACAACCCTCTTCACACTATCCTCTTAATTATTTATTATTATTTATTTAATAATTTCGCCTCCCCCCTTTTTTAATTAATTTTTTAATTATTTATTAATTAATTCACTTATATCTTAATCTAAGTAATTAGCCATTAATTACTTAATTAGTCATCTACTAATTGTTAACAATTTTATCAATTAGGATTAATTATTATCTTACAACTATTTTATTGACATTGATATTTTATATTCTATGTAAAATATTAAAAATAATGGAGCCAAAAAGTGTCTTTAAAATAATATTAAATTTTCCCTTTTATTATTTTTAAGGAAATAATTTATTAAATTACTTTAATTAAGGACAATATTTTCCCTAATTTTAAATATTTATTTCACTGCCCTTTAAGATTTATCATAATATTTTCAGGCCATTTTATACCCCACAAATGTATTTTTAGCCCTTTGGCAACTTATCTCTTCAAATTTTAATAGAATTTCACCTAAGAAAATAGAACAATCATACTCATTATTTGAAACCATATATTCACCCTTGAATTTTCAGTATTTATTTACTAGTATTCAATATGTATTTTAGGGTATAATATGATCCCTAAATGAAATCTTAAAGAGAAATTGCCCACAAATCTATAACAATAAAGTTACAGAATTAGAGACAATATACTCCCTGTGAAAAGTTTATCCAAATATATCATTCATATTAGTTTAGGGTTTTCGTGGTATTACACGCTCTAATCGCTGAAGTATCATCCTCAACAAGTTAACAACAAACCCTAATATTTAATATGAAAATGACAAAACTATCCTACTCCCTAGTTTTTTTTTTAACCTCAGATATAAAAAAATTAATGCATTTAAATCTAATTAATTTGCATCATTAATTTTTAATTAAACTCTAAATTATCTGCACAAATAAGATAATATTCAATATCAATATGTATAAAAATATTAAATGAAAAATTTAATAAGAAATTTTAATATTTAACCAATTAATTCTCACAAAATATAAAATGGCTAATAAAATAAATTTAGTTTAATCAAGCTCAATTAGTTGCAATTCAGAATTCAAAAGACTAAATGAAGATGGAAAAGAAATATGATTTATTAATATATCGAATATTTTTTTTATAACTTCATTTATCAGTAATTAAAACATTTATTTAAAATGATTTTTATATAGTTAAATATAAATTTTTTATCTATTTTAATTAAGTTATATTATTTAAATTATTATGGGTCTAATACCAAGTTGACCCTAATATAACCCATTAATCCTTGAATCACTGTCTCAAACGAGTGAATGTCCGACCGGACTTTTTATTTCTTGCTTTTTTTCTAAGACAACAGATTTTACAAATATGACTCCTTCAATGCTGCTAATCTGCAATGAGATTCACACACATCACGGCATCAACTCGGATCCCTCTACACCGTCAGATTTATCGCACGTGTATTATTTTTATATGGGCAGGATCACATGGGCCTCCACAATGGGACATAAAAGGAAAAAAGAAAATCAGAATAGAAGGTAAGTTTCCATAATTATCCTTTTGCTCACCAAATTTCGGGTTCGAATTCGTTTAATAGTTCAGCTTTTATGAGTCTTTTTGGAGGTGACGAAATCTAAATCTGGAGCCCTTAAAATTTGGGTCCTTTAATGATTCCAATTTTTTTCGGAAAGTTTTCATTATTTCTAATAATTAAAAGAAAGAAAAGATGCTTTTCAAAGTTTTCCCGAGCATCTTTGCAACTTTACCTATGGGTGAAATCATGGTACTGGCTTCTTGATATTGGAAATTATATGGCATGTTCGATTGGTTTTGATTCTCATTAATGCCTAATTACATTAAAAAAAAAAAAAATAATTTAGTAATAAGTAGTGAGTAGTGACAAAAAAATGGCCATACTACTCTCCCTCTAGACCCAAATATAAGATATTTGCTATTTTTAATTCTTTTTAAAATGATATTAACATTTAGTATATTCAATAAGGATAGTATTAAAAATCATTTAAATTTTTAGTGGTTTTAACTATTTTTCTTGGTATCTGAAAATCAATTAGAAAGGACTTATATCTAGGATTAAAAGAAGTATAATCCGTCGTAGCACATTTTCATTCCTTCTTTGCTTCTGTTATTTAATTTATTGATTCAATTAAAAAAAAAACAAGAAAAGAAACAGGGGTATAGATGTGATAGTTGATACTCCCTCACCTCATAATAAATATAGGAATCAGTTATAAATTAAAGTTTATTTTGATATATGCTACATATGAGACTTCAATCTATTTGTCTCCTCAACTTTAATTTTTCACGAACTATTTCTGTTAAGGGCACATTATAAGGGATTTGTTTATCATGTGTAGTTCTAAAACAAATAAAAATTAAAGAGGGTATATTATGAAAATCTACACACATATATATATATATATATTTATAAATGACTAACTTAAATAATTTTCTTAGTCTCTACCAATTACTTATCTAATTTTTATTTTAAACCCTATATAGAGTAGTATATATTATATATTATATATTACTCGCTTCGATCGTTTTTATAAGCAATTTTTTTTCCTGATTGTGTAAAACAAACTGACGGTTAAGATTAATTAAAAAAATAAATGTGTGAAAAATGTCATGTTTTTTTCCCTCAAATATGTTTCTATTTATGAAAAGAGCATAGGAGAGAGAATGCTGAAAAATATGAGAGAAAATGAGTATAAAATATGAAAGATAATGAGTATAAATGATTGAATAAAAGATAATTAGTGATTCATTAATATAAAGATATGAATTTAATAGAGATAAAAAAATTAGTTTAAAGTTTGAAAAAAAAAAAAGCTTATATTAATGACCAGACTTAAAAGGATTGGGATTGCTTATAAATAGAACTGGTGGGAGTATATAACATAGATGTTGGCTCCATACTATTGGATATGATTAGTTTTGATGATGTCTTATATGGATGCCATTATTAAGAGCAAAAGGCTTGTATGTTATATTTATATCCTACATTGACTAACTACTATATTTATTGTAGATTAGTCTAAATTGAATTGTGGACAATGATCAAGAGAAGAGAAGAAATAATGAGTTGAGTTATGGGTAACAATCAAGAAGGAGACAAGAGATTTCAAAAAGAAGAACTTGCAGAGAATGTCAAGGAAGCAAGAAGTTGTCAAAGGATTTTTGGGAATAATCAAGAAGAAGAGGAGAGGTTGAAGAAGGAAGAACTTGTTGAATGGAATGAAGATATCTTTATTCAAGTTCTTAGATTGATACTAGAAGTCTTCATGATCAAATGGAAGTTGGAATGACTCAATTTGGAGTTAAAATAAGCACAAATGAGATTCAGGATGATCTAACTCGAGTCAAAAAGTCACAACTCGAGTCTACTACTTCGCTACAGTGATTTGCTCTTCTGGAATGATTTGACTCGAGTCAAGATATCATTAACTCGAGTCAATAAGTGTTTTTGGCGTCTCTGGATTGGTTTGACTCGAGTTATCACTAAATGACTCGAGTCAAAGTGTACTCCAGCCACTATGTTCACTTCTGTTTCACGTTCAGCTCGGGCGAGGTCAGGTAATTTGATGATATCTCCCAAACGAGAGATCAGATTAAGGTGAAACTAGTGGCATATGGAATTAGACTCCCAATGAGTCATTGTGATATAAAATTCAAGCCCAAAATAGTTCAGATCAAGGAGATATAAATTGTAGAAGTTGACACTACAATTCACGCCATAGTGCAGACATAGCTTTGGTATTTTGAGTGTATCTCACAATCTACACATCCAATTGAGCTGAAACCAGTGCCATTTGAAAGTGGACTCAAATACCTTTCCAAAAACATTAAGAACATAGAAAAAAAAAGATCAAATGAGTGAGATATGAATCTTTGAAGTTGACAGTCAGTTCGGAATGCTGCAAAAACGTTGGTCTAGGACAGCTTCTATTTATCTGATCACAACGGTCGGTAGGCTTGAACTTTAGATCGCCGATAGGCTTACTAGGTCTCAAAATACTGAAGATATCATTTTCAGGAAATTTCTTGGGATCTTGGTCTGGAGTATCCACAATACCGAGAATGGTATTCAAATGATCATGAGTAATCTTAAGGTCTATGCCCCTCATTGAAGTTATCAACACATCTTCATCATTTCGATGTTTCCTGTATGACAATCCCTTTGGCTTTGGGTTTGGGTTAAGGTTTATCAGCTTGAACTTTCAGACGATAAGAGGAATATGGTTTCTTTTTGAGAGGTTGAGGAGGTGATTCCGGTAGCGACTCTGACGAAGACTAAAAGCCATGGGCCACCTTTAGGTTCTTGATACGAGCCATTTGAGAATCAAGATGGAAGAGGTAGAGGAAATTTGGAGAGAAGGAAACAAGGGTATCGATGAGAGTTTTGATGGTAATGGGATGATTAATTGAGAAGATTGAAAATCCGGGGGGTTTAGGGTTTTTATGGAGGGAATGAAGGAGGGTAACGGTTGAGAAAGTGAAATCGACATGTTTGTTGGGAGGAATTGAAACGGTTTGTTCTAATGGTAATGGATTTGAAAATGGAAAATGGGTAAGGGTTTGAGTGAAAGGACGTGACGGAAATGAGACGGAGTGAGAAAATGAAACGCTGAGATTGAGCTTTAAATTGATGAATGTCGACTTTGCTCAAACACGATCATATCTGCTTGAGCAAGTATGCTTTGCTCTAGCAAACTCAAGTTTGCTCGAGTAAAGACAGCTCAGGGGTCATGCTTGAGCAGCCACTTACATGCTCGAGCATGGTTGCTAAAAATGCTGAAATACCTTGCTTCAAGTGTGTTTTGTGTGAACACTTGAACCCCTTTGAAGAGAGATTTGATCTTTGTGAGTTGATTTGATCTTTCAAAGTTTGCATTTATCAGTTAGTTGAAAGGTTGCTCGAGCATATCTGTGAGTTTGCTCAAATAGACTTTGATCTACGCTCAACACCAGTACTGCTTCACGACTTTGCTTGAGCACAGATTACCCTTTGCTTGAGCATACCCTTTAGTTTGCTCGAGCACACCCTCATCTGTGTAGCTTTTTGTGCCTTGTTCGAGCATGCCTACCTCTTTGCTCGAGCATGCTACTCGAGCAAGCCTACCTGAAAGCACCAAGAAACTCATTAAATTCTGATATTAGTGAAGCATATGATTATTATGCTCAAGTAAGATACTAATTTTGCCCTATTATAGTGTAAGTCTCTATGGTATTGCTTGGGCATCAGAGAGTCTACTTGAGCATCATTGGGTCTCTGTTATACTCTTTTTTATGGCATTAGAACAACGCATCCTGCAAAAAAAAATTCTAGATACTCTAATGTTAAAGTTAGTAGTGATCTGTCATATTAAACTTGAAATAGACTAGTACGGAAAAGATTACTTACAACTTATTGAGGTTTACCATACCCAATTCTCTTATGATGAATAGGAATTATTCTTTTGCTAAGGGCTTGGTAAAGATATTAGCGAGTTGTAAATGAGTGGCAATAAACAACACCTTGACATCTTTCTTTTGCACATGATGTCTCACGTCAATATGCTTGGTTCTTGAGTGTTGAACTAGATTTTTGGCCAAGCTTATTGTACTTATGTTATCACAAAGAATTGGAATTTCCTTTAGATGGATTCCCAAGTCTTGAAGTTGTTGTTTAAGCCAAAGTAATTGAGTGCAACAACTTGAAGCAGCTACATACTCAGCTTCAGTGGATGACAGAGAGACAATATTTTGTTTGTTGCTAAACCAAGACACGAGAGATCTACCGAGGAGCTCATATTGTCCACTTGTACTCTTTTTATTTGTCTTGTAACCAGCATAATTTGAATCTGAATAAGCCACAAGATATTCGCTTCAACCTTTGGAAACCAAATTCCAAGTTCCTCCGTGTCTGATATGAATATTCTTTTAACTATCTCAGCATGAGACTCTTTTGGAACAGATTGATACCTTGCACACATTCCCACGCTGAATTGGATATCTGGTCTACTTGTTGTCAAGTATAGTAATGAGCCGATCATCCATCTATACTTGGTTATATTGAAATCTTTTCCTTTGACATCAACATCAATGAGAGTTGTTGAACTCATTGGAGTATTGGCTCCATTGCACTGATCCACCACTTACTTCTCAGAAGGTCTCAGAGATATTTGATTTGGGAGATGAAGATTCCATTCTTTCATTGTTTGATTTGAAGTCCGAGAAAATAGTTCAGTTCTCCCATCATGGACATTTCAAACTCTCCCTACATAGTCTTAGAAAACTCTTCACACAACGAATTATTAGAAGCACATAATATAATGTCATCAACATAAATTTGCAGAATTAGAAGATCATTTTTCTTATTGTGTTTAATGAAGAGAGTTGCATCAACTTTTCCTTTAACGAATCCTTGATAAAGAAGGAACTTGCTCAGTCTTTCATACCTAGCTCTAGGAGCTTGTTTAAGGCCATATAGAGCCTTTTTGAGACGAAAGACATGATCAGGATGGGAAGTATCTTCAAAATGAGAGGTTGTTCAACATAAATTTCTTCTTGAATGAAACCATTTAAAAAAAAAACACTTTTCACATCCATTTGATAGAGCTAGAATCCTTTGATACACACAAAGGCCAAGAGTACTCGTATAGCTTCCAATCTAGCAATTGGAGCATACATTTCCTCATAATCAATATCCTCTTCTTGATTATACCTTTTGGCAACCAATCTTGCCTTGTTTTTGACAATGATTGCGGATTTATCACGCTTGTTCTTGAATACCCATTTAGTGCCAATGACCGAATGGTTCTTAGGCCTGGATACCAAGTCCCAAACTTGATCTCTCAAATTGATTTAGTTCCTCTTGCATTGTTATATGTAATATTTTAATTTTATTTTTAGGATTAAATTACAATTTTGAGGGGGAATAAAAAAATAATAATATCTAATAATTAAAATATGAATATTTATAGTAAGAGTGTTCTTTTTGACTTGGGAATGAGAGAGGGCAAACCACTCCCAACTACCCCAACCACTCCTCACCCTTTTATATAAACACACACCCCCACACAAACACTTACAAACACGGTCGGTGAGAGGTGAGAGGAGTGTGTGAGGGAAAGGAGAGGAAAAAGAAGAGGTGTAGGCTATTTTTAAGGTATGTTATTTATCTTATAAGATTATTTAGGTAGTTAAACTAGCTTCTTTTCAACAAACTTCCTTCATGAAAGTTATTTTAATTTTCATCGGTTTAGATTTGTTCGTTGTTTGTTGCAGGATTTTTTTTTTTTTTTTATATATATTTGAAAAGTTTAGGATTTATGTGATAAATGATATTTTTACCGATTAAATGTTGTATAAATAATTTATTGAGTTAATAGAGATATTATTGAAATTTTGGTCGGTTTAGTTTTTAAATATGAAAGACGATATGTCATTTCGAAATTCGTAGGACCAAAATGTCATTTATGAAATTCGTAGGACCAAATTGTCATTTATGAAATTCTTAGGACCAAACTATCATTTCTGAAATTTGTAGGACCAAACTGTCATTTATGAAATTCTTAGGACCAAATTGTCATTTTTGAAATTTGTAGGATTAAACCGTCATTTCGAAATTTGTAGGACTAAACTGTCATTTATGAAATTTGAAGGACTAGATGGTCATTTTTAAAATGTAAACCCCAAACTGTTATTTTAAGTTTTTATTATAATAATATATTATTATTAAAATTTGTATATTCTAAATTATATGAAATTATAAGGTATAATTTGGATTATGTGGAGTTCTAAAGAGTTATTAATGGTTAATAAATTGATTGTGGTAGATTATTTTTGGGTGTGTGTTAGAGCTCTTGGATTAGGAACAGTGTAATAATAATTGTGTATGCTTGCATGATGTTTGTGAGTGATTTTAATTATATAAAACTATGAATTATGTTGATTGTTAGACCTGGCTATCACCCAAGAGGGGGGTGAATTGAGTGTCCGATAAAACTTTGGGAACTTTGAAAATCTTTTCGCAACTTACTGAAATCTATTCGTATGATAGAAATACTTTATTAAACAATAGTCAGTCATTCAAACATATATGCTGAAAATATAAGAGTTTAGGGAAGATAATATGCAAACTATGATTTATCCTCGTTTGGCCCAATCCTTGACCTACGTCAAGTCCCCAAGCTCCGCTTGAGATTTTCAATCCACTATCTCCTTGTTTAACCGGGCACAAGAGAAAAGCCTTTACAACCTCACAAGTTTAGTCGGGCACTTGTGCAGCCTTTACAATCTCTTACCGAGATACTCCCCTTACACGTAAGGATACAATTACACACTGTACTCGGGATGATCATTTCACACTAAGACTCACTCCCCTTACAAGTTGTAATTGTAAACCCACACTCAAAGGTTCCACAACCTTGAGATTTGATCACTAAACGAGATAATCAAATAAGTGTTTAGACTCTCTCACAAAGAGATGAATAATAATCGAGGTACATAATCGATTATCACACTCTCTACTGAAAACTATATAAACATTGTGAAACAGAGAGTATATGAGATAAGTGTTGGATTTAGAATATCAGCATTTCGACAGTGCAAGCTCGTATCTCTATCCATTTTGAATCCTTCTCCTTTTATAGTTGATCGTCCTTAATGACTGTTGAGAAGGTTTGTAAACTAGCCGTTGTGTCTCTTCGTATTTCCGTTAGGCACAAATGATTTCCATTGAAGTTAATCGACCGTTGCTTCATAAATGCTTTGCCGTCGAATGTACTTGTTCAGAGAGTGATTCAGAGTAATAGCTGGAATAAGTATTCCTCGAAAGAATGTCTTCGACTGCAATGAAAATCTTATTCCGATTGTAGCTCTGCTTTTCTGAATGAGCATTTAATGCGTCTGCCATGTCGGATTGCCTTTCGTTCAAACACAAGATTAACACGATTAATTAATTGAAACTCAATCAAAAAGATGATTAAACATGATATAAATAAGTTTAGATATGATTAATAGATAATACATAATGACCCATTGATTTTATGAAATCGATTAGCTTACACTGGAAAATCACGTAACTAAGAAGAACTCATTCTCGAGAATTGCTTCATCATTCTTGAGAATGCTATGACGTAAAGCTAATTGAAAGAATTGAACCGACCATACTCGAGAATCATGTTCATATTCTTGAGAATCAGAAGAGTGTAGTTACTTGAGAGCATATGGATCAACGAATGTTAACCGTGCATTCTCGAGAATTATCTAGCCATTCTCGAGAATTGCTCTAATCAAGAATGGTTATATAAACAGGATAGCCATGCTCATTCTCGAGAATCATGGTATCACTCTCGAGAATCACTCTGATCGAGAATGTATGTTGAAACATAACAACCACGCTAATTCTCGAGAATCATGGAACCATTCTCGAGAGCCATATCAGAAGCTGCATCTCGTGATAGCAAATTTGTCAAACCACTCATGCTCGTAAAGATCTTCATGTCTTTTTTTCATTTCAAGAAGAATCTTCTCCAAACTCGTTGTATTTCGTCTGTTATCATCAGATGGATGGAGGTTGTTCTTGACCAACAATTTTTGCAGCATCCTGAACTAATCGTAAACTTCACAACATCATATCTCCTTCAATTGATCTTTTTTTTTCATGATCTTAATGTTTTTGGAAAGGTATTTGAGCCTAGTTTCAAATGGCATCAGTTTCAGCTCATTTGGATTTGCCGTTTGTGAGATACACTCAAAATACCAAAGGTGGGTCTGGACTGTGACGTTGATTGTTGTGGAAACTTGCAAAACTCATAGATCCTTCATCTGGACTCCTTTGGGCTTGAATTTTATATCAACATGACGCATTGGGAGTCTATTTTCTTATGCCATTTGTTTCACCTCAATCCGATCTCTGGTTTAGGAGATATCATCGAATTACTTGACCTCGCCCTAGTGAATCGTGAAACAGAGCTGAATAGAGTTGCTAAAACAGGACCATTCTCGAGAATTGATGTTTCATACTCTAGAATGACTTGCAATTTTTGCATGAACAATACCATTCTCGAGAATTATATTGTCATACTCGAGAATGACTTCAGGAATGCAACTGTAGCTTATTTTAACTTCGAACTTAGCCATTCCAACTTCTATTTGATCATGGAGACTTCTAGTATCAATCTAGGAACTTCAATAATGATATTCTCATTCCATTTAGCAAGTTCTTCCTTCTTCCATCTCTTATCTTGATTATTCTTTACCATTTAACTTGGATTCATCATTCTCTGTAAGTTTTACCTTCTTCAATATCTCCACTTCTTCTCTTCTCTTGATCATTCTCCATAATTCACCTTCTTCAATATTAAATATAAGCATTAGTCAAAGTAGAAGATAAATGTATTATGGAAACTTTTTGCTCTTAATATTGATAAGCATATTTGTCATCATCAAAACTAAGCATAACTAACATTGATAATGCAATTGTCGGTATTTTGTGAACTGATTATGAGAATGAAAATAATATATGGATATTGATTAGATATATAATTAGTACTTTGAAATGGTTATTGAGAATGAGAAAGTTATTATGATGTTGTTGAGTATTTTAATAGAAATTGTCTTATGAAACCTTATGATTTGAATTGTGAAATATATACATATATATTTATCTATGTATAAGAGTTGTGAGAATTGAGATAATGTGGCATGTATATGATAATGATTTAGATAAAATTATATAAACGTGAAAATCTTGGGAAATTTCCGTTGGGCTATTTATTGTGATAATAATTATGATGGTAGATTGGGAAGAGATAGAGTAGTTTGTTTCACCACATGGTGTAGCCTCCATTGGTGCACAATGGTTGGCTTTCTATTGTCCAACTAGTTCAATGAGAGACGCCCCTATTGTTTTAATGACGGGCTTCGACACTGCACTAGTCCAATAAGGGAAAAACACCCACGGTTTGGGGCATATGCTCTAAGGATTTTGGCCGGTCTTCCTCCCATGATCGTGAGCTTTTGAGTAGCCAATAATATGGATAGTAACTTAGCCCATGGGTCCGATCGGCGGAAAAAGGCGGTTCGGTTTGATTGATGGAAGGTAACTTCATAATTGTGTTATGGAAATTGTGATACGAATATGCTATACAAAATTCGATATGAAGTTTATTATATGAAATTTAATATGGAATTTGTGTTACGTAATTTATGGTATGGAATTTAGGATACAAATTTGTGATTTAGAAATTTATGAATTATATTTCTAATACTTTATTATATAAATAGTTCCATTTGACACCTCATGAGCAATTACTCGCATGCCCAATGAGATGGATTGATGGTTACTCATTCTTCAGGTAATAGTTCTCGTGCGGGTCCATTAGGGAAGATTTTAGAAGCCTAAGCATAACTTTTGCTAACAGTAGTGCTTCCATCTTTTTGGTATATGTTGGATTATTGTATATTGCCACATTAGGGTTCATTTTGCATACTCCGGGTTTATTTGAATATTTGGATAAATGATGAATGGTTTGATCAAACCCTTAATTAGTTATTATGTTAAAAAATAGAGAATGTTACAAATTGGTATCGAGTAGACGATTTTGCGTATAGTTTTGCATACACGCATATAGTGGCAATATATACTATTTAAACTTACCTTCCCTGTTTAGTTGTTTATGTTGTTTAACCACTCACTTGGTATGGTAGGTATCATCCTTAAGTGGGGAGAAAGGATATGAAACCAAGATATTTTTGCGCATTAATATAATTATGTTTCTTAATGATGCAAATTTATGGGGAATAAGTGTTATATTATTAAATTTTAGTAGGAAATATAAATCTTGAAAGAGGCAATGAATATGTGATGAGGACTTACTAATTTTAATGTAGAAGAATCCTTTGTGGAAGTAGTGCTAGTTAGACCGATGTCTTGTGGATTGGCAAGATGCAATTTTGTGATGGTGCTTTTGTTTATGAGTTTGGGACCTTGAAATAAGTAAGCTTGTTTACTCTTCCGGGATAAAATAATGTCAAATTACATTTTTTTCAAGGATATGTAATAAGTATGGTCCTTTGGGTGAGTGGTATCTTATTACATACTTAGCCAAATAATTGTTCTTGAAGTTTGCCAATATATGAGCAAACATGTTCTCATTATTAAGGAAGGGGATTTTAAACGATAAGATTGTATGTCAGAAGAAATATAGAAGAATGTGAGTTTAGATGATTTTTAAGTTTATAACAATTGAGGATTGTTGTATCTTAGTTGAAATGACTACTAGGTGATTGTATAGTTGAGAACATAAGGAATGAAATTTTGTAGAAAGCTACAAGTCACAGCAAAAAAAGAGAGGAGACACTTAGAAGTGTTAAGGCATGCAAGATAATGAAGTTAAAAATAATGAATTAATGGCGAATTGTGTAATAAGAAAGGTGGTCAGGTGTGAGACAATTGTGACAATAGTATTTTCTAAGGTAGAGGGAACTAAGCTGGACATTTGTATTTGAAGGTCATGAGATAACCATTTATTTGATATGTTTGCACTAAAGAACATCAATACAAATGTGGGTATGGATTGGTTGTTAGTTGACAATAATATCTTGGAGTAGAAGCGTAGAATAATATTGTTGCATATATATAGTTGTATTGTGTCTGTTGAGGAACCTCGTGGTTTAATGTTGTTATCTGTAATGCAAGTGCAAATGAGTGTGAAGGAGGGTTTTCAAGCATATGGTGTATTCTTTACTGTATGCTAGTAAACTTAGAAGGAAGCATTAATTGTTTTGATACAGTGACTAAATTCTTAGAAGTCTTTCTTGAAGAAATGACTAGCTTACTCAAAGCAGGAAATGAAATTTTCAAATTTAGGCACTATGAATTGAGTATATATTTAAGACTCCTTATCACATGTCACTATATGAGTTGACTAAATTGAAGAAGTAAATTGAGGATTTATTAGATAGTGTCTCTTTTGAGTATTCACTAGTGTTATTCGTAAAGAAGAAAGATAGTAACTTGAGACTTTTCAATTACTATCAATAGTTGAATAAAGTCACCTTTAAGAATAAATATTAGTTGCCTTGCGTCGATAATTTACTAGACTAGCTTATGGGAGCCGTAGTGTTCTCTAAGATCGATTTGAGATCGGGATACCGTTAGCTCAGAGTTAGGGTTGAGGGCATCTTGAAGACTATTTACCAAACTCGTTATGGGCATCATGAGTTTTTGGTTATGCCCTTTGGATTGATAAACGCTTCAGCCATTTTCAATAATTATATGGACCAAATTTTCATGGAATCGATTTAGTGTCACCTTCATTGATAGCATTTTCATTTACTTTAAGAATGAGGAAAAACACCGAGAGCATTTAATAATCACATATTGAGGGATCACCAATTGTATGCTAAGTTTAGTAAGTGTGAGTTTTGGCTCAGGGAAGTGGATTTCCATGGCCACTGTTGGTCGATTTCTTGGTTGGTTTCCTTGATGGCAAGTGAACCAGTTGAACAAGTAATAAAGAGTAAGTAGAGTATCGTCTCACAGAGACTGAGATACCGATGATGATACTGATTTATGGAAATAGTTATGTGTAAAAAGAAAAGAAAATTATAATTGGTTTGGGTGTTTTTTATTATAACTATTAAATAGAAAAATTAAACGTAATCGTAAGAAGATACCAGTTAAAAGATAGGTGAGCTCAGATTTCATCCTAAGCATATCATTCCCCAGTTCACCTTAACGCATTGCTATAACAATTATGTTGCACGGCTTCCGCAATGCTACAAAAGATAACCGCCTTTCACAATGTTATTCGGTTAGCCCATCACTATGCTATATAGAAGCTTCCACGTCTTGTAAGTAAACCTTAGCTATACCTTTCCTATATGCCTATGGAAATTTTCTAGTTCAAATTATCATTCCAAATCAAAGTGTTATGGCTATGAGCGGTAAACTCATTCCTGAAGCCTACAATGATAGGTCAATCCTTGCACCAGCCTGCCCAGCAAACACTATCTATCAGATGTCTAACCCCGATTCCCTTCCAGTAAACCGAGGCCACTGATCTAGCCCTTAGCTTCCGCTAACCGACAAGAGATTAAAATACTCATAAACAAACTGAATGTATTAAATTAAAGAACTAGACAACTGGGTTCATTATACACTTAAGAATTCATCCTTGCTCAACCAAAGGAAATTTAGCTCATGACTGATGAAGGAATCACAAAACAAATCACAGCAGAATAGCTCATAGAAAAAGATAAACTAAAAATCAACAAAACAAAAGGGAAAGTTCGCTAGAGGAGTCGACGGCGTGAAATGCGTTTGTCACTGGACGTCTCCACGTCTTCTCTTCTTCGTCGTACTGCAAGGAAGGATGCTGGGTTCTTCTGGAGATCTTATGCTTCATAGCTTCTCTCACTCTTCTTTTGAGCCTAGCCGAATAAGAATTTCTTTGACTCTCCAACAACTTGATGGGTTTTAGGGTTGGCCATCTTTCTTTTTATAGTTAGGTTTACTTGCGGCATACGTCAGTGAGCCGTGCCTTTCGAAATCTTTCAAGTCCAACTGGTCTAACTTTCCAAATTTGGTAGACTGATTCTGCTAATACTACAGGATTCTCCAAATCTTAACTTCGACCCTCCGCATCTTCTGTTCTAATACGTCAGCAATCTAACCGTCAACTAACGTCTGTCTATTAACCTACATTTATTTTCCTGAAATAGCCTCGAGGAAAAATCAGAACATATGGCACATAGCATGCTTCACTTACATTGTTATAGCATTAGGGTTGTATTGTATTACGACTTGTTATGGCTGACTCGATGCTATAGCATTGTATCGGCTATGATATGTGCTTTTCACATAAAACCTCAAACTTGTTCTTTGTCTTATGCACATGTATAGGATGCTTATACAATTGCTATAATTTATGAAACTCATCCTTCATTTCCTTATATGCATGAATTGACACATTTTTGCTCAGATTAAATGCATATAAGCTTATATTCACCATACCAAACAGTCATACAATATAGGGAAAACATGGCATAAATAGTACTTATCAGCCACGTAGTGTCTTTTGAAATGGTAGCTGTTGTTCCTAGTAAAGTGTATGCTGTGTTGAAGTGGGAACCACCTAAGTCTGTGACAAAGGTGTGTAGTTGTGGGGTTGGCTAGTTATTACCATCGTTCTAGAGAGAAATTCTATCGGATTGTCGTGTTGCTCATTAGATTGACTAAGAATGAGTAGGTATTTATTTGGGATAAGCAAGGTGAGACAATATTTTCGGGATTTGCCGAAAGATGCAATTAACCATTACTCTTGTTCCCATTATACCTAACCGGATAGATTGCATATGGATGCGTCAGCTGAAGGGTTTGGGATATATGTTCATGTAAGATGTTAAAGTAGTGACATACACATCTAGACAGTTGAGGTCTCATGAGGAGAATTATTTGACCTATGATCTAGAATTTTCGGCTTTGGTGTTTGTTTTGAAGATTTAGAGGCATTGTTTGTATGGATTGCAATTTGAGATATTCAGTGATCATAATTGCTTGAAATATTTTGTGGATAAAAAGGAATTGAATAATCGACAACGAATATGGATGGACTTTTTGAAGGATCATGACTTTGAGTTGAAGTATCGTCCAAGAAAGGCCAATATAGTAGTAGACACATTGAGTCTACACCTGTTCCACATGCGTGAGTATGAACATAACTTGTTGCGAGGATTAGCAAAAGTTGATGTTATGCCTAAGTTCGAGGTGGGTTTAAGTGTATTACTTGGGAATTTTGAAGTCTATAATGATGGCTCAAAGAGAAGGTGACCATTTGTTGAGGATAAGAGAAGAGTTAGAGAATGGTGAAGTTTCAGATTATGATATCAGGGAGAGGGGTAAAATAAGGTATAAGAAGAGGATTTGTGTTATGAATAATGAGGAAATCAAAAAGATTATTTTTGAAAAGGCTCATCGAAGCAAGTACACCGATCATGTGGGAATCACTAAGATGTATCAAGATCTGAAGCAAGGTTATCGTTGCTTAAGATGAAGCGTGACATGATAAACTTTGTAATGAGGTGTCTGATTTGTCAGAAGGTGAAGATCGAGCATTAAAAGCCTCTAGGGCAACTTTAATCTTTAGAGTTTCTAATAGAAGTGGGACATCATTTTCATGGATTTTATTGTAGGATTGTCTAAGACTACAACACACTATAACACCATAAGGGTCATTGTAGATAGATTGACAAAGTTAGCCCATTTCTTTTCGATCCATATCAGATATAGCTTAGAAAGGCTAGCTTAGATGTATGTGGATTGAACTATCAAGTTGTATGGTGTGTCCATAGAGATTGTGTTAAACCGTGATTCGAGGATCACATCAAACTTTTGAAAGGCATTATAGGAGACCATGGGGACTAGGTTGAAGTATAGTACGACTTATGATCCACAGACCGTTGGTCAAATAGAGAGGAGGATTCAGACCCTCATGGATATGTTAAGAGTTTGTGCCATTGAGTTACCTAGTAGTTGAGATCATTACCTGCCTTTGGCAAGATTTGTTTACAATAAAAGTTAACACTCAAGAATTCATATGGCTCCTTGTTGGTCGATTTCCTTGATAGCAAGTGAACCAGTCGAACAAGTAATAAAGAGTAAGTAGAGTATCGTCTCACGAGGCTAAGATACCGATAATGATAATGATTTATCAAAAGCAATTGTGTGTAAAAAAAAAAAAAGTATATTTGAATGGGGTGTTTTTTGGTATAGCTATTAAACAAGAAAATAAACAAGTGATCGTAGTCGCAAGAAGATATTAGTTAAAAGATAGACTGAGCTAAGATTTCATCCTAGGCATATCACTCCCCCAGTTGCCTTAGCGCATTGCTATAGCAATTATGCTGCACAACTTTTGCAATGCTACAACATAGCCTCCTTCGCAAAGTTATTCAGTTAACCCACCACTAAGCTATGCAAAAGCTTTTGTGTCTTGTACGTACAATCCTAGCTTTACTTCTCTCATATTCCTATGGCGATTTTCTAGTTCAGATTATCATTCCTAATCAAGGTGTATTGGCTATGAGCGGTAGACCCATTCTTGAAGGCTACAATGATAGGTCAAGCCTTGCACCAGCCTGCCTAGCAAACACTGCCTATCAGATGTCTAACCCCGACTCCCTTCTAGAAAGTCGAGGCCACTGATCTAGCCCTTAGCTTCCGCTATCCGATAAGAGATTAAAATAATGATAGACAAACTGAATATATTTAATTAAGAACTAACAACTGGGTTCATTATACACTTAAGAATTCATCCTCGCTCAGCCAAAGGAAGTTTAGTTCCTTGCTGATGAGGGAATCACAAAACAATTCACAATAGAGTAACCCATGGAAAAAGATAAACTAAAAATCAACAAAATGTAACAGAAAGTTCGCCGAAGGTTTCAATGGCGTAGGAGAATCCTGTCACGTGACAACTCCACATCTTCTAGTCTCCGCCTCACTGTAAGGAAGGATTCTGGGTTTCTTTTGAAGCTCTCATGTTTCGTGCGTTCTCTTCTCTTCTTTGGAGTCTTAGCCAAATAGGAATGCTGTTGGTTCCTTCATGACTTAGATGATCTTTAAGGTTGGTCATCATTTCCTTTTATAGCTAGGGTTACTTGAGGCGTATGTTTAGTGAACTAGGCCTTTCCAAATTTTTCGTGTCCAAGTGGTCAAACTTTCCAAATGCGATTGATTGATTCTCGCGATAGTTCGGGATTCTCCAAATTTTAACTTTGATCCTCCGTATCTTCTATTCCAATATGTCAGAATACATGGCACATATCATTGTCTCACTTATGCTGCTATAACATTAGGGTTGCATTGTATTGCGGGTTGTTATGGCTGAATCGGCTATACTATGTGCTTTTCACATAAAACCTCAAACTTGTTCTTTTCTTATGCATATGTATGAGATGCTTATACAATTACCATAATTTGAGAGATTCACCCTACATTTCCCTATATCCATGAATTATAACATATTTGCTTAGATTAGATGCATTTAAGCTCCTATTCACCATACAAAATAGTCACACAATAGAGGAAAAACATGGCATAAATAGTACTCATCACTCCTTTAGAGGCATTGTATGGTAAAAAGTGTAGATCGCCTCTTTGTTGGACTGAATCGAGCGAGATAATCGTGATTAGATCGGACTTGGTAAATGAAACTTTAAAGAAAATTGAGGTGATTCGCCAGAAGTTGTTGACCCTCAGAGCAAACAAAAGAGCTATACGGATAAGTGGTGTAGACCTTTGGAGTTTGGAGTGGGTGATCAAGTGTTCCTTAAAGTTTCACTACTAACTGGTATTTGCAAATCCATTAAAACCAAGAAGTTGACTTCTCGATTTATTGGGTCATACGAGATTCCAAAGCAAATTGGATCAGTTGCTTATCGAATTGCCTTGCCACTGCACCTATTGAGTGTGCACAGTATGTTCCACATGTTATGACTCAAGAAATATCATCCAGATTCTTCCCAAGGAATTGAACTTGAAGAGGTCGAATTAAGAGAAAATTTGATCTATATGTCGAGCCAGAAAGGATCCTTGGTTTGAAGGACAAGCAATCACGTAATGGAACAATTCATTTCCTAAACTTTTTCTGGAAGGGTATGTCTTTCGGTGATGATATCTAGGAAACTAAAGAGTGAATGCGACGTGATTTCTCTGACTTGTTTGGCTAGGTATGCTTGGGTGTTGTGATCAAATTTGTGCGACGTGGTGATTTTATTTGTGTTAGTGATTTCTTTTTTTTCTTTTTCTTTTTTAAAATGTGTTAGCATGCCATTGAATTTTGATAGTGTTGTTTTGACTTGGATGTTGTTGTATTGGAATCTTGTCTTGTAAATTGTTTTCTTTAATGACTTCTTGGGAATTTTGGGGACAAAATTCTATTTAGGTGGGGAGAATTGTAATATCCTAATTTTAGTTTTAGGATTTAAATTACAATTTTAAAAAAAAGGGAATAAAAAATAATAATAACTAATAATTAAAAATATATATTTATATTAAGAGTGTTCTTTTTGACTTGGGAATGGAAGACGGTAAGCCACTCCCAACCACTCCCCACCCTTTAATATAAACACAGATACCCACACACAAACACTCACACTCACGGTCGGTGAGAGCCGAGGAGTGTGTGAGGAAAAAGGAGAGGGAAAAAGAAGAGGTGGAGGCTATTTTTAAGGTATGTTATTTGTTTTATAAGATTATTTAGGTAGTTATTATAGCTTCTTTTCAACAAACTTCCTTCATGAAAGTTATTCAACATATTTTTGTCTTTCTAATGAGGGTAATATTGTGTTGGTTAGTGAACATTTTGGGGTTATAATTTTGGGAAAGTTTTGAGTTTTGACAAAAGATTTGTTGGTTGTTTGTTGCAGGGGAATTTTAAAATTTATTTTATATTTGAAAAGTTTAGGATTTATGTGATATAGGATGTTTTTACTGATTAAATGTTGTATAAATAATTTATTGAGTTAATAGAGATATTATTGAAATTTTAGTCGGTTTAGTTTTGGAATATAAAGGACGATATGTCATTTCGAAATTCTTAGGACCAAACTATCATTTATGAAATTCTTAGGACCAAACTGTCATTTATGAAATTCTTAGGATCAAACTGTCATTTCTGAAATTTGTAGGACTAAATTGTCATTTCTAAAATTTGAAGGATTAAACTGTCATTTTATGAAATTTAAAGGACTAAACGGTCATTTTTAAAATGTTAACCCCAAACTGTTATTTTAAGTTTTTATTATAATAATATATTATTATTAAAATTTGTATATTCTAAATTATATGAAATTATAAGCTAAAATTTTGATTATGTGAAGTTTTAAAGAGTTATTAATGGTTAGTAAATTGATTGTGGTAGATTATTTTTGGGCGTGTGTTTGACCTCTTAGATTAGGAGTAGTGTGATAATTGGCTTTGGCGAGAGGTAACCACTTTCCTCTTATTGTGTATGCTTGCATGATGTTTGTGAGTGATTTTAATTATATCAAACTATGTATTATGTTGATATATAATGCAATTGTCAGTATTTTGTGAAAAGATTATGTTTGATTGATGGGAGGTAACTTCATAATTGTGTTATGGAAATTGTGATACAGAATACGCTATACAGAATTCCTGATATGGAGTTTATTATATGAAATTTAATATGGAATTTGTGATTTAGAAATTTATGAATTATATTTCTAATACTATATTATATAAATAGTTCCATTCGACACCTCATGAGCAATTACTCGCATGCCCAATGAGATGGATTGATGGTTACTCATTCTTCAGGTAATAGTTCTCGTGCGGGTCCATTAGGGAAGATTTTAGAAGCCTAAGCATAACTTTTGCTAACAGTAGTGCTTCCATCTTTTTGGTATATATTGGATTATTGTATATTGCCACATTAGGGTTCATTTTGCATACTCGGTTTATTTGAATATTTGGATAAATGATGAATGATTTGATCAAACGCTTAATTAGTTATTATGTTAAAAAAAGAGGATGTTACATTATAACCTAGTCATTGTCTGAGAGGGTTTTATCTATATTTGAGGGTTCAATATTAGAAATAAAAGCATAGAAGAAAACATCATATAGAATGATGTTCCTAGTTCTTACACCTTCATTTACATCACCTATTACTTGGTCTTAAGAATCACTTTTATTGTATCTCCAAAATCTAGGTTGAGACTGATAAGAGATTTTGCAATCCTTTGCATTTACAGCTCATTTTCAAAAACATTTTCAGAATTCTTAGGAACTGAATGGATTTTTGAAATGGATTGATTTTGATAAATAGATTCATTTTCATCTAAGGATTTGTCAGGCTCAGCTTCACAAAACACAATATGGATAGATTCTTCTACTGTACAAGTACGTTTATTATAAACTCTATAAGCCTTGCTTCTATTAGAGTAGTCGAGAAATATACCTTCATCCAACTTAGGATCAAACTTGCCTAAGTTATCCTTACCATTGTTGTGAATGAAGCATTTACATCCAAAGATGTGCAAGTGAGCTAGGTTCGACTTTCTTCTCTTATACAGTTCATAATGGAATCTTGTTAAGCTTCTTTCAGAGATATGCTCAATTTGAGATATAGCATGCCGTGCTCATTGTGTCTGCCCAAAACACTTGGGAAGTCTTCCTCTTGTTCAACATTGCTCTAGCCATTCCAGTGAGGACTTTATTCTTTCTTTCTACGACGCCATTCTGTTGAAGAGTCCTCGGGGCTTAGAAGTTATGATTGATCCCATGAGCATTGCAAAATTCTCTGAAGGCTTGATTTTCAAACTCTTCTCCATTATCTTTTTGTATACCTGAAATATACAACCCTTTCTTGTTTTGCACCTTCTTGGTAAAAATGACAGATTGATCAAGTGTTTCATCTTTTGAAGATAAAAAGATTGTCCGTAAAAACCATGAAAAATCATCGACAATGACCAAAGTATATAAATTGCCACCAAGGTTCTTTACTCTTGCTAGTCCAACTAAATCCATATGAAGTAGTTGGAGAGGTCAATTAGTCGAGATTTTATTTTTCATTTTGAAAGAAGACTTAGTTTGTTTACCCCTTTGACAAGCTTCATAGATCATATCATTTTTAAAATGAAGCTTTGGTAAACCGAGAACTAAATATTTTCTTAGTAACTTGTCCAGTTGATACATGTTAACATGAGCTAAGCACTTATGCCACATCCAACTCTCATCCAAGTTGCTAACAAACAATTTTTAGAATGTACATTGGGTAAATTAAGGTATAACAATTACCGTCTCTAGGAACCTTAAATAAGACTTTTAGATTACCTTTATCAATTGAAAGATCATCCTTGTTGACAATGAGACATTCCTTTGAATCAAGATAATCTAGTTATTCTTTTCTGCACTTTGACTAACACTGAGGAGGTTTGACAGAGTTCTTCCATGTAGTAACATCTTTGATCTGGTGTCATTTTTTTTTTCCAATTTCACCAATTCTAGCCATCTTTCCAGATTGATTTACCCCAAATGTCACTTTGCCACTATCTTTTGATCTCATTGCAAGAAACTTAGATTGATCTCCTATCTTATGTCTAGAGCATCCGCTGTCAATATACCACTTATTAATCTTTGATGCTCTTAGACATACCTTCAAATCAGTAGATATCAAGTCTTAGGTACCCATCTTTTCTTAAGTCCTTTTGGGTTAGTTTGTGCCTTAGAGAATACATAAGTACCCTTAAGCACCCATTAATAATTCCCTACTCGGTTTATTCTTTCTCTCTTTTCTATGAAAACAGAGGAGGTAGTACTATGCCCCTTCGGTTATAATGGTTACAATGAGCGAAAGGATTGGAGGAATGTACTGATTTTTGAAAATATTTCAAATAAGATCTTTCTTCTCTTTTCTTATTCCCTTTACTCTAGTCTAGATCAAGACTATAACCTATACCTGATCTTTCATTTGTAAACCTTTAAGCTTTTAAAATAACATTGAGCATCTCACTACCTTTAGTGAAGTTTTCAAAGGTTTTGGTAAGATAAGAATTCTTTTTCTCTAAAATGGGACAATTTTTGCAAGCTTTTGAACAAACTGGGGAGTAACTTGAACTTGTTGTTCAAGAGGCTTGATCCTTTTCTTTGAAAGAATGAGTTCTTTGGCTATTTTTTGAAATTCAAAACATAAATCATTATATTTAGAAAGTAATTCATCATAGGAAGGGTCAAGATTATCATATACATCCTTGCTTTTATGTTCTTCTTGGGCGACAAGGCGGATGTTGGCAACCTCTTCTTCTTCACTTTGTTCCTTAGAAGAGTTATCGCCCCATTTGGCTTAGACATATGCTTTCTTTTTGAACTTGTTGAATCTTTTATTTTCCTTCTCTTTATTCTTTAGTTGAGGGCACTCAGATTTGATGTGTCTAGGCTTTTGACACCATAACAAATGATGGGTTTCTTGGATTCTTGTCCATTTGCTAGGTCCTCCTTTGTGAAATTTTCAGAATCCTTGATCTCTCTTGTAATTTTTTTTGAATCTTCGGACCATCATGACAAGTTTCTTGTCTTCACCATCATTGTCATCGTCATCTTCCCCTTTTTCTTCTTTGACAATATTGAACGCAGCTCTCTTGTTTTTGTTGCTAATCTCGTCCAAACCTTTCTTGAATTTTATTTTTCCTTCATACTCGACAAGCTTCGAATAAGGCAGCCACGGATCTCATAGACTCTCCATGGGCCTCTTCTACTGCTGTGACCTTCACTTCCCATTCCTTGGTAAGTATATTCAGAATTTTCCTTACTTGGGAGTTTTAATCATATTCCTTTCCCAAGCTGAGAGTTGATTTATCATGTGCATAAACTTGAGCTGAAATTCAGCAATAGACTTTCCTGACTTCATACGAAGTAAATCATACCCAGTCATTAGAGTGTTGACTCAATTTTCTTTTATGCCTGTAACACCTTCGTGAGAAGTCAGTAACGACATGCTCGGGTAAACTTGTATCGGTGCTTGAGCAACGTGCTCGAGTAAGTTTGCCGGGTTTGCTCGAGTAAAGGTCTTACTCAAGTGAATTATCATCGTGCTCGAGTAGAATGCTCATAGCATTTTGAATCTACTTGAGTAAAGACCTGCAAGCCTTTCTATCAAGTGAGTTAGTGTTATACTTGCCCGAGTAGGACTCTGGACATGCTCGAGTAAGAAGTCTGCTCAAGCAACCACTTGTGTGCTCGAGCAAGCTCTTGCTCAAGTAAGTTATTACCTGCTCGAGTAAGCTTCTATACTTTGCACTTTTCCTTGATTGAAAACCTTATACATTTACAAATCCTTGTTATTAGCAAAGCATATAAACCAAGAACTAACAGAGGCGGAAGTCACGCAAGGATATATAATACTTAAAAGTAACGGTTAGTTATGTGCACCGTCATGTATTGCATAGCAGAATTCAAGAAAACACAAAAATAACAGTTATAATTAATAACCATAATTTATTTAGTGACAAAAGTGACAGTTCTTTTGAAACAATTGTTATGTAACACTTAAAAACAATTCATCTTCCAACCTTCCATCAACGAAAACACAAACATAACAATTATATCTATTGACCATAAAGTATGAATGACAATAACTATATTTTATAATAAACAACCGTAATGTAAAGAACAAATTTAAAAGGAACCTTGTCAATACCTCGTACTAGTTCTTCTAAGTTAAATATACTTTAGAGAGAAGTATTCAACTCTATTTATACTAACATATTCCTTTTGTTCTTAGTACTTTTCTAAAAAGAACCTTTTCATAACCTCGTTCTTGTCTCCCTCATCATGGTTAAACGCTAGAAAGCTCTTTCCATTCGCCCTCCTCTTCCTCTACATGCTCGCCCTCCTTCTCTTACTCCTCTACAAGACCCTCCTTTTCCATCTCTGCCTCCACCACCACTACCTCTTTTGCCTCCTCCTCATATGGAGGCTCTGCTACAGACGTTGGCCAACCTTGGCCACTCCACAAGGCGTCTTGCTAGATAGGCCCATAGTTTGAGCAGGAAGTTGGACCTCATCCTTCATCAAAATCAGGTTGTATATGATTACTTCCAATCAAACCCTTTATCACCATCACTAGACATTGATGATATTCTGAACGAAGGGGATGGGCAAGAAGAGAAGGACAACAGTAATGGTGATGACTGAAAACCACTCACTTTTTTTTAATTTTTGAATATTAAAAAGAATTAATCGTAGGAAGTGTAGCCTAAGAATATTAGAAAAAACAATTGGCTTTTCAGATTTATTAGTAAACAACCAGTACTAATTTAAGGGATGTTCACAGTTATTAGTAAATGACCGTTAGTTATGTTAAGCATGGCAATTTATAATGACAAGTTTGGCTCTTTGATGTAACACTTTCTATTCTAAAGGACACGATCTGTTGGATAACCGCGAAACCCATTCTCCATCCACTTCTATTCCAACTTCAAAATTTTTTTCTTTATCTATTACATGGGAGAGCAAGGACACATGGACAAGCTTAACTTGTTTAGCTTCCTCAAGACTTGAATTATTTCTCTATGTAATTGCACTTTAGATCGCTTTTTTGTAACATTCCAAATTTTGTGATTTTAAAGTTTGAATAATATATGGAGATTATTTAGGAAATTTTGGCTTAAAATAATTACGAGAATAATTTATGGTCTAAAATAATTATTCGAATTTAAGGCCTAATTTCCATAAATTTTTGGGAAAAGAATTATTGAAGTTAGTAGCCTAATATTAGGAAGAAAAGGAGAAGTTAATATTAGTGCTATTATGTAATCTCTACCCCTTAATTCATTTAATCTGCTTCAGCCCAAATACTCAGTGTTATTTCTCCTTGGCCCATAAGTTATTAGACACAAAGCCCATCTCATTCTTCATTCTCCTCACTTCAGCCTAACACGTGACGGTTGGAGAGGGTAGCAAAATATATAATAATCCTACTTCTCTAGTATCTTTTAAACTGAAACATGTAAAAGCCGCAGATAGCACAGCGACTTCCACGAGTCACACAAGGTCAGCAACGTCATACTTTTCCAGTGGCTCATACAATCAAATGCTTTACGACAGCAAACTTCCCATACCTCTTAAGCCTCACAAACTGAAACATGGTTTCTCCTCTACCTACTCATGTCTCTCGGACTGGACCATGAGTCCTTTTTTAAGCATTATTCCTTGATTTTCATTCATTCACTTTGGCCAGCCAAGTGAAACTGAGAGCAAGAGGGAAACTGTGAGTAAGAACTGAAGAAGAGAAGGAGAGACTTCAAGCATTTGTTGCTTTGTCCTTGCTCCGGAAAACAAAGGTGGTGTGACGTTGAGAAGCAGTAAGCCTTGGCATATCTGAAAGACTAACAAGGTAAGTCATTAAGATAAAGATATCTGCTGCTATATATGGACACACACACATGTTACAACGTATGGAAAGAAAGAGAAGAAGGTTTTGCTATCAGGTTAAGTAAATGAAAACTATGCATTTAGATGTATATATAGTTGTAAGCTGTTGATCATAAGGAAAGAACCAAAGCTGCTATTTTTAAGAAACACAATGTTGCTATCTGGGATATATACATGTGTATGAACTATGAAGTTTTGTTTGCTGTCATAGTGTAACTATAAGTATATGTATAAATAAAAGGAAAACGAAAGCTTACTGTCATATATATAAGTAGATTCGCTATCATTCACTCCTTCTCGAACCCCGGCAAACCTTAACCCATACACTCTATCTCAATCCCGGCAAACCTTAACCCATCCACCTCGCACTCTCATCTACACCATATTTCAATACTGCCAAACCTTAACCCATCCATCTCCCACTCTCATCCACACCATATCTCAATCCCGACAAACCTTAATCCATACACTATATCGCGAACCCGCCAAGAACTTAAGCCATCACCACCTCAACTCATACACTATATCTCGAACCTGGCACTCTCTCTGAAGGGTTTGAAATACGCCTTTATGTATGTAGGGACGACTTTATTTAATAAAAGGAATATTAGGGGTTAATAACCACTTTTAATTCTCTAAAAATATTTCGCGTAGTTAGTTATTTTGCGATGCGAGAATGATTAATGACAATGATAAACGTTTATAGGCATACCTTGACACCTCTACTGATCCCAACACCTTCAGACAAAGTTAAGTATTCAAGCTTGAGGTGGATAACTGTTATCTTATTGGCTTGAATGTATGTAATCAAGTATGACTAACCATGTTTGCTAGATAATTTGCATGTGTGTATTCTAGCTATGGATTAGGGCTATGTGTCCTAAAACATGGTTGCGTGTCCTGAAGGGCTGCGGTCCTTGGCCGATAGTTGCGGTTATGGTGCGACTTGCTTACTGTGAATTATTCTATGCTTAACATGTGATATGTTGTCATTTATATTTCATACTTGCATATAAGATTAACTTTTACCCCTGGGGTTCATTTATTTGAATTCCAGTTGCATGAAAGAGACATGCAGTGGATCAGGATCAAGAGAAAAGATGCAGCTGTAAGGGCTACAGTAGAAGGAACTTTTTGGAAGAATATTGAGTAGATGGATTGTATTTTATCGATTATCATTTGTCTATTTCGGATTACTGTATTAACCTCCCACTAAGGGATAGATTCGAATAGTGAAAAATTTATCCTCATGCTTTCAAACTAAGTGATTTTAAGAAAGTTTTATTTCGCAATTAAGTCGTCCAAACCTTTTTGATGCCTATGCGCTTAAACTCTAATAAATAAAGGCACAATAAGTAAGGGCATCACATTTTTCTCATCCTACAAAACCATATAAATCTTTTTCTCTCATTATTCAACCTTGCTTAGATCGAATAATTGTTGGTTTGTAGAAGTCAAAACAAAATTCACATGCTCTAAGGGTATAATCAGAACAATTGAGCACACTGAATCAATTGATGACTTCATGCATACAAAGATATTTATTTTGAAGTATGCATAATAAGGAGTGAACATTGCAATCCCTTTGTAAATATATTTACAGACTAAATTTTCTAAGGGATTTGAAAACATGTTTCCAAGATAGTGTGCAATGTTTATTCCTAAGATTGTGAAATGTAAAACCTCCATAAATATTACAGATAATAGTATATGAGGTTTTACCATTGTATACCTTTGTCTTAGGTTTTTGAAGGATTGACTTTGCTTACCCATTAATTCTTCATATGTCTTCCCATGGGTATCTACAAAGCTTTCTCAAAAGATATATACTTCAAGAGTCTTCTGTTTGATATTTGAGAGATTCTCTTCATTGGTGCATGAGAAAATCTTGGCATGATGTTCATCTTCTCTGTACCCTTATGTACATTGATTTTTGAATCATCCTGCACACGTAGAGAACTAGATGGACATTTTGGTATCCACTTATACTTGGGTCCTTGTATGTTAGTACTAGACCTTACACGCCCTTTAGGAACCTAAGAAAATTTCATTCTCACGTTAGAATTTCTTCTAACATAGCATGTGTGAGAAATATGGCCAGATTTTCCATAATAATTGCAAATAATAGAATGATGCCTATTATGAACAGTTTTGCAAGTATTGAGCTATTTGAGTGCAAGCAATATCAAATGACTCATGTTTGTAAATTGTTTCTTCCCACATGATTTTCCAACATAATTAAAAATATTTTTGTTTTTCATAATAGAATCCATAATTGGTTGAAAAACAATTTTATGCTAACTTTCAAAATCATTTTTTGTGATTGCACAAGAAGAATTGGAACTTTGTACCATACCATCATCTTGAGTTTTTGATAAGGATTCAACAAATTCGTTTATGCTGAGCTCTTCTTGGAAATTGTCTTCCTCTTTTTCTTCTATGCTGACAAGTCCATGGAAGTGTTCTAAGATTTCTCCTTCTTCATTCTCAACTTCTAATTGTTCATCATTCGTGGATATGCAGCTTATAGTTTCAGATGAACTGTCAACACTTTCAACTTCAACATAGTTGTTAGAAGCATATACAGAATCAAGAGTATCCCATATATGTTTAGCACTATAGAAAAAATTGATTTTTTCAAAATCATTTTCGGTTAAATCACTATATAGGATTTTCATTACTCTAATGTTCAATGAAAACATTTTCTATTCTTCTTTTGTCCAATCCTTTCTTGGTTTGAAATCAAAGGCATTTGTACAAATATTTCACAAATCAAAATCAAAGGTTTTTATAAAGATGTCATTCTAGCTTTCCGAGAATCTAAACTCAATATCTTTTAAAAACGGTGGAACGGTAAAATAAAAACCTTATGAAAACAAGCAACATCCAAAATCAGCCATTGTGACTCTTGTTGTAACACACCTACCAGCCTCGCCCTTTCGGGTGGCGATTAGTGTGATCCTTTACTTTACTTCAAATTTTAAATTATTTTCCCATGTTACTTTACGTCATTTATCAGAGTATTAGCAACAGAGCATGCACCAGTTTGGACAATTAAATACTGGCAAGATAAAATGTGGGAAGATACATTTCCCTCGAAGGATTAAATATATAGTCATCCCACATCACAGCTCCCAAAATAAATATATGAAAATACAGTTTTCCGGGAAACCAAAATAAATATCACAAAATAAATCACCAACATCCTCCACCACACTAGTCCAGCTCCGGAGCCTTACCTCTGTCTCCTTGCTCATATATAGATAAGCTGCCAGAGGGCTTAAAAGGGGCTGGGATTCATAATTGTATCCCAGAGTAACCATTAATCTCATATAAAATGTATAAACAATGCATGTAAGAAAACCAAGAATAAAAACACAAACAACATAGCATTCAGTATCATGCACACAGCCAAATGCAGAACTAGCAGTCCTAATAGCACTCAGCACAGACTGCCGGGCATGGCATGCAGCAAGGCCCTTATTGCATACAGCATGTTCCGGTTCCAAAGCACTTGGAAATAAATGATAACCAAATGTATGCAATATACATGTTAAAACATACATACACAAGTCACACAGAGTATATGAAGATTAAGGTTACTACATGATAGCCGACCACGAATATAAATAAACTTTCCCAGCGCACAATATCACAAATTGTCCTAAAATAACAAAATAGAAATATAATTAATTCCTCCTCAGTAAATATTTCCTTTGCTGATTTAAAATAAGCCCAATTCATGTGTTCATATTTACTAAATTCCTTTTCTTATTAAGGAATTTAATTTGAGCTTATATTCCTTTTATTTTCGTCCTTAATCGGGAATTTCCAGCAAACAATAACTGATCTTCAAAAATTCCTAATTAAATCTAAAAAAATATTTTTGGGGTGGTTCAAAAACAAAATTGACCCTTATTATGTCTATTTGAAACCAAAAATACTCATTTGGGCCAGACCAAGATAAAAATCTAACGATGGGCCAAAAACACCACTGTTGTCCGAAACATTTCTAGTTTTTAGGGTCTATTTTGAAACATTTATTTCTCTTAGCACATAATTCATAAAAATACTTGTTACCTATCAAATTAATCCTTATTATGTATAATTTAATATTGTAAAATTTCATGGGAATTGGACCTCATTTACTACCCCAAAAATACGTCGTAACCTCACTGCCTGCACAGGGTTTTCATGGGAGATTTCATGATTTCGGTATAATCCAATCCCAGAGCTTTCAAAATTTCTACCAAACCTCGACCCCACACAATTTTTCGTTTTGAATACAATGGAACCATAAAAATGACCAAAGTCTCACTCCTTAACCATGTCCTGTTCAGACCGAAATTTAAGCTTAAATATGACAATTTACCAATTCACGATTTATCCACCAAACTAGGTTCATATGCTCCCAAATCATCATCTAATCATGAATAACCCATTATAATGCTCTAAGAATCTTAGTTGTCTGAAAATATTGGGTTTTACAAAATATTCAAAAACTTATCCAAACCTCAATCCAATCGGTTTAAAATGAATCTTACGCTTACCTTATCACGATTCTGCAGTCGGTTTGGAATTTCGGCAGTAACTCGGCTAACCCAATGACTTGAAACTCCTCCAATGAGAAAATTGAAACCGTAGAATTGAAGCTCTTGAGGTGTAGAACAATGTTTATGAAGGAGTTTTTGGATTAGAAGTGGTTTAATAGGATATTTCTCTTGATGTAGTTTTCTCTTTCCTCTTCCATTTCATACGCCATGTTTGAAGGATTTTTGAGCTTCTCTCTCTTTCATTTCGGTGCTTCCACGAGTGTCTAGCCGAAAAGTGATTCATTGGAGAATATAATTAATGAATGTTATCAAGTTAAAGTCGGCTATTACATGGAAATAATACTAGGACATTAACTTCCCAATTATTACCAAAATGACATTAATCTCAATTCCATTTGTTTTGTTGTTCGAAACTAAACGGACATGAATGGGCTTCAATAAATGGAATCTGACCTTGGTCAAATGAGAAGGAAAATATAGGATATTAAAATGATCTTATTTGATCTTCTATAAGACTTTTATTTGCAACTTGGATCTTTACTCATATAATTGCAAATATTGAGTAGGTGTTAGAAATTAATCCTTAATTCCTTATACGGCATTTTCTTCCTTAATTAGCTTCTCTAGGCCATAGAATATTGTCTCTAAAATTTCTAGGCCCAAAATTATCCCTTACAATCTCTCCTTAAATTTTCAGGAAAATTGGCCCTAAATTCCAAATATTGATTTTTATAATTATTTGGGCCAAATTTCACTTTATATAATTCCATTTATATCCACCTCTGTAAATTCCATTTTGGTCGAAAATAATTGCCCAAATAAATTAGTTGGATGTTAGACACAAATATCCCACTTTGTGCCAACATGTATCTCAAAATTTTCGGTTTTAGCGAAATCAGGTAAAATCGACCTTTCGTCAAAATTTCACTATTTCTTTTCCCAATTACATATACACCATTTAGGGGATTTACCAAAGCAAATTTTGGGATATTACACTTGTGATGGTTAAGTCTTTTAACCAGAGACCCACTTGATACCAAATGTTAGAATTGGCTGACATCCAAGTAGGGTAAATTGGGTGTAGGATAAAAACTCAAGAAACTTTGGAAATCTTTTTGAATAGCAATATGTATGAAAGTAATGAATTATAAATTCATTGACAGTTATTCAAAACATATATGCTAGAAACATAAGAGATAAGGGAAGAGAACATGCAAACTATGTTTTATCCTAGTTTGGTCCAATCCCCAATGACCTACATCCAATCTCCAGGCTCTTCAATTCCTGAGATTTCAATTCACTATTTTCCTCAAGTTTTAACTGGGTACTTGAGAACCACTACAATCCCACAAGTTCAGCCGACTTGTGAAGATGTTAACCAATCTCTCATTAAGATAAAGACTCCCTCTTACATACTGTAAGGATATAATCCGTTTCCTACTCAAGATCACTCAATCTTGAGTAACTCTCAAATAAAATGATTATAATGAAAGTATACTTTTCTCTAAATGAAGTAGATGATGATAAACACTAAAGTATAAGGTGGGAGTAGGATTATAGAGCTTCATAAGACTCAGAGTATCACATTGTAAGCAAAGGCTTTCTGTATTCGTTTTCATTTCTTTATTTTTCTATCTTGAATGCTTCTTATTTATAAGTAATTGTCATTTATCCGTTGTGAGCATTCGTCTGTTAGAGATAAATAGTTTTTGATTCATTTAACTATTTTGTCATCTTTCTCGATCCATGAAATGCTTTACCGTTTGTATTCAATGAAGAACATTTGACCATTGAGCACAATCTTCCCATCTTAGAATATAACCATTGTGAAAGTTCAAGCTTTTCGTTAGAGTTCAAACTTTCTGTTAGACTGATCAAGCTTTCCATTAGAGAGTTTGGAGTCATTGGAAGATTTCAAGGTTCAGTCATTTTCGCTTTGCTGCAACGAATCCTCACACGACATCCCTTTGGTATGCTTTGGGATTGCTTAAGGTTGAGTTACTTTCGCTTTCATTGGAATGGGTGTTTCAGAGGATGATTATTTGACCTGCTCTAAAAATGTTTTAGTGTGCTCTATTTCTGTTACTATAATTAATGTTCTAACACATGATTTGCTTTTGATATTTTTCACGTAATCCTTCAAATTAAATTTCTGAAACTCATTAACAAATGTGTTTAGTAGCATTCAGAAGTATAATAAGTAGTAATCAAATGTAAACATAAGTTAAACAGTAAATTTGAATTCTTAGAGATGAAGATTCAGTGCAGGAAGAATTGACACTTGTTCCAGTCACACTCGTGTGCTGATGAATTATGTCTCTAGTAAAAGACTAGTCAAAATAGAATTTAGTTGAAAAGATGTCAATTTCCACCAGACACTCGAGTGTCGTAAAAACACATTCAAGTACCATACTCGAGTATCACAAAGTGACACTTCGGGTGTGCCTCACAAAGAGGCAACAGTCTTGATTCATGAGCAAGTGTCATGCACTAAATGTGCAAGTATCTTACCTTGCACTCGAGTGTCAAAGATCACACTTGAGTTTTTACCTTCATACTTACAGCAATGAGCGCGAGTGTTAAGAAGAATCTTCTGAGTGTTGAACCAGTACTCGAGTGTCAACGTTCTTTCCTTTTTCTATCATGCCATGTTTCTTTTGCACTTCGAGTGTCAAATTGCTACACTCAAGTATGCTTGTCTTGCACTTTGACTATACAATATGTCTTGTGAAGATGCTTCAACTTTTCTTCACCGCTTCAATTGTCATGCTCAAGTGTACTTTTTCTGTACTTCGAGTGTATGATGATCTTGTTGGAAATTATGCCCTAGGGCAAGTCATTGTACTTTAGACATTTATGTTTATTAAAGTATTCTCTTTTAAGTTATCATTTAAATTTGCATGTTTATAGTGATAGCTGATCCTTGGATATATCTTATAGATTATCCTAAATGTCCCTGGTCGATCATCTACGCGGGATCGAAGATGAAATAAGACCGAGTATGACTTTGATGAAGTATGGAGATACGAATCAAAGTCATGGGCACTTGTAGGAGTACAAGGTGCTGGACCGACCCACCATGAGAAAGTTGCATGGATTTAGTCATAAGCTTATCTCATGTATAACCGTGTCACAACGCCCTTTGACCTGAGATCATCATGGATTCCTACATGATGAGTCGCTGATCTTTGACTTAGTCAAAAGTCACCTTTGACCGGGTGATGATAAAGGCTTGTGTAATACCCGGATTTTAGTAAATCTGGAAGTTTTGAGATAAAGGAAATTAACGAATATTTTGATAAAGCAAAATCATGAGCTTAAAAATGTTATAGAAAATTGTTATAATTATAGAGTAAATTGTCAAAAAAGTTACGGGAAAATCGATGAACGAGAATGACTAAAAATGATATAATGGTGATAAAAACAGTCTAAAAATATTATGATAAATACCGAAAGATCATGAAAAATTATGAGAAAAATATGGAAGTGTTATCCCTAATTATGAGAATTTAATAAATTATTTCAGAGGAAATAACATGAAGAAAAGTTTAAAAAGCATTTCGAACCATAAAGTAAACTGATGGAGTAAACATTTTTAATATTTTACATAGGATATAAAATGACGAGTGTCAAGTATAAAAGTTTGTAAGATAACAATATACTGTAAAATTGGTAAAGATAAATATATGAAGAAACCTGATCCTAAAAAGATCACTAAACGAAGAAATTAGGCCGATTAAAGCCTTAACGAAGGCGGGGTAAAACGGGAATTTTTGGTAAAAAATATTATATTTTTAAAAAATGGAAAAAATTATGAAAAAATAATTAAAACTGAATTTTAAAATGAGGGGGCGAAATTATTGGTATTTTTAATTAAAAATAATTGTTTAAATAATTAAAATGGTAATTAGAATAAAATAATAATATAATGCGGTGAGTCGACTTATAGCCGGACCGGGGGAAAAGTTAGAAATAAATTCTACGGTAAACCAGAGGTAAAAGTATTTTCAGACTGATCAAATTAAGTACAAGTGAAATTCTACACGAAGAAAGAATTTACAGACGTCGATTCCGCAACCGAAAACCCTAATTTCAAATAAGACGAAAAGTTGATCAGATAGAGTGGAGTCGATAGGCAAAGTGAGAACCTATAGAAACAATTGTGTATTTTCAAACACGGGATTAAGTTAGACAACAATTTGGACGTTTTACGATTCGGTGAATTATTGTCCGAAGTTGGTTCTATCGGAAGCGATTTAAAAGAATCGGACGCGTTTGTCCGAATATCTTCCGACGCACCGGAGAATACCTGGATATGATCAAAAAGAGGATCAAAATAGATAATAAGAGAGAGGATGAAAAGATCTTCAAAGTTGCATGCCCGGATTTTTGAGTTTCGCGAAATCGCGCGAAACGGACACCGATCGGTAGCTTTATCGGACCAGGAGGCCATAAAGCAAGAGTCATCATTGGATGACAACTCATTCTTTGACTTTTTGGGCCCTAGATGTCGACCAAGACCATGGATGGCCAAGATTCCATCTTACAAAACCCTAGATCCAACGGCCGAATCATTTTCGAAGACTTTTTGGAAATTCCCACCTTGTCCCTATTTTTCTCTATAAATAGCAAGCTCTCTTGCTCTCATTCTTCACACCAAAATTCAGATCCTAGAGAGAGGTTCTAGAGAGAGAAGCTCTGGAAAAATTGTGCCTTAGCTCCGAGTAAGTTCTTCCGTCCTTAGTTTTTAGTTTCCGTAGTTCTTTCGGTAGTTATAGTAGAACTTGTTGTTTTGATCTAGGAAGTTTGAGAATATATTCCTATGCTTGTTTTTATGCCTCATTGCATTGAAAGATGCCTGACGAGGTAAAAACATAGTGGGGATAATTTTGAAATGGAATACGGTCAAAGTAACGAAGTTCCGCGAAATTCCGCCGATTAGGGGTTCGGGGGCAAAATGGTAATTTGTACCTAAAATGCCCGTTATCTTTGCTAAAAGTTGTTAAATATTATCCTTATAGGATATCTCGAGATAATCGTACATTTGCCGAGCTGTCTGTTGTGCCGCCGTCATACCGCTTTTTTCCCGCCATTTGTCGAATTTCACGTTTTTCCGTAAAAGTTCCGTTGTACCGCCAAAAAGGTACGTTCGCGTCTTTGTAACACTAGCTCTAATGTTTATTATATGATTGTTGTGTAGTAGTGTACGAGGTTATGCTATATACACGGTATGTTACATACGAGGTTATGTCACATACGAGGTTATTAATGTTGTATCATACGAGGTTATGTTACATACGTGGTTATTATCTTGTATACGTGGTTATGTGTTTTTAATCATACATCTCGTTATGGACTGTTGTATTGATTGCCGTCGTGTATATGTAGTCGTATTTAAGCATGAGGTTAAGATTTTACTCCGAGATCCAAATTGCAATTGGATCTCGCCTCTTATCATAGCGTCAGTTCGGAAGAACCGAGGACCGAGGAGAAAGGCGAGCAGCCGTACGAGTCCCAACCGAAGACTCTCTTATGTTGTTATTCATTTTGAAAACTCTCGGTCAATGTACCGCTTCTGTAAATCAGCCAGACTTACGGCAATTTGAATAAATGTATCAGTTACTCAATTGCTCCGATGCTTTACTCTGATGATATATGATGAAAAAAAAAATTATACTGCTTTTAAAAAGTCAGGATGTTACAGTTTGGTATCAAAGCAGTAGTCCTGGCATTGATATGACTATGTTATTACGGACGTATGGTAGGACGGTTAAGGCTAGTCTATGTGGGTGTGGCCAATCGGTCGCCATAGAGTTGGTGAGGTCCCCATGATAGACACTTATCCGGCCATTACATTCGGTTAACGGAGTTATGTTCAAATCGGCCTTTTAAACTTTGAGCGTGTTTTGAAAATGAGTATGCGAGGTAGCCCTAGGTCGGTGTACCGGTTTGAACCGGTATACCATCTTGAACCGGTGTACCACCCTTTGTCGGTGCATCACTCTAACCCGAATCCGCAAATCCATTGTCGGTACTAATATCGGTCTCTAATAATCCCGATAATTCGATAATCCCGATAACTCGATAATCGCCGGTTTATCGGACGGTAACTTCACCCTAACCCGGAGCTTATATGTGGGAGTGGGCCACATCGGATGAAACTCTGTGACGAGGCCACGCCGGACGAAACTTGGAGATCGACAAAGATATATTCATGTGGTATTTGAACCATGTTGAGAAGTTCTATTAGTTTTCAAGTGGAAAGAACCAACGAAACCCTGAACGAGGGGAAATAGTACGAGTGTCCGTACGTTTGTAGTACTAGTGTGATAAAGTCTGCGATAGACTAATCATTGTTTTCCTTGTATATCTAAATGTTTCCCTAATGAAGGGAAAAGAACGAGACATGGCAAATTTGAGAGGAGCCGGAGTTCCCGGAGGCCGAGGCGAGGTAGAGGTAGGGGGGAGCCGGCCACGAATAATACCGATACCGAGTACACGAACCCGAACGACAAGGACCGCAGCAACCGAGCAAAATGAGTTGCAAGAAATGCGGGGATGCTTTGCAAGAACAAAGGGCTCTTATTGATGAACTCCTTGCCGAAAGGCGGGGAGAGAGAAGAGGAAGGTGACCGAGCTAATGAGGAACGACGAACGCGAGGAAGAAGATGAAACCGAACCCGATGATGATTAACGTGAAACCGAGGAGTCGATAGATCTCGACACCCCCTCGACGTAATAGGGCAATAGCGGTGCTACCTCGACCCAACAGAGTGGTTGAGACCACGCAAAGAATGGGTCACCCATTCGCAATCTCAAACCTCCAGTTTTCGTGGTAAGCTCGATTCGGTCAAGAGGGCGGCTTATGAGATGGACAAGATCTTCGAAGTGATGGATTGTCCGGAAAACCGAAAAGCCCAACTTGCGTCTATAAGCTGGAAGGGGATGCAGACCGATGGTGGAAAAGCATTGCAAAGAACATTGCAAATCCGTTATTGTCCCGTGACTTGGGAGAAATTTACGGAGAAGTTCAACGAACAATATTTTCCTCCTTCGGTACAAGTTATCAAGGAGTCGAATTCCTCCATATTCGACAAAGTCATGAGGAGTCATTCGATGACTACTTCGCCCGGTTTACCAATGTCTCGATATTCTTCATATATGAAACGTAACGTTGACGAGAGCCTGGAAGGCAAGCGGGATGGTAGACGGGCTAAAGTACGAAATAAGGGAAAAGCTGGTATCCCAACGGTTCCCTTTAATTGATCCAAGCGGTGGAGTCATGCGGGTTGATCGAACGTAACATAACGGAACTACGCACATCAAAAATCGACAACCGCAGCGGTGCAAGTCGTGACGGGTTGAGCCGCGGAAGTTCCTCGCGAGAAGAGGGCGGCACCATGGAATAACCCTCGGGGGAGGCAAGATGCCATACCGATCCGAGCAAGAACAACCCAGAATGCCCGGACCCCGACCATGTCCAAAATGCAAAACGAACCACCCGGGGAACCAACCGTGGGGGAGAGATATGCTACAAGTGTCAGAAGCCGGGGCACTTATACACGAACTGTCCTCAAAGGACTACGGGGATAAGGCCACAAAACCCAGGCCGGGTTTTCGCTTTGACAACTAACGAGGTCGAATAATCTCCAGAGAGGATCCGCATAACTATCTCTTGATAGGAACCTACCTTAGGTGTTGTACGACACGGGTACTAATCACTCGTTATATCAGATGAATATGCAAATCATTTTGGGATGCATACATATATGTATTACCTTACGATGCAATAGTAGCTACACCATTGGGTGTGAACTAGTTTGCTTATGTAATCATGTCTGAATTCCAAATCGAATATATATCTCGTTCAAAAACTCTGTTCACAAACATCGACGACATTCTCGAAATTCACTATGACATTAATACCTAGCATAGGATCAACATCTAAAACGCTGTATCAAATTATACCGAACAAAGTACAAGAGTTGTGACTTTGTATCAACCATCGCAGGATGGACAAAATGACTATCATGAACACATACCTACTTCCCATGATCTACGATTTACTCAGTTATGTAATTCCTACGTTTTGTCAAGGGTTGACGTATGCTCGGAACACCACTTCGGCTATACATCAAGGAATAGCAATCTTCCGAAGATAGTAACATAGATATTTAGTTTCGGATCTAGCGGGATAGTACCGCAGATTCATACCGAAATTTTCTCATAACCATTGATAAAACTTAAAGAGTAAAACTTAAATCATTGCGTAGAACACGGATCGAGACGAGCTTGCATAGGCGAGAACGAAGTTGGTCATAGCACCAAGAGTTGGTTGTCCTGGATCCAAGTAGATGGTCGTGGTGCCATTAGGTATGGGTCGGGATATGTCTTGCTGCAGCAGGACAGCGTGATGACTTACGCCTCTCGCCTATTGAAGCCTCTCAAGTTAAACTAATCGATGTAAGACCTAGAGTTACTGAGTATCGCATAGAACATGCATCGCTAACACAAGTGGTTGAAGTACCTTTTGAGTTGAAAGAAACTCGGGAAAGGACAATAAGTCCTGTGTTTTAATGGACGAAAAGTCCTGTGTTCGAAAAACTACACCTGAGTACAGGGTAAAAGAAATCCCCTATGGTTTGATAAATAGTTGTCTTACTTGCCGCGAAAATTTTAGTTTCCGATGCATATCTCATAGTTACTACTATCCGATCGCAATCGTGTCATTGAGTAGGAGGTATATTGTGTTGTCATGGTGTATGGGCGTCATGGAAACATTTAAGGTATCTTGTGTTACCATGATGTATGGGCGTCATGGAGACATTTTGATTACTACCCGGATTTTAGTAAATCTGGAAGTTTTGAGATAAAGGAAATTAACGAATATTTTGATAAAGCAAAATCATGAGCTTAAAAATGTTATAGAAAATTGTTATAATTATAGAGTAAATTGTCAAAAAAGTTACGGGAAAATCGATGAACGAATGACTAAAAATGATATAATGGTGATAAAAACGGTCTAAAAATATTATGATAAATACCGAAAGATCATGAAAAATTATGAGAAAAATATGGAAGTGTTATCCCTAATTATGAGAATTTAATAAATTATTTCAGAGGAAATAACATGAAGAAAAGTTTAAAAAGCATTTCGAACCATAAAGTAAGCGATGGAGTAAACATTTTTAATATTTTACATAGGATATAAAATGACAAGTTAAAGATAAAAGTTTGTAAGATAACAATATACTGTAAAATTGGTAAAGATAAATATATGAAGAAACCTGATCCTAAAAAGATCACTAAACGAAGAAATTAGGCCGATTAAAGCCTTAACGAAGGCGGGGGTAAAACGGGAATTTTGGTAAAAAATATTATATTTTTAAAAAATGGAAAAAATTATGAAAAAATAATTAAAACTGAATTTTAAAATGAGGGGGCCGAAATTATTGGTATTTTTAATTAAAAATAATTGTTTAAATAATTAAAATGGTAATTAGAATAAAATAATAATATAATGCGGTGAGTCGCCTTATAGCCCATTTTGGGAAAAGTTAGAAATAAATTCTACAGGTAAACCAGAGGTAAAAGTATTTTCAGACTGATCAAATTAAGTACAAGTGAAATTCTACACGAAGAAAGAATTTACCGGCGTCGATTCCGCAACCGAAAACCCTAATTTCAAATAAGACGAAAAGTTGATCAGATAGAGTGGAGTCAGATAGGCAAAGTGAGAACCTATAGAAACAATTGTGTATTTTCAAACACGGGATTAAGTTAGACAACAACTGGACGTTTACGATTCGGTGAATTATTGTCCAAGTTGGTTCTATCTAAGCGATTTCCGAATTAGGACGCGTTTGTCCGAATATCTTCCGACGCACCGGAGAATACCTGGATATGATCAAAAAGAGGATCAAAATAGATAATAAGAGAGAGGATGAAAAGATCTTCAAAGTTGCATGCCCGGATTTTTGAGTTTCGCGAAATCGTACGCGAACGGACACCGTCGGGTAGCTTTATCGGACCGGAGGCCATAAAGCAAGAGTCATCATTGGATGACAACTCATTCTTTGACTTTTTGGGCCCTAGATGTCGACCAAGACCATGGATGGCCAAGATTCCATCTTACAAAACCCTAGATCCAACGGCGGTAATCATTTCGAAGACTTTTTGGAAATTCCCACCTTGTCCCTATTTTTCTCTATAAATAGCAAGCTCTCTTGCTCTCATTCTTCACACCAAAATTCAGATCCTAGAGAGAGGTTCTAGAGAGAGAAGCTCTGGAAAAATTGTGCCTTAGCTCCGAGTAAGTTCTTTCGTCCTTAGTTTTTAGTTTCCGTAGTTCTTTCGGTAGTTATAGTAGAACCGTTGTTTTGATCTAGGAAGTTTAGAATATATTCCTATGCTTGTTTTTATGCCTCATTGCATTGAAAGATGCCCGACGAGGTAAAAACATAGTGGGGATAATTTTGAAATGGAATACGGTCAAAGTAACGAAGTTCGCGAAATTCCGCCGATTAGGGGTTCGGGGGCAAAATGGTAATTTGTACCTAAAATGCCCGTTATGCTGCTAAAAGTTGTTAAATATTATCCTTATAGGATATCCGAGATAATCGTACCATTTGTCGAGCCTTTGTTGTGCCGCCGTCATACCGCATTTTTTCCCGCCGTCGAATTTCACGTTTTTCCGTAAAAGTTCCGTTGTACCGCCAAAAAGGTACGTTCGCGTCGTAACACTAGCTCTAATGTTTATTATATGATTGTTGTGTAGTAGTGTACGAGGTTATGCTATATACACGGTATGTTACATACGAGGTTATGTCACATACGAGGTTATTAATGTTGTATCATACGAGGTTATGTTACATACGTGGTTATTATCTTGTATACGTGGTTATGTGTTTTTAATCATACATACGTTATGGACTGTTGTATTGATTTCTTCATCGTGTATATGTAGTCGTATTTAAGCATGAGGTTAATCGTTACCCGAGATCCAAATTGCAATTGGATCTCGCTCTTATCATAGCGTCAGTTCGGAAGAACCGAGGACCGAGGAGAAAGGCGACGCAGCGTACAGAGTCCCAACTGAAGACTCTCTTATGTTGTTATTCATTTTGAAAACTCTCGGTCAATGTACCGCTTCTGTAAATCAGCCAGACTTACGGCAATTTGAATAAATGTATCAGTTACTCAATTGCTCCGATGCTTTACTCTGATGATATATGATGAAAAAAAAAATTATACTGCTTTTAAAAAGTCAGGATGTTACAGCTTGGATCGGGATCAGTGGTTCTCATGGAGAGGAATGTGAATGGTCAAGATGGAATTTGTCCCTCACATTTGTAGAGAGATAATATTGGGCCCCTCGATGAGTGAGTCTAAGAAATGTACCGCATCTTGTGATGGAAAGGAGTTTCCATTTCACTTATTAGACTACTCGAGAATCGAGAAAGTAATGGTCAAGAAAAGGAAGTTGACATTATCCATACCTCATCCTTGACCAAATTATCGCGTGACAAAAGGGACGTGACATGGTTGTACGATAGGTTGTATCGTATTATCGATCCCCATATGAATTGGGTAGTCGCAATGTCTTGCTAGAGGTCGCTTGCGACTTGTGGGCTGGTACGATATTAGCCCACTGCCAATCTCATGTGGGCCTGCAGGGTCGCACACAAGAATAGCCGAACACGAGCAAAAGTGTCCAGATTCAATGAATCTTATATATGTATAAGATTTAATGAATATTGCATTTAATCTAGGGTGAATAAATAAATAAATAAATAAATATATATATATATTATTAAATTCGAAATAAGAATAATATTATTTATAGATAATAATATTATTATATATAGTATTTAATTTAGTTGATAAATTAAATAACTATAATAAATTGAGATATTGTATCTCGGATTTAATTTTTGAATAAAGATATGGTATATCGATTTAATTAAATTGAAATATAGTATCTCATATTTAATTAAATAAAAGGATATCATATCTCATATTTAATTTATAAAGATAAATTAAATATGTAGGCTTATAATTCGGATTAAATAAATATATTAGATTGGATCTTTTTTGATAGATTTAATTAATATATTATTTTAATTGAAATTCGAATTTCAAAATTGATTAGATTAATTTTGAATATTTTAATATGGCTTATTAGGGTTTTAGAAACCCTATAAATAGATATTGATCTAGTCATATTAAAAAGACGGACGAATTAGAAAGCCGCAAGAAACCCTAGAGGAAATAGAGAGACGCGAGTTTTTGAAGGCGCTAGCACGCTGCCGCAATCGGGTTCGAAGCTGTTCGTGTGGATACCAGTAGAGGGAGGAGATTCACGGAGTCTGCTCCTGTTGATCGGAGAAGGTAGCCCACGTGTTTAGATAGAAAGAAACGCTAGTTGAGAATTTCGTATAAGGTATGATTCGGAATCTTTAACCTTGATTTAAACGCAGTTGAGCGATCCTCTTCTTGGGATTCGTAAAAATTTAAACTCCGCTGCGTGTACGGATCCCAACAGATCGACTCATTTCTAAGGTTCTGGTGTATCTACACTGAGTGTTTTTAGGCTACACTAGAGTGCCTCACTCAAGTGTTACATTTCTACACTTTGAGTACCTATAATGATTGAGTTTTGAATTACAAAAAATTCTCAACATTCGAGTTACTTGTGACTTTTAACACGCAAGTACATTGGCAGTAGAAAGATCAACTTCTAGTGAGCATAACATCTTCAATATGACTCCAAATTTGGCCAATGTTCTATCCCCAAAAATCACTTTAAGTCTTCTTTTAAATTAAAAAAGAATTAACTCCAAATTCATTGTATGTTGAGAGTTTCAATCAGATTCATAACAACTATTCTAGAGCAGCATTTTTTCAATGTCTTGGTCTGTCTGTGAACTTCAAAAATTCATATCTATTTATTTTTCCATGATCTTGATGTTTTTGAAACCGTATTTGAGTTTAGTTTCATATGCCACAAGTTTCAGTTCAATTGTATGTGTATTTTGTGAGATACACATAAATTATTGAACCTTGTGTTTGATATGAGGCGTGATTTCAAGTAGCACTTCTAAGATCCATAGATCTTTTATTTGAACTCTTTTGCTATTGATTTTGGTGCCTGTGTAACGCATTGAGAGTCTAGTTTCATATGAAATAAGTTTCACCTAAATCAGATATGTGGTTTGAGAGATATGACCAAAATACCGAACCTCGTACATGTTGAATGCGAAACAGGGGTGAACAGAGGAGCTAGAAAGTGCTTCACATGCGAGTGTCCAGTGGTACACTCGAGTGCAATCAGTGCATCACTCGCATAGCACACTCGAGTGTGGACTAAACTATCATTTCTAAAATACATGGTACCAAACTGTCATTTCTGAAATTTGTGGTACAAAACTGTCATTTCTGAAATGTGAGCCCCAACTAATTTCTTTCTTCTTCTTCCTCTTAATCAATACAATTTAATAACTTCTTTATTGATCTTCTTCTTGATCATTCTCCATAATTGAACTTCATATCTTCTAATCTTTTAATCTACATTAAGTATATGAATTAGTCAATATAGGTGATAAATATACTATGCAAACTTTTTGCTCTTTATATTAGCATCTATATTTGACATCATCAAAACTAATCATATCTAACACATTGCTCTAGTTCCCATGGCATTGGTAATGCCCCTAGTCTCACACCCCTTGTAATTTTGATAATTATCAGAGTAATTCAATGAAATACAGTGAGAAACACATGTATAGCATAATATATAGATATTAAACTATTCGTCGGGTTTTCAATAGGGACACTCAAGTATAACCAATTGACATGTACTGAAAGTACTCCTGTTCATTAGATTTTTCAATCGGAACTTTTCATAAACATGGATCAAATAACATTTATAACCATACAAAGGATGTGAGATTAGAGTTACTACCCGATTGCTTTGTCTGGGTAGATTTCAAGAACTTTGCTTGTTCCGAGTAATTACGAGTTCTTATAAGAATACGTTATGGACAATGGTCAATACTTACTCCAACTTTTGACATTTTAAATGTCATCTAGTATAACATGCCTAAACATGAAATTACTAGACTTAGGCGATGTCCAAGATTCCATTCTTTCTCTCATTTTTATACATTTAACCCCATTTTCTCGAACTTGTACTATAACTTTGAAAAATCATAACTCTTAGTATAAGTGTCCAAATAGGGTGATTTTAAAGCCTATGAACTCATTATTAAGTATAGTTTCAAGGAAAAATTGTTTCAGTAGCTAGTCACATGAATACTAATCCAAAATTAATCAACTAGTGACTGTTGCCCAGTTTGCATTCCAGAATTATAGGTCATTTTCAAAAATTCACATCTTAATGTACACAAATCTAAATTCAACAAATGACATATCAAATTAAAGCTCATTATGTATACTTTAACTCTGGAAAATCGCATCACAATTGAACATCATTTATTACCCAAAGAATTCATTGCAAACTTATTGCCTAGACAGGAACTTTTAAGGCAGTTTCTAGGGTTTCAACACATTTCAATCCTGGAGCTTCCATAGTTCCTACCAAACCTCTATCCTACATAAGTTTTTGTTTTAAACACAAGGAAACCATCAAAATGACTAAATTCTCATTCCATTAGTCTGCCCTGCTATTGGCCGAACCTAGGGTTAATGAACACTTGAGTGTTGGCTTGACATTCACAGATAGAGTGCCTGACATTGACACTCGCTTCTACCATGGAAGTATTGTGTTATACACTTGAGTGTATTAATGAAAATCGAGTGTTGCCCCAACACTTACAAGAAAAGTGACTAACACTCACACTCATTTTAGAAATGTAACATCCCAAATTTTGGGGTTTGAAATTTGAATATTATATGGAAATTTAATTATGAAATTTGGCCTATAAAAAATTATGAAGTTAACTATTGGAAATAAAGGCCTATTTTTCCCTTAATTTATTTTGGGAAAAGAAATAATTTCAAGTAAGGAATAATTTAGGCCTAAAAATTATAGAATTGATATTGTATGGCCTAGAGAAATTAATTAATAAAGAAAAACCGTTATATGCAATTAAGGATTTAATCTTAATGATTATTCAATATTCAATATTCATTGTGTTAAATACTTGAAGTCCATAACCCATACGACCCAAACCAATGCATTACCAAACCAGGCCATTACCTATCATGCAGTAAAACAAAGCCCACTATCCATCATCATGCTTTAGTTTATTAATCAGCCTAACATGTGAGACTTAAAGGAAACTAAAAACGCATGGGTCATCTCGGCAGAAGCATGACAACAAAACAAGCCCATAACCCAATGAATACCCAGCCCATATAGCATCTCGGCCAGACCCTACATTTAACCTAGAGTCTATTCATTTAAATCCTATTAAGCTAAACTCATTAAGCAGTGTCAATCATAGAATGCAGAAGGCACAGTGATATCGTGTAAACACAACGAGAATCACATCAGTAGAAGCGACCTCCCATACTTCTCGAGCCCCACTCCCTCTGCTAAGAAATCTTGATCAGTCCTTACTCCTCAGTCTGTTATACTCCTTGGACTATTTGCTTTTTCCTTGAACCAGTCCATGCGCGAGCTATATATCTATATATAACTATTGCTCTTTTCTCTCATCATTTGTGTGCTTCAACCAGCCGAGAGAGATTTTGAGAAAGAGAGAAACCGAGGTAGGAGAGAGAAAGATTCAAATGTGAATAGTCTCGTTCATCTTCCCCCGCATAACTTGCTAAAATCAGAGGTAACCGTTGAACTTCTCTTCCTTCTTATTCCCATTATAAACCAATGCAAGTTTCTTAGTGTTAGGATGTAGGTAATTTAACACCATGAGTTCTCTGTTTTGTAAACCTTAAAACAAGGGCGGTTTGTGCATTTGTGTTGTGTCATTGAGTTAGGATTCATATATCATAAACATTGTTGTTATGTCAGTACAATGGGGAAATTTACTATATGTATATGTGTGTGTGTGTGTGTGTTTGTCCGTTGCTGCATATGAAAAGAGAAAAGGAAATTGAAGCAAAAAATTGTTGTCATTGCTGCACACGTATATGTGTGTGTGTGTGTGTGTCTATATATATCATAGTTGCATGTGTGTTACACCCCTACCGGCCTCGCCTTTTCGGGTGACGGGTTAGAGGGATTCCTTTTAAAATGTTACCTTTCCTTGGTTATTAGTCCATTTGATTATATATCAGAGCACGCTCAACAGAGCATTTGACCGGTTTGGACAACTACTGTACTGGTAAAAGTAAAACAAACTAAAAGTAAAAGTCCTCGAAGGGTTAAGGGTATAGTCATCCAAAAGTAAATACCAATAATATACAGTCATCCCAAAAATATAAAAATACAAAAGTGATAGGGCATCCCCTATTCTTCATCTGCAACGTGGGCCCTACCTCTCCAAAAAGGTACTTTCCTTCACACACGATCCCCTGAAGCTACAGAAGCGCCTGGAGTCCGGTAACGACCACCAGAGTAACTGTCAATACTCATGTACTAAATGTGTAAAGGGTATGTATGCAACAACGTCACAAAAAAATCACACATAATATGCCAAATATACCACATATGCAAACAGAAACATACACAACAATCTGTCTTCGTACCATCGAGCCGCCTTATCAAGGCAGACCCTGGATTTACTGGAATCGCAACCCTGTCTCCGTTGAGCCGCCACATATGGCAGACCCTGGACCAGGCCACAGCGCTAAGAACACAATCGTTAGGGACTCGAACCCTAACATGCTCTATATGCATATTTGGCAATAATACACACAAGACATGCATGGCAATCAAAACATACATCAAAACACATAAAAATACTTGAGTAAAGCAGTTACTACCTGGTGGGGTATTCACTCCCTTAGGATTTTAATGATCCCACTAGCTCTCCCAAGTATGGTTTAGCCCTAAATAACACCAAAAGACCTTATTTTAGCATTTTCCAAAAATACCCTTGCATTTTTACTCAAAACCGAGCTCCTTCTCAATTTTCCAGAAAATCTAGATATTCTGACCCAAGTTCAAACATTTTTAGTAAATTCCAAAAAACTAATATTTGTACGAAACTAGTTTCATATGAACCATTAAGATGTCTATTTTGTAGGAAAAGTATTTCCAGAGATCAAAAGTACTTATATTTTGGCGTGTAGCTCAATTTCTACACTCTGGTCAGAATTATTCTTTTGTTTTCTGGTCCAACTTTACCAATTTATTTCTCCTAGTATAAAATTCCAAAAGACACAAAATCATACATCATGGTGAACCATAGGATGTATAATTTATTATTATAAAATATCAGCTCAAACCGACTTCATTTACTATTTGTAAAACCGAGTTGAAGCTTCACTGCCCAGAATTCCAGAATTGGCAGCAAGCCTCCTTTCTAATGCTTTCGATGTTTTTGAGTTCGGAAACTTAAACCATGACTTAACCCCATACAAAATCACGTTTTGAACACTTTGAGACCATCAAAAACACCAAAATTAGATCATAAAACAAAGCCCTAACCTCTTGAACGAAAACCTCAAGTTTAAGCTTCAAAGGTTCTTTTTTTTTTCGGTGTTTACCTTAAATCGGAGTTCAGCTTGATGATCTTGGTGATTGGTCTCTTGCTCTTAGCTATGGAAGCTTGGCTGGTCACTCTTTTCCTTTTGAAAATTTCGCCCCTTATGGCTAAGAGAGAGAGAGTTTATGTCCTTTAATAATAGTAAAAGGAATCTAAGCAGTCTGAATTAACTGGAGTAAATTCCTGTCCAGTAATTAATGAATTTGATCTGGCTTTTTGACTTATTTCTCAAGAAATTCTAGAAGACTCCAGAGGGTGTACATGTGGCGCCTCCCCCTCCATATATTCAAATTTTATCTTTTCAAATGGGTAAAATTACCTATTTTGGCCCAAAATTTATGTAAATTACCAGTTTTGGCCCGGAACTTCTTTATTTTCTTTTTCTTTTTCCCCAAGCACTCTAGATGACTCCAAGGGACTAGGTGGGGCCATCTTGAGCCCACAAATCTGCTCCCTTGAATTTTATTTAATTTTCTCAATTATCTGATTTATCCTTTTTTTTATCCAACAAGTGGGGCCCATATCTTGACTTTTGGACTAATTTTACTTTTCTTTTTCTCCAAGCCAATTCTTAATTATTAAGGGGGGTATGTGGCGCCTTAGGGGCCCCACAAAATCTGCCCCCTCCCATTTTATCTAGCTTTTCCACTTTATCCAATTCAATTTCCTTCCACCGGTCCACGCTGGGCCCCGATAGCTAACAAGGTGCTTCCTTTTGTACTTTCCTTCAACTTTTCAGATATTTTCCCCTGAATGGACATACATATGTGGCACCATCTTGACTTCCCAATATGGCCCCACATTTGTCTCATTTAGTCCAAAAGAAGCCCTTAACTGGTCCCTATCGGTCCCCTTTCTACCAGTAAACAACCTGTGGGACCCGTATTTTGTGCTTGGGCCTTGGTATGAATAAAATTATTTGACTTTTCCTTCTCTCTCCTAGGTGGAAGAATTTGACTTAAGGGATAAGGATTTGACTATTTTGCCCTTACTTTTCCTCTTTTACCCTGTAGTGACACGTGCCCCAATGTAATGATTACACTGACTTTTGCTTTTTGACATATGTCTTTTTCAGTGTCTCTTCCTCTTCCTTTTTCCTCAAAAACACAGGGGATCTTCATCTATCCAGGAAATGTCATGTGCATATTTATTTTAGCACATTTTTGCTTAGCTAATTGTCCCATACTTTAAGGACATAGCTAAATAGCATTTTTACCAACCAATTAACACCGTATAAGTGTTTTGTGCCCTTTTGCACTAACAATTTAATTTCTATGGTCCTTGAGCTATTGGCTAAAATAATCATGCAAAAGGGAGTGAAAACATCTTAAACTATGTCAAGAAGCCATTTAAAAATTCCCCAGATCAAATGACCAAAGTGCCCTTACAAAATATCCTCTCAACTTGGCTTATTTTGCAAGTTTTGTTGACTTTTCTTTCTCCCCCTTGCTTCGCACGAATTTGATGCTTCTTGGGCAATATTGTGATGTCATTTTTATGACATAAGCAAGAGCTTAGGTGTCCTCTTGTGAAATGACCAAAATACCCTCATAATTTTGCCCTTATTTGTGTCTTATTCCGCAAGCTACATGTCTTCTTCTTTTCTCTCTCTACTTAGGCCAAAATATTAAGCTTCTCAAGCAAGGATGTGATGTCATCCTAATGACATAATCAAGTGCTTATATATCCCTTTTGTCTCTCAGCCAAAGATATGGCCTTATTCAGGAATGTCACACTTCCTGAACCGGGCTTAGTAGTCTGCCTAATTTAGGCTTAGTCTCAAGTCTCTATGCCCGAAATTCAGAATATTACAATGTGGATGAAAGAGACGAGGCTTACTGTGTGTGTGTGTGTGTAAGCCGATGCATGAGAAAAGAGAAAGAAAAGTTTCTGTCATAAGCTTATATATGTGTGTTGCCGTGATCATTGAAGGAGAAGAGAAAGGAATATGCAAATTTGTTGATATATATAAACGCTATAATGAATATATATATATAGAGGGAACAAAAACTTGAGATACTTACTGATATATATAGCTGTATATATAAAACAAAAGAGAAGGAAAACACTACTGAAGCATTTATAAATACTTTACTGTCATAGTTTCGCTGCATATAGAGAAGGAAAACTTGTGTGTGTGTGTGTGTGTTGCCACAATTAGAAGAAAAAGAAGAAAAAGTTATATATATATATATATATATATATATATATATATATATATATCATTCAAGTTGTATTTATAAATGCTAGGTGCTAGTATTTATAAAACCCAAAATCTTACTATATACATGTATGTATGTATATATGTATGTATGTGTATGTGTGTGTATGTATATATATATACAAGTATGTATATATGTAATACATTAAAGCATATTTTTACATGGTGTTAATGTTTATTAAACTCCTAATTTAAAGTGTTGGAATAACTTATGAGAGTTTAAAATAATTGTAGAGAAATGATAATAAATAGTAAAATAATAATATTAATAATAATTTAATAAATAAATAATATTATCACTATTAGGAAAGGGAATAAGTAATAAATAAAAAGGGGATTATTGATAAGGGAATTTTTAGGGGTTAATCCACTTTTAATCCCCTAAACATAATCTGCATAGTTAGGTACTTTGCGACGCCAGAAGTGACTAACGACAATGATAAATGTTTATAAGCATACCTTGACACCTCTACTGATCCCAACACCTTTGGACGAATTAAGGATTCAAGCTCGAGGTGGTAAGTGTTATCTTATTAGCTTGTATGTATGTATACATGTATGACTGATCATGTTTGTTAGATAATTTACATGTTTGTTTCCTAGCTATTGATTGGGGCTACGTGTCCCATAGGGCTGCGTGTCCTAAAGGGCTGCGGTCCTTGGCCGATAACTGCAATTTCGATGCAACTTGTTTACTGTAAATTATTCTATAATTAACATGTGATATATTGTCATTTATATTTCATACTTGCATATAAGATTAACTATTCCCCTGGGGTTCATTCATTTGAACTCCAAATCGCATGAAAGAGAAAGGTAGTGGATTGGGATCAAAAGGAAAGATGCAGTTGTAAGCGTTACAGTAGAAGGAACTTTTTGGAAAAATATGAGTAGATGAACTGTATTATATCGTTTATCATTTGTCTATTTTGGATTAATGTCTTAACATCCCACTTTGGGATAGATATACTTGTGAAAAACTTATCCTCACATTTTCAACCAAGTTAATTTAAGAAATGTTTTATCTACAATTAAGTCGTCCAAACTATTTCGATGCCCTGTACGCTTAAACTCTGATAAATAAAGGTGTGTTAAGGACGGGTGTTACAGTTTGGTATAAGAGCAATGGTTTGGAGAAAATTTTGAAAAAGAACTAAACAAAACTTGGTTATTTTGAAAACCGGATGAGGATTCACAAGGGAGGCTTAGCTCAAGCGTACCTTATGGTTCTACCGTATGCATAGAGGAGCGCTGAGGGCGCAAATTGCTAGAAAAAGAGTACCGCCCATACCTGAACCTATAAAAATACACCAAAAACGTAAGGTTGATGTACTTGCTGATCATCCATCCGTAGGAGACCCCGACGCTAGACCTTCCAAGACCGAGAAGCCTATACTTTTCTAGCTCATAGATACCGATTTGTGGGGTCATATTAGTGAGCTTCATATGCAGCTTATTGTGAAATAACCATCCAAGCCGACCTATACAAGTCATACCTAGAGAGGGTTAACAACCTATATGCCAACAAGAAAAGGCATGTTTATGAGGATAATGATCTTGACACATGGATACAGTAAGCTTATTCTTCTTTCCCCATACCAAAGCTTGGTGTGATAGGATAAAGGAAATCTTTAAGGAGTATGCTTTTAATGACTTTGAGATCTTTATAGATGTCATGAAGACATTTGTAGCTACTCATATGTAGGTAAGGGTTAGGAGAAAAAGGAAACTCAACCTAGTACTAGATTAAGTGTAGTAGGCATGTACCAACTTTCCCAAAAGTCCTAGGGGAGTTATGTATTAAAACATGGCATTTTGTAATAGTAAGTACTTAACGTCTTGACAAGATTATGAAATGTTAGTAAAAAGTATGATGTATGTTTTAAATGCATAAGAATGTTAGGAATGATTATTATACCTCTATTATTAACAACTAATTTTCTTGAGTATAGTACTAAAGTATTACAAATGGCCAAAACAAGAGGCAATCAGAGGCTAAGACCTGAACTAAAGCCTCAACAGAACCTAAATCCACCTGTACTGGGCAAGGGTAGAGGCCGAGGCCGAGGTCGAGGTAGAGGCCGAGGATGAGGCAGGGGAAGGCCCAATCAACAAGAACCTCTAGCCCAAGATCCCATGCAACAAGTACTAGGGATACTGGACGAACATCGAGATTCATTAAGAGAACTTAGGGAGGAGGTATTTTTGTTGAGAACTGAGCAAAATGAAGAAAGACAGCGTGCTGAAACTGCGGAGGCACAACTAGCCCAGAAGGTGGAGACAGAGAAAAAGGAATAACAGGAAGTTAACCTTCCACAATTATAGGCTCCACCTCCTGCCCGATCGCAACGACAGAGGGCTGTTGGAGAATCCCAGTTATGGACTAACTAGTTCTGCAAGCATAGACCACCATCATTTACTAGTGAGCTTAATGCGGAAGCTGCTGAGAATTGGCTGCTCAGACTGGAGAAAATCTTCGAGGTCATGGAGTGCCCTGAAGAGCAAAAGACACAATTGGTCATTTATAAGCTGGAAGATGATGCAAACCGATGGTGGAAGAACATGCCCAGGACTCTGTGTACCAGATATACACCAGTTACTTAGGAGTTGTTCAAAGAATAGTTTATTAAGAAGTACTTTCCCCGATCAATCCATCTAAAAATGGATTCTAAGTTCCTGGCTATTAAGCAAAACACTGAGGAGTCTTTTGATGAGTACCTATCCAGGTTTGTCAATCTGTCTCGCTACTCCACCTTACTAAAACAAAATGAAGATGAAGGTTGGAGGGCAGATATGCTTATCAGGGGGCTAAAATTTGAAATGAGGGATAGATTGATCTCTCGACAATTTCTTACATTCCACCAAGCTGAGGAATAATGTAGGATAAATAAAAGCAACCTTAAGGAGCTGCATGGGAGCAGGAGTGAGGTGACTCACAATGGGACTGGCCGTGGAAACCCCTCGAATAATCAAAAAAAGAAGGGGAATTGGTTTGGCTATAAGGGTGGAAACAAAAAGTCCAATCAATCTGGGCAAAACAACCCAAGACCACCGGTGTCGACGACCTTGTGAGAAGTGCGGGAAGAGTCACCTCGGGACGAGATGTAACGATAAGTTGCTATGCCTCAAATGTAACAAACTGGGACACTTGGTTTTAATCGCTTGAAGATGCCGCGGAACGAAGGCCGCAAAAATCGGGGAGTGTCTTTGTTTTAACCCAAGAAGAGGCGGAAGATCTCCGAAATGATCTAAGGTACAATCTTGTTAAATGGTAATTCTTTACAAGCATTATTTGATTCAGGGGCTAGCCATTTGTTCATTGCATGTGATTGTGCTAAAAGGCTAGGGATGAACACCCATAGATTACCATACGATTTGATTGTAAATACACCGCTTGGTGTTAAGTCCGTAGTATCTAATGCATGCTTAAATTGTGTGTTGATTGTAAATGGACATGAGTTCACATTAGATTTAATTTGTTTATCGTTGGTGGATATTGACGTCATATTGGGATTGAACTAGTTGACGGTTAACAACACTTTGATCGACTGCGGTAACAAGAGAATCATGTACTCACAATCATCAGTGGATACTATAGTAAATAGTTTGAACCTTCTTACCACCCAAGAAGCTAAAAGATGTCTGAATCAAGGTTGCCTAGGGTACATGGTATTCTTCTCAATGCAGGTAGAGACTGAACCTTCATTGTCAGATATACCAGTAGTGAACAAATTCCCTAAAGTATTCCCATAAGATATTAGTGGATTTGCTAGATGAGGAAGTTGAGTTCAATATTGAGTTGATGCCTGGTATTGGAACCATATCTAAAGCACCCTATAGAGTGGTACCCAGTGTAATGGCAGAATTGAAGAAACAAATCGAAGAGTTACTCAAGAAAGAATTCATCTAACCCAATGTGTCACCCTGGGGAGCTCCAGAACTATTCCTAAAGAAGAAGGATGGGAGTCTACGACTCTTCAATGATTATAGGGAGTTGAACAAGGTGACTATCAAAAACAAATATCCACTACCTAAAATTGATGATATGTTAGACCAATTATCTAGTTCATGTATTTTCTCGAAAATAGATCTACGCTCGGGATACCATCAGTTGCGTGTAAGAGCTGAGGATGTTCCGAAGTTAGCCTTCAGGACCATATATGGCACTATGAGTTTATGGTGATGCCCTTTGGTTTGACTAATACACCTGCAGTGTTCATGAACTATATGAATCGAATCTTTCTGAGTATTTAGATCGATTTGTAGTAGTCTTCATTGATGACATTATGATCTACTCCAAGAATAAGGAGGAACATGAGCACCTTAATGTGCGAAAGGGAAGCAACTCTACGCCAAGCGAGCAAGTATGACTTTTGGCTTTCGAATTTAAATTTCTAGGCCATGTGATATCACGAGATGGGGTTGCAGTTGATCCGTAAAGTGGAAGGTACTAGACTCGGAAGAGACCGAGAGTGGAATCGAAATACATAGTTTCTTGGGTCTGGCAGGATATTACCATAGATTCATAAAGGATTTCGCCAGACTTGCCTTGCCATTAACGAAGTTGACGTGAAATAACCAATCATTTGTTTAGGATGAGCATTGTGAGGGTAGCTTCAGAGAATTGAGGGAGAGGTTGACTACAGCACCAGCGTTGATTATCCTAGATCTGGGTGAGACATATGTTGTCTATAGTTATGCTAATAAGCATGGATTGGGATGTGTCCTGATGCAATAGGACAGAGTGGTGGCTTATGCCTCTTGACAGCTGAAGCCTCACTAGTCAAACTATAACTAATGATTTGAAGCTCGTAGTTATTGTTTTTGCATTGAAAATTTGGCAGCATTATTTGTATGGTACTACCGTGGAACTGTATTGTGGCCACAAGAGTCTCAAATACCTCTTTGACCAGAGAGAGCTAAATATGAGATAGCGTAGATGGATGGAGTTCTTTGAAGCATTATGACTGGAGATTAAATATCACCTAGGGAAAGCCAATGTTGTCGCAGAGATGCTTTGAGTAAAAAGGTGGTGCGAGACAACATTCATGATGATCCATGAACATAAATTACTAGGGATCGAATCATCCAACCAAATCACTTTGTAGAACCGAAAGAGCCTCATGAGGCTTATCTTGTAAGTCTTCTTGTTAGCCAAGGAGAGTATGATTTGAGGGATGAAATTGAAAAAGCTTAGAAGCAAGATAAACAAGCAAATGCTATACGAGAGATGATATCTCAAAATGGAACTCAAGATTACGATCTGTTACTCAGCGGATTGGTTAGGTATAAGAAAAGGATATATGAACTGCCAAATGTTGAGTTGAGGCAGAAAATACTGGATGAAGCTCACAAGAGTAGATACACGTTACATCCATGCATGATCAAAATGTACCAGAATCTAAATCTGAGGTCTAGTGGCCAGGGTTGAAGAAAGAAGTAACCCAGTATATGGCTAAATGTTTAACCTGTCAGAAGGTGAAAATTGAACATCAACGGCCGCCTGGACCACTGTAGAGAATTGAAATTCCAGAATGAAAGTGGGAGGATGTTACCATGGACCTAGCAGTGGGATTGATAGAAATGGCATTTTGACAGAGATTGCAAGTATCAGAGATAAGCCACAGAAGCAGATAGACAAGTTGAAATTCACAAAATGCATTCATTCACTAATGTGCAAAATATTACATCAGATACGCTAGAAATTTCAAAAACAAAAGCACAATTACAAAAATTGAAACTAAGACTACATAAAACTCTCTACACATCTCTTATCAACTCAAGCTACTCTTCACGTTTCTCTCCCCCTTTGTCATCAACAAAAGAGGATGGAGCTGAGATAGAGGGCTTAGAGAATGGGTCTATGAGAGGAGTAGGAGGTGGTGAATCAAGTTTGACAGTGGAGGAGTGAGAGGGAGGTATAAGCTCTAAGGTTGGAGAGGATGAGGGGGTAAGATTTTTGTGGTAGGAGTGGAGGCTACAGGAGGAAAGGTAGAGACAAGGGAGTGGTGAAGGTGAATGATGGTGAAGATAAGGGTTCAGGATCAGGCTTAAGACTAGCATCTGGACCAAAATCATATTGAAAAGCACTGGGACCAGCAGGGGTGCCAAAACTAGATGAGGAACCAGGGTGAAGAACCTTCAAAACCTTGTCCAACTTATCACTGAGACTAACATTAGAGACCATTAAGGTAGTGAGCTTAGCATCATGGTCTAGCATATGTCCAGTAAGGTCCTCAACTTTCTCCTTCATTGCATCCTGAGCATCAACCATCTTATGATTTCCCCTAGTCACTTCATCTACCAGTTTTCCAACTTCAAACTGAATTCTGATAGACATGGCAGCAATGGCGGCATCCTTTGATAGCCTTGACTCTAACATCAAAGTCGAGGGCATAGAGGATTGAGGAGGTGGATGAGCGATGAGCCTCTTGCCCCCTTGCATGGGAAGCTCTGGACCTAGAGAGGGCCCTTGATTGGCCTGAGCCTTCTTCTTCAAAGGTAATCCTCATGAGGTTCAATTGCGATTTGCCAAATACTAGAAGAGTTTTGATTGAGTCAGGAGGACCAAGATACCAAATCTTGTGATAGAAGAGAATTGCGAGACAAGTGATGGAAAGGGAATATGAGAAGGTTTGTGAGACGAAAATTTGAACTTGACCATTTCCTGGAAGATCTAGTGGCCAAGATTGATGGGAACTTTGTGAACAATAAATGCAAAAAGAGGGTAGTCCTTCTTTACAAAGTGAGTGAAATTACCACCCTTTTGAATTAAGTTCCTAGAGTAGATATACCAAATGACTACTGATTGGGGGCATAGACACAGGATTGAAGGAAAGAGAGTGCAACTCAGCTTCTGAGATAGGCTCATTGTGTCTGAGAATTTCAAAAATCTCTCTGTTGCTAAACTCAATTGTGGGAACAGGAGGGGGATTGTCAATTTTCAAAATGGAGTTGAGGATAGAGGCAGAAATAGTGAATGTCACCCCTTTTACTGTAGTGGAAACTCTTTCCTCAACTAAATCACCCTCAGAATTGAACAGATTGTCATAAGTCATATTGAAATAAAATAACTTGACAATATTGGGGGTATATGAAGCAGAGATGGAAAGAAATGATTCATAATCTTTCAACCAAGGTGCAAGATCTAAATTGCACTCATCTTTTATTTTGGCTAAATCAACAGAAACTACTTGGACATAATTCTTTCTTAAGGAAAGATTCCTTGAATTTAGCAACTAATTCATTTGAAAGAATAGAAGTAGCATAGGCAAACCCTGGAGGAGGGAATGATGATTGTAAATCTCCTCTATGGCATTAGGTACAACCAGAGGCTCCTCAGGTTGGGTAGCAGCAGAGGAGGGCCTTGAAGATGCTTGCCCCTTTTCAGTGCCTTGGGACTCAGTGGCAGTGGCTCTCTTCTTCCTGGGAGGCTTAGAGGCCTCAGTAGCCTTCTTCTTTCCCTTTCCCTTTCCCTCAACAGGTTCTGGTTCATGTCGCTTCTTGGTGTGAGTCTCGAGGGTTCTTGGATAGTAGCTCCTTCGGGTTTAGGAGATGAAGTAGGTTGAGACGAGGGAACCCCAGGGATGCTTTTATCGATCCCATAATGAAATCTTCTAGGTATCGACTTCATGCATCTAGGTCTCAGAGGAGGAGGCGATGGCGAAGGTTCATAGTCTGAGTCTTCATCGTGAGCGGCTCTGGAAGGTTGTTTGTCGGCCATTTTAGCGCTTTTCTGGAAGGGCTTGGACAAAAATGGTGAGAGAGACAGAGGGTTGAGAGAGAAGCTAGGGCAAAACTTGAGTTTTGAAGAGAGTGTAGACGAACAGGCAAGGCAACACATATATATAAGGCGCGACAAACTCGAGTTTTCACTAATGAACTCGAGCTTTCATGAATATATACTTACCTGGACTTCAAAGGTGTAATGTGAACCTTTGAACTTCCGCTACAAAACTCGAGTTTATACTTACCAACTCGAGTTTGCACTTCTCTTTAAGACATATTTGCTCTTTGTCTGATGGAAACTCGAGTTACTCACTTAATGACTCGATTTTTGGTTTTCTCCAAAAAAAAGAGGTTGCTCTCTATCCCCGATAAACTCGATTTTGTCTTCTCAAACTCGAGTTTGCTTCTTTTGACAGCAAACCTCAGTATTTCAAGCATCATGCACAAGACATAACTGAACACTTCGATGCTTAAGTTAGTATTTGATAATCATCAAAACCATAACTAACATTGAGTAAGAGATACTTACAACTCATTGGGATTTACTATTCCCAATTCTCTTCTTATGAAATTGAATTATTCTTTTGCCAATGGTTTGGTGAAGATGTCAGCAAGTTGAAGATGAGTTGGAATGAACATGACTTTGACATCCTTCTTCTGAACATGATCCCTTATGAAATGATGTCTCACATCAATATGCTTGGTCCAAGTATGTTGCACTGGATTCTTTGCCAAGCTTATTGTGCTGGTGTTGTCACACAAAATTGGGATCTCCTTCAGGTTGATTCCCAGGTCAGATAGTTGTTGCTTGAGCCATAGGACTTGAGCACAGCAACTAGGTGCAACAATGTACTCAGCTTCATTCGATGACACAGAGACGGTTGTTTGCTTCTTGCTAAACCATGAGACAAGTGAGCCACCAAGGAATTCACTTTGGCCACTTGTGCTCTTTCTATCCGTCTTATATCTGGCATGATCTAAGTCTGAATATGCCACCAGATGTTCAGGTTGACCTTTCGGAAACCATAAACCAAGGGTCTTTGTCAGCAAGGTATCTGAAGATCCTCTTCACATTTTCAGCATGAGACTCCTTGGGGGCTGATTGAAACCTTGTACACATCCCAACACTGAATTGGATGTCAGGGCGACTTGCAGTGAGGTAGAGCAATGATCCAATCATTCCTCTATATCTTGTAATATTGAAGTCCTTTCTCTTAGTTCTCTATGTGTTTTGATGATAACTGACAATTGTAAACGCAAGATAAAATGAGTTTCTGATAAGTTAAAAAAAGAGAGAACTTGCTGTCAGGTGAATACTCGAGTAATGGTTTCATTACTCAAGTATTGAATACTCGAGTGATGGTTTCATTACTCAAGTATTGAGTTGACAAAAGTGAATGGCTCCTTCGTGCAAAAATGATCATTACTCAAGTATTGATTCCAATACTCAAGTAATGAACTTACGAGAGCATTCCAAGTTCTTTTCACAAAGATCAATACTCGAGTAATGGTTTGATTACTCGAGTAATGAGCAAACAGAGACTCTTCATCTAAAAGGCAGAAATGCCAATACTCAAGTATTCATATGGATACTCAAGTATTGGTCATACAGAAAATGATTAAAGTATTCAACATGTGAATACTCGAGTATTGGTTTGAATACTCGAGTATTGGGCAAACAGAAAGTTTTCAAAGTTTTTCACATATTTATCAATACTCAAGTATTGATATGAATACTCAAGTATTGGAATGGCAGAAACTTCACAAGTATTGAAAATAGTTCAATACTCGACTATTGATATGATTACTCGAGTATTGACCAAACAGAAAGTTTTGCTATTTCCAAGTGATTTGAATACTCAAGTATTGAGGCGAATACTCAAGTATTGACTTGGAAAAGATCTCACAAAGTTTTCAAATAGTTCAATACTCAAGTATTGGTTTGAATACTCGAGTATTGGCCATACAGAAAGGTTTGGTATTTCCAAGTGATTTGAATACTCAAGTATTAATTTGAATACTCAAGTATTGACTTGGAAAAGTTTTCACAAAGTTTTCAAACAGTTCAATACTCAAGTATTGAGTTGAATACTCGAGTATTGAGCATACAGAGAGCTTGACTCTTCTTTCAAATATTTTGAAAACTCAAGTATTGATTTGAATACTCAAGTATTGAAGTTTTGGACTTAAACTTATTTTCACATAAAAGTTCAATACTCAAGTATTGGTTCAATACTCGAGTATTGGTCCTACTCAAAAATTGTCCAAACGCTCAAATCATATAGTGCCTTCTGCGGAAGACGAATACTCAAGTATTCATCTGAATACTCAAGTATTCACATTAGTGCACAGTCCAATACTCAAGTATTGAAGAACATACTTAAGTATTGGGCGCAAGTATTCAAAATTCAAATCATACGAATTTGTGATTTCTTCGTGTTTGATCTTAATGCTTTCCATTATTATTCTCTGATATTCCCAGCTATGTTTAACCACTTTGTTAGTAAGTTTCATTTTAGCTTAAAAGGAGATTAAATGAAGATTTAATGCAAAAGCAAAAAGCATGTCGAACATTAAATGCTTCAACCGGAAAAGTTGCATACTTACGGTAATCCATCTCGTACACGATTGCGAGCATTAAAGAATGTTCTCACTTCCAAAGAATCGCTTCTCCAATGGATTTATCTACTAGAAGTCAACTCGAACGCGCCCACTGGACTAAGTGAAGATTAGAGAGAAGAAGACCAAAACTAAACCGAACCTTGGTTAATGTCACCAATGGTTATATGAAGAATTACAACGGTCATTTAATGCCTTCTGAGTATAAATAGAAGAGCATTCAATTCCTCTCAACAACTAAGACCTCAGAAAGCGAAAATCATTAAAAGTCTTCATCTACTCTTAAGTCTTTCTGTACTAAGTATCTGTTGATACATTCAATCTTCAGTGTTTATCATTATCTACTCATAGAGAGAGTTCTCTTCTTGATTATCATTTATTGTAAAGAATCACAAGTCTGGGGACTTGGTGATTGGGAGTCATTGATTACAACTTGTAAGGGGGAGTAAGTTCTAGTGAGAGAATTACTCTTGAGTACAGAGTGTGTAATCTTTTGATATAGTGGAAATCTCGGTGTGGCGAGAGATTTGGATGTAGGTCGGTGGTTGGACCGAACCAAGTATAAACCTTTGTGTCTTGCTCTCCTTCTCTTATCTCCGATTATCTCTATTTTCCTTAGTCAAAAACAGAGCATTTTAAAGAAAAATTTGAACATACCGAATTCACCCCCCCTCTTGGGTATTCTGCTCTATTTTCACTTTCCCTTTTCATCAGCATCCAATGAAGTGGTTGAACTCATAGGGGTGTCGGCTCCATTGCATTCGTCCATTCCAAACTTCTTAAGCAGATCATTGAGATATTTGGTCTGAGATATGAAGATTCCATTCTTCTTTTGCTTGATTTGCAAACCAAGGAAATAATTTAATTCTCCCATCATTGACGTCTCAAATTCTCCCTGCATATTCTTAGCAAACTCTTCACACAAAACATCATTAGAGGCACCAAATATAATGTCATCTACATATATTTGAACAATTAAAATTTCACCAAGCTTATTACTCTTTATGAAGAGAGTTGTATCTGCTTTTCCTCTAACAAATCCTTGATCAAGAAGGAATTTTCTTAATCATTCATACCAATCTCTAGGAGCTTGCTTAAGACCATACAATGCCTTTTTGAGACGATAAACATGATCTGGATGATGATCATTTTGAAAACCAAGAGGTTGTTCCACATAAACTTCCTCCTGAATAAAACCATTTAGAAAAGCACTTTTTACATCCATTTGATAAAGCTTGAACCTTGACACAAGCAAAGGCTAGAAGAACTCTTATGGCTTCCAATCTTGCCACTTTGGAGCATAAGTTTCTTCATAATCAATTCCTTCTTCTTGATTATAGCCTTTAGCAACCAATCTTGCCTTGTTACGAGAAAATGATTGCAGATTCATCTCGTTTGTTCTTGAATACCCATTTAGTGCCAATGACCGGATGGTCTTTAGGCCTAGGTACCAAATCCCAAACTTGATTTCTATCAAATTGATGTAACTCCTCTTGCATTGCTATCACCCAATCATTGTCCGAAAGAGCTTCATCAATCTTAGAGGATTCAATCTACGATATAAAGTCGAAAAAGTCACTTCATTCAAAGTACTATTTCTAGTCCTTACACCTTGATTTACATCACCTATTACTTGGTCCAAAGGATGATTCCTAACGAACCTCCAAGCTCTAATTTGAGATTGATCGGGGTTTTCAAAAGTATTTTGAGGATCAGCCTCGAAAACATTTTCAGGATTTTCAATAGAGGCAGGAGTAGTTTTCGAAAAGAATTGATTTTTGGAAACATTTTCCTCATCATCATCCATGGATTTATCAGTTTTGGATTCACAGAAAACAACATGCATTGACTCTTCAACAATACGAGTACGAGTATTAAAGACTCTATAAGCTTTACTCCTATTTGAATAACCCAAAAATATACCTTCATCTACCTTAGGATCAAACTTACCCAAGTTGTCCTTACCATTATTGTGGATGAAGCACTTACTGCCCGAAAACATGCGAGATGAGCTAAATTTGGCTTTCTTCCCTCGTACCCTCATAGGGAGTTTTGCTCAACTTCTTTCGGAGGTACGCCCGATTTGAGATGTAGCAAGTTGTACTCATAGCATCAGCCCAAAACACTTGGGAGGTAGAGTTCTCATCGAGCATAGCTCTTGCCATCTCGGGGAGGACTCGATTCTTCCTTTCTACAACACCATTTTGTTGAGGAGTCCTCGGGCCGAGAAGTTGTGGACCGATGCCCATATTATCACAAAACTCACTAAACGCATGGTTTTCGAATTCTCCACCATGATCGGTTCTAATTCTTGCAATAGACATGCCTTTCTCGTTTTATACCTTCTTGGCAAAAATAACAAACGATCAAATGTTTCATCTTTAGAACATAAAAGAGTAAATACCCTTTACGGTCCGACAAAAACGCGATCCCCATTTTGGTTCCTTACAAAAAAAGGTCCTTTTTAGTCCATAAAAAGGACGAAAGAAGGGTCGATTGGTTGACATTTTGATCCTCACAAATTTCCAAAATGTCCTTTTTAGTTCATAAAAAGGACAAATAAGGGTCGATTTTTTTTTGTAAGGGACCAAAATGGGGTCTCGCCAAATAAGGCCGCTATAGATGCCATTGATGCACTATGAGCTTCTTCGATGGAGTAACCTTGGCTTCCCATTCCTTGTTGAGAATGTTCAAGATTTTTCTTACTTGAACTGGTAGATCATATACTTTTCCCAATGCAGCAAGTTGGTTGATCAGATGAGTGAACCTAAGCCGGAACTCACCAATTGATTCCCCTGACTTCATACGAAGAAGGTCGTACTCAGTCATGAGGGTGTTGACTCTATTCTCCTTGACTCCAGTGGTTACTTCGTGAGCTAACTCGAAGGCGTCCCACATAGCTTTAGCAAAGGTTAAAGTGCATATTCAAAAATATTCACTTTGACTTAAGGCACTCTGGAACATGAGAACAGCCTTGCTATTGAGAGTGACTAGTTTCTTGTCATTCTCATCATATTCTTCTTCGAGCTTTGGAGTTCTCACTCCATCTTCAGTAGTTGTCGGAACATAATCTCCTCTTTCGAACACTCTCCAGAGACCATATTCAAAAGCTAATACAAAGACTTTGAATTTGGCTTTCCAGAAGGAATAGTGCTCTCCAGTGAATCCCGGTGGTCGGTTGATCGAAGCTCCATCCGGTAGAATACCTTCCATAGTGATCCTTCTTGAGATGTTAATCTCTTCAGAGAAGACCTTGCTCTGATACCAAATGAAAGTGGAGCTTAATCACCAAGAGGGGTGAATTGGGGATTTTAAAATTCTTTCGAAATTGCTTTGTTTTCGATAACTAAACAGTTGGACGAGAGGATAGGGAAGAACTGCAAGACACAAGAAACTTATCGGTTCGGTCCAATCTCTTGACCTATGTCCGAGTCCCCGGACACTCGAGATTTCACTATCACGATTGATTACACACTCTGTAACTCAAGAGTAATTCTCTTACTAGAACTTACTCCCCCTTACAAGTTGCAATCAATATCCCAATCTCCAAGTCCCCAGACTTGAGATTCTTTATAATAAATTATTTACAATCAGTGAACTCTCTCTAAGAGTAGATAATGATAAACACTGAAGCTTGATGTATCAGAAGATACTTTACAAGTGAACACTGAAAGAGTAGTTGTAAAACTTGAATGTAATTCGTTTTCAGCAGGTGTGTTATTGAGAAGAATTGAATGCTACTCTATTTATACTAAGAGAGCATTAAATAACCGTTGCTAACTCCATTATAATCGTTGAAGCATTAAACTAGCTGTTGGAGGCACTTTGGTGTCTTCTCTCTCTACTCTTCAGTTAATTCCTTTTGTCCAGAGGATTAGTGTTGACTTTCCTTGTAATAGATCCGTTGGAAGAGCGGCCACGCTTAGGGAAAGCGAGACATTAATCCCTTTGCAACGTGTAGAGAATGATGGTACAAAAGGATGCAAGTTTCTGGACTTTGCATTTAATGTTCTGACATTGCTTTTTGCTTTTGTTCAAATCTTCATTTAATGTCCTCTAAACAATATGAAACTCACTAACAAACTTGTAACACCCCGAACTTCGGACCATGAGAATTGAAAATAAACCTAAAGTAGGTGGACGACTAAGCCCAGTTTGGGAAGAGTTCCAAGAATGTTGAGAGTTAGGACACCCCTCTGGGATTAAGCAACTCAACCATACGGGTCAGTGGACCCTGTATACATAAACCATGGAATTAAGGTGACAGTGAAAATGGGACACAAAAGATCTATACGGCGTAAATTCGGTGGAAAGGATGCCACCCAACTATGTCCTAGGGTATAGGACAATTAGTTGAGTGAAAATGTGTCGGTATAAGTAAGTACACGGCATTTTCAGGGTAGTTGGGTATGCCCCGCGTTTTTGAGAAGGCATCGGTATTCGTGAAGAAATCCCGAGTAAACCGGGGCAGGATCTCGACCAAGTACTGATAAAGTACTGTCATGATGACTAATAATGACATACTTTTGTGTTGGCCAAATAGAATGGTAACATGTGTCCCTTTATGAATTACAAAAGACAAAGAGTAATGATGCTAGTAGGACATATGGTATTTTGGGGTTGGACGTTTGACTTTTTGGCACCCCAAAGTACTAGGTAATTATGAGACATTAAAATATACATTTCTCACTCCCCAAGAAATCAGGAAAAACGTGCAACCACATCAGGGGATAGAAAAAGCTTATTTAAACACATATAAAAGCCCAATTTCAAGGTCAAAGACTTAGGGAAGCGTTGACCAATGAAAGGGAACCGACCGGGATACTGAAATCTGGATTTTTGGATCCTCAGGGTACTATATTCCGCCCCCTATGGTCAGGGAGAAGAGACTGATGATCCGGGCTCACACAAGTCAAATTGTGTGGCACGAGTTACGAGGAAAGGTGTACCGGCAAAAGGGAGCTAAGCGAGACCGGTTAGGGTTTTCCGGAGTCGGGCCCAGACCCTGGACACAGAGGGAGGACGAATTTGGTGGGCCCAGAGGAGAGATAAAGTGACTTGGAGGAAAAGAAAAGGTCATGTCATGTAATTATGAAGAGAGAGAAAGTCACATCAAGTAATTATGATGAGAGAGAAAGAATAAAATAATCCGTGTAATGCGGACCACATCTTTTGAAACCGACATGACAATGAAATGACATGTAATTATGACTCTTAAAGGGCATTTATGGCATATCCTAGGGCAGATTTTGTGGGTCCCACGGCCTTGAAGAAAGAGAGGGTGAAATGACCGTTTTACCCCTAGACCTAAAATCCACAATTAGCAATTTCAGGAACCACCACCAGGGGCAACTTTGGAATCTCATTTTTGCCTAGGAATCCGCCACCCATCTACCCATGGAGGACTCTAGAAGACTTGAGAATCAAGTAAGGAAATGATATTTTAATCCGAAACACTCTTTTACCCAATGGACACTAACCAAGATTGGATAATAGCTTGCATCCTTAGAGTCTATAAATAGGACACTTCCTCCTCCATTCTCCATCATCCAAGCACGAGCTAAGGCTGAGGGAGAGGAAGGTCCAGCGGAAGGTATTACTTCAAGGGAAGAGGAAGGCACCCGCAACCGAAATTCCAAGGTAAGCCCTAAACCGACAACTTGGAAATTCTTGCTTCTGCCCTATGGTGATTTTCGTGAGTTTGCAGTAGGAATTGGATATTTTTAAGGTTTCCATTGAGTACAAACCGTGATTTTGTGTGGGGTTAAGTCAAGGTTACCTTTTTAACACCCGAAAACTCCTAAGACGTTAAACTATGCGAATCTGCCAACACTGTGATTTTTGGGCAGCGAAGACAAATCGGTGGTTTTAAAATAGTAAATGAATTCCGTTTCTTTGAAAGTTTACATGGTGAAAGTATACATCCTGAGGATGATTTTGATATAATATTTTGTGTCATTTGGATTTTCCAACCGAGAGTTCTTTATGGTTGAAAATGACCTAAAAACTTGGACTCTGTCTCGGACCAGTGGCTAATGTTTGGGAATAAGGACAAGTTTCGAACCCATATGACTTTGGTAATTATTTTTACTATAAAATAGACATCCTAAGGGTTCCATGGCCACTGATTTAATGTCAATAAGATGTTTCTAGTATTTATTAAAAATTGGCAAAGTAGGGTCGGATATTGGGAATTGGTGCTATGCGAATTTTAGGAAACTTGAAGTAAAGTTTGAATGGGAGATTGAAAGCATGATTTTTGTCTATTTTTAGGGTGATAGAACGTGTCAAATACATATTCAGACCGAAGGAGAGTTTGCGGATTACGAGAAGTTCCGGGTAGTAGCGTAAACTTGCATACTCTATGTAGCTCTTGTATGCTATGTTTTATCATGATGGTGGATGTAGGCTAGGTAGTAGCTATGGGACTTCGTGTCCTATGGTCGCTGCGAGGCCAAGGTATGCTTGTGCTAGGTAGTACCTGTAGGGGTGCTATTGAGGACGAGGCATGCTGGCTATGGAGTATCTCTTCGGGGGTACTTCTGAGGCATGTGGCATGTGGTCTAGGTGGAGCCTGTGTGTTCATAGGTGTCCATTGAGGCCCAAGGTATGTGAGGCTAGGTGGAGCCTATATGACTGCGTGTTTATAGGTGTCCAGTGAGGCCTTTGGGATAGGTGGTCGGGGTTGGCCCCCTGACTTCCGAGGCCCTTTGCGCGCTAGTTCCAAGGACTTGTCTTGACCAGGCGATCCTGCGGAGTACATGCCATGTTTGTGTTCCTGGTTGTGATTTGCATTACATGCATTGCATACATATTGTATCCGAGTTTAACAGTTACTCTAGGGTTCAATTTTGAACTCCAGTCTAGTTCGAAAGATACAGGTGTAAGGTAGTAGCGGCTAGAGGACTTGAAGAAGGTAGGGCTTGATGCGGAAAGATGAAGAAACAAAGGATGGCCAGTTGCTTTCTGTACTTCTATATTTGGGATGATTGTATGCCTTATATTCACTGTTTAGTATTTGTTTTGAACGATTGTACCCTTAACCCTACGGGGATTATTTTACGTTCTTGTATGTAACTTTACCAGTACAATGTAGTTGTCCAAACCGATCATATGCTCTGCCGCGTTCACTCTGATGTTTGTTAAAAGTGAATAATTAACAAGGAAAGGTAATAAGCAAAAAGGATCCCTCTAACCCGCCACCCGAAAGGCCGAGGCCGGTAGGGGTGTAACAGTTTGGTATCAAAGCCAGGTTTGGACGGTACTGGTAAACGGTACATGGTTAAGGGTATAGATGTAAGTTTAGGCAAATAGAGCATAAAGGATAAATACCCTAAGGAAGAGGGTTGAGCTCCAGTAAGACAAGACTCTTGTGATAGAGGAGGTAGCACAGAGTATGAAAGCTGTTGCTAACCTTGGGTCCTCTGATATGGAAATCAGGGACCGATTCATACAATAAAAAAATAGAAGGGAACTGTATGGAGAAGCTGATACCTGGAGTTTCTGGGAAGGCAAATGAGTTGTACTACTATGAGTACCCCAAAACAAGGTTGGCACCCAGAAGTTAAGTGTGCTTAGGTGGAAGAAATTCTCGAGATAGGTGACCCCCTGGGAAGTATTGTAGGAATTTGAGATTCCTTGACTTGAGGCTTTAGTACTCTAAGTTTTGACTTATAGTGATCCCTAGAGATGCTATGAGGATGTCAGGATATGGTTGAGGCTAGGCTTGAATCTAATCTTAAATGTGAATAAGGTTGAACTAAGGTTTTAGTATTTGAGAGTAGGGATCCTATGAATATTGATTGATATTGAATTGTTTGGGTATGATTGAGGTTTGACGATTGACCTTGAGGTAATAGAATGATATTAGGGTATACCCCTATGATATTAAGGATTGAGATAGAATTAGAATCTCGTGAATAGTGTTGAATGTTTTGAGGTTTAGACTAGGAAGATGAATTGTGATCCTACTTTGTATTTTGGGTATTGTTGAGGTAATATGATTCCTTAGCCTAAGTGATGTTGAGGTTCTAGGAGTCAATTGTGAATCTGATTTGAGGTTATTTGAGGATAGTGATTGAATGTTATAGGCCATGAATTATGATGATCATAGCATGATTATTGGGTATGTTCGAGGTTTTAGAATTTGGTTGATGAACCTAATAATTTGGTTTGTTAACGAAAGATTCTTTAGGCATTTGATTGATCTGAATGCATTGAGGCATAGTACCAATATGCATAAGGTATTTAGAGGTTGCTAGCTGCTAGGGAATGATTTTGATCTTATGATATTCCCTTAGAAAGAACGATTAAGAATAGAAATCTTGATAATGATTGATGATGTTATTTGAGGTATGTTTGAGGTTATTACCTATTTGATTTGGGGTATTTTGAGGTTGTTAGTTGTTGTATCAGCATAGGGAAGGATCTTAAATATAGAATATTCCCTAAGAATGGGTTGATAGCTAGAACCTTGATAGCCCACGGGTTTCGGTCTTATGATTAGGATCGATAGTTTGTAGATATGATAGTGGCTAGTGGACTCCAGGAAAGATGTGAATTAAATACACTGTTAGAGGAAGTTCAATCGTGACTATGCCTGGATTTGGATTGTTATCGGAAGATTATATACGAATAACCCATATGAGGTTTATATGATGTGATGCATTACCATGGGGTGCTCCAGTGCTATGTGAAGCATGAATATTTAGTAGGTAAGGAGACCTACTAGATTGGTATGATTTTTAGGGTTATTGAATTTGATATGTGTTTGGTGAAAGGACGAAGTCCTATGGGACTAGTATCTCCATGGGCTGGTGGAAATTCATGACCTATAAACCCCGAATACCGAGCAGAATGCCGAAGAAGTTGTAAGCCTAAGAGTTACAGGCATTGTATCTAGAATGATCGAACAAATGAAATAAGTGGACTGAGTATCCGATGGATGGCCTGAGTAGCCAGAAAAATAAAGCTTGAGATGTAATTGGAGTGATGACCTTCTATGTCAGTTGTCTGGTTCCTGGTATCTATGAAAATTGAATTTGAACTTACCAGTGCACCCGCGGTATTTGTAAATTTTGGAATTGGATTTTCCAAACTGAATTTTCGAATGAAATGTTTTTTTAGAATTTGAGAACAGTTTGAAAAGGTTGTTTTTGAACTATGTTGTTTCATCGATAGGGTGTCCTAATGGAGCCCCAATTTAAAATTGAATTGTGAACCATGTTTATGGTGGAAGCAGTACGTAACATGTTTTGAAACTGTTTTGAAATCGCTAGCCATTGTTGAAAGTTTTGAGGGGATTAGTTTTTGAGAAGCTGACACTCGCACCAGCAATGTAGGCACCCAATCTGAGTAGTTTCCCCTTGTAGGGGCGTGTGTTTTGCCTTGTCGAGCCAGCACCCACCAGGCGGTTAGAGCGAGGCTCCTGGGCAGAGGTCCTTTGTTCCGGGTATGGGATTCCGGTGGGTGGCTTGTTATTGTATGTGCCAGTACGAACACTGGGTCCCTAGAAGGGACGGAAACTCTCACACGTTGGCCGACAAGTGCATTGCCACTTTGGTGGTTAGTATTGAAAGGATTGGGCTGCGCTATTCATACCGAAAGGTTGAAGTGGTGGCGAGAGCTGTCGAATAATGAATTTGCGAAATGAATAATCCCGCTCAAGAATGTGTGCCGGTAGTAAATGTTTTACGAAAATGGCCGCGAGTGAATTGTTTTATTGGGCAAAAGCAATTGTGGTTTATTGAAAATATCTTTGTTTTTGTGAAAATGTCTTTGCGACACGAAATTTTGAATATGTGAAAATTAGAAGTTGAGTATGAGACAACATAGTAAGCGGTGACATGATTTGTCGTCATTTGTTGTATTGAAATGAAAAGCGGTGCAATTGGTGATTATGTTGATCGGAACAAAGAAGCGATAGATTGGTCTAGAAATCTGAACCGATTAAATCAAACAGTATTTACCAGTTACTGTGGTAAGCAAGAGGAAAATGGTTTAAAAGCTTAGAATTGAGGAAGCTCAAACACAATAAATGAGCAGAGGCTCAGGGCGATAAGGCCCGGTATGCAGGCTTGCACGAGGCAGTGTCCCTAGGCTGTAAGACCTGTGATGCTTAGCACTGTGTGGAATACTTACTGGCCTGGTGACTTTAGATTAATGTGTCTAGAGTGCAGCTTGAAGTTGACAAGACATATGATCTACACCCGGTGTAAGTTGAGATGCCTAAGGCCTGAAGGTGATTCCCTGGTCAATAAGGTAAGAAAATCCCGCGTTATGGTAATAGAATGAGCTGGAAGGATAGTATGTGATAAGTCAAGGGGCAAAACAAGTAAGACAGTAAGACCTGCATAACCATACGCTGTGAGGATGGATCAATTAGTCCTGGATGGTTATGTACCACACCTGAGTATAGAATAGATAAGAATGCGGTGTGACAAATGGCGTGCAAATAGCGTCCATGATGATAGCAGGGCAGAAGTTGATTGAGGATTTTAAAGATTTGAATTGGTCAAGACAAGTGGTGACAAGTAAGAGTAAATTCCCTGGAGTTTACATTGCTAATCTCCTTGTCAGTCTTGAGAAGAATGGTTTAGGATCGGAAATCGCAGAAGCTCAAGAACAGGATGAGCTAGCGAAGTCCATTTGAGAGAAGATATCTCATGGTGAATCGATGGATTATGACCTCTCGTCGAATGGACTAGTGCGGTATAAGAAGAGGATCTATGTGCCATCAGTGGAGGAATTGAGATGGAAGGCATTGAATAAGGCACATAAAAGTAAGTACACTATTCATCCAGGAGCAGTGAAGATGTATTGAAATCTGAAAATAGAATTTTGGTGGTTAGGTATAAAGAAAGACATAGCAAGGAATGTTGTCGAATGTTAACTTGCCAAAAAATTTGGATCAAACATTCTTGGGAGGTTTATTACGGAGGATCGGGATTCCTAAATGGAAATAGGAAGACGTTACCATGGATCTAGTAGTAGGCCTTTTTAAGATAAGGCACTACGATGCTATTTGGGTAATTGTTGATCGACTCACGAAATCGGCACACTTTATCCCTATTGGTGTAAATTATTCTCCGTTAAAGTTGGCGGAGATTTATATCAAAGAGATTACACGACCCCATGGTACCCCAAAGAGCATCATTTTTGACAAAGATCCCCGATTCACTTCCCATTCGGCAAGCATTACATGAGGCAATGGGGACGAAGCTGAAGTTCAATACAGCTTATCACCCCCAGACCGACGGACAATCGGAAAGAACTATTCAAACATTAGAAGATATGTTGCGAGCCTGCGTTATGGATTTGAATGGCAGTTGGGATTGGTATTTTCCTTTAGCAGAGTTCGATTACGATAATAGCTACTATTTCAGTATACAGATGGCTCCCTATGAGGCGTTATACGAGAAAAAAAATGCGAGATCACCCCTTGGATGGGGTGAGTTATCAGAAAGGAAGCTGTTCGGACCTAAGATAGTTGATGAAATGTTTGAGCAAATTAGTTTGATCCGGAAGAGGCTCCTTGCAAAGACGAGACAAAAGAGTTAGGCGGATAGGAAAAGGAGACCTCTAGAATTTGAGGTGGGTGATCATGTATTCTTAAAGATATCTCTCGTCCTTTGGAAATGGTAGAGAAATAAAGCGGAGAAAACTAAGCCCTCGCTATATTGGTCCATTCGAGATATTAGTAAAACGGGGACCAATGGCATATCAGTTGGCACTGCCACCAAACCTCAGCAGGTTACATGACGTCTTTCATGTCTCCTAACTAAAGAAGTATCAGCCAGCCACAGAGCATATACAGGAATACGAGGACGTTGATGTCTAAGATAATCACACCTTTGTAGTGGAACCTGAACAGATTATTGTTCATCAAGAGAAGTAGCTCCGGTGGAAGAATATTCCTTCTGCCAAGGTAGTTTGGAAGGGATTATCTCCCAGGGAAGCAATGTAGGAGGCAGTTGAGGAGATGAAGACGAGTTACCAGAATTTTATGTTTAAGAGTATGATTGATGTATAGCCAAATTTCGAGGACGAAATTTATTTAACGGGGGGAGAAATGTAACACCCCGAACTTCGGACCCTGAGAATTGAAAATAAACCTAAAGTAAGTGGACGACTAAGCCCAGTTCGGTAAGATTTCCAAGAATGTTGAGAGTTAGGACACCCCTCTGGGATTAAGCAACTCAACCATACGGGTCAGTGTACCCTGTATGCATAAGACATGGAATTAAGGTGCCAATGAAAATGGGACACAAAAGATCTATACGACGTAAATTCGGTGGAAAAGATGCCACCCAACTATGTCCTAGGGTATAGGACAATTAGTTGAGCAAAAATGTGTCAGTATAAGTAAGTACACAGCATTTTCAGGGCAGTTGGGTATGCCCCGCGTTTTTGAGAAGGAATCGATATTCGTGAAGAAATTCCGAGTAAACCCGAGCAGGATCTCGGGCAAGTACTGATAAAGTAACGTTGATAAAGTACTGTCATGATGACTAATAATGACATACTTTTGTGTTGGCCAAATAGAATGGTGACACGTGTCCCTTTATGAATTACAAAAGACAAAGAGTAATGATGCTAGTAGGACACGTGGGATTTTGGGGTTGGACGTTTGACTTTTTGGCACCCCAAAGTACGAGGTAATTATGAGACATTAAAATATACATTTCTCACTCCCCAAGAATCAGGAAAAACGTGCAGGCATATCAGGGGATAGAAAAAGCTTATTTAAACAAATATAAAAGCCCAATTTCAAGGTCAAAGACTTGGGGAAGCATTGACCAACGAAGGGGAACCGAAGGGATGCGAAATGTGGATTTTTGGATACTCAAGGTACTATATTCCGTCCCCCTGTGGTCAGGGAGAAGAGAATGATGATCCGGGCTCACACAAGTCCAGTTGTGTGGCACGAGTTACGAGGAAAGGTGTAACCGGCAAAAAGGAGCTAAGCGAGACCGGTTAGGGTTTTCAGTCGAGCCCGGACTGGACATAGAGGGAGGACGAATTTGGTGGGCCCGGAGGAGAGATAAAGTGACTTGGAGGAAAAGAAAAGGTCATGTCATGTAATTATGAAGAGAGAGAAAGTCACATCAAGTAATTATGATGAGAGAGAAAGAATAAAATAATCCGATTTAAACGGACCACATCTTTTGAAACTAACATGATAATGAAATGACATGTAATTATGACTCTTAAAGGGCATTTATGGCATATCCTAGGGCAGATTTTGTGGGTCCCACGGCCTTGAAGAAAGAGAGGGTGAAATGACCGTTTTACCCCTAGACCTAAAATCCACAATTAGCAATTTCAGGAACCACCACCAGGGGCAATTTTGGAATCTCATTTTTGCCTAGGAATGCGCCACCCATATGCCCATGGAGGACTCTAGAAGACTTGAGAATCAAGTACGGAAATGATATTTTAATCTGAAACACTATTTTACCCAATGGACACTAACCAAGTTTGGATAATAGCTTGCATCCTTGGAGTCTATAAATAGGACACTTCCTACTCCATTCTCCATCATCCAAGCACGAGCTAAGGCTGAGGGAAAGGAAGGTCCAGCTGAAGGTATTGCTCCAAGGGAAGAGGAAGGCACCCGCAACCGAAATTCCAAGGTAAGCCCTAAACCGACAACTTGGAAATTCTTGCTTCGCCTATGGTGATTTTCGTGAGTTTGCAGTAGGAATTGGATATTTTTAAGGTTTCCAATGAGTACAAACCGTGATTTTGTGTGGGGTTAAGTCAAGGTTACCTTTTTCACACCCGAAAACTCCTAAGACGTTAAACTATGCGACCCGCCAACACCGTGATTTTTGGGCAGCGAAGACAAATCGGTGGTTTTAAAATAGTAAATGAATTCCGTTTGCTTTGAAAGTGTACATGGTGAAATTATACATCCTGAGGATGATTTTGATATAATATTTTGTGTCATTTGGATTTTCCAACTGAGAGTTCTTTAAGGTTGAAAATGAGCTAAAAACCGGACTGTCTCGGACTAGTGGCTAATGTTTGGGAATAAGGACAAGTTTCGAACCCATATGACTTTGGTAATTATTTTTAATATAAAATAGGTGATAATTGAATATTTTATACACTTCTTTTTATCTCTTGATTAATAATTTATGACTTTTTAGTTAATAAATAATGGCTTTTATACTTATTTGGGCTTTGGGCCTTTGATTATATTTTAGCCATTTTTATTAATAAAATTCCAGTTTTACATTGCTTCACTAATCTTACCATAACTCTTGAACCAGACATCGGATTTGCCTCTTTTTTGTTTCATATTTCAGATGATTCGAGAGATCTACAATTGTTATGAAGACATGAAGGAAAATTCGGACAAGAAGACGGTCGATTTTGAAGCCAAAGTCGATGTTTTATTTGGGCTCGAATTTGTGACTAAAGCCCATTCTCGTATTATTTTCTGTTTTGGGCCTGGATTATTGATTGGAGCCCCATTTCGTTTTCATCTTAGGTTAAGTAAGGCAGAGCCACAAACAGATTCATTCACGTTTTTATTCTGTTTTGTGGATCAAAATAGAGGTTTTCAAATTCTCGAAATGTTCTTCGTGTTCTTAAATCTGTTCTTCGATTTTCCCAGCCATGTTCGGCTAAACCTTCGTGGTTAACCCAACGTTGAGGATTCCATGATTCATCCAGAGAACTCGTACTTAATCGGTAACTTTACTCGTTTGTTTTCATCTTATCGGATCCGATTTTCGGAAATAGTTCGAATATTAGATTTAATATTCGGTTTGGTTCATCCCAAGGATCGAGTTCGAACTAGGTTAGAGTGTTCTTTGTGCGATTGCACGGTGAGAGACGCCACTGTTCGGACAGATTCTAGACGATCGTCTAATTGAGGGATTTCTCGGACGAACGCGAGAGATTTTGGTTCGTCGAGCCAAACGCGAGTTCGTTTATATTTCGTTCAATGAAGGAAGTTTACGGAATCTAAACGTTGGGTTGATCGTTTTAATCTATTTCAATCTCGTTTTTATCTTTCGCATATTTCAGATCTGTTTCAGTTTGATTTCGTTTTAACTGTTTCAAATCAAAAACCCCAATTTTATTGTTGTTACATTTTTTGTTTGCCGATTTAAACCCACTTTGCAAATTCCTTGAGAGAAACGACCCAGGTTACATTATACTGCAAATCCTTTCTAATCTGGTTATTTTGTGAGATGACGGCAAATCTCTGTCAAAATATGGCGCCGCTGCTTGGGAGTTTGCATCGGTTTCGTTAAGCAACGGTAGTTTTTGGTGGTTCGGGTGGCTGGACAGAAAATATTTTTGACCCAGATCACTCAAACCAGGTCTTATTCACAAGGAATTGGGCATTTTAAACAAGAGTCACTCTTCTTAAGAGTGAGGTCTACCCTATTTTCCCCAAATTCCAACGTTTGGACCTCGTTTTCACTGTTTTAAGTTTCTATTTTGTGATTTCTACTAGGTCAATTTTTCTGGAGTATCTCCGAATGACCTGAAATTTTTACAGGCGATAGAAAATGGCAAAAAACCTTGGGCACACCAGAAATCTTTGATTTCTCGTGTGGTATGCTCAGATTTCCCAAATTCCATCATTTAGACCACTTTTTCATTTTTTGAAGTTTTTTCATTTCATTTTTGGGTTTCCCAATGGTCTAGGAGTTGCCTTTGTCCAAGTCCCATAAATTTTAAAAATCATTTGATGCTGTTTTGGACTTGTTTTGGTCAAATTCCAACATAGGTTTTTGTGTTTTTGTGTCATCTTAGTGTTTTCTACTTTCTACCACTTTTAGTGGCATTTTCGTAATTCTGATTTTCTGCAAATTCCGCCTTGTGTTTTCGCCTTGTGTTTGTGTTTATCTTTGCATGAGTACTAGGAGTACTATTGATCCGAAGACTTGTTGCCACTTGATCCTGAAATTGAAAGAACAATTCTCACCTTGCTAGAAGAATTGTTAGGCTTAGTCGTGGGATTGATCGAATTTGACATTGAACTTGAGTCGAGTCGATTGTGTCCATTCTGTTGATCTTGACTCGATAGTACTTCGCTAGTCTTGTTGTTTTCACTGATTCTAGTAGCAATTTTGCTAACTCGACATTATGGCGAAGAGCAAGTAGCTCGTCCCACTTTGAAAGAATTAGCTACCCCCGATGTGGGTAATCGAATTTGTGTATTCAATATCCCGAACTTGTTGCTAACTTTGAATTAAAATCTGGTCTTATCCATTTGTTGCCCAAGTTTCATGGTCTTGCGGTGAATGTCCTCACAGGCATCTCAAGGAGTTCCATGTGGTATGCAGCACAATGAAACCTCAAGCAATTGATGAGGACCACATTAAGCTGAGAGCTTTTCCATTTTCCCTAGATGGCGTGGCTAAGGATTGGCTATACAATTTGCAACCGACATCGTTGGGAGTTGGAATGATATGCAGAAGTTATTCCTAGTGAGGTTCTTTCCTTCCTCAAAAGCCATTGCTATTCAGAAGGAGATCACTAGTGTTAAACAAATCAATGGGGAGACCATGTATGAGTATTGGGAGAGATTCAAGCGATTGTGTGCAAGCTGTCCACACCACCAGATTTCAGACCAACTCCTGATTACATATTTCTATTTACGGTTTGCTACCGATGGATAAGAGTTTCGTGGATGCGTCCAGTGGTGGGGCCTTAGATAGCAAGACACCTGAAGATGCCCGAGAGCTGATATCTACTATGGCTGCTAATTCTCAGCAATTTGGCACCAGGGCCAATGGTACTCCTGTTTACCATATTCAAACACCTCCGGTCCAGTACGATTCTCAGAGATTGGAGAATAGACTTGATGATCTGACTTCCCTTGTGAGGCAGTTGGCAGTGACCCAAACAGTACAATCTTCCCCTCCTCAGATTGGGTACTCCTGTGGGTTTGTTCTGACCCTTGTCATTCTACTGCGATTCTTGCCCCTACTTTACATGATCCGCTTGTCAAGACCGGTCGGTAGGTCTGCGGTGGGTGTTTTTCCGGGAAAACCATAATACTAAATGAGAATAATGCCTTCTCCAATACCTACAATCCTGGTTGGAGAAATCACCCCAATTTTCGTTGGAACCAGAATCAGAATCAGAACCAGAGTAACCAATATCAGCAGAATTCTGGGAATTACCAGCAGAGACAGTACATGCCACAAAATTTCCAACAACACTCGCACCTCATTTGCCGCACACCACCTCATCATCAACCACCATATGTGCACCTCCACAGCGGCACAACAAAGCGAGCTAGTACCGATGCGGTGGTTCTTCACTAGAGGATATGATGAAGCAATTTGTCACGGCCAATATGCGGTTTCAACGAAAACCGACACTTCCATTCGAGACTTTGCAAACACAAATTGGGCAGTTGGCAACATCATTGAACCGGCTTCAACCTCGGGGATCCAACACTCTTCCTTCACAAACAATTCCTAATCCTAAAGGGAATGTGAGTGCTATCTCCCTTCGATCGGCAAGCAATTGGAGGAACCTAAACCCATTTGTAGATGTGACTTCCACATCAAAGAGAGTCGAGAAAATGTGAAGATTGACTCTAAAAATAAAAAGGCAATCCAGCCCAAAGGTGAAGAGGAAGACATTCCCATTCCTCTTCCTTTCCCTCGAAGAGCGATTAAAACCAAGAAGTTGGCGAAAAAGCACAAGAGAAGGATATACTTGAGACGTTCGAAGAGTAGAGATCAACATTCCTCTCTTAGATGCGATCAAACAAATTCCAAAATATGCCAAGTTTCGAAAGAGTTGTGTACCAACAAGAGGCGAAGGAAATGAACGAGTGAGTTTGAACGAGAATGTATCGGACTCATCCGGCCTACCATGCCTCGCAAGTGCAAAGATCCAGGGACGTTTTCTATCCCTTGCCTTATTGGTAATTATAAATTTGATGATTGCATGCTAGATTTAGGTGCTTCTATAAATGTCATGCACGCATCTATTTATAAATCTCTTGGTTCCCTTGCGTCCAACCTGGTGTTATTGTTCAACTAGCTAATAGGAGTAATGCCCATCCTTACGGTTTAGTTGAAGATGTATTAGTCAAAGTTAATGAATTGATATTCCCTGCTGATTTTTACATCTTAGATATGCGGGATGAGTCTTCTAGTAGTAGGTCACCAATCATTCTAGGGGAGGCCTTTCATGAAAACAGCTAGGACGAAGATAGATGTGTATTATGGTACTCTTTCCATGGAGTTTGGTGATATTTCTTTAAATTTTAATCTTTGATGCCATGAGACATCCTAGGGAAGAGCATTCTATTTTCTGTATTGATGTGATTGATGATCTTGTGGATGATGTTCTTCTTTGATTGGTGTCTTTGATTATCCCGATTTTTCATCCGAGAGTGATTCCGCCATTTGTGCATGTGTTGATAATGAATGGTGCTCTGTTTGTACTCATTTGGTTAATGCTTTGCATTATTTGGTGATTCGACTTCTTTGGGTATTGATTCGCATTACTTGTGAATTCGATATTGATTCCGAGTTTGAGCTTCATCCCGATCCCGATGTGCATCCTAATTTTGATTTTGATGAACTTAACTCGATTTTTATGAGCTGAATTTCGATGTTAACATTGAGTTGTGTAGACATAGTTCTTCGCTTCTTTGAATGTGGTTTCGGGCATTTCGGTGTGATGACATCGAGTTGTTGCAACAACCACCCAAGCTTCTCCCATCTACCGAGCAACCACCCAAACTTGAGTTGAAATCACTTCCAGATCACTTGAAATATGCATTTACGGAGGTGGATGAACAGTTGCCGATCATTGTGGCAAATAACCTTATGCCGATCAAGAAGAGAAGGCTGCTAAGCTTATTGAGGGCGAACAAGAAAGCCATTGGGTGGACATTAGGCGACATAGTTGGCATCGGCCCTTCCATGTGCATGCATCGAATTCGTTGGAAGAGGACTCTAAGCGGTGAGGCAACCCCGAGACGCCTTAATCCCCTTATCCCGGATGTGGTGAAGAAGGAGGTCACTAAGCACGCAAGCCGGTATCATCTATCCCATTTCGATAGCCGGTGGGTTAGCCCGGTCCGGTGGTTCCCAAGAAGTCCGGTGTCTTGTGGTGGCCAATCGGAAGAATGAGCTCATTCCTACTCGAGTTCGAATAGTTGGAGAGTTTGCATTGACTATAGGAGACTCAACCAAGCCACTCGCAAGGATCATTACCCTTTACCTTTCATTGATCGGATGTTAGAGCGATTGGCCGGCAAGTCTCATTCGCTTCGGATGGCTACTCCGGATACTTCCGGATCCATATTGCTCCCGAGGATCGGAGAAGACGACCTTCACATGCCCTTTGGAACATATGCCTACCGAAGGATGCCTTTTGGCCTCTCGCAACGCACCGGCACCTTTCGCGTTGTATGGTAAGTATTTTCTACGAGTTTCTAGAGGATTGCATGGAGGTCTTTATGGATGATTTCACCGTATATGGGTCTCGATTTTGATGCATGCTTAGCTAATCTATCTAGAGTTTTGCATAGGTGCATTGAGTCTAATCTTGTCTTTGAATTATGAAAAGTATCACTTTATGGTTGAGTCGGGTATAGTCTTGGGACACATAGTGTCTAGGAAAGGGATTGAGGTAGACCCCGCTAAGATAGATGTGATTCTTGCTTTGCCTTACCCCGCATCCGCGGGAAGTTCGTTCTTTTCTTGGTCATGCAGGTTTCTATCGGCGTTTCATTAGGGATTTCAAGTAAGGCGCCCGACCCTTGTCCAACCTTTCGCATAAGGACACCGACTTTGTATTTGATGATGCTTGCAAGGCGGCCTTCGATCATTGAAGCGTTGCTCGACTACAACCCCATGATCCGGCCCACGATTGGTGCATCCCCTTTGAGCGGATGTGTGATGCTTCCAACTATGCGGTTGGTGCTATCTTGGCACAACGGGTCGATAGGGCATCTCATGTGATTGCGTATGCCTCCAAGACTTTGGATCCTGCCCAGTCTAATTATACCACTACTGAGAAGGAGTTGTTGGCTATTGTATTTGCTTTTGATAAGTTTAGGTCATATCTCGCTAGCTAGTAGAGTAATTGTTTTTCCGACCATGCCGCTCGAAATTTCTTTTGAAAAAGGAGATGCTAAGCCACGACTCATCCGGTGGATGCTATTGCTCCAAGAGTTTGATGTTGAGATTCGAGACGAAGCGGAGCACAAAAGCGGGTAGCCGACCACTTGAGTCGTATCACCCATTCTTCCTCTCACCCTCTTCTATTCGGGATGATTTTCCCGATGAGCGGCTTCGCAGCGGCTACAAGGTAAGCTTCCATGGTATGCGATCCGGTTAACTACTTGGTACCGGTGTTTTGCCCGAAGATTCTACTAGGGCCCAAACCTTCAAATTAAAGAGTGAGTCTAAATACTATGTTTGGGATGACCCTTATCTCGTGGAAATTTTGTAGTGACCAAGTAGTTCGGAGATGTGTGCTCGATCATGAGTTTCACTCTATATTGCATTTTGCTCATGCTTCGCTTTGTGGTGGTCACTTTGGACCCCAAAGAACTGCTAGGAAAGTGTTAGATTGTGGATTGTTTTGGCCTTCCTTGTTTCATGATTCCCATCTGTTTTGTAAGTCATGTGATAACTGTCAGAGAACAGGGAGTATTTCTCGTAGGCATGAGATGCCCCAAAACCCTATTTTGTTTTGTGAGATCTTTGATGTTTGGGGTATTGATTTTATGGGTCCATTTCCTGCTTCATATGGTTATACTTACATCCCGCTAGCCGTTGATTATGTCTCGAAATGGGTTGAGGCGAAAGCCACTCGGACTAATGATTCTTACGTGGTGGTGGATTTTGTTAGGTCTAACATTTTTCGCGGGTTTGGCATTCCTAGAGCTATTATCGGTGACCGGGGTTCCCATTTTTGCAACCGAAGCATGGGTGCCTTGTTACGCAAGTATGGAGTGCTTCACAAGGTCTCCACAAGATACCATCCTCGACCAATGGTCAAGTCGAAGTCTCAAATAGAGAGATTAAGCAAATCCTTCGGAAGACCTGTTAACTCTACCCGGAAAGATTGGAGTAAGCGATTAGAGGATGCTTTGTGGGCATATCGCACCGCCTACAAGACTCCGATTGGGATGTCTCCTTATCGGATTGTCTTTGGTAAGGCATGTCATCTTCCGGTTGAGTTGGAACATCAAGCCTATTGGGCCATTAAGCAGTGTAACATGGATTTGGCTAAGTCTGGCATGGAACGGAAGCTGCAGTTGCAAGAGTTGGATGAACTTAGATTGGATGCCTATGAGAGTTCGCGTTTGTACAAGGAAAAGACTAAGGCATTCCATGATAAGCATATTCGAGGAAAGAATTTTACGTGGGCCGAAAGTTCTTGTTTAACTCCCGTCCGAAGTTTATGCACAGTAGCTTCGATCTAAATGGGATGGCCCTTTTGAGATCACTAACATATTTCCATTTGGTCTTTGTTGAGCTATGTGATCCACCCACGGGGAGAACCTTTAAGGTCAATGGGCATCGCCTCAAGCAATTCCATGAGGGATCCCAATGAACGGCCGAGGAAGCGAGATTATCCTCATTGATGCCACTTATCCTCCTTAAACCCTTGGGGAGTATTCTTCTTTCCTCTCCCTCTTTCTCTTTTATTTGTTTTCATATTTGCAATTTCCTTTTCGAAAATAAATACGAGTCTATCTTTCTCTTTTAATGGATCATTCGTTTGGTCTCGTGATTCTTGACTCTTCGATTACATATCTTGGTAGTTGATTTGATGTTGTTGATTGCCTAAGTTGGTACCGACCTTGTGAGGTTTTGGGCCGCTTGAATGGAATTCATCTTTTCCCATTCTTTCTTTCATGTGTGCATCTGCTCTCCCGATTTGTGTTCTCTAGAACTTGCTCCTTTTCTTGTTGAAACTACATTTTTCACTTACATGCATAAATATGATAGAAGCTTGTTTTCTTTCTTTTATTTTCCCCACCTTGGCCAAATAGCTTTCCCTTGCATTATGTTTCCTTTGCTAGCCCATTTGTGCCTTTTGGACTCATTCTTTTCTAAGCCACATTACAAGCCTAAGCGTAAAACCATTTTATTCCGCACCTTGGAGATTTATTGAGCATTGGTTTCACCTTGGTTTTGTGTTTAAGTGTGGGGGTTGCTCAGGAGTGCAACAGTTTCAGTGTGGGGGGGAGATGTTTGGTTTTGTCATTGTGATTTTGTATATAGTTCAAAAAAAAAAAGCATAAAAAGAAAAGAAAGAAAGAAAGAAAAGAAAAAGAAGAAGAAAAAAAAAAGAGTAAAATAAAAGTTTTTATATTTAGAGAATTGGGTTAATCAATGCTCTTTGTAATTTCTTGGGTGCTTAGCCTCTCATTCCATACTATTACCTACTTTCACCCTAACCCCATTACAACCTTTAATAATAAGCTCTCTTGATTTGTGCATGCATGTGTTATTAGTAGTGGAGACGTAGAAATTGAGCAAGCTTATGGTAGAACAATTTTCTTGAGTAGAATTTGAGCTATACACTTATTTACCTTAAACACTTGAGAGATTGATTGATTGAGCGCATCATTTGAGAGACCATCATTTGTGATTAGCATCATTGATTGAGATTACCGGGAATTGTAATTTGAGATGAAGGGATTTTGGGTCTTGATTGATTGGTTCTAATGAAACTCTGTGTCCCTTGTTCAATTTCGCATTGTTAGCAATTTGTAGAAAAGAAGAGTTTCTCCTTTACGTCTTTTTCTTTGAATTTTGCTCGGGAGTGCAAAAAGATAAGTGTGGGGGAATTTGATAATTGAATATTTTATACACTTCTTTTTATCTCTTGATTAATAATTTATGACTTTTTAGTTAATAAATAATGGCTTTTATACTTATTTGGGCTTTGGGCCTTTGATTATATTTTAGCCATTTTTATTAATAAAATTCCAGTTTTACATTGCTTCACTAATCTTACCATAACTCTTGAACCAGACATCGGATTTGCCTCTTTTTTGTTTCATATTTCAGATGATTCAGAGATCTACAATTGTTATGAAGACATGAAGGGAAAACTCGGACAAGAAGACGGTCGATTTTGAAGCCAAAGTCAGATGTTTTATTTGGGCTCGAATTTGTGACTAAAGCCCATTCTCGTATTATTTTCTGTTTTGGGCCTGGATTATTGATTGGAGCCCCATTTCGTTTTTCATCTTAGGTTAAGTAAGGCAGCAGCCACAAACAGATTCATTCACGTTTTTATTCTGTTTTGTGGATCAAAATAGAGGTTTTCAAATTCTCTGAAATGTTCTTCGTGTTCTTCGTCTGTTCTTCGATTTTCCCAGCCATGTTCGGCTAAACCTTCTTTGGTTAACCCAACGTTGAGGATTCCATGATTCATCCGAGAACTCGTACTTAATCGGTAACTTTACTCGTTTCGTTTTCATCTTATCGGATCCGATTTCGGAAATAGTTCGAATATTAGATTTAATATTCGGTTTGGTTCATCCCAAGGACCGAGTTCGAACTAGGTTAGAGTGTTGTGTGCGATTGCACGGTGAGACGCCTTGTTCGGACAGATTCTAGACGATCGTCTAATTGAGGGATTTCGGACGAACGCAGAGATTTTGGTTCGTCGAGCCAAACGCGAGTTCGTTTATATTTCGTTCAATGAAGGAAGTTTCGGAATCTAAACGTTGGGTTGATCGTTTTAATCTATTTCAATCTCGTTTTTATCTTTTCGCATATTTCAGATCTGTTTCGTTTGATTTCGTTTTAATCGTTTCAAATCAAAACCCCCAATTTTATTGTTGTTTTTTCTTCACATTCGATTTAAACCCACGCAAATTCCTTGAGAGAAACGACCCATGTTACATTATATCGCAAATCCTTTCTAATCTGGTTATTTTGTGAGATGACGGCAAATCTCTGTCAATAGGCATCCTAAGGGTTCCATGGCCACTTATTTAATGTCAATAAGATGTTTCTAGTATTTATTAAAAATCGGCAAAGTAGGGTCAGATATTCTGGGAATTTTGGTTCTATGCGAATTTTAGGAAACTTGAAGTAAAGTTTGAATGGGAGATTGAAAGCATGATTTTTGTCTATTTTTAGGGTGATAGAACGTGTCGAATACATATTCGACCGAAGGAGAGTTTGCGGATTACGAGAAGTTCCAGGTAGTAACTGTAAACTTGCATACTCTATGTAGCTCTTGTATGCTATGTTTTATCATGATGGTGGATGTAGGCTAGGTAGTAGCTATGGGACTTCGTGTCCTATGGTCGCTACTTAGGCCAAGGTATGCAGGCTAGGTAGTACCTGTAGGGGTGCTATTGAGGACGAGGCATGCTGGCTAGGGAGTATCTCTTTGGGGGTACTTCTGAGGCATGTGGCATGTGGGCTAGGTGGAGCCTGTGTGTTCATAGGTGTCCATTGAGGCCCAAGGTATGTGAGGCTAGGTGGAGCCTATATGACTGCATGTTTATAGGTGTCCAGTGAGGCCTCTAGGATAGGTGGTCGGGGTTGGCCCCCCTGACTTCCGAGGCCCTTTGCGCGCTAGTTCCGGGTTGTTATTTGCATTACATTCATTGCATACATATTGTATCCGAGTTTAACGGTTACTTACTTCGGGGTTCAATTTTAAACTCCGGTCGGTTCGAAAGATATAGGTGTAAGGTAGTAGCGGTTTGGAAGACTTGAAGAAGGTAGGGCTTGATGCGGAAAGATGAAGAAACAAAGGATGGCTGTTGCTTTCGTACTTCTATATTTGGGATGATTGTATGCCTTATATTCACTATTTAGTAATTTTGAATGATTGTACCCTTAACCCTACGGGGATTATTTTACGTTCTTGTATGTAACTTTACCAGTACAATGTAGTTGTCCAAACCGATCATATGCTGTGCCGCGTACACTCTGATGTTTGTTAAAAGTGAATAATTAACAAGGAAAGGCAATAAGCGAAAATGATCCCTCTATCCCGCCACCCGAAAGGGCGAGGCCGGTAGGGGTGTAACAAAACTCATTAAACATAGTTAAGAATAGTACTAAATACGGAGGATATGTATTTAGATCAAACAAGAAGAGTTCACAAATTTGTCAGATTTGATTTTCAAATTATGCGACCTATACTCGAGTGTGTTCTTCAATACTCGAGTATTGGCACTGTGCACTTATATCAATACTTGAGTATCTAAGATGATACTCGAGTATTCCTCTTCCGATAGGAGTGTCGTGATTTGAGCTTTGCACCATATCTTTGAAATAGGAACAATACTTGAGTATGCAAATCAATACTCGATTTTTGAACTTTTGATATGAAAATAAGTTTAAGTCCAAAACCTCAATACTTGGGTATTCATTTCAATACTTGAGTTTTCAAATCTTTGGAAAAAGAGCAAAGCTCTGTATGCCCGATACTCGAGTTTCTAACTTAATACTCGAGTATTCAGAGATTTTGAAAACTTTGAGAAATCTTATCTCAAGTCAATACTTGAGTATTCAAAACATGTGTAAAAGTTTGAAAAGTTTTTGTCAATCCGTTACTCGAGTATTCATACCCATACTCGAGTGATCACAAGTTGAAAGATTTTGGTGACTCTCTGTATGACCAATACTTGAGTTTTGTAATGGATACTTGAGTTTTGAAAGACATGTGTAAAACTTGAAAACTTTCTGTCAATCCGATACTCGAGTATTCCCAAGTTTGAAAACTTTGGTGACTCTCTGTAAGACCAATACTTGAGTATCCAAATGGATACTTGAGTTTTGAAAACTTTAGGGGATATGGAAAGAGTCTCTATATGATCCATACACGAGTATTCAAACTAATACTCGAGTTTGGCTCGGGTGAAAAACTTGCAAAGTGCTTCTCGTAAGTTCAATACTTGAGTTTCCAAAGGGAAACTTGAGTATTGCTTTGTTTAAAAAAATTGAGCTACTCTCTGTCAAGTCAATACTCGAGTATTGAGACCAATACTCGAGTTTTCCTTTGACAGTAAGTTTTTCAACTTACCAAAGACAAACTTCAACTTGTGTTTACAATTGTCAGTTATCATCAAAACACATAGAGAACTAACACATATGCTACAGTAAAATCGTAAATGAACAGTATTGTGCGTCTGTCACTGTAGCAATTATTGCCACTATTCACGTACTGTAGCATCATTATATTTTGCTAATTGAATGTTGATCTTCAAATAAGGAAATATCAAAGTAAACGACCTTTTCTGACCCTAACATTTTATGGACATATTGTAAACATTTTAGGCTTTAAAAAGAGTCCTAGATCATGTTAATTGGATATCTAGAACTCAAGATATAATTTTTGGAAGTCAGGTCAAGAATCTGGAGAGTTTGAAACTTAAAGCTGGAGTGATAATGTTTGAGTGAGATAAAAACTAAGAAAACGACCTCCTTTGACCTTAAATTTTTTTGAATATATAGTAAACTCCTTAAAATTTAATATGAGTCCAAGAACACGTCAATTGGATAAGTATATAAGGAGTTGTGAATCTTTTGAAAACAATTTTTCCTAGAAACTATACTTAATAAGGAGTTCATAAGCTTTGGAATCACCTAATTTGGACACCCAGTACTCCAGATATAGATTTTTTAAGTTGAACATTGAAAGCTGGAAGTTATTGTTGGAAATTATGCCCTAGGGGCAAGTCATCTCCATTTAGTTATCATTTTATTTGCATGTTTATAGTGATAACTGATCCTTAGATATATCTTATAGATTATCCTAAATGTCCCTGGTCGGTCATCTACACGGGAGAGAAGATGAAATAATACCAGTATGACTTTGATGAGGTATGGAGATACGAATCAAAGTCATGGGCACTTGTAGGAGTACAAGGTGCTAGACCGACCCACTATGAGATAGCCGCATGGATTAAGTCATCGGCTTTTCTCATGTATAACCGCGTCACAACACCCTTTGACCTAAGATCATCATGGATTCCTACATGATGAGTCGCTGATCTTTGACCTAGTCAAAAGTCACCTTTGACGGGTGATGATAAAGGCTTGGATCTGGATCAGTGGTTTTCATGCGAGAGGAATGTGAATGGTCAAAATGGAATTTGTCCTCACATTTGTAGAGAGATAATCTCTTTGGGCCCCTCAATGAGTGAGTCCGAGAAATGTATGGCCGTACTACGATGGTAAAGAGTTTCCATTTCAATTGTTAGACTACTCAAAAATCGAGAAAGTAGTGGTCAAGAACAGGAAGTTGACATTATCCATGCCTCATCCTTGACCAAATTATCGCGTGACAAAAGGGACGTGACATGGTTGTACGATAGGTTGTATCGTATCATCAATTCCTATATGAATTGGGTAGTCGCAATGTCTTGCTAGAGGCCGCTTGCGACTTGTGGGCTGGTACAGTATTGGCCCACTGCCAATCTCATGTGGGCCTGCAAGGTCGCACACAAGAATAGCCCAACACGAGCAAAAGTGTCCAGATTCATTGAATCTTAGATATATCTAAGATTTAATGAATAATGTATTTAATCTAGGATTGATATATATATATATATATATATTATCTAATTCGAAAATAAATATAATATTATTATTTAATGGAGATTATAATATTATTAAATAATATTTGTTTTGTATTTAATTTATTTGATAAATTAAATATCTAAAACAAATAGAGATATTGTATCTCACATTTAATTTTCGAATAAAGATATCATATATCTATTTAATTTAAATTGAGATATAGTATCTCATATTTAATTAAATAGATAGATATCATTTCTCGGATTTAATTTGTAGAGATAAATTAAATCCGAAGGCTTTTAATTCGGATTAAATAAATAGATTAGATTAGATCTATTAGATAGATTTAATTAATGTTTTTTTTTAATCCAGATTCAAAATTCAAATTTCAAAATTAATACAGATTAGTTTTGAATATAATACGCCTATCGGGTTTAGAAAAACCGACGGGACTTTAGACGAGCATATTAGAAAGCCGCGAGAAACCCTAGAACAAAAAGAAGAGAGACGCAAGTACGAAGGCGCTAGCACGCCTTGATCGTGTTCGGAGATTATTCATGTGGATACCGGTAGAGGAAGGCGATTCGTAGAGTCGACTTCTCTACTGATCGAGAAGGTAGCCTACTAGTTCAAATAGTACGAGATGCGGACAGGTTCGCCATAGGTATGATTCAGATTCTTTTAACCTTGATTTAAACGTGGTTGAGCGATCCTCATAAGGGATTCGTAAAGTTTTAATTCCGCTGCGTGTACGGATCCCAACAGTGGTATCAGAGCCAACTCAACCTAGCGTTTAAATTGGGTTTTTCTACATGCAATTATATGAGATATATGTATGTTTTAACCGAATTTGCTGTGCATTTAAACGCTAGTTCGCATTAGGGTTTCTACGAATAGCCGTCGGAGATGGCGGCCGGTTTTGAATTGTTCGAACGGTGGATGATCACGTTCAATCGTCGGTCCACTCGCGCCTAGGTCGCGTTTCTGAAAAGTTTGGAAACTCGATCACGCATTCGGGGACGTTGGGGTCGGCATTGTCGTACACGCTCAATGACAATCGAACGTCGGTGATTCTCGGACGACCTGTAACGTTTGCGTATTGGTCACATTCTGAAACGTTCAGAGAACACTGATCATGCTCGACGTTGGTTAATGCTGGGTCGAACACATTCAGACTTGCAAGGGACGTTAGGGTTCGTTCTTCAACCATGTTTTTACGAGCTGTCCGGTTGTGATGGTCGGGTTCGACTTGACGCGTTCGGATGTTCAAATCAACATGTTGAGGATGACTTTTTCGTCCACACGAAGGTCATGATCAGATAACGCCTCTTGGGAGTTGAAATTATTTTTTATGAAAAAAACTTTCTAAAACAATATGACGTTTTTCAAAAGCTCTGGGGGCGCCCCCGCAAGGGGCGCTGCCCCTTTGAAGATTGGAATATCACCTAGAGGGGGTGAATAGGTTATCAAAAAAAAACTTTTCGTATGCTGAAGAGAAATGTAAGTAAGATAAAGTGTGAGAAGAGTAAATGGACACAGAGCAATTTATACTGGTTCGGTCTAATACTTCGACCTACATCCAGTCTCCAAGCACACTTGGGATTTCCACTAATCTTCTAAAGATAATTACACACTCTGTAAACGAAGGATGATCCTCTCACTCTTGGACTCACTCCCCCTTACAAGTTGTAATTGATACACCCACACTTAAGGTTCCACAACCATAAGATTTTGACAACTAAAGAATTAAATTGTGCTTGAGAACTCCTCACTTTGAGTAAATATTGATAAACACTCGAAGTGCAGCAAAATATCCGAGGATATTAATGAAACAGTTGAAACAACAGATTGTAGTAAATTCAAATTGAATGTGCAGCGTTTTGGTAGGTGAGATTTCAAGGCTTCAAGAATTTATAGATGTTGTATTTAATGACCGTTAATGAAGCTTGAAAGTAGCTGTTGGGTTTTCTTCAATATGTTCGTTGGCATCCTAGCTGTAATATTCGTTAATTCCTTTTGTTCCTACAATTATGGCCGTTGAGGACGAGCAAAAGGAATGAAACTATCTTGAGCAAAAACGTCTTTCCAATGACCAGAGGTTTGTCCGTTGGATATGATCTCAAATAGGCAACTGCATTTAATGCATTCTGACACGACTACTTTATTCAAAATCTTGAGATAATCTGTGTTTTAATCAACTGAAACTCACTAACAAACTTATTAAATCAAGTTAAGAATATCCATACAAGATGATATGATGAAACCATAATCACAATCAGAGAGCTAAAGATTTCAGATAAGTATTTGCTAAAAACAGAGACAGGTTAGGCTCGAGGCAACAGTCTCATAAGCTCGAGTCAAGGAAGCGAGAAAGACAAAAGGAATATTTGAAAAGCATATTTGACTCGAGGCACACGATATCTTGGCTCGAAACGCAGTCACGAACTCGAGGCACCATTCTTCTAGGCTTGAGTCAATCATAGGATTTAACCAAGCAATAATGAAGAACGTAGACTCGAGGTAAATTGTGCAGCTCGAGTTAGCTTCTAACCTCGAGGCGGTGAAGTAGTGGCTCGAGTCGGCCATTTTAAGATTTCGGAAAAGCATTGTGTGAGTTTTAAGCTTTTGGCTCGAGACTCGAAGATGCGGCTCGAGTTTGGACCCGGACTCGAGGCTCGGTTTTTACAACCTCGAGTTCCATTGATCCTTAGTTTGAAGAGCGTTTTATGATCAACCTTTGGCTTGAGTCTTCAAATGGTCAGACTCGAAGCAAGAGCTAGACTCCAGGCGGTCAATTGGCAGGCTCGAGTCAATGCGTCATTCTGGTGATAACTACATAGAGATTTGGCTCGAGCCAATGTGACCGCAAAATTATACTACGATAAAACATGATTTTAACGAAGTCAAGGGCAATTTCTTTATCTTCCTTGTTCATACACTTATTTTCAAACTTAGTCATCATCAAAACATCAGTAGGGAGCTAACACCCTTGACCCCGCCCGCTAACCGGCTAGCGAGACCGATTTGTAGGGGACCGGCCGATTGTTCGTAGCGAGAATTTAAATCATGATATTATATTATATATAAATTATATAATATAATATAAATTAGAGAATTTTTAATCATGAATAATATTTTATTTCATAATTGTATGAATTAAAATATGTTGTAATTTACCTTTCAAATGTTGTTTGGGTATGGTGAACAACATGGCTCTAGAGTTTTACAAGTGTTGTAAATTTTTAAATATGGCTTGCGAGCCATGCCTCTCTCTAAGTTTTCTTGATGTACATTCTCTTCTCATCCCACTCCCCTCGTATGTTGAAACAAGGTTTCTCCTGATGTATTTCTTTTTCTTATTTAGAGAAGTCCTCCCATTGGCTTGAGAGGACTTTAGGTTAGGTGAGCCATGTTGTGTCACAATTTTAATTATGTTTTGATTTGATCACTGCATGATTAGTTTAGAGATTATATGAGATACAATCGCGATTGCATTCATATAGGAAGAATTAATAGGATTAATTAGTTTATATCGATAATACCCTCTAAATAAAATCTTAAGTCATAATGCCGTCAATAAATGAATACTTGTCAAAACCTAGATCGCCCATTTGTATGTTCCACCAAAGTGGATGCATTTGAGTTATCTTGGTGAGACAAGAGTGAGTAATGGTGATACTCAATATTCATTATTGTTCTGACTTAATTGAGATTATCAAAACGGTTTTGGATCTCAAGGCATTAGATAGGATTAAACATGCCAGGTCATATGATGATCGAATCCCATAAAGATCTCAGAGTTACATGTGATGTAATTGGCAAAGAGGTCGCCTACCTAAATAACTTGATTTTAAGCGTCCTGCCAAAGCGGACTTAAATTTAAGCCAAATATGGATCTTAGCCCACTAATTATAATGAGGGTTGTTAATTCAGTGGGAGGTTACTAATTAAACTTGGCATAAATTTTAATTGTAGAATCATGTCGTCTAGTAATACTGCAACACCATCAATGCGATCAGTCCTTGAGAAGGACGAACTCGATGAGACAAACTTTCTTGACATGTTTGGGAACTTAAGCATTGATCCCAAGCACGAAAGAAAGGACTATCTCATCGATCAACCCATTCCTGACGAGTCTGCAGCCAATACTCCAAGAGCTCACAAAGATGCTTACTTGAAGCATCACGATGACTCTATGCATGCAGGATGCCTGATGCCTGCCACTATGATTCCAGACCTCGATGGATATCCGGAACATATGGAGGTCTCTCGGATGATTGATCATCCAATGGAAATGTTCCAAAGAACGAGGCAAGGCAAGAGAGGTATGAGACCACAAAGGCCTTATTTTCTTGCAAGATGGCTGAAGGTGAATCAGTTAGTCCTCATTTGTCGAAAATGAAGGGCTACATTGATCACCTTGAGAGGCTTGGATTCCCCATCTCCCAGGAGTTAGCTACAGATGTGATCTTGAACTCACTCCCAGGAAGTTATGAACACTTTGTCATGGATTACAACATGAACAACAAAGAGGAATCTGAAAGACCTGGCTATCACCCAAGAGGGGGGGTGAATTGGGTGTTTGATAAAACTTTAGTTACTTTGAAAATCTTTTCATAAACTTACTGAAAGCAGTTTGAATGACAAAAATGATTTATAAAGTGATAATCAGTCATTCAAATATATATGCTGGAAATATAAGAGATAAGGGAAGAGAATATGCAAACTGAGATTTATACTGGTTCGGCCCAATCTTTGACCTACGTCCAGTCCCCAAGCTTCACTTGAGATTTTCAATCCACTATCTTCTCTCAACACGATTACACGTTATGTACTTGAAGTAATCCTCTCACTAGGATTCACTCCCCCTTACAAACTGTAATCAATACACTTGCTTGATTACACACTCTATACTCGAAGTAATCCTCTCACTAGGATTCACTCCCCTTACAAGCTGTAATCAACACAATGTGTTTCCCACTCAAGATCACCCAATCTTGAGTATCTCACAGATAGAATGATAGGATGTTTACAATGACTCTTCTCGAAGTAGATGAATAAACACCAAGCACAATTACAAATCACTTCACTCGTATGATATGCTATGTAAACATTGAAAACAGAGAGTAAATGATATGAAGATCGAGTATTAGCATGTTGAAGATGTAATCTTGTGTCTTGCTTCTTCCGTCTTGAATCGACTTCTTTTATAGGTAGAGATCAATATATGACCGTTGGATGAAGAAATATAGCCGTTAGACTCAGATGGAAACTAGCCGTTAGAACTTCATTTTCTAAACCCGCGACGAATACTCGAGTATTCATTTGGAAACTCGAGTATTAAGGTTGTTGGGTAACTCCAAGTTCCTCTCTATCTGATCAATACTCGAGTATTGAGATGGAAACTCGAGTATTGGAAGATGCTCTAACATTCGCCGCTCTGTCGATGGAAACTCGAGTATTGAACTTACATACTCGAGTATTGACCTTTGTTGAACTAACCGTCAACTTTCGAGGGTCATATCTCCCTGGTATGAACTCTTTTTTGGTTCTTTCAACTCTTGATGGAAATCTATCTGAGTCTACTTTCATATGCCACCAATTTCAGCTCAATCGGGTTTGTAGTTTGTGAGTTACACTCAAAACATTGAAGCTTGGTTTCTTTGTGTGGCGTGGATTTATCTGTCAAATTCCACAATTCATAGCTCGCTCATATGAACTCCTTTGGGCTTGAATTTTATATCAACATAACGCATTGGGAGTCTAGTTTCATATGCCACTGATTTCACCTCAATCGGATCTCTGTTTTGGAAGATATTATCAAATTACCAGGACGTTGCTGTGCTTGAACGTGAAAAGAGCTTATCACCTTATTTGCATACTCGAGTATTGACTTGGATACTCGAATATTGCTAGTCCAGAGAGGCCAGAGATGCTGAAGACACTTCAATACTTGAGTATTTATGAACATACTCAAGTTTTGACTCCTAAACTCGAGTATTGAGTTCTTTACTCGAGTTTTCTCATCCCGAAGCTGATTTTCTTTGTCTTTAACTCCTAATTGAGCCATTCCAACTTCCATATGATCTTGGAGGCTTCTAGCATCAATACAAGAACTTGAATAATGATATCTTCATTCCATTCAGTAAGTTCTTCCTTTTTCCATCTCCCAACTTGATCATTCTTCATCATTTAACTTCACATCTTCTTGATTCAATTTCTTTCTCTGATTCAGTACTTCTTCTTGTTAAACGTTCTCCGTCATTCAACTTGAACTCACCATTCTTTGCAAGCTCTACCTTCTTCAACATTTTCTCTTCTTCTGATTATTCCCAAAGTCCTTTGAGAACTTCTTGCTCCCTTGACATTCTGATATTCCCATTATATTGTGTGCAAGAACTTCTTTATTCAATATACTTTCTTGATCATTCTTACATCTTCTTCAATATCCATAAAGCCGAGCCTATGCTGAACTTGTTCCAGAATTTAATGTGTCGACTTTCCGTATCAGCATTATTCATGTATACTCCACTGTAGCTCAAATATGATGAAGTTTCATTCCAACTTCTGCTTGATCATAGAGATTTACAGTGTCACATATAGTGCAAGTTCTTCTTTCTTGATCAATCTCCATTTTTAAACTTTGCATCTACATTCAATATAAGAATTAGTCAAAGTATAATGTAAATGTAGTATGCAACCTTTTTGCTCTTAAGAATGGCATCTATATAAGACATCATCAAAACTAATCATATCTAACAGAATCAATTTCTGAACTGCATGGGATGCTCAAAACTGCTGAGCAAAGCCTTGAGAAGAGGCCTAGTATCTTGTTTTGTCCGTTCTGAAAGGAAGGGGTATGAAACAGAAAGCCAAGAAGGCAAAACCTCCGAAGGATGGGCTCTGCTTCTTTTGCAATGAGATCGGTCATTGGAAGAGGAATTGAAGACTCTACCTTGAAGATCTGGAAAAGAACAAGAAGGATAGCCGGGCTATCGCTTCAGGTATCTATGTCATAAATATTCACTTTTCTACTTCCTCTACATGGGTATTAGATACTGCATGTGGATCTCACATGTGAATAAATGTGCAGGGTCTCAAGGACAATAGAAAATTGAAGAAGGGCGAAGTTGACCTACGAGTTCAAAACCGAGCAAGAGTTGTTGTTTTAGCCGTAGGCACTTATGAATTAGTTCTGCCCAGTGGGCTTTTGTTAATTTTTGAACAATTGCTTTTATGCTCATGCTTTGAGTAGTAACATTATTTCACTTTCTTATTTGGATAAGGAAGGTTATACTTCCATTACTAGGAATCGTAATTGTTCAATTTATTATAATGACAATTTTATGCTCATAGTGATTTGCATGCTGGTCATTATGTACTTAATTTAGAACACTCTAATAATGGACATATCTATGACATAACTACTAATAGGATCAAGTCAAATGATTTGAATCCGACCTACCTATGGCATTATCGTCTCGGCCATATAAATGAGAAACGCATTTCGAAACTCCATAAAGATGGATTTCTTAACTCATTTGATTTTGAATCATTTGATACATGTGAGTCTTATTTATTGGGAAAGATGACCAAGGCACCTTTTCATGGGCGTAGTGAAAGGGCCACCGATTTATTGGGCCTCATACATATAGATGTCTGTGGACCAATGAATCCTTCTGCCAAAGGAGGTCATTTGTACTTCATTACATTTATAGATGATTTAGTAGATATGGGAATATCTATCTAATGAAATATAAGTCTAAATCTTTTGAAACGTTCAAAATATTCCAAAATGAAGTGCAAAACCAGCTTGGAAAAAACAATTAAGGCACTTCGATCGATCGAGATTTGAATATTTGTGCCAAGAGTTCATTGACCATCATAGGAGTCGTGAGATCATCTCACGACTTACTCCTCCGAACACCTCAATGGAAAGGTGTTTCGATCGGACGAATCGAACTCTATTATATATGGTTCGATCTATGATGAGTCAAACAGATCTTCCACCTTCTTTTTGGGGCCATGCCCTAGAAACAGCTGCGTTCACACTAAATCGTATTCCATCAAAGGCAGTTGAAAAGACACCATATGAGATATGGACTGGGAAGAAACCCGGTTTGTCATTTCTTAAAATTTGGGGATGTGAGGTTTACGTTAAACACGAAGCCTCGATAAATTATCATCCAAATCCTCAAAAATGCTTTTTGTGGGGTATCCTAAGGAAACTAAAGGATGCCATGTCTACAATCCCGCCAATCACAAAGTGTTTGTTATTCAGAATGGTATCTTTTTGGTGAAAGAGTTTATCTCTAAAAGAACCAGTGGGAGTAAGGTGTACCTCGAAGAAGTTCGAGAGTCACAAGACCACATAGAACCACAGATGGAAAGCGGAGAAGACTCACAACAAGTTAATGAGCCTACTCTAGTGACATAACCAGAGGGCTTTGTGCGTCCAGAGGAGTCTGGTAAAAGTTTGCAAGCTTCAAAGATCCATTTATGGATTGAAGCACGCATCTCGGAGCTGGAATCGTCGTTTTGATGAAGTAGTCAAAGAGTTTGAATTCACTCAAAACATCGATGGACCTTGTGTTTACAAGAAGGTTAGTGGGAGCACAGTTGTATTTCTAGTGCTTTATGTTGATGACATCCTACTTATTGGAAATGACCTTCCTACCTTGCAGAGTGTCAAGTCTTGGTTAGGAAAGTCTTTCTCAATGAAAGATTTAGGCGAAGCTACTTACATCCTAGGGATTAGGATCTATAAAGATAGATCCAAGAGGCTCATAGGCCTAAGTCGAGCACATACACGGACAAGATCGCATAGATTCAATATGCGGGATTCGAAAGGGCTACATGCCCATGTCTCATGGCATCCATCTCGATGTAAGGATTTATGTCCTAGTACACAAGATCAAAGAGACCGCATGAGTAAGATTTCATATGCTTCCACTATTGGATCTTTCATGTATGCCATGTTATGTACTCGACCGGATGTGTCATTTGCCTTGAGTATGACCAGTAGATATCAACAAGATCCCGGTAAGGGTCACTGGACTGCTGTCAAGAATATCCTTAAGTACTTAAGAAGGACTAAGGACTTATTCTTAGTATATGGTGGATTGGAGGATGAGCTCTGTGTGACTGGTTACACAAATGCGAGTTTCCAAACTGACCAAGATGATTCAAGATCACAATCAGGATATGTATTCCTGTTGAATGGTGGTGCGGTAAGTTAGAAGTGCTCCAAGCAGAGCACTGTAGCTGATTCTGCGATAGAAACTGAGTATGTAGCAGCATCAGATGCAGCTAAGGAGGACTTTTGGATTAGAAAGTTCATTAATGAACTTGGGGTGGTTCCTACCATCTCAAATCCAATAGACTCATTCCGTGACAATAGCGGCGCTATTGCGGAGACCAAGGATCCTAGGTCACATCAAGGACCAAGCATATACTCAGGCGATTTCATCTTATCAGAGAAATCAATAATAGAGGTGATATAAAAAATTATGCAAAGAACCAGGAGAAGACAATGATGTTGATCCTCTTACTAAGCCGCTTGTACAAGCAAAACATGAGCGTCATGTTAGGACAATGGGAATTAGAGTAATTAATGATTGCGCCTAGTGCAAGTGGGAGTCTGTTGGAAATTATGCCCTAGGGGCAAGTCATCTCCATTTAGTTATCATTTCATTTGCATGTTTATAGTGATAACTGATCCTTGGATATATCTTATAGATTATCCTAAATGTCCCTGGTCAGTCATCTACGCGGGAGCGAAGATGAAATAAGACCAAGAGCACTTGTAAAAGTATAAGGTCTTTGGACCGACCCACTATGAGAAAAGTTTGCATAGATTAAGTCATAAGCTTTTCTCATGTATAACGCGTCACAACACCCTTTGGCCGAGATCATCATGGATTCCTACATGATGAGTCGCTGATCTTTGACCTAGTCAAAAGTCACCTTTGACCTAGGGTGATGATAAAGGCTTGGATCGGGATCAGTGGTTTTCATGTAGAGGAATGTGAATGGTCAAAATGGAATTTGTCCCTCACATTTGTAGAGAGATAATATTAGGCCCCTTGATGAGTGAGTCTGAGAAATGTATGGTCGTACTACGATGGAAAAGAGTTTCCATTTCAATTGTTAGATTACTCAAGAATCGAGAAAGTAGTGGTCAAGAACAGGAAGTTGACATTATCCATGCCTCATCCTTGACCAAATTATCACATGACAAAAGGGACGTGACATGGTTGTATGATAGGTTGTATCGTATCATCGATCCCATATGAATTGGGTAGTCGCAATGTCTTGCTAGAGGCCGCTTGTGACTTATGGGTTGGTACAAAGTATTGGCCCACTACCAATCTCATGTGGGCTGCGGGTCGCACACAAGAATAGCCCAACACGAGCAAAAGTGTCCGGCTTCATTGAATCTTAGATATATCTAAGATTTAATGAATAATGTATTTAATCTAGGATGGATATATATATATATATTATATCTAATTCGAAAATAATATAATAATATTATTTAATGGAGATTATAATATTATTAAATAATATTTGTTTTGTATTTAATTTATTTGATAAATTAAATATCTAAAACAAATAGAGATATTGTATCTCACATTTAATTTTCGAATAAAGATATCATATATCTATTTAATTTAAATTGAGATATAGTATCTCATATTTAATTAAATAGATAGATATCATTTCTCGATTTAATTTATAGAGATAAATTAAATCGAAGGCTTTTAATTCGGATTAAATAAATAGATTAGATTAGATCTATTTGATAGATTTAATTAATGTCGTGAGGTATGTATGTTCACTAAGATAGGTAAGTGCTTTAAATGCTCTGACACGTCGGATTGCTTTATTCAAACTTCTGAGTTAATGCTTGTTCTAATCATCTGAAACACTTAGCAAACTGGTTAAATGTAGTTAAGAAAGTTAATGATAGCTTATATAAAGAATTCAAAATCATACCCGAGATTTAAAGATGGTTGTGAGGCATTTAAAAGAATAGAGATGAATGAGGCTCGAGTCACCATTTTCATAGGCTCGAGTCAAACCATAGTTAAAGTCAAAGAGAATGTTTGAAAAAGTTATCGACTCGAGTCGGTCAATTCATTGGCTCGAGTCTAGGCCGAGACTCGAGGCACCAATAGCTAAGGCTCGAGTCACCGTGAGGTAAAAAGCATTTGAAATTTGTTAAGCAAGACTGTGACTCGAGGCAGATAAATGTAGGCTCGAGTAGGACTTGACCTTTGAATGTAACGGTCAATATTCTGCCTGAAGTTGATGTTTGCTGGCTCGAGGTAAGAAATTAATGTTTTGAAAATCATTTTTAAAATTCAGAGCTTTGGCTCGAGTCTCTAAAATTCCGGGCTCGAGTCTAGCGACAAACTCGAGGCGACTTTTGTAGGCTCGAGTTAGTCGATTTTTTCTTTTGAAGATATTTTACAATCAAAGATCATTGGCTCAAGTCATTGATCTACCAGGCTCGAGTCTAGATCCAGACTCGAGGCAGCCTTTTGTCAGGCTCGAGTCAATACATTATTCTCGCGATCGATGCATAAGTGATTGGCTCGAGTCTGCAACATTGGCTCGAGCCAATGTGTGAAAAACCATTTTTTGACAAAACGTGATTTTAGTCAAGTTAACTTGCTTCTTTTGATCATACATTGATTTCTAACTTAATCATCATCAAAACATGAATAGGGAACCAACATATAACTTTGATCAATTCCATATATCACCAAGTGTGACTCATAACTGTCTGGATCAACATGCTTAACAACGCCACACTTTATGCATGGCCAAATAATCATATCGCAATCGTTATCACTATTACGAACTACAAACCTTATGAAATGTCCCACCCCATCCAAGCACTACTTTGATAGATGATTAGCAGACATCCATTCTTTAGTTGCACTCTCCAACTAGAGCATATCATATATGTAGAGGGAAACGTGATAACAACTTAACAAAATCACTCAAAAACAATATTTCTAGAAACTTTACTCAAATCAATGCGACAAATAACAACTTTAATGATAGCAAACACTTAAAATCAGTGGCAAAATGCTATGCACATACAAAATTATTCAAAGAATAATCTTTACTCAAATCAATACTAACAAATAACAACTTCAATAACACCAAACTCTTAAAATCAGAAGCAAAACTCTACGCACAAACAAATCACTCCTAAAACAATCTTTACATACTTTTTACTCCAATAAATACTAACAAATAACAACTTTAATAACAACAAACCGTAAAATCAGTCACAAAAACCTATGCACATACAAAATTGCTAAAAAACAATATTTGCAAACTCGCTACTCAAATCAATATCCACAAAATGCATCAATGAAACCAAATTAAAGAAGGATGAAATGAACTCTTTAGTAAGAAGAAACAAGCTCAAAAACTGAACCCACAAACCCCAAAAGAAGAAATGAACCTTGAAGCCACTATTTGGAGAACACACAAACCAACAATAACTCTAAGAACCGTAAAATCCACGCACCCAAAAATTACAAAAGAGAGCTATGAAGGAGAGCAACCAAGGAGAAAGGAGTTAAACCACCAAGGGAGCGACAAAGGAGAGAAAATGATAGTGGAGAAGCCGGAATCAAGTCGGTAGATGTATTAGGAGTGAGCTCTCTGTAACTTGTAACTTTGAAATGCTTAACACAATAGGGTCGATAGGGGTTTTTAAAGTCAACTCTTCTTGTTACTATTAAACAACCATGAAATATATGATAGTTTATGGTTATTTACAAACCATTGTCAAATATATGTGAACAATATTTTATGGTTGTTCCTAAACAACCATCAAGTAGTAAACGAAACAAAATTGTTTTTCCAAAAAACCAAACTAATATATCACGGTTTTCCTATACAGCCGCCAAATATTTGCCATATACTTAACGGTTGTTCAAAATAGTTGTTATCTATGTTATTCCCATAACTATGCCTCATTATATTTCACGGTTTCATTACAACCTTTTAAGTATGGATTGTCAACTATTTATGAATTTGTAGTAGTGTTTACACGTTGGCCATATGCTAGATTCTTTAGAGGTAAGAGCAAAATATTTGTGTAGAAAAGTCATTTTGTGTCTTTGCTTGATGATCTTTTGGATCAAGAGATATAGCCTTATAATATATGCATAAGATAAAGTTTCTACTTTTGCTTTGCTTGTTGGTCTTAACTTTATAATAGAATAGTATTTCACACATCGAGTATAAACATGCAATTTAGGAAGGATCAAGACATTTCATGCTTTCTGGCTAGGCTCAATCAAATTCCCTACTGCAAAAGGGCAATATGCGATATGCAAGCCTCGAGTAAGAATTTATAGAAAAGGAGAGATCAAATGTTACAAGAACGCCATATGTTATGGGAAGTAGCAAGGCACTCGCCAAAGCATATGGCGTTCTATAGTCACATCATATCCCTCCTTCTTTATCGAGTCTTGCTTGAAGCTTGCATACCCCATACTACCCTGTACGGTAGGAAGTTTCGTAGAGCCTAGTCACAAAGCAAGGAATGTCTTGATCCATCCCAAATTTCATGGCTATACTTAATTGTGAAGTTTTTTTATTTATTATATAGTCAAGTCCAACAAGCAAAGCAAAAACTTTATATCATGCATATATTACATATAGGTTTTAAACTTTTGGTTTTAATGTATATATACATGAATGCTATAAATACACATACAAGTTTGTGTATAATTTTGTTTTGTATGTATGCAGGCGATATAGAAAGGAGAAGCCCCCATTTTAAATAAAAAATAAAAAAGCCTCAAAACTTAACGTTTCTTACTTAAAAACCATTATTTATGTATATATTATATATTATGGTTATTTCATTAAAACCATTTGTATTTCTATCAAATAAATAACAGTTGCAAATGGAAACATATTACCAACAGATTTTGTTCCATTGCTATAAAAAACATGGATAATTGGTTGAAATTCTGTCGGAAATTACGACAAAAAATAGTTGTGTTTTATGAAGAAGAGAGAAATTGAAACTTCAACCTCTCGCACGTGTTCTAATGCCTTTGTCGGTTGAGTTGCTTTGACCTTGCGTTATTTTTTATTAACACACACACACATCACATTTTATAATATATCGTTTAAAATTTTATTTATATATTTATTATTCATATAATTTATATTTAATATATTATATTAAATATTAATTTTCTTATAATTAGGTATTTATATTTATATGTTTCATTATATCTTATTTTTTATTTTTTATTATATAATTAGGTATTTATATTTATATGTTTCATTATATCTTATTTTTATATATATATTATATAAATTAATAATATATAATAATAAAAATTATAAATTTTACCTACAATTCCGTCGGTAATTTTCGTGAGTAATTACCAATGGAAGAAGTTTTGTCGGTAATCCATCGGTAATTATTGACGGAAGAACTTTCGTCACTAATCCACCAGAAATTTTTTTTGTCAGAAAATTTAATTTTCGACGGAAGTTACTAACAGAAGGATTCCATCACAAATAAATAAATAAATAAAATTTCCTCAGTAAATCCGCTGGTAATATCTTGTTTTTTTTTGTAGGGATGTCTATACCATATATATAACAGTTTGTGTGAAATATGTATGTTAGAGAATGTATAACACTTGTTTACATGAGCCCATGTTTTATCATGACAACATCACACATATCATGGCCTCACCAAGCCCCGATACATTGCGGGTGTTATATTAGAATTGTTATAATAGGTTTGAATAAATCACAGTTTGGAATCATTATGTACACTACTACAAAAATGCAAAAAGACGACCTAAATTAGACCAAATTAACGTCCCTTTACTGAGGGACGTCTCGGAGGGGGTGGTCGAATTTGTCACTTTTGGCGACCTGATTTTAAATCGTCGCCTTATTAAGGCGACCTGAATTTCAAATCAGGTCGCCTTATTAAGGCGACCTGATATAAGATGAGGACGCCTTAATAAGGCAACATGATTTAAAATCAGGTCGCCTTAATAAGGCCAAAATTCAACAAAGGCATCCTAATTACATAATCAGGACGCCTTTGTTGAGTTTTTTAAAAAATATATATATCTTTTGCATATTTTAATTTTGCCCGTAAAAGAAGAACAGACAAACGCTATATATACATGAATCAGTAATATACATACCCACAATAACACTAAACTTGCAAAGACACAAACTAACAATGAGATAGCAACAATATAATGAGATATTTACCAAGTTTTGCATCAGCTGAATCAATAATATAGCCACAATAACACCAAACTTGCAAAGACACAAACTAACAATGAGATAGCAACAATGAGATATCTACCAAGTTTTGCATCAGCTGAATCAGTAATATACCCACAATAACACCAAACTTGCAAAGACACAAACTAACAATGAGATAGCAACAATGAGATATCTACCAAGTTTTGCATCAGCCAAAAACCCACCAAGCAACACAAGAAGGTTCATAGTTCCAAGAAAGTTGGTCAAAATTGTTGCAGATTTTGAACAGATACCCACAATAACGTACACCAAACAGATACAAAGGAACAACAGTAGCAAAGAATCACTAACACAATAACATACTAATCATGCTCACTACTAACTAGGCTATGTGTTGAAGAAGATGTCTAGCCATCATGTCTCGAATAGAATCGATGTCATCCTGCGAGTACGAATCGACGGTAGCCAAAAACTGTAAATTGGAAAACAAGGTATAAGATAAACCGATTGAGTGAAGGAAATAATTAACAACTCAAGTACAAAAAAAAAATATCATCATTTGAGGATCACAGAGCGATTACATACATTTTGAAAACCTTGAATATGTCCGCTGGTAACGATGGATTGCATCCAATTCATAACGTTGTATCCGCACTCGGTGTTCCCCTGGTTGTTGATGGCACTATAAATCAAAAGCAAATCATTAAAATCAATACGGGCATATCGAAAGCTACCGTGTCAATGAAATAACTTGAATTGAAACTACTTACCTTCGGATAAAACCACTTCGGTCCACCCGCTCTTTTGCTCCGGCAAAAAAAGTTTGTCTATACGTCTTGAGGCCCCTATCAGTAAAATGGAAATTAACAGACATGTTAAACCATTCATTTAAAAGAAGAATCGATGATTTAGAAGAAAAAAAATACTTACTCGGAAAACATGGTTTTGATATCCTCGTTTGGATTGTCACCTACTGAATCGAACCAATAACAGGAGTTCTTCACGGGACAAACAACACACAGGGTCCAATGACCACTACAACATATACGTATTAATATTAAATTAAGATAAGAAAGCAATTTATTCACAAAAATATTATATAGACAAAACAAAAGTACGCACCTTTCATGTATTGGCGCTAGATAACAAGACTTGCCTTCGTCGCCCATTGTTAAACCAACATAAATTGACCTTCTAGGTAACTTATTGCGAGCCGAAGCCGTGCATGCAGGACATAATTAAACAAAAAAAAAAAGATAAATGTTATTGAATATATTAAACAAAAAAAGAGCACTGACATAATTAAAGGGTTAAAAAAACTTACAGGATTGCAAGTTGAAGAAACTGTATATCTAAACATTCCATATGCATAAACTCTGTCAAATATTTCTTGTCAATTGTTATCGGATATGTCTTTTCTCCACCGACAATGCCCGGAGGCATCTGCAAGCTTATAAAGTCGATGTCCTTATACAACTCTCGTAGCTGTGCTAAGTAGGGAAATAAGCTCGCAGCTTGTTCATGCTATGAAAACATAAAAAAACACATTATGAGTGGGTTAGCAATGAAAATCAATCGAGAACCTACTCATCATCAATCAGTAATGTATTTCCTACCATTGGAGGTGTCGTCCCCATCTCAATAAGATGATGCGGCCAAAGGATGAACCATGTGATGGCAGCGCCTAGTGTGGTAACCTCCTCATCATCAATCGGGATAGCTGTCTCTTCTTCCCCCTCTCGCACACTTTTCACAGTCACCCGACGTTGGTCTTTTGGAATTTGCTTGTTATGGTGTGCGGTTTTTCCTGGGTAAATAAGACCATCGGCAACAATACGCCGGTGTGGGTCATCCAAATATAGAGTGCAAGGTAGACCTCCCTGTGGTGTGTGAGAAGGTTCGCCATGTCCGCCTGATGGAGGGTGAGAAGGTTCGCCAAGATTTACATCTACAGCTGAAAACTGTCTTTCTTTGGCGCGAAGGTAGGGAGTCTTGGGTGTACGTTCCGTATTTGCCTTCTCCCGTACCATAGCTATCATTTCACCCCGTAGTTATTCCATAACCTCGCCTACGAGGGATGCTCGAACTTTGGCAACAAAGCGAGGACTAGGGTTGTCTTAGTCATGCAAACGTGAACGCCGTCCGAAATATTTTGCGACACTAACTCCCCTTGTCTCCTCGAACAAAGATCAAGGTAATCCGGCTTCCCAATCGCCGTTGACAAAATGTCCGCCGTGTACCTGGAGTGAATGAACCTTGGCTGCTCTGCTGCTCAAGTGCATCCTATAGCATAAGATTTGTCATAAATAAGAACTAAACTCTTATAGTATGAAACAACTGAGGCCATTTAAGACTTCTAATTTAACTACTTACAATCTTTGAGGCGACCTCAGCAACATATTCATTTATGTATTTATCACCCTTCATTCTCGCAGCTTTCCATTTTTTGTGACGAGGAGGACGCTCAGGGGCCTGGATAGCAATGGAAGGATCGGATTAGGAGCTTCCTTCATTCACTGTAACTCTTCTTCCATCATCTTCCATTCAAGCTTTTTATAGCCACCTCTAGACATGCAATGCGGATACTTATTTTTCGCTTGCCTCTCTATATTGGCTTGACTTTTTTCCTGTGACACGAAAACAAACAAAACTGGGCCTACGTTGTCAAGTAAATTCAAATAAAAGATAAGATATGATAGAAATTCAGGATTCTGCCGTGACGCCACAAACTCCCTCCAACCCTCTGAAGAAATGAAATCATAGGTCATACATGGGTCCTCGTTCCTATTTGACCCTCGAATATATTTTTTAGTGAGCTTGTTCTTAAAATCTTTCCAACGCAAATGAACTTCGCCCATCCAATGCTTGTTCATCGCCTTATTGTCAGGGACATCATATATTTGCTGCAAGGTACAAGAGAAGATATGAAAGAAATCAAGTAATAAGACTAAAGACAAATGCGAGATATATCGAAAGTGAGATACTAAAATTTGTGCCCAAATCAACTCCTTCGTTTATCGGGAACCATCTTCCAACTAGAATATACAATACGAACTTTCCTTGAGCCGGATAGCCGAGATAGCTAATAAAATTGTCTTCCTCTCTACCAATCGGATTCATATTGGCATCAAACTCCACATGCAGCTTCTTTTTTGGTGTCACGACGAGCAATTAGGGCACCCATGTTTGTGCTACCTCTACCCTTTCTCACAACGGGTTGATCAACCCTATCACCCGATGACTCGTCAGAGGTGGACATATTCATGTTCATCAAAGAAAGATAAATCAATGTTAGATAGGTTATTAAATAATAAACAAAATACTAAAATGAACGACCATGTTAAACCATTACTCGTCAGAGGTTGAAATCTCACTTTATATGGTTTCCCATATTCCTTCACAATGATCCTTTCTTGCAGCATATTCTTCATCATCTACCAATTCTACTTCACGTGTTGCAGGTGGATTTGTTGTGAAAGGGAGTGTATCGTCAAGGTTCAAGGATTCTTCACCATACTTACATTTTTTTACTTTGAAGTACAATGGACATTTTTTTGCGGTGGTACGTAACATAAAACACTTGTTTCGCCCGACTTGCTAAAATGAATGGCTCATCTCTATGACCAAGTCTTTGAAGATCAACTGAGACAAATCCAAATTTAGGATCTATTACAACAGCATTATTGCTAACCCACTTGCATTTCAATAAAGCAACTTTGAACTTGTTGTAGCTCATCTCCCATATTTCTTCAATAACTCCATAATAGGCCATTGATGCTAACACCGGGTTTTTGTCTTTCAAACTCGAAAAGTGCATGGATTCAACTTCAACCATCACCCCACTATTTTGCACAGAACTTCTGTCATCTTGGTCTTTTGTGTAGAAAGAATATCCGTTTATATCATAACCGCTCCAAGTGATGACGAAAAGAAGGCCCCCAGAGCTAACCACTCGATTGTATCCGACACACCGGTCTCGTGCAATACCGTCTCCTGGAACCACTTTATGAATGTCTTCTTTTGCTCATTAGCTATCTGCATGTCGTTCTTCCTTGGATTCATATCCTTCAAACTCTTTATGTGTTTATCAATGTATGGTTGAACTTCTTCCATATTGTTCAAGATGTACAAGTGTGCTTGCAACACGGCTTTACGAGGCATATTCTTCAGTTTGATGCCTCGAGTTCCCTCGCTTATCCATTTGTCATGTTGAGATTGTATCGTCGCCTCTGATAGATAATCTTTGCAGAACTCCATAGCCTCTTCAACTACATATCTCTCAACTATTGAGGCTTCCGGTCGATAAGGATTTTTAGAATACCCTTTTAAGATCTTCATGTATCGCTCGAACGGGTACATCCACCTTAGGTAAAGCTGGACCGCAAAGCCTTACCTCCCTTACCAAGTGCACTATCAAGTGCACCATGATATCATAAAAAGCGGAGGAAAATGCATCTCTAGTTGGGACAAAATAATATAACCCTCATTTTCCAATTCATCCAACTTTTCAATGTCAACCACTTTGTTACAGATAGCATTAAAGAAAATACTCAATCTTTTTATAGTGGCTCGCACTTCATCTTTCATAATGCCTCTAATAGCTATTGGTAATAGTTGTTGCATCAACACATGATAATCATGAGACTTCATTCCCACTAACTTCAAATCGTCCATTGAAACACACCTTCTCAAATTAGAAGAATATCCTTGTAGCACCTTAATGTCATATAGATACTCACACAAACTTTTCTTCTCCGCTTTTAATAGTGTATGAGTTGCTGGCTCCATATATGCCCTCTTACCGTCTTCCATTACTCATGGATGTAACCGTTCTCTTATTCCCATATCAACCAGATCTAGTCTCGCACTAATTCCATCCTTAGTCTTCCCTGGTATGTGCAAAAGAGTACTAACAAGGCTATCGCAGACATTTTTCTCCACATGCATCACATCAAGACTGTGTCTCACATCAAGACTACGCCAATATGGAAGATCAAAGAAAATTGATCTCTTCTTCCGTATATTCTTCTCACTCGCCTTCCTTTGCTGCTTACCCAATATGACATTGATATGTTTCACCCGACTATAAACTTCCTCTCCGGTTAATGCCTTTGGAGTCGTGCTCTGCTCCGGTAAGCCGTTAAAACGCTTTCTTAACTTACGATATGGGTGGAACCGATGAAGAAACCTCCTGTGACCGAGGTAGACCGTTTTTGTTCCGTGCTTTAGTTGATGGAAGTTTGTGTCTCCTTCACATATTGGACATGCTTTATGCCCCTTCACACTGTACCCTGACAAATTTCCGTATGCAGGAAAGTCGTTTATCGTGGTAAAACTCATTACACGCAACTTGAAGGACTCCTTCTTATATGCATCAAACACATCTACGCCTTCCTCCCACAACTTCTTCAAATCCTCAACCAAAGGTGCCAACTATACATCGATATTGTTCCGGGTTGTTTTGGTCCGTAAATCATCATAGAAAGCATCACATACTTGCGTTTCATACATAGCCAGGAGGTAAGTTGTATATTACAAGGAGAGCGGCCATGCACTATGGGTTTTGCTAAGAGTTCGATACGGATTGAAGCCATCCGTACAAAGCCCCGGTAGAAGGTTTCTTGGCTCTTTGCCAAATTGAGGGAACATTTCCTCTATTTTCTTCCATTGCGGAGAGAGTCAGGGTGCCGAAGATATTTTCCATAGGATATTCTCTCATCGAAGGCCATCTCAACTTCTTCGCCGTTGCTTCACTAGTAAAGACGCTTAAACCGCGGAATTATTGGAAGATACCACAATGCCTTCAAAGGTTGCCTTTTTGTTGTCTGCTCTCCAGAAACAATACATTTCTTCACTTTGTATCGTGAAGTTTTATACTTCGGACAATGACTGAGGCCTTCATACTCGTTTCTGTACAATATGCAGTCATTAGGGCAACTGTGTATCTTTTTATACTCCATACCCATCGTAGACAAGATTCTTTTGGCCTCATACATACGATTTGGAAGTACATTATAATCTGGCAGCATATCGCACAATAGTTCAAGCAGCGACGTGAAACTGCTATCGGTCCACCCACAAGTTGCCTTTAAGTTGACCAAATGTAAGGTCCCAGTCAACCGTGTATACTTAGTACACCCAGGGAACAAAGGTGTCTCTGCATCACTCCGCACGCTATCATATTCACCCGATTGTGCAAAAGATTCTACCTCAACATCATGAATCATTTTCTCCATTCCATCATCATCTACCTCAACTTCATTTTCATGGGACGCACCGGTACTTACTTCCTCACCAAGCCATATCCACGTTGTGTATCGAAGGTGTATTCCATCACAAAGTAGGTGATCCCTTATATCAGCAATATCCCTTCGACTCCCATTTAAACAATTAACACATTGACATAATACATCCCATTTTTTGTAGCCACATTCTTTCTAGCAAATTCAATAAACTCTTCCACCCCATTCTCATATTTTTCACTAGTTCTCAACGCATTCATCCAACTATGACCCATTTTATTACCACCTACGACATTTCCAACAACAGTCAAGTTCATAACAATTTCAAGAACGACATGCTTTCTTTTAAGAAAATTTCGGCAAAGTATTTCCCCTTAAAAGTAAGACATCCCAAAATTTCAATAAAAACCAATTTCTTCAACTAAATTCAACAAAACTTACTAACTAGCTAAAGCAATTCAGAACAATATCAACTATTAAATCCAACAATTTCTTCAACTAACAGAACATTGGAATTATTCCTACTAACATATACTTCAATGGTAATGGAAATGGTAAACCATGAAGCCATCACTTGTTTAATCAAGTTCACGTAGTTCATATGGCTAATAATAAAGGAAAGACCAAACTAAAAACAACAATATTTAACTATAATTACCTCAACTTTAAATTCTATCACTTGAAATTTATTTTGCTCTATTCAAGACAGGAGTAGATACCAAGAGTACGAATCTGTTGAAGTAACAAACTATCAGGGTAAAAAAAGATACAACAATTCTCTTAATATAGACAAAAGAAAAGGGCTCCCAAAAACATACATCTTCAGAACTTTGAAAGGGCTCTCTCTGACTACAATCTGACTACAGATTTCCCAGTGTCAGTGATGGCTCTTCCACAATTTGAACAATGAGACTTGCATGTAAACTGTGGCAAATCTTGATCACTTTTACTCTTCCAGTAGTTCTTTTGTTAACCTACTTGCATTTGTCATTATGTTATATTATATTTTTTTTTTCACTGGGACATATTTTATATGCAAACAGGAGACATGATATTATCCTACTTGCATTTGTCATTATCGTTGTTTAGACCCTATTACAATTTCCATTCTGTTCATTTCAAAAGCAAAGTAAAAAAGCGAGGGAAGCCGGAGGGCACATCAATGAGCTTATACTTACAATATGGCGGTCACGGACAATGAGAAGGAAGCAGCTATCTGCAATGAAACTTCAAAAAAGAAGAAGCAGAGATGCGCTTTATTACATCTGTTAATGAGATAGGTATATATAAAAATTGATTGACCCAGCTTAAATTAATCTTCAAACAAATAAAAAAATAACAAATTCATGACGCAATGATTTAGTCAAGTGCCTTGGAAGATATCAAAAAAGAAACGGACATGAAATAAGAAAAGCAAAATGTACATATCATCAAAAGTAATCCATATCCAAAAACTTCATGAGAACCAACTCAGTTAAAGGTGAAATAAGATAAGTGACAGATATGGTGAGCCATAGAAGATGAGCCAGTAATGATTTGAGTTCAGTCAAACACTTCAACATATAAATCACCATCGAGTTGTTGGTACATAATATAAATTACTTAAAAAATAATTAATACATAAACTATAACTTCAAACAAAAACGCGAATATTCTTTATCAATTTCCCGAAATCACATATATTGCACTAAACGCCTCTCTGTCTTGATGTTTTTACTAAATTCCATATGAAGGTGAGCTTCAGAAGCATGTTTTTAACTCCTGCATCTGAATAGACAGACAGCTAGACCACAGTTAGGAAATACAGCCTTCGGAATTCACCAATCATGCCACAACAAACTTAATCAATATCACTTTTTCCACTATCTATTCTCCAAAATCACTTTTAATCCAAACAAGCCAAGGCCTTAGAAAATGCCTAAAGCTAGGAGCAAGAACCAAGGGAAAAAACAAAGAAAGAAAGAAAATGGTAATGGTACAGGTTTGAAATTAATGTGGAGTCTCAAATGACACAACAATGTCTAGAATGTCTTTAGAAGGAAAAGAAAATCGAACAATGAATTCTCAAACCAAATACAAATTTTTCTAGGGCGGGGACTTGTACAAACATCTATCGGGTGAAAAGTATTACCGCGAGAGTGAAACGTAGGTCTCAGTTGCCGAAGACGAAGGAGACAGTGATACGGCTTGGACTTGGGTTTGTATGGGTTTCGGCCAAGATGGAGGAGAAGAACGCTCGGCACGGCGCGGTGGAGGCGTGAGGAGCGGAGGCAAGGCTCGGCGAAGATGGAGGAATAGGAGGCTCGGCAAGGCGGCGACACAGGCGTGACAGAGAGAGTGAGGGGAACTGAAACGATTTCTATCGGGTGAGAGGATTTTGCAAAATAAATGGCAATATTGGCGACTGAAAAAAATCGGGTCGCCAATTTTATAATATTGTCGACCTGAAAGCAAATTCAGGTCGACAATATTATAAAATTGGCGACCTGATTTTTTTTCAGGTTGCCAATGTTAAAATATTAAAAGGCCCTTTTCCACCCACGGCGCCAAACAAATAAATTTTTTCCCAAAAATATCCCATGGCGCCAAAAAAAAATTCATTTGAATATTGGCGACACGAAATTAAATTGGTCGCCAATGTTAAAAAAATTAAAAACTAAAACCACCCACGGCGCCAAACATATAATTTTTATTCCAAAAAAATCCCATGAAACCAAATAAAAGAATTATCATTTGAATATTGGCGACCTGAAATCAAAATCAGGTCGCCAATTGTGAAAAAATTAAAAATTATACCCATCCACGACGCCAAACATATAAATTTTATTCCAAAAGAATCCCATGGGGGTTAAACATAAAAATATCATTGGCATATTGGCGACCTGATTTCCAGGTCGTCAATATTCGAATTTGGGTGACCTGAATTTAATTCAGGTCACCGAAATGCAAAATTGGCCACCTTAATTTAATTAAGGTCGCCTTATCCATGGCGCCAAACAAAAAATTCTCGCGTGAAACTACTTAAAGCGTCCTGAAATAATGTAAGAACGCCAAAAATCAATTTTACAAGTCCTAAACTATTATTCAGGTCTCTGAAGGCTAATTTTCCTTCCATATATTTACAAGAATGCCACTGACTTCATTTGTTACTACCTATTTTTAATTAAGGACGTTGTTTAAGGTAGTAATATCAATTTTTTGTAGTAGTGGTATCTGCGCTGAGCATATATAGCGCTCGCATATATGACTATTTTAATGCGTGTATGGTCGATAATAACCATCATATATCGGCGATTTTGTAGTGGTGTGACTTATAGAAAAGAAGTAAGGGATGTTAGACCTAAGGGTCTAGATTATATGTTTTGATGATGTTAAGTAAATATAATAGATTGAAATTTAAATAACATTTTATATATCATGCAAATAATAATGGATTAACTCATTGTAGGAAAATATAATTCATTTTAGGAACATTCAAGAGAAGAAGGAAGATAATAGGGCTTTAGAAGAATTGACCTTGGAAGAAGCTAATTAAGAAGGGAAGTAAAGATGTATAAATGCTGTTTAGATTTTATCATGAATCTGTTACTGGCAAAGCCATGATTTACTCCGAAAAAATCCAAACACCCCTTAAAGCTTAAAATGATGATTTTGTTATAGGCCATCCATAACGGGATAACAAAATCTATTTTCAAAATAATAATTATAAATCAATTTTATTTAAAATTTATTTTTCACATTGCTAATCCAAACCGGCCCGTTAAGTCTCCAAAGGCCAGGTTTAACTATTTAAATCTTAGATCTCAAGATTTAGATTTCTGTAAACAAGCAATTTAACACCCTTAATAATCAACTTATCAGATAAAAAAGAACTAATTACTTAACTTTAAAACAATGATTATATGAAAACCTAAGGAAATTAAACCCATGAAACAGTTTTTTGGAAGTTAAAAGGCCTAAAAAACGGACGTTAAAAGCATTAAATTTGTAGTAGTGTTTTATACCAATTACTAAGAAAACCGATATAGAAAGTCAATAGTATCGCTTTTTATTTATAAAATTGTCACCGATTACACTTTCTTCATTATCACCATTGTAACCAACGTAGAAATGCACTGTGGGGGAAAAAACACATATTTTGCACCAGTGTGACCAATTTACTTAAGCCCAAATTTATCAAGGTTTTGTATAATTTAAAAGAAACAGTCTATGTTAATTCAAAACAATATTGACCACAAATAATGAGCTTTAAGTTTGTGGGAAATATTCCTGAACTGATATGCATGCATTGTCTTTTCTTTTATCATATAAAGATGAAAATTATACAACTTTCTATGAATTATGGAGGACATGAACAGAGTTGTTCCCTGAAATATACAAGTGCATGAAATGATTATAAAAAAGAAAACAATGACACACCTAAAGGGACTAAGCTGGGTAATTTTTGGGACCACGACCACTATTGTCTGATGCAAAACCGCATTATTTATGGGAGGGGTCCAAATCGATTTTTGAGAGGCATATATATAGAAGAATAAGAATTTATCAACCAGCGGGAGTTGGCTCAAGTGGAAGGGACTTGGGCGGCATGGTTCGGTTCGGTCGCTTGTGGATGCGAAAAACTCCGCAGGAGAGGCCCCGCATATGCGCCGACGAGCACCTTTATCCGGAGCTAAGCTGCGGTGAGCTAAGTGCGATAGAAAAAAAAAAAAAGAATAAGAATTTCTCAAGGGTTTGTTCTTTAATATTCCATTTTTGTTTGGTTGGCCAACTTTTGCCATTGGAATAGCCAGAAAACGCTAGATCTTTCTGTCCCTCTTTCTTCCTCTCCCTCTTGCTCTCTCTCTCTCACTTTAATCTTATCAATGTCACTATCTCTTGTGATGACGAAAGCCCACTAGGGTAAAAGGGAAACTTGGGCAGTGATTCATTTTCATTCATTGGCCTCGTAATTAAATTATAAACCTAATTAGTATATTGACTATAATTATATACGAAAAGAAGTCAGAGCGAAGTGGAGAATAAAAGCGTTGACATGTTTAATTTTCACGGCATCCGTTGATTACTTCATAGTATCTAGGGAATTTTATGTGGTAACTTCTTGTCTTCTTTCGTATGTGCATATGCTTCAAAATATTCACTTATATTTTGCTATAGCATTAGGAAATTATTAATATAAATATTGGCACCTCACAACTAGCGCAGTCTTTTTATATATAAGATAAAACAGATAGAAATGTACTGAGATTCGCTGGCTCTGAATAGTATATCATTCATTAACTTGATTCACGGATAATATGGAAATATGTGTTTTGCTACAATGTAGATAACAAAATTAGACATATTTTCTCATATTTAGCATGAAATCTAATTAAAAATGTTTAATTATTATTACTACTATAATTATAAGTTTTTATACATCATATAATTATAATTGGGCTAAGGTCCATTTTTGCTTGGAAGTTTCTTTTGGAGCAATAATGTTCGTAGAAGTTTCTAAATCGTAACAATTTCACTTTGGCCGCTATTTATGTGAAGTTTGACCATTACTTAACCAAATAAGCTGAAGTGACAAATTTATATGTCATCCACATTATTTGTTAAAGTGCAAATTTGGCTTAGAAGTTTTTACCCGGGAGTAATGTAACCCGGAAATTTTTTAGGTTCAATATTATATTGCCATAGATGCATATGTTTCCAAATTGTAGCAATGTTATCCTGACCATTACAATTGTTAGGTTTGACTGTTAGTTGACCAAATATGTCAAGCTAGTAGTGTGAACGACTTAAAGAAGAAGCTATAGATGTAGGAGGAGCCCACATTTGCTCAAGAGTAATGAAGAAAAAGATTCAGTTACGGATTTAAGTCACACTAAGCAAGATTACTAAGAACAAGGCCACTAGTAACCCTTTGTCTCTGTACCTCAACAATGTTGAGATAAAAAGGTGCGTCTTCAACTTTTTCTTCATCGCACAAGATGCTTTAACCTCTTTGATTTTCTCTAATCATTCATATGGGGTACTTTTAAAAAAAATAAAAAAAATCCTTATTCATAAATATAAATTGGAAAAAAATGACATTGGTGACACATGGACTTATCATATAAGCATATTTGGCCAACTAACGGATAAACTTAACTTGGATAATAGCTGAGGTAAAATTGCTACGATTCAAAAACTGACGGGGCAACATAGCTCTAGAGTGAAAAAAAAAAAAAATTGGGCAAATTTGCATCTAAACCCAAAACAAAAATGATGTAGATGTCGTATATGTACGGTGTTCAACATTTTAGTCAACTAACGGTCAAACTTGACCAATAAAGTAGCCAAGGCGAAATTGCTATGATTTGAAAATTTCTAAAGCATTGACATTGATCTGAAAAATATTTTTGAGGCAAACCTGAGATTTTTTGACAATTTTCAGGACAAAAGTGGTCTTATCGCTTTATAATTTTACCATACGTATATAGACTACACACATTTTTATGGGTGTCATGTGAAATTTAGGAAATAAGACACATTATTTAGAATTGTAAATAGTACAAATGTACAACTTGATGCAGATTAATACATACACATGATGTTATATATATATATATATATATATATATATATATATATATATATATATATACACTTTGAAGTATATTATCTCAATTTTAGATATCTATATTCATATATATTTTTTTAAAGGTAAGATTAGTGCACATTAGATCTTTTAGCTTTATATAAGGTTTCAATTTGTTCCGTTAATCTTATATTTTTCAATCCTATAATCCTAATGCTATTGGTCTCAAATAATTATATTTTATGTTAATCTATGGTATTTAAAAAATTAAATTTAATATGTCTGCATTTTTTAGAACTTCATCAATATTTAAAATCTCAATGTCAGTTTTTTTTTATTAATATATTAAACTAACAGTTTTAATATTATATGACCAAAAAGACACTTTATAAAATAAAGGGATCAAAATGAAATCTTATATAAAATCAAGGGATTAAAGGTTTAGTTTTGCCCCATTTTAATTAGATATAAGCAAGAGCTTATAGTTGTTTGTTTGAATGATGGGGTGTTGCGTAGGATGCATACCTTTGTCCGAACACGAATGTATTTAATCATTGAATATGAAAGAAAATTTGATGGGTATAGTTCACCAATATGGATGGAGCACAACAAAAACAGATCAACCAAGTATAGTTAAATGAATAAGAAGTACCTAGCTAGCCTTCTTATTTGGCAAATGACCTTTTTTCTTGAAGCATCTTGTATCCTGATCTTACCTCCTTTAAACTTGAAGGAGTTATTAGGGGTCCAGACTAATATAGAATTAGCTGGTAGAACCATAAACGTGCCAAAGCTCTACCCCACCTATTTAGTGAATGACTTTAGTATACAAGCTTTGAAATTTAAATATGCTTGATTTGCTTTTCGTGGCATCCATTTACATTCACCAATTTAATATTAGGGTTTGTTTCCAACACGTTTTTCTATTCCAAAGACAAATACTATTTTGAAAATCTTTGCCTGAGCTTTTGTGTGGAGCTCCCCGCAGCGCCCTGCCGCCCGCCCCCCGGGGGGGAGGGAGGGGTGGTTGCATTGCATGGTGAGAAAGAGTTTTGATTCTTTAATTTATGTTAAAGTCGTTTACTGCTTAAAGAACACACTACTACAAAAAGCTTTTTTGTGTCCTATTTTTCCCACTTTTTACATCCTATTTTGTGCAAACATCTATATGGGAGGTATAAAAAGTTGAAGTTTAAGGCATCTAAACATTTTTTGGACGCCAAATGCTTTAAGGAAAAAAATCCCCCCCAAACCACGTTGGGAGCTATCAATAATAATTCCAGATCTACATTCCAGATTCAATCGGATCCAAAATCGAAAATCAAATGGCGTATCCTTAATAACAAAATCAACTCAAATAAAAAAAAAATTCTACAAGTGTAGATCTATACATTACAATAACAAATCAGATCCAATAAGATCAACTCAAAATCATATATATATATATATATATATATATATCTACAGGTGTAGATCTACATTACAACAAGGATCCAACAAATCAAAATAATAATAAAAAAAATCTATAGATCCAAAAGCTACAAAGAAAATCATGAAACGGAATCAAAGAAACCATAGGCAAGAAGAATACCGGAGGTTTCCCAACCGATTAAAGAACAGTTGCTCACTCGGTCGTAGGGAAAAGAGTAATAGTCATCCATTGCCTTGAGTGGAGCTTGGTCCGAGACGAGCCCTTACGCCCTATCATCCTCCTTCATTAGCTCGATTTCGCGGGGAGAGGTGGCGCGGGATATTGGAGGGTGTAATAGGGCGGGGTTGGAAGGTGGGAGAGGCGATGGTCGATGGAGAAGGGAGGCGGTGGAGGCGGGGCGGTGGTGGCGGCGGCGACGAAGAGAAGATGGTGAAGGTCTCGAATAACGGGGCACGTTGGAATTTCCAGAAGAGAAAAGGAGAAGCGTGTGCTGATGGAAATGAAATGAAATGACATAAGGAGAGAAGAGGTCGGGGCGTTGGGGGTGTGACGGAGTATTTTGGCGTCTAAATTTTGAACCGAGACTCCAAAACTGATTCTTTTGGCATCTAAATTTAAACTTGGGCACCAAAAGTGATGTTTTTGGCGTCTAAATTTTGAACTTAGACGCCAAAAGTGAACTTTTCTTACATATAATTACAAAAATATCACCGCCTTTTTTTTTTTTTACTTCCATTTTTTAAAGAAGGACGCCTTTTAGGGAAGTAAAAACCCTTTTTTTGTAATCTTGGAATTATGTAATTGTTTGTTCAACATATCTTAAGTGAATTTTTGTTGTGTTGAAGGATTTCATGTATATATAGCTAAAATTGAATTGACTTGTTGAAGTTCCCACATGAAACTAGATCATTGATGCGAACTTTGATTACGTTACATAGCAAATTCGCAATAGAGAGGGAAAGAACCTAGAGAGAAAAGAAAGGAAGTTATAAGGCGTGTGAAGAGTAATCAATTTCTTGAATATGTTGTACTACTTACTCCTCATTCCTATATATATAGTATTCTAAATACCCCTTCCTCAACCAATATACCCCTTCTTCAACATACTCATTATATTAGTTCAACAATACAAATTAGGACAATTGGGGAATATCACAATTATTATCCATCTAAGCTTTTCTTTTAATTTTTATTTTGTTGTATTTTGACCCTAGCGAACCATTGGGTTTGGGCTTGATTCAACTAGGATCACTACTACAATAGATTATCTATATATAATAGCTTTTGTGTGTGGATATTTAACGGTTTTTCGAATACAACCATTATTTATGGGGCACTATATTTAAAGGTAATAAGATAATGACTGTTAAAGATAACAATCTATATTTAACAATTGTTTAATAACAACCATTATGTACAATACTTAACCGTTAAAATGATAACGATAAAGTATTGGTCACCGAATGAAGGGTTTTATTTGACGGTTATTTGAAAAAATCGTTGTAAATGTATAATATTTGAGTTATAGTCGACTAATCATTAAGTATGTGTGACAAATTTTTAAAAAAATTGGGGGCCTCACTTTCGATAAACCCCCATCTACATACTACATACCTATAAAACTGATTACATATCCAACAAAAATCAATTACGAAATTACTTAAACTTATATATCCATTCCATGCAATCATCAAAATGAACATATACAAGTTAAACTCTACATTATAGAAACCAAAAGCTAATCCAAATTACCAACTACCAAAAGCAAATCAGTTAGAACAAAAAGAGAAACCAAAATAGAAACCAAAACATGAACCAAAATTGTCATAGCTAACTATGCTCCCATCCAATGTTGTCAAAAACTCACGGAAGGGGGTGGTAGAAACGACACGACACGTAAAGTTTTTACTTTCTACTACTTAAGGTCGAGCTCAAAATTATATATATATATATATATATATATATATATATATATATGCATGGAAAAATAATAATCATAAATCAGTAAATAACTACTCAAAATTCAATGGAAAAAAATCATAAATCACTAGTTCACTATTCAATGAAAAACTTCATATTTAAAATATATAATATAAGTCATATAAACATATAAAACATAAGTCCAAAAACGTCAAAATAATATAGGCTTGGCATTGTCATAATTTCTAGCTATTGTAATTTCTAGCGATTAACAGAGGCCAAGAGCAAAACTGCCATCGAAGTCGACTTGGCAAGTTCTAGCATATTACTCAATATTACTCGATGATTAAATTTAGCAAGAAGAAGCCAAGAACATGAGCACTTCAACGGTTCAACCTTCAACTATCGGCCTATCGCCTATCAAAGAGCTAACAAGAAAGGGGCCAAAACGGGGGGAGGAAATAGGAGAAGTTCGCACCTTGGAAAGAAGCTATAACGGCCGACGTTTTATTTCCGGTAAGAAACGCGGAGGATCTGGGCCTAAGTGAAAGAGGGCGCACAAGAGCCGACGAGTTCTGGACTTGGGTCAGTAGGAGTAGGAAGCACAAGTAGAGGCGACGGGCCGGAGTGGATCAGTCAAGGAGGGGGGCGACCGGCGATGCCACGAGTGGAGGAGGCAGCCGATGATTTGGGCTTTAGGGTTTGGCCGTTTGGGAACTCCGGAACCAGCACGAATGTACGATGGAGATTGGAGAGAATGGGATTTGCGATTTCCTTTGTGCCTTTGCCTGATGGTGTTACACTGTTAACTTAGTCAGTTTTTTTTTTTTTGGTCTTAAGTAAAAACGGTCAGGACGGTAAAAACTTAAGTTTCTACCAGTTTCTACGTTTTTACACTAGTGTCTACCCATTTTTACCTCAGAAAGTGTTTACCTGCATTTTAGCATTGAAGACCCTAGTAAAGACATAAAATTTATGTTTTTACGTCTTTACACTAGTTTTTGACAACACTTTGCTCCCATCCATTGACAATAAACTATCGTAGTCAACTCTTATGACTTCTTCAATTTTTCCGGCGAATATTGCTCAAAATAACTATACTCAAAGTCGCATGCAAAAACAAAGTATGGTTAGTGAATTTGAATATATATGACTTTACTTTTAATTATACATACCTTTGTACCAATTGATATGGAATTGTGGGTGACTATGTCCTTCATGAATTTATGACATAGTACCACAATGAGAATACGATCTGGTTGCCGCAAACAGTATAAACAAACAAATGAAATGCATCAGTCTAACACAAAATCTAACTCTAACAAATACTCTATTCTATTTATAAGCAGATGTAATGCCTTTGTTTTTTATAGAAGAGCGGATGAGGCCTTCGTTCATGGCATAATAGCAAACAACTCAGACAAGATATATAAATAAAACACCAAATTCATAATAAACATTGAATAAAAGGACTAAATTAATCAACTTACTTATTGAAAACCTTGACCATTGTGGTCGATTTTCCGTATCCCTATGAACCGAATCAAAGTGCCAAATCCTATGCTTGAAGGGTTTTAGCATGATCAGCATCCAAAAAACCCTAAGTACATTAAACATAATAAGATCAAAGCTAAAAACAAAAATAATGAGCATCCAATTTAATGAAGTAGTATACTTACCCCTCGTGAACGGTGCCAAGAAAAAATTGTTATTCTTCTTTGGTGCCCTTTTAATGACCAAATCTGCCAGTTCTCTCGCTTTTCTCTCCACAAAATCTGGCTTATTACCTTCATCCAACATTCCTAAATAGAGGTGAGGGTTGAGGAATAGGAACGTGTCCTGTAGGCCATTGCGGGCTACATGCTCCTGGTGAAGGTACCTTACATACAAAAACAAGCAAATTAGTATATCTAAATGCTATTAGTAGCTAAGTATTCATTCACAGTAGAAGACATATTAGATATAAAAGATACAAGTACTTGAGCTAGCCATATCGCTAGTGATGATCTTTTGACTAACACCCTATTGATAGCGTTAAAGATGCCTTGTTCCTCTTAGATATCTTGCTCAAAGGGACTTTTCTGGTGTAGTAGTCTCCCTTAGGGCCTCTTTTGGTGACTACGCTATCGTGTGCCTAAAGAGCCATCTGGAATTTATTGGAAACTAGCGTAACTGGTGAAACTAGAAGATGAGGTACAGGCACATGCTCATCTGTCTTTTTCGACGCACACAAGACATCGAACCATAGCCATACTAAGCTCCGAAATTGCTCTTCATCCTCTTCGGCTAAACAAGTTGAGAAGTTAGGAAAATAGTTACTATCAACTTCATTAGATAGCTCAAAATACGATGATATACCTTTGTTTTCTTCCCAAGTATGACAATTAGGTGGGCTGGCCACACAACAACAGCTCCTTCCATTATATATATGTCTGGGGTGGGTGTCGGAAGGGTGTGCTTATGATCAATGGACATCTTCAGCTCTGTCCTAACATAATTCTGAGGGAGAGGAGAGTTGTGAATTGAGTTCTCCTCCGTAAGTTGTACATGTGGCCCATAGCAACGATATGCCGCTTGGGGCTATAGGCCACATACTAAACCTCCACCTCGCTTGGAACCAAGAGATAATACAATTAGTGTAAAGCAAAAATAAATAAAGCATATGCTTTCAATATGAGTCCTCCTACCTCGGGTAGATTCGAGAGTAGAATATGAAGCTATCTTTGGCACGTGAGGTATGAGCCATTCTCTGCTTCCCCATGGTGTCTCGGCTCATTAACTAATCAATAATAGCTTGTTGTTCTTCAACTTGCTACTTTAGCGTCTCGGTCATCTCCATATACTATTGAAGCTTCGATCGAGACACCCTTATCGGCCTCTTCCACTTCCCCAAGTATTATTTTTGCGACTCCATAGCCGATACCCTTAAAAGACCACTACGAGCGGGACCCAAAGCCTTTTCCAAGTCATCCTCATCCCGGGGAAGCTTGCCTTGCTATAATTCTTAACTCAAGGTCTCTTGTAGCAAAATGAAAGGTTAAAAACTCTTTTAGATAACATAAACATAATTGAATCAAAATCATTAGTACTTACCATTCTTGAGACCACCTCTTGGACGCGAGGATTATTTATGAATGTTTCCTTCTTTGTTTTTCCTCGCAGTAGCCCACAACACTCCACAGTTTATAGTGAAATCTGATCGAACCACTGCTTCTATATTAACTACTTCTCAATGCTTGCATACCCGTGCGGCCTCCACAATACGTGTATTCATTGTTCTTTATCCTCTCATGGTTTACCGTGCTTAATGCCTATGGACAGAAACAACAAAGATGTTAGAGATAAACATTACATTAATACAGAAGTCATGTATCTAGAGTTACACATTACATTAAATTTAATTTACCTTGAAAGCATCGTGACCATACAAACGTAGCCCATTTCACGCTATTCAACAACTGCCTTTAGCAGTGTCTAAAGCACAACTCATCTACAAAGTTGGATTGCGACAAAAATTTCTTCGTCACAAACCCTCAGGACGAGCACATAATCTCCTTGACCTTCCCAAGCACATAATCCTTCTTCTCCTTATCAATGTGGAATCCAAACTACAAAACATCTTTGAAAATCTGCACCAATTCTTCCCAATATCTTACAGTTGTTTCCGAAGAAACCCAAGTAAAAGTGTCCATTGACTCTCCCTTGTGTTGGTTTTGATTAGTTTTGATGATGTCTTATATAGATGTCATTCTTAAGAGCAAAAAGGTTACACACTACATTTACATTATACTTTGACTAATTATTATATTTAATGTAGATGTGAAATTTAATGATGGAGAATAATCAAGAGAAGAGAAGAAAGAAAGAAGAACTTGCTGAATATAATGATAATATCATTATTCAAGTTCCTAGATTGATTCTACAAGTCCCTACGATGATATAAAAGTTGGAACAACTTAATTGAGTTAAATCAAGCAAGTTCAAGCTTCCGGATGAATACTGGTTTTTTGGAGGGCATTTATGTAATTTCCGCTCTTGAACATCAATATACAAGTCTCCGTGATCAAACAGAAGTTGGAACGACTCAATTCGGAGTTAAAACAAGCAAGTTCAAGCTTACGGATGAATATTGGTTTGTTTAGGGGCATTTATGTAATTTCAGCTATTTCTATCACTCCTTGCCCGAGCATATTGAGTTTCGAAGGCATGCTCGAGCAACAACAAAGGTCTGCCCGAGCAAGGTGAATTTTCAGCCCAAAATCGCCCAAAATCCGCTCTTGCCCGAGCAAAGAAGAAGCTTGCCCGAGCAAGGTTCTTCTTCAAGATACTCTGTTCAGCTCTTTTACGGCGACCTCTGTAATTCGATGATATCTCTCAAACCAGGAATCGGATTAACATGAAACCAGCGGCATATTAAACTAGACATCCAAAACGTACTTTTGACAAAATATAAAGTCGAAAGGAGTCAATATGAGAGAGCTATGATTTTCGTAAGTCAGAACAAATATCAACGTCACAGTTCAGACCAACCTTCGGTAATTTGAGTGTATCTCACAATCTACAAATCCAATTGAGGTGAAATTTGTTCCATTGGAAACTAGACTCAAATACATTTTCAAAAACATCAAGAACACAAAAAACGAAGATCAATTCAAAGAGTTATGATGTTTTTAAGTTGATAGTCTGTTCTGGATTCTGCAAAAACGCTGGATAAGATCAACCTCCACTCATCTGATGTTAATGGACGAAATACAACTAGTTTGGAGTTGATTCTTATTGAAATGGAAGATATATTTAAAGAGCCTTCTGAGGTGTATTGATCATGAATGCCCAGCAACGAAAGTATAGGAAAACTTGCCCGAGCATCCTTTGAAAAAGCCAGAAAGTATGACCTTGCCCGAGCAAGGTTATAAGCTTGCTCGAGCAACGATGGGTTCGAGGAAAGTTGAGATGAAGCACAAGCAACTTGCCCGAGCAACCTCCGAAAACATCCGAAAGTAAGACCTTGCCCGAGCAAGGTTCTTATCATGCCCGAGCAACATTGAGACGAAGCAAAACTCGGCAAATCGAAGAGCTTGCCCGAGTAGGAAAGAAGGCTTGCCGAGCATATGCTCGAGTAAAGGAAAAATGATGCCCGAGCAAACCGCCTTTCTACTTGGAATCACTTCTACCTTGAGTTTGCCCGAGCAAACATGAAAGCATGCTTGAGCAACATCAGCAAATCTTCATTTCTCCGCAAGCATACTTTCTGCCTTGCTCAAGCAACAACGATGCTTTCTCATTTCTCCTCAAGCATGCTTTCTACCTTGCTCAAGCAACAACGAAACGTTCTCATTTCTTCGCCTCTTGTCTATGTCTTGCCCGAGCAAGAATTTCACCATGCTCGAGCAACATCGAGCGAGCACTATCAAGCCTTTGTAAAAAAGCATGCTCGAGCATGATTTCACCCATGCCTGAGCACATGCCCGAGCAAGCAAATTATCTTGCCCGAGCATCAGCAAATCTGAAGTGCTTTCGACTGATCCAAGTAAGGCTTGCCCGAGCACACATATGATCTTGCTCAAGCAATGTCGTCTCTGTTTTCAAATCACCGTCGCCAAGAATCATGAATCATCAAATGAACATTTATTTCTTCGATTCTTACTTATTGCGATTATCAAATGCTTTTAATCCATTTGCTAATGAGTTTCGGATGATTAGATCATGGATTAACAACAAATTGGCATAAAGCATTTGTGTGTCGAAGCATTAAATGCTACGTCGGAAAACGAGAGGAAAGCGAGTCTAACGGATAGTTTGAGCATTCTCACGAAAAGCTTGAATCTTCTCAACAACTATTAATACAACACTCAAGACGGAGCATTAACGAAGTCAACGATAAACACTTTATGATTAAAGTTGGATTAGAGCTCAACGGGCAAAAAGCAACAGAAGCTTCAACGGCTACTTCCAACAAATCCTCAACGGTCGAATGCTCGCAACGGTCGAAACACAAATACCTATAAATTGCGAAATCTTCAAACCGAGGAAGAGGTGACGATGATTGAAGAATGACTCGACGAACCCAATGAAATGATTTTACTACTTCACCGTCGATAGTTCAATAACTCATACACTCTGCTTATCAATGTTTGTATAGTTTACAATAGAGAGTGTGATGGTCGATTATGTGCTTCAGTGATTATTATTCATCTACTACGTGAGAGAGTCCAAACACTTATTTGATTATCGTTTAGTGATCAAATCTCAAGGTTGTGGAACCTTGAGAGTGGGTGTACAATTACAACTTGTAAGGGGAGTGAGTCCAAGAGTGAGAGGATCATCCTTCGTTTACAAAGTCGGTAATTGTATTCTTACGACGTAAGAGGATATCTCGAAGAGATTGTAAAGGCTACACAAGTGCTCGAACAAACTTGTGAGGTTGTAAAGGCTTTCTCGTGCCTAGGTCAAACAAGGAGATAATGGATTGAAAATCTCAAGTGGAGCTTGGGATTTGGACGTAGGTCAAGGATTGGGCCGAACCAAGTATAAATCTCTGTTTGCATATTCTCTTCCCTAAACTCTTACATTTCCAGCATATATGTTTGAATGGCGATTATTGCTTTATAAACTAATTACGTCGTTCGAACTACTTTCGATAAGTTGCGAAAAGAGTTTCAAAGTTTTCGAAAGTTTTATCGACACCCAATTCACCCCCTCTTGGGTGATAGCGGTTCTAACACCTTGAGATTCATTGATTTACATCAATCGTTAAATCTTCGGGTGTCTGGTAATATCGAAAATATTTCTCATCTTTTAAAACCTAGCCTCTTGGATCACCTCCTCCATATTTTGGAAATTCAACCTTTGAATGAGGTCGTTTAGAAGGATTTCTACTCCACTAAGGATTCTCCATATCAGCTTCATCATGATCACCGTAAGTCTCTCTGTTGTTATGACTTATTTCTCTATGGACTATTGTTGGTGCTTTCTGCTTCTTCAAGGAGTTAATTTTTGAATTCTTCAAGTTTAATTGTGCCAATTGTTGCCGATTGGATTCCGCCGCCTTTGTGATGGTTGTTGCACCAAAATCACAAAGACAAATCATTCTGTGGATTTGAGTTTGGTGGGTGTTCTATGTTCTGGTTTGTGTTTAAAGGAGAATCATTCTCAAAAGAAGATTTCCTAGTGTTAACCATGGTATTTTATAGGTCGAAGATTCACCGCTACGATATCAAGTTGTTAGCACTTGTAGAATTATAATTTAGGAAACAAAAATATGGATAATCTAGAGCCAAGATCATGTAAACAGCCAATACACAATAATCCTCGGGTAATATCATCCACGACATTCATAAAACACAATACACATATTTATAAGGTTCAGCCATCATACCTGCCTGCCTATAACTACTTATAATAATTGTTGTATAAAACTTCCATACCGATAATCCAAACAGATAAGATAATAATAACTACCCTAAACTATAAATAACTTCTTCTAAACATGTGTCTTTCTTCTGGAGTATACCAAAAGAGGATGTGTCTCTAACAGAAACTACCTTCCACTCAAAATTATTAGTGATGATACTTGTAGTGTTCAAAAGTCCTTTCCAGATTCAGGATGAGTTATCGAGCAACTTATTGATTCAAGGGATATATTAACATACTACTGAGTCAATTAGATTCAATCCTATTAAGAAAAACTTATTTCGAAGGAGCTTAATCATCTTATCTTCTGAAACTTCAAAAATAAAAAATCCACATCTAGCAGCTATACGATCACAGATATATTGGGGAATCTTCACACTTGATAAGCTGTGAACGTTTTCAATTGACAAGACCAATTTGACTAGAGCAAGCCTGGCAGCTTGAGATGAAAGATTCACTTTCCAAGCTCTGGTCCTTCTTTCAATAGACTCAAGAAGTTAGTTATAAATGATAGACTTGCTATGACCCGAACCAATCTAGGTTCCTAAGTATTTCTTCAATCTAGAAAATAAATGAAATCCTAATAGATCAGAAAGCTGAATTTTATCTAAATGGGAAACATTAGGGTTAAAAATGACATTGGATTTTGATTTATTAATCTCGTCTTAACCATAAGGCATTAGTATCGACAGCAGAATGAACAGCTTGAACATTAAGAGTTGTGCTTTCAAAAAATAAGAGAGTTATCTGCGTAAAGGAGATGAGGTACACGCAAAACCTCTCTACAAATTTTGATCCCCGTCCACTAGCCTGAAGTCTCAAAATGACTAATAAAACAAGAGAGAACATTTGCTCATAGAATGTAAAGTTGAGGGGAACGAGGATCACCTTGTTTGAGCCCACAATAAGGAAGAACGGAGCAAGCAATGGTACCATTAAATTGGATATGGTGATGCCCATATGAGGTACACTGTTGTATGAATCAATTTTCAAAGCTGCTAGTTGCTTTTGCCGAAAACGGCCTGAATCAATTAGGTGCATTAAATAAACAGCTAGCAAGATATAGTCAGAGATAAGATGACCGTTTAAGAAAGCACATTGATTTGGTACAATGCAATATTCCAAAGGTTCCTTTAGACGATTGCACACGACTTTTGATATGATCAAAATTACCGTTTTTAAAACATGGAAAGGAAAAAAAAAAAAAAAGGCGGGGGGGGCATTTAATAGGCCGTAAATCTCAAAAAAACTGAGGATTATCAGTCTTTGGTATTAAAACAAAGTACTACTATGTTTCAGGTCCGCACCTCGTTTCATTCTCCAACAAAGTGCACAAAAAGACAAGTGTCATAATATTTCTTCGTTTCCTGTTAGTTAGCAAAATGTTCAACATGGATGACTTCCAAAATCATTAACAACATTGATCAAAAATCAGTTAATATTTATGCTGATTAAACAACGTTGCAGTGACAATGACGTACATCCTACATACAAAAAGGCTGAATGTGAATTTGCGTCTCTCAATACTTTTCTGTTAAACTCATCTTATTGGCTTATGGTAGACAATACAAGAAGGGATATCTCCAGCTCTTTAGCAAGAATACATTATCATGCGTTAGATGGCAATAGGATCTTCCACTTCTTATTTGAGGGCAATACATTATATACCATCAGAACTTACTTTCTTGATGTGGGTTTAGTTGTTCCCGCCACGAATCCATCGAGTAGATCCCGTCCTCGCTATACCCGAATAGTAATCCCCAACATTTGCTACAAACAAAGGATCCCTATCTTCTACTTTGCCCTCACTACTATCACCACCAGACACATCAGCAAGGTCAGTCTTCTCCAACTCTCGTGTTAGATCCTCCATTGTCTTTTTCACAGTTGCTTTGCTCATTTGGCCAGATTCCTCTGTAGAGATGCCAACCATTGTAATCTTTGGAAGAAAAGGATTTTGCCTAGGATCCTCTTTGACGCCTTTCTTTGATAAGCCTTCTTTTTGCTGCCTTGGTTTTGGCCACATGTGATGAAACCAGTCAATAAAAGGTAGCCTAGGTTTTGGCTGACGGTCCTTGATTGCCTGAGTATTATCTCTCAAGTTGTGATCAGAAGGGCCTATGAATTCACAATTTTTACTGTTCTCTTCCACTTTAGAGTTGGGAAGGCGCCTGTTTGACTCTGAGGCTCTAAGGAGAGATGCTTCACTTCTGCAGGATAACAAACATGAAAGTTTATAGACGTTGCACTGATAATGCACAAGATCTAGATGCTTAAATAACAGAAAAAGAACTTTATAGGGTAAGGTGAACTTAAAAGAGAATAATGTGCAAACTGAAAAATGGATATCTGATGACAAAAGAACCCAACAGAAAGTCATTTTATTGTATTTCATTTTTAATAACACCTGGATAGTCATTTTCGAATCTACAAAATTCCACTCATAATCTTCTCACTTCACCTTTTAAAGTCTGCAAACCACCCCCCCCCCCCAAAAAAAACAAAAAAAAACTTATGACTGCTAAATTTCGCTAAATAAATCAAAATACAGAAAAGCAGTTCAGTATTGTCCCCCTATGTGAAAGAAGAAATATGAAACATCCGGAGCTGCTAATAACTTCAAATTTCAAAACATCAGATGGTTAATTTATGTAGAAAAATCTACAAACTGGAATCTGCTTCCAAAACTACAACTAAAACATCAGTTTGTTGATGCAAACATGTCAACCATACAGATGAGTGTAAACTTCCTCAATCAGCCTTGTTCTAACTATGACAAACTTCAGCCAATGGGTTATAGTGTCAGTGCTCATTCATAAAGTTTGCTGGCAAACAACATGAATGTAAAATTCAGATTGAGATTCATGTTATGTGAGATGTTTTTTTTTTTGGTCGAAATGTTATGTGAGATGATAACTCCTATTTAAGAAGTATTCTAGGCAACCTCTGTAGAAGGTTCACATACACCCTATAACAGCACTGCATTTGGAAATTCGTCACAATGCTGTCAAAGGCAAATCATCCAGAAGGAAACTGTGAATATATATTAATAGACATGAGAAGAGGCCACAACCTCTCCCTAGCAACCTCAAACATTGCATAAACCCTCAACTACTGCTAGTTTTTCCAAGAACATTGCTCTTATCACGTGCATTTTATCACTTCAGGAAACCAGGCAACACTTAGCTGCCTTTGCTGCTTTTCCCTTCTCTTCAGCGTCCCCAGTAGTTGAAGACCACTGGAGTGGTCCCTTTAACTTGCTTCCTCTAACGAACCCTACCCCATCTTCTCTCAACTGGCATTCTATCATTTCTCTGAGGAGAAAACTTAGGTAGTTAAATATCATATACTTAAACAGTTTTCAAATAAAATGTTGCCAATTGGACTTTTTAAACAACTCATATTTGACCTCGTTCTGTTTCATTGATTTTCCACTAACAAGCAAAATATCGTTAAAAGACTCAGATTCTTAGAAACTTATGGCGCAACATATCAGCACTGCTTCTTTGTGGTTGCCTCTTTCAGCCTTCACAAATCCCAAAACTACACCTATCATTACTGATCCAATTTCTTGTACAGACTGCACATATGCAGACAAATGCAGAACAATCTGCATCCCCAGAAACCACAATCCCGTAACCCAATACTTTGTCCGCCTCCATTGTTAATGGTAACTGAAAATGCTCAAATGGTCAAAGCTACACCCAATCAGAAAGCAATCTTCCAACCAGTCATCATTCTAGAAGAATAATATGGATAGGATAGATGAGGGCAATAGTATAACATATGAACAAGGAAACAGTAAAATGGGTTGGTAGAAACATAGAGGATTTGCTGCAAACAAATGTTTCAAGGAGGGCGAAGAGAGATGACCACTGAAGCAGCATCCACACGAGGATTGTGAAAAAGGTTTTTGACTTCTTTTTTGTTAATGGAACATTAATGAAAAAAAGAGGGTCACTGATGTTTTGTACAAAAAATCCATGTAGCAACCTTTCACTTGAAAACTGGACATAAAGCATAAGCATCCAAGTCTTTCACTTCTAGGAAAGGCCTTGCCCGAGAAGTGATGGAAGATAGAGCTTTTGTGGTTATATTCACAATATGGTGCTTAATAAAGGATATAGTACTATCAAGAACCAATTTGGAAAATGACTTCTTTACAATTGTAACGCTAAAGCAACTTTAAATGGTCTCATTTGGATTAGTAAAATCATTCTTTACTCTTGGGGAAAGCACGCCTAGCTGTCAAGTATTTCATGTTTTAAGCATGGAAACCGGACAAAGAAACCACAAGTCTAACAGAAAGAGTGACATTGCCGCCGGTTGGAACATTTAAAAATCAGTTCAAAAGGGCTAAAAATATACCTTTTCTCAAATGAGTCAACCATATATGGAAATTTTGGCTGTATGCCAGTTGATTTTCGCAACCACCTATTACCAAGTAGTACCTTGTCAACAGTATAATGGAATTGTATCTCTGCAGCCTTCGAAATAACACTTAGTGGTATACTCGGAGGACCCATTTCATCTAACACTTCCTGAACCTGTACGGAAAATCGGGTAGATGTACCCAATATTTGAAGATAAATGAGTGTAAATATTATATTTATAAGTCTCTAGATATGAGCAAACTAATTTTCCTATAATAATAACAGAAAAGAAAAATGAAAAAAATAACAAAAAACAAAAAATAAATTAACTTTTTGAACAAATCACAAAGAAAAACATAATTTTCTCCAACTAGTACTCATCGAACGAAACTAGGAAAGAAAGACAAATGTATATGGATTTAATCATACTTCTGGAGGCTCCCATAAACTATCTCCCATCTCTTCAATCACCTCCGCAGCCAAGTTGTCATCAATCACATCCCTCCGGCGCTGCATGTGCCGAGTTTGGATTAAAGCATGGAAATGTTGGTCAACAGATTCTTCAAGAATGTTATCAAGAATTGTTTTATCAAAGAAGTAGGGAGTGTACCTGATGGAACAAAAAGAGTAAGATTGCAAGCATAATATATTCTGTTCTGTTATGTAGACTGATAAGATAATAGACATGATGACACCATGAAGGCATGAACAATGTCTAGGCTACTACTAAAGATGGAAAAAGCATCAAAAAAGATGAGTATGAATAATGACCACTAAAAATTATGAAAGGAAGCTCACAGCACTAAAAATCTAAATTCCAAAGCTAATCTAAAGCACATACTATCTATCAACTGTGAAGGAAATAAAATTACAATTGTAAAGAAAACAAGTAAAAAAATATTCCCAGTTACTAAACTATGGGGGGAATGAAATAAATCCATGCAATCAAAGCATATTTTCATTTCATGGACATCAACACGATATAACCAGATTTTGCGAAATTTACACTAATGCCATTTATAGTGAGGGGGATGAAAAAAACACACCATTTAATTCCATCCGTAGTTGCAATTGCAATATCTAAATTCTGGGCACTAAAAACTGGCACCCCATCCACCTTTTTGCCAATGCCATTTTGTGGCAATGTCTTCAGAAGTTTATTGGCTGCTTTAACCTATAGAAAAATAATGATAACATAAATAAGTAATAAATGCAAATGAAACTATTGGAGATACATAACTATGTCAAGAAAACCATACCTGCTTCTCATTCGGAACAAATTGGAACAAATGAGGCTTTTCCTGCATTATACATAATAAGAAATGTCAAAACAACTATAAAAAAAAACTAAACAAAAAGGAATAATATGAAGAACGATTAGAATGACAAATTCCACGGTCATCTGGATTCAGGACTAAGATTTGACAGTTGCAAGCAATACTATGTCTTAAGTCTTTACCAAAACAACAGAAACTGTATAACCTTAGATGTGTGATAGAGTACCGGATTAGCGGAAGATAAGGGAAGTTGCAGAAAGTTAGAGATTTTAGGAATAAATATTTAATTAATTGAGTCTGTTTTATTATTATTTAATTGAGCCTGTTTCTGTTTTATTATTATTTAATTGAGCATGTTTCTGTTTTATTATTATTTAATTGAACCTGTTTTTATTATTATCTTGAGGAAATCGGGAAATAAGTGGAACATCCCACTAGATAGATTTAGTTGCTAGAATATAGGATTAGGAGTTATTTGAATTTCATATTTGGATATATTTTGGATTTCGTATTTGAATTTTGAAATCCCTCTGTAAACTATTATAAATAGGCGTAGTGCCTCATCAATAAAAGCATGGGATATTAGTAAATTGGTATGGGAGATTCTCTTTGGGCTTTAATAGTCTGATGAGTTACAGATTCTGGCTCATCTTCCTAATAAGGATGTGGGCTGATTTAGAGAAGAGGCGAGATTCTTGCCTACTCTCTATCTCAAAGAGGTTGTTCTTAAAGAGTTAGTAAGATATTTGCTTCCTCTTTATATCAGAGTAATTTTATAGCTTACTATCATCATTATTCTTCTCAGCTTTATTATCTCTCTTTACATTCTCATTCTCATTTAATCTTCCCATCAGCTTAACCAAATCAGTATCTCATCAATGTGCTAATTCAAAAAATTCTGGCAGCAAAACTTGTAGTTGATGGGATCCATCCACATTTAGCTTTATTTTCTTAAAAACAATTTTTAAATTGTTTTTATACACTTCAACATAATTATTGAACAACAGAAAAGGCTAGAACTTCTGCCAATAACAAACTACCAAGTTTCCTGCATTATGTCATACAAGTCTAATTAAAGCCAACATTTTTATTAACCTTTGTTTACCAAAAGTCCATTATCACCACTTTACTACATTCAATACAAACGGACAAGCACAACTTTGGATGCTGATGGATACTAAGCAATCCTCTAATTTCTCTACAACAACACAGCATAAGCATATGACAAACAGACTTTGTAAGGCCCCATTCCACATGTTCAACCTTATAACTAATTCAAAGTATATAGATGGGAAACATTAGAGTCACCGATTTGCCATAGAAATAGATAGCAGTTACAAATAAGTATCTATCCAAAACATAAATTTCAAAAGTGGTAGAGGATAATAGTAAGCAGGGGAAGAAATTCAGAGATGGTTAAAAACTATAAGCTGGCAGTAATATCCCATCCAGAATTTAAATAATCGATTCCTAGCAATCAAAAGCAATATAAAAAGTCAGCAATACCTTGAAATGTTCATATGCGAGATCAAGTCGACAAGCACCCACTACGCCACTTGGAATATTCAGCTTTTTGACATATGAAACTAAGACCATGAAAGAAATTCGTATTCAAAAAATAACTAATAATTAGCCAGATACCTTTTGACCAAACAATAGAAGGGAAAGGAAAAAAATAATAATGAATATGCAGAAAACACATTGTCTAAAAAATTCAAACAAGCACTGAAATTACTACGATCAGACATTTATTTAACTGTCAAGTAAGATAAGCCCTGAGTTATATACAATAGGTGGAAGACATATATAAAACGTTGCTGTTGTCCAATGAAAGAGAAAAAATGATGATGTTTATATATTATCATCGCCAAAATTTTGATCAGAATAGCCACAGGGTTTTGGCAAGGAACTGTAATCAAAGTAAACTTGAAGAACGTGGAAAGTTAATAAAGCCTAGTACAGTTGTAAGTCTCCATAAAGACCAGAAAAAGGTAGGAAGGTGCTAAAGAGCTAACCTGCATCTCCTAGATCAATAAAGAAACGAAATACAGGGCCATTTCTTTCACTCTTCACGATTGTCGCAAACATTTTTTTCAGCCACTCAGGTGTTCTGCAAACAAAAGATAGCGGTTAAAAAGTTGTTTCAAGAAAAAGAACGCCAAAAAAGGTCTTATTATCATTATCACATTCAAGTCTTTTGAATGATCAATACTGTCTAATCATTGATGAAAACAAAAATTTCTTGACCTTGATCCCCCCCGGGGCCTGACACAATTTTCCCAATTGACGCAACACACCAAAATGATTTTCTTCGCAAACAGGTTTAGAGACGGTTTCAATAAAGAGACCACATAAATGTTGCCAACATATTGTAATTTTCATCATCAGTATAATTCTTCACATACACAGCTATGAAGCACCGATACTTCAGAAATTTCTTTCCAACGTATCGGACACGCGTATTGGGAACATATTGGACACGCCGTGTATCGGAAAATTCAAGGGTTAACCCAAAGTAACGTATCAGACACGCGTATCGGAAACGTCGTGTAGGAATCGGTTCTTCATAGATACACCGGTTCTTCATAGATACACAGCGCTTCAAACACACAAAACTGGCAATTGGCATCCATAAACTCAAAACCATCAACAACAACGACTAAATACAAAAGAAAACTAACCTCTTGGAGATAAAGGGGATGTCAAAGTGGGTAGAGACAGCCATAAGACCAGTACCAGAAAGATCACACATGCTGAATACCTGACCCACGAAGGCGGGTCCACCACCCTTTTGACTTGAATTCAACTCTGAAACCCTGACCGTCGACGGGAATCCTGAGTTGGACTCGGCCGCTGAGGACACACCCTTGATTGCGGAATTGGAGGAGGAGAGCGAGTCATAGTGAGTGGAATCTGTAGGAGGTTTAGAGGAGTCGGCGAATAGGAGAGGGAAGCAGATTCTGGAGGGAGAGGTTGAGGAAGAAGGTGATTGTAGAGGCGCAGGTGGTGAGAATTTTGTGGGGTTGAAGAGAGAAACGAAGCTTGAAGCAGTGGATTGAAAGAACTTGGAGATGTCTTTGTTGTGGTTACGATGCGATTCAGATGGCAAATCCATACAGTGTAATCGTACGGGTTGTGCGATGGCTTCGCGGTATCGGAGGAGATGAGGAATACAAAGTCGGAAGTTCAGAGGGTGACGCGAGTGAGGAGATTCACTCGATGATGTTTTCCGGGGGTCAGATAAACCTCGATATATCTTTGTTACTCATAAATATGATTTTATGAAAACTGAAAGAAAAGAAGAAGAAAAAAAAAATCATCCATAAGACAAATTAAGCATCTTAACATTTTTGAATACAAGTCCTTAAATTTTTTTGTCCTTCCTTCAAGCATTAAATTATAGGACAATAAGTTAATTTAAATAAATTAAAGGGAGAATCCTATATAAAGACGGTTGAATTACCTAAATTTTAATTTGGATTGATAAACTTAACAAATTATTAATTGGGTTATGTAATATAATTAGATATTTAAAATTTAGGTCAAATTACCTATGTCCCTTAGTTGTTAAAAAAAAAAAAAGCAAAATTGAAAGCAGAACAATTAGGTTGCTGTTTTGGAGCGGGAACTGTATACCCTCTTCCGTATGAAGAATCATATTGTTGTTGATAGTTTTCACTATATGCAGTTGCAGGAACACCTTGCTGCACTTGTACGGATGCTGGCTCCTAATAAACAAGCAATAAAACAATTTAAAAAAATAATCAATTGCAGCAAGATAGTGTTTTCCCTGGAGAAAATGTTGAAGGACCAATATACATACCTGATAATTTCCACCATATGCGGAATTATCCGCACTGTAAAAGATCTGCTCTATGATTGAGAATTTTCAAAGGCAGTAAGTAGTCTTTGAGTCTAGCTCTTGCAGCCGAATTTGAGGAATATACAGGAAAAAAACATAGGCCTTTAATTTCTTTCTTTTTTATTTTTCCAAATACTGAGACGAACATGGTAAAATTACTGGCTAGAAAGCATAGCACAATTACATTAAGATCACAACTATTTTGAATTACATGAAAACAGAGCTTTATAATCCAGGATACTAAGATTAAAATAATTGTCTCACTCCAGCAATAAAAACTTTTCCTAGTGATCTGCAGTTCGACAAGGTAAATAGCATATATGATTCTTGTAGCATATTCCTCAATCTCCAGAGCATGTCGTTGTTGTTTTCGGCTAGACTTTTGAATCGGCTTTTGTTCAAGTGTGTAGAGACTTAGGATTCACTCCCAAGCTAGAAGACAGATCCACCCCTGATTTCTCCGCGGTGATTCCAAAGTTGGCTCTCAAATCAACGATATCCAATTGGTCCGTTAAATCTGGAGTGGAAAAACCTCACCCGCTGGAATATAGCTCTGTGGAGAGGCTCGTTCGTACAACAATGGCGTCCTGGCTTCCGTGGATGGACAAGGTTAGGGATATTATTGGAAAATATCCCAAATTTAAATATTCTAAATTGGGTCGTTATTTGCTAATTTAAGATTTGTTGAGTTCTGGCGCTTATATATAATTTTCCTATTTCAACCATCTTTTTTATGGAATTCTCCTAACTTTTTTTAGTTATTTTTAGGAGATCAACAAGTTAATTAATTACTTTGATCTATTAATATTTCTAGTTTTTTTCAGCAAACTAATTTATTGGACTTATATACTTGGCTCCTCTGGTCCAATTATAAGATAACATTTGGAAGTTGGTTTTGGTGCAATTATGGGAACATTTAATTTTTGTCGATTTCTTCCTAAAATACCCCTTATCTTATTCTCTCAAGAGGAAAAACACCAAAATAAGAATTAAAAAAAAAAATGTATGGATGAAGCACTTTTAAAAAGAATTACCACATTAATGTAGTCAAACACGTTGGTAACGGGGGGACGCCACCGTGACGTCGAGAAAGTCGACGCCATTTGGGTAGTGGCGTAAGGCTCTCTCGCGCCACGGTGGCGTGAATTTGATTCACGCCACTCTCTAGTGGTGGTGTGAATATACCACTCTCTAAGAGTGGCGTGAATATTTAAAATATATATATATATATATATAATATTATATTTAACATTATAAATAATAATTTTAATTAATTATAAATAATAAAAAGAGTAAATAATAATTTTAAATAATAAGTAAGGAATTAAAATATCTAAAATTTATTATAAACCTTAGGAATAAGACTAATTAGTAAATTAATTAATTAATTAGTGAATTTATTATAAACTTTAAGATATATGACTACTTATTTAATATTTTGTACATTAACAATTTGGTATTTAAAGTAGGCTTAAGTTACAAAGATACGCGTGTCTTTGGTTAGAAGAACATCCAAAGTAGCAAATGTTTTTTGAGGCGTAAAAGTATTATGTGGTTCAAAATAAGAGCGAAGTCACGAAATTGTTATAGGAATGACGTTGACCAGTTAAGTTTGAAAGTTTGGTGAAATTACTTGACATGTAAGCTAATTTGGACTGTGTAGTAGGCAAATGGAATCCTAAATGGCTTAGTAATTGATGACTAGGATAGTAACAAGCAATGGCTCTCCCTCATTCGTTCTTCCTGAACCTCCCTCTCTCTCCTCCTTCTTCCTCTTTTCACTGAGACCGCTTAGCTTGCCTCCCTCCTCTCCGAACACTCTTCTATATCCTCTCTGTCTCTTTTTATTTCCTCGACTTCGCGGCGCCGCCATTTCCTCCACGATTACGGAGTCTCGGATGTATCCTCGTCGTAGTTTCCTCTCGCTATTCTCGGCTTCGTGCTCACGAGATTTATGCACGACCTTGTTTCCTTATCCTCTCGAATTTCTCTCTCGCATGTACTCGGTGACTTTTCTTTGTATTAATCTCCCATGAGAACTCTAGCCTTGACACTTTACAGGAAGCAAGGTTTCCAGGTTGACACTTTGATCGAAGAATACTACTCATCTGATCAAAGTGCATATAGAATGTACTTGGATTTGGACGACAATTAACGCGTTGGTGATTCTATTCTAAATTTTAACTATTTTTCCTCCACTTTTTTTGAAAAAATATAATTAGTAAATTACAACATGAATCATCCAATAAATAAGCCATGATCATACTAATTCATAATCAAAAGCAAACTATGTTAACAAATAACTCACATAAAACATAAAAAGCATATCACTAGCGACATTAGTACTATGACTATTATTGTCGTCATCTTCGTCACTATTATTAATTTTAACGACATTTGATTGTTCTTCACTTTGAGTAGTAGCCTCGGCTCATGAGTAAGAATATCATGAATTTCTTCTCCCGCATCATGTACACATCCATAATCTTTATTTGTAACAAATAATAAACCAAATCATAAAATTAGAGTATAGTTATTATGTATTTTTAGTTAATGGATAAATAACTCTATAACAAATACAAAATATATATAAATTAATAAATTTAAAAAGGAAAAAACGAGAAAAGCTACGGTGAAAAGGGTCCGCGGCTAACCCGTTTAAGCAAGAGGCTTCAGGCTGGCCCTCCGGGCTAATTTCAAATATCTCGTCCGTTTTTTTTTGGCCCTTAAAGGGCCAGGGCTTAAACTGGCCGGCCCGATAGATCTTGCCCGATTTTCTGGCTCTAATTCACGCCACCACTAGAGAGTGGCGTGATACTTTATCACACCACTAGTGGCGTGAGAGAGTCTTACGCCACTACCCAGTGGCGTTAGACTTTCTAACGCCACTGGTGGCTTCTGTCAGTCAACGTGTTTAACTGCATTAGTATGGTAATTCTTTTCAAAAGTGTTTCAGTCCGGTACATTTTTTTTATAAAAAAAAATATATTTTGGTGTTTTTCCCTCTATCAAGTGTATTTGGTTTTTCGTGATTATATGTATGTGGGTGCGTAGACTCTTCTAGTCATTGAAACTTTTAAATATATGTGTGTGTGTATTTATGTATGTTTATATGTGTGTGTCTACACACAAATATATATAGACACACACACGATTTGTGTCTGTGTATATATGTATATATATGTGTGTGTCTACACACAAATATATATATATATATATACACACACAACGTGTGTTATGTGTATAGATATATGTATATCTGTGTGTGTGTTTGTCAATGTGTTTGTACATATATAAACACACACACACACATACATATATATCTTTGTGTGTGTGTCTGTTTATATGTGTGTGTATGCATATATATGTATGTAGATATATGTACACACACACACACACATATAGTAAGATCATTATTTCAGTTAGATAGTGTGTGAAAAGGAAAATTCTAGATCGGTGAGGTATGTAGCAGGAGCTGTTAATTCAGTTTTACTTATGTCATTTTAAATTTATATAAGGGCATTTTAGAAAAATAAGTAAAAATAACTAATTTAACTTCTTCTCTTAATTTCCTCAAAATCGGTTAAATATGTCCTATAATTAGGACCGAAGGGAGTATAATATATTATAATCATATGTAACATATGATATGATTAGCTAACTTTTTATTTTTCTTAATACCTCCAAAAAAAAAAAATCAACTATCTTATTTTTAGGCGGGTAATATTATGATTTTATAATTTATTTAACTTTCTTTCCTTTTAAAATAGAGTCAACTTAGTCTTATATTTAAGGTGAGAAAGAGTAATAATTATTTTTCAATTTTAATTTATTTAATTCTCATTAGACAGAGGGATATATGAGAGAGATTTGAGAATAATTTATAAATGTTGGTGAAGGAAATTTTAATAAAGGTAATTTTTTAAAAAATTATTAATTTGAGACACTTTTAATGATTTGATTGTCATTTTTTAGTACTACTAGCCAAAAAAAAAAAAAACCATCGTTTTTTGAGTATAAAGTTAAAAATTGACTTGTACAGTATGGTTGGCGGAAAAAAAAAGTTGAAATATCAAAACTGGGACATGATTTTTTGTTAAAATTATAAACAAAAATTTTATGACCTAATATTTTTCATCGGCATCTTAGAAATTTTTAATATGGAAATCTCGAAAAATACATTGGAAATTACAAAAGGATAAATTACTGGTTTCAATATTCCATATTCCATGTCAAACCAGGGAAAGGAATTTGCAATATTAAATGTTTGGAAAAGACGATACTACCCCTGAGTTTATACCAAAGCGTCACCATCACCTTAACCCCATCTTCTCCTTAAAAAAAATTAAAAAAAAATATGCTTATACATCTTATAAGAGGTATAAGCACCTAAACATTACATGCTTATAAGCATGTAATGTGAACCCCTCTCTCTCTATGCTCAGAATCAATGGCGACGAAGCACTTGATTTAACCAGCAAAAATTATAGAAACACACTGGCAGCTTTCTCTGACTATTTTGGCGAGGGAAGAAAGGCGTTTCTAAACCGTCGAAATGGCAATCGGAATTCAGAGACCCATAGTTCAGACTTCAGAGCTTGTTGAGTCTGACGGTGAAACATATATCTTTCTCTCTCAGCGTGAGAGTCTCTCCCTCCCTTCGCGAGGCCTCTGATGAACCAACTCCGGCCAACGTTTTTTCCCATTCAGGTTTAAGCGTGAACCGTGAATCTGCTTCTTCTTGCTCCTTCTCCGCCTCGGATCTAGGTGTAAGGAAGAAGAGTGTTGTTTTCTTGAGGTTTTTGTTTTCTGGTATTATGAAGGCTGGACAATACAGTAATGCTAGAAGATCAAAGCAGGTTGTTCTGAACCTGGGGCAGAACCTGGAAAGAAAAGGATGGTCTTTGGTGGGGAAGATCGAAACTGGTAGAAAGTTGAATATACCAACAATTATATATATGATCAAGAAAGGATGGCAGGTTTATGAGGGCTTGGAAGTGCACGACCTTGACCGGAACCGGCTTATATTTCTTTTTCGTTTTAATAATAGCAATGACTATGCAAGGATTCTCAAAGGAAGGCCTTGGTCCATCCGGGGCCATTTATTGAATCTTGATTTGGGAGAACCACATGGTCCTAGATGATGTAGATTTTTGCCACTCTCCATTTTGGATTCAGTTTCATGGTCTCCCCATTGATGCTTTCGATGGCCCTAATGCAAAAAATCTTGGAAATGCTGTGGGGGAGGTTGTTATGTATGGGAAACCGGTTGTGGATGGGAAATTAGTACGGAGCTTTGTGAGAGTTAGAACTCTACTCAACTGGATGCTCCGCTAACCGATGGATTCAGGTTCCAAGATCGAGAAGGCTCCAATCTGGGTCTCGATTAAATACGAGCGCTTACAAATATTCTGTCTTAGATGTGGCCGGATTGGCCATGAGAGCCGTGGATGCAAGGTCAGCGATTCCTTAAGGGATAAAGAGGATGAACGTGAGTTTGGCAACTGGATGTGCGGTTTAGGTACTCGTACCTTTGAAGATATTCTAGAGATATGCAGGGAAGATTGGTGTGAAGCAACATTTCTTGATCATAACCCGTCCCACCGTTATCATCAGCAATCTGCTCCGGCGAATAAGGAGAACGAAGGTGGGCTCTCAGCTCCACGGAGGCATCTCGGTACTGCGGGAAGGAATCTTGAGAGGTTGATGTCTCGGAGAAATAGTCCAACCGAAGAGCTCCAAATCAGAGCTTTCACGGAGGTGGCGGGGTTGTCGCGGAAAATATGGCACCGGTGGGATATGCAGGTTGCCATTATAGATCAGAAGGTGGTTGACTCAAATGCGGGTGGCCAGTCTTGCATAGTAAGCCGATCCGTATCTCCGGCAGGCGAAGGATCCCGTCCGGTTTCGCCTGTCACACGGTCAGATCAGAGGCAACGGCTAGATGACCTCGATCTCGTGCTACAAGAATGCCCATACCGCCTCGGAGTTTGAATCTTTGAAGTATGTCTGGAAAAGGGCGGCAAGAAGAGGTGGCACATTGCGGAGAGGGCCGCACACGCCTATCGAGGAGGTCAAGCCGATCGGCTCCTCATGGGTTTCACAAGGGCTAACAGTTTTGGACCCTTATTCACAAGCCCGATTGGTGAAGGGAATTGGATATTGGGCCTTCTTTGGATAGTGGGTTTTCTTTGGGTTCGTTGATCACTAATACCCCATTGATTATTGATGGACCTATTCCAATGGGCTCAATTTGTTTTCCACCGAATGTAGCAACGCCATTAACAAACACAAAGATTCTTGCATTTGGCGACCCAGACCTTCATATTCCAATTATTGCTCATGGTAGTGACGACATGAATGGTCCTGTGAGTTATAATCAGTTTTCTCCTCGGGTTCATTCAGTCCGACAACCACTGCTTAGTTAAGGATGAGGTGGCTCCGAATCCCGCTTTGTCAAGAGCAAGCTTACGGTGTGGAGTTTTCTATTATTGAAGTTTTGGTACTCGAGTTGCAATTGGTTAGCTCTTTAATTCCTGATGGTATCTGTAATTACTCCCCTTTTAGTTCCCAACCTTACAGTGTGGACTTCCCAAGTGACGATGAACTTAAAGAAAAATCTATTATTCCTTTTAATGGGTTGTCCCCTATCTCGGTCAGATCTGCGGGTTTAAAAGGAATTAGGATTAAGAGGCAACATGATGATGATCCGGAGGTGGACAAATCATTTAAATATAGGAAGCTGGATTTTTCTTCATTTGAGGACTCGATGGTGCTAAATTAGTCCGGGCAAGGAGAAGAAGGAGCGTAGGAGGAGCTATAAGTCGGTTAAAAATTTCTTCGTCGGTCGGTAATGCATCGGATTGGGTTTTCTTGGTAGCCCTTCTTCGCTTGAGATTATTTTTCCGGAGTGTTGGTTGGCTGTTGGTAACAATGCTGAGATGGACCTAGGATCTCCTGTCCCTAGTAACGCCGGTGGTTGGAGTGGACCAACCACCGGTTGGCCATGAATCTATTAGCTTGGAACTGTCAAGGTCTGGGGGTTGCCTTGACAGTCAGAATTTTGAGGGAAGTAGGTTCCCGGAAAAAACCCCACTTAGTCTTCTTGTTGGTGATTTTTGTTTTTTCTTGTGATAAGGCCATGTTACCAGACTTGTATGATTGGAGGTGTAGGAGTATTATCCAATATGTTATTAGTCTTTTGTCTTCTAAGGTTGGGTTCTCTGTTTCCTTTTCCCGAGAGGGCAAACGTCTTTGCGGGTATCCTTGCGGTGATGCTTATAAAGGGGTGTGCCTGTTGGGTGGGTTTCGCAACCAAAGACCCGCTTTGTTATCTCTTCTAACTCACGGAGGCTCGAGAAGACTTTTCTTTGGTGTTGATATTCCTTCGCGTACCAGTTCTTCATCGTATGGTGGCTTGTCTGATTTTTTTCCTAGTATGCTTTATGTTGTTGTAGTTTCTTTTCGTTGTGTATCTGTTTGTTGTCTGTTGTAATTGTTTTGCTCGTGTTGTATTTGTTTGGTCCTTGTTTTGTCTATTTTTGTTATTTAGGCTTTTGTTTCCTTAGTCTTCTGTTTGTAACCTATTGGCTTTGATGTGTTATGAATAGATCTTCCTTTGACCAAAAAAAAAAAAAAAAAAAAAAAAAAAGTCTGACGGTGAAGTGCGTGTGTTGAGATCTATCAATCTTCAAGTCCATGCAATTAGATCCAAAAGTCTTGAGAAACTTTTATTTGCTTCTCCCAATCATTCAAGGGAATTAATTCGAAACTTAACCAGGAAGAAGAGTTCGAGAAAGATGGAGAAAGATCCGACCTTTTACTTCATGGTCCTCTTCTCTAGTGATCACTACCTCCAACCAAAATGGTCTTGCTGCTCTTAACTTTTTTGTTTCGCAGTTCTAGTTTCTTTCTTTTTGTGATAAACTCCGGTGAAAAATAATTATTTACAGTGTTATTTGAAGATTGGGATAAGGGGTTTGAGCTTCCCCAGATGGCCAGATGATAACATCCGTGCTTCCCTGTCATTTATAAATTTGATAGTAGCAAATGAAGAGTATAGGAGTCATTGGTCGTTTCTAATCAAGCAAGTTCCTCATCTATCTCTATATGCAGTGATAAAATAATTTCTCTATTTATCCTTTTCTCCCTACATTATGGCCTGTTAGAACTATTAGTACTCTGGGTTGATGTTGTTTTAACTCCTTTATCCTTTGCTTTCATAGGTTTGTATATTCTTGAAGGTGTTTTCTTAAATTCAAATTGTCGTATTTACATTGTAAATTTGGGCAATAGTGAGGTTAAAGTCGTTGTTACCAAGCATGCTTTTGTTGTATCTCTATTTTTTTAATATGTATGAAACATATTTGGTGAATGTTAGCTTATACAAATCGTTAATTTGAACTTCAATTTTGATATTATTTGCCCGATTTTATTTTTTTTTGGTCTACTTGGTTTTTACAATTTCCAAGTTATGAAGGGACCTCTACGTGTAATCATAATTATGTATAAAAAATTATTATTTAAGAATCATAATTGACAATTTGAGTATTCATATTGACTATCTGGGTAAAACAAATGTCCACAACTTAACAATTTTTGAAACCAGCCCTGTAATGAACCATTGACGACTTATATATAGATAATGACTTCTAAGAAGATGAATATTTACAACTTACCATCGGAGCATTTTTGTATTTTAATTACTCAGTTTTATTCTTTTCATTAACCATATTGAATTGACATAAATTACCATATTTTGTCAGAGGTTAGAAATTATTGTATTTAATCAACATTATGGCATATCAATAGTCATATGTTCTTTGCCTAGCTATAAAAGGCAACGTGTGGAGTGTGGTTAGTGTCCTAAGCTCTATCCTCAAGCTTTATTCAATTGATCTAAGAAAAATATAGTTGTTAATCATCATTAAGCCCATGAACATTATGGCTCATTAACAATCATATGTTCTTTGCCTATGAAAACACAATGTGTGATGTGTGGTCAGTGTGCAATGAGCTTCTATATCCCCAAACTCCCTTATTCTCTTCTCTTGAGTTACATTACTATTATATTTTTTTATTGTTTTGTCGCCCTACTTTTAGCATTAAGGGATCGTTTAATTTGGGGGGAGTGTCACATCTTTATTTATTGAAAAAGTTTACGGACAATGATACAACTCAGATTATACCACCTTCTTTTTCTTTTTTCTTTTTTGCATAGGTAGTCCCATCGCTTACTAACTACCATGTTCCACCATCAACAAGCCTATGTTGATGGCCAATGGGTTGAGGAATACAACTTCTTAATTCTAAATCATTGGTACAATACTTTATATTACTTATGGCCAACGCGCATAATGCTTTCTAGCCATGTCAAAGAACTAATGATAGCGCAATAAAATTGTACAAACATAAATAGAGGACCTAAACTATCAGCCTCAAAATGATTAATAAAAAACTGATCGATTTCCTTAACTCTATCAAGATCCAAAATAATTCAAAGCTACATGAGTATATGAACTATGAAGGTCACTTTTAATCCTCAATTCTATCATGATAGCCAATTTACTTCTCTATTAACGATTTTTAGGCTTTTAATCTTGCTCTTTCGGCTAACTTGGGATAGAGAATATTAAATGAGCGTACTCAGTTATGGTTGAGGCCACTAAAGTGTAAATATTGTTCAAACTGTGGCTTTCTCAATGCAAAAAAAGAAAAAAAAAAAAGAAAAAAAAGAAATAGAGTGTCATGGCTATGGCATAGTATAATTGAAGGAAGAAGAGTGCTTGAAGGTAGCACCTTAGTAAGCATAGGAATGGTAGAGTGACCAAGGTTTGGGGTGATCCATGTGTTAGTATTTAGGTGTCCTAGAGACAATCTGTAAGGGACAGAGATCAATTACCATTTCTACATTGTAGTATTTTATTATTAATAAATAAGCACATTTTATCTTTACCATATTTATGTCTTGCCTTTATTTTAAGGTAAATATGTGTTTAAAGATGAAAACCTAGGAATAGAACATATGTTATACTTGAAGATCAATGATAGAGATCATGATCACAAAGACTCGAGAACACTGGATATCTATTGCTTAAAACTTGTTCCTAGTCTAGAATCACCAAGAAAGGGCATTGATGATCTCAATAAGACTAGTACTACATCATCTACATGTATGAGATGCAAGGTAGGGACCTCATGGAATACAGGCATGGTGATGCCTTAGCTGATGTCGTAGGTGGATTTGTTAGAGAACAAATAGCACCGAACTGACCCGCCTCATGGACCTCATTTTATCATTGGATATGTAAAGTCTCTCGTCGTTTGGTAGTGCAGATCGTCCTAAACTTAAGGATGTCTTCAAACACTATGTCCTAGGGTTATACTTTGACTTTACAACTCTATCCGCCTGAAAATGTGGAGAACAAAGTGTACTTTTGGGTGTAACTCGAATACATAAGTATAAATGGACATCGAGAGGACTCATAGTCCCCTACAAGGGATTAGTCATTCACAAAACCGGTAGAGCTTGGATAGCTTCTAATTAACTTAGGAGTCTGTGCGCACAGCAAATTGTATTGGACACCTTGTGTAGTGCATTGCATTGCTTTAATGTTGGAGGATTTGGAAAAGAGGATACCAATTTTCCATCATACTATTCCAAGGGGGAAAAATCACAACCTATATTTATTTAAGAACTTCTTTGATTACTTTATTTCACCACTTCACTAAAGGAAAAGATTTAGTGAGACCAGCCATCATTCACTTTGCCTCATCTTACATAACTTTGGGGTGCCTCCATGATATCAAAGGAGCATTGATTCATATGTTCATCTCCAAAGAGTGGAAGTCTAGCGATTTGCAAAGACAAAGGATGTGAAGCTTATAGAAGATGTGGTTTTGGACAAGGATTTTGGAAAGATATTATTACTTGCTTGAAAGGTGCTTATCCTTTGGTCGGGGTCCCCCGTATGGTTGATTCAGATGTGAAGCCATCCATGGGCTTCATTTATAAGGAGATTGATCGGGCTAAAGAGAGAATTGCTCATGCCTTCAACAGCGTAGCAAGAGGGTAAATTATCAAGTTTGATTTAAATGTTAAATTTGTAGTTTTGTTCTCTACACTAATTCAATTTTTTTTTATTCTTGATTATTTGCCTATGTGGGAAGTCATTGATGATAGATGGGACAGGCAACTTCATTGTCCTTTCCATGCTGCAAGCTATTACCTTAACCCGCAATTACGTTATAATTCTTCATTTAGGGCTGATTTTGAAGTGAAACATGGATTATATGAATGCTTAGAAAGGATGGTGGGGGATATAGAAGAAATATCTATCTAAGATTGATGCTCAACTTGAAGATTTCAATTTTCAAGTATCAAAGGTAGTTTTTTGGTAATCCAATAGCCAAGATTGCAATTAAGAAAAAAAACTCAAAGTGGAATGGTGGGAGACGTATGGGGATGAACATCCGAGCTCCAAAAATTTTCTAGTCGTATTTTGAGCTTGACATGCGGTGCCTCCGAGTTGTGAGCGTAAGTGGAGTGCCTTTGAGATGGTAAATTTTCATGAATATGAAATATGAATTATATTTCATTTCAAAAATAAATTTTGCATTAATTGTTTTTATATTCGCTTAGGTCTATACAAAGAGAAGAAATCATTTGAAACAAAAAACTATGAATGATGTTGTTTTTGTGATGGCTAATTCAAGATTGGCCAAGAAGAAGGTGGCTAGAAAAGTGAATGAGTATAATATTGATGATATTTCTTGATGATGATGATTGGATTGTGGAAAATGATGCAAGTCCATCTAATATTGAAGACTTAGATGTAGACAACTTGGTGCCAACTCAAAATGAAGCCTTGATTGAGCCTAGCAATGATTTGGAGTTACCAAATTTTGATGAAGAAGCCTTTGAAGATGGAGAGGAAGATGTCATGCCCATGATGTTAGATGATGATTGTGATTTGAATGCTTTAATGGATTATATTTGATGTATTTTGTTTTGGTTTTGGTGATTTGGTATTTTGTATGTGTGGCTTAAGTTGATGCTTTGAATTGTCTTTTAGGATTTATTAAATGTTATTTTGAATGCTATATATTTTTATTTAAAGATTAAATTGTCTTTTAGGATTAAGTTGTGAGTTAAATGTTATTGGGTTAAGGTGCAAAAATAGACATGTGATTTTCTCTAAGGAGCGAAAGTAGCAAATGTGTTTTTAGGTGTAAAAGTGACTATGTGGTTACAAATTAGGTGCAAAAATAGCGTTTGACGTTAAGTTTGACTTTTTTTTGTTGGATGATGACGTGGCATTTCAAAGGTGAAAAAATAATTTTATGATCTTAAAAAAATATTTCGTGTATTAAGATTAAAAGGATCTTTTGAAAAAATATTTGGTAAGTCTTGATTGGTACTAAAAAGTATTTTCGGATAATGATTGGTACAAAAAAAATATTTCATAATTTTGAAAAATTATTTTAGGATCTTGAAAAAATATTTCGTATTGATCGGTACTAAAAGGATACTGAAAAAAATATTTGAAATGCCACGTCATCGTCCAGTCAGCAAAAAAAATCAAACTTAACGGTCAAACGCTATTTTTGCACCTAATTTGTAACCACATAGTCACTTTTGCACCTAAAAAAAGCATTTGCTCTTTCAAGGCGTGTAATAATCTGGGATTTTTAGCAAACTGGAATTTACGAGATAAGGGAAAATTATTGAATATTTTAATGAAGTAAATTCATGAGATAAAAATGTTATAGAAAATTGTTATAATTATAGAGTAAATTGTTGAAAAAGTTACGGGAAAATCGATGAACGAGAATGACTAAAAATGATATAATGGTGATAAAAACAGTCTAAAAGTATTATGATAAATGCGAAAGATCATGAAAAATTATGAGAAAAATATGGAAGTGATATCCCTAAATTAGGAGAATTTAATAAATTATTTCGAGGAAATAACTTGAAGAAAAGTTTAAAAAGCATTTCGGAATCATAAAGTAACTTTGATGGGGTAAACATTTTTAATATTTTACACGGGATATAAAATGACAATATCAAGTATAGAAGTTTGTAAGATAACAATATACTATAAATTAGTAAAGATAAATATATGAAGAAACCGATCCTAAAAAGATCACTAATCGAAGAAATTAGGTCGATTAAGCCCTAACGAAGACGGGGTAAAATGGGAATTTTTGGTAAAAAAAATTATATTTTTAAAAAATGGGAAAAATTATAGAAAAATAAATAAATCTGAATTTTTAAAAGAGGGGGTCGAAATTATGGTTATTTTTAATTAAAAAGAATTGTTTAAATAATTAAAATGGTAATTAGAATAAAATAATAATATAACGGTGAGTCACCTTATAGGGAGGCCGAGGGAAAAGTTAGGAATAAATTCTACAGGTAAACCAGAGGTAAAAGTCTTTTCAGACTGATCAAATTAAGAACAAGGGAATTTTTACACGAAGAAAGAATTTACCAGGACGTCGATTCCGAACCGAAAACCCTAATTCCTAATAAGACGGAAAAGCGATCGAGATAGAGTAGAGCCGGATAGGCAAAGTGAGAACCTATAGAAACAATTGCGTGTTTTCAAACACGGGATTAAGTTAGGCAACCACCGGACGTTTTACGATTCAAATAATTATTGCCGAAGTTGGTTCTATCGGAGGCGATTTAAAATCTTAGGACACGTTTGTTCGAATATCTTCCGACGACCGGAGAATACCCGGATATGATCAAAAAGAGGATCCAAATAGATAATATGAAAGAGGATGAAAAGATCTTCAAAGTTACATGCCCAGATTTTTGTGTTTTGCGAAATCGCGCGAAACGGACACCGTCGGGTAGCTTTATCGAACAGGAGGCCATAAAGCAAGATGAAAACTCATTCTTTGACTTTTGGGCCTTAGATGTCGACCAAGACCATGAATGGTCAAGATTCCATCTTACAAAACCCTAGATCCAACGGCCGAATCATTTTCGAAGACTTTTTGTTAATACCCACCTTGTCCCTATTTTTCCCTATAAATAGCAAGCCCTCTTGCTCTCATTCTTCACACCAAATTCGAATCCTAGAGAGAGGTTCTAGAGAGAGAAGCTCTGGAAAAATTCCGCCTTAGCTCCGAGTGAGTTCTTACGTCCTTAGTTTTTAGTTTTCCGTAGTTCTTTCGGTAGTTATAGTAGAACCGTTGTTTTGATCTAGGAAGTTTCGAATTTGTTCCTATGCTTGTTTTTATGCCTCATTGCATTGAAAGATGCCGACGAGGTAAAAACATAGTGGGGATAATTTTGAAATGGAATACGGTCAAAGTAACGAAGTTCCGCGAAATTCCGCCAAATTAGGGGTAGAAGGGCAAAATGGTAATTTTTACCTAAAATGCCGTTATGATGTCAAATCACTAATGAAAGTGGTATTACTCCTATAGGGCATCGAAACTCGATTTGCCGTTCGTTGCCCCCGACGTGCCTTTGTCGAACATTTCACGTTTTTCCGTAAAAATACGTTTTTCCGCCGAAGTACCTAACGTCGTCAACGAAGGTACGGACGCGTCTTGTAACACTAATCTTGTACTTCTTAAATGCATATATGTGTGATAGATATGTTCGTAGACCGATATACGGACAGTTTTACACGGGTTATAGTCATGATAATGCCGTATGTTTTTCTAGCGCGAGAACACGAGTGGTATCGTGGCTTTGGTGAATAGTGCAAGCTGTTATTGTTGTTTTACATTGTGGGGCTTTACATACCGCGTAATGCTTATGTTTTGTCGGCATAATGATCATGCATCCGCTGTATGCTTATGTAGTGATATATCTTTGTTGTATTGTCTAGAATATCCGTTATCTCGTATCTTTGTATTGTTTGGGTTTGAGATTAACGTTACACGAGATTCAATGCGGTGAATTGAATCTCAGCTATAGCATCGGGATCCGGAGGAATACGGATCGAAGATCGAGGCAAGCAAAGTGAGACGTACAACCAAAGACTTATCTATCTTTATCGTTTTCGGTTATCCAATTTCAAACTCTAGGATTCCGTAATCATTACAATGTTACACTATGGTTGATGGTTGTTATGAATCGCTTACTCACTCGCTCCAATGCTCTACTCGACTACTACTACTCGCTTGAAATATTTGGAAACGTTTTTTTTTTAAAAAAAAAAATCCGCCGTTTTCAAATGGGATGTTACGAGGTGGCGCTCCTCGAGAAAATCATATGTCTATTTTTGCACCTTAACCCAATGTTATTTTATATGCATATATATTTTTTTATTATTACTAAAAATTTTTTTTTTTAAAAAAAGATCTTTACGATCCGTGCCGATCCCACAATTTACGATGTTGCTACCTCCTTCCGATCTTACGTAAAATCACGATCTTGACTACCTTGTTGGCATCAATTATGTGGAGAGCCATGTACTGGCTAGAGGAAAGAAGTTTTCTGCAATATTTATGTAGGGTCCGGACTTGTTAGAGATTTTGCATGTTAAGTGGAGATTGATGCGGCAAAATGCACGATCTAGCTACTAATGAACTTAACAAGTCTTCTTCTTCTTCTGAGATGTCGTGATGGTAATGGTATTTTTGGTTTTCCAAATAGCTTTGATCCTAGATTTTAATGATTACACTTTTGGGGGAAATGAACCCTTAATAGTGTTTTGGATTATTCTATTCAAGTCCATTATGCTTTATAAAGAAGTTGTTTAGTGTAACATCCTGAATTTTAGACCTAAAGATTAGAAAATTAGTCTATTTTTGGGAGACTACTAGGACCTATTTTTGAAAATGACAAATTTAGGATCAATATCAGGTTTGAACAAATAGGATTAAAATATAAGTAAAACCCATCCCTATTTCCTACTGTTTTCCGTGACTTCTATTATATATATATATATATATATAATATGTATCATGGTGGACAAACCGCCCACATAATAAGGGGGAGGGGTATTACTTTTTATAATATTATATATATATAAATATATTATAATAATATATTATATTATATTATAATAATATATTATATTATAGAATAATCAAAGTGGGAGACAATTTCATTGAGCACGGCGTGTTATGTGTTGGAAAGTTTGTGGGTTAAAATTACATGATTGTACCCAATGGTAGAAATTACACAAAGTGACCTATTTTCCTACAATTATATAAACACACCATACGCACACACACCGATCGGGAGAGAGCGAGAGAGAGAGAAGAGAGAAAGAAAAGAGAAAGAAGAGGAGGAAAGAGAGAGGAGCCGTGGAGAATGATGGTGTAAATTGAGGTTAAAATATTTGATATTAGTCATTTGGGAGTATTGAAGTGTTGGTAAAAATATGCTTGGAATTGAGGTAACCGTGGTTATTCTTTTATATACTTGTCAAATTTATATGTATGTATATATATCTTGTTTTGTTTTGGGATATGTTATGCCTATGGAAGTGGTTTTGGAATTGTATATTTTTATTGATGAGATTGGTTGTTCTGTGAGGGTGGGTGGACGTAATTTGTACCCTGAACTCTGAGTTTTGTAGGTGGTGTATGTGCCTTGGACTCTAGGTTTGTGGGCGGAAGTTGTATCCTCGACTCTGATAAGGATGATCTATGCATCAATAATATATGGAACATATGTGAGATCTCTTATGAAATGTTTGGAAATTAAATTATGATATTCTGGAACCCTTTTTGGGAGGGAGTTTTTGTAACCGAGTCGAGAACTATTTGTGAAAGGTTTTATATGAAAGGATATATTTTAATTACCATGTATTTACAACTGTATGTTCTCGATCTTGGTTTGCATGTATATTTCGAATAACCAATGGTTCTTTGGGATCTTTGGATCTTACGGTTATTTTGTTTATTTTTTTTTCGGGTGATTAATTTAGTAGGGAAACAAGGGAAGGCACATAGGAGTCATGAAGACTCTTTTGTAATGTTATGTGATTTGTATTTGCCACAACCTTAAGAATTCCGCATTTTATAAACTCTGATATATTATTTTGGACTTAATTTGGTCTGTATAAATGGATTATTACTTTTTGGACCTATTGTAAATAAGTATTTTTATGTTGGAAAAGAGGATGTTTCATTTAGAATGATGAATGCAAATATTCAAGTACCTGATTTTTTTTAGTTGTATTTGACTTGACCTATCTTTAATTTCAGGATGTTATGTTTTCATTCAGATGCATATATATAATTTAGTTGCTAGAATGTGGATTATTTTGGATAGTTTGACCTGACTTATTTTTGGTTATGTTATATTTTTATGTGAATTTCACAATGTCTGCTGATTTGATTGGATAAAAATCATTTATATATGTGAGGATGCCACTTGTTTCTTTTGTTTTATTTGCATCTCATTGTTCATTTTCTTTTTTATTCTAACCTATTTCTCTTTCACGTATAGAAGTCTATTCCCACAAATTAGTAAAAAAATATGTCCAGTGAAAAACATGTGAAAAATGTTATGAATCCTTTCTACCAATAGCTTTTCACAAAAAGTATCATAGTAATTCTAAATATTCATGACTCATGAGAGTTCAATATCAGTTCATATAAACTGTACTTCAACTGGTTTTGAACCAACTTCATGTTATGAGCTTCTGTTGAAGTCATTAGCTGTATAGCTAATATATTCCTCTATATGTCACCAATGGCCATTAAGTCTAGTGGTAATATAGTGGTATGATCATGGTTATCAAAATCGCCGATCCATCTCGTAAGATCGACGATTTCACAATTTTCTGGGAGGAAAACAATATGGATCGCAGGCAGGATTGGATTGGAGCAAGATTATGTGGGATCACCGCGCGAGAATCGTGTAGTCGTTGAAGATTGTCGATCCGCAGTGGGTGACCCGATCGAACAAACCGTGTACCCCGCCCACTACCCGAGATTTGACCCGTTTCAGCCCATTTGAAAACCCTAAATTGACTCGCCTCGATTGTTTTCTCTGCTGCGACCATCATCCACAATCAACCACCATCATTCACGATCATCTACGGCGGCATCTTCGGATCACTCCACAGTCTTGCGTCGGCATCTTCGGTTCCGGGAGCTCTCCCGCGGTTGGCGTCCATCTCTCGATCTCTCTCAGTAGTTGCGGCTTGCATTGCACATTTGCAGGTCATCATTACTCCTCTCCTCTCTTCTCTCGAGTCTCTATCATCTCTCCTCTGTTTATTGTTTTGCAGACTTTTTTTTTTTAAAAAAAAATTATTAATCAATTAAATCTTCAGCCCCCTCAAGCTGAAATTTTTTTATTAATCAAATTATTAGAATGCTGCTCATATAAATATTAGATTGTGGTATCCATATTTGATATTAGAATGATGCTCTTTATAATTGTTGTTGATGTTGGTGCCAATATTAGATTGTTCATTGTTCAGTTCTTCATTTTGCTCTTTATTTCTATTTTGTCTTATTATATTGTGGTGGTTTAGCATTTGGAAAATGGCTTATAGTCTTGGTGCGGTGATGATGCTATTGCTACCTCCTCTAGTAGAGGAATTAAATTGAAAAATGCTACTGGAAGTAGGTCTAACCTGGGATGGAAGCATGGTGTTGAAGTTGATGGAAGTGGGAGAAAAATTCAATGCAATTATTGCAAGAAGACAATAACAGGAGGTGTTTACCGATTCAAGCACCATTTGGTGGGAACACAAAAAGATGTGGGGGCTTGTAGCTCTGTTCCAGAGAAAGTGAGAAAAGAAATCTTTGAAATTGTATCGTCTTTACAAGAGAGATTGATGAAGAAATCAACCACATCCACAGAAGTTGATGATGGTGATGAACTTGGTGGAAAAAGAAAACAGAGTGAAGAGCATGGTGGGCATGATAAAAATATTTTTTTAAAAAAGGGGAGTGAGCGCTCAAGCTACAATAAATAACATCTTCAAGAAGAATTTGAGAGAGGAAGCATGTGAAGACATTGCCTCTTTTTTCTACAATAATGCTATTCCATTCCATGTGGCAAAGACAGAGGAATTCTATAAAATGTTTGAATCAGTTGCAAAACATGGATTCAAGCCACCATCCTACCATGAGATCAGAGTTAAATATTTGAAGAAAAAATATGACTCAACAATGCAGGATATTGAAGAACATAAAGCTTATTGGAGGAAATTTGGATGCTCAATAATGACGGATGGGTGGATGACAAAAGGAGGAAGACAATCATAAATTTCTTAGTGAACAGCCCTAAAGGAACTATTTTCCTCAAGTCTATTGATGCATCTGACATATCTAAGACTGCAGATAAAATCTTTAAGATGATTGATGATGTTGTTGAAGAGGTTGGTGAAGAACATGTTATTCAAGTGACAACGGATAATGCAGCAAATTACAAAGCTGCAGGAGAGATCGATGTTAATGGAGAAAAGAAAGAGATTGTATTGGACAACTTGTGCAGCACATTGCATTGATTTAATGTTGGAGGATTTGGAAAAGAAGATATCAATTCACCATGATACTTGAAGATGAAATATCACCTAGAGGGGGGGTGAATAGGTGATTATAAAATTCTTTCGCTAATTGCTCAAGAACACTTAAACAGAGAAGGAGAGAAGAACAATGAACACAAGAGATTATACTGGTTCGGTCCAACTCTTGACCTACGTTCAGTCCCCAGAAACACTCTAGGATTTCACTATCTCGAAACTTGATTACACACTCTGTAACTCTCGAGTAATCCTCTCACTAGGACTTACTCCTCTTTACAAGCTGTAACCAAATAACCACAAACACAATTAAACACTCTGTACTCGAGATAATCCTTTCGCTAGGACTCACTCCCCCTTACAAGTTGTAATTATACACCCACACTTAAGGTTCCACAACCTTAAGATTTAACTGATAAACAAATACTCAAATAGTGTTTAACTCCTCACTGAGTAAATAAATGATAAACACTGAAGTACAAGAATATCCGAAGATATTAAATGAAAATAATGAAACGGAAGATTGCAATAATATCGAATTGAATGCACAATGTTTCGGTAGTTGGCGAATTCAATGCTTCTGGAATTTATAGTTGTTGTCATTAATGACTGTTGGAGAAGCTTGAAGATTATCCATTGTGACTCTTCAAAACTAGCTGTTAGATACGAAGCTTTGATAATCACATTCGTCGTTTAATTGTTCAGCTGTAATTGTGCTATCACGACATTCTCTGTTTTTCCTGTTGTGAGATAGCATTTATTGCTTGATTGGAACGTCAATAAACACTTTAGAGTGATCAGAGGAATGGTTTCTGTGAATATGGCTTGTTTAGGAAATAGCATTAAATGCTCTCTAACACAAATTGCTTTATTGCAATTTGTTGTTAATCCAAGATATAATTATCTGAAACTCATTAACAAATAGGTTAAAAGAATTTAGGAATAGTAATGAGTGTAGATATGGAGTAATGAAATCACAAGCATTGATTTTCAGTTTCCGCACACGATGATTTTCAAATATGATAAAGTTAACTTCAAGTTAAAAACAATGTCAACTTGAAATAAGAAGTTAACTTGATATTCACTTGAAAGTTAACTTGCCATTGAAAAAGTCAAACACGATAGATATGAGAGGAGAACAATGTTTAACTTCAAGTTAATATAATGTTAACTTGATATAAGAAGTTAACTTGATATATTACCAGAAATTTAACTTGATGTATGGAGAAAGTTAAACCCATAAGTGTAAAAGGAATGATACACTTAGTTGTTTTGGAGGCAATAAGTGATTTAACTTCAAGTTATACTTTAAAATAAAGTTAACTTGATATTGGCCAAAGTCAAAAACGATAACTCCAAGCCTTTGACAAAGTTTACTTGAAATAAGAAGTTGACTTGATATTGGCAAAAATGATAACTTCATTTAAAGACAAAGTTAACTTGAAATAAGAAGTTAACTTGATATTGGCTTGCCAAGTCAAAAATGATAACTTCAAGTTTTTGAGTTTAAAGACAAAGTTAACTTGAAATAAGAAGTTAACTTGATAACTTGAGCTTTAAACAAAAGTTGACTTGAGTCATTTAATATCTAACTTGGAGTTAAAAACGATATGCTCTTCAAACATAGTTCAGAAAGACACATTACCTTGAGTCAATCAATTTTTAACTTCAAGTTAAAAAAATAGATTCGGGCGCGAAAGAGAATATTTAAATTTTAAGCGCAGTTAACTTGAGGTAGGGCAAAACTGACTTCAAGTTAAGATTCTAATCAAAGCTTTATTAAAAAGTATTGACTCAATATTCCTTTACAAAAACATCAAGTTACTATAAGATAGAAAATTCACAATGAATTTACTTTGAGATTAATTATAATTGTTATCATCAAAACAAGGGAACTAACAATACTATTCTAATGGGGGAAAAATCACAGCCTACATTTATTCAAGAACTGCTTTGATTACTTTATTGCACCACTTCACTAAAGGAAAATATTTGGTGAGACCAGCCCTCACTCACTTTGCCACATCTTACCTAACTTTGGGGTGCCTCCATGATAACAAAAGAGCATTGATTCGGATGTTTACCTCCAAAGAGTGGAAGTCTAGCCGGTTTGCAAAGACAAAGGATGGGAAGCTTATAGAAGATGTGGTTTTGGACAAGGCTTTTTGGAAAGATATTGTTACTTGCTTGAAGGGTACTTATCCTTTGGTCGGGGTACTGTATGGTTGATTCAGATGTGAAGCCAGCTATGGGCTTCATATATGAGGAGATTGATCGGGCTAAAGAGAGAATTGCTCAAGCTTTCAACAACGTAGAGAGAGGGTAAATTATCAAGTTTGATTTTAAATTTTAAAATCACAACCTAGTTTTGTTCTCTACAGTAATTCATTTTTTTTTTATTCTTTAGTTATTTGCCTTTGTGGGACGTCATTGATCATAGATGGGACAAGCAACTTCATCGTCCTTTGCATGTTGTAGGCTATTACCTTAACCCGCAATTACATTATAATTCTTCATTTAAGGCCGATATTGAAGTGAAACGTGGATTATATGATTGCATGGATAGGATGGGGGAGGATATAGAAGAAATGTCTAAGATTGATACTCAACTTGAAGATTTCAAGTATCAAAGGAAGCTTTTTGGTAGACCAATAGCCAAGAAAGCAATTGACACAAAAGCTCCAGCAGGATGGTGGGAGTCGTATGGGGATGAACATCAGGAGCTCCAACAATTTGCTATTCGTGTTTTGAGCTTGACATGCGGTACTCTCTGGTTATGAGCGTAACTAGAGTGCCTTTGAGATGGTAATTTTTCATGAATATGAAATATGAAATATATTTCATTTCAAGATTGAATTTTGTATTAATTGTTTTTTATATTTGCTTAGGTCCATACAAAGAGAAGAAATCACTTGAAACAAAAAACTATGAATGATGTTGTTTTTGTTATGGCTAATTCAAGATTGGCCAAGAAGAAGGTGGCTAGAAAAGCGAATGAGTATAATGTGTTGATGATATTTCTTCTGATGATGATTGGATTGTAGGAAATGATGGAAGTCCATCTAACATTGAAGACTTAGATGTAGACAACTTGGTGCCAACTCAAAATGAAGCCTTGGTTGAGCCTAGACCTAGCAATGGTTTGGAGTTAGAGTTACCAAATTTTGATGAAGAAGCCTTTGAAGATGGACAGGAAGATGCCATGCTAGATTATGATTGTGACTTGAATGCATTGATAGATAAGATTTGAAGTATTTTGTTTTGGTTTTGGTGATTTGATATTTTGTATTTGTGGCTCAAGTTGATGCTTTGAATTGTCTTTTAGGACTCATTAAATGTTATTTTTAATGCTATATATTTTTACTTGAAGATTGAATTGTCTTTTAGGATTAAGTTGTGAGTTAAATGTTATTTTATATCCATATATATTTTTTATTATTACTAAAATTAAAAAAGTAAGATCTTTATGATCTGTGCCGATCCCACGATTTACGATCTTGCTACCTCTTTCCGATCTTAAGTAAAATCTCGATCTTGACAACCTTAGGTATGATGCTTCCTTGTAAGTGGGAAATCGCGACTTCAATTCTAATTATAACTCCGATTGTATATATATATATATATATATATATATATATATATATATATATATATATATATAAAGAACTCGGGCGGTTAGTGCCTACTGTCTTTATAACTTAAACAAATATATTCCTTTTTGCCCCATATTCACTCCTCTCTTGCAGAGATAGAGCATATTACCTTTACCAAATAAAAAACAAAAAAGAACATATTACAATATTTAATTTTTATTTACATTTTATTCTTTTGTATGATCTTTCGCTTTTTCCCTTACAAGAGTTTATAATATTTTTTTAGTATTTAATGTCCTAATTAAACAAGTACAATTCTTTTTCCTCCATATTTATTTCACTGACCAGTGTGTGTTTAGAAACCTTATTAAATTCTCGTGTATAGTTGTGCAACTACTTGTTTTCGTTTTTTGAAAAAAAATTGATGCATTAGCTCATTATTTGAGGATGTAAGATATAGTAAATTGTAAGAGTTTTGTATTAAAAAAATTTAGGAGTTTTATAATGAAACCTCAAACCTTACCATGAATATATTTCCTGCAGATTATAGATCATATAGAGGTACAATTTGCAATCCACTCTAGCAAATTTCATATAGAGGTGTATCAATTTGTTTAAAAATCAAAAAGTGCTTCTAAATACGTGAAATGATTACTTTTAAAAACTTATCGACGGGTATGGAATAAAAACATAACTAAGAGAGAAGGTACAAACCAAGATTTGACACATTTGAGCTACTTTCTTCTTTTTTAACAAAAAAAAATTATTGAAAAAGGTTATAACTTACAAGATTGGGTTTTGGAAATCCTATACTAGGACAAATTACGCCGGGACTTCGAGATTCAAACTCACCAAAGATTTTGAAAGGGATGTGTTCTGGTGTGGAACCAGATGTCTAACCCGATATGGGCTAGTACTTTGATCTTGGATCTACTGGCCCTGCCAGAGTATCTATGGGCAGATATCCGGGAGAGCGAATGACCACTGTACACAAGGTAGGCTTTCGCCAATAGAGGGGTGCAGTGTGTGTACAGTGTGGCAGAATGTAAACTAGTTCAGAGTTAGAACCTGTGTACCTTAGATTTATGCCCTTGTATATATAGGGTATGCATTGATATCGTAACTGCATGATCTATCTTATCTCTTGATTGTAGATATGATAGATTCTCCATGATTGTAGGCATATACGAAATATATGATATATTTCGTATTGGGCCGTCTAGGCATTTGGGCCGTTATGCCGGACCGTGTGAGTTGCCCCAGCTCGGTAGTTCAAGCGTTTGATCTGCCGAGATGTATCACGCTCTGGTACTTTCTGTCCGAGGTGCAATACTGAGATAGGCTATACCCGTCGGCCTAGCATGTCAGATTTTTGATTTATTTGGGCTTGACCTAGGGATGGCGCCTAGGGCCTACGTACCCTGTAAAGGGATCAAAGCCACCGTAGTTCGAGATATCGCTAATCCTTTAGCCGAATGGCGTTTGGTGAAGTCCTGAGCCAGTTCACTATTAGCATCGGCCACGGTAGTTACGTTCTCCAGAATCCAAGGTCCGAGCTCAGGATCCGAGATCATGCATGGGGGTTGGCTGAGTCCGTGATATTGCCGAGATATTTCTATTTTCGAGGAACTTTATCCCTGGGGCCGGGGTCTGAAGATAAGACCCAAAGTTCTAGCGTGTTTCTAGGTCAAAAAACCTTCTGCCTTCTCCATCATTGCCCCCTGCCATGTGGCGCCCGTGGACTGGCGAGGGATTTTAACCGCCCTGCTTCGCCTTCTTTGGATTTCGTGCGCATTTAATGCTCTCAGCGTACGTCACACGTCATACTTACTTTTCCCATTTTACCCCATTGTTTGAACTTTTGCTTTACTTTTCCCTTCGTTACCCACATTTTCTTTCACTTTCCAATCATTTGACATTTTCGCTTTCTCTATCTTTCTCTATTCTCCGATACGACACTTTCGCCGCGACAAAGCTTCATTTGATCCTATCTCAATTCTTCCTGCATTCCGTCTTATCAGGTACTGTTCTTTCTTCTTATCTACTTACTGTATTGCGACTTTGGTAGCTTTGATCATTCATCCCTGTTTTTCTTCTGTGTAATTTCTGTTTGGTTTGTTCCGGTGAGTTCTAGTGATAGCTTTTGGGTCATCGTGGGGTTCTGAGTTTCTTCCCTTAGGTGTATGTCCCTTTTTGTTAGAATATCCCCTTTGACTTCTCCTGCGTCTCATCCCCTTTTGTACCTGTTCTAGGTTTCTACTCTGTGTTTTGATGGATAGGAATAATCCTTCGTCATTTTCAAACCCATCTCTCACCCCAGAAGATGAAGAAGAGGCATTACGCTCTCGTTTCCTGAGGGCCAGCCTTTGGATATTGGGGACACCTTTGCCTAAGGGGTTAGATCTAACCTTTTACTCCATGGTGGTTCAAGTAGGGGGAGTACTACGAGGTTGCGTTCCACCTCTTTTAGACGTCCAAATGCTCCTCCTTTCCAAAGCGGATTGCCGAACCCCGTAGGCCGAGATGTACCTGAAGCCATCTCGATCGAGCCTCTTAATTTCTACAAGCCCACTCCGCGCGCCAGGGTTGAATCTATGCCCGAGGGATACCTTTTTGTTGGGACTGTCTCGCCGACAACTCGTATTTTATCGCGAACGGCTGGGATTCCCTGGCAAATACTACCCTCGGCTTGTAACATCCTAATTTTTAATTTTAGGATTTATGTATAATTAAGAAATAAGTATACATATAATAAAGGTGTTTAGTATGTAATTGATGAATAATAATAATAATAAATAAGTAAATAAATCCTTATATTAAATAAAGGATTTATTTTCCAAGATTATCCAATACTTGCAATTATGAGTATTGAAGAGGATCAAGTAGGATAATGTTAATGGGCCTCACAACAACAACACAACACTCCCTACTTTTACACAACACATTAACTCCCTCAATGTACATTGTCTTTTGGCCCAACACATGAACAGCAAAAGAAAGCCATATTATTTCAACTCACGTGCCTATACTCAATTATGCAGAACCATACTCATCTATTAGCTATCTATTCCATTTCTTCATTCTTTTTCCATCGGCCCAACAACTACAAAGACCATTATCATCTTATTTTGCTCAAGCTGCAACACGTGACTAATGTATGCAACACCTCCCATTCTTTTAAAAACAGCCCAACTCACGATGGCAGCTGGAGAAAATCATATATCAGCAAACATCACGCTGATATCCGTTGCTCAGCGTCGATCACGGTGAAGAGCAGAGGAAAATCACGGAAAGGAACAGATCACGCAACACAGCCTCTCCCATGTCTCTCGAGCCCTGTGCTGTGTAATTCCCATCGGTTCATCCCCTCTTCTCCTCAGACCGGACCCCCTTAATTCATTATATACCTACTGCTCATTAGCTTACACCATTCCATCATCATTCACATTGCTTTAGCAGGAGTCCAGAGACAAGTCCGAAACTGGGTAAGGTGAAGGAGTAAAGGGGAGGGAGAGAGTTTCAACCATCTTATTTTCCTGTGTGTCTTGGCATCTAAAACAGGGGTGTTTTATCCTCATCAAAGATCACTTCTCATGAGCCAAAGTTGAAGGTAACCATCGGGTCTACTTTCCTTCTTGTTTCCATTATTTCCGGCGTGAGTTTAGAGCATGAAACCGTAGGAAATAAGCGGTGGGTTTGTTGCAATAAGAATAATGAAACAGGGGTTTGTTGTCATAAAAATAAATATACACACACATTGCAACGCATGAACCATGAAAAGAAAGAGAGAAACTTGGTGCCATGTTGTTACTGATATATTTTGCTGATGCATATAGGTATGCATATTAAACCCAAACTTGCTGTTTTATTATATATATATATATATATATATATATATATATATATATATATATATATATATATAAGGTTATTGGAGGTAGTCTTGTAGAATGAAAACTTTGGGAAATTAAGAAAAGCTTGTGTGTGCGTGGTCGTAACTGTACAAGAGTGAGAAAAAGAAGCTTTTGCAATTATGAAAATACATGTGTATATATATATGTGTGTGTGTTAAAAAAAAAAAAAAAACTTGGTGATGCATTTTTCTGTACATAAGAAACTAAGGAGAAAGATTGATAGTGTGTGTGTGTGTGTGTGTATAAATGCTATCGCTGCATGTAGGAAAGAAAAGAGGAAACTAAATACATGAATATATACAAAGGAACACGTTGCTGCACCTAATTGAAAGAAAGGAATGACAAAACTTTTTGCTCTACGTGAAAATATGTACATGCCCTGATGAATAATAAAAAGAGGAGGTTGTTGGAATGGTGTGTATGTGTGGTTAAATGTATATGTATATGAAACCCAAAGTTTTTTTTTTTACTGTACGTGGGGTGTGTGTATATATAATTGAAACCTCATGATTGAAACCAAAGTCTTATTGATGTTAACGCTTCACGTGGAGATAATTGGAAAAATGGTTATATATATATATATATAAAATAAAATGTATTTTTATGTTTTTAATATTTATTTAAAACTCCTAATTTAAAGGATAAAAATAAGCTCTGAAAGTTTAAATTAATAATAATAATAGTAAAAAAAAAAATATAGTGATAAATAATATTATTATTAGAATTTTTTTTTAAGTTATAGGAAAATTATAATCTTTAATTGTGATAATGTAGAGCCTTCTTGGAATTGGTGATTGTGCGAGTTGTGCTCTTCAAGCTAAGATTAAGCTTGGAAGTGAGGGGGTTAATTTATTTTATATGCTTGTTTTGAAATGTAAGGTATTTTTCTAAAGTCTTACTTTCATATATATTACTTGTATGTGTTTTGAAAAATTATGTGTATGTTTGTATATGAAATTATTTCAGTGAAGCAGTGTAGTTTTCCAATCTATGTATTTTAGTAAATATTATTATTGGGGTTGTTGTTGTTGTGATGGTGGAAATGTTTGTTGTGAGATGAGATATATGGAATAATAATTTAGTAAAATGTTGATGGAAATTTTAGTGTTATATTATTTATTTTGTTGTGGGATATGTTGGGTTGTGTGGAAGAGATTGAGGGTGAAATTTTTCCCATCGGCTCTCTCATTCCTGGCCCGGAATTTGAGTTGAGTGTTTTAGGCGGACACCTCCCTGTTACGGTATATCGGTGGTGGGTTTGTGGGAAAAATTTTGTACCCTGGACCCCTAAGTGGTAGCATGTGAGGGGACAGTATTCTTGAAGTGACTAGCTAACCTTGGCCGGGTATACTAGCACTGATAGGTTGTACCACGTCCAGATGATATAAGGAGGAGCAGGATGGATGAGTGGGGATGGTTAATTGTCATGGTTATTATGTATTAATTGTTTTATTTGTGGTTATTTAATTTTTGAAATTATTATTATCATTATATTATTAACAAACCTACTTCTCTGACTTACAATCCTTTCCTGCATATTTGATAAATTAATTTCGGTTACGGGGACTTTATGTCTCACCCCGTCATTATTAAATTTTTCAGGCGAGACCTCTAACCCTACTAAAGGACAAGGGAAGCAGTCAGAGGCATAGACGTCGTGAAACTGGTAGGCCTCTTTTGGTACTATTGTTGTATTGATTTATATATTGCCATCATAGGGCCCTCATATTCTTGAAATACTACATTAACCACTTTTGGATGACTATTGATTTTCCGAAGGCCTTATTTTATGCACTATCATATCATCGTGGATCCACCACTATATCTTTGTGACCACTGTCTTGTGTAGACCCTTTCTTGTGGGTTCGTGTTGTATGACTTGTGGGCTATAAAATCTTATGTTCGATAATTGTGCCCTGAGTTATGGATTTTTCTGTTGTGGGTTTGTGGGCGAAATTTGTGCCCTGGACCCCGAGGTGTGTGTATTGAAAAGGAAGGTTTCCCATAATCACCTATTAATACAAGTCTTGAGAAAACTTTATGGTTAATTGTTATCTTGTGAGAAAGGGTCTTTTCAACTTGTGAGAAAGGGTCTTTTCATGACTCCTGCCGACATAGGTCCCCCATAATTTCTACCTTGGCCGTTAACATCGGAAGTCGCCCTTCTTCTAGCATTAATATGCATGCGTCAGGTATACCCTTCAGTTACTGATCTTTGCCTTTTTTCATTTTTATTTGTTTTTAGGTCTACATAGAGTCATCCTCTTCTCAAGTTAGTGGCCGATCCGACCCCGAGGAGACGAATTCCTCTGTTCCTTCCAAAGCCCTCCTTAAGCGGTTTCCCTGGGTGACATACGACGTACTCATTACTCGCTCCTTAATGACCACAACCGAGATTAATCGGATGAACCTGGGGGAGTTCGAAGGTTGTTGCCTGAGCCCTCCTGATGTTGATGAGCCCGTTTGCTCATCTAGGGCAGCCAGGTGTACTAATTTCTTTTTCTTCTATAAAGCCTACTTGTCACGGCTCGGTATTCGTTTCCCGTTTACCGAGTTCCAAATATCTTGCCTAGATTACCTTCACCTGGCCCCCTCCCAACTTCATCACAATGGGTGGGCCTACATAGTGGCTTTTGAGCGATTGTGCAGCTTTTTGTTAGATCCTATTTCTTGCACGACCGCCCTCTTTTTTTATTTCTTCTGTTCTTTTACACCTCGCTCTGGTAAGGAGGCGGAGAAATTGAAGGGCTTACTTCACCGAAGTGACCCGACAGAAGCTCTTGACTGCTTTCTCAGACTCATTTAAGCACTTCAAGAACGGTTTCTTTAAGGTCGTCGCCAAACTGGGGCAGCAGCCCTGGTTTCTGAAAGGGGCCGAGGGAAAAACGGTGGAATGGAGATTCCCGTTGTATTGAACTTATGATGACCACAAGGTGACCCCCTCCTCGTACCAAGTCGCATCGGACGATCTCCTTGTCGAGGAGGTTCTATCTGTTGACCGGGCCGGTGTCATATGTTGATGCCTACGGCGGCCCGGAGAACCTGACTTATTTTATTACCGGTCCTGGCTCCAAGCCGGGATACGTCATTTGTATGAATTCTTTGCATGCTGGTGGTTTTAACGTTTTATCTTTTCCTGCTCCGTGAGCTAACCTTTTTCTTATCTTCTTATTGTAGCTCAAGGTATGGTGGGGCTGCCTCCCTATCTGTCCCACGTGAACTCTGATGGTGGGGTGCCTCCAAGGCCGGAGTCCCGCACCCGTGCTGCTATTGAGGCCGGAAGCGAGCTGCGTCTCAGGCGCAACTGTCCATAAGGGTCTGTACCTCGGCTCCAACTGAGACCTCAAATCCTCCTTCCGCCAGTCAAATTCTCTCAATGCAGAAAGGAGTTGTGGTTGAGGAGGCTCAGCCTTCTTCACAGTCTGTCCCGGCTACACCTTCTCCCCCTCCTCCTCCTACCCAACTGCCGCGGGGGTTGGCTTGGGAAAAGGGGGTCACAGAGGAACTTAGTGTTGCCTTTTTCCCTCCCCGAAGGTTCCTCGATACCGTCGTTACCCTAACTGACGCTGATGAACGTTTGGCTCACTTAGTGCAACACCGTATACTGCAAGGGGTTGGCTTGGTACAGTCGATGCTTCATTTGAAGCACCAAGTCGTAGGGATCTCGGCGAAGAAACGTCGTGCGGAAGCAGAAAGGGATCTTGCTGTGGCTGCTAAGGCTAGAATGGAGGAAGAGCTGGGGTCCGCTCAAGAGTCGGCTGGGAAGGCAGTGACAGAGCTAAAAATCATCCGGGATGATCGGCGTCAAGGAGCTCGAGCTCCTTAGCCCGAAGACCGCCCATTCCGGTGTGCGGATGCGGTGAAGACGATATAGACTCAAAGGAGGGTTTGGCCGAGGAGTGGGTGTGACCAAGGCCACCCTTGAAGACCTTCGGAAGGCGCATGCCAACCTTGTTCCTCCACCATCGTTACTACGCAAGGATGCCTTTGATATGACCTTGACCCAGATCAATTAGTGGAACCCGGATGTTGCGCTGAATCTGGGCAAGTGTCATTATCGGGCATATGTTCACGAAGGCCAATTCTATCATCCTCCTTCGAGTCCTGAAAATGCCTCAGCGTCGGAACTTGAAGGCGATGCGCAGGGAAAGGAAGAAGACGCCGAGGTCTCTCCTGAGGATCTTCCTGAGGTCTCACCTGACACTCCTTCAGTGGTCTTAACTGACGCTCCATCGGCGAGATGTACCGAGGCCGCTTCCGGCGGATATACCCGAGAAGCGAGTGGTGCCGATTCTTGAGCGACCGGGGCTTTTTTGTTTTTTTTTTTTGGGCGTCGTGCCCTTGTTTTGTATTTTGTATTAAACACTTGCCGCTTTGGTTTGACGTTTATAAATTACTTGTTCTTTTTTATTGAGCACTTTAACATGCTAATCATTTGATTTGACCGGGCTAGGGTCTTTAGTAGTGCAGATCTACGCATTTTCTTCCGACTTAACGGGGATGGTTGGTAGGGTTTTCTTGATCTAACCGCATGTGATGTTTATCTTAACGCACTATAGAGTTCGGCTCCCTGCCCGGGTTCATCACCAAGATAAGGGCAAAATGTCACATGTTTGAGCTGAGGTGTCTGTAACACAAAGCCAAACATTTTGACCTGATGAGGGTCTGCATGACAATTCATCTTCTTTATCAAGGAACGAGCGTTGACGCGTCAATTTTGTGAAGACCTTACAGGCGACTTCACATTGCTCGTAACCTAGACACATCGGCCCTAGTGTCATCCATCTAGATGTGTTAATTGAGACCGGGTTCGTGGACCTCGGTGTAAAAAACTTAAGTTATAAACAACACGCACTTGAAATAAGAACTCCACTACGGGTTCCTTCTTTAAGATAAAACTTCAAAGAGGTAATGACGTTAATGGAAAATAACCAAATGTAAATGGCATGAATTTAAATAAGGAAAAATAAACCAAGTTCAATCATAAACGACGTCCGAGCCGAGGTCTAGCTATGGTAGACCCTCAGCTTGGCGGCATTCCAGGTTCTTTTGACGAGCTTTCTTCCTAGGGTTTCAAGTATATATGCCCCGTTGCTTAGCTTTTCTTTGATACGATACGGACCTTCCCAATTTGCTGCTAGCTTGCCATCTTTGGCGTTTTTGTTTCCAATATCTGCACGTCGAAGTACTAGGTTGCCCCTGTTGAAAGAACGGGGTCTTACTTTCCGATTATACTTTGCCGCGATGAGTTGCTTGGTAGCTAGCTCCTTGCAATGCGCCTGACTCTGATCTCGTCAATTTAGTCCAGTTCGGTCCTCAAGGCATCTTCGTTTGACTTACCTCCCTCTTGAATTGCTTTAGCCTTCCTCCATGACGGAAGCCCTATCTCCACCGGGATCATCGCCTCGCATCCATAGGTCAACCAAAAGGGGGTTTCCTGGGTTGAGGTCTGCACACTAGTCCTATACCCCCATAGTATGTTGTAGAGTTGTTCGACCCAGTTGGACTCTGCATCTTGCATCCGCTTCTTTAGGCCGTCTAAGACGACTTTATTGGCTGCTTCAGCCTGGCCGTTCGATTATAGATGTTCCACTGAGGCGAAGTGCTGCATAATATCCAGATCTGACATCATAGCCTAGAACCCTTTGTCTATAAACTGGGTCCCGTTGTCCGTGACTATTTCGGCGGGATTCCGAATCGAGAGACAATATTGTGTCGAAAAAATCTTTGAATCCGTGCAGATGTGATAGAGGTTAAAGGCTTGGCTTCGATCCATTTAGTAAAGTAATCTACCGCCACTATGAGCCACCTAAATTGCCCCGGGGCTGCTTTAAACGGCCCTAGGAGATCCATTCCCCATTTGTAGAATGGCCAAGGGGCCGAGATGCCGTTTAATTCTGATGGCGGAGGCCAAATAATCTTGGCATGTTTCTGGCAACTTTCACACCTTTTGACTGCTTCCATGGCATCTATCTTCATTGTTGCCGTAATATCCGGCCCGCAAAGCTTTCCTAGCAAGGGCCTTGCCCCCGTGTGATGGCCATTCATGGCTTGATGTATCTCGGCCAACACATACTTGGCCTCGGATGAGTCTAAACATCTCATCATTGGAGAGTGTAGACCTTTCCGGTATAGCTGGTCGTCAATCATCGTGTAGACGGCGGCTTCCCGTATTAATTTCTTTGCATCAACTGAATCCTTCGGTATAATCCCTCTTTCAAGGTAATCTTCAATCGGTCTCCTCCAATCCGTAGCTGCCGAGATAATCATGACACAGCTCGGCTCAGTTAGGTTTTGCTGGATGACGGTTCAGAAGCTTCCCGGGCCCTTGGTGCTAGCGAGTTTTGCTAGGATGTCGGCTTGGGTGTTTTCTTCTCTTGGGATGTGGGTGATTATAACCTCATCGAAGTCGGAGATCACCTCCTTAGCTTTATTGAGATACTTAGCCAGTAACAGACCTTTTTTCTGATAAGTGCCCTCTATCTGTGCGGCTACAAGTTGTGAGTCGGTGAAAACCCTTACTCTCTGTGCTGCATGTTCTCTTGCTTGCAATAATCCGGCAAGTAGAGCTTCATATTCAGCCTGGTTATTCGAGGTCGGGAACTCCAATTGGAGGGAGTGTTCAATGGCGACACCTTCCGGGCTTTCAACTATGATTCCGGCTCCGCTACCCTTTGCATTTGAAGAACCATCGACATATACCTTCCATACTTTGTCTTGAACCTCATCGGTCTGTCCGTCGAGGTGAGTTCTCTCGACGAAATCTGCCAATGCTTGTGATTTGATTGCATATCGGGCCTCGTACGAGATGTCGAACTCAGACAGCTGGATGGCCCAGCTAGTTATTCTCCCTGCCAAGTCTAGTTTGTGTAATATTTGTCGGAGCGGCTGGCTTGTTCGGACAATAATCCGATGTCCCTGGAAGTAAGGTCTCAGTCTTCTTGCCGAGATAAGCAGGGCGAAAGCCACTTTTTCCAATTTCGATATTGCAATTCCGAGCTCGTAACGCCTTCGACAAAATAAGCGGGACTAGCCGGCCTCGGTTTCTCTCACTAGGCCGCACTCATTTCGCTTCTTCTCCCACGAGATAAGTATAAAAATAAGGACTCACCGGGTCGGTTTTGATAGGATGGTGGGGTCGCCAAACAGAGTTTGATCTTTTCAAATGCCGTCAATCCGTGTTCCATCCTCCTTGTGTTTCCTTCTTTAGCAACCTAAAAAATGGGAGCGCATTCTCGCCCGATCTTGGTAGAAACCTGGTTAGCGCAGGTTAGGCGGCCGGTTAATCACGCACTTCCTTCTTCATCCTCATGATCGCATGTCGAGGACGACCTTGCATTTATCCAGATTGGCTTCAATTCCTCGGTTTGTTAACATAAAACCCAGGAACTTCCCGGCTGGGACTCCAAATGCACATTTGGCCGGGTTCAAACGAATTTGGAACCTTCTCAATTTACTAAATGTCTCCTCTAGATCCTGGACATGGTTTTCCGGGTCCTTTGTCTTTACGATCATATCATCGATGTATACCTCAACGTTTTGTCCAATCGATCGGTGAATACCTTGTTTATCATCCGTTGGTAAGTTGCCCCGACATTTTTTAGACCAAAGGGCATCACGTTGTAGCTTGATGTAGTTGGCTTTGTCGATCATGAAAGCTGTCATCTCTTGATCATTCGGATGCATGGGTATTTGATTGTAACCGGAGTATGCGTCCATGAAGGATAGCAATTGAAAGCCCGACGAGTTGTCGACCAACTGATCGATGTTAGGCATTGGGTATGCGTCTTTTGGACACGCTTTATTTAAATTGGTATAATCCGTGCATACTCTTCATTTTCCACTTGGCTTTTTTACCATAACTACGTTGGAGAGCCACGCAGTGTATTGTATTTCCCTGATGAACCCGGCTTCCAAGAGTTCCTCCACGTGCTGCTCCAAAGCCTTCCGCCTGTCGGCCACTGGTTTGGACCCCGGCTGAATAGCCAGCTTGTGACAACAGAAGTTAGGATCGATGCCTGGGACTTCGGATGACGTCCATGCGAATACATCTTGATTACGCCTTAGGAATTCGATCAACCTATCTTTTAAATCTTGATTCATTGCTCCTCCGATCTTCGTTGTTTTTGAGGGATTTCCTCCGAGAATTAATTCTTCTAATTCGCCTTCCGGTTTACGGACGTGGGATTTCGGGCTCGTCCACGAGGTCGAGCTCCACCATGCTAACAGGTCATCCGTCTCTTCTGCGGTTTTCAGGATTTGTTCGCCTCTTTGAATCCGAGGTGGGGATGATGGTCCCCCTTCTCCGTCTCGAATTGTCTCGAAATAACATTGACGGGATTCCTTCTGATCTCCATTAACAACAATAACATTATTTTTGTTGCTTACCATCTTCAACTTCTGGTGCTTCGTGGATACTATCATATCCCAACTATGAATGGTTGGCCGGCCGAGTATGATATTATACGAGGAAGGGAAATCAGCAACTATGAACCTTACCTGTTTTGATTTGAACGCCTTTCTGGTTCCCAAGGTTAGTCTTAGGTCGATATATCCCTTGGGAGGTGAATGTTCCCCGTTGAAACCTATAAGGGTCGTTTTGCACGGCTCTAAATCTTCGGCATCCATCTTCATCCTTTTATAAGCATCCCAGCTAATAATGTCTTCCGAGCTCCCTGCATCGACAAAAACCCTTCTCACCCGGCATTGAGCCACGGTTGTCGTGATAACCAATCCATCTTGGTGCCCCGGCACCACGTCTTTTAGTTCTTCAGTGGTAAAGACTAATGGGGGCTGTGTCGGTTTGGTTGGATCGTCTTTGAACTTTGGGACATCCCTTACAGAAAGCACTTCTCTCAAATATTTCTTGCGCTGGCTCATCGTGTCTCCTCCTCCGCCAAAACCTCCGCTGACAACATTGCAGTGGAATTGGGCTTCTGGAAATTCTTCTTCCTCGACGGCCGTCCTGCGGGGCTTCTCATCTTTCTTTGGATTAGTGGTTGGACTTCTACTTCGGCCTCCTTGCTTACGTTTGTAATTTTTGCGCCCTTGAGTTTGTATCACGTATTGGTGTAGTTTGCCCTCTCTGATGAACCGTTCTTTGGCGTCCCTGAGTTCAAAACACTGATTCGTGGTGTGCCCCGCCCATCATGGAACGCACAAAACATGGATTGATCAGTTGTGGGATGAATTCTGGGAGGCCGAGGTCTGTCCATTCTTTTCATCTCGGTCTGAGCCACCTCCTTCCAAATCTGGGAGTGAGGGGCGTTCAAAGGGGTATATCTTTCATACCTTCCTTTTCCTTCTGGTCTTCCTTCTTGAGTGCGTACCTCTCGGTTCCAGGTACGCTGAGGAACTTCTCCTTTTGACTTACGCGGTTGTCCCTTCTCCTCGGGCGATATATTTCCCCGCTTCTCAGTTTCGACAGCATTGGCGATCTTCATATGTTCTACGTCCAAGTATTGTTTTGCTTGGGTATGAAATTCGGTGATCGTGTGGACTCGGTTCTTAAAGATATTCTTTGCCAATCAAGACGAGGGATCCAAACCATCTACAAGGCAGTGTATATGGACGTCATCAGGGAGTGAACGTACTTGCAATGCCACTTCTTTGAACCAGTCTAGATACTTCTGGAGGGTCTCCCCCTTTTTCTGCTTGATTTTACTCAACGTGAATTAGGACTTCGGCTGTTTCTTACTTGTTGCGAAATTCAACTCTAATTTTCGTCTGAGTTCCTCAAAATGATGTATCGAGTCGGCGGGTAAAGTATGAAGCCACCTCTGGGCCGGTCTGGTTAACGTTGCTGCGAAAATCCGTGAGATGACCGGGCCCTTAATTAATCGAACGAACATGCCCAACTCAAAGGTGTCGAGGTATACACGAGGGTCCTGAGTCCCATCATATTTCGGGAGATGCGTCAAATCCAAACGTTTTGGATACGAGGCAGTCGCGATCTCCTTAGAAAAAGGACCTCGGTTGAGATCGGTCAAGTGTTTCATCTTATATTCCTCAGGAGACCCCCGAGGCTGAGGTATTCTCTCGACATCTCGGTCTTCGGCTTGTGTGATCTTTTCCAAGCGTAATTTTTTCGCTGCCGATGCTGAAGGTCGAGTTCGCACTGATCCAGTTCCCTGAGAGGCCCGGCTCGTATCCGCGTTCAAGCCGGACGTCTTCGGTAGATCGGCGCTTGTATTTGGAGATGTCCTTCCGGTTTTTCCAATGAGTCTTCTCGCTCCCATTTTCCGACTAACTTCTTGAATTTGTTAAATCGATCCTCCATCATATGTTGTATTATTCTGAGATCTTCTTGGCGTTGAAGGTTACTCCGCTTTTCATGATTTTGCATGCGCCTCAGAATTGACTCCTACGTTTTCTGCAGGAGGGCGACGTCGGGATTCTGAACAAAGACCTCCGTAGCGGCTAAATTATGAGTTTTGGGGACTATAGGAGGGGAGGATGCCGTATCTGAAACGTTCCCCTCTTGGACTTCCTCCGGTGGCTGTCGAGCCTGATTATTTTGAGTAGCCTCAACCTGCTGTGGATTCCCAGGTTGAGTATTCCGACTGCAACTTCTTGTGTTTGCCATAGGTGGTCACGGGGATCGAAATTTACAGTCCCCACGGTCGGCGCCAATGTTCTGGTGTGGAACCAGATGTCTAACCCAATATGAGCTAGTACTTTGATCTTGGATCTACTGGCCCTGCCGGAGTATCTATGGGCAGATATCCGGGAAAGCGAATGACCACTGTACACAAGGTAGGCTTTCGCCAATAGAGGGGTGCAATGTGTGTACAGTGTGGCAGAATGTAAACTAGTTCAGAGTTAGAACCTGTGCACCTTAGATTTATGCCCTTGTATATATAGGGTATGCGTTGATATAGAATCGCTTATGATCTATCTTATCTCTTGATTGTAGATATGATATATTCTCCATGATTGTAGGCATATACGAAATATATGATATATTTCGTATTGGGCCATCTAGGCATTTGGCCGTTATCTTGGGACCGTAACGGGATGAATGATATCCATATAAATAGGACCAATCTTTATTGATTCAATTTAAAAATTCTTTCTTTTTTTATTCTTGTTCATCTTTTTTGAGATCCTTGGTATTACATGATTGTATGAGAATTCATTCCCCACCTCCTGTTAATTTTAATTAAGGCTCTGCCTTCATTTATACCAAAAAAAATAAAATAAAATAAAAATAAAAATACACCTTTAAACGAATGTGCGTTTGTTTGTGTTGGAATGAAACTTTTCGAATTCATTAGTTCCGCCGCTATTTTCCCTTTCCTTTTTTTACTCATGCTAAAACCTCAAATCTACATAATTCTTTACAAACTGGTCCTTATGATTAGCCCCTTTTAAAACTTGAGATGTTACAATTCTTGACAAGAAATTCAATGTTTTTGGGGAAGAAAAAAAGAAATCCTTAATTGGGCAAATTTCTGAACCTAACTTCGAAACCCAATTCCCCCCCCCCCTTTTTTTTTTTTTTTTTTTAAAAAAAAAAATCCAACTTTCCATTTAATCTATTAGAATTTCTATATAGGATCCTTAAAAAAGAAAGGAATTAGATACCGCTTAAGTACAAGATCTTGAGTTCAAGTATTATAAATAGGTAGAGAAATGTTAAAAAAGCTTTAGGAGCTGACCTTATTTGAATCCAAATTAAACGTACCAGATTATGCATGATTATAATCAAAACAGAATTAAAAGAGTAAAACAACATTAATAAAAAGCAGATGAGAAAAATTCAAGCTTATAGTGAGTCATTTGTTCTCACTACATCTTTCTCCCTTTGTACATCAACAACCTGTTCCGTTTGTTCATACAAATCATCCCTAATTTGTTCTGTTTCGTAGTACATTACATTATTTTCCTCTTGGAATTCCTCATGAATTACATCTGGTCTCTGCTCATGTCCCTCCTCCTCGCTTACTTTCCCATTTTGTTCATCCTCTTTATGTTCTTCATCCATGTCTTCATAGAATTGATTATTCTCACCTTGATCATTTACTTTTATTCTAACACGCTTTCCTTTGATGTATCGAAATTCCCACCTCGGTGGCGGATATTTTCGGTTCAACTTTTCAAACTTGTCCAGCATATCCAGCTCTTTAAAGACATTCCCAACCATGTTAACAGTTGACATGACAGGTCGGATCCCAAGCTCCTCCATGTCAGCAAATATCTACAGGAGATATAAAGAAGTAAATATCCATTATTACAAGCCTCATTATGAAGAACATGTAAAAAGACCCCATGTCATGCCTTTTGTTTTATACGACCTAGAAAGTTGGTAATCTAACCATTTAGAAAAGTATAAAGATCAGTATTTGAATAGTCTGAGGTAGAAGCAAAGGCGTGAGCCAATGGCAGAATAATTATAAGCATATGTAAACCACGTTCTGTTTATCAAAATCTTGCAAAAGAAAAATATTCAATGGCTTTAGATAAATTAAGAGAATTGCCATGTTTTAGGGGGAAGCAGACACAAGAGCTCTGATAACATAATCAGTGGACATAGTTATATCAAGAATTTTAATACTTCTGGACTAGAATAAAAGGAATTTTAATGGAAGAAAGGCACCCGTAATCCTTCTTAAAATAAAAGGCACGCACGCACCAGTCCCATGGAGCAGTTATGATAGGGCAAGATGGAAGCTTGATAAAATGGAGAGCTCGACATAAGTACATCTAATATGATATTGGATGAGATTGAAACTGCATTGAACCCTGTAAGAAAGCAGATTGAGGATCCCACAGGGGGTAAGAAACTTCAACTCTAGCTACACATGGAGGAATCCGGTAAGAAACTTCAACTCTAGCTACACATGGAGGAATCCCTACCTTTAATGCAGTTGACAAGCAGAGCATCCGGGGAGGGGTGTGAACTGTGAAAGATGCGGTGCCGAAAAGGAAGACATAATCAATGTATTAGAGGGCTGTCCTAAGGCAATTAGAAATCGGAGAGCAGTAGACTCGAGAACGTGTACTATTTCCTACCTACCAATTATAAGCAATAGTCCCACTTCAACTAGATCACATGAGCAAGGACAGCCGGTAAAGAAGGTTGGGAAATTAGGCTTGGGATCGTATGCTTGCTACTTTGTACACTGAGGAATAAAGCCTTGCTTGAATATAGCTTCACATACATGGAGGGATAAATCCTTGTTTGAATATAGCTTCACATGTCTGATGAACCCACAGAGAGAGATCATGTAGATTGTAGAGGGAACGAAAGCAAATGGAGGAAATGAGAGCACTTGAAATTGGGTGGAAATTTGCGAAAAAACGATAGCATAAACTCACCAGGATGAATCAGCAAGAGGATTGCATGGTGAGGCAGGATGTGGAGGTCTTGCATGGAGCAATAAACACATGGATTATAGGTTTCAATCACAGGTAACGGATAAGTGATACCACCTGCTGTTATGGGATTACTTAATGGAATAGAACTATGCTGGAAATTGGGGATGAAACAATTAATCACTGAAAGTAATTCCTTGGTGAAGATGAAGGAATTAGAAGAGAAGCACATCTCATTGTTGAGATGTACTCTTCTTTTGGACAGAATCAAGGAATGGACTGAGAAACTGGCAGGTCACAAATAATTAAGAGACAGTAACTCATACAAGGATCGGCTGGCCACAACTAGCATAAAAGAAGATTGGGGGATTCATCTTCTGGCTTTGCCCCCAAACTGGCGCATACTTGGAGGCCACACAAAACAACAACGTAGTTTTATTTGTTTTTCAGCTCTCCCCTCCAAAAACAAAATACAAAAAAGAAAAAGAAAATCATGGAAAATGGTGGTGGAGAACTGAGTGACAATACCTCAAACACCTTGTTTTGCATTCCCCTCTTATAGTAGATGGAAATCATTTTATCGAAGAACCTACGAGGCAAGCTTTCCATGTTCTGCATTAACAATTTTGTCCAAAGTTCTTCAGCTTCATCCAATCTGTCATCCTCTGCTAAGGCATTGAGTAATGTGAAATAGCTTCCCATTGTCCTTCCTTGACCTTTGCTTAACATCCATTTTGTCACCTACAATGCCATACGTCATTTTGTTGAAAAACAAACACCTCAGAGGATGCCCACAGATTGGAAATAGGAGATAGGACCCATAAAAGCATGATAAGAATATGAAATGAAAACAGCAATCTGACCAAAGAAAAAAATGTATTATATGGATGCAATTGAATAGATCGATCAAATTCAAATTGACATAGCATGAAACCTATATGTTGAAAACAACATCAAAGAAAATGAAATTTCAGACAAAAAAACTCTCAATTTTAGAGATATCTAAAACACCCACTAGATCTATGCATTACCATTTAGACTTAGAATCACAAAAATACAATAATATTTTAAGAAAAGGAAATTGTCCTGTTTTATAAAAATAACTGTATAACCCGCTTCCAATCTTGTTGTTCTTCAAGAGTTTTAAGTGCCTTCTTTACTGTAATAAGAGGGAACTCTAAGTCCCAAGCAACAAAGGAATCCAGAACACCATAAACTTCCTCTTTGACATTCGACAGTTCCTTAATCTACAGAAGAACCGTAAGAGACATCACATTTCCAGAAATGCAAGACTTCAAATAAACTTTATGATTACAAGTCAAGAGGACTTTAACTTTTTTGCACAGAACAAATTTGCAGCCGTCACATCTATCCCATGCTCAACATAACTGGACTTGAACAGAGGATGACAATGAAGAACTTACATTTTGAACAAGCTTGGCAGCCTTGGAAATTGTCCCAATTTTCCTTTTGGTTTTCCACACTCGAGGATATCTTGGTCTTGGACCTTTTGCAGCACATACCTGATAAAGAAAAGGTAACCGATATCAAAGGTAAGGAATTGTTTCATTGCACATAGAAGTATAGAACACTTAGAGTTTCAATAAATATTTCACTCAGAAAATCTTCGGATTTCACATGCCATCCTTGTACTATAAACAGAATAAGAAAAATATTATATGAACTGGAGGAAGATTCAGCATGCAGAAAAAATGAGAAACAGTTAACTTCGCTTTTAGCCATAGATATCAGGATCTTACCACTGTGATTTGCGTACTTCTCGGAATTTTAACAGCTTCAAATGTTTTAATAATAGAAAGAGGTGAGTCTGTCAGTGAAAGCATCCTGAGAAACCCTAAAACAGGAAAACAAAACAAAATCAGCATATAAAGCAACCTACAGGAATGTCACCAAGATCAGGAACATGCTGCGCACATTCATAGCAAAAGTTTCTATTTTTAACAAAGAAGATTTCATTTTGGACTTTAAAGTTTGTGAGATCTGGTACCTTTAAGGATGCTTCCTGAAAGGATTGAATCCATCTTGCTGCTTCTTCAGGGCGGCTTGCTCCTAACTATAACATTCACCTTGCATGATTTAGCATTAAAATTTCAAATAATTTTTTTCCCTAATAATGATCTCACCTTTAATTGATCACAGTGATTTGAAGTATTGTAAAGAGTAAATATAAAGAGTACCTGCAATTTGTGCAAGGAATTACTATTAAGCATATGTCATTGGTGCATATTGATTGGAACATAAAGCTGAGACAAATATTAACATTGAACCACAAAGAAATTGTGCTTATACTTTTCTGTTAATGCTTTCCCTCCCATTGTCTGAACTCTCGGTCTGCGGAAATCGGCCGAGCCCAGCGATTCAGACCTCTGGTGCTTCCTCTCCTTGAACATCCCACAGGCCAGATCGTCCCAACAGCAAACCACATCTGTGCATGAAACCAAATAAGATTGGGTGAATGGGCTTCGACAGGAAAAATTAGAGGGAAGGGGAGAGGGATGCAAACCTTAAATTGAAAGATTGAAAGAAAAAGAACACATGGAAAGAGGAGGGAATTTCAAAATTCAAAATGAAAATGCTAACCAGTGCACGAAGCCGCTGAGCCACACTGTTGAGCCATTACTGTTGAAATGAATAGTGATTTGTGAGAAGAGAAACAGTGCATGGCTTATTATGCTATTCCTGTTAACTGCAGCGAGAAATCGAGAATAATTTATAAAGATGTTTAATTTTGCCAGAGAATGAAAGTTCGTCTTCAGCGCTCGTGATCTGGCAGCAGCGGCGCTTCTGCAGTGAGGCTGAACGCAGTAAGGTTCTGATTTATGAAAGCAGCAACAAGGCTCCTAATTTGCCAAATTAGGGTTCTGAAATTGTTTTAATTCAAATTTATGGCTTCAAGTACTTGGGCTTTTTTACTGATATAATGCGATAGATATCAGAGATCTACACCACCAAGACGAGTGCAGCAGCCAGCGATCTGAAACGCGCGATACCACATATCCTACGAGTTAGCCGTCGATCCCATCGATCCGAAGCAATATGCGATTTTTTAAAAGCGCTGGATCGTTTGGTTTCAAGAAATCGCCGGATCGTCCGTTCCTACGATTTAAATCGCGCGTTCCTAAGTAAATACATAGGCATCGAAAGAGTAAATACTATACATCTTACAGCAGATTCCTCTGTTTCTAAATCCAGCTATGCTTTTCAATCTCAAGAAAGAAGAAAATTACTCACTGACAAGGATCTTATTGTGCATCAAACTGGTTCAAATATGCATATAAATTTAGCAGATAACACAACCTTTAGGATCTTCTTCCATACTTCTGGCATAATAAGTAGGATGTCGAGGATAGTAGTATTCTGGTTTAATCTGATCCTGATAATAGTTCTGATAGGCTTTAACAAGATCAGCGAGTTGGTCCTTTTCGTCTTCCTTCTTCTCTTCCTTCTTCTCTTCTTCCTTTTCGTCTTTCTTCTTCTCTTCTTCCTTTTCTTTCTTCTTGTCTTCTTTCTCTTCTTCCACAGAAACTATCTCCGTGCGACACAATGTCCTCAGCTTACCCACTATGCTCTCAGAGTCGATGTCGCCTATTATGGTTAATTTCTTGTCTTTCATATTCATAGACACAGACTCAACCCCTGCATAAAATTAAAAAGACCCATTAATCTTTCTGGATTTTCTGATCTAGGGTTGATTTTAAACGAGGAAGAAGATTGTGGTGAAAAAATAGAACAGATTTGGTAAATTACCTGGAAGCCCAGATACACCTTTCATGACTTTCCTCTTGATTGAGTCGTCGTGTAATTCAATCTTGAGAATAATTTTCTGTGGAAACAGAGAGAGAGGAAATTGAATCAGAAAAATCTGCGCATATATGAAGGAGATTAGTAATTAAGAGAACTTGGAGAGAAATTCTCACCTTCATGATGTTTAGCTGATGAAATATTGATGGCGGATTTAGAGAGACAGAGAGATCAGGGAGAGAGAGGTGGAGGATTGGGGCTTGGCTTCTCTCCGCTGCCTCCTACTACTTTAAACGGTTTCGTTTTATGTGTGGGACGAATGAAGAAGTATCACTATTTTTAAAAAAGCAAAATACATTGGGGGCCGAGGTCTTGGAGCTGGGCCCACCAAATGACGTCACCAATGAAACAAATATTCAGCTTTCCTTCCTATTTTTTTTTTTTTCCCTGTTTCCATGTAATTTCTAAAACATGTGTAAACTGTAAAGAAGATGCTCCATATATTGTGGTAAATTATTTGTTAGGTTTGGATGAAAATTTACCACGTATGTCTTTATTTTTTTTATTTTTTATTTTTGCTGTAAAATGATGTATTCTGAAATTTTTAACCAATCTTAGGTATCGGGCAGATTGAAAATTATATGAATAATTGGGCTATTGGTAATTCAATATTTATGGGTGTAAAAGTAATTTGAATAGTACTTTTTTAAAGAATTATTAATTAAATTACAATCAAAATTGAAATAATTTTTGCCAAAGAAATTGAAATAATTTTAATAATATAAGAGGTTCTAAAACTTTGTCACATGCAAATCTCTTGTGAAGTAAAAAAAGGTACATCTTTTTATGGGACGGATTGAATATATATCATTTCTATAAATAATGAAATAATATCTGCAAAAAAATAAGAAATAATTTAGTTCATACTCCTCTCGTCCTTAATATAAGACATATTTATTTAACTTAATTAGATTTAAAAAGTTAATTAAATTAATTAAGGAAAAATATTTCTCCAAATTACCCCTAAAACTACGTCGTTTTTTGAATTAATGAAAGGTATGTTTGTAATTTTATGTGAATTAATGAAGGACGTTTGATACAATTTATATAATAAAAAAATAAACAAAATTACTGAAAACACCATTCATTAATCCAAAACGATGTAGTTTTGGGGGTCACTAGAGAAAAACTTATCTTCGGTGACTGGAAAAATTCTTTACCCATTAATTAATATGACATATAATTTAAAGATCCTATCACTTTCTTTAATTCCTCGTTTCCTCCCATCTATGCTTATTGGTGTGGAAGTATTAAAAAAAATTGACAAATGCGAAAATTATATTTTATATTTACGATCAAGATCAACACTCCGGATATATCTTATATTAAAGACATGAGAGAGTAACATAAAAGCATATAAGATTTTGAAATAATAAAACTTAAACAATTGTGAAAAAAGATGTAACTTTTTACTTCACAAGAGATTTGCATGTTCCAAATGTTTTAGAACCTCTCATATTATTAAAATTATTTCAATTTTGATTGTAATTTAATTAATAATTCTTTAAAAAAGTACTATTCAAATTATTTTATACACCAATAAATATTGAATTACCAATAGCCCAATTATTCATATAATTTTCAATCGCCCAAGATACCTAAGATTGGTTAAAAATTTCAAATGACATCATTTTGACCAAAAAAAAAAAAAAGAAGAAGAAAGAAATTAAAAGATATACGGGGTAAATTTTCATCCAAACCTAACAAATAATTTGCCACAATATATGGAGCATCTTCTTTATAGTTTACACATGTTTTAGAAATTACATGGAAACAAGGAAAAACAAATAGGAAGGAAAGCTGAATATTTGTTTCATTGGTGACGTCATTTTGTGGGCCCAGCTCCAAGACCTCGCCCCAATGTATTTTGCTTTTGAAAAACAGTGATACCTCTTCATTCATCCCACACATAAAACGAAACCGTTTAAAGTAGAGGATGGCAGCGGATAGGAGGAGGCAGCGGAGAGAAGCCAAGCCCGGAGGGTTGAAGCGATGGGGTGAGCATATGGGTGAAGGTGAAGGGATTTATAGTGGAAAAAGAGGGGAAAGAAGGAGAGAGGAAGGAGAGCGGATCAAGACAAGTCAAGGCCCATTTTTGTGGTCTACGGTCGCAAGACGCGGTCGTACGGAAGAAGAGCGTGAGTGTATGCTCCACGCCACTATTACAACGGGCCTCACGCGGAAATTGAATGGCTTGGAATTTTATTTTTATTTTTATTTTTATTTTGCTAAAAGTGAAGGTTTTGGAGGGGTTCGGCATCAGTCCCCCACTAAGGCCAGGGCACGGCCCCGGGCTCTTTGAGCACTTAATGGGGACTTACGAGATCGCCTACCAAAGGAGCTCCAGCGACGACAGCGGGGATCGAACACACATCCCTTTGAGACTTGCATAAATCCCTTACCATCTATGCCAACTCACTTTGGTTCATACAGATTTTTCCTCAATAAAAATCTGTGTGAATAATGGGCCTCACGCGGAAACTGAACTGTGTGAATAATTGGAATGATAGGGGCTGCTGGGTGAGGCCCGCGCGATTTTTTTGAGTGCTCGTGGACGTTTTATTTTATATTTTTCTCCTAGATGACTCTAGAAAGTACCTAGTTATATGTACATTTATACACATCTATTTACCGTGTGCGCGCCAAAGCTGCTCAATATGAACCATGGTATATATTTAGCACAATAAAGATGAGATTTTTGGTATATATTTATAATTATTCGAACTTTTTATAAGTAATGGATGTTATGAAATGCGCATATTTGATATTTGATATGATTTTTGGAGACTTCAATCCATCGACTTATGCAACTTTGTTTGAATTTGGAAAATGTATGTTTGATTGAGAAGTTGTTCCAATCGGACTTATGGATCAAAAGTAATTTATTTGAAAAGTTACTTTGGGGAGATTTTGTTCCAATTGGACTTATGGACCAAGATCATGAGGTACTTTTTTAGTACCTTTCAATTTCTTGAAATATATTTTTAATACCATTCATTACTCTAAAAAATATTTTAGGGTAGTGAATGGTACTATAATTAATTTTTTCAAGATCCTAAAATAACTTATCATGATCATAAAGTATTTTTTTAGTATCGTTCAGTATCCTGAAATATATTTTTAGCGCCATTCAATATCTTCAAAATTATTTTAGTATACTAACTAGTATTAAAAATAGTTTTTTCAAGATTAAACACACATATAGGATTATGGGCCCAAAGGGCTGAGGCCCAAGGTCATTTGTACATATCACACTTTATCATTTATTTGTGTAAATGTATTCTGTAACCCTAGTATCATTGATCTATAAATATACAAGGAGGCTGCCATTTACTGTGCGCCTATTACAGAAACCTCTACCAATATATAAAGTTTATCTTGGTATCAGAGCACATAAAGGCAACACTGCCATGGCTGAAAAATCAACAGCAGATTCCTCTGCCCTCTCCCAGTCTCTCGTCTCGCGCCACTCGCCCAAGGTAGCCTCCACCAACAACAGTGGCATAAACCAAGTTTGCTCCATCAAGCTGGATGGAACAAACTTCCTTATCTGGCAGACTCATGTTCTTCCTGTCATCAAAGGCCATAAGCTAGAAGGATTCATCAATGGGACTAAAATGTGTCCCACACCTTTCATAAATGAAAATGGTGCTATGAAACCTAACCCAGACCTTGAAGATTGGGTTGCAACAGATCAGTTGCTCTTTGGCTGGCTCTTAAACACTATGAGCCTTGAAGTTGCATCACAAATGGTTGCTGTCTCCACTTCGCCGGACTTTGGGAAGCTCGCAAAAAGATAGTGGAGCTCAAACCAAGTCTAGAGTTCTTATGCTAAAATCTGATTTTCAAAGAACCGAGAAAAGGTAACATGAAAATGATCGAATACTGTCCAAAATGAAAAGTCTCTCGAACAACTTGTCAGCAGGAGCTCGTCTCTCCATCGATTTGATCATCCAAGTTCTTATTTGGTTTAGATGCTGATTACAACCCCATTGTAGTTCAGCTTAGCAGAGAATCAAGTGACCTCACCTAGATTGATTTTCAGTCCTCTTTACTGACATATGAGAGCAGAATGGATCAGTTGAACCAGCTAGCAAATCTATCAGTTTCAACCAACTTTGTCAACTACACAAAGACTGAAAACTACTCACCACGAGGCAGTGGGCGTGGAAATAGAAGAGGAGGTCGCTGGAATCGAACCAACAGGGGCAGACGTGGTCATTACAACAATGGTCGTGGTAATCACACTCAATATGGTGAAGGGCCTCCTAAATGTCAACTATGTGATCATGTTGGACACATGTTGAAACATGCTTCTATCGTTTTGATGTAAATTTTGTCAAAACCAACAAGAAAACTAATAATGCTTCTAGTTCTACATCTCGATTTTGCAGCTTATTGGGCTACCCTAAACTATTGATGATGATGCATGGTACATGGACGGAGCAACTTGTCATGTGACTAATGATGCAAACAAAGATTGAAACTCCTACTCCCTTTTCGGTAAGATTAGAATTATAGTTGGAAATGGTGACAAAGTTAATGTTGAAAAAGTTGGGTCATCTACGTGTCTAATGTTCCTAACAAGACAAAGAAACTAAATGATGTTTTATACTCTCCCGGAATCACTAAGAATGCTTTAGTGTTTATAAAGTTGCTGGTGACAATAATGCTGATGTTGTGTTTAATAAACGTGGATTCACTGTGAAGGAACAAGCAACAGGTCAGATAATTCTGAAGGGAGTACCAACTCAAGAAGGAATGTTTAAAGTCTCAAAACAGAGAGTAGATGGAAGCATGGATCTGGTTTTTATTGCTGAGCAAGAAGCTGATCATTCAGTACAGTTAAAGCATTCTATTAGGAATTTATGGCACTGTAGACTTGGTCATCCTAATGACAAAGTACTAAGTCAAGTTATTAGCAATTGTAATTTGAACATTCCGCAAAGAATGAAAAAGTTACCTTTTGTGAACCCTGCAAATTTAGCAAATCCCATTCACTTCCCTTTAAACTCTCTCAATCTCATGCTTCTAAACCCCTTGAATTGATACATACCGATTTGTGGGGTCCTGCACCAAAGGCATCTGTTAATGGTTTCAGATACTATGTTTTATTTCTTGATGATTACAGCCGTTATTCATGGATTTTTCCTCTTAAAACCAAAGATGAAGCACTACCAATGTTTGTTCAATTCAAAACATTTGCAGAAAGACAGTTTGACAGTAAAATCAAAATACTTCAAAGTGATTGGGGAGGAGAGTATAGAAGTTTTTCAAAAACTCTTCAAGAAGCAGGTATACAGTTCAGACACTCCTGTCCACACACATCAGCTCAAAATGGAAGGGCTAAAAGAAAGCACAGGCATATAGTTGAAATTGGCCTATCTCTTCTTGCACAAGCTAAGATGCCCTTACACTACTGGTGGGAAGCTTTTAGTACAGCTACTGTTTTGATTAATCAACTACCTTCTACTATTTTGAAGGGTTTGTCACCATTTTATAAGTTGTTTCATGTACATCCAGATTATGCACGACTAAGAATTTTTGGTTCAGCATGCTATCCATGTCTTAGACCATACAATGAACACAAGCTACAATTCAGAACTATCAAATGTGTATTCCTAGGCTACAAAGAACAATCACAAGGGATATAAATGCCTAAGTCCAACAGGAAGGATCTATGTTTCAAGACATGTTGTTTTTAACGAAAATGAATTTCCTTTTGCATCAGGTTTCATAAACAAAAGAAGTGTACCTGAGGAGCAAGTATATTCTGACGTAGCATTTTTCAGGTCCACACTCCCTTCATTAACAACAGAGAGTTCAACTGAATCTCTTGAACCAGAACCAGATCCAATTCAGAATGGTTCTCATTATTCCACTTCAGAGTCCAGCTCACCAGAACAGTCACCACCTATTAACACAACAAGCAGCTCATCAGCAAGCAGTAACAATTTTACTCAACTTCAGCAAGCAATAATCCCCTATTCGAACGGATGCACCTTACGTAAATGATTTTCATGAAAATCAACAACGAGAATATCAACCAAAATCAATATCGATGGTTTAAGCAAGGTGGTGTCTCTAAACCCAAAACACCCTATGTAGGCACTATAATTGCTTGAAAACACTACGTACTACATCCCACATAATGTTCAAGACGACTTGAGATGCAGGATCGGAGGAAAGCAATGCAAGATGAGTTTAGTGCTCTTATGAGGAACAAAACGTGGAAAGTAGTACCATACAAGTCAAGGCAATGTAGTTGATCGCAAATGGGTACTTAAGAAGAAATTCAATGCTGATGGGTCCCTACAAAAACACAAAGCTAGACTTGTTGCTAAGGGCTTTCAACAAAACCCTGGAATAGACTTTGGAGAGACATTCAGCCCTGTTCTAAAGGCCTCTACACTAAGGTTTGTTCTCACTGTTGCGGTTACCCTAAATTGGCAAATAAGGCAACTGGACATAAACAATGCCTTCCTAAATGGGGATCTATAGGAGATGGTCTTAATGAAGCAGCCAGAAGGATTCATTGATCCAAAGTTTCCTAATCATGTATGCCTCTTGAAGAAAGCATTATATGGCTTGAAGCAAGCTCCCAGAGCCTGGTTCGAAAAACTCAGGGAAACACTTATACAATGGGGATTCATACATTCAAAGAGTGACACCTCTCTGTTTTTCTTAAGGCTAGAAAGATATGTGCTTTTTGTACTCATCTATGTAGATGATATTATTGTTATAGGAAATTGCTCAAAATTAATCAACCTGTTCACACTGAATCTCAACTCTCAGTTTGCTCTCAAGGATCTTGGCCACCTACATCACTTTCTGGGAATAGAGGCATACAGAGATGACACTGGGCTCTACCTCAAACAGGAAAGATATATCTCAAGCATCCTCACTAAGAGTGGAATGCAATACTCCTCACCGGTACCCACTCCTATGGTGGTAAATCGCCACTACTCTAAAGCTGATGGCACACTACTTGAAAATCCTACCCTGTACAGACAGCTAATAGGAGCCCTTCAGTACTTAATCAACACCAAGCCAGACATTATGTTCGCTGTTAACAAACTGAGTCAATTTCTCAGTGCTCCCACCAATGTTCACTGGCAAGCACTCAAGCTAGTGCTTCGATATCTCAAGGGTACATCAAATCTAGCATTGCATATTAAACCAAGCACCATCTTACCTTGCAAGGTTTTTCGATGTTGATTGGGCGTCCCCCGACGATCGACGTTCAATGGGCGGTCATTGCGTCTTCTTCGGTGACTCACTCATCTCTTGGTCGGCGAAGAAACAAGCCATAGTCTCACGCTCCAGTGCGAATCCGAGTATCGGTCCTCTCGGATCTATCATCCGAACTCGCTTGGCTTCAATCCTTCATTGGGGAGCTTGGATTACACCTTCGATCGACCCCCATAGCTTGGTGCGACAACATCAGCGCTGCAGCCCTAGCTTCGAACCCCGTCTTCCATGCTCGAACAAAGCACATTGAGTTTGACGTCCACTTTGTGAGAGACCGTGTACTTGCAAACCAGCTGGCTGTGAAGTATGTACCTTCCTCCGACCAAATTGCCGATATTTTCACCAAGGCCCTCTCTCACTCCAAGTTTCAGGGCTTCCGTGACAAACTTGGTCTTCAGGCTGTGAAGGACACTCGTTTGAGGGGGGCTGTCAAGAATAATAGCAATAACAATATTGAGCCCAGTAGTAAACACACATATAGGATTATGGGCCCAAAGGGCTGAGGCCCAAGGTCATTTGTACATATCACACTTTATCATTTATTTGTGTAAATGTATTCGTAACCCTAGTATCATTGATCTATAAATATACAAGGAGGCTGCCATTTACTGTGCGCCTATTACAGAAACCTCTACCAGTACATATGCTCCACGCCACTATTACAATGGGCCTCACGCGGAAACTGAACAGCTTGGAATTTTCTTCATACAGATTTTTCCTGGGCACTACTGTGTGAATAATTGGAATGATAGGGGCTGCTGGGTGAGGCCCGCGCAATTTTTTTGAGTGCTCGTGGACGTTTTATTTTATATTTTTCTCCTAGATGACTCTAGAAAGTACCTAGTTATATGTACATTTATACACATCTATTTACCGTGTGCGCGCCAAAGCTGCTCAATATGAACCATGGTATATATTTAGCACAATAAAGATGAGATTTTGGTATATATTTATAATTATTCGAACTTTTTATAAGTAATGGATGTTATGAAATGCGCATATTTGATATTTGATATGATTTTTGGAGACTTCAATCCATCGACTTATGCCTTTGTTTGAATTTGGAAAATGTATGTTTGATTGAGAAGTTGTTCCAATCGGACTTATGGATCAAAAGTAATTTATTTGAAAAGTTACTTTGGGGAGATTTTGTTCCAATTGGACTTATGGACCAAGATTATGAGGTACTTTTTTAGTACCTTTCAATTTCTTGAAATATATTTTTAATACCATTCATTACTCTAAAAAATATTTTAGGGTAGTGAATGGTACTATAATTAATTTTTTCAAGATCCTAAAATAACTTATCATGATCATAAAGTATTTTTTTAGTATCGTTCAAAGATCCGAAATATATTTTTAGCGCCATTCAATATCTTCAAAATTATTTTAGTATACTAACTAGTATTAAAAATAGTTTTTTCAAGATCCTAAAATAATTTTTCAACATCATGAAGTCTTCGAAAAGCCTATGTCCCATAACATCTGTAGACCTTGGATTAGTACCCATAATTTTGTAGTTAAATTATCTCCCTCGATAATTAACAAGTGTTATACATACTGAATGGGTTAGAGAGAGAAGCTCCCCCCATCTCTCTAGTTTTCGTTCTGTAGCTATTGCCATGATCCACCCTGTTCCATTCGACTCTAGCCCTAAGGACGATCCCCCTCCCCACCCTGGAGACGACCAATCAGCCAAGCGTGCCAAGCTGGATGAAGCGACAGCACTAGACGTAGTACCGATGACGGAGACAGATTCGCCTCCCATAGAAGCTCCCGTGAAACCCACGCCTCCGCAAGAATCGTAACTCTAGACTTCGTCCTAGAGACTCAAATGCACATGGACCCATCTACGGTTCTTAAAACAAAGATGAATATTGATAATGCAGATGATGGTATTAAAGCTCCTTCATTCAAAGACAAACTGTTGAACTCGGTTTCAATGGCTCCTGAGGATGAGGAAGACGATCTCCCATTGAACCAAAATGATGTTTCCATTGGCCTAAAGGGAAACATCCCAACAGTTGATTTTGCCTCTCACATTATTCATACACGAGTGCAACAGTTGAATTTCACATTACTCCTGAAGTGCTTGAGACATCCCAGTATGGGGCATGGATGCAAGTGCAACGACGAAGACGTGCAACTGTCAGAGGGGACAAAACGAGTGCACCGCATGAGAACAAAAAAGTGGCCAGTGTGTCACGGTATGAAATTCTAAGCGAAATGCCTGATGAGGAGCATCCAACGGTGTATGATCAAGCCAAGGAGGATTTTATTCCTAATGCAAATTCTTTTGTCCGAGGAAAAAAGGCACCGAGTCAAAAGATCATAAAAAGACAAGCACGGGGACCAAGCAAAAAGCTACTACTATTCAAAGCACTAAGCAAAAAGCAACTACTATTCGAGCACTAAGCAAAAAGCCACAACTATTCGAGCATCAATCAGGATAACATTTTCAACTCCAAGCACTACGTAGCTTCAAAGGCCACCACAATTCTTGATCCTAATTACAATGTTGCCATTCAAGTTAATGATGCCAGATTACCTCGTAAAACCAGGAATTAGCGAGGACACCGAATCTAAGTGAAGGAATGGACCCTCTCTCTAAAAGTAGAGGCCTCAAGCTTGCTTCAGGTGTCACTATTCATAATTTGGGTGCTAAACCCAATCTTGATCTTGTTGGGCCTTCTTCGTATAATGAAGCAACGGCAAGGGACATCTAAGCGAGGTTGGCGCATCGATGATGCAATGTTTGAAGAGGAGTTGCTCCCTATTTACCCACTAATGTTTAATATGTCAATTATTATTTGGAATTGTCGGGGAGCTTATAAACAAGTTTCCTTCATTTTTTTAAAACAATGGTGTCTAACTACAAGTCTGATATTTTTGTTATAGTTGAACCAAGAATTTCAGGTGATAAAGCTGATAAAGTTATTAAGAAGCTTGGATTCCAACATTCCCACAGAGTTGAAGCTTCTGGATTCTCTGGAGGCATCTGGATCTTATGGTCCTCAAAGGTGTCAATCAACATCCTAGTGAATCAAGTACAATTCATTCACATGGAAGTTACTTGGCTTGGGAGCAATTTAAAATTTCTCTTCACCGCTATTTATGGTAGCCCTCAATCCGAGCTCGGGAAATTCCTCCGGCATGATCTTGACCACTTGCTTCTACTATTTCATCCCCATGGCTTTTGGGGGGTGACTTCAACGCCATTCTTCATCAATATGAGAGAAGAGGAGGCCTCGTTCACCGTGCTCGTGGATGTAGCCATTTCAACAAATTTCTTCATTCTAATGGGCTTGTAGACATGGACTTTAGTGGGCCCAGGTTCACCTGGAAAAGGGGCTCCCTTTTTATGCGTCTTGATAGGGCTCTTTGCAACCCCTTATGGCTTCAATCGCTTCCTCAAGCTTCGTGGATCATCTCCCTAAATTACTCTCGGACCAATGTGCCCATCCTAATTAAATTGGGCCACAACAACCAATTTGGACCATAAGCTCGTCCCTTCAGGTTTTTAGCCTCGTGGCTTTCTCATCCAGATTTCCCCAACATTGTTCATCGTGCTTGGCAATCTGGTGGTGACCTTATGTCCTGTATGGAATCTTTCAAATCCGAGATTCAAAGATGGAACGTTGACACCTTTGGCCACATCGGAAAGCGTAAGAGACGTCTTCTCCGTTGACTTAAAGGGATTCAGTCAAAATTGGAAGACGAACCTGAAACTACCTCTGGTTTCCTATCCGATCTGGAAACATCGAGAGAGGATCTAGAGCGGAGTGTGTTTCCAAGAGGAGCTCTTATGGCTCCAAAAATCGTCCTCGAATGGCTATGTCCGGGCGATCGCAACACCGCATTACTACCACATGAAGGCGCCGGTTCGTAGGAAAAGGAATTGTATCTCTCAACTCAAGCGAGCGGATGGATCTTGGGCAACCAACAATAATCAATTATCATGCCTCACAAGACAATTTTTCATGGATCTTTACTTTTAGAAGATCATTCGTTCACCCCTCTCTCTCTGAAAGGTGCCTTCACCGTCCTATCGGATCAAGTGCTTATGAATCTTGACAGGAGGGTGACCCTGGAGGAAGTTAAAGAAGCACTCTTTGAAATGCAGCCTCTAAAATCGCCTGGATGTGATGGCATTCATGCTGTTTTATCGCCGCAATGGAACACAGTGGGACCTAGTATCCTCAACTTTGTGCTTCGTCTTTGGGAAGGTAACTCTTTTGATCCATCATTGAATCATACTCTGATAGCCTTAATCCCTAAAGTTAGACAGCCTTGTCTTATCAGTGAATATAGGCCAATTAGCCTTTGTTCTGTGCTGTATAAAATAGTCTCTAAGACGGTGGCCAACAGATTGAGATCAATCATGCCAGATTTAATTGGACACAGTCAATCTAGTTTTATCCAAGGACGAAGTATAATTGACAACATCATTATTGCTCAGGAGGCAATTCACTCCATGAGAGGAAAAAAAGGGAAATCATGCTGGATGACTATCAAAATTGATCTTGAAAAGGCTTTCGACAAACTGAGATGGGACTTTATTGATGATTCCCTTAAAGATGCCGGGATTCCTGGTAATTTGGCGCGATTGATTATGGAATGTATATCATCTCCAACCATGCAGGTCTTGTGGAATGGGAAACCCACCGCTTCTTTCTCTCCCAAGCGGGGTGTTAGACAAGGGGATCCCCTCTCCCCCTATATCTTTGTCCTCTGTATGGAACGTCTCTCTCAATTAATTGAAGCAAAGGTTCAATCTGGTGATTGGCAAACAATTAAAATGGGCCGCGGTGGTGTAGCTCTCTCCCACTTATTTTTCGCCTGATGATTTAATCCTCTTTGGACAAGCGACCACTCATCGAGTTGCTTTAATCAAAGACACCCTACAAGAATTTTGTACCTCTTCGAGTCACTTGGTGAGCGGGACCAAGACCAAAGTTCAATTCTCGAAGAACACTAGTCCTCAAGAGTGCAAAAGACGTGTGACTTGCTTGGATACCGCAGAACTCGATTCCCGGGTAAGTACCTCGGAGTACCTCTTCTAACTGGTAGGGTTTCCAAGACCACATATGAATTCATCATCAATAGATTGCAAACGAAGTTGTCTGGTTGCAAAAGTCAGTCTTTGTCTTTGGCTGGGCGGATTACTCTTGCAAAATCTGTCCTGGCATCCTTGCCCCTTTACACAACGCAGTACCATACTCCCTTCCTCGTGTACCGATAAGATCGAGAAACTGATCCGAAAATTTATTTGGGGTTATTCTAGCGATCATCAAGGAATTAGTCTGATTAAGTGGCAAGATTTATGCCAACCATCTCAGCACGGTGGTTGTGGGCTTCTAAATCTCCAATCTCAAAACAAAGCATTCATGATGAAACTGATTTTCAAGATTCATGCCCAACCGGAATCCCTTTGGGTTAGAGTCTTGAAACAGAAATATGCTGTTAAAAGCCTCAAAGAAGTGCCATGCCGTTCGCGAATGTCATACTTCTGGAGAAACCTAATTAAGCATTGGAGTGAGACCGCCATTCACATCAAATGGTCCATAGGTGATGGTAGCCAAATTAAATTTTGGGATGATTTTTGGGTTGGTGAGCTTGGACCCCTTAAGAATCTATCATTCTCCCCCCTATCCGAGCAGGATCTTGCAAATACAATCGGATTATAAAACCACCGATGGTTCCCGGAAGTAGTCGCTTTTCAAACACCTTTCGCAAGTGATACCCCGAAAGAGATCTCGGCAAAAGATCTCCGAGCGCGTCACAAGATCTATCATGCAGCTGGAATTTAACCAAGAATGGGAATTTCACAACCAAATCAGCTTATAAAGCATTGGAATCCATGAATTGGAACGATTCTAATGACATTTGGTCCTATGTGTGGAAGCTCCAGATGGCCTAGAGAATCAGAACCTTTACCTGGCTCCTTTTGAAAGGGAAGCTATTAACTAACATGGAGCGCTTCGACGAGGGATGACCACTTCTCGTTATGCTCCCTCCGTCGCCTAACAACAAAGGGATTGATCACATTTTTAAGAGATGCAATTTAGCCTCCTCGATCTGGAAGAAAATCCCGCCTGTTGATATGAGTTCGATTTTTCGGTATGGACTTTAGAAGTTGGTCGACTCACATCATCCGCCTTCCTCCTTAGACCCCTCTTGGAAGATAGGTGTTTGTATCGCTCTTTGGAAGCTTTGGGAAATTCGCAACAAAAGAATTTTCACCGGTGCTACCTTTCTCGTTGATGAGATTCTAGTACTAGTTAAATCCTCAGTCGTGCACTCCCAGTCTTGTTTTTCTAGATTTAATCTTATTCTGTAAATTTTGCTTTAATCAGTTTACCGATGTAATCAGTCCCACTGTTGTAGCTTTTGATCCATTTTAATGGAATCCCTATTCATTCAAAAAAATTATCTCCCTCGGGAAGATGAAGTTTGAAACCAAGAATGAAAGCCACAGACCAACTTAACTCACCATTCAATTATTAAAATAATAGTGTTTGCAATTTTGAATATGTAAAGCATTTTAAATTTATAATTTGGAAAAATATGAATAAATGATAACATAAAAAAAAAAAAAAAAAAAATCCTTAATTGGGCAAATTTCTGAACCTAACTTCGAAACCCAATTCCCCCCTTCTTTTTTTTTTTTTTAAAAAAAAAAATCCAACTTTCCATTTAATCTATTAGAATTTCTATATAGGATCCTTAAAAAAGAAAGGAATTAGATACCGCTTAAGTACAAGATCTTGAGTTCAAGTATTATAAATAGGTAGAGAAATGTTAAAAAAGCTTTAGGAGCTGACCTTATTTGAATCCAAATTAAACGTACCAGATTATGCATGATTATAATCAAAACAGAATTAAAAGAGTAAAACAACATTAATAAAAAGCAGATGAGAAAAATTCAAGCTTATAGTGAGTCATTTGTTCTCACTACATCTTTCTCCCTTTGTACATCAACAACCTGTTCCGTTTGTTCATACAAATCATCCCTAATTTGTTCTGTTTCGTAGTACATTACATTATTTTCCTCTTGGAATTCCTCATGAATTACATCTGGTCTCTGCTCATGTCCCTCCTCCTCGCTTACTTTCCCATTTTGTTCATCCTCTTTATGTTCTTCATCCATGTCTTCATAGAATTGATTATTCTCACCTTGATCATTTACTTTTATTCTAACACGCTTTCCTTTGATGTATCGAAATTCCCACCTCGGTGGCGGATATTTTCGGTTCAACTTTTCAAACTTGTCCAGCATATCCAGCTCTTTAAAGACATTCCCAACCATGTTAACAGTTGACATGACAGGTCGGATCCCAAGCTCCTCCATGTCAGCAAATATCTACAGGAGATATAAAGAAGTAAATATCCATTATTACAAGCCTCATTATGAAGAACATGTAAAAAGACCCCATGTCATGCCTTTTGTTTTATACGACCTAGAAAGTTGGTAATCTAACCATTTAGAAAAGTATAAAGATCAGTATTTGAATAGTCTGAGGTAGAAGCAAAGGCGTGAGCCAATGGCAGAATAATTATAAGCATATGTAAACCACGTTCTGTTTATCAAAATCTTGCAAAAGAAAAATATTCAATGGCTTTAGATAAATTAAGAGAATTGCCATGTTTTAGGGGGAAGCAGACACAAGAGCTCTGATAACATAATCAGTGGACATAGTTATATCAAGAATTTTAATACTTCTGGACTAGAATAAAAGGAATTTTAATGGAAGAAAGGCACCCGTAATCCTTCTTAAAATAAAAGGCACGCACGCACCAGTCCCATGGAGCAGTTATGATAGGGCAAGATGGAAGCTTGATAAAATGGAGAGCTCGACATAAGTACATCTAATATGATATTGGATGAGATTGAAACTGCATTGAACCCTGTAAGAAAGCAGATTGAGGATCCCACAGGGGGTAAGAAACTTCAACTCTAGCTACACATGGAGGAATCCCTACCTTTAATGCAGTTGATAAGCAGAGCATCCAGGGAAGGGTGTGAAAGATGTGGTGCCGAAAAGGAAGACATAATCAATGTATTAGAGGGCTGTCCTAAGGCAATTAGAAATCAGAGAGCAGTAGACTCGAGAATGTGTACTATTTCCTACCTACCAATTATAAGCAATAGTCCCACTTCAACTCAATCACATGAGCAAGGACAGCCGGTAAAGTAGGTTGGGAAAATAGGTTTGGGATCATATGCTTGCTACTTTGTACATGGAGGAATAAAGCCTTGTTTGAATATAGCTTCACATACATGGAGGGATAAATCCTTGTTTGAATATAGTCATTTTATTTGGTAATAGTAATAAAGATAATAACGAATAGAAAAGAAATGAATGGCCTGATCTGATCGTGTATCAACGGCCAATCTTTGGTAGAAGAGAAGGTTCCATTGGAACAATTATTTATTTCTATTTCAGGATACCTGATCCCTTCTCATGTCTGATGAACCCACAGAGAGTAATCATGTAGATTGTAGAGGGAATGAAAGCAAAAGGTGGAAATGAGAGCACTTGAAATGATTGGGTGGAAATTTGCGAAAAAATGATAGCATAAACTCACCAGGATGAAGCTGCAAGAGGATTGCATGGTGAGGCAGGATGTGGAGGTCTTGCATGGAGCAATCAACACATATGGATTATAGGTTTCAACGACAGGTAGGGGATAAGTGATACCACCTGCTGTTATGGGATTACTTAATGGAATAGAACTATGCTGGAAATCGGGGATGAAACAATTAATCACTGAAAGTAACTTCTTGGTGGAGATGAAGGAATTAGAAGAGAAGCACATCTCATTATTGAGATGTACTCTTCTTTGGACAGAATCAAGGAATGGATTGAGAAACTGGCAGCTCACAAATAATTAAGAGACTAACTCATACAAGGATCGGCTGGCCACAACTAGCATAAAAGAAGATTGGGGGCTTCATCTTATGGCTTTGCCTCCAAACTGGCACATACTTGGAGCCCACACAAAACAACAATGTAGTTTTTATTTGTTTTTCAGCTCTCCCTCCAAAAAGAAAAAACAAAAAGAAAAAGAAAATCATGGAAAATGGTGGTGGAGAACCGAGTAACAATACCTCAAACACCTTGTTTTGCATGCCCCTCTTATAGTAGATGGAAATCATTTTATCGAAGAACCTACGAGGCAAGCTTTCCATGTTCTGCATTAACAATTTTGTCCAAAGTTCTTCAGCTTCATCCAATCTGTCATCCTCTGCTAAGGCATTAAGTAATGTGAAATAGCTTCCCATTGTCCTTCCTTGACCTTTGCTTAACATCCATTTTGTCACCTACAATGCCATACATAATTTTGTTGAAAAACAAACACGTCAGAGGATGCCCACAGATTGGAAATAGGAGATAGGACCCATAAAAGCATGATAAGAATATCAAATGAAAACAGCAATCTGACCAAAGAAAAAAATGCATTATATGGATGCAATTGAATAGATCGATCAAATTCAAATTGACATAACATGAAACCTATTTGTTCAAAACAACATCAAAGAAAATGAAATTTCAGAAGAAAAACCTCTCAATTCCAGAGATATCTAAAACACCCACTAGATCTAGGCATTACCATTTAGACTTAGAATCACAAAAATACAATAATATTTTAAGAAAAGGAATTTTTTCTGTTTTATAAAAATACCTGTATAACCCGCTTCCAATCTTGTTGTTCTTCAAGAGTTTTAAGTGCCTTCTTTACTGTAATAAGAGGGAACTCTAAGTCCCAAGCAACAAAGGAATCCAGAGCACCATAAACTTCCTCTTTGACATTCGACAGTTCCTTAATCTACAGAAGAACCGTAAGAGACATCACATTTCCAGAAATGCAAGACTTCAAATAAACTTTATGATTACAAGTCAAGGGACCTTTAACTTTTTTGCACATAACTAATTTGTAGCCGTCACATCTATCCCATGCTCAACATAACTGGACTTGAACAGAGGACGACAATGAAGAACTTACATTTTGAACAAGCTTGGCAGCCTTGGAAATTGTCCCAATTTTCCTTTTGGTTTTCCACACTCGAGGATATCTTGGTCTTGGACCTTTTGCAGCACATACCTGATAAAGAAAAGGTAACCGATATCAAAGGTAAGGAATTGTTTCATTACACATAGGACACTTAGAGTTTCAATAAATATTTCACTCAGAAAATCTTCGGATTTCACATGCCATCCTTGTATTATAAACAGAATAAGAAAAAATTATATGAACTGAAGGAAGATTCAGCATGCAGAAAAAATGAGAAACAAAGTTAACTTCGCTTAGCCATAGATATCAGGATCTTACCACTGTGATTTGCGTACTTCTCGGAATTTTAACAGCTTCAAATGTTTTAATAATAAAGAGAGGTGAGTATGTCAGTGAAAGCATCCTGGGAAGCCCTAAAACAGGAAAAACCAAACAAAATCTGCATATAAAGCAATTACAGGGCTATATTCAAATCCAAATTTAAATGAAAAATTTAAAACAATGCAAGAAACGGTGCGAAAGCGTCACGCACAGAGGGTTGAAAACACGGAGGTAACAGAAAACGCGGTGAACAAATTCAAAGCTATACGGAAAGGCAGATTGAACAAATCAATCACACCGAATTTTAGGAGATAAAAAAGCCCTAGGATTTGAACCTTCTTCAATACTTGCAGGAGAACAACCAAGCAGAGCTGAAAACGGTGGACAGCATTCAACGGCGAGCTCAACCAAGTGTGGAATGCTAGTTCCTCGAATTCTACTTCTTCTACCAGACGAGATTCCGATTCTCGTAGTATACTCCCCTACTTCTATTCTGAGAAGAGAATGAGATTAGAAGCTTACAGCCAAACGTCACAACTTTAAGTTCACCCACGGCTACAAAGTTGTTAGGGGACGGAGGCTAAATTTCGAACACAAAAATCTCTCTCGGACTCTAAGTCACACCATCATGAAAGTCGAAGGAAGTAACAGAATACGCAGAAGCGAACGAAGAAACCTTGCCAGCACGAGCTGCACAGGAATTGCAGAGCCCAGCGAGAGGGGGTGAAGATAAAATGTCGTAAAAATCTAATTGCAGGGCAATTTGGGAAGAGCCTAAAGTGATAGACAGAAACAGAAAGGAATTATATTTTTTATAAAAAAAAAAAACAAGAAGAGAAAGGGCACCAGTTTAACGATAGGTAGGAGATCTCCTCTCATCATCAACATCGTGCAAATGGGATTTACAATTTATCAAATAGTTTCCTCTATCTTTTTTCTATCATCTTTACACCCAACACTCAAGTGCAAATTTGGGGGAAAACATTTCTTATGTTTTCATTGCTTGTAACTAATTAACTGTTTTTTATCCATACAAATTCTTTATTTGAAGTTTATAATAAAGAATCAAGTGAGTATTTATTAATTGTTAATGAGGATATTGAAAATTGTAATTATTAAAGAGGACTAAATATTAAATATTAAATGTAAATTAAAAATACCAAGAGCTCCTCTTCAAGGTATGTTCATTTAGAGTCTGTTTCCATAAGGATAATATTTAACTCAGCCAAGCCTCACGCACACTAACTGAAGAGCACAATCAAAAGCTTTTAATGATAAACATCTGCAAGGGAATGAGAATCCACTAATTCATTGAAGATTTGTTGGCTTATGTGCCTTAGAAGAATTGAAAATGAATTTTGAGTCACGCAACGAGTGTAGACAAGAAATAACTTAGGCTTTTATCACGAGTCTCCAAAGCAAAATTCTCTCCCCAGTGAGAGCACAAACTGCTCCTTCGATGAGCCTTTTTCTTGTGTCCTCTCCTTTGCGGCCACCAAGGGAGAGTGGGTCTAGTGTGTGCGTGAGTCAAAGATGTTGAAGGCAAGTTGTGATGTTGATGGCAAATTGACTGTTTCTTGCAACGGTAGTTTTGATGAAAAATGGAGACTTAGGGATAGCATCAGCCAAGAGCAATGAAGCTGGTTTGGATGGAAACTGAACAACTTATATTCCAAGCTTTATGGGTGAGGGTTGAAGAATCTCACATCACAACCATTTATGCAATGCCTTGACGTAAATAAGCTCCAACAGAGTTCTTTTCCTTGGACGTGTAAGGTAAAATGCCCTGATAATCTTTTTTTCTTGACAGCCTCATTGTGACTTCCTTATGGATATTTGGTCTAATAGCTGTTTCTGGAGTGTGTGCTGTGTTGGATGAATTGACACATGATCTCGGTGGGCTTGGAATATTAGGAGATTCTGTGCAACTTCAATCATGGTTTCTGATGTAGGTTCTTAACTGGCATGAATTATTACTTTTTATTGAGGATTGTACTAGCCATACTTTGTTCAAAGTTTATAAGGGGCTCTAACTTGTTCTCCTCTCAAGATAGAGATGTTATTAAGGGAGATGATTTTAATTAGGACTCAAATAGTAGCTCAGTTGTTGTGTTTACATCAATCTTGGAAAGAGTAATGAAGTTCTGGAAATTTGGTGGCAAGTTAAGTTTCTATGTAGCAACCAAAAGGGCTATATCAAAATTAAGGATGATCCAAGATGAGTGTTGTATGGATGGCTTTGGTGTTTGGTTGTTTTAAGAAACATGGGTGGTAGATGTTAGGGGTGATGTTTCTAGAATAAGGATGAGGATTTCATCTGTTATGGATGTGAAGATAAATTTCTGGTTGATCGGAAATCTAGATGATATAAAGCTTCTAATTCTATACTTTGAATATGCTCAGCTAGGTTCTTTCATGAGAAGATATTCCATGTGAAAAATGTTACTCGGTGTTGTAATTTAGTCTCTTTAAAAGAGCCAAGGAGTTGTTCAATGGGTTTGTGGCCTCTATAGTTGGGGATTTACACCCACAATCCCAGTTTTCTCTTTTGTTTAGTTGTGGCTCCTTTACATGATTTTTTTGCCAATGTTTATCTTCTTTGTGTCTGTTGGTTTGGATTTGATTTGGAGTGTAGCTTCTCCTTTAATTTGGATGAAATTATTCACTGAGCCCCCTTCTCACTTGGATTGGATCTCAGATGATGTTGTGGAAGGGAACCAGCGCATCAGTAATATTGGAAATTCGTTGTTTTCTCGTTTATGTTATTTTGTTGTTTTTATGGTTTTTTATGTTTTGCTTACCTAAACTTTGAGGTCTATTGGTTTACTTTATAATAGTAATATATATATATAGCTAGCTTTCTAAACAAACAAGGCCTATAAAACAAAAGAAAGCAGTACCTCACTTATTATATTTTTGTGAAAAAGGGGGGGGGGGGGGGGTTTCTTTAAAAAGATAATGTGCTGTACAAAAAGGAGAATGAAATTACATGATAAAACTAAACTTAGAAAAGGACTGCCTAGTGTGAACTACACAGGCCTTGATCTGGACTAAAACCCCATCAGGAGAGAAAGCCCCGTCAGCAAAAATGGATTTGTTCTGGATCTCCCAAAGCTTCCAACAAGAAATACACACCCCTATCTTCCAAGAGATATCCAGGGATGGAGAGCGGATGATCAGGTTCAACCAGGATTGGATACTTGATCTAAAAAAGTCAGAGCTCATATCAGATGGTAGGATCTTCTTCCAGACCGTAGAAGCTAAGCTGCAACCTTTGAAGACGTGATCAAGGTTTTCTCTGCTGTGATGGCAAATGGAGCAAGACGGGTTTGAAGTCATGCTTCTTCCTTAAAGATAAGCTATTAACCAATGAGGATCACTTATTATGTGGATACATAGCTGATGAACACATTTCGGGTGGTCAAAAAACGAGAAAATTCTTTATTGATAAAAAATTGGGTAGACTCCATACTAAATTGTATTCTAGGCCTTATCTTTATACAACACTCTAGTGGGCTTTAGTAGGTTTAAGGTCCAACTATTCTTCTAATATACTTATGCAATTTAACTGAAACAACAATAATTACTTTCTACACTCCCTTTCAAATTTGAGTCTTGAAAACATTTACAATTCCTAAATTGTTAAGTGCCTGTTTGGTTAAGCGGTGAACAATCATGATTTTAGATAATCATGATTTGTTTAAGTGACATTGGTTAAAAGTGTCATTGATCAATCATGATTTCTGTTTGAATATTTTTTATATTTTTTTTATAAGTGAATTTGATTATTTTTTTGATTTCATTGTATCTAAAGCACTTATAGATGTATAATTACCAAAAGAGGGTATAAATTTAATAAAATTGTTTATAATTTCATAATTACATTAAAAAATCAATATTGTAAAATATAATTTAATAAATGACATGAATATACAAATAATATTTTCATGTTGTTGTTGTTAAATAAGGAAAGAATGAAAATGAATAATATTATTGAGATTTATTAGCAATTTAATAACATAAGTATGAAAAAAAAATGTTTGATCAAAATTATAAATAATAAATAATATTTAAATAAAAAAATTGATAAATATAATAGGTAATTATTTTGCATGGATTGGACAATTTGATCTCAGATGGAGTCTCGAAGGCGATCCATTTCTTGTGAAGAAGCTATTTTGACTCTTTGTAGTGAATTTGAAACAACTTGATCATCATAATTTCCTTCGAGGTTGTTTTCATCTTCATATCGACTAAATCTAATATGCGATAAGCCTTCTAATAAAATTATGGATAGCCATCATTGCAGTGACAATTTGAACTTGCGTATGAATTTTGTATGGAGGCATGTAGTGTAAAATTGCAAACATGTTCTTCCAAGCACCGAAAGTTCTTTCAATAGTATACCTCAAACTTGAGTGAACAAAGTTGAATCTCTCATTGCCATATCTGAAACCAGATGAGTGCCTAAATTCTGGTAGGTGGTAACATTCACATTTATACAAACTAATGTATTCAACTGGTGTAGGGCAACTTGCATAGACCAAATAGCACTTATATAATTTTTAAAAAAAAAACTATAATGTTAGTACATACATATATATGTAAGATAATTGTATCAACATATCCATATTAAGATACGAGAAGGAAACAAACGTCGAGGTGGATGTGAGAAATTCATAGTAGGAGTTGTAAGAGCATTATTAAATACACTAGTCTGGAAAAAAAAATACATGAGTGTCACAAGCAGTGCCTTCCCCTCCAAGTAATGCAAAAGTAAAACACATGTCCCAATCATAGGCAACTATTATATTTTGTGTTGGATATCCTTTTCTTCCAATAAATTTTGATTATTCAGACAAGCTAACTACACACAGAATATGTTCCATCCATTACTCCTATAATATTCTTAAAAAATGGCCAATATCGTCGATCATTTTGAATTTTCGATGGGATCTCACAAAATGTAGGATCTTGCGGCCTAATATAATTGAAGAACAATCGCAAGCAAGCAAACAAGACACTATGAAAATGTCTACTAATTGTCTCTCTTGAGTGTTAAAATCTCTCTTGTAGCACCCTGTTACCTACCCCATGCCCTACTCCATATAAGAACATTCCCACTATTTCTTCAATCCCCATATGTTTAATGGCCTATAGATAAAGCTGGGAAAACGGGTTAGCTTGTCACAGGCTCGAGTCTAAACGGACTCCAAACAATGCACACATATTTTAGGCACGACCCATTTGATTAAGGGCCATGGGCTAGCCTGCGGGTTTCAAGCCGTTTGTAATCTTTTCACTTCTTATATATTTGAAAACTAAAATACCTAATTTAAAAACATAAATATTATCAAAACTAAGTTAAAATATCAAGGGTTAAATGCCTAATTTGCCTCGGAGGTTTTGCTAAGGGGTGCCAAAGACCCGAAAGTTTTTTTGATACCAAATTTGCCCCGGAAGTATGAAAAAGGTACCAAATTTGCCCCGGAAGTATGAAAAAGGTCGCAAATTTGCCCCTCCGTTAATTTTAACCGTTAAGTTTAACTGAGTGTACACGTGGCATGCCACCTCATCAACCTAATAAGAGTTAAGTATCATTTTTGCCCTGGAAGTTTTCATTGAGGAGTAATTTTGCCCCGGAAGTTTTCATTGAGGAGCAAATTTGCCCGAAGTTTTCAAAAGTAGCAATTTCGCCCTTCTTTCTCCCAATATTAAATTTGACTATTAAATCGTCAAAGACCATATATGTCATGCCTTGAAAAGGTCGAACTTAGAGTCAGAGAAGGAGATCCTTGAGATGTTGAGCTCAAGGCGGCCAGAATTTGTGAAGCCGAACTGGTCACAGGAAGCATCACTTATGATCTAAGCAAATGATCGCCTATACAAACGTAAATATTATCACTATTGATTTGTTTTACGAACCAATTTTTGGAACAATTCATTTCTCGTTTTGCGTTTCATTTACTTAGATTATAAGTGATGCTTCCTCCGGGTTTTGCGACAGACCTTTCGGTCCCGTTAGAGCAGTGGAAATCAGCCGAGCCCGTCTACGGCCCGTTTAAACCCTGGCCTTGCAGGGCTTGGGCTTGAAAAATATGCAAAAAAAATTGAAATTGGCCCTGCAGGCCCGTTTAACTGTAGCTTTTTTTTAAAAAAAAAATAATTACTTAGACTTCCACTTAATGAATGTGTTTATTTGTAATTATTTAGATTTTTTTTAGTTTAAACTAAAACCCTTTTATGTTTATTATTATTCGTATTAAAACACATAATTAGTTTTTAAAGAAGGGATGTTTTCATATTAAATAAACACATACTTTGGTATTACAATATTATATAAGTAATAAATTATAAATATATTTGGTGTAAAATAAGTATAATTATTCAGCCATGTAGGCCGCCCGGCCCTGGTACTATCGAGCCGAGCTTTGAAAAACATATGTTTTCCTTACTCCAAGCCCCCGTCGGCCCCAAGACGGCCCTAATTCCCGCTCTCTAGTCCCTGTGACCAGTTCGGCTTTACAAATTCTGGCCGTCTTGAGCTCAACATCTCAATGATCTCCTTCTCTGACTCCAAGTTCGACCTTTTCAAGGCATGACATGTGTGGTCTTTGCTTGATTTAATAGTCAAATTTAATATTGGGAGAAAGAAGGGAAAATTGCTAGTTTCGTATTCCGGGGCAAAATTGCTCCTCAATGAAAACTTCTGGGGAAAAATAGCTCCTCAATGAAAACTTCCAGGGCAAAAATGATACTTTTGATTGATGAGGTGGCATGCCACGTGTGATGAGGTGGCATGCCACCTCACATTTTAACGATCTACGTGGACTTCCGTCACTTTTGGGTAAATTTGATACCTTTTTAATACTTAGGGGCAAATTTGGTACCAAAAAAACTTTCGGGTGCTGAGTGCCCCCTTAGCAAAACTTCTGGGGAAAATTAGGCATTTAACCCAAATATCAAACATTATCCATGTTTAACAAAACACAAACACTAAGTTCAAAAAGTCAAAAACTAATGTCCACAATCAAATAAGTAACTAGATAAAGTCACGAACCATAAACTAAACACTAAAAAAATATGAGTAACATTATTATTTTCTTCTCCATGACCATCATCACTATCAACATCATCAATGACATTAGATTGTGCTTCACTATGAGTAGGCTTCTCTTTAGCTTCATGAGCAAAAACACATATTGGAATGCATTATCACCTCCATTATTTGCAACAATATAATAAATCACCTTCATTTGTAATTTAAAGTGTAAATGAAATAACTCTGAAAAAATACATATAAATTACTAAATCACCATCATATTTGAAATCCATGCAACTAGTTGGGAGTACAAATATAAGCCTGAACATTAGCTGGAAGAATGGAACTCTTATACTTTGTTAGAACACACGAACCATTACTGAAAGGTAATTCACTAGCTACTATAGTGATTGGAATGCTAAGGATATCAACCGCCATCCTTGAAAGAGTTGGGAATCATTGTTGATTGTTCTTCCACCAATTCAAGACATCCAATTCTTTCCAATTTTTGGCCTTCAATATTAGTTCTTTCAAATATGCTTCCAGTTTAAACTTATTTATAGAAGAATGATCCATATTTACATAAATATCTTGATAATCCCGCATCAATATAAAACATCCAAGTAAATAATAAATACTAATGGGATAAAAAAAACAAATTAAGTTGACAAAAACAATTTAAAATAAATTTATTTTAGTCTTCTTAGGCTTTGATTCTTTACTTTCTTGGATGGAAGATGCATGTCATTTTAGCCTTTATTGCTAATGATTCATTAGTCCTTTAAGCTTGTTCTTTTTGTGAGGAAGACATCATGTATGCTTATGCTACCTATCATCAAATCAAAGATCATATTACCAAATTTCACAAGAAAGATATACATTGATGATTATATATACAACAACAACCATAAAGTAGCTATTGAACATGAGATGAAGCAATTTCATTTATACAAAAAGGAAAAAAAACATGCAATGATATCACTTACGACGTCAAAAAGCATCTTCTATCCACATTCCAAAATTCGGTTGATTGATTCGTTGGTACTACGGGATTCTCCAAATCTTATCTTCGATCCTCCGCATCTTCTAATTCATCTGTTAGCAATCTAACCGCCGTATAAACGTCCGTATAATAACCTGCATTTAATTTCCTGAAACAACCTTGAGGAAAAGTCAAAACACAACGCACATAGCATCACATCACTTGCGACGCTATAGCATTATGGTTGCTTTGTATTGCTGGCTCGTCATGGCTTACCGATGCTATAGCATTGTATCGGCTATGCCATGTGCTTTCGCGATAAACCTCAAACTTGCCCTTTTCTTATGCACATGTATAGGATAATTATGCAATTACCACAATTTATAAAATTCATCCTATATTTCCTTATATGCGTGAAATATAACATATCTACTCAGATAAGGTACATTTAAGTTCAAATTCACCATACAAAACAATCACGTATCATAGGGAAAACATGACATAAATAGTACTCATCAGTTACATTAAGCCAAAAAAAACTTTCAGGGAAAAATTGCTCTTGGGCATGTACTTCTGGGGCAGATTCGCTACTTAACCCTTAAATAAATTGGACTCGTTAAAGGAGTTTTAATTTGTCCAAGTTTATTTATGTCAGTGACTAATTGGGCCTAATGGGTCACACACAAATGTTTTACCTGATTGCTTAAAATTAGCAAACTTGGGCCAATTATTGTTATTGAGCTTTATCAAAAGTAAATGTGCAATTGGGTTGGAGTGCGACTCTAAGCCTAATAAGGAGAAAATGGCGTCATATATGGTGTCCCCAGTGGGAAATCAGTTTTTCCACAAAAAGGGTCCAAATGTGTTAGAACCCAACAGGGTCTTAGGCCAAGTTGAATTTGAAATTTGAATTTAAGTTTGAAATTTTAATTTAAAAGGTTAGGTTATAAAAGATATATCTCGAACTATATATATATATATATATAAAGATCCAATAATGATTGGATGAAGATAGGAGAAATAATAAATGAAGATTGAATTAAAAATGATTTTGAATTTTATTTTAAGTGATCCATCATCTTAAATTTTTATTCAATTAATTAATCAAGATATAAATGTGATCCATCATCTTAAATGGTTGATTCAATCAATCAATCAAGAAATAAATGTGATTCATCATCTTAAATTCAATCAATTCAATCAAGATATGAATTTAATTCATTATGATTTGGATTTTTTAATTCAAGTTTGGATTGAGTCTTTCTTGTAAGTACTAAAATTAGAGTTAAACTCTTATAAAGTGCTGATTTTTGGGTGCCCTTTTCTTGCACGTTTTTCAAGAGAGAAAAACAAGACGCCAATTTGATTGGTGTGTTCCGCCAATTCAAGAAAAGATAAGTTCCAATCTTACTCCTTCTATCTTTAACCCAATTCTAAGAAACCACCGTCTTCTTGAAAAGAGAAAAGCCCAAGGAAACCAAACCTCAACTTTGCCTTCGCTTAACAAGCATCCAAGGGGTGAGAGATTTCAAGAGAAAGAGTTCTCATTGCAATGGGGGGATAGCCGTGTGAATCAACAGTAGATGACATAAACAACATTGAAGTTTTTGAGTGGTCTAAAGTAATCCTAATCTCCAATAGTCGTTTTATCAAGTTATCTTAATCTCAAATAGTTGTTTTAATGAGTAATCCTGAAACTCATGAATATCATAAATTGTTACGAATTTTCATGAGGGCCGTAAAGAGTTACGGATACAACTAATTAGCGTAATGAGTTAAGGTTAATAATTCATGAGCATAGTAAGGAGTTACAGGTGTTTCGCAACGATTAAACAAATATTTTTTCAACCTCATGAAACTTGCTTGAAAGTCGCGTAATAGGCAAAATTTAACCAACAGTTGCAAATGCATCTAACCAAGAATAAAAAAGTAGCTTCAATATCCTTGACACTGGGCCTGTTTAGGTTGGCGATGTGAACGCTGACTTAAAAGCTATCGACTTTTGCAAAAGTCGGGTTGTAAATGTGATTTGTATTTGAATTGCTCGTTTAGCTTTTGCGAAGTGGTTTTTTTTTTTTTTTTTTTTTTTTTTTTAAAAAAAAAACTGATGAGTGTTTGGATTATTATTTGAAAAGTCGGTTGAGATGGAAAATGACTAAATCATATTGAATACTACATATACATATTAGTTGTATATATTAGGATAATTGAAGATAAAAATTTTAATTTTAATTTTAATTTGAAAAAAAAAAGTTAAATGATTATTAAAAAAATTAATAAACAATAAAATCCTTAATTAAATATATTTAATAGATTAAATTGTTTATAAATTATAATCTATACAAACAATACATTTTGCTAATTGCAATGGCTATGAAGTTTGTCTCCGAACAAAATTCTTATTAAAATTCATAAAAGTCATTAATAAATCATGATTTATTAAAATTTTTGTCCTTAATTAACAAAATAAAGTCCTTAATTAACCACAAAACAAAGTTTTAGTCTCTTCTCACTTTTCCCCCCTTCCCTCCTCTCTCCCATACGCTCAGCTCTACCCACCTTCATCTAACAACCACTGTTAACAACAAACATAACTAGATCGCAAATCACAGAACAAAATCACCATCAAGAAGTAGAACAATCCATAAACCAAAAAATGAATCATAAAATAGAAAACAAACCCAAAAATTTAGGAGCAATGAAATCACAAAACAAAAATCACCATCAGGAAGAAGAACAATCAATAAACCAAAAATTGAATAATAAAATAGAAAACAAACCCAGAAATTTAAAAGAAACCAATGAAAAAAGCTATCCTAATGGAAACTTACCCAAAACACCGAATCAAAAGAGTCATTCGAATCATAATATAAACCAAAAGAAGGTTGCCATTAGGCATGGAAATAGGCCAGGCCAGGCTTTGGCTAAATAGGCCTGAGCCTGTAATGGAAATATGAAGCCTGAGCCTACATACAGGCTTTTTTTTAGGCTCAGGCCTGAGCCTACATGAGGCCTACATAAGCCTGAAGTCTTTTTATAGGCCTACTTATAATGTAGTCCTTTAAAAAGGCCTCATATTGCAGGCATTAAAAGTCATAAGTAGGCTTTGAACCCATTAAAATCTAAATAAATGTAGGCTTTTAATAGGTTTCAAAGCAAATCATATTTACAAATTGTACATTTTAAATAGGCTTAGAGAAAAAGAACCATATTCATTCAAAATAAAAAGGACTATTTTAAATTAGAATTCATTAGAATTGTTCGTAATGTAAAATTTATAACCCTAAACTAGAGAATAGCACCTAATTAAAACAATTTCATGGAAACCCTAGATCCCAAACACATTCAACAAATTCAAACACAATCCAATTACAAAAGTAGATGAACCAGAAAAGGGTACGAATTACGTTTCGAGATGGCAGAAGCAGAGGGTCCAGTTTGCACCCGAATACCATCAATCCAAACACAGGTGAATTTGGAAATTTCTTTGATGCTTCTTCCTCTTCCCTCTTTCTCCTCTTTTGGTCAAAGCTTAAAAATTAACGTTCCATATCGATACGCTTACACCATTGTAGACCAAATTCCTTCTTTCTTACCCTTGTTTCCTTGGACAAATGTTTAAGTTATTAACTATTTTCTTGCATCTTTTTCAGATTTATTTTTTGTTGCTCATTGTTGGTGTTTGTCTTTTCATTAACAAAACTAAGAGCTAGTAAATTTGGTAACCGCCTTGGTTCCCTCGTAAAACAAAGGCGATTAGCCAATTCCTAAGGCAAACTACGTTGATTCATTCTCATGGAATCGGTCAATGGAGGTTGAATAAAAAATATGAAAAGATGAGGAACGATGCCCACATACCCGCTATTGTTGACGGCTTTGGCGGCATACTCGATCCGGAAAACGCCATTTGGGGAGAAAGTAGTGACTGAAATATCCCATTCTGTTCCGATGCTACTCATTCTTCCGAACGATCAATTTCCACCAAATCTTTGTCATGATCGAATGTCACTCTGACTTCTCGGAGCCCTGGTAGAGCCCAGATATAAGAGGGGTAACAAGCATAAAAAGAAAAATCGAAAAGTACAAGAAAGACAGCCGCATACCTGCTGTTGTCAATGGCTTTGGTGGCATACTCGATCTGGAAAACTCGGCCATAGTGACGAAAGATTATATCTTGTTATAACGAGAGGAATATCAAGCGACTGTGGAAAACCGGAAAAGATAATGAGAGGAATAGATGTCGTCTAGGTCCCGACTCTTTGAGTACAAAAAGTTGAATAACAAATAAATAAAAAAGCAATAAAACCGGGTAATATAATAATTACCTATTATAACTTTAAATTAAAAATTATATATAAAAAATTATATTTTTTGTGTAAACAAGCCAGGCCTGAAGGCTTATAGGCCAGGCCTTAACAAAATAGGCCTGGCCTCTTTACACATTCAGGGCTTTAAATAGGCCTTGGCCTGGCCTTTTTAACAAACAGGCCAGGCCGACTAAGTCCTAAATAGGCCAGGCCGTAGGCCGCTGATGAGAGGCCTGGTCTATTTCCACCCCTAGTTACCATAGCAAATCAACAGAAATGGCATTGCCAAAGCCAAATCACCACCAACGCATTAAATCTCTGTGTTTTACATAAAGGGTCATAGTCGAAATCAATAATTTACGACCCTCACTTAAATTCTCATACCTTCTTAGTTTCTTGTTCTTCCTCATCCCTCTTCGTGTTGGACTCTCGCGATGAGTTGGTGGGAGAAGCATGATTGTGATCAATACCATCATTGCCAATATCCCAGAAGAAGAAACTGGAAATAAGCTCATCAAAGGAAAGGAAAGCGGACTCGGGAGAGGACGAGACGGAAATAAGCTCACGTGTCTACAACTTTTCAGTAGGAAATAAGCTCACTAGTAGAGCGTCAGGGATTCTGGGCTTTGTATGATGGGAAAAAAAAAACCTTCTCCAAACAGACAAAAATGGATCCTACAGGGCTTTTCTGCGAATGCTCACCAAACGTGTGCGACTGGGCTCTCCAAATAGGCCCACTATAATCAGCATAAAAATAGTAACTTCCACAACAATGCAGAGGATAGCAGATAACTTTTCATGGTAAGAAGCATTTGCTAAAAATGACTATTGGCCTCCTCTATGCACATCACATAACAAACAGTCAAAAAATGGCAAACAATTATTGCAAAGCATATCAAACTCATTATAGTGATGTCAAGTTCACATTCTAACACCAAATACTAATTCTCTAGACTCTCCACAATGTGCAGATATGAAAAGCTAATTGATTATTTCCCAGTCCACCAACTTCATTTTTTTTTTTTAAAAAAAAAGTAGCCTCTAAATATTTGGAATCAAATTTAGCCAGCTCAAATTGACCTTGATGAATTCTCCTTAGTATTTAGCATCCTTCGTTTTTCTCTTTGCCTCTATAATTTATGTTTGCTAATCACTTTAATTTCTTTTATTCAGTATCATACATTCTGATTTCTCTTTTTTTTTTTTTCCATAATTAGTTTGGAAAGTGTAGAAATTGAGAATAAAGAAGAAAGTTAAACTAGTTACCATTATTTTTTTTAAAAAAATTAAACCAATTATTTAATGTTAAGGTTCTCCTTTAGCTCTACAAAATGAGAACACCCAAAGAGAATGAAGAAAATCACACAATACATCTAACTAGAGCTGGGAAAATAGGCCAAGCCCGCCGAGGTGGCTTGTTTAGGCCTTGAATTTGCAAGGGCATTACTTACGATTTTTGAATAAAAAGTGAAAGCGAGCCCAAAAGGGATAGCCCAGTAGGGACGTGGGCCTAAAAGGGCCAACCCGTACGGTTAAGGGCTGGCCCTTTTAGGCTCATATGTTTTTTTTTTAAAAAAAAATATTTATATGATAATAAAATTATTGATTTTTTATACTTTGTTAATGATGTTGTAAATATTTAGTTGTTATTATCTTTTTTAGAATTAAGTTTCATAAGAACATTTTGTATTAAGAATCCTAAAAATTTAAAACTTATAAAAGATATTTTTTATTTCATAAGTATTCTTACTAATTTTTGTATTTTTTTACTTATTTTCTAGTGATTATCTTATTCATATCTTGTGTTGTTTATTTTGTTGATTACTTACATTTTTCAAGATATATTTATAAGAAGTATTTTTTATTTTGTTAAGTCTTCTCATTAATTATTTGTAATTGTGATATGTGGACAATAGTTTACCTTTGATTATGACTTAGTAATGTGCTTATTTGTTGTATGATGTGTATCATTTATATCTTAATTTTGACAACATTTTTGTGTTAAAGTACGACTTTTATTGTAATACCCGGATAATTATTTATCTGGAATATTATATTTCGATAAATAATACCTATTGGAAATAGGTGAATATGTGGTCTCAAATAATAAATTATAATTATCTTATTTTCTAGGGTAATTTCTATGGAAATTAGAAGAGATAAAGAGCTAAAATCCCTAAAATGCATTTATGGGGCATAAAATGACCTGAAAATATTATGATAAATCCTAAGAGGCAATGAAATATTTATTAAAAATTGGAGAATATGTTGTCTCTAATTTAGATAATTTTTGGGATTAATTTCCTTGGAAAATAATGAGACAAGATTTAATATTATTTTGGGGATCATAATTGACCCCATAATTTTTAATATAATGCATGAGACATAAAATACCAATGTCAATGAAATAGTTGTGAGGAAATGATTAATCCTAATTAAGAAAATTATCAACAATTAGTAAGTGATTAATTAAGTAATTAATGGCTAATTGTTTAAGCTTGAACAAGAGAATATCCAAGGTAAATTATGTAAAACCCTTTAATTAAATATTTATGGCTAAAATTAGGATAAAGTATACTTGCTAATTAATTGGAAAAGATTAAGAAAAATGTATGAGATTAAGTGCACGAAAACCCTAAATCCTAAAAGATTGCTAATCATAGGATTAAGGTCCTAATTAAGCTTTCTAATTAAATTAAAATATAATATTAAGGTAATTAAAAATAATAATTATAAATTAAAATAAAGGGGGGGCGAAATCTTTGGTGTGAAAAGGGTTATGGCTTTTTCAAAATAATATCATGATATTTATTAATTAAATAATAATATAAATGAGATATTTGTGGAAAAAGCAAATAGGATAAATGATAACCGATAGAAATTAAATCTTATCTCAAAATAGGTGAACTAGGTATCTAACATCAGGACTTATTATAAACGAGTATAATTTTATCCCGGAGTGGGCTGTCTCCGAAGTCATTTCCGAAACCGGCGGAATGATTAAGAGATAAGACGAAAAAGGAAAAGGGCAGATAGTAGAAATGAGAACCAATGGAAAATAAATCATATCTAGAAAACCATGAACTAGGTTTCTAACATCCGGACATATTATGAACAAGTGAATTTTTACCCAGAAGTTGGTGTTACCGGAAGTCATTTCCGTAACCGACAGCGCTTATCCGAAAGTGTTCAGTAGGTTACGAAATACCCTTAATGGAATCATAAATTTCATTAATCCACATATTTCTCAAGAGTGAATAGAGACCTTCAGGGATATGCTAAGGAATTTTTGAGATTGGTTAAGATTACGCGATTAGGACACCGAACAGGGAACTTTATCGATACAAGATCAAAAAGCAAGAAGGTGACATCATGGTGATGTAGGAAACTTCTTCTAAAAGGAGGATCCAAGGGCCAAGGAGGAGCCATGCAATAAAACCTAGATCCGACGGTTAAGATTCGGTATGAAAAAACATGAATAGTGTCTCAAATTTCCTTATAAATAGATGGCAACCCCAAGCTTACTTTCTCACACCAAATCCTCTTGCCTATTTCAAAATAGAGAGAGATTTTAGAGAGAAGGAGGAGTCTGGAGAAAGTGTAGCAAAGCCCTGGGTAAGTTCTTCGGTCCTTAGTCTTAAGCTTTAGTAGTTCTTTCGGTAGTTATAGTAGAAATGCTAGGTAGATCTTTAATTTGCCAAGATAGTTTAGATATCATGTTTTAGGGATAAATATGATATTTATTTCAAAAAATATATTGGAGGAAGAGATATGGCAAAATTTTGGAAGATTAGAGTCAAAGTAAGCGAAGCTTTGGCGAAATTTCGCCGATTAGTCAAACTAGGGGCAAAATGATAATTTGTACCTAAAATTCCTGTTATGATGCTAAATATTGATAAATGCGATATTATCCTTGTAGGATACCTGTGATCACGTACCGTTGTCGTATCGCTGTCAGACGTACCATTTTCCGTCAAACGTACCGTCTATCGTCATCGAAGGTACGTTCACGTACTGTAACACTAACTCTGATGTTTATTGTATGCGTATAGGTTCTATGTGCTTATGTGAGGTAGTTGATAGCTCTGTGGTATGCTCATTGTACTGTTATTATGCTTGCTGGGTGTCGGGATACGTTTGCTAAGTGCGAAATGCTTGGTGCGAAACAATTGCTAGGTGCGAAACGTATGCTAAGTGTGACATATCTGCCAGGGGGCTTATGTGCTATTGGATTATGCTTGTTGTATGCTTGTACGTTCGCGTACTGTGACACTAACTATGATATTTTTGGTATACGTATATGTGATATGTGTGTTGTATGCGTATTGGTGGTATGTTATTTGAATGCATAGTGGTGAGTTGAAAAATAATAAAAACATCCCATTTGAAAACGCGGAAATTTTTTTTTTTTAAAAAAAACGTTTCCAAATATTTCAAGCAAGTAGTCGAGTAGAGCATTGGAGCGAGTAAGTAATTTACATTACATTCAAAATATGGACCATAGTGTAATTGTATTGGATTATAGTATCCGTAATTCTTAAAGGTTAAAGAAACTAAGGAAAACGATAAACAATGTAGACACGTCCCGGCCTACTTCGGTTGCTTGCCTCGATCGCCTAAGATTGGTCCTCCGACTCGATGCTACAACCGAGATCCATTCCACATATGGATCTCGTGTAACGGTTAACCTTATGCTCAAATAAAACAAGATACGTACAAATGATATTCATTTCAATACAAAGATATCATCACAAAAGCAAACAAAGCAGATGTATGATCAATAACATGGATGTAACATAAGCACAAAGCAAAGTATGTAAAGTCTCTCTCGACTAGTTCTCGCACATATCCAAGGCCACGCCACAACGTGTCCTCGCTAGGAATAACTCAAAACGGCATTACCAATACTATAATCCGTGGGTAAAGCCGTAAGTATCTCCGACGATTCTCACCGTAACCTCGCCTATGAACGTATCTATAACGCAAAAGTATATGAGCAGCATAGAGTTAGGGTTACAAAGACGCATCCGTACCTTAGTTGCGTATATATCCGGCTCTTCCGGCTAAAAACGGTACTTTTTGACTACGTACGTAAAACAAATAAACAAATGCTCAAAGGGCAAACACGGAACGATGGAATTTCGACAAATGTTCGACGTCGAAGTATTCTAATCAGAATAACAACACACTTATGAATATTTGGCAGCATAAATGTGCATTTTAGGTGAAAAAGACCATTTTGCCCTTACTACCCCTATTTTAATTTCGCGTAACTTCGTTACTTTGACCGTATTCCATTTCAAAATTATCCCCACTATGTTTTTACCTCGTCAGCATCTTTCAATGCAATGAGGCATAAAAACAAGTATAGGAATAAATTCTCGAAACTTCCTAGATCAAAACAACAGCTTCTACTATAACTACCGAAAGAACTACTAAACTAAAAACTAAGGACAAGAACTTACTCTGAGCAAGGCAGAATTTTTCCAGAGCTTCTCTCTCTAGAATCTCTCTCTAGGAGAGAATTTTGGGATGAAGAATGAAGAAGGAGAGAGCTTGCTATTTATAGAAAAAATAGGGACAAGGGAATTTAACACAAAAGTCTTGACGGAACCGTTGGATCGCAGGGTTTTGAGGACAAAGCAATCTTGGCCATCCATGGTCAAACCGACCTCTTGTCCCCCAAAAGTCAAAGATGAGTTGTCATCTTGCTTTATGGCCTCCTCGGTCCGATAAAGCTACCCGACGGTGTCCGTTTCGCGCGATTTCGCGTAAAACTCAAAAATCCGGCATGTAACTTTGAAGATCTTTTCATCCTCTTTCATATTATCTATTTTGATCCTCTTTTTGATCATATCCAGGTATTCTCCGGTGCGTCGGAAGATATTCGGACAAACGCGTCCGGTTACTTTAAATCGCTTCCGATAGAACCAACTTCTCGGACAACAATTCACCGAATCGTAAAACGTCCAAATTGTTGCCTAACTTAATCCCGTGTTTGAAAACACGCAATTGTTTCTATAGGTTCTCACTTTGCCTATCCGACTCTACTCTATCCGATCAACTTTTCGTCTTATTTGAAATTAGGGTTTTCGGTCAAGGAAACAACGCCCGGTAAATTCTTTCTTCGTGTAAAATTTCACTTGTTCTTAATTTGATCAGTCCGAAAAGACTTTTACCTCTCGGTTTACCCGTAGAATTTATTTCTAACTTTTCCCTGGCCTCCGCCTATAAGCCGACTCACCGCATTATATTATTATTTTATTCTAATTATCATTTTAATTATTTAAACAATTCTTTTTAATTAAAAATACTAATAATTTCGCCCCTTAATTTTAAAATTCAGTTTTAATTATTTTTCCATAATTTTTTCCATTTTTTAAAAATATAATATTTTTTACCAAAATTCCCGTTTTACCCTCGCTTCGTTAGGCTTAATCGACCTAATTTCTTCGTTTAGTGATCTTTTTAGGATCAGGTTTCTTCATATATTTATCTTTACTAATTTACAGTATATTGTTATCTTACAAACTTCTATACCGATATTGTCATTTTATATCCTATGTAAAATATTAAAAATGTTTACCCCATAAAGTTACTTTATGGTTCAAATGCTTTTTAAACTTTTCTTCATGTTATTTCCTCTGAAATAATTTATTAAATTCTCATAATTAGGGATAACACTTCCATATTTTTCTCATAATTTTTCATGATCTTTCGCATTTATCATAATATTTTTAGACTCGTTTTTATCACCATTATATCATTTTTAGTCATTCTATTCATCATATTTTCCCGTAACTTTTTTGACAATTTACTCTATAATTATAACAATTTTCTATAACAGTTTTATCTCATGAATTTACTTCATTAAAATATTCATTAATTTTCCTTTATCTCGTAAATTCCGCATTTGCTAAAATCCGGTATTACATTTCTCTCCCCTTAAACAAAATTTCGCCTCGAAATTTAATCTATACTAACTAGACTACGGGCCATAAACTCGGGTACTTCTCCTTCATGTCACTCTTGGTTTCCCAAGTTGCCTCGTTTGATGACAAACCCTTCCGCACCACCTTCACTATCTAAGATAGTTTTAGTCCTAAGCCGTTTCTCCCGGTGTTCGAGAATTTGCTCCGCCGACTACAAAGGTGTTATCATGCCGTACTTCAACATCATCGTACTTTATGACATGATCTCGATCCGGTAGGTATTTCTTCGCTTGTGACACGTGAAAAACATCGTGGAGATTACTCGTGTTCGGGGTAACGCTAGTTGATACGCAATCGGTCCTCGCTCGGCTAACACTTCAATTGGTCCAACGTAACGCGGACTAAGCTTCTTTTCTTCGTTGTTCTACCGACACCTAAGCATCGGAGATAATTTCGTAAACACATGGTCTCCGACTTCAAACTTCAACGGTCTTCTCCTCTTATCTCGCATAGCTCTTTCGTCTACGTGTGCATCAAGGAGTCTCTTCTTGATCGAGCGATTTGCTCGGAGGTCTCTTTTAGCATATCCGGTCCAAGCAACCGCTTTTCGACGCATCCGTCCAAAGATAAAGGCGATTGGCACTTTCGCCCATACAAAGCCTCGAACGGAGCCATTTGTATGCTTGAATGATAACTATTGTTATACGCGAATTCGCTAGTGAGAGGTGTTCGTCCCAATTTCCTTTGAAATCCAGTGGCACATGCTCGCAAAGATATCCTCCAAATACCGTATCGTCCTCTCGATTGACCGTCGGTTTGAGGGTGATAAGCCGAACCGAACTTCGCCTTGGTACCCATTCCTTCATGTAGTGCTCGCCAAAAGCGGGATTGGAATCGAGTATCCCGATCGAGATAATACTCTTAGGGACTCCGTGCGCCTCACGATTTCTTTGATGTAGATTGCAGCCAATCGTTCGGAGAGAGTAGTGGATGCTAATGGGTATGAAATGTGCCGACTTGGTTAATCGGCCGACGATCACCCAAATGGTATCGTGATGCTCGATCTTAGGTAGACCTACCACAAGATCCATGGTCACATTCTCCCATTTCCACTCCCATAGCTTCTAGTCCTTGCGTAAGACTGTGGGGTCGCGGTGCTCAATCTTTACTTTCTCGGCAAGTTAGACACCCAAAGCCTACGTATCGAGTTACGTCTCTTTTCATTCCAGTGCCACCAAACTTCGGCCTTCAAGTTTTGGTACATCTTGACCATTCTTGGATGTAGAGTATACTTACTCTTATGAGCCTCATCCAAGATCTTCCGCTTCGCTTCATCAACCGGCGGTATGTAAACGCGCCCTTGTGTCTCGACCAATCCACTAGATGAAAGGTCGTGGTCTTGGGTTTCACCTTGAGAGATCTTCTCCCGCATGGAGATTGCCCAATCATCTTGTCTCTCGAGCTTTATCAACTTCATCTCTCAGTCGTACTCCCTTGACTCACAAAAAGATTTGCAAGGTAGGCCACTTGGTGCGTTGAAATTCATGCAGATTTGGTTTGAAAGATTCGTGTCTCGAAATCTTCAAGTAATTTCTCGCTCTTGTATCATCATGTATGATACTTGCACCTTCTTCCCGCTAGAGCATCCGCAACAACGTTTGCTTTCCCGGGTGATACTTGATCTCCGTGTTGTAGTCTTTCAAAGAATTCCATCCAACGACGTTGCCTCATATTCAGTTCCCTTTGATCAAAGAGATACTTGTGCTCTTGTGGTCGCAGATAGTTCTACGGCCGTACCGTATGATAATGCCTCCATATCTTCAAAGCGAACACGATGGCAAAGCAAGCTCCAAATCGTGTGTAGGATAGTTCGACTCGTGCGGCTTCACCGACGAGAGGCATAAGCCACCACTCGCCCAATTGCATTAGGACACAACCCAATCCTTGCCCACCGGCATCACCGTAGACAACATATGTCTCATCGATCCGGGATGATCAATACCGGTGCCGTAGTCAACCTCTCCTCGCCTCTCGAAAGCTCTCTCTCACGCTCATCTCCCCATACAAAGGGTTGATTCTTCCTCGTAAGCTTTGTCAATGGTAGGGCAAGACGCGAGAAATCCCGTATAAATCTGCGGTAATATCCCGCGACCTAGAAAACTACGTATCTCCGTCACCGTCTCCGGCCTCTTCCACCCGTAACCGCTTCCACCTTGCTCGGGTCAACAAGAACTCCGCCGCTAGATATCACATGGCCCGTAAATCTCACTTCCGCAGCCAAAATTTGCATTTGCTCAACTTTGCGTAGAGCCGCTTTCTTTTAGTATGCTTAATACTAGGCGCAGATGTTCTTCATGCTCTTTTTCTACTTTTGGAATAGATGAGTATATCGTCAATGAACACCACCACAAATTGGTCTAGGTGTTGTCGGAAGATACGGTTCATGTAATCCATGAATACCGCAGGTGCATTTGTCAATCCGAAAGGCATCACAAGGAATTCATAATGCCCATATCTCGGTTCTCAAAGCCGTCTTGGAAATATCATCGTCTTTGACTCGCAATCGATGATATCCCGAACGTAAATCGATCTTTGAGAATACGGTGGAACCAGATAATTGATCCAAAAGATCATCAATCCGGGAAGTGGATATTTGTTCTTGACGGTTACTTTGTTGAGTTCACGTAGTCGATACGTAGTCGGAAACTTCCATCTTTCTTCTTTACGAACAAAGACCGGGGCTCCCCACGGTGATACACCGGGTCGGATGAACCCTTTGTAATAGCTCTTCAAGTTGTTTCTTCAACTCCCCGCATCTCATTTGGAGCCATACGATACGGCGCTTTGAAATTGATCCCGTACTGTGCATCAATTCAATGGTGAACTCGACTTCTCTCGTAGGAGGTAGCTCGGTGAGATCCTCCGGAACACGTCAGAAACTCGTTTACAACGGAAATGTTCTCAAGTGAAAGCTCGTCAGCCTTTAACCGAGAAAAAGATCATATATGCTTGGCATCCCTCCTTCATGCATCCGTCGCCCTCCGTAGCAGAGAAAATTCAGGCTCACATCAACTTTGTCTCTCGCTAGGTGAATCGAAGAACGTTATCTTGCTTGCTACATAGCTTGATCATCGCACCGCCGTTGCTAGCCAATTTAAACCGAGTATGACATCTATGCCATGAAGTGGCAATCGGATAAGGTCCACTTTTGAAACTCGTCCATCAACGCTCACGGTACAATCAATACATGCATCAAGCTAAGGATTTCAAGCCAAGTGGTGTAGATACTATCGATCATAAGACAATCTAGAGGCATGCATTCCTAGACGATTTGCACAATCATAGGAAATAAACGAATGACTAGCACCCGTATCAAACAATGCTTGCGTAGATTTCCGTTGATAATGACAAGATTTTGCACCATCTCTCGGAGACTCTCTCCCTCTCCGCATCGCCGCAAAAACCCGACCTTGGTTCTCGCGGTCTTGCCACCGCCGCAATCTCCGGACAGTTCCGGCCGATATGCCTGTGTTTTTGGCACTTGTAGCAGATCGGCTTCCCATCACAAACCGGATCCGGATGGTCCTTTCGCACTTTGGGCAAGTTTGGGTCCCCGCTTGACCGGGATAACCTTGTTGCCCTTGTTGGAACGGCTTCTTGCCTCCGCCTCGGAGTTGTTCCATGGTGCGCCCTTCTTCTCGAGGAACCTCCGCGACTTGATCCGCCACGGTTTGCATTGTTGTTGTTGTTGAGATGTTCGATCCTCCCGAGCTCCTTAAGATTACGCCGACCACGGCATGATTCAACCGCTTGAATCAGATCCGGAAATTGTCGTGACACCGCCTTTTCCCGAATCTCAAACCTCGACCATCTACCAATCGACTCGCCTTCCGGGCTTCGTTGTCGTTGGTCTTCGATATGACGAGTATCGAGATAGGTTGGTGAACCTGGCGAAGTAATCCTCGAATGACTCATCATGGTTTTGCCGGATATGTAAGAACTCCGACTCTTTTATTACTTGTAACGAGGGAGGGAAATATTGTTCGTTAAACTTTTCCAAGAACTTCTCCCAAGTCACAGGGCAAACGCGTGCCCGCAATGTCACTGCCACGGTCTTCCACCAACGGTCGGCATCTCCTTCGAGTTTGTAAATTGCCAACTGGGCCTTGCGGTCTTCGGATGCTCTAAGACCACAAAGATCTTATCTAACCTCATCGCCCGCCTTCACCGACCGCCTTGCCGCGGAAAACCGGGGTTTCAACTTACGTAATTGAGTTACCCAATGTTGCATGGTTTCCACCTCTCTATTGCGTTGCGGTAGAACTACCAAAGCTCTATTCGGCGAAGGTGATCGAGATCCTCCGACTCATCCGCCTCTTCATCGTTGTCGTTTCTTTGATTTCTCGGCTTGTCTTTCCTCCGTATACGTTAATAAGAGCTCTTTGCTCTTGCAAAGCATTTGCTTTACTTCTTGTAACTCACCGGTCGGGTTGGTTATTCTTGGGCTCGGGTGTTGGACTTCTTTGAGGTCGTCTCGCTCGACCACGTCCTCTACCTCTAGTTTGGCCTCGTCCACGACCCCTATTTCTTAGGTTCGCCATTCTTTAGGTTTATACCTTTTTATTTATAACAAGAGATAGGAATAAGGGAATTAGTACGTAAATAAGCACACAAAACAACATATATTATTAATGCATCTTATTTGTACAAGTTGACCTCGACGTTGGTCATATCCTAAACTATACAAAATTCTACAATCCCTTTTATTCTAACAGAATATCTCACAATCTCTCGTGGCATTTAGAGAGTTTTAAAACAATACAATACTATATAGCCTCTATCTATGGTTCCACAGCCTTTCTTACACCGTCTCGCTCTTTCTACATGTGCCGGTGCACTATGCTTTTCGATAACGAAGATAAATACGAGCGCCCGCAATAGGGCCTTCGTCCAGCAGTTCGTTAGTGAGTCCGGCCCAAAAACGGGTCACAGTGGAAAAAAGAGAGTGGATCTAACCCAGCCTCCTGTGCGAATGTGGGTTCCTCCGGTTTTGAGAATTTTGAACTAAGTGAAGGAAGGTCAAATACCTTTCCTTTGAAGTGTTTGTAGACTGTTCGCAAACAAGTAAAATGATTCTAATAGTTGGGTTAAGGCCGATTACTTCCTAACACGAAATGAAAATCGTCAAGGGTGGCTTCTTCATTATCGAGGTTTTGGATATCCGGGAGATCGGTTATCTCCTACGTAAGAGTGAGTTGAACTATCGTGGGTTGCAACAGTGCATCTTCAACATACATGAGTTCCGGGTCTTCCTCCGGTCTTCCTCCGGGTCTTCCTCCGGGTCTTCCTCTCGATTCTACCGGTTCGGGATCGTAAATATGATCCGGTATTCCGGCCCGGGGCGATACTAATGGCGGGGTTCGGAGTTATCGGGGTCCGTAATAAAGATAGTCAACATCACCGGGTACATAATCACGGGTACATAATCATATACGTAGGTCAAGGGAGTGCATACAGGTTGTACAAGCTCGGGTTCCGGGAGGGTAGATTGGATCAGGGTTCAGTCTTCTTCCTATCATCTCGGTTCCTACAGATTTCCTAGCGGTCCGATTCCATCTCCCATACCGCCAAACGAACGGATTATCGTCTCTGTTCATCTCTACACATTACACTAGGTCATATCAATACTCATTTTCCAAAAAGTGCTCAAAGTTTTTGAAAAAGGCTAATTTGAACATAACTCCGTTAACCGAATGTAACGGCCGATAAGTGTCTATCATGGGGACCTCACCAACTCTATGGCGACCGATTGGCCACACCCACATAGACTAGCCTTAATCGTCCTACCATACTGTCCGTAATAACATAGTCATATCAATGCCAGGACTACTGCTCTGATACCAAAAATGTAACATCCCATTTGAAAACGGCGGAATTTTTTTTTAAAAAAACGTTTCCAAATATTTCAAGCAGAGTAGTCAGAGTAGAGCATTGGAGCGAGTAAGTAATTTACATTACATTCAAAATATGGACCATAGTGTAATTGTATTGGATTACAGTTATCCAGAATTCTTAAAGATTAAAGAAACTAAGGGAAACGATAAACAACGTAGACACGTCCTGGCCTACTTCGGTTGCTTGCCTCGATCGCCTAAGATTGGTCCTCCGCACTCGATTAACCGAGATCCATTCCACATATGGATCTCGTGTAACGGTTAACCTTATGCTCAAATAAAACAAAGATACGCACAAATGATATTCATTTCAATACAAAGATATCATCACAAAAGCAAACAGCAGATGTATGATCAATAACACGGATGTAACATAAGCACAAAGCAAAGTATGTAAAGTCTCTCTCGACTAGTTCTCGCACATATCCAAGGCCACGCCACAACGTGTCCTCGCTAGGAATAACTCAAACGGCATTACCAATACTATAATCCGTGGGTAAAGCCGTAAGTATCTCCGACGATTCTCAACGTAACCTCGCCTATGAACGTATCTATAACGCAAAAGTATATGAGCAGCATAGAGTTAGGGTTACAAAGACGCGTCCGTACCTTAGTTGCAGATATCCGGCTCTTCCGCTAAAAACGGTACTTTTTTGACGCCGTACGTAAAAAACAAATAAACAATGCTCAACAAATGGCAAACAAATCGGAACGATGGAATTTCGACAAAGCGGTTCGACGTCGAAGTATTCTAATCAGAATAACAACACACTTATGAATATTTGGCAGCATAATGTGCATTTTAGGTGAAAAAGACCATTTTGCCCTTACTACCCCTAATTGGCGGAATTTCGCGTAACTTCGTTACTTTGACCGTATTCCATTTCAAAATTATCCCCACTATGTTTTTACCTCGTCAGGCATCTTTCAATGCAATGAGGCATAAAAACAAGTATAGGAATAAATTTCAAACTTCCTAGATCAAAACAACAAGCTTCTACTATAACTACCGAAAGAACTACTTTAAACTAAAAACTAAGGACATAAGAACTTACTCTGAGCTAAGGCAGAATTTTTCCAGAGCTTCTCACTCTAGAGTCTCTCTCTAGGTAGAGAGAATTTTGGTGTGAAGAATGAAGAGCAAGAGAGCTTGCTATTTATAGAGAAAAATAGGACAAAGGGAATTTCCACAAAAGTTTTCGATTTGATTTTGAACCGTTGGATCGGGTTTTGAGGACAAAGCAATCTTGGCCATTCCATGGTCAAAACCGACCTCTTTGGCCCAAAAGTCAAAGATGAGTTGTCATCTTGCTTTATGGCCTCCGGTCCGATAAAGCTACCCGACGGTGTCCGTTTCGCGCGATTTCGCGTAAACTCAAAAATCCGGCATGTAACTTTGAAGATCTTTTCATCCTCTTTCATATTATCTATTTTGATCCTCTTTTTGATCATATCCAGGTATTCTCCTAAGGTCGGAAGATATTCGGACAAACGCGTCCGGTTACTTTAAATCGCTTCCGATAGAACCAACTTCGGACAACAATTCACCGAATCGTAAAACGTCCAAAGCTTGTTGCCTAACTTAATCCCGTGTTTGAAAACACGCAATTGTTTCTATAGGTTCTCACTTTGCCTATCCGACTCTACTCTATCCGATCAACTTTTCGTCTTATTTGAAATTAGGGTTTTCATTGCGGAAACAACGCCTGGTAAATTCTTTCTTCGTGTAAAATTTCACTTGTTCTTAATTTGATCAGTCCGAAAAGACTTTTACCTCTATGGTTTACCCGTAGAATTTATTTCTAACTTTTCCCTGGCTCCGCCTATAAGCCGACTCACCGCATTATATTATTATTTTATTCTAATTATCATTTTAATTATTTAAACAATTCTTTTTAATTAAAAATACTAATAATTTCGGCCCCATTTTTTAAAATTCAGTTTTAATTATTTTTCCATAATTTTTTCCATTTTTTAAAAATATAATATTTTTTACCAAAATTCCGCGTTTTACCCCCGCCTTCGTTAGGGCTTAATCGACCTAATTTCTTCGTTTAGTGATCTTTTTAGGATCAGGTTTCTTCATATATTTATCTTTACTAATTTACAGTATATTGTTATCTTACAAACTTCTATACCGATATTGTCATTTTATATCCTATGTAAAATATTAAAAATGTTTACCCCATTAAAGTTACTTTATGGTTCTCGAAATGCTTTTTAAACTTTTCTTCATGTTATTTCCTCTCGAAATAATTTATTAAATTCTCATAATTAGGGATAACACTTCCATATTTTTCTCATAATTTTTCATGATCTTTCGTATTTATCATAATATTTTTAGACGTTTTTATCACCATTATATCATTTTTAGTCATTCTATTCATCATATTTTCCCGTAACTTTTTTGACAATTTACTCTATAATTATAACAATTTTCTATAACAGTTTTATCTCATGAATTTACTTCATTAAAATATTCATTAATTTTCCTTTATCTCGTAAATTCCAGATTTGCTAAAATCCGGTATTACAAGCCCTTTTTTACCAACTCTACATCTAACCATGTAAAAAAAAAATCCAAGAACTAGGCTCCCATGATCGGAAAAAGGAAACAACGATATAATGCTACCGGGATTTTTAAAAAAAAAACAACAATGAATCTTGCCTATGTGAAAAAAAACGAACTTAGTCTCTGTTTGGATGCTATGGACATGGCAAAACAAGTTTTATTTGACTCGAATTTTCAAAAACTAGAGCATCCTGCCTATGTGATAATCAATTTCTAACAATCCTTTGTGCAGATGAAGGATTTAACAAGTTACAAGGTCTATCAACCTACTGAAGAGTCTATGGGATGGCAATTACCACCATTCAACTGGTAAATGTGAATGTTAATGGAGCAATTGTTGTTTTGACTAGTAATGCCTAACGTGGTGATGTAATGTGTGACCAGTGACCACCAAGGTAATTGGATAGTAGGATTCTCTAAAAAATTGGGCAATTGCACAGTTATATAAGGCAGAGGAATCAGGTGTTCTTAAGGGGGGCCTTTCACTGGCATGAGGTATGGGCTTTAGAAGAGTGATCATTGAGTCCGATTGCAAAACTCTAATTGAAGCACTACAGCCAGCCAGGCAATTATCCTACCAATTGCAGCTTATGTTGGTTAATTTTGCCTATTACATGACTTTCATGCAAAGTTCCATGAAGTTGAAAAAAAAAATTGTTTAATTGTTGCGGAAACCCGTAACTCCTTACGGTCCTCATGAATTATTAACCTTAACTCATTACGCTAATTAGTTATTAATTATTAATCCATAACTCTTTACGATACTCATAAGAATTCATAACAATTTATAATATTCATGAGTTTCAGGATTACTCGTTAAAACAACTATTGGGGTTTAGGATAATTTGATAAAACGATTATTAGAGATTAGAATTACCTTAGATCACTCGAAGACTTCAAGGTTGTTGATGTCCTCTAACGTTGATCCACACGGCTATCCCCGATTGCAATGAGAACTCCTTCTCTTGAAACCTTCCACTCCTTGGATGCTTGCTAGGCGAAGACAAGGTTGAGTTTTGGTTTCCTTGGGTTTTTATCTTTTCAAGAAGATGATGGTTTCTTAGGATTAGGTTAAAGATAGGATGAACAAGGTTGGAACCTTACCCTTTTATGGATGATGCCTTTTTCCTTTCTAAACCTTTGGTAAAGACTGAAATTTAGAGAGCATAAGGATTCTTGTTTTTCTCCTAGACAAATGTGCAAGAGGAAGGCACACAAAAAATTAGCACTTTATAAGAGTCAAACCCTAATTTAAGTGCTTGCAAGAAAGGTCCAATTCAAGTTTGAATTGGAAAATCCAATTCACAATGAATTAAATTCATATCTTGATTGATTGATTGAATTTAAGATGATGAATCACATACATATCTTGATTGATTGAATCAATCATTTAAGATGATGGATCACATTTATTTCCTTTTTCCTTCAAAAAACATCCATAAAAAGGGCACATAAAAAATCAGCACTTTATAAGAGTCTAACCCTAATTTAAATGCTCACAAGAAAGGCCCAATCCAAACTTGAATTGGAAAATCCAAATCATAATGAATTAAATTCATATCTTGAATATTAAATAATAATTTAAGATGATGAATCACATTCATCTCTTAAACTAAAATTCAAAAATCATTTTAAATCAATCATCATTTAGTATTTCTCCTATCTTCATCCAATCATTATTGGATCTTTATATATATATATATTAGATAATTCAGAATTATCTTTTATAACCTAACCTTTTGAATTAAAATTCAAATCTCCTCATTGGGCTTGGAGTCCCACTCCAACCCAATTACACATTTACTCTTGATAAAACCCAATAACAATTATTGGTCCAAGTTTGCTAATTTTAAACAATCGGGAATAACCTTTGTCTCGTGACCCATTAGGCCCAATTAGTCATCGACATAAATAAACTTGGACCAATTAAAAACCCCTTTAATGGGCCCAATTTATTTAATGACTTCATAAGACACTATCAATGCTCAGGCCCCAGAACTAATTGAGTTGATCAAGTGATCTACCTTTCATATTTAGATATCGTGCAGACATCATCCCTCACATCGTCATTCACATTTAGTTGAGAGCAAAGATAGAGTATCATCTCTGTTAATTGACTAAATGTAGCTATTTCACAGAACTAGGAATCTTCTTATATTAACTCTATAATGGATCATGACTCTTCATGAGCACTTGCTGTGCGCAGACTCCTGAGTTAATTAGAAGCTATCCAAGCTCTACTGGTCTTATGAATGACTAATACCTTGTAGGGGATTGTGAGTCCTCTCAGCATGTCCATCTATACTCATGTATTCGAGTTACACCCAAGAGTACACTGTTCTCCCCATTTTCAGGGGGATAGAGTTGTACAGTCAAAGTATAACCCTAGGACATAGTGTTCGATGACATCCTTAAGTCAAGGACGATCCGCACTACCAAACGATGAGAGACTTTATATATCCAATGATACTCTCTGTTGGTTCTTGGAGTTTTGATGATAACAAGGCTTCATTATTTAAATCTTTTGTTAAAAGGGATTTGTGTTTTTGAATAAGTAAATGTTAAGTTAAGGAGGTGTTCTTGGTTATTCAAGTAATTGTCCTGTATAAATTGACACCTTTCGAAAGTCTGCTGAAAAACTATCTGGTATTACTTTCGGACGTTACTCAAGTAATGAACACTCATTTTGCAAGTAATTTAATTACTTTCTATGGTTACTTGAGTAAGGTTGTTTAGCTCCGCAAGTAATTTGTTTACTCAACATTACTGGAGTTACTCGAGTAATACCTTTTGATTTGCAAGTAATATAGACTTAATCATGTTTTGCTCAAAATTACTTTCCAAATTACTCAAGTAAGCTATTTCCTTTCCGCAAGTAATCTCATTACTTTCTCGACCTTACTTGAGTAAGGCACATCTCGTTCGCAAGTAATCAAGTAATAGACGCCTCTTTTCAAAGTTTCTCGACATTACTTTCGAAAATTACTTGAGTAATGTTTTTCAAACTTCGCAAGTAATGTGGTTCTTCTCTGCTGAATCTTATTATCTTTGATATTACTTTCAAATTAATTGAGTAAGCTTTGCAAGTAATTTCATGAAAATGATTCTAACGCCTGTTTCTTGAACAACTGGATATTACTCAAGTAATCTTTTAAGCTACCCGAAGTAAGTTCTTGCAAATTCCGTAAAACCATCGGTATGTGCTTAAACTCTGCTCTAATCATTATGGGTAATCTTTTAACTACTCTTAATCACTCTCAAACTTATTTATATCATATCTAAACATCTTTTTGAGTGGATTTCAGTTGATTAACCTTTGTTTAAAGTGAGATTAGCCAAAAGCATTTCAACATGTCAAAAGTATTTATTGCGCCGAAAAAGCAGAACACGCAAACGAAATAAAAGCGTGTAGCAATCGAAATTCCAAATGTTATTCCGACTCATATTCTCGCGCACAAGTAGGCGAAGGCATTTAATGAAGCAACGGTCGAAGTCTCTCAACGGCTATCACATTTAATTCCGCCAACTACCCAACTACCGAAGCTTTGTGCAATTAATTCGACTCAAATGGTCATCAAGCTTCAACTTGTATAAATAGGCGAAGGGTTGAATTCATCGCACGAACAACACGACAGAAAGTATTCAAAGCATTCAAATTCTATTCGTTTTATATCTTCGGATATCATTGAGCTTCAGTGTCTATTATTCATCTACTCGTGAGAGAGATTTATCATTTGTTTTTATATTTGTTCAAATCTCAAGATAGAGGTATCTTGAGTGTGGGTGTACGATTACAACTTGTAAGGGGAGTGAGTCCTAGGGAGAAAGGATCATCCCGAGTTACAAGAGTGTGTAATTATATTTGTGAGTTAGTGAAAATCCCAGTGTCCGGGGGACCGGACGAGGTCAAGGAGTTGGACCGAACCAAGATAATTCCTCGTGTCATTTCTCTTTACTTCTTTTACTGCTTTCATCGTTTATCCGGCAAAAGAATTTTTGAGATCACCTATTCACCCCCCCTCTAGGTGATATTCCACCTTCACTCTCTACAATGAATCTTTGTGGAGTCTCTCGGCGGGTCAGTTCGGTGCTATCTGTTCTCCAACAGATCCACCCACGACATCAGCTTAAGGCATCACCATGCCTGTATTCCATGAGGTCCCTACCTTGTATCTCTATACAAGTAGACGATATCGTACTAGTCTTATTGAGATCATCAATGCCCTTTCTTGGTGATTTAAGACTAGGAACAAGTTTTAGGTAATAGATATACAGTGTTCTCGAGTCCTCATGATCATGATCTCTATCATTGATCCTCGAGATTAACACATATTCTATTCCTAGGGCTTTTATCTTCAAACACATATTTACTTTAAAATAAAGGTGAGACATAAATATGATAAAGATAAAATATACTCATTTATGAAATACTACAATGTAGAAAAAGGTGCGATCTGTCTACGGATTGTCTCTAGGACACCTAAATACTAACAGCTTATCCTTTCTACGTATCAAGGAGTTAATGGCTTATGATTGAAAACTATCCATTCAATGATATTCAGAGACAAGAATGCTGTGGAAGTACACAAAAAAGTGAAATTCCTGAAATTGAACAAGTTTTTTTGAGGTATTGCAAGTAGCGTTATTTCCAAAATCGAACAAATAATGCAGAGATTCAAGAGTCAAGAATGTCTTACCTTTGAGTTGAAGCTAGGACTATGTAATACAGTGATGGCAGAAGTAGAAGACACATAGGAAGAACATGGATGCAGGAATTTTAAAACATATTTGAAACTTTTGGTTGAGAAATATTTGTGAAATATTTGGGGCAGCATAGAATTCAAGACCAAGAAGTGGAGGGTAGATAAGACCATTTCTTTTGGCAGAAGGTTGATCATGATTTCCCAATCGCATAATTGACCCCCTGGCCACTTTTGCTAAAAGCACCACTAAAAACAAAAATCATGATAAATCGGGGTTTTTTTTTTTTTAAAAAAAAAAACCCAAACAGGATAAATGAGCCTCATAAGTATTTTTTTTTTACGCTCAATTGGGCTTATTTGAGCTCCTATCGCTTAATAACAGAGGTATTAAGTAATTTGGCTTGTGTTTCTTTTGATACAACTTTAGTCAATACATTTGCTTCCTGATTCGATGACCTTGCATGTTGTATGTTAATTAATCCCTTTCGTAATTTGTCTCGGACAAAATGAAGTCAATATCAATATGTTTAGTTCATTTGTGAAACACTAGATTGGAAGCTATGCGAATTGTAGGATTGCTATCACAATGAACTCCAACTGGTGTTGTAGATTGAATTCCCAAGTCCTTTAAAAATCCTTTAGCCCAGATGAATTTGAAAGACCTGGCTATCACCCAAGAGGGGGGTGAATTGGGTGTATGATAAAACTTTACGAACTTTGAAAATCTTTTCGTAATATCTAAATCAACAGTTAGATATTCAAATAAGCATATACTGTAAATATAAGAGTTTAGGGAAGAGAATATGCAAACTGTGATTTATCCTGGTTCGGTCCAATCCACGATGACCTACGTCCAGTCCCCAGGCTCCTCCTAAGATTTTCAATCCACTATCTTCTATCAACTTGATTACACGTTCGTACTCAAGCAACCCTCTCACTAGGATTCACTCCCTTACAACCGTAATCAATACACCGCTTGATCACACACTCGTACTCGAAGTAATCCTCTCCCTAGGATTCACTCCCCTTACAAGCCGTAATCAACACAAGTGTGTTTCCCACTCAAGATCACCCAATCTTGAGTAACTCTAAGATAGAATGTTTACACATAAATCTTCTCTCTAAGTGAATAAATAAACACCGAAGTACAAAGTTGATCATTTCACTCTCTACGGTAAACTATATGAGCATTGAGAAACAGAGAGTAAATAAATATCAGAGTATTGTCATATGTTGAAGATGTAAGCTCTTGACTCTGTGTTCTGTCTTGATGAATTCAATCCTTCGGTATTTATACAAGTTGAAGTTTGAAGACCGTTGAAGGATTTGAATCTGTCCGTTTTAGTATTTGAATATGTCCGTTGAGAGATTTAAATGTTCGCGCCTTCTGCTTAACCACAATTGAGTGTCCGCTTGGTTGGGTCTCTTTACAGTTGTCATTCATGTGTTCTCAGACAAAGGATAGCTTAAAATATTGATTCGGCACTTTTGGCAGAGTAGGTAGCCTTCATTGAGTTTTGCGTGTTGCCTTAATTGGGTCTGCGTGTTGTCTCTGTTCTGCGTCTCTCTTAGTGTTTGACAGCTCATCAATATTCAAACAACAATTAATCATTTGAGAATTCAGTTTAGTGTATTCGAGTATTCCATTCGTGTAGTGGAGTATCCCTTTGCGAAGTACTTGACAAAACCTCAATCCTTGATATTACTTGAGTAGCCAAATTCTCATACTTGAGTATGCTCTTCGATGTGTTCAAGTATATTGTCGAAGGAGTTCAGAGACTTTGATTCATGAATGGATTCTACACTGTTTAACTTAAATTAATAATCTGCAACTCACTCAAGAATATGATTAGTAATAAGATTGAGTGATGTAGGAGAAGTATTAATTGAATAACCAAAGGATCCATATAATGATGCAGAGAAGATTTGCGTTGAATATGCTTCTTGAATACTTCCGGATTACTTTCTGAATACTTCCTGAATACTTGCTGAATAGTTGAGTATTCTTGCAGAATTAATTGAATGCTATCTGACTCGAGGCACATAAGGTCCTGACTCGAGGTAATCGATTGGTAATATTCAAACAAAGAGATCCAGATGAGAAAGTAACTCGAGGTATCACTTATCCTGACTCGAGGCAGCTAACTCGAGGCATCATTCTTCCTTGGCTCGAGTTAAATCATCGCAGAGTATTCTAGCTGTGTAATTACCTCGAGGTGAACATTCTGCCTGGAGGTAAAAAGTGCTCTCCATTGTTCTAACTCTCTGGTTGGCCATTAACTCGAGGTGAACTTTCTGCCTGGAGGTAAAAAGTGCTCTCCATTGTTCTAACTCTCTGGTTGGCCATTAACTCGAGGTGAACCTTTCCGCTCGGAGGTAAAAAGTGCTCTCCATTGTTCTAACTCTTTGGGCGACTCGAGGTAAACCTTTGACTCGAGGTAAAAAGCCTTCTTAATTCTTCTAACACTTCCATCAGACTCGAGGTACATAAATTGCTGGCTCGAGTTAACCAACTCGAGGTTGCACTCCTACTGGCTCAAGGTAACTACTTCAATTCTGTGCTTTTAACTTAAACTTGATTTGAGGAGGCACTCAGCAAAATTGGTTACTTCCAAATTCTATGAAACCCTTGTTGTGTCTAGAATCACATGGAATTGGTTTCATTTCATTTGGTTGTGTATAGACGTAAAAATGAAGCAATGCCGAACGATTCCGAATCACACGTGTCCACTTTCAAGGCCATATCTCCTTGGTATGAACTTTTTTCTGGCTGGTTAAACTCTTGATGGAAAGCTCTATGAGTCTACTTTCATATGCCACTGATTTCAGCTCAATCTGATTTGTAGTTTGTGCGTTATACTCAAAACACTGAAGCTTGGTCTGGACTGTGACGATGATTGTTGTTCCAACTTGTATAATTCATAGCTCTCTCATCTGAACTCCTTTGGACTTGTATTATATATCAAAATGACGAATTGGGAGTCTAGTTTCATATGCCACTGGTTTCACGTCAATCCGATTCTTGGTTTGGGAGATATCATCGAATTACCAGAGGTCGCCCGAGCTGAACGTGAAACAGAGCGTGTTGAAGGAGCATTTGACTCGAGGTAGCTGAATGCTTGACTCGAGGTAGCAAACTCGAGGTGAATGAAGTTCTCGCTCGAGGTAAATTGTTCCCAGGCCAAAATCATTGTAGCAATCATTCCAACTCGAGGTGAATGGTGTCTTGCCTCGAGGTAAGCATCCTAGATGACCAAAACACCGTAGATAGCCGTTCTAACTCGAGGTAGTCTTCCCGGCTCGAGGTAGCTCATTGATTTTGCTCATTTTAACTCCGATTTGAGCCGTTCCAACTTCCATATCATCGTGGGGACTTCTAGAATCAATCTAAGAACTTGTATAATGATTTTCTCATTCCATTGAGCAAGTTCTTCTTTCTTTCTTTCTTCTCTTGATTATTCTTCATCATTAAACTTCACATCTACATTAGATATAAGAATTAGTCAAAGTATAATGTAAATGTAGTGTGCAACCTTTTTGCTCTTAAGAATGGCATCTATATAAGACATCATCAAAACTAATCAAAACCAACAGAATTCAGATATCACAAATATTAATCCTCTATATTTTGCGTTTGTCGAGGATCTAGGCATAATATAGTGCTTCTTGGTTTTTCACGTGATGATCGAATCTCCAAGCTTTAATAAGTATCATGTTACTGATCTATGAGTTGTAACATAGGCAACACAGTAAAAATGACAATAACACTACAAAGTCATGTCCCTTTCATAGCTCTGTAGGATTCTAAGTCCTACACTCTAAGTTTACACCACGTCCATTGCAACCCCTATATGTGTTCTTGTTGGCAATTGAATGAACTGACTAAGCACCTAAACAAAAAAAGAGAAGTCAGGTCATGTTATTGTTTTAGTCTCTACCTTTGTCATATGCTAGTAGTTTGTTTTAAATTAGGGAAAATCTCCCTCAAGGCCCAATAAACCAACATATTGCCAAAAGAGGCTCTAAGAAAAGGCTCATGTTAGAAAAGGCCCTTAGCCTTTATGAGTATTAAGTAAGAAGACGAAATTACATTGGCACCCAGGATTAAAAAAGAAAAAGGAAGCTCAGAACCATATGTGAATCTTAATTTCTGGCTGCATATGTAAATCTTGATTTCCTTTCCCATTTCATCTTCTTCTTCGATCCCTCTAGCTCTGGGGTTCTCTCTCTCTGTCGTTTCACCTCCGTCATCCTCCGTTGATGGCGGGTGCATTTGGTTCGTCTTCTTCTCTCCCTCAATCTCTTAGCACTGACACATCTCCTTCCATTGTATCTCTTTATTCTCCGGCGTCGACTTTTCTTTGTTTACCAATCTCACTGTGAAAAAGAAAAAAAAAGGAGGGAAGAAGAAGAAGGGAGAGAGAGAGAGAGAGAGAGAGAGAGAGAGAGAGAGAGAAGTGGTGGAAATGGCGAGCGCTGGAGTGGAGGAGCCGGATGCTAGTTGTCGTTGCTAGTTCGTTTTGCTAGAAATGACTTCAGCCTTTGACTCCAAGTCCACAATTGGGGTCAAATTTAAGACTCGGACTTTGGTGATCGACCACAAGAAGCGTCAAGGCTAAGATCTGGGACACTGCTGGCTGGCCAAGAATGGTGCTCTTTTTATCTCTTTACTTTCACCATTTTATTTCACTCTCTTTCTTGCTGCTTTACTTTGACTTGCTACCTTCGTTTATTCTATTCGTTGTACAGCAATCGATTTGATTTTAGCTATATTTATTTGGTAACAAAGTTTGAAATCGCCTTCACGCGTATGGATCTCTCTGTTCAGGAGGTTAAAATATTCATTTTCATCCCTTTGAAAGCGTTTCTGACTTGCAAGTAGGTTAATGAGTGTTTGACTTGATACTACAAACATTTATGCAAGGAAGTAAAATAGTTTGTAAAGTCTTTGGTCTTGGTTGCTTGCTTTATTAGAATTTCAACTAAGTTTTGCTCTAATGCACGCAACCTTGGATGCAGCATAAATGTAATGTCGTGTTAATTTTTGGCATACTGAAATTGTGGAAGGCCTGGATTTGTGATACATATCTTAGTAGTCTCTTCTAAATTTTCATATTATTGACTACATTGTAGTTGCACTCAAGTATGTTTCGAAGCATTTGTATTGGAAACCACACAAAACTTTAGCTAATATGCCTGTTGCATCTTCTTCATAATTTGGTATAAAAAATAATTTGTTCCTGCACTTCTTAATTGCATGTGGTTTTGGGATGAATTATTTGGATTTTTCGAGAGCAAATTTGTCCAAGAATTGTGGTAGAGTGTGTTGCTCAATTGTCTTTGAGATTCTGGAATGAGAATTGGTAATACCATGTAGAGATGCTCAATATTGTAGCGGTATGGCTATGTGATTGGAGGGCAACCTATAGCTTTTAAGGAGAAAGCACGATTAATTAGAAAATGGAGAAATTTCACTGATATTTTCTTATTTGCCATGTTATTTTCTACTTGGCATATTTTTGTTGTTTTCTTAGTAGTATATTTAAGTTTTATGATATTGAGTTTCTTTTTTTAAAAGTTTGTTCATCTCAATTATATGTTTACTATTAAGTCAATGAAAGTTTGTTCATCTCAATTATGATATTGAGTTTCTTTTTTTAAAGTTTGTTCATCTCAATTATGTAGATATATGATAGGCCCTTTATTCAATTATGCAGACATATGATACTTGGTGAGGATTTAAAGTCTAGAGCTGCTATGCCAAGTTCTCCTTCTAAGACATATGCAAAGCCAATCAAGTCAACAAGAAGGAGAAGATATGAAAGCTTAAGTGGCTTTTTTGAAACTTAGTGTTTTATTATGCAGTTAGGTTTTGACTATGTAATTTTTGCAGTGTGGACACACTAAATTGTTGTATTTTAGGGAAGTGTTTACAAAGCATTGTATATTGATGACAAAATTGTTAACAATTTGTTTTTGTGCAAAGGTGCATTTATATTTATGAAAATGTTCTTGACAATTTGGTATTGTGTAAATGTCCATTTGAATTTCAATTACATGATGAAATTTTTTGTCATCGATTAACACCCACTGATAGAGTTGTTAATGTTAAACCGATGGAGTTGTTAATGTTATATTGATGTAGTTGTTAATGTTATACAAATAGAATTGTTAACACCCACTGATGTAATTGTTAACACCCGCTAATGGAGTTGTTAACACCCTCTGATGGATTTGTTAATGTTATACTGATGGACTTGTTAACTCCCACTGATGGAGTTTTTAACACCCACTAATGTAGTTGTTAATGTTATGCTGATAGAGTTGTTTACACACACTGATGTAGTTGTTAGCACCCACTGATGTAGTTGTTGATGTTATACTGATAGAGTTGTTCACACACACTAATGTAGTTGTTAACACCCGCTGATGGACTTGTTAACACCCATTGATGTAGTTGTTAACACCTATTAATAGAGTTGTTAATGTTAAACTGATGGAGTTGTTAATGTTATACTGATGTAGTTGTTAACACTCACTGACGTAGTTGTTAATGTTATACAGATAGAGTTGTTAACACCCACTGATGTAATTGTTAAAACCCATTGATAGAATTGTTAACACCCTCTAATGGAGTTGTTAATGTTATACTGATGGACTTGTTAACACCCACTAATGGAGTTGTTAACACCCACTGATCTAGTTGTTAATGTTATGCTAATAGAGTTGTTAACACACACTGAAGTAATTGTTAACACTCACTGATGTAGTTGTTAACACCCATTAATGTAGCTATTAATGTTATACTGATAGAGTTGTTAATACACACTGATGTAGTTGTTGACACTTATTGATGTAGTTGTTAACACCCACTTATAAACTTGTTAACACTCACTGATGTAGTTGTTAATGTTATATTGATAGAGATGTTAACACCCACTGATGTAGTTGTTAACACCCACTGATGGACTTGTTAACAACTCCATCAGTAGGTTTTTACAACTCAATCAGTGCATCATAACAACTCAATCAAAACGTGCTAACAACTCAATCAGTTCGTGTTAACAACTCAATCAGTGCGTGTTTACAAATCTATCGGTGGGTTTTTACAATTGCATAACTTGATTGCTCACTAGTAACACAATTTAAATATATGATATATTTGTTTTCCCAACTGGATTTTTTTTACAAGGTCATGTCATTACATAGAGGACATGATTTACAAAATAATACTAATAGTCATACATTGTCAACAACATTGTTATCAATACAAATGGCCCTTTGCACAAATACAAATTGTCAACAACATTGTCAATAACATCACACTTACTACTACAAAATAGCTTCATAACAGTACACTTCCTAATACAAAGGTCCAGACTAGTACATGAATAAAATCAACAAAAACAAATTACCCATAATATAGTCTATTGCAGACTCTTGAAGCCTTGTATTGTATTCTCTTTCTCTAACATCTTCTCTTTCACTAATAAGCTCCATGTGGCAAGCCTCTTAATTCATGTGACAAGCTCCATAAGCCAATATTATTAGTAGGATGATTTCAAAATAATGCATTGAACTATATCATAAATGCTCCCAATTGAAGTATAACTGCGCAAATAAAGAAAATCTCACACACAATTCCTCAAATAAACTTAAACAACTCGACCTTAACTTGAAGCCATGAACTACAATAGAATAGTTATTGCATGCTGAATTGAAGAGGAAGCAACACAGACTAAATAACATGAAAAACTTTCAGTGAAGCTATTTGATTAAGTCTTGTTTCAAATTTCAAAAAAGATGATAAAACTAAAGGTAGCTCATTTATGAAACCTTCATCAAATAACTTTAGGTTACAGATCTCAGGAAAAGGTAGATATTAAAAGGTAGAAGCATAGGATGCAAATACATTAAATCCAATAATAAAGTCCAGCAAATCAATAGAGTATTACCCTAATACCCTTGATCATAAAGACTGCAATTTTCACCTTGCAATTTAAGAGGGTAATATATTGATAAGGATCACCCCTTATAACTATCAATTGCTTTGAACAAATATTTATTGATATAGAAGTTGTAAAAGATGATATACTTAATACCTAAACACATTGTTGTCAATCAAGTAAATGAAAAAATATATATTTCTAGTACATAAGCATCATAGAATCAAATCATCATAGAATAAATAATGCCAGCTGAAGCTCTCTTGGTGCCTTTTGAAGAATTTTTATCATCAGGCAGGCTCAAATCATAAGCCTTTTTACCATCTCTGGGTATTGTTCTCCCACAAGAATTTGAATCATCAACAATTGAAAAGCTACAACATGAAAATCAAAGTCACACACCAATTGTGTTGGAAACAAAACAACCGCAATAGTTTGCTAGTGTGGGAAAATCTTGTACCTTGGGGTACAAATAAATTATTTTTTAAAACAAGCATTTGACAAGCAAAAACTACACTGAAATGCAAAGAGAAAGGTACTAGGATAATTATTCTCATGGGGAACATTCCAAAAAATAAATAAAATTAAAAGAGTAAAGCTTTCCAATTTAATCATATTATATCAATTTGACTCGTTAGATATACGTATAATAAAATTTAAATATATTGCTAAGAAAACGACACAAATATGCCAAGTAGAAAATAACATGGCAAACAATAAAATATTAGCGAAATTTCTCTCTTTTCTAATTAATCGTGCTTTCTCCTTAAAAGCTATAGGTTGCCCTCCAATCACATAGCCATACCGCTACAATATTGAGCATCTCTACATGGTATTACCAATTCTCATTCCAGAATCTCAAAGACAATATAGCAACACACTCCACGTCAATTCTTGGACATATTTGCTCATGGAAAATCCAAACAATTCATCTCAAAACCACATGCAATTAAGAAGTGCAAGAACAAATTATTTTTTATACCAAATTATGCAGAAGATGCAACAAACATATTAGCTAAAGTTTTGTATGGTTTCCAATACAAATGGTTCGAAACATACTTGAATGCAACTACAATGTAGTCAGCAATATGAAAAATCAAAAGAGACTACTAAGATATGTATCACAAATCCAAGCCTTCCACAATTTCAGTATGCCAAAAATTAAATATAGCTAAAATCAAATCGATCGCGGTACAACAAATAGAATAAACGAAGGTAGAAAGTCAAAGTAAAGTAGCAAGAAAGAGAGTGAAATAAAATGGTGAAAGTAAAGAGATAAAAAGAGCACTGTTCTTGGCCAGCAGTGTCCCAGATATGAGCCTTGACGCTTCTTGTGGTCGATCACCAAAGTCTGAGTCTAAAATTCGACGCCAATTGTGGCCTTGGAGTCCAAGCTGAAGTCATTTCTAGCAAAACGAGCTAGCAACTGCGACTAGCATCTGGCTCCTCCACCTCCAGCGCTCGTCATTTCCACCACTTCTCTCTCTCTCTCTCTCTCTCTCTCTCTCTCTCTCTCTCATTCTCTCTCTCCTTCTTTTCTCTTTCACAATGAGATCGATGAACAAAGAAAAGCCGACGCCGGAGAATGATGAGATACGACGGAAGGAGAGGCGTCAGTGCTAAGAGATCGAGGGAGGGACGAAGCCAAACCAAGCGCACCTGCCATCGACTAAGGATGACGGAGGTGAAACGGCAGAGACATAGAACCCCAAAGCTAGAGGGGTCAAAGAAGAAGAAGAAATGGAAAAGGAAATCAAGATTCACATATGCTTCTAAGCTTCCTTTTTCACTTTTAATTCTGGGTGCCATTGTAATTTCGTCTTCTAACTTAATACCATAGAGGCTCAAGGGCCTTTTCTGATATGGAACTTTTCTTAGGGCCTTGTTTGACAATATGTTGGTTGATTGGGCCCTAAAGAGGATTTTCCCTTTAAATTATGCTGCATTGGTAGAGATAGTAGCTTGCATTGGCTCATCCTTGTATCTAAAAGAAGATCTAATATATATACTCTCTTTGAGTAAAAACAATTCCTATTTCAATTCTTAAGATATACTCCCTCCCCGGTCCTAATTATATGAACACTTTTGTAGTGTAAATTGTACTATAAAAGTGTTCCTATAATTAAGACCGAAAGTAGTATTTCTTTTATATCTAAAAGAAGATCTACTATAAACTCTCTTTGCTCTTTGAGTAAAAACAATTCCTATTTCAATCGCTAAGATATATTTCATTTCCCCCAAATCTTTAATCTTTAAATTGGCTATGAAGAAATTCATTTACTAAGAGATTCCTGCTTCTAAATCTACTTACTATTATAAATCGGCATCACTGTAGAGTTGAACCAAGCGACTTCCACTTGTTCCCCTCTCTAATTTCACTATTTATATTAACAGTGATGGCTCATATGTGGCTTTGTGTCTTAGTTCAATTTTTTTAGGCTCCATGCGCTTACTTTTTCTATTACATGGCTTGGGCTTTTCTTTTGAGGGGGAGATTTGTGTTCAAATTTCCAAATTGCCCCACCCATCTTTTCATATTCCCTTCTACTCTCTTTAATTTTGAAATCCTAATACCTTTCTTCCTTCTGGGGGTTCGATTTCTCTGCTAAGCCGTGTTTCTCCCTATCCCTCCTCATTCCTTGTTAACATTAAATCTTGACCAACCATTTGATATCTAACTGCTCAGAGAAAGCCACATCACCTAAAATATTTTTTTAGTACTAGTCTGTATCTTAAAATATTTTTTTAAGACCATGCAGTATTTTTTTTAGTACCAGTCAATATTCTGAAATATTTTTTTATTCAGTATTCTGAAGTATTTTTTTAGTACCAATCAGTATTATGAAATATTTTTTCAAGATCATAAGTATTATTTCAAGATCGCCAAGATCTTAAAATATTTTTTCAAGATCCTAAAATAATTTATCAAAATCATGAAGTAATTTTTCAAAGACTAGTCAAGATCCCAAGATCTTTTTAGATTAAATAAGATTCAAGCATTTTTTTAGTACCGGGGTCAATACATTGTGATTTTTTTTTCCAATATCCTAAAATAATTTTAAAATCTTGAAAAAATATTTCAGAGTATTGACTGATATTAAAAAAAATACTTCAAGATGAGACAATTAAGATTAATTCAAATCAACGATCTAGATTGGATGAGGAGAGATATCATGGTTCAGTTTAGATTGGATGAGGAGAGATGATGAGAATGTAAGATAATGAGAGGATCCTATTCCCTTCTTTTTCCTTCCTGAAATGACCTCTCTCTTCCTCCCTTCACAAAAAGTGTACCTCTTCATTTCCGAGCTCGACAACATTCTCAAATCCTTAGGTTCATGCATTTCCATGATAGCTCCATCAACGTGTCCAAGTTCACCGTTTTGTGCCACTCCAACTCCGCTGACGACGACTCCACTAAGCTTATGCCTTTGACCCCTACAATGAGAACAAGGCTGGCCTCATTTCTGCCTCCAAGCCCCACTAAGTGTTGAATTGCTTTGGATTGGAGTGGTTCGTGGAGTAATTCAAGAACATGATCAAATCCATTCTTGCCAAAGGCAATGGCTCCGTTTCCAATACTTGTCTTTATCATTTCACCCTTTCCATTCTTTGGGCCTAACCATGTCTCCATCCCTTCCCATTCTTCCTTTTCATTTTGCAAGTTTTCACTACTACAAATTATAGATATTACTACCTAAAAAAGACGTCCGTTTTAAAAAAAGGATGTAAAAAGTGAAAGCGATGACATTGTCGTAATTATTTGCTTCACTTTGAGACTTTAGACGACCTAAATATTAATTTAGGACTCTTAAATTTTTTTTTGGCGTCCTAAATATAATTTAGGACTCCTAAAATTAAATATTTTGGCACATTTAGTGAAATTTTTGGCGCTGTGGAGTTTTTACATTTGGTGAATTTTTGGCGTCCCGAAAGAAGTTCGGACGCCTAAAATTAAATATTTGGTGCGTTTTGTGAAATTTTTTGGCGCTGGGGAGTTTTTTTTTTGGTGAGTTTTTGGTGTCTTGAAATATATTCGGGACGTCAAAAATGCACATTTCGAAAAATTTAGCGCCGGGTGAAAATTCTAAAAAATTATTAATATAACTGGACCAATAAATTTGCTATATTTAAAAATCTCCATACTTTTTCATATTTATTCATTTAAAAGTAATTATCGTGTAAACGACAAATACGCATAAAATATTTACGAAACTTAATATTTATAGAAAGAAATATCTTGAGTGGCTTATTAAATTTAATTTAAATATAATTATAAAATACTAATAACAAAAGAAACGCCATAAATCTAGCTCAAATCAAAATCCTAAGAATCGCTTTTTTTGTAACGGAAAAATCAAATTAATATCTCGTTATTTAAAAATCTCCATACTTTTTCATATTCATTCATTTAAAAGTAATTATCGTTTAAACGAAAAAAATACGCATAAAATATTTACGAAACTTAATATTTATAGAAAGAAATATCTTGAGTGGCTTTTTAAATTTCATTAAAATATAATTATAAAATACTAATAACAAAAGAAACGCCATAAATCTAGCTCAAATCAAAATCCTAAGAATATCGCTTTTGTAACCGGAAAAATCAAATTAATATCTCGTTATTTAAAAATCTCCATACTTTTTCATATTCATTCATTTAAAAGTAATTATCGTTTAAACGAAAAATACGCATAAAATATTTACGAAACTTAATATTTATAGAAAGAAATATCTTGAGTGGCTTTTTAAATTTCATTAAAATATAATTATAAAATACTAATAACAAAAGAAACGCCATAAATCTAGCTCAAATCAAACTAAAAAATTGAATTTTTTACAATGGGCGACCGAATTAAAATTCAAGTTGCCAATTTGAAAATTGTGGCGACTTGAATTAAATCCAGTCGCCAATTGGAGAATTGTTAAATTAAATTCGTGTCGCCAATTGAATAATTTTGGCTACCCGAATTTATTTCAGTCACCAAAATTCTTAACCATAAGACGGATCGACACGATACCTTTTGTCATTTCCCTCTCTCGAAATCGCACACACTTCACTCTCCGCCTCCTTCCCCAAGTCCGATATCCCTTTTGTAACCCAAACCCAAGTAAGCCGTCGCGCACAGACCTCGAATCTCGGTAAGTTTGAAAAGCAAACCTTCATACTCAATAACCCTAGCTTGTACATTCCTTCTCTATCCTCTTTCTTTTTTGTTCAAGTAATTTTTTTTTATTCGAGTTCATTCTAGGGTTTTCTCTTTCTCCTACATATACGGTTATTATGGGCTTCTTTCGTGTTCGAATCTGTTTTTTCTTTCCAGATTTGACTCTTGTTGATTTTTCAGATCTAAGAGGGCACCAATTTTTGCAGATCTGGAAATCTCCTCGTGGCTCCGAGACGATACTATGAACACCAAGTCTCTTGCAGATCTGGAATTACTCTGTTTTTTGCATTCTTGTAGATCTGACTTTTGCTTGTAATTTGATCTGGAATTAATCTGAGACGATACTATGAACACCAATTTCTGGAATTTGATTTTTGATCTGTTCTTGCGGGGTTGGGTTTTTTTTTCAAAAAAAAAAACATAAATATGACATCCTAAATTACAATTCAGGATGCCTTACATAAGGCGTCCTAAAAAAAATTCAGGACGTCAAAAGTCAAATTTTTTGACATCCTTTGAGACGTCCCTCTAAAAAGGGACGTTAAATGGACCTTATTTAGGACTTTTTTTTAGCTTTTTTGTAGTAGTGTTTCCGTAGAAGTAAGGACAGTGAGGAGGCAAAGAAGAGGATGAGAAAGTGATGCGACACCATGGTCGTTAATCTCCAAACTTGCTGCGTTTGACTTTAAGTGACGATACGATGGAGGGAAGGCACCTTCATCAATTTCAGTCTTAAAGAGATGAGCTAGTGATAGCCTTTTTTCAGGTGATGATGCAATGACAGAGAGGAACCAGCAAGGATATGACAGAGGAAATCATCTTGCAATGTGTGGTTCTTATTTCAAAATCTCCCTCTTTACTTTCCCTCTCTTTTCATCTAATGTGTCAGTGGTCACTACTTTGATTTTAAATTTAGAATATTTTTTACCACCATACAACTTGTTTTAACGCTACTTTTTTTTTTTTTTCATAATACTGGTATTACAGACAAATGCAGAACTGAAAATTAATTAATTTGAGGTACTTGGTGCAAAAAATATTTCAGAAAGCAACATATAATTTAAATCTAAATAAATACAATATATATATAAAAAATTAAAAAAATGATTATACCTTTAATTAGAGGTATAAACACCTAACTTTAAGCATATAATGTGGATTCATTTCTCGGAGTCCACATTATATGCTTAGAGTTAGGTGTTTATTAAGTGCTTATACCTCTAATTAGAGGTATAAGTTTTTGCACCTTCTTGCATGTATTTTTTCCATAGTTTGTAATGTGCTTTAATGATTTTCCACCATTGATAGATATTTGCAGTAATTTAAATCCTTTATAACCATTACAATACTAAATATGAATAGCAGTTGAGATGGATCAAATAAAGTTGAAGGCATGATTTAGGAGAATATAAACAAGAGGTTAATAATCAAAGGGATGACATTAAAGTTGTTCAACTCATAAATTTTTGGCTTGCATATCATAATTTGGTCTCACTAAGACCATGATAGTTTAACATGTGCACCGTGTGGACTGGTATTGTAAGAAAATCAGGACTAAGAAGATGTGCAACGGTTCCACTTGGTTTATCATCCCTATTTCTTCTAGGTTGGTTTATTTTGTTGGCTTTATTGGGCTCTTGTATGTTTTTACAAGATTAAATCCCTTCTCTTCCAAATTACACGATTCAATTGTGTTATAGACTCGTGTATGAGACCCATTTGATATGCAGCCTAGCAAGGACAAATTGTACCGAGTCTCTCCATAATCAAGTAAAACACTAATTGGCCTATAATCAAGGCTATAATAACAGAATGTGCAAGTAGTGCGGCTTAAACATGGGTCTGGAGGCACACAAAGCTCAAAGACCGAAACCCTAAAGATAATATCTATAAATAGGAGGTTAACCTAAAAGGTACATAGATTCTATTCACCCTATTTACTATTCAGTCTCACTGTGCACACACCCCACTCCTTTTTGGCTAAACGACATACTCGTGTTGCAAGTGATGCATCGCTCTCTTTGATATCTTCTACATAGATATCAGGGAGAGTCACATGATATTCCTTTCGGTGTCTTCCACATAGATACCTTAGGGAATCCATTGATCCTATACAAACCATCTACTAGTCCATCGAGGCTAAACATTGGTGTTTTACACCATAACAAATTGTATCACACAAACTAATTATAATAATATGCATTTCTATAATATTTTCCATATGATCTTTGGAAGAATCTCATTATTGTTTGCATGTTTGATAGCATTGCCATATTCTGTAAAAGGATTTACAACACTTGGAGAGCCTATAGGGAATCAACTATAATCCTTTTTAGATTGAATAAATTCCACCTAAACCAAGCCATACCCAATAAAATGATTAAAGATAGCTAGCTGTAAAATCCTTGCCTTATAACTGTAATTAACCAAACACTTATCCTTTAAAAATCAGCAATTGCTATGGCAGGAAAGAGACGAAATTATATAAAGGTGTACCATAATATAAAAGATTACAACTCATCTTTCAAAAGTTAATCATGGTAGGAAAAAAATTTAACTAACCATTTGAAAACAGTACTATGATGGTAAAGGATTTAAATCACTGCAAAATAAATAAATATATATATATATATATATATATATATATATATATATATATATATATCAATGATGGAAAAGAATAAACTAGTCATTTAAAATTTATTGTGGATAATAAAATCCTTTTATGTAATTGTATACTAAACCATTTCAAATCAACTCATTTATAAAGTCATTCCAATTAATGGTTGGGCCTGAGCTTTTTGATTCTCAGAATATAGTGCTCAACCATAAACCCAAGGATAATTATATATATAAAAAAAAAAAAAAAAAAAAAAAAAAAAAAAAAAAAAAAAAAAAAACCCAAGGATAAACTCAATTTTGAATAATATTCTTTCACAAACGTTTATAAAATGTCATAAGTCAACTATTTGACAATCAAACATTTAAAATCTATCTTGGATAATAGAACTCTTTTCCTCGTTTCACAAACTAAACTGCCTTAGACTTTTTGAAGTCCAGAATATAATTATTCAACCACAAGCCCAACATCAAACTCAATTATCAAAATACTTAAATAACAATTTTCTCAAATATCAATTTGGGTTACTTATCCAAGATTTTTTTTTTTAAAAAAAAAAAACAGTATAATCCAAAATGTAGTATCACAACAGAGGATGCAAGATGAGCCCTACAATGAAAATGCACAATAATTCACCACATAAATAAAAAGGAGGAAGCTTTATAAAGATTATTACAATAATCAAGCCTCCTGATCCTTCCGTGTTTGCCTAGCACAAGAATTGAAATGTCTAATCAATATCAATATACCATTTTTCTATCACAATAATCAAGCCTTCAAATCCTTCCCCGTATAGACACACACACAGTTTCACAACAGAGGATGCAACATGAGCCCTACAATGAAAATGCACAATAATTCACCACAAAAATAAAAAGGAGGAAGCTTTATAAAGATTATTGCAATAATCAAGCCTCCCGATCCTTCCAACTTTGCCTAACAACATAATTGAAATGCTTAATTAATATCAATATACTATTTTTCTATCACAATAATCGAGCCTTCGATCATTATTCGCACGCACAACATGTGTGCATGAGCGCGCACACACACACATATAGATATATACATATATATAGACACAAATCTATTTTTGAAACACACACCCACATACATAGTGTATATACATATGCATGCACACATAGATATATAGACACAAATCTATTTTTGACACATACACAGAGATAAATAGAGACACACAGATAGTGTACACACACAGATATATACATATATACAGACACAAATCTATTTTTGAAATAACGTCGCGCGGCCATTGCCGATGGTGATGTAGCAATCATCGGCATTAGTGGTATTATGTCAATAGTGGACATATGATAGCATTATAAAATAAGAAATAGAAAAATAAAAGCAAGAAAACACAAAAACATTGTTTTGATTTCTTAGTGTTTTAAAACTGCTTTATTTTTTCTTTAAAAAATAACTTATCGTAAACAGTTTTCTAAAGTTGTTTTTTGTTTTTTAAAAAAAAAACCAAATCAAAGCGAGACCCTACATATTTCGATGTTCATACAAGAAAAAAGGACTAATTTTTCCAATACATCAAAAAAAACTCTAGCCTCCATTACAAGAGAGCAAATTCTTACAAAAATTAGATGATATTTACATTCAAATCAACCTACTTTTCGTTCCTTCGAAAAGAATTCGGTCAGACAAGCTTCGGCCATGGGTTAGTCTCTGGGACCATAGGTTGCTTGCTGGTGTAGACAACTATAAGTAAAAATATTCATTAGTGTGTAGATAGGTTAGATCCACCCTCTCCCTCTCGCTATATATATATATATATATATATATATCACCACATGCCACGACCTACGAATGTTGCCTTGAACATAGAACAGGCCATGAAAGGCAACTCAACTGAACTCTGATGATGTTGCTAACATGAGTTATTTAAATGCCATTTCAGCCTGGCTGGCTGTCCTTTCCGCTGCAAGCCACCATTCCTCATCATCGTCATCAATGATCTGTTTTGAGAACCAATTTGATGGAATCAAATCAATCATTACTTAATATTACACGTTCATGCAAACTTTCAAAATATATATGTCTTAGCCATATATATAATGGTCATGCTAGGTCGCGGGCTATATTGTGATTGAATGAATATCACTCTCATCTACTCTAGAGTCAAGAGTACCAACTGTGCAATGTTAGTTTCTAGGTGTTTATTTAGTGACTGGAAAGGGATTTGCTTGTAATTACATGAGAAAACAATATATGAAATATTTAGTACTACATCCGATCATAAATATAATATCTAGATTGGAAGTAAATTTTGATCATTAATTTGCATTACTTATAAAATGATATATAATTTAATGATACATAGAATTATTTCAAAAAAACCATGTAACACATGTTATAACTAAGCATTTTATTTAGTTTTTTTAATCTCTCCAAATTGAATAAAGAGATCTTAAATTTAGGACTGGAGGCAGTATATCTTTATTATCATTACTTAAATTGTTTTTCATTTTTTTTTAATTCAACAGTAAAAAAAAATTCAGTATGAAAAATCCCTCACTTTTCCATCATATTTCATTCTATATATCAAATGGGCTCCAATATTAATGGGGCTGCTGTTGTGTCCATCTCACCTTTTTCTGAAGTTAAGGAATCTCAAAAGACAGTTGATTTCGGAAATTCAGTATAGGCTCTTGGGATGTAGAGAGAAAAATCCCACTAATTCAATATTTCCTCAAAAGAAACAACCACCTATGACTTGTTTGTTTCTATTTATAAGAGACATTTAGAGATTGTCTCAAATTTTCTTTTGTTGATTTTCCATTTTACCCCCATTTAATTACTCATACTACCCATATTATTGTATCTAACTCCCACGCGCTCGCTTTCCACTTAAATGAGCGTGGTTTTAGCAAAAAAAAAAAAAGTTTTAGTTTTTACACCTTTATTGTCTCTAGCCAACTTTTTGATCATGATTCTGTTAATTGTCTCTTATTAAAAGGAAGAGAGGGAGTATTGTATTAGTGTTTCTCCAAAGATTTTGTTCCATCCAGGTTTCTTGAATTTCCTTGTAATTGTTGACCTTTGCGCATGCACATTATTTTCCATGCAATAAATTATTCGACATTTTTCTTAAGTTAAAGATAAAATGCAATTGAAAAACAAGGGGGGCAAGTAATCAAATAACATACTAACCATAGTGCTGAGTTCTGTCTTTTGCTTATTCTCAACTTCCTCAACAGCTTTTAATGCTTCTTGCCACCAAAAGCCACTGGGACTGTCTTCAATATTATCATTGTAGGATGGGAATTTCTGTGCCTGATCATCATTAATACGTACATGTCTCTGGTCATGATCTACTGGCTGCCCATTATCAACCATCCCAAATGAATTAAATTCAGCTGAAGATTTATAGATCACGTCAGCAGGTATGGGTCGCATGGGAGATCGATAACCTGGTCCGATCACATTAGCTTTGTTAAAAGGGAGAGGGTGAACTCAAGTCAATGTTAGAGAAACTAACTTGGTCACTGAATTGAAGCATATTAAGATTAATTCACCACAACTTGGTGGATTAAAAGTTAGCCTCCGAAGGCAACAAAATGACTTATATTCTTTACGTTCCATACCAGTTGTTGTTACAGTCTTCTGTTTCAGAATTACTCCTTCCATTACTAATGTAATAGCTAGTTGAAGAATTTGTTTTGGTCTTAAATGTAAACTTCAATCTTACAATCTTATTTGTCTCTCTATTTTTTCTTTTTGTTCACAAACTATCCTGATTGATTGTACACATTAAAAGTAGTTTGTATTCTCCAATATGTTTGGCTAAAGTGTGAATTTATAATTTAATTCTTACATTTAGGACCAAAGGACGAAGTATTGTTTTTAGAATCCAAGGCCTAATCAACTGTTTTTTTTTTTTTTTTTTTTTAAAAAAAAAAAGATATATCCTCATTTAATGATTATATTTCTGTCTTCTCAACTCTTCTTTTCACCCACCATCTTTTTTCCTATTAATCTTATTTTTTATTTCATTTTCTTACATAAAGGATTAAATCAGGGTGTTTTATATTTAGCATTAATTACAAATCTATTATTAATCTATCAATAGTCTTCAACAACAACAGAAATGGAACGGAGGTAGTGTTATTTTCAGACACTAATACAGTGCATTTATTAATTTTCAAAGAATAAAGTTAAATAGGCCAAATCGTTCAAAGATAAATCATTAATTTACTGTGAAACAAGATATTATGCTAACCTCTGCAGTCCGGATCATGACATTTCTGATAATACATTGCACTTCTCAAATCAATAACATACATCACTGACCATCAAAATATCTCATCAGTATGTTGCAAACTTAGACAAAACAAATGAAATGAAAGACAAGATTTGCATACTTCATGAGAAGAGAAACTGAAGAAATATTTATGAACTTTCCTCCAAACATAAAAGCAAAATCATATGACATCTGAAATGAAAAAAATTTGACTCAACTAAGAAATGAGAGAATGATTTGATGCGAATGATAGATGGTTAGAAACTTACCATGATTGCTTTTATGCTCCCTCCCAATTCGTTCACAATATCGATTCCTTGACATGGTATATACTATCAGTCCAAATTCTGAGAACCAATACCAAGCTCGAATTTTTCCTAAACTTGAAGCAAGGCATCAACATGTTGAGCAAGATTATATTTCCAGATATAACTTGACAAATAGGTTCAAGCATGATAGAAAGTTGGATAATATTTTATTACAAAATGGAAAAAAACAGCTCTTCAATGGAAATGCATATATCACAATAACTGTCCCCTATCTTAGACAGTAACCACACCAGAACACAGGAAAGTGAAGGGAAAAAGCAAGAAATGAAACCTCAAGGCTAAATGAGAGGAACTCCCCTGACTTTTGAGAGCCCAGGGTCTCTCACAACAACACTTGCCTAAAGCATTCTGTTGCAGCAGAGTACCTCTCCTAAACTCCCTGTTCCACTTATTCTCTCACTTAGAAGTCCCTTTTACCTTTCTTATTTTATAAACCTTTCCCCACCTCCCCCCGCAGGCTTTGTGCCTTCTTTGTATATTTCAGCCCCTGTCAGAATTGGGCTCAACAAAGAATGAAGCCAAAAGCAGAATAGAATGTAACTTTCCGTAGCTATTTGGAGAGATAAGATTATAATGGTTGTTGAAAAACCACAAAATGATCTGACTAATTCCAAGATGATAGAGACAATTTCAGAAAGTGGTTATAGTACATTGTCTTTGGAAATGAAAGATCAAGAGTCAAGTGATCATCTAGCATATGGATTGAACAAGTTGAAAGTGTGACCATAGGAAAAATACTAATATGCATTCAGGAGAATAGAAACGACTAAACTTGAAGCTAGACCAACAAACAATATAAAATCTCTGTTGCTACCAAATATCAATTGAAATTATTTCCTCTTTTACCAATTGTTTTACCAAGATAGCTTTTTGCATCAGATCTCAAGTTGTATTGTCTCAGGCAAGAAGCATGACTAAAAGTAGTAAGCATAGTAGAAACAAAATCAAACTTGTAATTTATCCACTAACTAATGCAAACATTATCAGAGTCAATACAAGAAACTTTAGAAGTATCACCTGATATATTCCCAACAGAGGCAGTGGACTCTACAAATTTATCTAGAAATGGGAATGGTGATTTTCCCACAAAGTATGCGGCTGGAACATCACTTTCACAACTATTCGATGTAAGTTCCAGAGGATATTGATGGCAGTGTTCATGATTATAATTTACCTGTAAAAATAAAGTTCCCATTGTTTATCAAAGAAGGTTCCTGTGGTCTAATAAAAAAAGATTTGATATACAAGAAATCTACCACTGCATCCAGTTATGCAATTAATGTTAAAAGATTTAGTAGCCAACAGAGCAATACTCAGTACCAGAGAACAACCCCTTATTAAGAAAATCATATGACATGCTTAGCCAATGCACCAACTTGCACCATATCTTCTTGTGAAACAACAAATTGAACAAAAAGTGAAAGATATGAAGACCCTCAAATTGTTTGAGTAACAAAATATATGAAAAGAGAGATGGAGCAAAACCAATGCAATCAAAACTCAAGAATTTCAAAGACCAATGCTACCTCTGTATCATAATGTAGTGTCTTCACACAATTTGATTCTGGTTTCCTGACTAAATACTTTTTGCAGTCAGCATCCATATTACAAATCAATGATGCCATGAACATTTCTTCTTCACCCTGACATTGAAATCCAGATTAACCTGATTCATAACTTGCTGTCAAGGAAACAATAACTTTACCAAAAAAAAAAAATAGATATAATATATTGCAACCACACTTATTTGCTCAGGATAATTCATATTTTATCAACTTTCACTGCATTGGATTTGATCATACAACTCTTGTGTATTATCAAGACTCTTAGATGACCTGGTACCAATACATGCCATTATTGGTTCCACATTGACTAATTCTTGTTGAGCAATTATGTGATCAAGAAATGTCTGTTATTATCCATTCCAAATATTTTTATTATTCCCCTAGTGCATTGACAAGAACAAGTCTTGAGTGGAATTCAAATTTCCATTATAATTATCTGAGACAAATGCTCATTAAATAATTTCTCATACTAAAAATTTGAAGTGTTAATATTGATAAATCAATGACCATTACCAAGTTCTTGCACTTGTATCGCCCAGATGGTACAAGCACCGAACTTTTTCCTGCTTTTGATGATAGAGGTAGACGGAAACAACGATTCCGAGAATATACAGCAGTGTCCACAAAAAGCTGGCTTGAACCATCACCAGAGCTTGAATCCTTCTTCACAAATAATTTTTCAAATCTCCCATCTTTTTCCCTTGCATTTTGAACTTGTGAGCACATCTGATATAGTCATCATACCATGACAATAGTTAATGCTTTATATAAGAGACCAAAATAGATGCCAAGTCATGACTCAAATTCTCCTTTTGAAGACTGATAAAAAAACATCAAATTGATGATCAAAGAACAAGAATTATTTATAAAACCACACTAAAATACAGAGGTACCTCAAGTGATAGAAAATCAACCTCATCAAATATCATCTGTGAATATGCTTAGACAGTCATACTTACTTCAGAAACAAATGCCCCTGCATGAGAGTTATCCTTGAAAGCATTTTTTGGTATGCGAATAATTAGATGTCGAGAAAACTTCTCTGCAGGTAAGATTAGTATGAGATAATAAGTAATAAAACAGTCGTTCTGAAACATAAGACTTGGTGCCACAGCAGTACTTTACAGGTATGAACGTTGTAAACAAAATTTGGGGGAAAACCTAAGGTCCGATGTAAAATGATAGTCAAAATGACAAAAAGAACCTTGCCAAAGCAGTTAATACTTACTAGAGTGACACATAAAAGGTTTTAATCATTCTAGGGAAAGAATACAAAATACCAATAAGACCATTATATGCGTCTTAGACTCAAGTGATACTTCAGTGATACTTAATAAAGAAAAATTGGATTCTGCACCATTTCCCCATACTGAACTACTGGCCTTGAGCCTCCCTACTCATAATCAAAAATGGAATGTTACATGTTTCCTAAATCATTATACATTGAAAGAGCCACAAGTTATTGATTATTCTTCCTTTTACTACATTAAAGACAAAAAGGGGAATGTAAAGGTACAAGCAAAAAAGCAACAGCATAGATAAAACAGAGAAAAATCCATACCATCAGTTGAAGAGTCCAGTTCTACTATCCATTCTGGGTCTCCACAAATAAAATATTTTTCATTTAAGGCCTCTAGAATTACTGAGATTAAGAGATCCACCATTTCATCCCCATCCTTTCCTGGATTGACTCTCTTATTGAACTCCAAATCAAAATAAAGGTGGCATGGTAAACCCTGAGAGCAGAATATCATTCAGAGTGTATGATATCCAAAGATGAAATTTTCCGGCTGACTCCTAATTGTACTGTATCATTTGCATAGCAAAATCAATGACCAAGAAACACAAAACTATTACCTCTTTAATCACTTCATAATGATGACGCAATTTAGAATCCATATTTTTGTACCTAAATGTACATTCACCAACATTGTGAAAATGCAGGCACAGAACTTTCATTACCAATAGAAGCAATGATTAATCAAACGGAAAAGAAAACTACAGGAAGGTAACCTTCTCCAGAACTCAGTATATGTAGATGCAAGGAACCTTCTTTGTCCACTAAAATGGTCTTGATAACTGAAGATACGAATATGGTCTTGCTCTTTGGCAAACTTCATTGCTTCATCCTGCCTTGGGAATGTAACCCATATCTCCTCCCTGAACATTCATAAGCCATGAATCAAACTCACTAGTCATATGATCAAAAACATGGTACAAAAAGAATCCTCATTCAAACAGAATATAAACAATAATCTAGCATCCCATACCTTAAATCTGATCTATTTTTCTCAAAGCGATCAAGACATATCTCGTGTAATAAGTGCCAATAGCTAACTGGTCTTTTGGGAGGTACTCCATATGGAGATCCATAAAACACAACCGGAGAGAACTGTTTCCCAAGACTAAAACCATTTGCTTTAGCTATAACTGATTTAATCTGAAAAGATAATGCCAGGTAAATTAGTTTGAAACAAAAAGTAAAATTTAATTGCTCACTGCATCAAAAGCAACGAAGAGCATAAGCCTTTTTTTTTTTTTTTTGCAGCATATAGAGATTGGCAACAATTACATAACAACATTAGTACAACACTAAAACAAAGAGGGTGTAACAAAGTAGGTGGTAATTACTTTCTCAATGGAAGACTGCAAGTCAGTTGCTTGGCCGAATTGAGAAATGGTGGATGTTGTGGGACTTTTCCGCTCCTTTTCAACTGAATTGGGAGATAGAAGGCCAGAATGTGATGAGATCTTAGGTGCTGAACTTCCTTGATCCAATCTGCTTTTAGTTCTCTTTCTTTCCCTTATAGCAGATTCTGTGAAAATAAAGAGGGAAGAGTGAAGCTATTCACCCTACAGAAACTATTATCTAAGTAAACAACTCCATGTTCTAGTCATTAATTTGATGAACAATTAACCATCTATAACTTCATAAAGCGGGGAAAAACTTATTTGTTACACTTTTTTATTTGCTGCCACATAAATAATCTTTTTTCCTTATGAATTTCTTGTTTTCTTCCATTTCAAAATGAACAAGACTAAATCATGATACTCAATAAAAGATAAGAACTCAACTGTTCAAAGATTGGTTTAATTTCATTTAGATGCGTAGAAACTAAAGAAGGGATGTGGGGGAAGGAAAAATCAACTGGTCTGGATTGGCGTTGTACAGCATAGAGGCACAATGGGAATGAGTGAGAATATACAGAAAGAGAGAGATCAATGAGGACGACAAGAAACACAAGAACAAAATGGGGTTGAAATGTTAAGTAGGTATCCAAAAAATAGAACGTGTGTACTTTTCAGCATAACAGAATGGTGATAGGTCAGTTGATAAGTGTAGATCGCTCTTGACAATGAAGAAACCAATTAACCGGATAAAAACAAAAATTCAGAAGCCATTTAGACAATAAATAAAAGGATAAGGGAAAGAAGATTTGATTTCAAATATCAGGGACCTAATCCTACATAATCATCGATTTGTGCCAAGTGACTAGAAGCTATAAGTTTTAGGGAAAGGTGAAAGCTTACGAGGAGGGGATAAGCCGCACTTGAAGCACGCAAACAAGCGATCAACATCGTCCATAGCGCTTGAAGGCACTTCTCCTTTTCTCCGGGATGGGATGTTTGCTTCCATTGGAACAGGATGAGTATCATTGTTCTGTTCTTCATCTATGGTGTGGAAGCGGGAATTTGAATTTTCTGGAAAGCGGAAAGACAGAAGGGTCCGGAGATATCGTTGAATATATTTTTGGATAAATTGCTAAAATAACCTTAAATTTTTATTAAAGTCCATTAACTTTTAAAATTGGAGAAAACCCGTCAACCCAACTAACTTTTATTTATTACAATGTTGAAGATTAATCTTTTAGCCCATAAAATTTTAACTTACTTATAACTCAGCCCCTAAATTTTTAACTCATTTGTAACTTAGTCCCTAATATTTATGAGCTATCATATGTGGCAAAAAAAATGTTCAAATACTGCTAAAAATTACTTAGTGAATTTTACATAAATTTTAAAAAATAAAAAATAGCATCCCCATCCCCACCCATCCCCTCCGTCTCTAATTTCCAAACACCTTGCTGAGCATCGTCCATGACAGATCCTTTTAAAGCACTTGAGAGCAATGAACAACTAAGATTGGAGAAAAGGTTGAAGCCACTTACAATGCATTTAACACGGATAAAGCACCTAAGTATGCAAGAAAATACCATTATGGAAAAAGATATTTCTTAAATTTTGAATCATAAATGGTGAATAGCGCTTGGAAGATGATGAGATTAGAAAAAATCAAAGCCTGCCCACTTCACAACGAGTCCACATTATGTGCTTAGAATTATATCTTTATTAGCGCTTATACCTCTAATTAGAGGTATGAGCATAATTTTTTTAATATTTTAATTTTTTTATATTATTTATTTAAATTTAAATTATATGTTGCTTTTCGAGATGTTTTTTGACCCAATATCTCAAATTAATTAATTTTTCCGCATTTATCTATAACACCAAGTATTATGAAAATTAATTAATTTGTGATACTAGGTGTAAAAATATCTTAGAAAGTTAAAGATATAATTTAAATCTAAATAAATACAATATATAAAAAAATAAAAAAAAATGCTCATACCTCTAATTAGATGTATAAGCACCTAATAAGCATATAATACATAATGTGGACTCCTTCACAACATACTTGGCGCACAATCTCTCTTTTTAATGACAAATGGAACTACAGATCCTTTTACATGATGCTTATAATTTTGAAGGTCCTTTAATATACGAAAATTGATCTCACTGTAAGACTAAAAGGAGCTTATGAAGGATCTATCATTGATGCCACAGATGCCCAACCAAATTTCTAAATAACAAAGGTGGGGGGGGACTTAAATCAATGGGGACGAGCATGTTAGTTCTCTATATGTTTTGATGATAACTAACAATTGTAAACAAAATTAAAAGTTAAGGGTTTAAGTCAAAATGCTTTTAAAATTTGAACAAACTTAAACCAAAGAGCTTATTGTCATGTTTGACTCAAGTTTAGAGTTGTGAAACTCAAGCCAATACAAGACAGAGTAAGTCAAGACATTTGAACTTAACTTAACTTGAGTGTCAGGTTGACGAACTCAAGTCAATGTAAGTTAGAGAACTTTCAAAGTTTTTCTAAATCTAAATTGACTTGACCCAGTCAAAGTTAACTCGAGTCAATGCTTGGCGGAGAGTTTTTCAAAGTCTTTTTAACTTAATTTGACTCGAGCCAATCTTGGTTAACTCGAGTCAATGTAAAGCCGAGAGCTATTAATGTATTTTAATCATGAAGTAACTCGACCTGTGTATCTTGACTCAAGTAATGATTTATGGACTTGAACTAATTTTCAAATCATAAGTCCTTGACTCAAGCCTATGATCTCGTAACTCGAGTTTAGCTTTTGGAAAATATTTTCAAATATTTGAATTAACTCGAGGTAGTCACTTAATGACTCGAGCGGACATTGTCTCAAAAAGCTTTTCTAAATGCTATCACGATTTTTCAAATCGAAAGAAGAGCCTGACTCGAGTGACCCTCAATTGACTCGAATCATGCACTTGAGTGAAACATTTTTAACTCGAGTCTAAGTTTTACAGAGACATCTTCATTTAAACTTTAATTCTTTTTCAAAGAAGATGACTTGAGCTTAGAGTAATTGACTCGAGTGTAAGACATCTCTATTTTGAAATCATTGTGTCCGGATTTGCGAAATCTTCATGAATGATCTATATACATCATATCATCTCTCATTACTATTCTTAACTATATTTAATCGATTTATTAGTGAGTTCTAGATGATCAAACGAATGTTAAACTGAAGATTAAACATAAAGCAAATGATGATGTTAGAAGCATTAAATGCTAGCCCAAAAACGAAGCACGAAATTACCAAATCATTCTCTCGCACATTCCAAAGGGTTTGATGCTTTCTTTCCTCATTTGAATGCCAGATCATCCCACGGATATATCTCCAGGAATGTCAACAAAGAATGTCTGGGCACATTGGTTGACAAAAAGCTTCAGAGAAAATACCCTGGTTCAACCTAACGGCTCTTTAATGTTTTCAATGGTTGTATCAAGTCTTCAAACGGTCATTAAATGCTCCCAACATATATAAGCTGAAGCATTCAATTCTCAACAACCCAAGAGAGACAAAAACGCAAAACGATCAACTTGCATTTACTATTCCACTTTCAAGTTTAATATCTTCTGATATATATATTCTTCAGTGTTTATCAATATGCTCTTTTAGAAGTTTATTACTGAATCATTATTCTTGTAAGAATCTCAAAGTTGTGGGACTTTGAGATTGGGTTATCAGTTTACAACTTGTAAGGGGAAGTGTATCCTAGTGAGAGGTTAAGTTTTGAGTACGAGTGTGTAATCGATTGAAGTGTTAGTGAAAATCCCGTAGAGAGTCTAGGATTTGGACGTAGGTCAAGAGTTGAGACCGAACCAGTTAAATCCTTTTGTTCATCTTCTTCTACCCTCTCTCTTTTTGTTAGTCTGTGTTTTGTGGTGAAAATCTGGGCTTATCAAAAAGATTTTTAAAATCCTCAATTCATCCCCCTCTTGGTAATATTCTGCCATTTAAAGAGCACACTAGTTATTTGTTTTAATTTATGTAAAATCCACCTAAGCCATTTTAATAGTATTTTTAACATTTTTTTGCCATATAGGATGATTCAAAAATATCAGGGTCTAAATTGTAAGTGAGTCAAAAGTTCAAGAACCGAGTTGTACCGAGTCAAACTTCAAAGATTAAGTTATAAGTAAATCAAAAATTTATAGGCGAAAAGATCAATTTTCCCCATTGTAAAGGATGAAAGTTGGTTAGGTTTAATGGTTATGCCACAATTTTGAAATTTTATGGTTACTTTTGCTTCAAAAAATAGTTTATAGTTACTTTTACACTTTTAATAAAAGTTGAAGGTTAGTTTAGCACCTTAACCTTTTAATTTTTAAATTGTTATTGTTATGAAAAACTCAAAAAAAGGAAAAAGGAAAATAGATGGGATATTTTGTGGGGGAAAATTCTAAGAAAAATACCTTCAAAATATCAAAATCTTAAATCACTTTTGTTTCATGCAATAATTTAGATATACTTGATTAACAATTAACAATTTATTTTAGTAAGAAATAATTGATTTGAGATTTTTAAAGCAATTCACATCTTATTTCCTATAGTAGTCAATAAATTATTGTTGTTCAAGTACCTTACTTTTTTTTAATTATGAATTTGTTACATGTATCTTTTCTTTCGCTAATCCTTTAGTTCAAAAGTAGGTATCCGTACTTTCCCTTAATTTTTAATTTGATACTACCGATGGTTTTAAATATAAGACCCAATTTTAGATAGATTATCCTTTTTTCTTCAAACTAATTTGCTTGACTTATAAACCGATGTATGATTTAATCCTACATAACATATTATATGATTAAATCACTTATTTAGCTATCTTAATTTCTTTAAAACAAGTTAACTAGATCATATATTTATGACTAGAGGTTGTAACACCTCAAACCAAACAGGCAAATACTTAACCAAAGTATCTCACATATAGCCAATAAGAGTGTCCAACATCTAAATCATCAAAATACATAATTAGTTTAGATATAACCCACACCAAATTGTCAAATTAAATCCTCGTAATATTTCAATAAATAATAAATAAATAAAACACGAAGTCTTAGGGTCATGACAAAAAAATGACATAACATGTGTCAAGGAGCACAAAGAATCCTTCAAAGCTCACTCCATAGGTGTTTTCCCTAAGTTCCTACTAGAAAAATCACCTAAAAAATGTTAAAATATAGCGATGAGATTCCAAGTCTCAGTGACTATTGAAAGTTTCTACCTTACACAAGCAAACCAAACATGATTTAAAACAAAGAACTCCTTGCATATATATTTTCATGTGCTATAATCCTCATACAAAACTGTTAGCTCTCATATTATTGTGTTTTGATGATAATAAATCTTGATATAAAAGTAAGTTTTGAAATATAAAAAGCATAACAAAAAGTTGATTTGATGATTCAAGTCACTCGAGTGAGTTTTTGAGCACTCGAGTGATATAATTGTATTTGAAGAAAACTTGAATCAATGAGTCACTCAAGTGATGTATTTTCACTTCAAGTGATCAAAGAGGATCACTCAAGTGGTAGTGAATGCACTTGAGTGATATATCTTCAATTCCAAAAATTCTGTAAGTCACTCGATAAAAACCTAAAGTTATGCAAGATCGCTCGAGTGATGGGGTAAGCACTCAAGTGATTCAACTTCACTTGCAAGCACGTGCAAGTGACTCGTAAAAGTTTTGAAAGTTGGAGTAGATCACTCGAGTGATATTTTGGGGCACTCGAGTGATATGCTTGAGATCACTTAAGTGATAGCATTCACTTGCGAGTCTCGATGAGGCACTCGCAGTGAAACAAAAGTGATGTGATCTTATCGAAGATCACTTGAGTGATCGAGAGAATCACTCTAGTGATCTATGATCACTTGGAAACTCTTGCAAGTGATCCATAAAATCACTCGAGTCATCTGGTAGTGTCGAAGCTTTTTCAAAACAACAGAAGATCTCTCAAGTGATAGTTGAAGCACTTGAGTGAAAAGCATTTTCACAAAACTTCACTACCAGTGACTATCACACGAAGATCATTTGACACTCGAGTGTCAATACAATAACTCGAGTGACCCTAAGTCACACTCGAATGCATGTTCATCGTCTTTAAAAAAATCAGTGTCTTGATAATTTAAATACCTATGATGAACATCCTGATTAACATTATAATCACTTATACTACTTCTAAATGTTACTAATCTCATTTATGTATAATTTTTAGGTGCATTAAATGCATATTATAGAGAAAGCAAAAAAAGCATTCAATTTCATCAACGGCTACAATTACTTTCTAATGGACAAATTTGAATGGTCACAATGGTCATTAACCACGATCTACCTATATATACCAAAGCATTCAAGATGGAGCACAAACTAAGCCAATGACAAACATTATGTATATTAAGTGCTATGTTATTCTCTGATATTCTCATTGTTCTTCAGTGTTTATTTATCAACTCTTTGAAAGAGATTTTCCAACCTTATTTAATACTCTTGTAAAGAAAATCTCAAGGTAGTGGGACCTAGAGTGAGGTTGTCAACTTACAAAGTGTAACGGGGAGTGAGTGTCCTGTTAAGAAACTCTCTTGTACTGTGGTTCCAAGAACCCATCGAATCTTGGAAATATAGTGGAAATCTTAGAGGGCTCTAAGGATTGCACGTAGTTCAAGAGAATAAGGTCGAACTAGTATGAACTCTGGTGTATACTTCGATGAAATTTCTCCAACTCTCATCTTTCAATTAAGTTTTAATTGCAATTTTTATAAATTTTTAATATCGCCTAATTTACCCCTCCTCTTGGGTAAAACTATTGACAGTAACTTTGGTATCAAAGCCTCATCTTCTTATTTCAGGCTTAACATCCTATGAAGGAAGGAATACTACCGAATGGTGCCTCCATCACTAGACCCCCTGGGTTTAATGGAGAACATTTCTCTTTCTGGAAGGCAAAATTCAGAGTATTCATAATGGCCACGTAATATGGCTTATGACAGGTGATTCAAGATGGGGACTATGTGCTAATGAAAACTATGGATGGTGTTACAATTCCAAAAACATTAGCTGAGTTCGATGACAACGATAAGAAGCTCATAACTCTCAACAACAAGGTCATCCTCCTGATCTAAAGTGCCCGAGTCAAAAAGAATATTTCGGGATTTGCACACTTCCTTCTACCAAAGAGATGTGGCAAGCTTTAGAAGTAGCCCATGAAGGAATTTGGAATAAAAGAAAATGGAGTCAACACTCTCATTAAAAAATACAATCCCGCTCAAAATAAAGAATGGGGAAATAATTGCTAAGTTTGAACTCATATACACCCAACTTGTAAATCAATTGGGTGCTCTCACAAAATTCTATGATCAAAGGTCTCAAGTAAGGAAGATACTGAATATTCTCTCAACAGAATAGGAAGCTAAAATCATGGCGATAAAGGAGGCCAAGGAAGAATCATGAGCTTAGTAGCTTCATTATTCGAAAGTCTTCGAATATGAAACAAGGAATAAGTTCAAACGCGAATTAGAGAAGATTGATGACGGGAAGAAGAAAGATGTAGCCCTAAATGCAATCGAGAAGAAAAAGAGAAAAATGATAAAGAAGAAATTGATGATGAGGAAATGGGCCTTATGGTAAAACGATTGAAGAAATTTTATAGAAAGGGTCAGGGCTTTAAAAAATTTCACAAAGCGGGGACTAGAACTTGGAAGAAAACAAAGGAGCAAATTATCTGCTATAAATGCAGAAAGCCAGGCCATATCAAATCGGAATGCTCAGAATACTAGAAGAGCAAAGAGAAGAAGAAAAACAAATATTTTAAAAAGAAGGCATTTGTCTCAACGATATGGGGAGATAGCTCCTTAGATGAAGAAAGTGATAGGGAAGAAGTTGCCAACATCTGCTTACTAGCTCAAGAAGAATCAGAGGAGGAAGAGGTACATGGTTATGCTCCTGCTTATGATGAATTACATACAGAATATGATGTTTTACACTTTGAATTCATTAAAGTAGTTAAGGAATTAGTTAATTATAAGAAACATATTAAATCTCTTAAGGAAAAGGTCAAAGAACCTGTTATGAAATCATGTGATAACTGTCAGATTTGTGTTTTCTTTTTTAATAAATGCTAATCTTACAAGAACACTTGAAAAGTTCACTAAGGGAAGTGAAATGCTCAATGTGATTTTAAAAGCTCAAAGATTCACCAATGACAGATCTGGAATTGGATACGATCTAAAAACAGACATAAAGAAAGGAAAGAAAAAGTTAGGTGGAAAAACCTATATGAACTATTTCCAACATTCTCCTTATGTATCCAACCCTTTCGCATACTATAATTTTTGTAATAGAAGAGGACATTTTACGTTTTCATGTTTTCATAAAAAGGAAGGGAAAATAGGAATCTATAAATCGGTACCTAAGGGATCATATGTTTCAAAAGTGATCCATACTAACTTGAAAGTACCCAATAAAATATGCGTACCTAAGACTTTACTATTTTTTCATTGCAGGTATGTCTTAAAGAATCAAAGACTAATAAACGGTACTACCTCTAGGTCCTAAATATAGGACATAGTTTGTAGTGCAATTTGCACTATTAACTATGTCTTATATTTAGGACCGAAGGAATATATAGATAATGGATGCTCAAGACACATGACTCGGAGACCGAGAAAAGTTTTCCATAATAACACCTAAAGAAGGAGGCAAAGTCAAATTCAAAGGAAATAAGTAAGGAAAAATAGCTAGAATTGGCGAAGTTGGCAATGATGATGGAATACGAGTTAAAGATGTCTACTATGTAGAAGGTCTATGCCAAAACTTGTTGAGTGTGAGTCAAAGCATTGACAAAGATAATTAGGTTATATTTGACTCGAAAAATGTCTCATAGTAAGTAAGAAGGACCTTCCCGTTGGTTCTCGAGTTTTGATGATAACAAAGACTTGGAAGTTATTAAGGTTTTGAATTGAAAATGGTTAAGTTTTTGAAATAGTAAATATTGCCTAAAGTAAGAGTGTACTTGAGTATGCCATTCTACTTACTCGAGCATGCTCAATCTGATAGTTTGTTTAAGTGTACACAGGGTGTTACTCGAGTATGGATACTCTAGTACTTGAATATGGTATCATATAGATCTCTTTGCATTGATTTCTAAAGATGAGTACTCGAGTATACAAATTGCATTACTCGAGTACATGAAGAATCAGAGCAAGGTTTAGAGACGCTCACCTCAGTACTCGAGCACTACTCTTAGCTTACTTGAGTATGCTACTCGAGTAAGGGCTTTAGTTTACCTAAGTACAAGATCCTTTGTCTGAGCAAATCGACTTCATGAGAGTATTACTCGAGTATAAAGTAAGTAGTACTCGAGTAAGGTACTCAAGTAAAGGTAATTTGTTACTAGAGTATATATGTTTCAATCTTATATTTGCTCTATGTTTAAGGTGTAATCAAGCACTATATTTATCGGTACTCGAGTATGGTAGTGGAGAATCAGTTGCTAATAGTTCTCTAAGTGTATTGTTTGAGTGAAGATCAGTTGATACTCGAGCATAGAGTTTGGTATACTCGAGTACGGTTGAACGTTGGGCTTCTATGAAAGCATTTCTTACATGACTACTCGACTAAACATGTGATGATACTTAAGTATGGTTCATCATCAACCGAAACCTTTTCGTAATAAAGAATCGTACATTTGAATATTTTGGGTTATCATTCATTCGCGTTTTTTAGATCTTACTCAAACTAATTTATGCTATTACTAACTATCTTTTTGAGTGGATTTCAAATGATTAACGAATGTTTAAACATTGATTAGCCGAAAAGAAACCTCGTATGTCGACGCATTTAATACTTGCAGAAACAGAGCATACACACGGAATAATTTTTAGAGCAAACGAAATCATTCCTTCGAGACATACCTATTCCGGTGAAAGTCTCATTGTACCTTTTCTGAGTCAACTTCTGATCACAAGTACGTCGACGACAACCTAATTAATGAAGCAACGTTTGACTATACTTAACGAAAAACATTTGTGTCTAACGTAAGGTTGAAGAGTCTCAACGGCTACATTCAAAGCTCTTCGACGTCATTAATGGAAGTTGGTATAAAAGCGCGCGCATTCGATTCCGCCATCTACCGAAACTCTACGCATTCAATTTGATATTATTGCAACTTACTTTTCACTCACTTCATTTAATACCTTCAGATATTCTTGTAATTCAATGATTATTTTCTATCTACTCAGTAAGAAGTTTAAACACTTATTTGATTATCAGTTTATCAGTTTTATCTCAAGGTAGAGGGACCTTAAGTGTGAGTATACAAATACAACTTGTAAGGGGGAGTGAATCCTAGTGTGAAAGGATTACTTTGAGTATAGAGTGTGTAATCGTATTTGTGATTGTGAGCTAGTGAAAAATCCCAAAGTGTCTCGGGGATTAGATGTAGGTCAAAGAGTTGGATCGAACCAAGTATAACTTCTCTCGTGTTCATTCTCTTTATCTTTGTGTCTTTTATCATTCTCCACCAAATTGTAAAAAGAATTTGAAATCCCTATTAAGTCTAGAAATAATCACGTTTTTTAGGAAGTTTTAACTAGCCTTAAATTGGAAATTTTTGAGTAAAACTTGAAGTGCTAGATGGTTATGTATAGGTAGAATAGATAGTTCATAATGTATGATAACCAACTAATGAAAATAAAAACGATAAGTTCTATGGGTGGGTCTTGTAGAACGTAATCTTAATATTGTTATTAAGATTGGATTGAATAATGAACTATCTCCATATATTATAGGATTTGACATTTTTCTTGACCCAAAGCATAAGCAGGGCAAGAAGAACTCTAGTGAGGGGACAAAATTAACAAGACGTTCAGGTAGTAACTCTAATTTTACATTCTTTGTAGGACTGTATATGCTTGTTTAAATCATGTTTGTGAATGTCCCATCCCATGTGAGGCATGTTATTTCTCGGTTTTACGTTTTGATGATAACAAGTCTTGGAAAAAGAAAGAGGTTTTAACTCAGTGAAATGTCAAATTGTAGAAGCTTACTCGAGCACAACTAAACTTACTCAAGCAAGTAAGTGATTACTCAAGCAAAAGTTCTTCATTTACTGCTAGACTTGTTTGTCAAGTGATTCTCCAGTACATGTTTGTCTTCACTTGAGCATGGTATTGCTTTGCTCGAGCATTATACTCGAGCAAAGCCTTAGCCTTACTCAAGCATGATCATTAATCACTTTCATTGCAAAAAGATGTTTACTCGAGCATTGAAATGCTCTATTCGAGCACCATACTCGGGCAAGGTTTTGGTTTTGCTCGAGCATGAATGTTCTGTGACATTAACCTCTTTATTTTAGGTTACTACTCAAGCATGTAATAAGACTTACTCAAGCATAGTACTCGAGCAAGCGTATTTTGTACTTAAGCATATATATTCAGTTAACTAATGTTTTGGCTTTTGCAGCGGTTACTCAAGCACAACTAAATTTTTACTTGAGCATGGTACTCAAGAAAAGGCAATGCCTCACTCGAGCATATGCATCCGAACATGTTATCCTTTGTTTTTCACAATGGTTTCTCAAGCACGTTAAAACACTTACTCGAGCAAGAATAAATGCTTACTCGAGTAAGCTTATTGGTTAAACTTTCTCGGTGAAAATATTTGAAGGTTGGTCGAGCAACAAAGGTTATACTTGAGCATGGATCTTACAGAAGCTTAAAATACTTCGTCTTCTTCACTTTCGTAAATTCAAAATATATGATTACATCTGAATACTACTCATTATTATTCTCAATGCTATTAAACATATTTGTTAGTGAGTTTCAGATTGTTAATGAAATGATTTCGTGCAAATCTTCAAAAAGCAAAGAATGTGCCAGAGCAATACCATTTCCGAAAAAAGAGCGATCACATGGAATGGAATTCGAGTAGGTCAAATGATCATTGTCTTAGACACCCATTTTGGCGAAAGCGAAAGCAACTCTTCATTGTTGGATATGATTAGTTTTGATGATGTCAAATATAGTTGTCCAATATTAAGAGCAATCATTTAATGTCAAATATAGCTTGTATAATATATTTATCTCCTACATTGACTAACTACTATTTTTAATGTAGATCAGTCCAAGTTGAATTATGGAGAATGATCAAGAAAACAGATTGAAGAAAAAATAACTTGTTAAATATTATAAGAATATCAATATTCAAGTCTCTATAATCAAACAAAAGTTGGAACGGCTCAATTCAGAGTTAAAATAAGCAAGTTCAAGCTTCCCGATGAATAGTTGTTTGCTATAGTGAATTGCTACAGTTCCAGCTCCTAGTCTCTCATAAAACAGGGTCTTACTTGAGTAACAAAAATGCCTTAAATGAGTACCATACTCGAGTAGAGAAAATCTGGTACTCACGTAACATCGCTTTTCAAAGAACTCGTTCGACTCGTTTCACGTTTCACTTGGGCGAGCTCGGTTATTCGATGATATCTCCTCAACCCAAAGTCCAATTGAGGTGAAACTAGTTTTGTATGAACCTAGATTCTCAATGCGTCATGTTGATATAAAATTCAATCCCAAAGGAGTTCCGATGAGAGAGATATGAATTTTGGAAGTTGCCATTAAAATTCATGCCACACAACAGACTAAGCTTGGGTATTTTGAGTGTATCTTACAAACGACAAATCCAAATGGGTTGAAACTAGTGTCATTTGAAATTAGACTCAAATAAATTTTCAAAAACATAAAGATCATAAAGAAAAAAGATCAATTGAAAGAGATATGATGTTTTGAAGTTGATAGTCAGTTCAGGATGTTGCAAAAAATGCTGGTCAAGAACAACCTCCATTCATCTTATGATAAAAGACAAAATACAATGAGTTTGGAGTTGATTCTTTTTACATTGGAAAGAAGACTTAAAAATATTTCTGTGCATATTTCATTTGCCAAATTTGGAGCTATTTTGAAGATGATATGTTCATTGGAAATTGGCTCTTGTACTGCCAATACTATTGTGTTTTGAAAGTCTGATTTCACACAAGAACATGGTATATGGTAGCCAGTAGTTTGACATTCAAAGATGATTACTCGAGTAAGAATGTAGGCTTACTTGAGTAGAGGGTGATACTTACTCGAGTAATGTCAAGACAAAGCCATCGCTGAAGTAGCCTATCAATTGTACTTGAGTATCCTCAAATTCTACTCGAGTAATATCGGAATTCGTTCTTTGGAAAATGATGTTACTCGAGTAAACCACAAAGTTATACTCGAGTAAAAGACGATGCTGAGTCAATCAATGTAACAATACTCGAGTAACTTCAAATCTATACGCGAGTAATGTCGAGCCAGAGACATCGATAAGAAATCAAGCTAATATGGTACTCGAGTAAACGTCTATTCCTACTCGAGTAACATTGATCCAGGAGAAAATGTCATGACCTGCTATGATCTTACTCGAGTAAGCATGATGCTCTACTCGAGTACTGTACGTCAGTCGTTGATTATCCTCACTGTATTAGCAATCGTAAATTTGAATATTTTGCTTATTCATTTGTTTCTGTTTAAATTCTACTCAATCTTACTTACAATATTACTAATCATCATTTTGAGTGAGTTACAGATCAGTAATGAATGATTCAACAGTGAATGGCCGAAAAGCGTGTCAGAAGCATTTAATGTAGTTGTAGAAAACAAACAGAACTTCAACGGCTACTTCCAACAGACATAATAGCGAAGCACTTGATGGAACGAGAAAAACAACAAAGCATTCAAATTCATCAACGACTGTTTCTCTTTGAACAGACGAATGCCACAACGAACATTTAATGAAGTTAAATAGGGGACAAAACAGAGAGGAAGCACAGACGCTCTAGTAGCCATTCCCAATGGTTGAATGCTCGCAACGGTCGAAAGAAAATTGCTTATAAATAGCGAAGTCTTCAAACCAGAAGTAGTGACGATTGATGAATGACTCGACGAAGCCAATGAAATGATTTTACTACTTCACCGTTGATATGTCAATACACGCTTAACTCATATACTCTCTATTTCTAAATGTTTATATAGTTTACAGTAGAGGGTGAGATAATTGATTATGTACTTCATTGTTAATCATATTCACTTCTAAGAGAGAAAATTCATTGTAATCATTTTATCTGAGAGTTACACAAGATTGGGTGATCTTGAGTGGGAAACCGATTGTATCCTTATAGTGTGTAAGGGGGAGTATCTCGGTGAGAGATTCGACTTCACAAGTGTATGTCTGGGTGAACTTGTGGGATTGTATAGGCTTCTCTTGTGCCCGGATTAAACAAGAGGATAGTGGATTGAAAATCTTAAGTGAAGCTTGGGGACTGGACGTAGGTCAAGGATTCGGCTGAACCAGTATAAATCACAGTTTGCATATTCTCTTCCCTTATCTCTTATATTTCCAGTATATGTTTATTTGAATATCTAACTATTGATTTAGAAGACGTGAAAAGATTTTCAAAGTTTCAAGTTTTCAATCTTTCACCCAATTCACCCCCTTAAGTTCAGCCGGTTCTTACATTCCTTAGTCAACTACTAACCAAAGGCATGTCGTATGAAGATTGTCGATAACGATAAAAAAATGACATATCCTCAAATCTTCAATGACTCTGGTTTATGTTTAACATAAAGCTTCTGTGTCTAATGAAATGATTGAAGTCTCTTCACGGATAACTTGAAGCTTTACCAACGGTAATTAATGACATTCAACTATAAATATGAAGAGCATTCAATTCGGAGCTAACAACAAACGACGATATCATTTATTGCTTAAGTTATTGCTCATTAATACTTTCTCGATATCTTTTGATATTCAATTCTTGATGATTATATATTTACTCGTGAGAGATTTATCTTTATTCAATTGTTAAATTGATTGTTGTAAAATATCAAAGTAGTAGGACCTTGAGTGTGGTTGTTTGACTATAGTTGTAAAAGGGAGTGAATCTGGTAACATTACTTTGTGCTTATTGTAATCGTTTTGTGAAAGATAGTGGAAACCTTAGAGAAGCTCTAGGGACTAGATGTAGGCCACGTTGTTAAGGTTGAACTAATATAAATCTGTGTTCACACTTTGGTGATATTTCTCTAACCTTTCCTTCCGATTTAATTATTGGTCAAGATTGCTTAAATTCTTATAGTTCACCCAATTCACCCCTCCTAGGTGATTTTGTAACTAACAAGACCAACACCACTTATGAGTTGTTTGGTTGGAAGAGCCGTCAATGGGGCGGTTTCCGATGTCTAGTAGGTCTAGTGCATTCAGTTATTTTTGGGCTGTTAATTCACCCAATTGTATTTTCCTAGCACTAAGATATTGAATCTTATGATGATTTTTGTATTACATGCTACATGTGAATTGTGATACATGTTATATGATTTCTGAATGATGTTTTGCTGTTGTGGATTGATTCTGTTGTGGTTAACTGCCATATATTGTCTATGCTTTGTCGATGATATTTCTCTAACCTTTCCTTCCTGATTTAACTATTTGTTAAGATTGCTTTAATTCTTATAATTCACTTAACTCACCACCTCTTGGGTGATTCGTTGTAACTAAGAAGGCTAGCACCACTCGTGAGTTGTTTGGCTGGAAAGGCCGACTATGGGACCAACTTCTCGGCAGCTAGTAAGCCTAGTGCATTTGGGCTTTTAATTCATCCAATTGTATTTTCCTAGCGCTAAGGTATTGATCGTATGATGATTTTTGTATTACATGTTGCATGTGAATTGTGATACATGCTATATGATTTCTGAATGCTATTTTACTATTGTGGACTGATTCTGTTATGGTTAACTACCATATACTATCTATGCTTTGTCTGTGAAATTAATCTGTTACTCTGGGAACCTTCGGGATCTCATCCCTTATTACTACCTGTGATTTGTATAGCTTATTGGATGCGGCTCCTTGGGCAAGGCAGCGAATGTCAGCAAATGGAGATGCCAGACCTTATTCAGTTTGGTCGGGGAATAGTATGTTTAGAATTATGTAATTATGTATTAGAGTTTGTAGGTAATATGATCGAACCCTGTGGGTATTTTTGTAATGAAAACAAGAATTTTCGATCAGTAAATAACACTATTTCTTTATTTCTCATTGAATTGTGCGCTGACTCTGATAAATGTTGACATACGAATGGGGTATTATATTGTGGTATCAGAGCACGATTCTGGAAATATCAGAATAGTAAACTAATACTTGATTACATAGTAACAAAAAATGGAGCGAGAGATATATACCCCGAGGAAGAGGGTTCGAGCTCGGTGAGACTCTAGGGATAGATGAGATAGCACGAGAATATGGATTTGTTGCTAACTCTAGGGCTTCTAATGTTGAGATAGGATATGATTTGGATCCCCATATCGATTGGAACCTTGAGGTTAAGCGTACTAAGGCTAGAGAAATCTCAAGATGGGTGACCTCTTGGGAAGTGTCATAGGAATTTATAATCTTTTGATTTAAAGCCTGAATAGCTTAAGTTATGGAACATAATGATTCTTAGGGATGCCATAGGAATGTTGAAATGAATACGAATAAGCTTGAATTTGATCTAAGCAGAATTAGTACTTAGGTTGAAATGTGATTAAGGTTATACTAAGGTTCTAATACCTGAGAGTATGAACCTCGTAAATGTTGAAAATGTTGTGCTGTTAGTAATGCTTTGGGTATGTTTGAGGATATATAATTGACCTTGAGGTTAAAGAATGATATTATAATATGCCCTTGTGATATTGAGGATTGAGATGGAGTTAGAATCTCGTGAGTAGTGTTGTGTTGCTCATTGTTAGTTCTCTATTGTTAGCTCCGGTATTTTAATGATTACAAGTTCTAAATTATTGAATTAAGATATGTATGTTTGAATTATAGCTTGCTCGAGCAAGAGTTAGTTCATGACCGAGCATATCCAATATAATAGCATTTCAAGTGTTTCAGAGAATCATGCTTGAGCAGGGAAACTATGTTGCCCGAGCATTATTGGGTTCAAGGTGAAGAAATGCAAATTGGAAGGCTATGCTCGAGCATGGGATATGACGTGCCCGAGCAACATCGAGTCAAAAGGGAATTGGAGAATCTTGCTCGAGCAGACTAAAAAGCAAAGGAAAAAGAGTGCTCGAGCATCAGCGTGTTTAGCAGAAAATAACAAAGAAGAAGAGGCTTGCCCGAGCATGAAAGATTGCTTGCTCGAGCAACATGCTCGAGCAGAGGTAAATGTATGCTCGAGCAACGTCACTTTAATTTTATCTATCGCCTCTGTATGACTTGTGCCCGAGCATGAAAATGTCATGATCGAGCATGGAATAAAACCTTGCTCGAGCAAAGACCGTTAAAAATGATCTTCTCGCCTCGTGTAAGGTTTGCCCGAGCATGACCCTATAGCTTGCTCGAGCAACAACGATATAAATTGTTTTTCAAAAAGGTGTAAGAAGTTGTGTTAGTTCTCAATGTGTTTTGATGATTAATAACAATTGTAAACATGAGAGAATGTTTTTGATAAATATTTGTAAAGGTTGATTGATTTCAATTCAAAAACATTACGTCGGTGCCAAACTCGAGCTTGCCTCTTACGTAAAGGAAACCAAGCTATTTTACATTTTCCAAACTTGAGCTTGGTCCATAAACTTGAGCTTGAAGGTTTTCAAGTTCACTCATATTCGAGTAAGCTCGAGCTTACACGGAAGCTCGAGTTTAGAAAGAGTTGAGGATTTTATCAAGTTACTCAAATCTCAAACTCAAGCTTATTATTTTCAAACTCAAGCTTGCCTCTTCCGAGTCTTTTCTCTAGAGTTTACAAAAGTGTAAACTCGAGTTTGCAATGGCAAACTCGAGCTTACCTCAGGCAGAAAGCTTTTCAAGTTTTCTTCAAAGTGTAAACTCAAGTTTGGAGTTGCAAACTCAAGCTTAGGTATGACAGAAACTTTTCAAAGGTTTTAATATTCTTAACAAACTCAAGTTTACATCTCTAAGCTCAAGCTTGCACTTTGGGAATCAAAATTATTTTTGACATGAATAGTGTCAAACTCGAGCCGCTTCACTAATAGACTCGAGCTTGCCATTTTCCATTTTGGCTCTCAAAATGATTTCAAACTTGTTTCCCTAAGCAAAGGCCCAAACTCGAGCCTACTCACTTATAAGCTCGAGCTTGAGACTTCCAAAAGCAAAACCCAAGTTTTAAATGAAGACCAAACTCAAGCTTGTTATAGTAAACTCGAGCTTGGAGCTTCTGCACAGATGAATGCATCTGAGTATACTTTGCTCAGTTTGATTTCTGCTTAAGCTTGATTCTACGAAATGGTTGCTTATGATTTAAATGATTCATATCAATATTTCTAACCAGATTTAACCAATTTGCTTATGAGATTTCGTAAGACCTAAGATTTGTTTTAGGAAACATTAAAGCATTCAAGAAGAAAGATGATCAATCAATGCTTAATTACGTATAAGCTATTAATGATCAAGATTTCGTCAATCCGTGTCAACGTCTTAATATCAATTGGAGATATCCCATTATGCCGAGATTGGTGCAATCAATTGAAAGCTCTCAACGGACAAATTCAAATATTCAATTAAATACCGCCAACAGTTATATTCATCGACATGAACCCAATGACTAGTATTTTCGAATTGATTCAAGTCCGAACGGATCTTTAACGGTCACAAGCTTCAATCCAAGATAAATACATGAAGGTTTGAAGTCTAAAAGCAAAGAAGACATACACAAAAAACGCATACAAGCATATCGGTCTTTTCGCTTAATTTGCATCCCGTATCTTTGATACATTGTACTTGATAATCATCTTTATTCACTCTTAGAGAGAGTTCATTTCGTAATTCATTCATTGTAAGAATCTCAAAGTTGTGGGACTTTGAGGTTGGGTTTCAGATTACAACTTGTAAGGGGGAGTGTATCCTAGAGATAGGATAACTTTCGAGTACGAGTGTGTATCGATTTGAGTGATAGTAGAAAAACCCGCAGAGAGTCCGGGGACGGACGTAGGTCAAGAGTTGAGACCGAACCAGTATAAATCTTCGTGTCAAGCTCTTCTTCCCTATCTCCATTTAGCTTCGTTGTGTGAGTGTTTTAAAAAGAATTTTTAAAATCCCCAATTCAGCCCCTCTTGGTGATTTCCTTCACTTTCGAAGCATGCCCGAGCAAGCCAAGATCCTTGCTTGAGCATTAGGTGATCACCGAGCTTTTCAATATATTTTTCATACTAATGCCCGAGCACGTCATGTAAGATTACTTGAGCATGATCACCCTTTGTTTTCAAATTACCGTCTCGCAAAAACTATAAATCACTGTGTTTAATCTCATTACTTCATAACATTACACATTACTAATCCTAATTGCTTTTAATCAGTTTGTTAATGAGTTTCAGATGATTTTATCATGGATTAAACAACAGATTAGCAGAAAGCAAATTATGTTAGAAGAGCATTAAATGCAGTTGCCAAACCCGGTGATAATCTCTGTAACCAATACTCTGATCAATGTAAAGCTTTCATCTTTGCTATTCCGTCTCGCGCCATTAATGCTATCTCTTAACGGACACAACAAACGGAATAAAGAATGTCTGCGAAAGACAAAGCATTTACATCAAATGTATCTAGTGAAGTTTCATCTGTCTAATGAACACATTCAAGACACTCAACGGCTACTCTTCAAAGCTTCTTCAACGGTCTTTAATTTCAACACCTATAAAGAGTCGAAGCTTTGAATTGGCCAACTACCGAAATCTTTGTGCATTCAATTTGAACTTATTGCAATTTTTGTTTCAACTGTTTCATTAATATCTTCGGATATTTTTCTGTACTTTCAGTGATTAACATTTATCTACTCGGTAAGGAGTTGTGAAACACCATTTAATTCTTTTAGTTGTCAAAATCTTAAGGTTGTGGAACCTTAAGTGTGGGTGTATCAATTACAACTTGTAAGGGGAGTGAGTCCAAGAGTGAGAGGATCATCCTTCGTTTACGAGTGTGTAATTGTCTTTGGAAGATTAGTGGAAATCCCAAGGTGTGCTTGGGGACTGGATGTAGGTCGAAATATTAGACCGAACCAGTATAAATTGATTTGTGTCCATTTTCTCTTCTCACACTTTATCTTACTTGCATTTCTCTTCAGTTTGGAAAAGTTTTTTTTAGATCACCTATTCACCCCCCTCTAGGTGATATTCCAATCTTCATCTATGTGTTTTGATGATAACTGACAATTATAAACTAAATTGAAGTTTGTCTTTGTTAAGTCGAAAAACTTACTGTCAAAGGCAAACTCGAGTTTGGACTTGACAGAGAGTAGCTCAAGTTTTCTAAACTTAGCCAAACTCGAGTTTGTATTGGCAAACTTGAGTTTATGTCAAATAGAGAGCACTCTAAGTTTTTCAAGTTAAAGCAAACTTGAGTTTCTCTCGAACAGAGCCCTCAATGTTTTTGAACCTAACCAAACTCGAGTTTCGTATGTCAAAATCCAGTTTGTGTTTGGCCGAGAGCTTTTAAGGTTTTTCATGTTTTAAGCAAACTCGAGTTTAGAATAGTAAACTCCGGTTTGCGCTTGGTGAGAGTTTTCAAAGATTTCACGTTTTAAGGAAACTCGAGTTTATTTTGTTAAACTCCAGTTTGTGTCAAGTTGAGAGCTTCTCACTATTTTTCAACTTAAGAAAACTCGAGTTTGCATTTGAAAACTCCAGTTTGAGCTTTGTGGACTTAAACATATTTTCATTGCAAAAAGTCTTAAACTCGAGTTTATCACTTATTGACTTGAGTTTGCTCCTGTTTCAAAATGTTCTTCAAAGCTCAATCGCAATGATCTTTCTGAGAAAGAACTAAACTCGAGTTTGGCTCCGAGCAAAAGTTGCAAACTCCGGTTGCTTGAATGAACTCGAGTTTGTGTCGCTCCGTTTGAAAAACAACTTTCTCGATTTTGTGAAATCTTCATCCATGATCTAGATACTTCCTATCATCACTCATTACTGTTCTTAACTATGTCTAATTAGTTTGTTAATGAGTCTCGAGATGATTAAAAGTGTTTTAGAATGAAGATTAAAGCATAAAGCAAAAGGTGACGTCAAGCACATTTATTCGGGTCCGAGAAAACCTTGCATCTTTTTGGGAAATCATTCCTTGGACTTTGCGAAGGTTTAAATTTTTTCTTTCCCTTATGGAAGCTTCATCTCCTAACGGATTAATTTGAAGGAAAGTCAACAAGATTAGCTGTGCACCTGGATTAACTCAAAGCTAGAGAGAGAAAGGACCAAGCTACAACCTAATAACTACATTATTGTCTCCAACAGTTACATTAATGATTCCAACAGTCATTTAATGCTTCCAACATATATAAGTTGAAGCATTCATGTCTCTAGAACAACCAACATTCAGAAAACCAAAAGCTATCAAGTTTCAATTGCATTTAGTGTTTTCTACCTACTTGTAAAGTATCTTTTGATCAACCTGTCCAAGTGAGGAAAATCCTAAATATCCTCAGCGAGGAATGAGAAGCCAAGGTTACTGCAATCAAAGAGGCTCGTGGAGAGTTAATGGCTTCGTGATAGCCTTGTTTGGCGCCTTGTCGAGTATGAAGGAAAGATCAACTTCGAGAAAGGGACTTGATGAGATTGATGGCAAGAACAAAGGAATTGCTCTCAAAGCCGTCAAAGAAGTAAAGGAATCAGATGATGATGAAGATGTAGACAAATATGAAGAGCTAGGTATGATGGTCCGGAGATTCAAGAAATTCTACAAGAAGGACCAAGGATTCAGAAAGTTTCACAAGGGTAGCTCCAGCACTGAGCTGAAGAAGCCAATCATATGCTACGAATGTGAAAAGCCTGGCCACATCAAGTCAGAATACCCCCAGCTGAAGAACAAAAAGAAATTCAATAAGTACAAGAAGAAAGCTTATGTCTCAGCTATATGGGGAAACAACTCATCCGATGAAGATGAAGCAGATGAAGAAGAAAGAGCCAACATCTGTCTTGTGGCTCAAGAAGAGGAATCGAGAAAATGAAGAGGTAAACGATTCGAACCATTTTTCGATGAGTTGCTATCTCGAATACAATTCTCTTCATACCGAATTTCGAAAGATTGCAAAAGAGCTTTTGATTTCGAAAAGAAAAATAAAATCTTTAGAGGAACAAATTCAAAATACTTCTTCTCCTACTTCTCCTTGTGAAAACACTTCGGAAAAAGATTGTGAAAAGGTTTCAAAAAAGGTTTGTGATAATTGCTGTATTTTGGAGAAAAGAAATGCATATCTTACCAAAACACTTGAGAAGTTCACTCAAGGTAGTGAAATGCTCAATGTCATTTTGAAACAAAGAAAGGTTCACAAATGATAAATCGTGAATTGGTTATAAACCTGATTTTGATATAAAGAAAGGGAAAAAGAAATCAAGAAAAGTCTTATATGAACTATTTTCGAAAAACCATTCATTCTTCTAACCCTTTTGCTCATTTCAATTATTGCAATCGTAAAGGTCATACTACTTCTTCCTGTTTTCATAAAAAAGGAAAGAAAGAGTAAACTTGTAGGAAATTTTCAATGGGTGCCTAAAGGATCCTATAAGGTTTCGAAGACACAAACTAACCCAAAGGGACCCAAGAAAAGATGGGTACCTAAGACTTGATCTTTTGTGTTTTGCGAGTTTGTCTAAAAGCATCGAAATCCAACAAATGGTACATTGATAGTGGATGCTTTAGACATATGACGGAGACCAATCCAAATTTGCTACAATCGAACCTAAGAATGGTGGCAAGGTGACCTTTGGTGGAAATCAATACGAAGGATTGCTAGAATTGGAGAAGTTGCAAACAATGAAGGACCCCCCAAATCAAAGATGTCTACCTTGTGGAAGGCCTATGCCACAACCTCCTCAGTGTGAGCCAAAACACAGATAAAGGTAACCTTGTTATCTTTGATTCGGAGGAGTGCTTGATTGTAAGCAAGGATGTTCTCTCGTTGGACAACATTAAGTCTAAAGCCTTATTCAGGGCTCCTAGAGAAGGTCCAAAAACGAAAGGTCTCTCTATTGCAGAATTCATATTGATCATGGTGGTGAGTTCGAAAATCACACTTTTGGAGATTTTTGTGATGAGATGGGAATTGATCACAATTTCTCAACCCCAATGACTCCTCAACAAAATGGTGTAGTTGAGAGAAAGAATCGAGTTCTCATCGAGATGGCAAGGGCCATGCTAAATGAGAATCAAACTTCCTAAGTATTTTGGGCTGATGTGATGAGCTTTGCTTGCTACATCTCAAATCGGGCATACCTCCGGAAGAAGCTTGATAAGACTCCCTATGAGCTGTACAAAGGAAGAAAGCCAAACCTTGCACACCTTCACATTTTCGGCTGAAAGTGCTTCGTGCATAATAATGGTAAGGAGAACTTATGGAAATTTGATCCCAAGTTTGATGAAGGTATATTTCTTGGCTATTCAAATAGAAGCAAAGCTTTTAGAATATTTAATAATCGTACTTGTGTTGTAGAAGAATCTATGCATGTTGTATTCTCGTGAAGCCAAGTCGATAAATCCTTGGATGATGATGATCTTCCTGTTCAAAATCAATCCATTTCAAAAACTTCTTTGTTTTGATAAATTCTAAAAAATCTCTTGAAAAAGAACTTGAAGTTGAGAATGATTGTGAAAATGAGTTTGTGAAAATGTTGGTGAAAATACAAATCAATCTCAATCTAAATCTTGGAGATACAAGAGGAGTCATCCTCGGACCAAGTGATAGGTGATGTAAATCAAGGAGTGAAAACTAGGAAAAGTACTTTGAATGAAGTAACTTTCTCGTCTTTCATCTCAGAGATTGAGCTCTCTAAGATTGACGAAGCCCTTTTAGACAATGATTAGGTTATAGCAATGCAAGAGGAGTTACATCGGTTTGAAAGAAATCAAGTTTGGGATTTGGTACCTAGGCCTAAAGATCATTCGGTCATCGACACTAAATGGGTATTCAAGAACAAACGAGATGAATCTGCAATCATTGTCCATAACAAGGCAAGATTGGTTGCCAAATGTTATAATCAAGAAGAAGGAATTGATTATGAAGAAACTTATGCTCCAGTAGCAAGATTGGAAGCTATAAGAGTTCTTATAGCCTTTGCTTGCATTAAGAAAATCAAACTTTTTCAAAAGAATGTGAAATCTGCATTTTTAAATGGTTTATCCAAGAGGAAGTTTATTTTGAACAACCTCTTGGATTTGAGGATAATCATAATCTAGATCATGTTTATCACCTCAAGAAAGCTTTATATGGACTTAAGCAAGCTCCTAGAGCTTGGTATGAACGATTAAGCAAATTTCTTTTTGATCAAGGATTTGTTAGAGGCAAAGCAGATACTACTCTTTTTATTAAATGTAACAAGAAAAATGATTTGGTAATTGTTCAAATTTATGTTGATGACATTATATTTGGTGCTACTAATGATGTTTTGTGTGAAGGATTTTCTAAGACCATGCGGGGAGAATTTGAGATGTTTATGATGGGAGAATTAAATTATTTCCTTGGTCTCGCAAATCAAGCAAAAGAAGAATGGTATATTCGTATCTCGGACCAAATATCTCGAGAGATCATCTAAAGAAGTATGGCTTTGATCAATGCAATGGAGCGATACTTCAATGAGTTTCACCGCCACATTAGATCTGATGAGAAGGAAAAGACTTCAACATCACAAGATACGAGAGGAATGATTGGATCATTGCTCTACCTCATCGTGAGTCGGCACGACATACAGTTCAGTGTGGGGATGTGTGCAAGATTTGAATCTGATCCTAAGGAATCTCATGCTGATCATGTTAAGAGAATCTTTAGATATCTTAGTGATACTGGAGAATTGGGATTGTGGTTTCCCAAAGGTCAACCTGAATATCTTGTGGCGCATTCAGATTCGGATCATGCCGGCTTCAAGACTGACCGGAAGAGCACAAGTGGACAATGTGAATTCCTTGGTGGCTCACTTGTGTCTTGGTTTAGCAAGAAGCAAACCACGGTCTCATTATCTTCAACTGAAGTTGAATACATTGCGGTATCTAGTTGTTGTGCTCAAGTATTATGGCTCAAGCAACAACTTCAAGATTTAGGAGTCTATCTGAAAGAAGTCTCAATCTTATGTGACAACACAAACACAATCAGCTTGGCAAAAAAATCCTGTCCAACATACAAGAACCAAGCATATTGATGTTAGACATCACTTCATTAGAGATCACATTCAAAAGATGGAAGTCGAAGTGTTGTTCATCCCTACTTATCTCTAACTTGCTGATATCTTCACCAAGCCATTAGCTAAGGAGCAATTCATTTTCATAAGAAGAGAATTGGGAATGGTAAATCCCAATGAGTTGTAATTACTCTTATCTAATGTTAGTTATGTTTTTATGATTATTGGATACTAACTTAAGCATCAAAGTGTCTAGTTATGGTTTATGTAGGATGCTTGATCAATCTGTCAAATTGCTGAAGTTTGCTGTCAAAGGAGGAAAACTCGAGTTTGTGAGACCAAAACTCGAGTTTATCAAAGGCAAAGAGCAAACTCAAGTTTTGGAGAAAACCAAAACTTGAGTCATTAAGTGGGAAACTTGAGTTTCTATCGATGCAGAGCAAATGAACGTCGAGCATCTTCCAAACTCGAGTTTGTGAAGCTAAACTCGAGTTTCGAGAGTCATTTCAAGCGTTCACTGAAACACGCTTGAAGTCCAGGTAAATATAATTTTATGCAAACTTGAGTTTGCACTTATAAACTCGAGTTTGTTGTGCAGTATATATATATGTGTATGTGACTTGACTATTGCTCTTCACTCTCTTCTAAACCGGGGTTTTGACCTAAGTTTTCTCTCTAACCTCTCATCTTCTCCAACTAAATTCGACCTTCCTAACCTAAAATGGCCTCCAAACGATCTACCAAGACCTCCCAGGACGAAGATTCGGACTATAAAGCTACTGGTTCTCCTTTGCCACTTACTCTAAAACGCCCTAGGAGAGTAAAGCATACTCCAAGAAGATTCAAATATGGCGTTGATAAAAGGATAACTGGAGTTGCCATGAATGAACTTTCACCCACCTCCAAACCTAAGGGGATCACGATTCAGAAACTTCGAGGTCCCAAAAAGGAAGACAGTTGACCACAGACAAAGATCGCACAAGGAGAAGGGTTTAGCTTCCAAGGTTGCTAAGCCTAAGTAGAAGAAGAAGTCTGAGAAGGGATCAATGAAGAGTTTATAGAAGAGTCTTCTATTTCTTTTTTCATTTTGAGCATTCAATTCATGTTATCTGATGTACATGTGCTTATTTCAATATCTGATGTACTCTTTTTGGATGTACTCTTTTTCAAATGAATGAATGAATGATTTTAAGATCATTACTATTTCTTCTGTTGTTTAACTCTGACATATGTAATGCAATGTGTTTCTGTTGCTTCAAATTTTGAAATGTTCACCTTCACTTCATAAAATGCTCAAATAGTTTAAAATCTCTTATTGATGGTTTACAAGTGTTGTCATCATCAAAAAGGGGGAGAATGTTAGTTCTCTATGTGTTTTGATGATAACTGAAAATTCTAAACTAAATTAAAGTTTGTCTTTGTTAAGTCGAAAAACTTACTGTCAAAGGCAAACTCGAGTTTGGAGATGACAAACTTGAGTTTGAACTTGATAGAGAGTAGCTCAAGTTTTTTAAACTTAGCCAAACTCGAGTTTGTATTGGCAAACTCGAGTTTATGTCAAATAGAGAGCACTCTAAGTTTTTCAAGTTAAAGCAAACTCGAGTTTATTACGGTAAACTCGAGTTTCTCTCAGACAGAGAGCCCTCAATGTTTTTGAACTTAACCAAACTCGAGTTTGGTATGTCAAACTCTAGTTTGTGTTTGGACGAGAGCTTTTAAGGTTTTTCCAAGGCTGCTAAGCCTAAGCAAATTCATGTTTTAAGGTTCTTTAAAGCTCAATCACGATGATCTTTTCGAGAAAGAACTAAACTCGAGTTTGGCTCTTGAGCAAAAGTTGCAAACTCCGGCTTTGCTTGAACGAACTCGAGTTTGTGTCGCTCCGTTTGAAAAACAACTTTCTCGATTTTGTGAAATCTTCATGAATGATCTAGATACTTCCTATCATCACTCATTACTATTCTTAACTATGTCTAATCAGTTTGTTAATGAGTCTCAGATGATTAAAAGTGTTTTAGAATGAAGATTAAAGCATAAAGTAAAAGGTGACATCAGCACATTTATTGCTGGTTCATAAAACCTTGCATCCTTTTTGGCAAATCATTTCCTGGACTTTGCAAAGGTTTAAATGTTTTCTTTCCCTCTATGGAAGCTTCATCTCCTAACAGATTAATCTGAAGGAAAGTCAACAAGATTAGCTGTGCACCTGGATTAACTCAAAGCTCGAGAGAGAAATGACCAAGTTACAACCTAACAACTACATTATTGTCTCCAACAGTTACATTAATGATTCCAACGGTCATTTAATGCTTCCAACATATATAAGTGAAGCATTCAAGTCTCTAGAAAAACCAACATTCGTAAAACGAAAAGCTATCAAGTTTCAACTTGTATTTAGTGTTTTCTACCTACTTGTAAAGTATCTTTTGATACATTGTAATTATTTTATCTGCTCTTTTAGAGAGTTTATCATTGAATATCATTAATTGTAAGAATCTCAAAGTTGTGGGACTTTGAGGTTGGGTTTATCAGTTTACAACTACTAAGGGGGAGTGTATCCAAGTAAGAGGATAACTTTCGAGTACAAAGTGTGTAACTGATTTGAGTGATAGTGAAAATCCCAGAGTGTCTGGGGACTGGACATAGGTCAAGAGTTGAGACCGAACTAGTATAAATTCTTTGTGTCAAGCTTTTCTTCTCTCCTATATTTTACCCTATTTTTTGCCTCGTGTTTGGGTGTCTCGCAAAAGAATTTTTAAAATCCCCAATTCACCCCTCTTGGTGGTTTCCTCCATTTACTGTGCTCGAATGTTTCGAGGATTAGACTAGGAATTGTAAATCACTATCCTAGTATGTACGATGATTATTGTTGAGGAAATGTGATTTTTGAACCCAGTTAATGTTGAGGTTTTAAGAGTCAAATTGTATAATTCGACGATTGTTGTTGTTTGGGGAATTTTTGAGGATAGTGCCTTATATCATGAGGATATAATAATGGAAGCTATGAATCATGATGATTCTAGTGTGTATACTAGGTATGGTCAAGGTTTCAATATTAGGTTGATGAACCTAAATGTTGGACAGGCATCTAGATTGTTGAGTGATTCTTTAGGCAATTGAATTAACAGAATGAATTGAGGTACTAGAATAGGGTAGCGATTGATGTGAATGGTTTGGAGGTACTTGAATGTGGTATCAATTGATTTGAATGAACTGAGGCATTAGAATGTGGTACTAATGTGTATGAGGTATCTGGAGGTTGCTAGCTACTGAACTAGCATAGGGAAAGATCTTGATCTCTGAATATTCCCTTAAAAAGAATGATAGTGAGTTTGTCCCTTGATGGAACTGAGTGGTAGCTAGAACCTTAGTAGCCACGGGTTATGGTCTCATGATTGAGACAGATAACCATAGATATGTTAGTGTCTAATAGATTCCCTGACTGATGTGGGTCGAATACCCGATAGGGGAATTTGAGTATATTTGTGTTATGAATATATGATGGCTAGTGAGACCTATTGGGCCAGTATGTCCAAGGTCGTCAAATTTGATATGTGTTCAATAAGAAGCCCTAAGTCCTGTGAGACTAGTGTGTTCTTAGGCTGGTAAAAGCCCAAGGTCGTTGCACCATGAATAGCTGGCAGTGTCCCGAAGAGATTGTGAAGCCTAAGAATTACGGGCAATGTTTTGGAATGGATAAGGTTGGAATAGAAGAAGCGTGTGTCCTATGGATGGCTCGAGTAGCAAGATTTAGAGCCCGGAATGTGTTATAGTTGATAACCTTTCTATAACGGTTGTATTGTTCCTGTGTATCTTTGAAAATTGAATTTTGAACCTACCAATTCACCTGCCGTAATTGTGAATTTTTGAATAAAATGTTTTTTTTAACAAAAGCTGAGACCAGTTATAGTGGGCACTTTTGAACTATGTTGTCTCATAGATAGGATCCTTATGGAACCCATAATTGTGGATACACTAGGAACTAGAAGAGGCCAAAAACTGTGGTAGACATATTCAATTTGCTGGGTCTTGCCAGATGTTTGTGAAATGTTTCTTGAATTGTTGGCCATAGATAAAATCTCATTTGAATAGAGTTTTTAAAGAAATAAATGTTTTATGGGATGTGATTGCGAGAGATTTTTAAAAGTTGAATGAAAGGGTGAGACTCGTACCGGTATTGAATGACTGGAAGATGGTATCTTCCTGACGCTGATTAACAAGAAGATGGTATCTTCCTGGTGGCGTGTGTCTCTCAACCGTTGAGCCTCGCGAGGTGAATTATCCCATCTACGAATTAAGCTAGCAGAGAAAGAGTTTTATTGAAAATGTGAAAGCACTACTTAGGTATAGTGAGATTATGAAAATGTACTACAACCAAATAAATTTTGAATATGTGAAAATCAGAAAGTTGAATTTAAGACAATATAGAAGAATTGAAAAGTGGTGACGTGATTGTCGTCGCTAATATGTTGAAATGAAAAGAGGTGTAGTTGGTGATTATGTTGATACAAGAACAGAAACTAGTAGAATGATCTAGAAATTTTAACCGGTTATATTAGATAATAATTGCTAGCTACAGTACTAAGCAAGAGGAAAGAAGTCTGAGAGCTTGAATAGCGAAGCTCAGGCATGGAATAAACGAGTAAAGGCTCGAGGCAATAAGACACAGTGTGCAAGTTTGCATGGGGCGGTGTCCCTGGGCTATAAGAGTTGTGTGCCTAGCACTGTGTTTGTTGCCTAGAGTGGTGACTTTGGACCAATGTGTCTAGATTATATCTTAAGGCTAGCAGAATAGTCAGATTGTACCAGGTTGTAGTTGAGATGCCAATGGCATAGGATGATTCCCTAGGCAATAAGGCTAGAATATGAAGCAATGTGGTAATAGAATGAGCCGGAAGGCCAGAATGGAATAAGCCAAAAGGAAGAATGTATCAGGCACTAAGGCCTATGTAACCAAGTGCTTGGAAAATGGACCAAATGGGTCATGTGTGTTTGAATATTGCACCTAAGTATAGGGTGGATAGAGTTGTTGAAAGACTTTTAACCCGGAAATATCATCCAAAGAAAGCTAATGTTGTCACAGATGCTTTGAGCAGAAAAGTGGTGCAAGTGGTACACATGATGATACAAGAACATAAATTATTAGAAAATTTTCTATATTTGAAGTTGTCAAATCAAATTCTCATGAACGGTAATGCACCCAATGAAGCCTATCTTGCTAACCTTCTGGTTAGTCAATAAGAAAATGATTTGAGAGCTAAGATTTAAGAAGCTCAGAAGCATGATGAGCGAGCTAACTCTATCCGAGAGATGATTTCACAAGGTGGAACTCAAGATTGTGACCTTTCATTAAGTGGATTAGTTCGATATAGAGGGCAAATCTATGTACCACTGAAAGTTGATTTAAGGCGGAAGATACTGAACGAGGCATATAAGAGCAAATATACTATCCATCTAGGAATAGTCAAAATATGTCGGAAGTTGAAATCTGAATTTTGGTGGCCAGGATTGAAAAGTGATGTGACTAAATATGTCGCTCGATGCCTTACTTGTCAAAAGGTGAAGATTGAGCCTCAACGACCAGCAGGACTTCTACAAGTCTGGAGATTCCTTAATGGAAATGAGAGAGCGTTACCATGGATTTGGTGGTGGGATTGCCTAAGATCAGGAACTATGATGCGATCTCGGTTAATTATCGACCATCTTACTAAGTCGGCACATTTCATCCCCATCAGTGTCAACTATTCTCCTGAAAAAGTTGGCAGAAATTTACATAAGGGAGATAGTAAGACTTCATGGCACACCAAAGAGTATTATCTCAGATCGAGGTTTGCGGTTTATCTCTCGTTTTTTACAAGCTTTGCATGAAGCTTTGGGTACGAAACTGAGATTTAGTTCGGCCTATCATCCTTAGAGGATGGACAATCAAAATAACCATACAGGCACTGGAAGATATGTTGAGAGCGTGTGTATTGGATTTTAAAGGGAAGTTCAGACCGTTACCTTCGACTTGTTGAGATTTCTTACAATAGTAGCTATAATGCGAGCATTCAAATGGCTCCGTATGAAGTATTATATGGAAGGAAATGTCAATCACCTTTGTGCTAGACATAATTGTATGAGAGGAGATTATGTGGGCCAGATTTAGTTAAACGGACCTCAGAGCAAATCAAATTGATTAGGAAGAGGCTCCTAGCAGCACAGAGTAGAGAAAAAAATTATGCTGATAAATGAAGGAGACCTCTAGAGTTTGAAGTTGGAGGTCATGTTTTCTTGAAAGTATCTCCAGTTACAGGGATTGGTAGAGCAATCGAGAGGAAGAAGCTGAGTCCTCATTACATTGGTCTATTTGAAATGTTGGCGAAATATGGGCCAGTAGCTTATTAGATACCATTACCCTCAAATTTTAACAGACTCCATAACGTATTCAATGTCTCTCAATTGAAGAAATACTAACCAGACCTTGAGCATGTCATCAAGTATGAAGACATTAATGTACAAGATGACCATACCTATGTGATTGAGATTGAGTGGATCATTGATCGTTAAGAGAAACAGCTCAAACGTAGAAGTATTCCATTCGTAAAGGTGGTCTGGAAAGGAATATCTCCTAGGGAGGCGACACAGGAAGTAGAGCAAGACATGAAGCATTATTTGGAGTTTATGGCTCAAGTTGTGTAACAAATTTAGAGGACGAAAGGGGAAGAATTGTGACATCCCAAATTTTGGGATTTGAAAATTAAATATTATAAGGGAAACTTATTATGAAAATTTGGCCTAAAATAATTATAAAATTATTTATTAGAATTTAAGGCCTATTTTTCCTTAAATTTTTGCAAAAAGAATAAATAGTAAGGAAAATTAGTAAGGGATAAGTTTTGGCCTAAAAATATTAGAGTTAATATTTTAAGGCTTAGAGAAGTTAATTAAGGAAGAAAAATCCTTAAAATTAATTAAGAATTAATTTCTAACACTTACGGTAGTTATGATTTTTCAAAGTTGAACCATAAACACTAGAGAATTTCTGTTCCTAAAAACATGTGACCATTTTCGGGCTCGATTTTGAAATGGTAAACATTCGATCCTATGAAATTTGGTGGCTTTAAAATGAGTCCAAGAAAATATTAAATGGATATGTATAAATGGAGTTATGTTTTCTAAAGATTGACGGAAAATCTGGACAACTTTTGTGTTTTCAGAAATGATGTCCCTTTTTTGGTAGAGTTTTGATAGGGTAAATTGTGTCCAATTGCCATGATATTTTCTCAAATTAAAGTATATGTAATAAGACTTAATTGGATATGTATTGAGGGAGATATGAATTTTTGAACCGACCTATGAATCGGAACAAAATTTTGGACAAGATTTGATTATTTTTCACTCGGATTTGTATGTGTGAGAATGATTTCTGTAAGTATTTTTCCTTGAAAATAAACGCAACAATGATCACATAGGCTTTAGAACCACCCCATCTGGACATTTTGACAATTAGTTATGATTTTTCAAATAATCTAATGAATGGCGATATACCAGTAGGGTATGACATTCAGACTCTAATTAAAACTGTAGTTAGGCCTAGTATTAGAAAACCCAAACACCTAACTCAACCTTAACCATTAGCATCTGACTAGGTCTTATGTATAGGCGCATGTTATTATGTTTTTGTCATATTTTTGTGGATATGTTGTAAAGTCCGATTATGCGATGTAATATAGGGTTAATAACCCCATTAGTCTATAAGTACAATAATAAAGACAAGGCACAATTAAGCCGTTATCAAATATTTATGTCTACCATCTAAATCTTATCTCTCTTGAACAAAATACACGTTTGAACACCATTTGAGAATCCTATTTGACTTCACGTCCGACTTCGAGCGATGGCATTGAGTCACTCCCTTCTCGGCGCCGCTTCCCTACTTCGATCGTCTCCTTTGTCTTCACTGGGTAATTTTATCACATTCTCTTCTTCCCTTCCACTTCTCCTCTTTTATTTTCTTCAACATTTCTTGTACTATTTGGAGCTATCGCATTCAAGGAATGTGGTGTCTTGTTCTTTTTCTTTTTGGACCCTTTTGGTAGCTAGTTTGTACTCATCCAGTCTATCTATAAGAACTATATGTGTGATGAATTTTAATGTATGATGATCGATGCCTGCCTCTATTCATTTTGCTTACTAACGACTTATATGCTTTGGATTGTTTTGTTGTGCAATATTGGATTTGTTGTGTATTGGCATTCTGTCATCAATCAATTTATATTATCATCTATTTAGAAAATTCTCAAGGTATTTGTGATCAATGATCTAATAAGTGACTTGGCTCAAGTTTTGTCTAAGAATTTAGAAGTTTAAGTTTTAAAACTAAGGCATCTTCATCAAAGTATTTGCAACAAAAAGATGAAAAGGATATTATATCGACTATTCATATTTCAAATATTTTAGTGGGCTCATCTACCCTCCATGAGTGTAACACCCCTACTTTTGTAAATGATGTACTTGTATGCACTGATGAATTAATGAGAAGTGTTGACTTCAGTTTGATAAATAATTTCTGTAACATTTTATAATAATAATAATTATTAAAAAGGGGCTGTCAGACTTTTGAGAGACAAGATATTAAGCCCTAAAAAGGCTAAAAATTCCGCCTAGTATAGTTAAGGAAAAGGAAGTTATGATGGTGCCCTAATTTGAAAAGAACCGGCCCAAGGAGAAACACGGTGTAGTATGAGTCGGTACAATAAAGTGGGGACAAAGAATATTAGCGAGCATATATTCCTACCCCTAGACAAGTATGTATGTGCCATTTATGGCTAGGAAGAGGAAGAGACACCGAAAAAGACACATGCCAAAAAGCAAAAGTCGGTGTTATCATTACATAGGGACACGTGTCACCGGGGTTAAAAAAGGAAAAGTAAGGGTAGAAAAGTCAATTCCTTACCCTTTGAGGATCATTTTTGTCCACGTGAGGAGAGAGAGGGAAAATCGAGATGATTTTATCTATACTCAAGCCCAAAGATAAAATACAGACCCCAAAGGAGGTTAATCGGTAAAAAGGAGACCGATAAAGACCAATTAGGGGCTTCTTTTTGGATTAAATGAGACAAATGTGGGCCCATATGGGAGAGGAAAATGGCGCCACATATGTCGGCCCAATCAGGGGAAAAGATTTGAAAAGTTGAAGAAAAGTGCTAAAGGGAGCACCCTTTTAACCAACGGTGCACTACAAGGACCAATGGATAAAACGGTGAACTGGATAAACTGGATAAAGCAGATAAAAAGAAAAGGATCTGATTTTGTGGGGCCCAGGAGGCGCACCTACCCCCTGAAAATATCTGGAATTATCTAGAAATTTTTGAAGAGAAAATAAGTTAATAACTAAGGTACATGCTTTTAACCACTGGACAAAAGGGTGTTTCGGGAATAGGTAATTTACACATTTTGAAAGGTAAAAATATGACCTTTATGGCTGGGGAGGCACCACATGGTTAGGTTCGGAACACTCTGGATTTTCTTGGAGATTAAGTCAAGAACCCTGATCCAAATTATTAACCAGTGGACAAAAGCATGCACCGGATAATTCAGTGTACCCAGATCATTGTAATTATATTATAAAGGCTCAAACCCGAACTCTTTTGGCTTAAGAGGGTGAAAAATTCAAAGTAAAAGGAAGGTCCAGCAAAGTCTCCAACACTTAGGGGAAGAGCAAGATCACCAAGCAAAGCTCTAATTTTAGGTAAACACCGAAAACTCAAACCTATGAAGTTTGTAGTTAGGGTTTTCGTCCACTTGGTTAGAGCTTGGTGTTGTGATCTGATTTTTGTGTTTTTAAGGGTTCCAATGATTTTAAAACGTGATTTTGCATGGGTTTAGGTCATAGTTAAAGTATACGAACTCAAAAACACCGAAAACTCAAGAAAGAAGCTTGCTGCCAAAGATCAGGGTTTTTACGGGCAGCGAGGCTTCAAACATGTTTTTAAAATAGTAAACGAAGTCGGTTTGCTCTGAAAGTTTACAGCCATAAAGTAGATTTCCTGGGCTTCATTTTGATATATAATTTTATGTCTTTTTGAGTTTCCTACTAAAAGAAATAAATTGGTGAAAATTTCTCGGAAGCTACAACATTTTTCTAACTAGTGGATAAAGTTTGGGTTACACGACAAAATTTGAACCCTTTTGGACTTTGAAAGTATTTTCCTATAAACTAGACATCCTAAGGGTTCAGATTTCACTAATTTAGTATAAATTGGATTTTATTAAAAATGTTTGAAGTTGGGCGATTCACCGGAATTTATGAAATTGTTGTTTAAGGCTCGGATTTCTTGGAAAATGTAAGGGTATTTTTAGAAATACTAAAAATAAGGTATTTTGGTGTTGTTTAGGGTTAAGGCGTATTTTGGGAAGCTATCAGGCACCATAAAAAAACTTTAAGACGGTACAAATCCCACAGGTAGTAACTGTTTTACTCAAGTACTTGATATGTGTTTGTTGTATGTTTGATTGCCATGTATGTTTGTATGTTTTTACCAAATATGCATACGAGCATGTTGGGGTTCGAGTCCCTAACTATTGTGTTTCTAGTGCGAGGATTGGTCCAGGGGCTGGCCTTGTTGGAGACTTTACGGGTTGTTAGGTCCGAGGTCGGCTTGGCTGTGCGCCTCTACGAGACTTGATTCCGGTAAATTCGGGGCTTGCCTTGGTAAGGTAGCTCGACGGTGCATGATGATTGGTTATTGTGAATGTTTTTGAATACATATGTGGTATGTTTGGCATTTTATTTGTGATTACATATGACATGGATGCATGCATACACTATACACATATAGTACATGAGTTTGACAGTTACTCTGGGGTTCACTTTTGAACTCCAGACAGTTTTGTAGATACAGGGGATCGTGCCTGAGCTAGAAGAACCTTTTTGGAAAGGTAGGGCATATCTGGTTGAAGAATAGGGAATGCCCTATTATATTTTATTTGTTTTTGGGATGACTGCATACTATTTTGGTATTTTATTTTGAATGACTGTACCCTTAACCCTTCAGGGGCTTTTACTTTTTGTATATTGCACCTTTACCAGTACAGTAGGTAGTCCAAACTGGTTAAATGCTCTGTTGCATTCACTCTGATATAAGTTTAAGAGTAAATACCCTTTTGGGTCCTTGACAAAAAACACGGACCCCATTTTAGTCCCTAGGGACTAAAATGAGACTGTTTATGGACTAAAAAAAGGCTTTTTGGAAATTTGCGAGAACCAAAATGTTCACAAATCGACCCTTATTCGTCCTTTTCATGGACTAAAAGGGCATTTCTTTGTGTGAGGGACCAAAATGGGGTCCTTGTTTTTTTCCCGGGGACCCAAAAGGGTATTTACTCTAAGTTTAAATGGATCAAGTAATAAAGGAAAGGTAACAAATAAAATGAATCCCTCTAACCCGCCACCCGAAAGTAGGGATGTCCATGGACCGGACTAGACCAGGTTGGGGGTCAACTCGAGGCCCGATCCGGGAGGGACCTCGGGCTGGATTGGTCTAGTCTAGTTTGGTTCAACCCGAGCTCGAGAATTTGGACCGGACGACCGGCCCAGTGGACCGCTCTGGACCCGGTCCAGGCAATCTAGGAACTATTTTATTTTTTATTTTTTGCCACTTCTTTGGACTGAGTATTGTATATATTCCTCGTATAAGCTTTGTTCCGAGTATTGTATATGGCACCTTGGGCACAACAATTAAAGAAAGCATCACACAACAATACCAGATAACCAAATATGTTCTGAGTATCAGCTATGTTCAAAAATACATCAGAACATCAGATTTTTGGCTGAGCATAGTTAAACGGGCAAAATTGAAAAACCCAATATGAATTTCGCATAATATCTATATATATAACCCAGTAAGGAATTGACGAACATAATCTCTACTCGAATTTTGCATCTTAAACACAATCTCTGTTATAATTTCTATTCTTATGATTGATACATAGCTTTAAGTTCTAATCTCTATTTTAATTTCGCATCTTAACAGTAAGGAAGAACAAAACCTTACCGGAGGTCTCGAGCTCAATTTGCGTTGTCGGCGCGTCGGATTGAGGACTAACCTAGCTTTTACCGCAGGTATGAGGTGGATTTGCGTCGCCCCATCACGTATTTGGATTCAAGGTCGAGAACCGAGATGAGCCAACGGAGGACGACGGACTTAGGGTTTCTTCCGAGATTTAAATTAAGAGACAAAGGTCAAACCCTCGAATTGAAGATGAAGAGTTTTGTGGAGAGACGAGAGATGGAGGTTGGAGGACGAGACGAGTGACAGAAGACGAGAGACAGAGGTCAAAGTCGAAGCTCGAAAATGAAGAGTGAAGGCTGAAGTCTAAACGTGTATTTGGTAATTGACATTCTTGAGATGAGAGTCTCATTTATATATATACAAACATATATATTTTTTTTTTTAAAAAATACTATTGGGCCAAATCGGACCAGTCCAAGGGGTCTGAGCCCCTAGACCGAGGTCCGGGCCCAACCCGATCGACCGCCTCGGTCCGGTCCGGGGTAACATTGTCTAGGACCAGTTTTTTTAGAGGACCAGTCGGGTTAGATCGGACCGGGTTGGGCCACCGGGACTCGGGCTTTTTGGACATCCCTACCCGAAAGGGTGAGGCCGGTAGGGGTGTAACAATGAGGGTAATATAGGTCTGTATATGCTCCTTGTGCAAGTAGATATGGCAAAAAGGGTCGATCTGTTTAGACCCAGCTAAAGAAAAACAATCATATTTTGAGGCCCGCCCCTATAGGGCTAGAAGCCTTTTAACAACTTTTTACTATTTTTAATTTTTTTTCCAAAGAAATAAAATTACAACAATGAAAGTCCTAATTTAATACATAAATATTGTCAAAATTAAGGTGCAATAGGTGCACATCATGCAACAAACAACACACAATCACTAAATCATAATCAATTATAAACTATTGTCCACATACAACAATTACAAATAATTAATGAGAAGACCTAAAAAAAAAAACTTATAAATATTTCTTGAAAAGTGTAAGTAGTTAACCAAATAAACAACACAAAACATGAACAAAACAATCACTAGAAGATATGTCAAAAAATACAAAATTAGTAATAATACTTATGAAATAAAAAATATCTTTTATAAGTTTTAAACTTTTAGGTCCTTAATACAAGATGTTCTTATGAAACTTCAATATAAAAAAAGATAATAACAATTAGATATTTGCAACATCATTAACAAAGCATACAAAATAGATAATATTAGTATATAAATAAATTTGTTTTTTAAATAAAAACATGTGGCGTAAACGGCCCAACCATTCTAGTCTCATGATTCTATAGGGTTGGCCTTTTTAGGCCTATTTTCACTTTTGGGCCAAAAATCTTAAGCCTAGCCTTTGCAAATTTAAGGCCGGTCGTTTTCCAACACATCTCAAATGAGTTGAGAACGTTATGCTCTTGCTCGCTTATACCCAAAAAAACGTTATGCTCTTGCTCGTTGAGTGTGATTGTAACGAACTTGTGTTTGCATATGAGCAGATAAAATTTCATATTCTCCAACTTCCTAAAGAGTGAAGATGAATCTGTTCATGTTTGAGATAAAGATGTGGTTTTGTCGCGTGTGTAGTCTAATGGTGGAGCTAGGAATTTATATTTGTGGGTGCACAATTTGTGAGGAGATTCGGGGCAAAGACCCCCGAATTTTTTTTTTTTTTTTTTTTTTAAGGAAAGTTTTAAATGCATTAAAAATCAAATGAATATAGACAAGAAAAGAAAAGAAAACTCCTTTCAGTGGGTTCTAAGCAAATCAAATGTGCATAAAATATGATCAGCATCTACCATCAAATCAGCAATAAACTATGAATTTTCTAAAGAAACAACATATAAACCATGGAGGAAGAGCTGGAAGACAGAGAAACGAGATAAATGAAAATTACCTCAGAAAGCACGGAAGTTGTGGATCTAGAACGGAGAGATTTGGAGAGCAGGGGAAGCTGTGAATTTGGAACGGACATATAAACCAAACTTACTACAAACCATCAAACTCATTACAATTCATTATGAAACACAGAACTTTAAAAAGCTACAAACTAAATAAAAAGTTATAAACAAGGAGAATTTTACATAAAACCAAAGTTTCAACCACCAAACTCATTACAATTTTAAATAAAGCTAATCAATGAAATTGGACTACTCAATGATTTCTGAATTAAAGAAACTATCATTGCCAGTTTAACCAAATCAAAAAAATAGGTCTCTAACTTGGTACTGAGGATTCTACAATTTAATGAAGAAACAAACAAACAATCAAGAGAAGTGCTTGATCACAAAAATAATATACTTTAGTGCAGCCATAAAAGGATTCTTCAAACTTCTAGTTTTCTTTTTATGCAGTGATACCTGAGTCAGCTTGCATGCAATTTTAATAAACCAATCCAGAGCATTCGCCTTAGAATTCAGAGCATGCTCACATTTCAAATAAAACTTGTAAATTGAAGTTGTTTCCATTCAATCCAAACCAAACAAACTCCCAACATGTGTATGATATGAGTATGAATCAGTTAAGAACGAATTCCACCAGCTTTTTTTCTCCCAAAAATTTCAAAACATATCCGTAAAATTTGGAAACAGAGCAACTAGCAAAGAACACGTACGGGGTGTACCCGAGAGTGTAAAGCAATGGCTTTGCCTCAAAGCTGATTAAATCGCTTCTTGCCAACGATATTGCGGGTGACGACCACAATAGGGGCAAACAGACCCTTCCCTTCATTGATGTTCTTCATCATGGGCTTGCACCTCAATAGATGATCTCTTGAGATTAGTTTGGGATGAGACTTTTGGCATCGTTTGGTGCGAAAACCCTAATCGCGAAATCGAAAAGGAGGAGGAATACCGATTAGTCTTGTTTAGCAATTGGCACGCCTCCTTCAAACTTGCATAGGTTCGTCTCTACTTTCATCCTTCGGAGAGTTGAATGCTTCGAGATAAATGCATCAAAGCTCATCACTCTCTACGATAGACAAATTTTGTGCGCAGATAATGCCGTGACTCATCACTCCCTCCGTAGCCACAAAATCGGGCCAATCACTTCGGCCGTAGTCTCGTGTCGCCGAGCAATAGACCACTTGCCAACGTCGACCGATCCGGTGAGATTGCGTTGAAAACGTCGATGAGGTTGGGATCGCAAGGACCAATAGGCTTGACCTGCGCGATGGAATTGGGGGAAAAAATAAAAAAACATATATATAATGAAAAATAATGTCTGAGACCAAGTTCAAACTGAGGAACTCTCGTGTGGAAGACCGGGGTGATAACCAACTATACTACTTAGGAGGTTATTATGAAATTCCTTCACAATATATATATATATATATATATATATATATATATATATATATATATATATTCTAAAACTTTTATGTCTGCCCTTGCCCACATGGGCACTAGTATGGCTCCGCCCCCCGGTGTAGTCTATGTCACTTGCTGAAAATTGGCTCCTTTCGTAGGTGCATGAGCGTGAGCATCACAATGAATGGATTCAAACGAGTAGAGTAGCTCCGTGCTTGGAAAAAGGCAAGGAGTCACACCGGCGTATTATCTGAGTTTTTGCTGGAAACTTAACTCGCTCCAACCGGAATTGCTTGGGCCAAGCTCAATCGCTCGTTCTCTGTGGCCTTTCACTGTTTGGGTCTCTGTTCTTTGTTCTCTTATTCGTCTGGGCTATATAACCCAAAGCACACAACCTAAAGCAGAGTTGACTTGTCAGGTGCTTGGGATTCTGCAGAGCGAATTGGGTAATAACGAAATTGAGGATTTGAGTTTGATCCAAATCTTTTACTTATAGGGTTGAATTTACTAAATCAGTTATTTTTCTTCCATATAAACCAAATCTTTGATATTTTAGTCCCCAAATCATTCAAACCTAAAATCCTACAATCACTTGCAGTTTCATCAATGGCATCCCTCGTTTCAATTTCTTCTCCAGTTTTCATATCCACTGATAGCTTACACTCCATCCTCAACCATCAAACTTTAATCAGTCACTTTCAATCTCTTCTCCCCAAAATCTCAACCTCAATCCAGTCCCCAATACGTCAAAGCTACGAGGTTTCTCCTTCTTCCTCTCTCCTCCTCATGCCCTCTTGGTCTTCTTCTCCTTCTTTCCCTTACATGGGCGTCAAGCTTGTCACCCATTTCGCTCAGAACTCTGCAATTAACTTACCAGGCGTGCAGGCAACTTATGATCTCTTCAGCTCCACCACAGGGCAGCCTCTGGCATCCATGGATGCCACTGATTTGACCCTTTATCGAACCTCATGTGTCTCTGGTTTGGCTTCGAAATACCTCGCCAGATTGGATAGTCAAGTGCTCGTGATGGTGGGCGCAGGAAATCTGGCACCCCATTTGATCAAAGCCCATCTTTCGGCGATACCCAGTTTGAGGAAAGTAGTTATCTGGAATCGGACAGCGGAGAAGGCAAGAATATTGGCTGAGAAAATGCAAGAAAGTGATGACGGCATTTTGCAAGGTGTAAGCTTCGAGAGTAATGCGTCTTTGGATGAGATCACCGGACTTGGTGATATTGTGAGTTGTGCGACCAATTCAGAGGTTGCTCTTGTGAAGGGTGAGAAGTTGAAGGTTGGAGCTCATTTGGATTTGGTAGGTTCATTCAAGCATTCGATGAAGGAATGCGATGATGAGGCTATTAAGAGGGGAAGAGTTTTTGTGGACAATGAGGCTGCAATGGTGGAAGCTGGAGAATTGGTGGGTGCTTTTGCGAGGGGAGTAATTAAGAAGGAAGATATTGTGGCAAATTTGGTGGAGTTAGCTGCAGGAGACAAGGTTGGGAGAACAAATTCTGAGGAAATAACTGTATTTAAGTCTGTAGGTTCTGCTCTTGTTGATTTGCTTGCTGCACAGTTGGTGTATGAGACTTACACAAGGGTATCTAAGTGATATGAATGTGTCTATTTAGAGTCTAGTTTCTGCTCATTAGGCTGCTATAATCCATGAAATAAGTGAAGAATAAGGGTTATGATGTGTGGTGCTAAGTTGTATCATTCGTATTATTAATGTCTATCTTCTGAGAATGGCATTGCACTTCTTAAAATCTCTTGTGGAAATTCTGTGAATGTTTACCTGTTAAAACATCGTCGTCACTCTAGCATCAAGTATTTTTATGTCTTGTACATGATTGTGCTTGTAATTTCATTGAACTCAAGATAGGTATATCTATCTAGAGCATAGTTATCCATGAAGTTAGTATCAACAAGGTTATGGAAAGAAGAGTTTTGATGTGTGGTGCTGTGCTATATGATTTATCTGAGAGAAAGGGCGGTATAATATCAGAAATGTCACGATCTGCTGATTTTAGTATAAAGTAAGTTTTTCTTTTTCCTGGTTTTAGACTAACTATTATTCTGATCCTTACATGGTTTTATCTACTTGGCTAAAGTTATTGAATGCAGAAGCTGCTCTCTAAAAATAGCACCAGGCAAACATACTGATAATGGAAAGAATAATGGAGAACAAGTTTGTTGTTTCATAATGTGATTCATTGAGGTAAAGCAAGGTGATTCATTAATTTAATTTTTATAATTAAAGCTACATAAGTGTAACAAGTACTTTGCTCAACTGAATGGACCCATTTTCTTAAGTTTGAACTCGCTTTAAAATATCTGATTTAAGAGACCCATTGTTTCCTTAATTAGAGCTGTTGAGGATGTTGGTAATAAGCAAAAGAATGCAGATGTAAACGCTGGTTTGTCTGTCAAGTGATTACTTGCTCTTCTTTGTAATTGCTTTTTCTTTTTCTCACTTATACTGTTGAGAAAATGACATGCATGCCAATAAAGTCTTCTATGTTACAAATATATTATTATGTGGATGTCCATCGTATAAGAATTCATGAAGCCTATAAATAGGCGCTTGTGTAAACATTCGTAATAACTTGAATGATAATTTCTCTCTCCTCTCCTAGAACTTCTCTTGTTCTTGTTATCTTTTCTTTAGTTTTATAACACGTTATCGCACGGCTCTAACCAACTGAGCTTGTTAATCATCATCACCGATCTTCCCGATATCACCATCCCGTTCGCCTCTCTCTATCGCCCTCCATTTTCGTCATCTCGCCTTAGTGAAATGTCGGTGGAGAGGTCGTTTGAGCCTTGAGGCATGGGAGGAGGTTCGCTTGCATGGCCACGATCCGGTCGATCGCCTTACACAGGTTTTTCACCGGATACGGCGTTGCTCCTTGCTACTTACGAGAGAAAAGACCGATGGAAACAAAATCATCATATCGGCTTTTCTCCATACACCCAAATCTTGCTTTCGGCCTTAGCTACACACACAAACCAAGCGGCCCCCTTGCTTCTTGTATCAAGAACACGACCCCCTTCCCATACCCCTCGAGCCCAACGCTACTTACATAATGGTCTCTCTTTTTTCGGTCTGTCATTCTCTTGTGTTGAATCGACCCTTAGTTCTCTCTATATAGTCGCGCTCCTTAGTCTTCTTTCATCCGTGTTGCCTTAACAAAAGCCATAGAGAGAGAGCTTTAGAGCTGGAGGTGTGTGTGTGCTCTGTTTTAATTATCAAATAACGAGAGAAAGAAGGAGAGAGTGAACGAGGAAGGTGAGTGAGAGTCAAAACGTGGTCCATGAAGGTCTTTGGAAGTCACGTGAAGAAGAAAACGCAGGCCGATTGTATTGTCTTCTACGGCGCCGAAAATGAAGAAGAAAACGGGTTCATTTTTCTCTCGTCTTCTCGCGCGTGAAGCAAGTTTGTTTCTTTTTCTTTGTCTTCTTGCACACTCAAATTGGCATTAAATTATTATAAAAGGAAAAGGTGATAATTTAAATCAAATTCAAATGTGAAAACGTAGATGTCCCATATGCAAAATTATTAATATTAAATATGTAAGTTGACCTACACCGTCTTGCAGCTTCATTTCCTTTCACGTGTCTTCAACTAGGTTCTTGTTCCTTCTATATTTCCAGCCGCCATATTTGACTTCTTTATAACTTTTGCTTCTTCATGGAAATTACTCCCAGAACCTTTAATTCTACATCCTTCTATAGCCTTTTTGACTTTTTAATTTGCACACATTATTTTATTATCAATTGCTTTTCACCTTCGTAGCTACTTCTTGGTTCCTTCTTTTTATTCATATTATTAATATTAATATTATTACTATTTACTTATTTTTATTATTTACATATTTTATTAATATTATTACTATTTGCTTATTTTATTATTATTATTACTATTATTATTATTATTTGTATAGTCATTACCATTGGGTAATTACTATTCATACGTAATTACTATTGATGCGGTAAATTATAATGGTAAGATCTATTTTACTATTTATATGATTAATGCTTTTACTAATATTTTATTTGCATAGTAATTACCATAAGATAAATACTATTTACACGGTAACTACTATTGATGCAAATAAATTACAATGGTAATTATTATTTTACCATTTGTATAGTAATTACTATTTATATGGTAATTACCATTAGCGCATTAATTTACTGAGTAGTAATTGTTGTTTTACCTTTACTATAGTTATTATTATGAATTTAATGCATATGATTAATATGTATGGGAATTAGAATAATGGGATATGAGAAATAAATTATAGAGCACCTCATATTCGGAAAGTAATAGATCATGAATGTTGGACTGAAAAGAAAATTAGAATGTGACATATTTACCAAAATAAAATAAAGAATGCTATTTCAAATATCAAGAGCAACCGTTGGTACAATCCCACCACAAGCTTCGACCATTTCATGTTTAAGTCTACTAATTTCTCTTTCAAATAGCTTACTCTTGAGACAGGATCACCGAAGAAAGCGTTCTTTTCAATCCGCAATTCGACTCACGGTAGTTCGAACCTTTACGTAAGGCCAGTGTATTCCTCCTCTTTTACATATTTTTTGTACAACATTTTTGCATAAACAGACTCGTTTAGCCGCCTCTTGTTGAGGTAAATGGAAGAAGTCTTTTAGATCATCTATTGATATTAATTCACCCCTAATGTTTTGTTCGGCCCTTGACCTATATGAATCTCTAGGTATGAGGACTAAAGGATTATTATGTATAGGGATAGGAGGATTATTATTTACAACCATGGGTTCTTTACCTTTATTGGTTATGTTTTTCGTTAGTGGTTGGAAATGAACTACCGATGGGTTCATTTTGAGTTTTGGTCCATTCCAAACCAACACTAAGAGCCTCATAGTAGGCTGATAGGGGATCTGACACCAGGACATACCCTAAAGAGTTTTGATTCAAACAATAACTATTCATAAAATGTTTGATTTCTTCTATATTTTTCTTACCAAAATCGAACATTTGAGGTCTGGAGGAACCTCCTTGTACGTCCTGGTGAAAGATAGCATGGCTTATCATACCGATCCTCCCATGAACTTCAAGTTTATGGTATTGAAACCCATTGGTATGAATGATCTCCCTCGAACATGGCAAAGCAACTACATGAGAATGGATTAGAAGTCTCACCAAACTAAAGCAGAGCGTAATTCCTTGGTTGAGCGGGCTTGGTTGATTCCATAAGTTCGGCCATGTTACGACATCTTTTGACCGGTCGCCTTGATGGACCCGCTTCGAGATACTTCTTGGTTTGCAATTAAAGGAGTCGGATCTTGAATCCTAGGGGATGGATGAGGTTCATTAGCCCCTGGAACATAAGACATTGAAGTAAAAGGATGAACGTATACCTCTAAGGGATTATAAGAAGGTAAGGAATGACGTACATTGTTAGATAAATCAGCCAATATATTAGACTCGGTTATCATTTAGTAAAGCTTCAAGAAAGAAAGGGTTGTATGACTTTAAAGCTGGAATGAAGTTACTAGGACCGGCCATGTTTAAAGATAATATGAAAGATATAGAGAAAGGTATGAATGCAAAGAGAGGAAATAGGTATTTGAAGTTTTGAAATACTTGATAGTGAGTAAGGCATTTACCCTTCGTCTTCCTCGATTTATAAGGAGCACGTAACGTCTAGATTTATTTTAATTAAGCAACGCCGTTTTCTAACTGTCGTTAGCTCGGAACCATGTAGACTTTTGATCACGCAGAAATTTACGGCACCGCACCCTAAATGAAACCTAATGCAACCTAGTAGTTGCTAGTTCGCACCGTTTGGATTTTTGTACGCCACGTAGTGATTATTTTATGAACGTATCTCGGAAATCTATTTTGGATGTGCGACTGATTCGAGACGTCGATTTGATTTTTGAAAATGGAATTGATCGTAAAGCGTGCTAAGATGATAGTAATATCGAGAAGGGTGAGTCTCTCGGGAAATATTTAAAAATTTGAAACTTCTTGATTTAAGATCTGAATACCTTGAGGTATGCAGAATATTAGAATTAATATGGTATGATTGAGGATTTGTTTGAATATGATCTAAGATGAAATAATAGATCAAAATATGACTATGGTTGATCTGCATTAAAATGCATTATATTCTAATCATATCCTGATAGAATTAGATCCTTTACCATGAATATTAAATGACACGAAGTCATAAGGTTTTAAGTTTGTATTCTAATCACATTAGAATACATTTGATTGAAGGCTTCGGAAGAGCTAATATCTTACCCCGAAAGAAACAAAATTATGTATTAATTACTCTATAAGATATCTCGTAAATAGATATAATATAGAAAACGTATGCTTTTGTAAACTAGAAGTTTACAAATTTTAATGTAGGGATTGTAAATACAACCGGAAGTTTCTTGATACAAATCCAATATTTGTCAATAAAAGGGCAATGAACTACAGAGAAAGAATAAGCCCAGAAGTTAATGCAATGATTAATTTGTTGTTATTTTGTCATCATATTTCATAAATTTATCGCTATGAGAATCATATGTGTGATTCTAAATCTGTGTGATTCTACATTATTTTGATTATGAATATCTTCATATATGGTGGATTGTGTATTTAGTGATGTAATATTATATGTCTACTCCTGAAGACTAAACATAAATTTTTCGAAAATGATTTTGAAAATGTTTATATGACTCACACTTGAGGGAGAGATTGTTAGAAAACAAGTGTGAGAAAATGTTTGAAAAGTTATATACTTCTCATTATCTAATAGATCTCCCAAAATGGATGTCATAGTATTCAAAAATTTATGATTGATTGAAATATATGTTACAAGTAAACAATAAGTTTCTTGATTTAAATTAATTGTTGGCATGACTTGTATGATTATCCAAGTCATATATACATAATGCAAATAAGATTATGTATTGACATCCATTGAAGAACTAGAAGATTCTTCATGAATAACCAACATATTGTCTATGTGTTATATGATGATTGTTCTCATTGATCATGATTAGTAATGGATCTCAGTATCTCTGGAAATATATCAAATATATTTATATGGGCCCATCAAAATAACATGTAAATCTGAAAGATGCATCTACAAAATGATTACATGTGATATTCTAAGCTTACAACCAGAAGTTTGTAAGAATGCAACCTGAAGTTTGTATATATTAAAACACACTATTTCCAGATTATATGATCTAGAAATCATGTATTATAGCATCCATAAATAGCTAGATCAATGCTTATGAGAACAAAGTTTCTATGTTGGTATATTTGATTATTGTATCGTTTATATAAACCAACAAAACTCTCCCCTGTAAAATTGGTTTTTGGTCAAGAACCAGATTAATTCTATCTTAGAATGTTTGAATGTGCAATACTTATAAATTCTCTACAATGCACATAGAGTGTTATAGTATGAATATTGGGTTAAATGCGTGTAAGGACCTCCTTCTTCTTGTTTGTCTCTAAATGGAACAAAATGATGTTTCTAAAGGTAACAAATGGATTTAGGAGACTTACACCGCATGATTTGTCAATTGAGATTCGATATTGTTTTCCCAACATGAGGGGAGAAAATAGGCGGTTGGGAAAAGATATCAATTTGGAATGAGTTATCATTGACTCATTTTGATTATTGTACAAAATAATATGAATTTGGAAGTTCAAAAGATAATTAATTTGCGAGAATTTAGTTAATAAAATGCTAGAAGCATTTATTGACCCAATAGAATGTGACAAAATCACATGTTCAATCTTCTAATGCTCCTATTTATGTCCTTAAAGGACAATCTATTATAAAAGAATTGATAGCACGCTTGAAGCGTGGTAGGTCCATCGTTTTCAAATATAAATCCTCAAAAGAGAAAAAGGAGTCAAGAATATAGTTGATCGAGTTGAGGATAATTAAGAAATGTTAGTTGCTCCAGAAGAGCTATCTCCTGAAGAGTTATTATCTCCAGTAGAGATATCTCCAGAAGAGAATGTTGTAGTCCCAGAAGAGACCCATGTACATGAAAATGTGAAAATAATGAGATCTCAATAAACTATGAATGTTATTCGATGAGACCAAAAGAAAGTCAACGTTGACAATATATTTGCTTATGATATAGCACATGATATAATGAATGATAATGTGGATCATAAGACAAAATTAATAAGATGGTGCCAGAAGCACATGTCCCGAGAAGGACATAAGGTGCGAAGCACATGTCCCTAGAAGGATTAAAAATGCCGAAGCATATATCCCTGAAGGATTTAAAATGCCAGAAGTATATATATATCCCTGAAGGAATTAAAGTGCATGAAGCACAAGTCCCTGAAGGATTCAAGATGTTAAAAGCATTTAATTCAAGTTCTCGAGAACATTATTAAATAAGTCTATATATGGCCGAAGCCTAAATATTTATTGAAAGAATGATGCACAAAATAATTCTATATGTCCAGGCATCTTTATGAAAAGATCTCGAAGTATATGATATTTATGTGATTTTTAGTAATTATGTTAATATTCATTATGCTTTTATTGGCAAATTTAGAATTTGCAGTACACAATGGACAATGAATATACGACATGATGTTATTATTGTTCAATAGAGAACAATAGAATATTTGACTACTGAAAGAAAGAATTTGAAAAGAAGATGAAGGAGAACTACATGGTCCAGAAGTACCATAAAGCACGGATGTATCTTGATGATCAGCAAAATATAGTTATTTATCTATACAAAGTTATTGTATGTAATGTTGTCATCAGGGGGAGAAAAATCTGATGTAATGAAGAGGGGGAGTCGATACACGCTGTACTCTTTTTCCCTTATCTAGGTTTTGTTGTGTTGGGTTTTCCTAGAAAGGTTTTTAATGAGGCAGCATTAGGAAGTGTATAAATGGATGTTGTACTCTTTTCTTTAGCTAGGTTTTTATCCCACTGGGTTTTCCTAGTTAAAGTTTTTAATGAGGCACATTCATAATGGACATCCAAGGGGGAGTGTTACAAATATATTATTATGTGGATGTCCATTGCATAGTAACTATTGAAGGTCTATAAATAGAGGCCTTGTGTAAACATTCAGAATAGACTTGAATGATAATTTCTCTCTCCTCTCCTAGAACTTCTCTTGTTCTTGTTATCTTTTTCTTTAGTTTTATAACATTCTATTGCTTGTTGAATTAATATAGATAGTCTTTTTTTTTTTGAATTCAAATAAGAAGCACGGATTTTGTTAAATAAAAGCCCAATAGAAATTATTAGTTTCGGTGGTACAATACATCTAGATGGCCCAATCACAAGGAAGCGACACCACTTGTATATATTAGATACATAGATGGATGGATAAATAGATAAAAGATTAGATTGGATCTCATTGATACAAGCATATGCAGTTAAGTTTTATCCTTTATTAATTTCCTTAACTTCCTCTCGATCTCTTCTTTGAAAAATAGAGTTAATTACCTTTATTGGCCTCTTTCTTTATCTATTTATTGTTCGTATTTTAATATAAAATTATTTTGGTCTTCATATACTCAATCAATTGACCTAATATTAAAATTTAATTTTTGAAAAGAAATTGTTTAAGACAAAAGTTTTTCCTTGATTAAAACAAATAATATGAAAATTTTCAATAATGTATATATCAAAACTAAGTAAACATTTGATTTAGGACCGGAGGAGTAATATTGAAAACATGTGGGGATTATAATTAGTTTCCTCATAATTCTCCAAAATCATTTGCAAAGTTAATCTATACTGATAATGAGAATGAGTATGCTTTATTATTATTTTCAACAAATTTTGATAATAAAAATGAAAAAAACAACATAGTTTACTCACTCTAGTCCAAAATATATAAAAACCATTTTCAACCACATAATTGAAAACAAGGAAGAATGATGATCTCATCAATAAATCTATCTTAAATTAAATTTTTTCCAACTATTCCACTATTCAAATTTGTTTCACATCTCTTCTCTTTCTTGATACTCAATGTGTATCACTAATAAATAGGAGAGGAATTGAAATAAATTAATAACTCTATAAATGACCGAGGCACCCTATATTTTGTTTTGACTGGGGTATATAATATATATAAGGGTTAAAGGGAATTTTTGGCTCGCAAATTTTTATGTTGGAGTTGTGGGCAACCAAAGGGGTTTTCTTTTAACAATGTCACCCTGGAAGTTGCAAAGTAATAGCAATGTCACCTCTTTTTTGACATCACCAATTGGTCAACCGCTAGTTTGACCAATTTATGTTGACATGGCTCGACACATAGCGTATTGTGCCATGTGTTATGCCACATATTATGCCATATCACAAAAAAAAAAGAAAAAAGAAATACCAAACATGACTTTACCTTTCGGTACCCTCACTAATAAAGTAGAATTAGAGAGAGAAAATAAAGAGTGACAAAGATCAACAATCCACACAAAAAATAAGTGTGAGCTTGAATGATCAAAGGTACCCATCACTGTAAAAATTCTTTGCTCAATCAACTATCCTTTTTCTCTCTAATTGAAGAAAACCCCCTCGTAGCAAGACCTACTCAAAGGAATCAACCATGTCACTACTATAGAAGGTACTTTTAATATTTGTTTTTAGGACCCTTGAACAATTATTTTCAAGGGGACATGTATATGAGTGTCATCAAAAGTTTTAAAATAGACTTCTATTTTTGAACTCGCCGTAAGTGACTTTCAACGTTTGTTTTAAGAAAGAAGTCGTTGTAAGTCAGAATATACAATATCGGTTTTATGTAAAACTATCGTTCTAATCAACTTACAACGACTATTTTACCAAAAATTGACATTGTATGTATAAGACTTATAACAACTGCTTTTTCAAAACAGTCGTTGTAAGCAAGCTGTGTATCATAATTAAACGATTGTTTTTTTTTTTTTTTAAAAAAACAATCATTGTAAGTAACGTATGTATCGGACTTACAATGATTGTTTTTTTTATAACGATCGTTGAAAGTGACTTATAACGACGTATTTTCCTACTTTTGTTTTGAAAACAACCATTGTAATATTTTACAACGACCGGTTTTTAAAAACATAGGTTGAAAGTCTTTTTTTTTTTTCTATAAAAAAATTGAAATTCATATTTTCTATCCACAACCTCTACAAAAACAACACAGAACAGAGAAGAGAGAAAACTAAGTTAAAAACAACTAATTCCTAGAACAGAGATAAAGGAAATTGAGGAAGATTACATTATAACGCCTTGTATATATATACAAGTTCTCTAAACATAGTTAATATAAGAATGTGCACAAGTTCATATAATCAAGTAATGAGCTGCAAAACTAAACATGGTTAATATAAATCAAACTAATGTCTACAAGTTCTCTAAACCACTACACTTTGTAAAAGAAACCTTTTATCGATCTTTACACATCTTATTAATGTCTTCGATTGTGTAGGGTTCCTCATTACAAAAAATCTTCGAGAGAATTGAAGAATAAGTTAATATAAATCAATCAATCAATTTAATGAAATTACTAAAAATTCAATTACAAGAACAAAAATGAAAATTATTTGGGAATGAAGAAATGATCACATGTTCAAAATTTGAAGTAAGTACATTAACAATAATGTTATACATATTAAGTAAAATGTAGTATCTCGCACTCATCTTTCCTTGGTTATCGAGGACATTATACATAAAAAGAAAATGGAAAAAATGAATAAAGGCAAATATAAAGTGATTGTCAATTAAAGAACTTGAATTTAAACAATTTACTTTTGGCCGAAAAACACTTTGTGTTATCACTTTTACCTTCAGATTTCCCATCCATTAAATAATATTTATTGAGTACACCATCATTAAAATGAAAAGCAGAAGACATTCAAAAAATTTATTCAAGTCAAAAATTAATGATTTACAAACAACTTAACTTACGTGTTGAAAATGATTTTTATTTCTTTGTTTGGCTTGCGACCCAAGGAATCAAACCAAAATAGGTTGTTGATGAAGGGGCAAGCAACACATGAGACTCCAACAATAACTATAATAACATATATAGATTAAAATAAGGTTCGATTACATGATACTTCTTAACTTAACAAACTGAGTATGCCTTAAATAGATAAAATAAAGTTACTTGCGTTTCAACAATTGGTGCTAGACAACACAACAACTAAGTCTCTCCAATTGTATAGCCCATATAGCTTATCCTCTCTTCCAACTTATTATGATGCCTTGCCAGATGCACAGGACATAAGAATCCATATGAAGTGTTTCTCTCCATTTTGACACATATTTTGTGGGAGCAGTTACCATAGAATTAAATTGAGAAATGACTTTGTGAATATAGAATCCTAAAAATCAATGTATCAATTAAAGTTAAACATAAAAAATAAACTCACTTGATTACAAATGTAACCTATCAGATGTCTATCTCCTCTAAAGATAGGAACTTTGTAATATCTTTGCTATCAACTGCATAGGGATACGAGATCCTATTACCCACAATCCCACAAGGCATCTGCAAGTCAACCATGTTATTTTGTGTGTGGATAATTTGGAGTTGTGTTAGAAAGGAAAACTTTGCCGCTTGTTCTTGATCCTAGCAGCACATAAATTAAAGATTATACGTAGGATGTCAAAGAAAAGTTAAGTAATTAATAGTTAGGTGTTTCCTACCGTTGGAAGTGTTGTTGCCATGTGAACAAGATGTTGAGGACAAAGGATGAAAGATCCTATTGCCTGACCTAGTTTTGTAACCTTGTCATCGGGGAATAGGATGTGTACACCTTCCTCCCCCTCTCGAACACTTGTAACATTGACCCTACATTGGTTGTCCCAAATTTGCTTATAATGGTGGGTGGTAGCATGCGCATATATAACAACAACAACATGCAGTAACAGGACATCCAACAAAAGAGAGCAAGGTTCTCTAACCTTTAGTAGAGGAGTCATGTCCTAACTCTTGGGAATTGTAACTGCCTTTCGTGCTGGGAAAGGCCAGAGATTCCTGGTTAAGAGTAATAAAAGAAATAATTAAACTAACTTAAGGCAAAACTCAATGTTATCTTGATTAAAATTATTTACAAACCTAAGATCTACGTTCCTCTTGGCCCATCCCAACTTGAATGCTAGACATTACCATCAATTTCATCTCACCATGTAGCTCTTCCGATGACTCTTCTTGAAGTGATCGACGAATTTACACCTCCAGCTCTTCTCGGACTTCTTCTCAAATTGATTGTTGAACTTCATCTCAAACCTTGGCCACAAGCTCTCTACTGGGTTCATTTTGTTTAGAATGTGATGAAGTTCGTCCAAAATATCTTATGAGATCAGTTCCCCTTGGCTTCCCTCTAACATGACTATGGCGATCTAGCTTCCTAAATTTCGTTACTAAGATGTCCATCATTCCACTTTGAGTGAAGGAACCTTGCTGACTCTTTCCTTCAAGGTCATCATGTAGCATAGAGTTGATAAATATAAATTAATTACATAATCCTTAAGGAAAATGAAATACAATTAAATAAACTTAATATTAACTACTCACAATCTTTCTAGCGACCTCGTCAACGGCTGGATTTATGTATTTTTCTCCTTCATCCTCCCAACCTTCCATTTTTTGTGACGTGAGGGAGGAGGAGGGGCTTGCATGACAATGCTAGGATCTGATTTCGCTGCTTCCTCCATTGTTTACAAATCAGACTGCATGATCTTATTTTCAAGCCTCCGATAACCCCCACGAGACATGCAATGTGGACATTTTTTTAGCCTACCTCTCTTTATTTGCTTCACTCAATTTCTATGAGCAAAGAATAAAGAAAACTGAGTTAGTAAGGTCAAATAAATTCAAGTAAAATGTTTCATATTATGGTGAACAAAATATACTAGAAATTTAAGATCTTGTCATGATGCCATAAACAATCTCTAGTCTTCCAGAGGAAGATATGGATAATCTTGACATGGTTCCTTATTTCTCTTTGGCTTGGATTTGAAGTCTTTCCATTGCTCACGAACTTCTCTCATCCAATGCTTGTACATCTGCATGGTGTTAGGGACATCGTAGGTTTGCTACAAAGAAAAATGTAACATAGTTATATATGAACCAATAGAAATAAAGATAGAAATGAAGATATAAAGTTATATACCAAAAGTTATTTCCAAATCATAGCCTTCATGTCTGTTGGAACTTCTTTCCAATTAGGCCCTAGAATGCCAACTTTGATGTAGCTCAAATAGCCAATATAGTTAATGAACATGTCTTCCTCTTTGCCAATTGGATTCAAATCAACATCAAATTCCACGTGCACCTTCTTCCTTTGTCGCTCATGATGTGTAACCAACATTCGCGACTTTGTGCTTCCTTTAGCCTTCTTCCTAAGAAGTGAGCCACCTAAGTTCCCTGCACATGTGTTCCCATCATCTGAGGAAGATCAAGGTGAGATAGGATAAGTACATTGCAATTAAATTAATAAAGTAAACAAACTAGAATGTAAGAAAACTACACAGTCCTATTTTATTCCTTAAAATATTACTTTATCTGTTTTCCCATATTTCTTCACAATTATTATTTATAGCTGCATATTCTTCATTATCTACAAATTCTGCTTCACTTTGTATAGGTGGATTTGTAGGGAAAGGTGGTGTGTCATCAAGATTCAAAATTGGATCACCATCCTTTTGTTTTTAACTTTGGAGTATAATGTGAAAGAAGGAATATCACCAAGAGGGGGGGTGAATTGGGGATATAAAATTTTTCACTCGAATCCTCTGTTTAACCGAATGTAAAACAGAGATGAACAGAGTAGGGATAAGTGAGATTCAACACAATGGATTTATCCTGGTTCGGTCTAAATCCTTGACCTACGTCCAGTCCCGGACTCTCCGGATTTTCACTAACTTCAGCGATTACACACTCGTAACTCTCGAAGCAATTTCTCTCTAGAACTTGCTCCCCTTACAAGTTGTAATCAAATATCCCAATCCCAAAGTCCCAATACTTTGAGATTCTTACAAGGAGTATAATCAATGATGAACTCTCTAAAAGAGTAGATTAATAAACACTGAAGTATGATATATCGGAAGATATTCTCTCTGTAAGTCGAAACACAAAGTATTCTTAATTGCTAGTTGAATGCACAGCGTTTGTGGTAGTTGGAGACTTGAATGCTTCGTCTATTTATACGCTGGTAGCATTGATGACCGTTGGGAGGAATTAATGAGCCGTTGTGTGTAATCAATATGTTCGTTGTAAAACACTTGCTCTGTTTCCTCATACGCTTCGACATTCGTCCGTGCTTTGATTATTCGACCGTTTATTCTTCGTTGACATTCCTTATTCAAATTGTCCGTTAAGACACATTTCGAATTTTGCACGAGTGTAGCCGGAATGCTTTTTGCTTGCTCGAAGGTTTCTTGCCGAATGGTGAATGTATTTACTTTGCATTTAATGCTTCGACAAACCAAAGTGCTTTATCTTAATCATTTGGTAATTTGTACTTTGATGATCTGAAACTTATTCAAACACCGGTTAAAAGCATTTGGTAAACTTAATAAACAAGTAAATATAAGTAATAAGGTAAATAATATCATCGAGAAGTTACGCAGACGAGACTCGAGAACAGGGGATGATATTACTCGGGCAGAGTATTAGCTTGCTCGGGCAAGCTCTTTGAATCATAGTGTAAAAACACTTCCTTTTCGCTAGTGCTCGGGCGGTGCTTTTTCGTTGCTTGCGAGATGATGCTCGAGCATGGTGATATCTATGCTCGGGCAAGCTCTTCAAAGGGATGGGAATAATGTCTTCCAAGCGATGTTGCTCGAGCAAGACTTACTTCTTGCTCGGGCAAGGTCCAGAGTAGACTTATCTTTCGAGAGAGCATTTAACGTTGCTCGGGCAACCTTTTGTTCTTGCTCGGGCATATGCTCGGGCAAGCTGGTTTTCGTGCTTGGGCAAGCTTCGAGTAGAGGAAAGAAAGCTTCAAGTTGATTGTTGCTTGGGCAAGCTATTTTCTTGCTCGGGCAAAGTGAAGGCGAGTTGAATCCAAGTATAGCGTCGAAGTTGCTCGGGCACTCTTTTTCTTATGCTCGGGCGGTGTGCTCGGGCAAGCCAATTTCCAAAGTGCTCGGGCAAGAGGCTATGCAATTGGCTCTTTGCTTCGTTTCGGTCTTGCTCGGGCACACCAAGTACCTTGCTCGGGCAAGGTGTCTTTTCAGCGTTTACGGAGATTGCTCGGGCGGGTGGCCAATGCTTCGGCTTCTCTCAACATCCGATGTTGCTCGGGCAAGGTCATAACCTTGCTCGGGCAAGCTACACTTTCAGGCCTTTTCAGAGGGGTGCTCGGGCAAGTGTTTGTTCTTTCTTTAGTTCTTCAGTGAACCCGATGTTGCTCGAGCAACCTTCTTACCTTGCTCGGGCAAGGTCATGCTTTCGACTATTTTCAGGGAGTGCTCGGGCATGATCCTTTATGCTTTCTTTCTTCTTTTCAATGAATCCCGACATTGCTCGGGCAGGCTTACTATCTTACTCGGGCAAAGTTATTTTCAAATCAAAAATACTTAATTCAATACTTTGAAATTGTGATCATCGAAATCCAGGAATCTACATTCTCCCCCTTTTTGATGATGACAATGCTTTGGAAAAATGTTTGTTTTGAATTAAGTATTGTGTGGTTTGAGTTAGTAAAAATTATAACAGGATGACAACTCGAAAATACTCTATATTGATTGAATTTAAAATAACCATAAACAAAGTAATAACCACAACCAGAGTTTGTACCAACAAGTACAAATAGCCACAAAAGTAAAAAACAAACTTTCTAACACTTAAACAAAAGTTTCTAACACTTTAAACAAAAGCCTAACAGCTACTACTATCTCCCTTTGTCATCGACAAAAAGGGGGCCACTATGCCCAGACTCATCAGAGGAAGACGGGAGAGGTACAGTGGATGGATCAATAGTAGGTGGAGGAACAAGAAGTTTGGAGGAAGAGGAGTTGCGATGGTATTTCAGTGCGAACGGGAGGCTCTCTCGGGCGGAGGGTATGGAAGTGGTGGGAAATGGTGGAGGAACAAAAGCTGTACCAAAATGAGTACCGAGGGCGGTTATGAAGGCACCTAGAACATCTTCAAAGTACCGTTGTCGAGCAACCACAGATCGAATTGATTGCTTGATCTCTTGTTGCCGATCATAGATAATTGAAAAACCTTTGTTAGTTGACTCTTCGAGTTCGGTCTTGAAGTCTAGCAAATCGGTATCCATCTCGTATTCGATCTAAGATCTCAACCCTATCATGTCGTCATGGAAACCTTTGAGCATTGATTTTGAGAGATCCCGATAAGTCATCGGTGCTTGGTAGGCGGAGCGACGGCTTTTTTTGAACTGTAGCTTCCACAACAGTCTGAATGGCTGCCTGAGAGAAGGATGGATGAGAAGAAGGCCCAGCCTTAGAGGACTCTTCTTCATCGGGAGGCTGAGGCTCAGAAGGCTTAGAAGTAGCAGGCTGTGAAAGAGGAGATTTGCCTTTGTCTTTGGATTGTGCTTTTGAGAAGGAGATGCGCATGCTCTTCATATGATCTTTCCCGAAGAGAGGAGGATACACCTCTTTGTCATCCGACGATACCAAATATTGTTGATCTCCGAATGTGAGAGACCAAGGATGGATATGGGATAGTGGCTCGAAGACGAACCTTAGCCTCTGAAACGAAGGACATCATTTCTTCAAAAATCCACTTACCTAGATCTCGTGGCTCCATAGCAATCAGCGAAGCAAAATGCTCGAAGTCCTTTCTCACAAAATGTGTATAACTCTGTCCCTTCTGAATAAGACATCGACTATAGATGTACCAGAGTACTCTGTACTCATCCTTCATCATTCCGGAGTTACATTTATCTTTTTGCCTTCGAGTGGAGCGTCACGGGAATAATATCGATAGCAGTCTTCGGGGGTTAGTCGGGAGGATCTTCGGGAATGTTTACCACACCCAGAAGAATATTAAGATCATAAGCCGTAATCTTAATTTCTTTGTTTCGAACCGTAGTAACTAAAACATCTTCTTGATTTGTCGACCTTTTTCTTCATGTGCATATTATGATAGAAAATGCGAACCACTTCGGGGAGTATGCTTTCTTAATGCTTAGGAGAGGCATGAATTGGAGAAGCCAATTAGTCAAATCAAGATTGAACTTGGCTTTAAAGTGTTCCGGGTTGACGAAAACAATTGGACAAAACGGTCGAGACCCAAAATAGTGATCATACATCTTGTAATCATCAACACCTAAGTCTCGTGATAATCATATTTGGTAAAGGTTGGAAGTTTACCATCCGGAGGTCGGCTAGTTGGAGAATCTTCCTTGTTCTCCGATCCTTTGATTTGGATGGAAAATGACACCTTCAGCCTTCTTGCTCCGGAGCCTTGTGATTTTTGACTCAAGGAAGGTTTAAGACGTTGAGCTTGATCCTCCTTGCTTTTTCCGGCAATTTCATCCATTGCCTTTGAGGTACCGATAGTCTTCGAAGTGGGGGGTGAAGGTGATCGCTGGCGCTTAGACTTTCCGGCGGGAAGCTTAATTCGAGGACTTGACGAAGAAGGAAGGACTTTGATTTCGAGAAGATTGGGTTTGTGATGATTTGGCCGATGATTTCGAAGTAGTCTGTTTCGGAGGTTTGGTCGATGGTTTTGAGGTGCTCTGTTTCGGAGGGCTGTCGGAGGGTGCGACTTTGGGCCTGTAGAATCTCGATCGTCTTGCCGAGGATCGGGATTTTTCGTCTGAATCAGCCATTGATCGAGGATGAGAGCAGAAAAACTGAGAAATGGGATTTCGACGAAGGGTGGTGTTGTCGTTGACGATAAATAGGTAGAGATTGAGAAATCCGATCGTTAGAAACGTTTCCGCGAAGAATCGAACGGTGGTAACGGTTGAATTTGGATAACGATTTGCGAGCAAACGAAACGGATGAGGGATTTGAGAGAGGCGAGACTTAGGGTTTTGACGGAAGTTTGGGGAAAAATGAATCTGCGTTGAAAATGAAACGTCGCGCCTTATTAGAGGTGCAAACCCCGACTTTGCTCGAGCAACATTTCATGTTTGCTCGGGCAAAGTCCTTGCTCGAGCGAGACTTTTGGTTTGCCGAGCAAGAATCCCAAATTCTAAAATTTCGTAGAAGCTCGATCTTGCCCGAGCAACCTTTCCAAGTGTGCTCGAGCAAACTTCTTTTCCTAGGAATTCTTAGAGAGATTTTGACTTAGTTGCTCGAGCAAGAATTGCGATATGCTCGAGCAATATGATATCTGTCTTTTTCAATTAGAGTATCCTGCAAAACATCACTTAAGAAACTCCGATGCTAAAGTCAGTATTTGTTAAAAAAAAATTAGTCAATTACAAATAGTATACTCACAATTCGTTGGGATTAACCATTCCCAATTCTCTCCTTATGAACATGAATTGCTCTTTGGCGAGGGGTTTTGTGAAGATATCAAAGCAAGTTGCAGGTGTGTTGGGATGAACATCACCTTTATATCATTTTTCTGAACATGATCTCTTATGAAGTGATGTCTCACATCAATGTGCTTGGTTCGAGTGTGTTGGACTGGATTCTTAGCCAAGCTTATGGTACTTGTATTATCACGAGGATTGGAATCTCCTTGATTGATCCCCAAGTCGATATTTGTTGCTTGAGCCAAAGAACTTGAGCACAACAACTTGATGCAGCTACATACTCGGCTTCAGTTGAAGATACTGCCACACTTGTCTGCTTCTTGCTGAACCATGAAACTAGTGAACCCCCGAAGAACTCACATTGCCCACTTGTACTCTTTCTATCAGTCTTATAGCCCGCATGGTCTGAGTCCGAATATGCAACTAGAAATTCTTGTTGACCTTTTGGAAACCAAAGACCCAATTCTTTTGTGTCTGATAGGTAGCGAAAAATCCTTTTAACATGCTCGCATGTGACTCTTTTGAGCCGATTGAAATCTTGCGCACATTCCCACACTAAATTGAATATTTGGTCTCTGTGGCGATTAAGTATAACGGGAACCAATCATTCCTCTATACTTGGTTATGTTGAAATCTTTCCCTTTTTCTTCATCAAGCATCCGAGAAGCTATTGAGCTCATTGGGGTGTCGCACCATTACAATTTTCCAAGCCAAACTTCTTGAGCAAATCACGAAGGTATTTTGTTTGAGAGATGAAAATTCCATCCTTCCGTTGTTTGATTTGCAATCCAAGGAAGTAGTTTAATTCCCCCATCATAGACATTTCAAATTCTCCCGCATTTTCTTGGAAAATTCTTCACAAAGAGAGTCATTAGTAGCACCAAATATAATATCATCAACATATATTTGGACAATTAAAATTTCATTAGATTTATTACTCTTTATGAAGAGAGTTGTGTCGCTTTGCCTCTAATAAAACCTTGATCAAGAAGGAATTTGCTTAATCGCTCATACCAAGCTCTTGGAGCTTGTTTAAGGCCATATAGGGCCTTCTTGAGACGATAAACATGATCAGGATAATGAGTATTTTCAAAACCGGGAGGTTGTTCTACATAAACTTCTTCTTGGATAAAACCATTTAAAAATGCACTTTTTACATCCATTTGATATAGTTTAAAACCTTTTACACATGCAAAGGCAAGAAGGACTCTTATGGCTTCTAATCTAGCTACTTTGGAGCATAAGTTTCCTCATAATCAATTCCTTCTTCTTGATTATAGCCTTTAGCAACCAATCTTGCCTTATTTCGGACAATGATTGTTGTTTCATCTCGTTTGTTCTTGAATACCCATTTAGTGCCAATGACCGGATGGTCCTTAGGCCTAGGTACCAAATCCCAAACTTGATTTCTATCGAATTGATGTAATTCCTCTTGCATTGCTATTACCCAATCATTGTCTGAAAGGGCTTCTTCAATCTTATAGGGTTCAATGTGTGAGATGAATGCAGAAAATGTTACTTCATTCAAAGTGCTATTTCTAGTTCTAACTCCTTCATTCACATCACCTATAACTTGATCCAAGGGATGATTTCTAATGAATCTCCAAGCTCTAGGTTGTGAGTGAGAATTATTTTCGAGAAGAGTTTTCAAAAACATCTTCAGAATTTTCAAGAGAAGCAGGGGTGGTTTTTGAAAAGAATTGATTTCTATAATCATTTTCTTCCTCATCATTCAAAGATTTTTCAAATTTGGCTTCACTAAACACAACATGAATAGATTCTTCAACAGTACGAGTGCGAGTATTGAAAATCCTATATGCCTTACTTCTATTCGAATAACCGAAAAATATACCTTCATCAGACTTTGAGTCAAACTTACCTAAGTTATCTTTACCATTATTGTGCACAAAACACTTACACCCAAAGATGTGTAGATGACTAAGGTTTGGTTTTCTTCCCTTATATAGCTCATAAGGTGTCTTCTCGAAGTTTCTTCCGGATGTATGCGCGGTTTGAAATGTAGCATCTTTGTGCTCATTGCATCTGCCCAGAAGATTTGAGAAGTTTGATTTTCATTTAGCATTGCACTGGCCATCTCAGTGAGAACTCGATTCTTCCTCTCCACAACACCATTTTGCTGAGGAGTTCGAGGAGCAAAGAAGTTGTGATCTATTCCATGAGCTTGACAAAATTCCTCAAACGCGTGATTATCGAACTCTCCACCATGATCAGTCCTTAAGCCTGAAATAGAAGTACCTTTCTCGTTTTGGACCTTTTTGGCAAACACAACGAACTGATCAAAAGTTTCATCCTTTGATGATAAAAATATAGTCCAACAAAATCTTGAAAAATCATCAACAATAACTAAGGTGTAAAGATTTCCACCAAGGCTTCTTACTCTAGCAGCCCAACTAAATCCATATGAAGTAGTTGAAGAGGCACTGTTAGACGAAATTTCATTTTTGGATTTAAAAGATGATTTAGTCTCTGTTTTCCTTTCGACACGCATCACATATCATATCATTTTTGAACTTAAGTTTTGGCAAACCAATGACTAAATCCTTTTTTACGTAACTTATCAAGTTGAAACATGTTGACATGAGCTAACCGCTTGTGCCAAAGCCAACTTTCTTCCAAGTTATCGATAAAGCAATTTTCGAGAGGAAAATTCATTGAAATTGTTAGAGAGGTTTAGAGTATAACAGTTACCATCTCTCGGGGGCCCTAAATAAAGCTTTTGATTTGAGGTTGACCAAGGGTAGATCATCTTTGCTAACGATCAAGCACTCCTCCGAGTCGAAGATGACAAGGTTGCCTTTGTGTCGTACTCCGGCTCACACCGAGTAGGTTATGACACAAGCCTTCTACAAGATAGACATCCTTGACTTGTGGTCCATCATTGTTGCCAATTTCACCAATTCCAAGAATCCTTCCGATTGATTTCCACCAAATGTCACGGTGCCACCATTTTTAGTCTTGAGAGTGGCAAATTTTGTATGATCACCGTCATGTGTCTAGAGCATCCACTATCAATATACCACTTATTGGATTTCGATGCTCTCAGACAAACCTACAAATCACAAGATATCATGTTTTAGGTACCCATCTTTTCTTGGGTCCTTTTGGGTTAGTTTGTGACTCGGGAACCTTATAAGATCCCTTAGGCACCCATTGGTAATTACCTATAGGTTTACTCTTTCTTTCCTTTCTATGAAAACAAGAAGAAGTAGTATGACCTTTTCGGTTACAATAACTACAATGAGCAAAAGGGTTTGATGTATGAACAGATTTTTCGAAATAATTCATATATAACTTTTCACCAAATTTCTTTTTGCCTTTCTTCTTATCAAAATCGGGCTTATAACCAATTCCCGATTTGTCATTTGTGAATCTTTTTTGGTTCAAAATTACATTGAGCATTTCACTTCCTTTAGTGAATTTCTCAAGTGCTTTTGTAAGATGTTCATTCTTTTTCGTCAGTAAATCTGCACAATCTTCACAAATGACATTTCCAGAGAGATTGTTGACTTGCATTTCAAGAGTAATATTTTTCTTTTTCAAAGCTATGTATTTTTCGCAAGTTTTTCAAATTCGGATTGCACAAGATTATATTCAAAAACAGTTCATCATATGATGGTTGAAGATCATATACCTCGGTGTTATTTTTAAATCGCTCTTCTTCTTGAGCAACTAGGCATATGTTGGCTTTTTCTTCATCCTCGCTTCATCTTCGTCGGATGAGCTATCACCCCATATTGCCGACACATAGGCTTTCTTCTTGACGTTGTTGAACTTCTTCTTCTCTTTGTTTTTCAGCGGGGGCATTCGGACTTGATGTGGCCGGGTCTTTCACATTCGTAGCATATGATTGGCTTCTTGGTTTCGATCTTTGGAGCTTCCCTTGTGGAACTTCTTGTATTCTTGGTCCTTCTTATAGAATTTTTTGAACCTTTTAACTATCATGCCCAGCTCTTCATCTTCATCTACTTCTTCATCATCATTTGCCTCTTTTGTTTCTTTGATGACCTTGAGAGCTATGCCTTTGCCCTTACTATGAATTTCATCAAGTCCTTTCCGAACTTGATCTTGCCTTCATACTCGATAGAGCGCCAAACAAGGCCGCTACCGATTGCATTGACGCGCCATGAGCTTCTTCGATGGCGTGACCTTAGCTTCCCATTCCTTGCCGAGAATATTCAAGACCTTTCGACTTGAACGGTTCGTCGTAGAATTTTCCCAAAGTGCCGCAAGTTGATTAATTAAGTGAGTGAATCTAAGTTGGAACTCACCAATTGATTCTCCTGACTTCATACGAAGAAGATCGTATTCAGTCATGAGGGTGTTAACTCTATTTTCTTTGACTCTTGTGGTTCCTTCGTGAGCTACCTCCAATGCATCCCACATTTCTTTTGCGGTGGTCTTTGAGCATACTCTAAAGTATTCATTCTGACTTAGAGCACTCTGGAGCATGAGGATTGCTTTACGTTCGTAACAACCACTTCTTGTCATTTTCGTCGTATTCCTCTTCGAGCTTTGGTGTTCTTACTCCATCTTCAGTGGTTGTAGGAACGTAGTTTCCTCTTTCAAATACTCTCAGAGGCCATCACAAAGACTTTAAATTTTCCTTTCCAAAAGGAATAATTTTCTCCAGTAAATCCAGGTGGTCGGTTGATCGAGGCTCTGTCAGGTAAGATTCCTTCCATACTGATCCTTCTCGAGATGTTAGTCTCTTTAGAGAAGACCTTGCTCTGATACCAAATGAAAGAAGGCATATCACCAAGAGGGGGGGGTGAATTGGGGATATAAAATTTTTCACTCGAATCCTCTGTTTAACCGAATGTAAAACAAGAGATGAAAGCAGTAGGGATAAGTGAGATTCAACACAATGGATTTATCCTGGTTCGGTCTAAATCCTTGACCTACGTCCAGTCCCCAGACTCTCCGGGATTTTCACTAACTTCAACTGATTACACACTCTGTAACTCTCGAAGCAATTCTCTCTCTAGAACTTGCTCCCCCTTACAAGTTGTAATCAAATATCCCAATCCCAAAGTCCCAATACTTTGAGATTCTTACAAGGAGTATAATCAATGATGAACTCTCTAAAAGAGTAGATTAATAAACACCGAAGTATGATATATCGGAAGATATTCTCTCGTAAGTCGAAACACAAAGTATTCTTAATTGCTAGTTGAATGCACAGCGTTTTGGTAGTTGGAGACTTGAATGCTTCGTCTATTTATACTTATTTGGTAGCATTGATGACCGTTGGGAGGAATTAATGAGCCGTTGTGTGTAATCAATATGTCCTTGTAAAACACTTGCTCTGTTTCCTCGTACGCTTCGACATTCGTCCGTGCTTTGATTATTCGACCGTTTATTCTTCGTTGACATTCCTTATTCAAATTGTCCGTTAAGACACATTCTGAATTTTGCACAGTGTGTAGCCGGAATGCTTTTTGCTTGCTCAGAAGGTTTCTTGCCAGAATGGTGAATGTATTTACTTTGCATTTAATGCTTCTGACAAACCAAAGTGCTTTATCTTAATCAGCTGGTAATTTGTACTTTGATGATCTGAAACTTATTCAAACACTGGTTAAAAGCATTTGGTAAACTTAATAAACAGTAAATATAAGTAATAAGGTAAATAATATCATCAGAGAAGTTACGCAGACGAGACTCGAGAACAGGGATGATATTACTCGGGCAGAGTATTAGCTTGCTCGGGCAAGCTCTTTGAATCATAGTGTAAAAACACTTCCTTTTCGCTAGTGCTCGGGCAGGCTTTTTCGTTGCTTGCAGATGATGCTCGAGCATGGTGATATCTATGCTCGGGCAAGCTCTTCAAAGGGATGGGAATAATGTTTTCCAAGCGATGTTGCTCGAGCAAGACTTACTTCTTGCTCGGGCAAGGTCCAGAGTAGACTTATCTTTCAGAGAGCATTTAACGTTGCTCGGGCAACCTTTTGTTCTTGCTCGGGCATATGCTCGGGCAAGCTGGTTTTCGTGCTTGGGCAAGCTTCTGAGTAGAGGGAAAGAAAGCTTCAAGTTGATTGTTGCTTGGGCAAGCTATTTTCTTGCTCGGGCAAAGTGAAGGCAGAGTTGAATCCAAGTATAGCGTCAGAAGTTGCTCGGGCACTCTTTTTCTTATGCTCGGGCAAGCCAATTTCCAGTGCTCGGGCAAGAGGCTATGCAATTGGCTCTTTGCTTCTGTTTCAGTCTTGCTCGGGCACACCAAGTACCTTGCTCGGGCAAGGTGCTGCTTTCAGCGTTTTCTGGAGATTGCTCGGGCAGGTGGCCAATGCTTCAGCTTCTCTCAACATCCGATGTTGCTCGGGCAAGGTCATAACCTTGCTCGGGCAAGCTACACTTTCGGGCCTTTTCGTAGGGGTGCTCGGGCAAGTGTTTGTTCTTTCTTTAGTTCTTCGTTGAACCCGATGTTGCTCGAGCAACCTTCTTACCTTGCTCGGGCAAGGTCATGCTTTCGACTATTTTCGGGGAGTGCTCGGGCATGATCCTTTATGCTTTCTTTCTTCTTTTCAATGAATCCCGACATTGCTCAAGTGTGCTTACTATCTTACTCGGGCAAAGTTATTTTCAAATCAAAAATACTTAATTCAATACTTTGAAATTGTGATCATCGAAATCCAGGAATCTACATAATGGACAATTTTTTATTTGCGGGTTCAATGAAAATAATTCACTTGTTTGCTTAGCTTGCAAGAATAAAGTGCTCATCTTTATAACCAACTCTATGAAGATCAACGAGGTAAATCCAAATTGATCTATTTCAACAACATTCTTCTTAACCCACAAACATTTGAATATAGGAACTCTCAACTTGGTATAGCTAATCTCTAATATGTCTTTGATAACTCCATAATAAGCCATAGATGCCAATATGGGGTTTTTTTTTTATCTTTCACACTATAAAAGTGCATTGATTCAGCTACCAGCATCACCCCACTACTTTGCTTAGTTTTTCTATCATCCTAGGCTTTTGTGTAGAAAGAATACTTGTTTATATCATAACCACTCCAAGTGAAAGCCTCAAAAGAAAGGCCCAGGATAACTATTTGGTTATCTCATACACACGATCTTGTGCGAAACTTTTTTCTTGAACCACTCTATGAGTGTCTTGTTTTGATCATTAGCTATTTGCATGTCATTTTTTCTGGGATAGATATGCTTTAAACTATTTTTGTAATACCCGGATTTTAGCAAATCTGGAATTCTTGAGATAAGAGAAATTAATGAATATTTTGATGAAGCAAATTCATGAGTTTAAAACTATTATAGAAAATTGTTATAATTGTCGAGTAAATTGTCAAAAAAGTTACAGAAAAATCAGATGAACGTAATGACTAAAAATGCAATAATGGTGATAAAAATGTCTAAAAACATTATGATAAATACTGAAAGATCATGAAAGATTATGAGAAAATTATGGGAGTATTATCTTTAATTATAAGAATTTAATAAATTGTTTCGAGAGGAAATAACATGAAGAAATGTTTAAAAAGCATTCCGGACCCATAAAGTAACTTTATGGTGTAAACATTTTTAATATTTTACATAGGATATAAAATGACAATGTCAAGTATAAAGTTTGTAAGATAATAATATACTGTAAATTATAAAATTATCAACCATTGGTAAGAGAATGATTAGATAATTACTAGCTAATTGATTGAAAAACAAGAGAAATATAGAAAGTTAAGTTTATGGTAAAATCCTTAATTAAGAGATTAATTTGGTAATTAGCATAAAATATACTTACTAATTATGATAAAAAAGGATTAAGGAAAAAATTAGTAAAGATAAATGTATGAAGAAATCTAATCTTAAAAAGATCACTAAACGAAGAATTTAGGCACGATTAAGCCTTAACGAAGGCGGGGTAAAATAGGAATTTTTTGGTAAAAAATATTATATTTTTAAAAAATGGAAAAAATTATGAAAAAATAATTAAAACTGAATTTTAAAATGAAGGGGCCGAAATTCTTGGTATTTTTAATTAAAATGAATTGTTTAAATAATTAAAATGATAATTAGAATAAAATAATGATATAATGCGGTGAGTCGGCCTTATAGGCGGGCGAGGGGAAAAGTCGAAATAAATTCTAAAGGTAAACTAGAGGTAAAAGTCTTTTCAGACTGATCAAATTAAGAACAAGTAAATTTTTACACGAAGAAAGAATTTACCGGACGTTGATTTCTCGAACCGAAAACCCTAATTCCTAATAAGACGGAAAGCTGATCAGATAGAGTAGAGCCAGATAGGCAAAGTGAGAACCTATAGAAACAATTTCGTGTTTTCAAACACGGGATTAAGTTAGGCAACAACTGGACGTTTTACGATTCAACGAATTATTGTCCAGAAGTTGGTTCTATCGGAAGCGATTTCCGTAACCGGACGCGTTTGTCCGAATATCTTCCGACGCACCGGAGAATACCTGGATATGATCAAAAAGAGGATCAAAATAGATAATATGAAAGAGGATGAAAAGATCTTCAAAGTTACATGCCCGGATTTTTGAGTTTCGCGAAATCGCACAAAAGCATACACGTCGGGTAGCTTTATCGGGTCGGAGGCCATAAAGCAAGAGTCATCATTGGATGACAACTCATTATTTGACTTTTGGACCCCTTGGATGTCGGCCAAGACCTTGGATGGCCAAGATTTCTTCTCACAAAACCCTAGATCTAACGGTCCGTAAACAAAGCAGAAAATTCCCGTTACGTCCCGAGTTTTCACTATAAATACCCCTTCCCCTCTTCTTGAAAATTCACACCATTCTTCTCTCTTCCTTGGCCGAAATCTTAGAGTGAGAAGCTCTGCAAAAATTCTGCCTAGCTCCGAGTAAGTCCTTCTGTCCTTAGCTTTTAGTTTCCGTAGTTCTTTCGGTAGTTATAGTAGAACTGTTGTTTTGATCTAGGAAGTTTCAGAATATATTCCTATACTTGTTTTTAAGACTCATTGCATTGAAAGATGCCTGACGAGGTAAAAACTTAGTGGGGATAATTTTGAAATGGAATAAGGTCAAAGTAACGAAGTTCTGGCGAAATTCCGCCAAATAGGGGTAGTAGGGGCAAAATGGTCTTTTTCACCTAAAATGCCCGTTATGCTGCCAAATATTCATAAGTGTGTTATTATTCTGATTAGAATACTTCGACGTCGAACCCGTCGAAATTCCATCGTTCCGCCGTTTGTTTGCCATTTGTTTATTTGTTTACGTATGGCCGTCAAAAGTACTTGTTTTTAGCCGGAAGAGCCGGATATCGCAACTAAGGTACGGACGCGTCCGTAACCCTAACTCTATGCTGCTTATATACTTTTGCGTTATAGATACGTTCATAGACCGAGGTTCGTTGAGAATCGTCGGAGATACTTACTGACTTTACCCACGGATTATAGTATCGGTAATGCCGTTTGAGTTATTCCTAGCGATGAGGACACGTTAGTGGCGTGGCACTGGATATGTCCAGAACTAGTCTAGAGAGACTTTACATACTGCTTTGTGCTTATGTTCTGTCCATGTTATTGATCATACATCTGCTGTTTGCTTTTGTGATGATATCTTGTATTGAAATGAATATCGTTGTACGTATCTTGTTTTATTTGAGCATAAGGTTAACCGTTACCTGAGATCCATATGTGGAATGGATCTCAGCTGTAGCATCAGGGTCTGGAGGACCGATGTTTGGAGATCGAGGCAAGCAGCTGAAGTAGGCCAAGACGTGTCTACATTATTTATCGTTTTGTTTAGTTTCTTTAACTTTTGAGAATTCTGGATCACTGTAATCCAATACATTTACAATATGGTCCATATTTTGAATGTAATGTAAATTACTTACTCGCTCCAATGCTCTACTCTGATTACTCTGCTTGAAATATTTGGAAACGTTTAAAAAAAAAAAAAATTCCGCCGTTTTCAAATGGGATGTTACAATTTTTGTGTTCATCTAAGGGCCTATTTGGATGAGCTTTTTTTATAAAAACAAAAAGACACTTTTTTAATGCAAAAAAAAATGTTTTTTTAATTAATTTATGTGTTTAGATGATTTTTTTTTTTAAAAAAAAAGCAAAAGTCACAAAAAAAGTCAAGGTGCTGCTTTTTTTAAAAGCTCCAATTTGGAGCTTAAAAAAAAGCTCTACAAAAAAAACACTTTTTTTTAAAAGCCCATCCAAATGGGCCCTAAGTATGATTGAACTTCTTCCATGTTATTCAAGATATACAAGTGTGCTTGCAACACCTCTTCAAGATGCATACTCTTCACTTTGGGCTCCGTGTTCCCCGACTTCTACCTTTTCATTGCAAGATTGCGCCTTCGACCTTGTTTGACATTCTTTGTAAAAGTCCATAGCTTCTTCAACTACATATCTGTCAACAATTCAGGTTTCAAGTCGATAAGGATTTTTAGAATACCGTTTTAAGTTCTTCATGATTTACTCAAAAGGCTACATCCACCTTAGATAAACTAGGTCGTATAGTCTTATCTCCCTTACCAAATGAGCTATTAAATGCATCATTATATCAAAAAATGCAAGAGCAAAATGCATCTCTAGTTGACTTGTAGAAGTCTCACAAGTTTCTTGCCATCACTCGAGTGACAGCCTTTTCACTTGAGTGAGCTTCAGCCAATTTTCAGAGAATAAGCAAGTGACTTGTAAAACCTCAGCAAGTGATCAACAACACTTGAGTGGTTACCTATCTACTCGAGTGCTTTGAGCTTATCACCCAAATGATGAAACCCATTACACGAGTGATCTCGCCATAACTTCCGATACTCTTGTGAGTGACTTGGTGATTTCCTGCAAGTGACAGAGGATCACTCGAGTGCTCACTTAGTCACTTGAGTGATCTTGCATCACTCTTCATTCTTTTAGCGAGTACCTTGCAAAATCAGTAGAAGTTAAGGATCACCACTCAAGTGCATTTCTGTCACTTGATTGATCATCTTAGATCACTTGAAGTGAGTATTCTTGCTGATTCAAGTTTTAGTTCAAATATAGTTCTATCACTCGAGTATGTTTAAATACATAACTCGAATAACTTGAATTATCAAGTCCTCATTGTTTTTCAATGTTTGTTATCATCAAAACATAATCGAGAACTAACAAAATGAGGTGAGGTTTTTTTGCGATAGATTCTTTTTCCATTTTGCTATTTTTTTTACTGTTCATTGACATTGATGGTGATGTGGTGTTTTTTCAATAATTTTTTTTCCAGACTGATTATTCTTTTTCCAGATTCCTTTTCTACCTCTTTCTGCATTTTTTTTATTGTTCTAGATTGATTCCTTTTCATATACCCTCTTTTCTTTTGATTTTTGTATTAATTTTAGTAAGGATGATGATGAAGTCACTACAAAAAAAAGACCATTAGTAGCCGTTAAAATGTCATATTTGTAGTGGTTTTTGGCGCTTCTAATGACACTTGTAGCGGTTAGCCAAACCGCTACAAAATTCACCGTAGCAAACTGATTTGTAGTGGTTCTAAAAACTTGCTACTATATATACTTTGACTGCTACTGTATCTGTGGCGGTTTCAAATGACTGCCACTATATGAGGTCGTGCTGACTTCTTGTTTGAACATTAGTCGCGGTTATCTAACCGTTACAAAATGAATTTGATAAGAGTTGTTGTGGTTACATAACCGCAACTAATTGTATAAAAAAGTAACGCCAAACGTTTTAAAATATTTTGTAGCGGTTACATGACCGCTACAAATATTCTCACCAATGTTTGGAATTTTTTTTTTCCGTCACCAGTTGTAGTTCTTTAGAATATTTGTAGTGGTGGTTAACCACTACAAATAAATCCCGCCATTTTTTGGGAAAATTTTTTTTTGGCACCATTTTTTTCAATATTTTATATTTGTAACGGTTTGTAAACCGATACAAATTATTCGCGTCATTTTCTTGCAAAGTAGTTTTGGCGCGTTTTTCATATTTTTGTTCATATTAATGAAATTGATTTTTTTTATTAATTATTATAGTAATTAAGTAGATATTGTATTATTAATAATTGATATTTTTAGTGAAAATAAATGATATTAAAATATGATATTTGATTATATAAGGTTATTATATAGGTGTAAAACAATGAGAATGTAAGTAAAATAACTACTAATTATGTGTTAATTAAAATAAAATTACTTCTGAAAAAAATGTGTGTGAAAGTGGATCGAATAATGTATGTGAAAGTAGAAAGAAAGTTGAAAAATATACGTAATGCAACTGTAAAGTAACAAAAGTTAGTATCAGCAGGGTAAAAGAAAAAAGAAATATTTCGATAATCATTTGATTTGATCCGGTTGAACGGCACTTACCCCCTTCAAACATTTAACCTCTTTGAGAAGATGTAAAAATATGAGAGAAGACGGAAATAAAACGTGTGTAGAAAAGGAAACTGAAGCATATTAAACGTGGTTTGGTGGGAGTATTCATTTTGATATTTGCGCATCATTTTGTAGTGGTTTAGTTTTCACTTGTTGTAGCGGTTTTACTTAGTAGCGGTTAATGATGCGTCTTTTGTAGCGGTTTTTTTATTTTTGCATTATTTGTAGCGGTTTTATAACCACTACAAATAATATTATGGTTTTAAAAAAAAATAAGAAGAAAAGATTACAAATTACATCGTAGGCATAATTTTTCTCAATCTTCGTCACCATCCCTACAAAGAAAGTGTGCATAAAATGTTACATGTGAGTTGAATATGTTTAAACACAAATAAAACTTTAGTTAAATGTTATTATTTCATAAAGCGTATATTAAAAAGCGTATCGAACTAACTAATTGTCATCGCCATCTGGGAAGAAGTTTTCGAAACTGGCGGGCTGGAACGGCTCACAATAATAGGTGACGTTATCACCATCACCCATGTCGTAAAGGTCCCGAGGCTTTAAGTGAACCACCATATTCCAATCCCTGTGCCTCTCATTGGCGACATAATAAACCTGATGAGCCTCTAAGGCAAGAATATACGACTTGCCATCTTCAGACTGACCAGTGTGAATAGGCCGGGAGAAATTCACTGATGTGATGCCTAAGTCGTTAGTTGTGAGTCCCCATGGCATTATCGTATTCACCCACAAACACTTGAATAGCATCACGGAGAAAAGGCCTTGGTAAGTTATCTTGATCACATCAAGCAGCTTTCCATAATACGGACATCGCCGAATTACATGTTCCGTCCGTTGTTGCTTGCGTAACTCCTTGTCCTAAACGTGCCATATACACCCGAGTTTTGGGTCAGCAATCCCTGATCTCGTGAAACAGTGCAAAACTTGAAACCATTGACATTGTATGTCATAAATCTTTGGGCGTTATTAAGCGGGCCGAGTGCGAGAGCTCAAAATTCTGGTGAGTGTGAGTTGTGGTCATTCATTATTCTCCTCCTAAACCAACCCGGGAATTCTCTGTGGAACTTTCTATCAATTTCGGAGGATGTATATGTACGGATCCTCAGTTGACGCTTCACATGACTCCTGAATTCCCTGCAATTAAACATGCGATGACAAGCATGAAATGTGAGTATAAAATGTAAGGAAATATATAGGATAACATATATATATATATATATATATATATATATATATATATATATATATATATGTGTGTGCAATCCTTACTGAAGGTACGGTTCAACTTTAGTGCAATTAATCAAGACATGTCTATGTGCTTGAATCTTCTCAAGTGCCGTGAGTTTGAAGTGCTCACTTCCGCCAACTGGTTTACCAACACGAGGGACTAACAACTCTGTTGTTGATGGCTCTATCGTTTGCTCAGGACAATCGTCTACACGAGGCGGTCGGTTGAATGATGTCTCAATGTCATCAAAGTACCTGAAAAAAAAAATACAAGACGTCATCCCCAATATAACCTTCGCTATTGAACCTTCGGCCATGCCTTATTCCTCATGTAAGATTTCAGTTTCCCAAGAAACCTATAAAGTAATGAAGAAAAAATGTCGATACATCAATGGTCAAACGTGTGACTAGGGAGTAATGCTAAAGTAATTAATTTTAAATGAGTACCTCTTAATAGGATACATCCATCGGTAGTGAACTGGGCCAGCAAGCTTTGTTTCGTGAACGAGGTGTATTGTTAGGTGAACCATGATCGTGAAAAATGACGGAGGAAAGACCATCTCCAAATGACATAGCATAGAAATGATTTTCTGTTGTAGCTGGTCGAGCTCCTCCACGATCAAAACCTTGAAACACAACTTCCGAAAGAAAGTACAAAGCTCAACCAAAACGATCGACACATCAAGAGGCAGCGTATTTTTGATGGCCAGTGGAAGTAACTGTTGCATAAGCACATGTGAGTCATGACTCTTTAGCCCAGTAACCTTTCGAGCATGCACGTCAACACATCGTGAAATGTTGCTTGAATACCCGTCAGGAACTTTTATTTTCTTCAACGTTGCGAGGAAGATTTCCTTATTTGGTTTTGTGAGGGTGAATTTTGCTGGTTGAAATCTGTCATGCTCATCCGACCATGTGTCTCCACGAACTCCCATCTCCCATAAATCTTTCCTCGCTTGAAGATGATCTTTTGACCTGCCTGGTTCATTGAGAATCGTGTACAACACATTGTCGCACACATTCTTTTTAATGTGCATGACATCCAAACTGTGTCGGAGCAAATTATCTTTCCAATACGGAAGAGTGAAGAAGACGCTTATCTTCCGCCATTGCTGGGGCGCAGAACCAGAAGCCCTGGCAGTCTTTGTCTTGGCCTTTGTTGCATCGTCTTTTTTCCCATACTCAAATTCAACATCCACAAGCTGCTCTATGATTTCTGCACTGGATAAATTCTGAGGAGGTCCTCTTTTTTCCTGTTGCCCATTGAAACGATTACATTGCAACCTAAACCTATGCATACCATCAAGAAACCTTCGATGACCCATGAAGCACCACTTACGACTGTGAGGAAGGCGCACTGAGTCAGAGTCAAAATTGCAAGCCGGACACGCAAGGCCGGTATACACTTCCACCCGAATAATGTTCCCAGCCCAGGGAAGTCACTGATAGTCCACATCAATGCCGCACACAAGTTGAATAGTGTCTTCTCGTGCGCGTCATACGTCCCGACGCCTACATTCCACAACTCCACCAACTCCTTGATCAGCGGTTGGAGATACACATCGATGTCATTTCCCTGTGCCTTTTTTCCTGGAATGATCATGGACATAATGAAGGAGCTTTGTTTCATACACATCCAAGGGGGCAAGTTGTAAGGTATCAAAACAACTGGCCATATACTATAGCTTGTGCTAAGATTCCTAAACGGATTAAAACTGTCAGTCACCAAAGCAAGACAAACATTTCTAGGGTCCGTCGTGAAATCAAGAAACTCTGAGTCGAACGCTTTCCACGCTTCAGCATCCCGTGGATGTCTGAGTTTACCATCTTCGTTCTTGTCAGCTTCATGCCACCTCATATGCTCAGTTGTCTTAGACGACATAAACAATCTTTGTAAGCGAGGTTTTAAAGGAAAGTACCTTAAAATCTTTGCGGGTTTCTTCTTCTGCTTTTTTCCCTTCCGAATTGTCCTGAACCTCGAAGTGTGACACTTCTTACAAGTCTCCCTCCAAGCATCCTCTCCCCAATAAAGCATACAGTCGCTGGGGCAGACATCGATTTTTTTCGTAGTTCAAGCCTAATCTGTTGATTATCTTCTTGGCCTCGTAGAAGGTTGTGGGATGTCCGCGTCAGGGAAAGCATCTCGTAGTAATTCTAGCAACATCGACATTGCCTTATCAGTGATCCCACACAAGCACTTGAAATGGTACAATTTGATCAGAAAAGATAATTTTGAGTATTTCTGACAACCTTGATACAAAGGATGATCGCTCTCATCCATGAGGGCGAAAAATTCCCGAGTTGCATCATTCCCCGAAGAAAATTGGTTCGGACCCTTGAACCGCCGTGAAGTTGTCGTCTTGAACACCAAAAGTATCGTGAACAGGTTCATTAACCGAATCATCTTGATCTACTTGATTTCCTACTTGTCAGGTTGGAGGAAGATGATCCCCATATCTCATACCACGTTTCTCACCATGAACTTCCCAGAATGTATATGCTTTTGGGAAAGGCTTCATAAGAAGATGTTCCATAGCACCTTCTCGTGTTTGCCACTTCTTAAACTTGCATCTACAACAAGGACACACGATCTTTCCATTAATGCTAGCATGAGAGAAGGCGAAATCTAAGAAAGTTTTCAATCCCGCTAAATATACGGGAGAACTGCGCGGCAGCTTGATCCATGACTTATCCATCTATAGTAAACAAAGCTAGGATAGAATATAAATGTAGAGAGAATGTTTAATTACCTTCATAGCAGCACTTGAGATCTTTAAATGCAACATGAAAATACTTTATAGCGGTTCAGTAATCGCTACAAGAACCATTACAAATCTTAAAATACACTTAGTAGTGGTTACCTAACCGCTACAAATTTGAATTCAAAACCCGCCAGAGTTTAGTCGCGATTGTTTAACCGCTACAAAAATCGCTACACACTGAGCAAATTTGAATTTAAAATCCCGCTAGAGTTTTGTCGCGGTTTCTTCACCGCTACATTAACCGCTACACAATTATAACTGTTTGACATTAGTCACGGTGCTTCATATTAACCGCAACAAATGTTGGCGCTCTTTTATTTTGTAGTGGTTTCTTCAACATAACCGCTACAAATGTTATTAACTCCATTAATTATTTCACAATATCTATTTTATTTGAGAAAATGGCTTTTTATTCACTTCATATTAACTCCATTAATTATTTTACAATATCTATTTTATTTAGCTATAATAAGTTTTTTTCACAAAATACATTTTTTATTGTTATATATTATAAGTAACATTAATAACCTAATATAAATGAAATATAAGTATTGAAATAGTACTCCAATATATCAAAAACCTACCACAATAAAAGATAACAAATATTTAAGGAAATGAAATTATCAACAAACCAAATAACATAAAAAAGAAAACAAACATCCAGCGGTACAAAATTGTGTGTGAAAATAAAAACTAACTATCAGGAGCTTGATGATCAGATCATGTCTCAAGGCGGGCTCTCTCAGGGGGCGTGTCCATGACCAGAGGTAACAACGTCCTCGTCATCAGCAGTAGCAGGACACAAATGGGAATCCTCGTAGACGAACGGAGGGGAGGGGGGGGATCCTCGTAGATGAACGGAGGGGGAGGCTCGGGAGATGGAAACCATCTGAGGTAACAACTAAGTCAAGGCCCCGGTAACAGCATCCCAGCTCTGCCTCTGACTAGCGTACCAATGGTCATATCTCTCTTACATGCGCCTATTCCTGGCAGCATGCTCGGCCTTTGTGCAAAGAACCGCTCGGCAACCGCGCGCAAAGAACCGTCTCAGCAATGATTGCATCAACCTCCTTCGGTGGTGTCCTTCTCGAGCCAGAGGTGGTGGCCTTCTCGAGCCAGAGGCGCCGGCCTCAAATCCGGAGGTCTTGTCGTACACCATGCTAGGTTTGGTGCCTAACCCCATACCCTTCACGTGGCCAAGATGCTCTACCGGGGCCCATAACATCTTTCAATGGGGTCGTAGGATCCACAGACCCTTATGACTCTGGGGGCTGCGACGCTCGCAGATCTGCCTGGCTCTGCTCAATTCGGGCCTGACGCATAGATTTCAGAAAACATTAATCAAACAATTTAATTCAATTTAAATATACAACATTAACTATATAAATAATTTTTGTGTGACTTACTATTATCTCCTCTGTTGCCTCGAGAGGTTGGCGTCCCATCACGGTGTCTATGGGTGCGTGTGAACAACCGCCCATAGTCCGTCCGATGGTTATCCTCCCGAGCCTTCTCTTGCTAAAAGAGTTAAAAGAATTTAAACTTTGTTATTTCAAAAACAAAACAATCATCATTTAAACCTAAAATTAATTTAACTTTCAACATACCATCTCACCGTAGGTCACAACAAACGTCTTGGTTCGCCGTGTGATGGACCCTCTAATATGACCGACTTCTAGTGTTCCTCTCGCGACGGGGCACCTGCAAGGAGGAGATAACAAAATGTTAAGTGAAATTAATTATTATTTTGATATCTTGTATACTATATTTCAAGTACATTTAAACTATAAATTAATTTAAACCAAATGTAAACAATAAATTAATTTAATCTATATTTATATTTTTAAACTACATTTAAACAAAATTAATTTAAAGAAATTTTAAACAATAAATTAACTCATGTTTAAACAAAACTTAAACTATGAAAAATTAAAAAACGCACTGTCCCTCTACACTCCTTCGATATTGGACAAAACCCACCCAATCATTTGGGTCCACACCATTTGGGACGTCCTCGATCAGCTGTTGCAGAGGCATAGTCCCATATCCATTTGCTGGTTGTAGAGACGACTCCTCCGGCTCTTCCACCCTTCCCCCATTTTCATCAAGTACTACCTCTTCGCGTGGGCTCGCAAGTTAATTTTTTTTGTATCATAATTTAATTAGTAATTAAGTAATAATTAATTAAGAAATAAATAAATACATAATGAAACAACTTATAACTATTAACATGTAAAATTTAATTAAACAACATAACTTACCCGCACAATGTCAACAAACGCTTTGTCCTTGTTGTCCGACGGAATCTTTTTCCAATCGTGGAAAAAGATTGGAAACCATGCCCAATTCCCGCCAAATTCTAACAGGAATCGGTTCTACAGATGACCACCGTTGCCGATCGGCTGGTCCGTGTCCGTGTTCCAGGGGACTACGATGCGATACCCGTCCATTTGAGTGACCGCGGAAACATCCAGCATCCTCCTGCTGGTGTTCCCATGTGTATCTGCACAATTATAAAAACATTGTTGTATTGCGTTTAAATAAATTTAAAATACACGTAAGGAATCTAAATTTAATTTTTTGACAAAAAACTAATTATATTTACCTTCAGCATCCATCACAAATCTGGTGGAACGTAAAGACGACGGCCGAGGGTTCCCCTGGTCCCGCTCGTTCTCCTCATCGAGAAACTGCTCCGCCTCGGCTATGAGAATGTCAATATGGATGTCCAGATTTTCGTCCATGTCGCTGATCGACAGACTTGCGTCCTGTTCTCCCCCTACGGTCTCTAGGTTTGGGATTGGCTCATCTGCAAAGAGTTCATCAAACTCTCTCCTCACCTGTGGGGGCAGAGGGTGGATATTTAGAAGCCCACGCCCTCTCGTACGACCTCCTCTACTACTACTGCCCCTTATAGGCCTTCTCTCCTGTTTAGCAGCTTTCCCTTTTCCCTTATCTTTGGAAACCACGATGTTGAAAGGTACAAGTTGAAAGGTTAAAAGGTGAAAAATCAAAACCTTGCGCGCGTGATTTTCAAAATGAGGCGAACTGTTTAAAAACCGCTACATTTTGTAGCGTTTTTAAAAATAACCGCTACAAAGTTAAAAATATTGTTGTGGTTGAGTACAAACCGCCACAACAAAAGTGACAAATATACCTCGTTCTTCATGAACTTTTGTAGCGGTCATATAAACGCTACAAATTGTTTGTTCTTTGAGATTCTGTAGTGGTTATTTGCAACAACCGCTACAAATTTACTTTTTTGGAAAAAAAAAATTCAAACTAATTAGTTTATGAGTCAAACTAATTAGTTTGGTGAAAATAATTAAAATAAAAAAACTCTCAATTAATTTAATCATTTTCTTTAATTTCCCCAAAAGAGTCGAGAGTAATGAATTAGGAATAATAAGTTTACTGAAAATAGTCCAACATGCCCGTGAAGATTTGGATTCGGTATAGCAAGTTTCCCAATCTTCCACCAAAAACTATAGTGGAACCCAATCTTCGGTCGCATGTTGGACTATCTTCAGAAGAGTAGAAGTCTTCACGTCAAAGAAAGAACTAAATCTGGATTGTCATTGAAGGAATTGCCTCGGCTACAAGGATGAGAGAGACAAATATATGTAGATCTCATCTCTCGAGATAAGAGATCAGAGCTGCAGATATCTGCATGTCTTCAACTACTCAGCCGAGAAAGTTCATTCAGTGACAATGCAGATTTAGTAATTTTTGAATATTTATAATTAGATGTACGAACATATTAACTATATATAACGTAAACATTTGTAGCGGTTAAAGCACAAACTACTACAAAATTCTAGGATTTGAAGGTGTTAAAGCTTTGCTTTACACGGACTGCGACAAAACTGTGTCGTTTCGCCTTTTTGTAGCGGTGTTTTTCATGTAACCACTACAAATTCACCACGACAAAGTTTACGTCATTACGCGCCAACGCTGGCACCAAATTTGTAGCGGTTATTCCAAAAAACCACAACAAATGCCACACCATAGAGATTTGCGCCATTATGCGCCAAGCTGGCACCACATTTGTAGCGGTTACCCTAAATTAAACCGCTACAAATATCGCAGCAAACATGCCCGCCCTTTGGAGCCAATGCTTCCGCTGCTAATTTGTTGTGGTTTCGTTAAAAACCGCTACAAAATTATGATTTTGTAGCGGTTACTTATGACCACTACAAGTGGACCGCGACAAATGATAGCTTTTTTGTAGTGTGTGGTACACTATGTGGCATAAAATCTGATGTGCAATGCCAACTCAATTAAATTGGTCAACCTAATAATTGACCTTTTGGTAAGTGAAGAGAGGGCGACACTACTATAATTTTACAACTTCCAAGGCGATATTGCTCAAAAAATTACTTTTGGGTGCCTATAGCTCCTCCACGAAAACTTCAAGGCAAAAATGCCCTTTAACCCTATAAATAAACCAACCCCCCCCCCCCAAAAAAAAACTTGTCAATTTTGCGTCCGCTAGTTCCATACCTGAAATTGAAGTCCTTGAAATGATTTTAAGCCATGAGTTTATTATGTGTAGCATTATGGGAAAATGGTCATAATTGAGTTTTCCTCTTAAGTTTATGTTTTGTTAATCATGGTCTAGAGAAAACCAAAAATTATAATTAATTCATTCTTCTATTAGCAACTGATTTGTGTAAATAATATTGCTTTTCAACATATATAATCTTCAGTTTCAAGAGTTGAAGCTACACTAATAAACTAAGAATATATCTTGAATAAGTACACACAAAAAAGAATATATCTTAAATATTTTTTTAAAAAAATTAGTTTAGTTAATAAAGATTTAACCCATACCCCAACAAAAATAATAATTATTTGAAAAATGACTTTGTTGGTAGATAATCTATAAATATTTGTAAAATGTAATTTTGAGTTGAAAATCTTGTCATAGTTCATATGATAGCTCCAACTCAAGCTTTTACATTTCAAAAGATAAAGATTTACAAAGTGGCACAAATTCTCTAGGGGAAGCATACAGATCTCAGCTTCTTGCTGGAGAAATGGTTAAAATATCTGAAGGACTACTAGAGAAAGAAATTCGAGGTGATGAGTTTGAAACTTTCCATTGGTGATGAGAAGTTGAAAGCCTATGACACGACCTTCACCTTGATGATGATGATAATCTTCTTGAATGGTTTAGATTGATCCTAATACTGAAAAATAAATCGCAATATCAAATATTAAGACAAGTACATATCAAACATGCAAGCGTATATATATGAGTCTATAGAACAACACTCACTTTTGGTGGACGTCAACATATAGATCGGTTTCATCCAATATATCTTCCTTCACAACAACAAAAACAAAAACAAAACATGAGTCATTTTGAAATTAACAGTGTATAGATCAACCATTAAGTACGAAGCAATTGTAATATATTAATAATAACCTGAAGAAGCTTCTCCATGATATCTTCCAAAGTTATGATTCCAATAGCTTGCTCATGATTACTTTGAAGAGAATCAGAAATATTCTCTTGTAGTAAATCAATTTCATCTATTTGTTTTATTTTCTTATGTATTGGATCTGAACCACCCAGCTCATTGTCCATCATATTCTTCAGTGTTGCGCTATAATATTCAGTTTCTAGTGAATTCCAGTCTGTGGAGATGCTCACATAGTCTCCCTTCTCAATTAAACTACCAACTCCTACAAAAGTACCACATTTTTACAACCTTAAGTGCCATATGATAAAGCCAACTTAGCGTTTCGTTTGAAAAAAGAAAGAACATAAAGCACAATTTCCATACATCATATGACTTTTGACGAAGTAAAAGGTTGCAGCCTAGTGTACTGTTATTAAAGCTCTCATGTAAGGGGAGGTCGTGGGTTTGATGCCAATTTTGACCTCAGGCTATTAGTGATCACCTCTCAAAATCAAAAAAAGGTAAAGCTCTTTCCAACTGTGGATTTACAGCTCGTAGGACGGGTAGTTGAAATGAAAATGGCATGATTTAAGTTGCAAACAGACGGTTAAGATAGATTCCACCTCTTACTAAACTCAAATCCTAAGATTCTTACCTGGTGCATCAAAGGAGCTAGTTCTTGTGATGTCCTTTTTGTTTTTCACAACCACGGCCATGGGGCTTTGACCCTTCTGGAATAGAGTTAGTATATCATATAGTGGCCAATCTTCACCCACTCTGTTTGGACATTCATGTGGAGTAATCATCAAGTAATGAAATAATTAAGAACAACATGTGTTACTATATTGAAAAATGTTAAAGAAGATTTGGACTACAAGAAACGAACCAAGCCGTATGATTAGAACAGACATGCAAGTGTGTCAAAGTTATAAGGTATGTATCATTGAAAAGCAAGTCATAGATATTACTGTTAGTATACATAATTATATGATATTTATCACTATTGACTAATTAAATATTTTAAATTGAACTTGTGAAGCTCAGATAGGGGTATCTCTCTCAATGTGTGATGTGTCTATTGAAAAAAGGTCCACTGATTCATATTTAATGAATAAGCCTAAACCCATATAAGCGCCGCTCAAATAATAATACGGAAAAGTATGGGTTGTTGTTCGGGGGGGGGGGGGGGGGGTTTGCTCAAATAAAAGAAAAAGCGTGTGTGTGATTAAGGTAAACAACGTACAGAAAAGACAAAGTAACAAAAATAAGTTTTTCCTCTGCACTTAAACTATCTTCTTTCGATATTGTTATTTGCTGTGAAACTAAAATCAGTGTGTGAGTTTGATTTCTTTTTAAATCTGGAGTATGAGTGATTCTACTTATATGTGCAGCCGTGCAGGTTCAAGATCGAATGGCAGGAACTCAAACTCCCTTTCCTTTTCTATGGTGTTATCTGTTGTGAAACTAAAGTTAGAGTATTAGTGAATTATACTTATACGTGAGGGTTTAAGATCTGAAGGCAGGAATCAGAGATATGTTTTCTATTTTCAATAGTATATCTCTGACTTTCATTCATAAATTTTTAATTCTCGACCTTGTTTACGTACTGAGTCTTATACACTCACTAATGCAACCAAAACATGTTTATTTAAGGGTGAAAGTGCAAAAATAGTAATAATGTTTTGCACTTTGAGCACCCAACATAATTATCTTTTGTTGGGTGCAAAAATAGTCATAATCATTTAAAAAGGTATAGCAAAATCATGTTAATTAGGACTAACGTCCCTCTCTTTTTTGTATGGTGTGCACTTGACAATCAAGCTAGCTAGGTGGAAAGTTTGACTGACCATTCCTATAATCCCAATTTAATAAATAATGTATTTAATTAAGGCGAAGGTGCAAATTTAGTTAGGAACAATTTCGCTATGTGCACCATAAGACCTAGCTATTTTCGGGTGTAAAAGTAGACATAAATAATTTATTTTGGAGCAGTATAACAATGTCGTTAAGGAGACTTAACTTATGTTACTTTTTGTACCATGGATCCCACCAGTCTTCTCTCTTTATTATTTTAATATATTTTTTAATGGGAAAATATCACTTAGACCCTATGAAAATAATTTCATTTCAGTTAACCCCCAAAAGATTCTAAAATTTCACTGCACCCCTTAGGTCAAAATTAAATTAAATTTTTTTCAGTGAAAAGACAATAACGTCCTTACTTTATTTTTTTCATAAACTCTCTAGTCATTGACATGTTTATCTAGCAAAATGTCTGTATTTGTCTTGAAAATGTCCACATTTGTCTTATAAATTCTCATATTAAAAAATAAAATAAGGGTATTATTGTATTTTTACATGTAGAATTTAATTTCATTTTGGCCTAAGGGGGAGCAAAGTGAAATTTCATAATCTTTTGGGGGTTATATTGAAATAAAATTACTTTCATGTGGTCTAAAGTGATATTTTGCTATTAAAAATAGGGAAAAACACTTCTCGTGTTGTAGGAGAAGTATATTTTTATGTCACACACACATAAAATGGTGGGATCCACACACACACACACATATATATAATTGGCATTATATATATATATATATGTAGGTCCCACCATTTCATGTGTGTGTAGGAATCTTATTCTTCTCATGCAACATGAGAAATTTAAACCCCTTAAAAATATATATTAAAATAATAAAGAGAGAGAAGATTGGTGAGATTCATAGTAAAAAACATAGCAAAAGTTAAGTCTTATTGATGGCATTACTGTATCTGCTCCCAAACAAAATTGTTTATGTCCACTTTTGCACCTGAAAATGGTTAAGTCTTATGGGTGCTCATAGCGAAATTGTTTACTGCTAAATTTGCACCTTCCCCCTTTAATCGATATTTTGAATTATGACATCATCCACTACTCTCAAACGCACTCTCCCTCCCACCTTTATCTTGATCGTTATTCACACTCCTTTTTTTCAAAATTCATTCTTTCCCTCGCACTCGGTCTTCTTGACCATGCAACCAGGTTTACGTCATTTTGCACGGTTTCATGAAATCAAGGATTTCTAATCCAAAATTCGGGTGTTTATGGCACCTTTGGGACAAGGAGTTATGCAAGCAACAATGATAGCAACATGCAGTTTGGCGACGTCTCGTATTATAGAAAGCTTCTTGATATCGTCGAAATAAATTACCAAAGCCATTTCTGCTTGATGCTTTTCAAGTGTTTGTGCGCAAATACGACAACTTCCTGGAGATTCACAATTGATGACTTAGGCATCACAGCAGACAATTTCTCCCGGCCATTTCACACCAGTTAGTCTTAAGATGATGAGCCATATATTCTTGCCTCAGAGGCACACCATGTTTATTATATTGAGCACGAGAGGCACATGGATTGGAATATGATGGTTTACTTAAAGCATCGAGACCTTTACAACATGGGGATGGTGATAACATTGCCTACAAGAGTGAGTCGTTCTAGCTCGCCAATTTTGAAGACTTATTCCCATAAGACGATGAGAGTTTACCTATCGTTCGGTGAGTTTTTTTAAGTTACATTTTATTATCAATTAATTTAAGTTTAATTTTTGTTCAAGCATATTAAACTCATAACTAACATCTTCTCCTACCTTTTTTATAATGATGGAGACGAAGAATGATTAAAAAATGCCTATATATCTTACAATAATCCGTCTATATTTTCTTTATAATTGTAGTGGTTTTAAAACTGCTACAACATAAAACAAAAACCACTACTAAACTCAAGACCGCTACCAATTTCATCACAAAAACAACCGCTACAAAATTCGCCACGTAAACCTCTACAAGTTTGACGTTGAAATTCCTATAAATACCACCACCATACCTCATTTTACACACTCCTCTAATTCTTCCTTTCCAAATTCTCCCTTATTTTATTTTTCCTATCAATGTTTTCTGGAGAGATATCAAATATGGTAAATATTGTTTTTTTCATGTCTTTGATTTTTAATTTCTTATTATTATTTTATACTAATTATTTTCAATTTCGTAACGACATTCCCTCAACATTCCTCTATGATCATTAACATTCATTTCATAAATAAATATTATCTAGTGAACAACATAATAATTTTACATTATCTACATTTTCTCGTACTATACTTATATAATATCCATAATCAAATATCACCAAAGAGTATTATTTCTTAAATTATCATATAACTAATAAAAAATGACAAAGTAATAAATAAAAAATCACTACAATTACTGAAAATTTTACAAAAATTCTAATTTTATTTGCAGCGGTTACTTAACCGCTTTTGTCCAAAAAAAAAATTTGGTGTTTTTTTTTTTTTTTTTTTTTGAAATTGGCGGCAAACATTTGTAGCGAGTTTATTAAACCGCTATTCAAACTTTTTGGCACCATTCCTAAAACTTCGTTCGATATTGTAGCAGTTATGGAACCATTACAAATATTTGCCACCAATTTTTTAAAATATTTTGCCGCTAGTCAATTTTTTCTCGTCAAATGGTAAAAATTCTAAGACATATTTAGTCACGGTTAATTGACCGCTACAAAAAATTCTAATTTCATCTTGTTGCAATTTATTCTCCTCTACAACATGTACTTTCAATATATGGCGTCCCGATATCATCCGGTAGCAGTTAATCTAGCGGTGAGTGTATTTGAGTAAGGGATTATAGTCGCCGCTAAAAAATAGCTTACCAGGGTGCATTTTGTAGCGGTTTCTCTGACTGCTACTTTTGTCATTAATAGCGATCAGAATCGCTATAAACACACAATTTTGACCACTACAAAATGTTTTTTTTTTTTTTTTTTTTTTTTGTAGTATGTAATGTGTATGGGAAAATATGGGCATCTAAGGAAACAAACAAGTGGCTTACATATACCTAAAAGGTGTCCTTAGATGCTGATCCGATATGAGAGATTTCTAGCACCACAAGCACCAAAATTTTTGAAGACGTTATGCCCATGCATTCACGACAGACACCAACTATGAAACAAAAAGGACTAGCAGTTGCATGATGAGAGGCCCATCAAATGTGAGTAGGAGATGTTGGACTTTAGGTCTAGGTTTGCCCTTGATGGGCTAGACTATTTGATTGAGAAATAAATAGCCTTATCAAATGAGAAACAAATCATTATTAATTAGCGATTTGTCAATGCAACTCAGCACTGATTACAGATTTTTCAATTGAGAAGCAATTTATTACATATTAGGAAATTAATCAGAAATTAATTTCCTGATTTTAGCTTAGAGGGATAGTAGGGGTGCATACAACTTCCTTATTAGTGGTATCACAAGACCTCTATAAGTAAGATGTGTCTCCCTTGCTTGATCCTCACCCTATGCCATTGAACTTTCTAACAATCTCTTGTCTCCTGCCATCTTTCTTGTTCTAGTGTATTGTTGTGCCAATCATATTGAGGCTCTAGTAATATAATATTAGTGTAAACTCCGATTACTTGGATTCGATCTAACCCAGTATGCATCTCTTCCCCCCTCCTATTTATTTTCCTCCATAAAATGAACATATATGTAAAAGAGTTTGAGTGACATTTATTGAAGATAAAACGGTAAAAAATCGTTTGAGGTGGTACAAAGAAAGTCATTGGATATGCTAGTGAAGAGAGTAGATCGAATAAGTATGGAGTCCTATGAAAAGATATAGAGGAAAACTAAAAAAAAAAAGCACTCAATTAATTAAGTTATTGAAGACGACGTTTTAGTTAATAACCTATCTAAATATTTGATTGCTAATAGAGCATAATGGCACCGTTGATCCATAGCCAACCCCATTAATTAGTAGGATAACGGTTGTCATTGTTGTAGGAGTAGATCTATTATATTGTTTATTAGATCAAGCGAAAAAAGAAAACTTGAAAAAAAAAACGACTTTTTCTTAGCAATAATTAGTAGAAAATGAAGAAGCCATTGCATCTATACCTTGGAGTTCTTCTGAGAGTTAGATATTTAATAGGGGTATCATCTTCAGGACGACAGAATATTAAATTCTTGACCTAATCAATAATGAAACAATATATAATCATAAACCTGTAGTTTGCGAGTATTAAATACTATAAGAATTACATGAAAATTATTTACCGGTATTTACTGAACAACTTGAATTTTTGTGAAGTAAATTATATATATAAACATAAACCAGTAATTTCTTGAGCATGATCCTTTTGGACTACATGACATCGAAATTATTGTACTAATTCTATAAAATAATTTGGAAGATATGCGAAATAAAATGTAATTAATTATATGGTAACTTTTTCTTGGACAAATTAATTGCTTGGTAACTTACCAAAATAAGACCAATAATATTTGTTGGATCCCCTGAATAGACTGGCACTCGACTATGACCTTTGCTCATTATCAAGCCCATCGTATACCTATAGAAAATAAAATGAGTATACAGTTAATCGATAACTGTTTTTATTTTATTTTACATTGATTAAGCAAAAACATATGATGATGGAAGTTTTCGGATGTTGTACAGTTTAAGAATGATATACATGTAAGATGTGAAACTTATAAAAAGGATGATAAAATTGGAGACAGCTATAACTTTTGTTGAGGTTATACTAAACTCTCATTTTCTTTTTATAGTCAATATATAACTAAGCTTATTCTAGCTTCGTATCTATTTGTACTAACTAAAAATTTCCTATGAAATAAAGATTCAATTACACAGTTTTTTCTTAAATTTTGTCAAAACCACAGGCATTATTCCTTTTATTGTCAAAATATCGACACAATAAATTCCCTCTAGTTATGCATGTGTGATAGATGAATGGGTAATTTATAGAACTAAAGGCTGTGTAATTTATTTTATATTTCCATAAGGAGCTTTGGGTAAATTTCAAAAATAAAACACATGCTTGTGTGATTAATTTGAGAAAAATCAATAAAAATCTTTGTAATTATTACGTTTTAAAATAAATTTTTAGTATAAATAAGTTTTACGGAAGTTTAACAATAGTCAAGAAAAAAAAAAATCATATATTGAATTTTATTAGCCAAATTTAGAGGATTATATTCACGAGCAAATCAATAATTTGATACACACATCACATGTTTATTATTTTAGCATAAATTATTTTTAGATTTCATCTTCGTAAGAAATTGGTCACATACATGTCAAGTTTGGAGTCTATATCAAGAGAAAATGTTTCACTTATTGGAGTCATTGCATCTTTGGCTGTCTTTAGTGTCAGGTCCAAGGCTCCACCGATTATTGAAGTTTCGTAGTGAGACAATTCTCCACCTTTCCCTGCCTGACAAATCAGACTCAACATAATAAACCCTAAGGCAATGGGTAATTTCCACGTTATGATAAAGATTGGACTCGTTACTGAACAGCTAAAATAGTAGTTAGGGTTAGTGGTCTAATGAGTTATATTTATGTCATGTTTTCCTTGTGTGTTTTGACTGTTTTGAATGATGAATTTGAGCTTAATTAATTGTATTTTATTTGATAAAATGTGTTAGAATTCATTCACATAGGGAAATAAAGGATAGATTCTGTAAATTGTTACATTCACCTTTTTATCCTGCACATGTGCATAAGAAAAGGCTACTTTATGGTTTACTGTGAAAGTGCATAATGATACAACATATGGTATCCCTACTTTTGTGCTAGCAATTTGATGCAACCACCATGCTATAGAATCGTAAGTGATGTGAAGTTATGCGCTACGTTACACTGACCTTTCCTCGAGGGTTTTTTAAGAATTTAATATAGGTCATTAAGACGGACGTTTAGACGGCGGTTGAATTATGAAGACTGAAATAGAAGATGCGGAGAATCGAAGAGAAGATTCGAAGAATCCCATATACTCAAAAGAGGATCAATCATCCGAATCTAGGGATTTGAACCTAACAGATTTGGAAGGCCCAGCTGACCAAACGTACAGCGCGAAAGGACTTCACTATAAGAGGAAAGCGCGGCTAAACCTAAAGAGTCGTTGAAGTCGTGAGAGTCAGTACAATTCCAATTCGACTGGACTCACACCGAAAGAACGGAGAATCATTGAGAAAGAGAGATGCAGAAGAGACACGATTCTTCCTTGAAGTTAGACAGACTATAGAAGATATAAAGACGTCGTGTGACAGGACGTTCCCTACGCCGTCGATCACTTAGACGAGATTTTCTGTTTCATTTTTATTTTGTTATTTTAATCTTTCCATGGGCTATTCTAAGTTACTCTGTTTCGTGTTTCCCTCATCATTCATGAACTAAATTTCCATTGGTTGAGTGAGGATAGATTTCTAAGTAGTAGAATGAACTCAGTTTACTAAGCTTTTAATTTAATATATTCAGTTTGTTTAATAGTGATTTAATATCTTGTCTTTTAGCGGCCGCTAAGGGGCTAAATCAGTAGCCTCGGCTTACTAAAAGGGAGTCGGGGTTACACCTATGTTAGGCAGTGTTTGCTAGATGAGCTTATGCAGGGCTCGACCCAAATTGTAGGCTGCAGGAATGGGTCTACCTCACATGGCTAGAACACCTAGGTTACACTAACATTCTAAACTGGAAAAGCGCCATAGGAATATGGGAGAAGTAGAGCAACAAGTGTACTTACAGGATGCAGACGCTTCTGTATAGGTTAGTGATGGGTTAGCTAAATAACATCGCGAAAGGCATTTTACTATAGCATTGCGGAAGCTGTGCAGCAAAATGCTATAGCAATGCGTCACATGCAAACTGGGGGAACGATGTGACTTAGGATAAATCCAAACTCATCATATCTTTAAACTGATATCTTTCTACGACTTCCGATCACTTATTTACTTATTTGTCATTAGTAATACACAAACAAAAAAACCAACCAACTTTACTCTCATGTCACACAACTTTCACAAGAAACCAGCATCATCTTCAGTATCAATAGTCTCTGTGGGACGATAACTCTACTTACTCTTTATTACTTGTTTGACTGGTTTACTTGCCACAAGGAAATTGACCAACAAGTTTTTGGCGCCGTTGCTGGGGACAAAAGATACCTTTTATGATTGTAAGTTTCTTTCTGAATAGTTGGTTTCATCTTACTGTTGGGCACTCTCTTTATCTCTGATTTTTAGGTACCTTCTATAGTGTATGGGCAGTTCGCCCTCTACTATCTTGAGCTGTACGATCCTGAAATTGGACAAACATATAAAGAGAGAGACATAACGCAGAGTCGAAGGAGCCGTCTGAGTGACTCTGCACACATGGCGAAGGCACATGTTAATCAAGATCTAGATCAAGAGGAGCAGTGCCTACTCAATGGAGATCACCAGATCCTGCAACATCCACGACCACTGAATCATGACAATGTTGACCTAAATCAAGCCATCATGGAGTTTGGAATTCCTAATCTGAAGAGGCTCAACTCAGCAATCACTTTACCAAACATTACTACCGCCTAGTTTAAACTCAAAATTGTCATGTTCCAGATGCTAAAGGCGGTAGGGAAGTTTAGCGGACTCCCATCTAAAGACCCTCACCTTGATCTTAAAACTTATATAGAGGTCTATGATTCTTTCATCATCCCTGGAGTCACTGCTGACGCTCTTAGAATCAAACTATTCCCATTCTCACTTGGTGATAAAGCCATAACGTGGTTGACCACCCTACTAGCCCATTCAATTTCATCCTGGAATGATTTGGGTGGCAAATTCCTGTTGAAGTTCTTCCCACCAACAAAGAACGCCCAATTAAGAGAAGACATTACTAGTTTCCGACAAAGAGCTGGAGAGTCTACATATAAGGCTTGGGAACGCTTCATGGATTTGCTGAGAAAGTGTCTGTAGGACGGACTGGTAGAATGGGTGTAGCTGGAAACATTCTATAAAGGCCTAGATGCATAGACACGGTCAATGTTGATGCCTCGACTAATGGCTCCATACTAATGAAGTCTTACAACAAGGCATGAGAACTTCTAGAACAAATGGCTATGAATAGTCATCAATGGCTAGTAGATCGACTTCCTCCTTCCAAAACTGTAGTCGGAGTTCATGAACTTGATGCGATGATAGCCATTATTGCTCAAGTGTCTTCACTGACCAACATAATCAAGTCAATGAGTCTCCTGGCTAACACCTTATTAATGCCACCTGCTCAAGTAGCCTATGTGTACTGTGTAAGAGAGCATCCTAACTCTCAGTGCTTTGCTAACCCCGAATCTGTCAACTATGTGAACAATTACAATAGGGGCGGCAACACTTACAACCCATACTCCAATACATACAACCCAGGATGGCGGCAACACCCAAACTTCTTCTGAAATTCTCAAGGACAACAACCTACGGGCCCTTCCGCTGGCCCTTCGTACTCTGACAAATCATCAAACCCCCTGGGTTCAACCAGTAAGCAAGGCAGTAGGTATTGATTCAACCCCTCAATCTTCAATAGAAAGCCTACTCAGGGAGTATATGGCTAAGAACGACGCCATCATACAAAGCCATCAAGTGTCCCTTCGCAATCTCGAGAATCAAGTCAGACAACTTGTTACAGCACTCAATAATATACCATTAGGCTCTCTGCCTAGCGACAGTGAAGTCCCTAGGAACCATGGAAAAGAAAAATTTAAGGCCATCGAATTGAGAAGCGAAAAAAATGTAGAGCCAATAAAGGTCTCAAAAAGGCCTATTATGGACGCCGAACCAGTATCGAGCCAAACAAATAAGGGATGAGAAGCCACAGAGGATGTCGAAAAAACAGAGCAACACTCTACTGTGCTATAGCATAGTACTACTGGTGCTGATGTTACATCATTACCAATGCATGCTATGCTAGATGTTAGTATACCTGAGATGACAAGGAATGCTACAACATCGCCGGTACAACATACCACCAACCCAGGGCCATCATGAGTCTTGAAGCAGCCCTCGCCTTTCCCACAAAGCCTACAGAAACAGAGCCAAGAGAAGCAGTTTTGAAAATTCCTAGACATGCTCAAGAAGTTGCATATCAATATCCCTCTGGTCGAAGCTTTAGAGCAGATGTTGAGCTATGTGAAGTTTACGAAGGACATCTTGTCCAAGAAAAGGAGACTGGGTGAATTCGAAATAGTAGCCATGACTAAGGAAAGTAGTGCTTTACTGTTGAATAGACTGCCTCCAAAATTGAAGGATCTAGGCAGTTTCACAATACCTTGTGCCATTGGCCCCAATTATTGCGGTAAAGCATTGGCTCTAAATATTGTGGTAAAGCACTTTGTGATCTGGGAGCCAGCATTAACTTAATACCGATGTCTATATTCAAGAAACTAGTGGTTGGAGAAGCAAGACCTACTACGGAGACTCTGCAACTGGCAAACAGATCTACCATCCAACCAGAAGGCAAAAAAGAAGACGTGTTGGTATAGGTAGACAACTTTATCTTTCTTGTGGACTTCATTGTATTGGACTTTGAAGCTGATCGAGAAGTCCCAATTATTTTGTAAAGATCTTTCATGGCTACAGGCAGAACATTGATCAATGTGGAAAAAGACGAACTCACGATGCGAGTAAATGTAAACAAGGGACATTCTCAATTCTAAGAGCCTTATAGTACCCATAAGTAATAGAAGAGTGTTATGCTCTAATGTACTACCTACCCCCAACACTCTTCCAACAACCATAATTCAGGATAAACATACAACGTCCAATAAAGGTTGTTAGACTTCCTTGTGGAAATCACCGAATGAGGAAAAATTCAAAATCTGTTGTGACGGAAACGAGAGCACAGGGACTGCCATTACCCCGCTTCATTACCAGGATTAAAACTCATGGCAAAGTCAGGCTAAAGACCCTAAACCAAACGCTACTGGGAGGCAGCTCAGATTAGTTTAATTATGTTAATTTATTTTGACAGGATCATCAAAGGACACTAAGAAACCAGGCACGACCTCTCTAGTTGACAACATCCCATGCGGCCATAGACGTTGCATACCAAGCAATTTGCACACCAAGCATATACTGCTAAAGCACCGTGAGGACCTCACACTGAATCTGGTTAGTACTCATATCCCACTCCCTCTTCACACATGCACAGATACACAACACTAGTCTCCTGTCACCACACCCTACTCCTCAGGTTTTGTCACATATTAACTCAATGTGTGCGCCCTTTCACACCCAGGATTCTCCTCTACCTTACGCCCCCTCATTTTCTACCACCCACCCTTTCATTATGTCGCAGTTTTCTTTCCTAAGGTGCCAAACCCCTTTTAAACCCACCCCTACCCGGCTCCCACCCTTTCATCTACCCAGAACCCTAACACTTCTTTACTACCTGTGAACCTTCCAACTTCCATGTCGCTAATCAAGTAGACAGCGAGGCGTGGCCGCTCTCTCCCAGTGGTTTATGCTTGACCTCTCCGCCAGATTCCACCGCCTCATCTGTGTTTACCCCCTTCACCACCCATTCTTCTACTTTCGCCACCACACCCCCAGCTATACCCCCACCACCAGTGATGTTCCTCCTCCCGACCTGCCTTGATCCTCGTGCCCCCATGGTCGCTCCTGTCTTCACCTTCTTTTACCTTGTTCTTGTCCTCCCCTGCTGGCTAGCAGCAGGGTCTTTTTAGCTACCACAGCCTATGTAATATTTTACCTTTCCTTGGTTTTTGATCTCTTCTCCCTTATTTTTCCCTCTAATTGTTCGCTTTAATTGTTTATGTGTACTCTAACTAATCTTAATGGTGTTGTCATCATCTTGCTTATTTTCGCATTTGGGACATTGAAACATTTCAGTGTGGGGGAGGTTTTAGCCATATGTGTGTGTGGGATGATTTTGCCCTGAAAGCCCCATATTAGCTTTTTGAAATTCAGGCACATTTTGAACTTTTTAAACATATTTTGAGCATGATCAGACACCAAAAGAAGCAGAGCGAATATCTGCAGAATTGTGTAAAAAAAATTGTCTTAATGGACCTGAACTGTGTAGACTTGGGAAATTGACGGCACTGAGCTGTGCAATGTAGGGTAAAGTGATAGTGAGGGAGAATACAGAATTGAGCCACGTGGAAGGATTTTCAAGCTTTAAATTTCATATTCAATGAGCATGCTTGCTAGTTTTAAGAACTCTCTTTGGTTTGTCTTATTTCTCTAGTTTCTGCTATCTTGCATCTAAATATAGCTGCATAGGATGAAGGCATTCATTTTCACCCATAAATCCCATACACAAGCCACTGTATCATGATCTTATTGCTCCCCCTTTTGAGCCATACACACACACACTGATATAATAGGGAACAAATAGCCAATTTGATTGAAAAATTTGTTTTAAAATGTTGTAGAATACCACCCCATAAGTGCAAAAGTTGTGACAGAGTAGTGCCCTATGTTTATAAAAAAAACAATTTTAGTTTCAATACAAGGCAGCAACACAAAAGAGGGCCTGGTAAACGCAACATCATGTTTACTTGTGTTAAGAGTCTGTTTGGTGCCTTGCTATAGCATATTTTGTTTCATTCACCATCGCCACATACAACCAGCCACTCCTTACATTACAACCCAAGAAAGCCCTTTTGATGCAAGTATGTCCAGATGTTCGAAAGCAACCTTAGAACTTTGAAAAAGCCTATAGAACTTCTAGGCTGGCATGGCAGAGAGAAACAAGTCCCTTAATGTGAGAAAGTGATATACACTTTATCTGAGAATCTCTTGACGCTCCCTTGTTAAAGAAATGCCCTGCATAACGGTCCACCATTGATGGGCAATGGGATTGTTTATAGGATGGATTGAACTTAAGATAATGGTAGGATACATAGTTCCTAAGACAGGAGCAAAGCTGCGAGGTTATCTCTGCTCTATCATTTTATCTCTATTTTGACCAGGAGTACAGAAAGCTAAGTGTGGGAGAGTTTGATGAGTCATATTTATGCCATATTTTTGCTATGTGTTTTGACTGTTTTGAATGATGAATTTGAGCTTAATTGTATTTTATCTAATAAAATGTGGTAGAATTCATTCACATAAGGAAATAGAGGATAGATTCTGTAAAATGTTGCATTCACCTTTTTATTCTACACATGTGCATAAGAAAATGAATACTTTATGGTTTACTGTGAAAGTGCATAACAAAGCGGATATAATGCTACAGCATATCGTATCCTCACTTTTATGCTAGCAATTTGATGCGACCACCATGCTGTAGCATCGTAAGTAATGCGGAGTTATGCTCTACGTTACGCTGACCTTTCCTTGAGGGCTTTTTAGGAATTTAATATAGGTCGGACGTTTAGACGACAGTTGAATTAATGAAAACTAAAATAGAAGATGCGGAGAATTGAAGAGAAGATTTGACGAATCTCGCATAACCAAAAAATGATCAATCAACCAAATCTAGGGATTTTGACCTAACAGATTTGGAAGGTCCAGCTCATTGAACGTACGTCGTGAAAGGACCAAACTATAAGAGGAAAGCGCGGCTAAACCTAAAGAGTCATCGAAGTTGTGAGAGTCAGAGTTAGTACAATTCCAATTCGACTAGACTCAAACTTGAAGTTAAACGGATTGTAGAAGACGCAGAGACGTCGTGTGATAGGATGTTCCCTACGCCGTCGATCACTCCGACAAGCCTTTCTATTTTTTTTCTTATTTTAATCTTTGCATGGGTTGTTCTGCGTTACTCTATTTTGTGTTGCCCTCATCAGTCATGAACTAAATTTTCATTGGCTGAGTGAGGATGGATTTCTAAGTTGTAGAATGAACCCAGCTTGCTAAGCTTTTAATTCAATATATTCAGTTTGTTTAACAGTGATTTAATATCTTGATGGATTTCTAAGTTGTAGAATGAACCCAGTTTGCTAAGCTTTTAATTCAATATATTTAGTTTGTTTAACAGTGATTTAATATCTTGTACGTTAGCAGCCACTATGGGGCTAGATAAGTGGCATTGGCTTACTGAAGGGATTCGAGGTTAGACCTCTATTAGACAATGTTTGCTAGGCGAGCTTGTACAGGGCTCGACCTAAATTGTAGGCTACAAGAATGGGTCTACATCACATAGCCAGAACACCTAGGTTAAACTAACATTCTAAACTGGAAAATCGTCATAGGAATATGGGAGAAGTAGTGGTTAGTGGGCGAGCTTGTATAGGGCTCAACCTAAATTGTACTTACAGGATGTCGACGCTTTTGTATAGGTTAGTGGTGGGATAGCTAAATAATGTTGCAAAATACATTTTGTTGTAGCATTGTGGAAGCTGTGCACCAAAATGCAGTAATGCGTCACATGCAAACTGGGGGAATGATGCAACTTGGGATGAAATCCGAATTCAACCTATCTTTAAACAGATATCTGTCTACGACTTTCGATCACTTATTAACTTATTTGTCATTAGTAATAGATAAACAAACAAACAAACAAACCAACTTTACTCTCATGACACACAACTTTCATGAGAAACCAGCATCACCTTTGGTATCAACAGTCTCTATAGGACGAAAACTCTACTTACTCTTTATTACTTGTTCTACTAGTTCACTTGCCTCAAGGAAATCAACCAACATGGTCTATGTGGAGTTGAATCAGGGTAAGATTGTTTTATGTGCAAAGATCAAAATAAAATATATAATTCACATGTAAATATAGAACAAATTCATAAATCACACATAATCCTACCAAATAAAGTTACTAAAACACAAATTTAATGGACTAAATTTTTTTCTGATTCCTTTTTTTATTCAAAAAGATATTATTTTAGGCACAAAAATCGAAATAAAATACATAAAATCCAACCCAATGGACCTATCTAATCTGCCAAGTTACACCAAGTTAATTTCGAGTCAGCTAGGTTGATCTACTACTGAAGAAAATGAGACAGTAGTGCTTTTTTTTTAAAAAAAAATTAGTAGCAGTTTTCAAATGTTACCTCTATTAGTGCTACCATAATGTTGGTAGTGTTTTCTAAGTATTTTGTAGTAGTGATCCTGAATTGATTATTTCTTAGTTAAGTTGATTGACTAGGGGTCTGATCCACACAATACTATATAATTTATCTTACTCAATACTTTTTCATATGTATGCATACTTGCTGCAAGGAATAGGATGAGGCACACCATCTTTAACCTCAATATGCACATATTTTTTAGATAGGTATATCTTAAACTTCCTCCAACGTTCAGCACAATACAACTATATCTTCTTTTTCAATTTCTCACTTTCAAAAACATCGTATGTGAGCCGGATAGTGTCACAAATATGATCATTTATCTCTTGACCGACATTTTCCCACTCATCTATAAAGATGTCAGGCTTGTTGCGTGCTAGGAGGGCAACATAACTCCTATATTAGCTTGCATTAGGGCCGATAGGTTTCCAATATTTATCAAACTAAATCAGGATCTCTTACTCAGCATTCTGACTTAAGGCAATATCTCTAAATCGTGTGGCTCTTCTACCACCCCATAAAGACAAGTTATTAGGCTCACTTTGAGATATTCTAGGCTAGCTCTGATTCGCACTAGTAGCTAGCGTTCCTTGAAAAGGACTAGATTCGCTTTTGACCATATTCATTTTTGCAACCGGAAGTGAGGTTAATAGAGGTGGACGGAGAGACGAATGCTTGAGGGAATGTGAGAGTAAATGAGGATAGTGGTGGTGGGCGAGGAAGAGAGGTTTCAAAACAAGAAAAGAGAGGTTCAGAGAGAGCAATTTCAGTTTACGACACAAAGAAGAAAGGATACAATATGCAAGTTGTAATTTGGGGCTAATCTTTTAGACCTGTAATTCTCAATAACCAGTCTTAAAAGTTCCTTTATACCGGTTATTCATTACAACCGACCTTAAAAGTAATACATTTTTATTTTTTTCATGTCTTTTAGACCAATTATTATTAACAACCGGTCTTAAAAGTTTCATCCATTAGACTGGTTAGACATAACAACATGTCTTAAAAGTAATCAACATTTTATTTTTTAAATTTTCAACTTCTTAGACCGGTTTTTGGAAAACATGTCTAAATAATATCTTTTAGACTACATATTAAAGGAACTAGTCTCAAATTTTTTTATATATTTACAAGACTACCACCGATCATACTTTTTAGACTGTTTCCTCAATATCGGGTCTAAATGAGGTTGTCTTACTGGCCCTCGGAGCTTCGGTGCCGATGACCAGTGGCGGTAGCCGTCCCCAGACCTCTAGTAACCTTGTCGATGATGACGACTAGTGACTGGAGCCCCAACTGCATAATATATATATTTTTTGAATTTTTGAAGAAAAAGTTGTTAATATATATACTTGAGTTGTTAATAGCGATACTAAAGTTGTAAATGATGGCCTAATATATATATTGTCTTTTAATTTCTCAGGTTAAAGTTGTAAATATAGATACTTGAGTTGTTAAACCCGTTTACAACTCAAGTATTGCTATTAACAACTCAAGTATCTATATTGACAACTTTAGCCTAAACAATTCAAAAAAAAAAGCCGTCGGAGCTCTGATGAAACTTATTAGGAAATATTCAACAAAAACCTTGTTTACAACTTTAGTATCGCTATTAATACCTCAAGTATCAATATTGACAGTTGCCTAAGAAATTAAAAAAGAATATATATTAGGCGGTCATTTACAACTTTAACATTTCTATTAACAACTTAAGTATCTATATTGACAACTTTTGCTTGAGAATTCAAAAAAGAATATATTAGGCCACCAGACTAGCAAGGTCACTGGAGCTCAAATGAGGGCTGCCATAGCAACCGGTCATCGACATCATAGCTCTGGTAGCCGGCAAGGGGTTGAGGGTTTTTTATTAAAACAACTAGGGGTAATTAGGTAATTTCTCAAATTTTGCAACATTTCAAAATTCCAAATCAAACCCTTTAGAATTATTGGAATTCAACTTATTTGTCTTTTACATATTTTGATGTTATTTTTCTATCTTTTCCCCTTTTGTCAAAGCTTATTCTTTTTTTGTAAAACTGATTATTCATTTGTTTGGAAAAATTGACTTTCTATATTAGGCACATGATTGAATTATTTTGGTTTGTCAGTAGATAAATGGCAGAAGATAGTGCCTCTAGTACTGATAATCTAATTTTACCAACCAATGTGATCGAGAATGTGAGGATCTAAAGAGAGGAAAATCACATCATGAAGGGGCTTTGCGACATGAAAGAGGTTCACAAAGCAAGGTCTATGGGGAAAAGTTTGATGTGAAATGGAACCATAAAAGGAAAATTACTGTTACAACGTCATGCCGTTTGGTCTGAAGAACGCTGGGGCTACTTATCAAAGAATGATGAACAGGGTGTTCGAAGATCAGCTGGGGAAGAACGTGGAAGTATACGTTGATGATATCATTGTTAAGTCGGCAGAATCAGTATGCCATGTCGATGATTTGCAGCAAACATTTGATAAGCTGCGAGCGCACCGTATTTACTTAAATCCAGCTAAATGTGCATTCGGAGTCCCGGCTGGAAAATTCTTGGGTTTCTTGTTAACCAGTAGAGGAATTGAAGCAAACCCGGACAAGTGTCAAGCCGTGTTGGACATGAAAGCTCTGAGTAACAAGAAAGAAATACAGCAACTAATGAGATTAGCCGCTCTTACTAGGTTCCTACCTAAGTCAGCGGAGAATTATCTGCCCTTTTTTAAGTTGCTGAAAAAGGAAGCCCACGGTGGGTGGAATTCAGAATGCAAAGCGGCATTCGCGAAAATCAAACAATGTTTGGCTGCCCCGCCGGTATTGTCCAAACTGAAGCTAGGAGAAACTTGGTCTTGTACTTATCAGTGGGTGAAGCAGCGGTGAGTGTCGTGCTGGTCCAAGAAAGAGAAAAGGGCAAATTACCGGTTTACTTTGTAAGCCAAACCCTACAGGGTTCCGAGCTGAGATACCAGAAGTTGGAGAAGATTGCATTTGCTCTGCTCACCATGACAAGGCGACTCCGTCAATACTTTCACGGGCATCCAATCATATTTAGAACAAACTAGCCAATTCGGCAAGTGCTTCACAAACCAGATTTGGCTGGAAGAATGATAAGTTGGGCAATAGAATTGTCCGAATTTGACATCATTTACGAAGCTCGGCACACTGTTAAATCTTAGGCGCTGGCGAATTTCTTAGTGGAACTGACCCCATCCGATGTAGACAATAAGGGCAATGCTAAAACTTGGAAGGTGTTTGTTGATGGCTCATCAAACGCTAGGAGGAGCGGAGCTGGGATCATTGTGAAAAGCCCTGAAGGAGTTTCGATAGAACATTCCCTCTGTTTTGACTTCCAAACTTCTAATAATCAAGCCGAATATGAGGCTCTTATTGCCGTATTGTTTCAGGCTAAGGAGAATGGAGCTAAGAAAGTATGCGTCTTCACCAATTCCCAACTGGTAGCAGCCCAGATAGAAGGGACATATCAGGCTAAGGGCCTTCTGTTGATCAAGTATTTAGAGAAAGTAAAAGAAGTTATCGCGGACTTCGAGGAGGTGACCATGATGCATATCCCCAGAGGAACGAATACCAGGGCCGATATTTTGTCCAAGCTGGCGAGTACCAAGAGTCCCAGCAATCACCGAATGGTAATTTAGAAAAAAATTTCAGAGCCGAGTTACGTTATGGTCATCTCGGAATCTGGTGATTGGAGAAAGCCTATTATTGATTACTTAGAAAGAGGCTTTCTACCTGATGATTCAGCCGAAGTAAAGAAGTTGGAAAGGCAGGTAGTTGTTTATACGGTGGTTGATGATCAGTTATATCACAAAGGCTTGCATTCCCCAATGTTAAGGTGCCTCAATTCGGAAGAAGTTGAATATGTTTTGGCCGAGATCCATGAGGGGATTAACGAGCAACATATGGGTGCCAAAGCGTTGTCCAAAAAAGCTCTGAGGGTCGGATATTGTTGGCCTACAATGATGGCAGATTCCAAAGATCACGTACAGAAATGTGATAGTTGCCAGAAGCATTCCAGGATAATCTGGTCCCCTTCGATAGAATTAAAATCTATTTTGACACCTTGACGATTTTTTAAATGGGGCATGGATCTACTGGGACCATTTAAGGCGGCTCCGGGATAGCTTCAGTGGCTCATAGTAGCTGTCGATTATTTCACTAAATGGATAGAAGCGGAACTGGTGGCGACAATTACTTCAGCTTTTAGGTATATAAATTCCTTATAAGAAACATCATATCCCGGTTTGGAATCCCGGCAGAAATCGTCATGGACAATGAAACCCAGTTTATTGACAAGGGTTTCCGAGAAATGGTCTCCAACTTTCAAATTAAACAACACTTCGCCTCTGTGGAACATCCCAATCCAACGGGCAAGCTGCCAACAAAGTTATCGTAGACGGATTAAGAAAGCGGATGGAAGAGGCAAAGTCTGATTGGATGGAACAGCTGTATTATGTCTTGTGGGGACACCGAACCAGCGTTCAAACTTCAATAAGGGAAACACCTTTCAGGTTGACATATGGCCGTGAGTCAATGATCCCGATTGATATTGGCCACTCCTCGTGGAGGAGAATTAAAGCCTTGAATAAGGAAGAGGGGAATAGTGAAGCCTTGGCAATGGTGTTAGACCTGGTTGACGAGGTCCGAGTCACGGCATACTGCGGAGATATGGCCACAAAGCAACTCATTGCAGCAAGATACAATAAAAAGGTGAAACCTCGGCCATTTGAAAAAAGTGATCTGGTACTTCGTTGAGCCGATATAGGCAATAAAAATGCCAAAGAAGGGAAACTAGCACCAAACTGGGAAGGTCCTTATCGAGTTAAAGAAAACCTCGGGAAAGGAGCGTATATGTTAGAGACCCTGAATGGGAAGGTGATCAAGAGAACGTGGAATGCAGATAAGCTGTGGTTTTACTACAGCTAAGACCGAAATCCGCGAAAAGAAGGCTTGATCGTCAAGTATTATAAACTCCTTTTCAGGAATCATGTACAAGTGACTATGTCGCGAAGTTTGTTATAAATGAAGAACTTCTCGTTTGAGAATTCATTACACATTGCTCGAAGCACACCAGTATTTGTATATACGATGCAAAACCCGTTTGCAGGAAAAGCGAAGAGACAACGGTTAAAACGTGCTCCTTTTGGACGCGGTAAAGCTGACAAAGGTTAAAACGCGCTCCTTTGGGACACGGTAAAGCCGAGATAAAGGTTAAAATGTGCTCCTTTGGAACGCGGTAAAGCCGAGATAAAGGTTAAAACATGCTCCTTTTGGATGCAGTAAAGCCGAGATAAGGTTAAAACGTTCTCCTTTTGGACACGGTAAAGCCGAGATAACGGTTAAAACGTGCTCTCTTCGGGACACGGTAAAGCCGAAAATCCCTTGTGGTTATGATGCATCAAAGCTTGGGGTAACGAAGCGAACCGTCAAAATGACCCTGATCAAGTCGGAATGTTGATGGTTTGGTTGCGACACTAAACCTTAACATGTGACAGATGGCTCTTACTTCAGGTTAAGTCTGGCCAACCACACCGGAGCATATAGTTCATGGGTGGTCCCGGATGTGTATTTTGCACAATAAACTTCTGACTTTGGCCAAGTCTTTTAAAATTTTTTTGAAGGCGAATTCAAGTTCGTTTAATACAGTGAATGCGGTGCGAAGAGTATTCATGTTCAGCAAGCAAATGGCAGACATCCAAAATTCGCAGAAAGTAAGTATTCCATTCATTATAAATATTTCAATATAATATGTTTGGATTACATGAACAAAAGATAGGTTATTAACCTAGTAGAAGATTACAAAAGGGGGGGGGTTTAGCACCCCGAGATAATAATTTGAGACAACGTTGGAATCTCGGCCCTCAGCAGGATGGAGTCTTAGCGTCAGTTTCAGCCTCTTCACCTTCATCTTCGCCCTAACCCTTCTCTAGTTGACTTTCGGAGGCATCGCCAAAAGGAGGAAAGAGTGGGATTATGTTGCCATCCGTCACCCACAACATACAATCCATCCCGGATGTGTCAAATGTAATGCCGGAGTTCAAAAACTAGATTTTCTTTAAAGTGTTTTCAAAGGATTCCCCAACAGATTTCTTTATGGCCGCATCCTTTATATCAATAGCCTCACGGGCAGAATCCAGGGCGGCATAAAGGGCATTCATCTTGAAAATATATTCTTTTTTCTCCTATCGGGATTGCTTCAGGGTTTTCTTATCCCAGGCGCTCTCTTGCTGAAGCCGATCTAACTCCGAGTTAGTTTTCCTCACCACCTTCCTTTCCTTCTCCAGGTCATCTTTGATCTTCTGCAGCTCCTCTTCCATTTTGTCCCTCGCCACCTTCGCTTCTCATACTTGTGCCCGAGCGTCATCCTTAATAGTCGACACCAGCTCGTTAGATTTACGAATATGGTCCTGGGTTTCCAATTTGACCTTCTTTAGTTTGTTTTCTTTTCTAGCATATTTCACATTCAACGTGGATAAACCTTGAGCTAACCCGACACATTTCAGGGCATAGTGCTCTATATTAGACAGTTCCTGCAGCTCGGGCATGTCATATCTTACAGGTTCAAAGAAATGCTCTAGGAGCCCGATAGCATTGCTAAGCAGAACGGGTACCCCTTCTCTCCAGATGATACCATAAGGGAGTTCAGGGACTAGAAGTGGCGGAGGAAGACTTGCAGAAGGAGAGTCAGTAGGAATAGAGGTGGTAGGAGTCTCTGTGGGAGGAGTTTCGACGGGAAGGCTCGATGAAGTAGGAAGAGGAATCTCTGTCGTGGATGGAATGGTTTTCTTGGATGATGAGGACGGGATGGCTTTGCGGGTCTTAGACATTTTTGGAGACCTAGCCCTGCTAGTTTCATTGGCACCAGCTACCTTGGAATCTGGCATGGGTCGTTTTGAGACCGACTTTGTGATTCCGGGATTATCCAAGGCCGCAGCGAATTCTGGTCTTTTTCCCATTTTTGAATCTGCGAAACAAAAACAATTGATTAATTATTCGTTCAACAGAGATCAAGCATGCCATACAGCATAATAAAGAATGCACATACTCAATGCAAGTCGCTTCTTTGGCTGGGGTATTAGAACATAGTCCGCCGACTTCAATGGGCCATGTTCCGAGATTTGCTTTTTAAAAAAGGTTATTGTTACTTCTTCAACAGCAGAAAAAGAGTGGGAAGGAAAGTCGAACTCGGCAGAAGAAAGTTTATAGTGATCCATAGTCCAATAAAGGGGAAACCTTTCCTTTACTTCCCCGGACTCATAGGATTGGAGGAACCAGGGAAGTTGCTTGGGCTCGGCAACTACCTAGAAGTACGAGGATTTGAAGCCTTTCCATGATTTGGTAAAAGTTTTGAAGAGTTTGCGGTCGCAGACACTTTGGAGAGAGATCCAATCCTTTCTAGTGGGTACCTTGTCGTTGGCCTCTTTACTGGCATCTTTATTGGCATTTTGTTTGGCCTTTTTACTGCCTGCTTTATGGATAGAATAAAAGTGAAAGAAGACTGGAAGAGTGCAAGTTAAATCTTTCCATTTGCAAAAGTTCTCAAAAGCGATGGCAAAGGCCCAGCTGTTGGGATGAAGTTGTGAAGGAGCAAGGTGTAAATGATGTAAAAGTTGTAGTTGGAACTCGGTAAACGGAAAGCACATACCGAGACGAGATACACAATCTTTATAGAAATAAAAGAAATGGGGATCATCATTATGTTCTCGGCAGTTAGATACGGATTTGGTAAGGCGCAGCAGGTGAAAGACAAAGTCTTTCTTGTCACGAAGACCTATCTCGGCGATCTCTTCAGCGGTCATTGTGCTCCTGATACTTAGCACCTCGTGGACCCATGGGGTTGATAATTTGGAAGTATCCGAGGTTCCAGCAAAACTCGATTCCCTCATAGCGGATAACTCGGTGTGACAGGAAGGTGAACCCATTTAAACCTATAATAAAAAAGTATAAGTCAGAAACAGGAAGTATAACTCGATCAAAAGAGTAGCCATGAGAAAAATCAACAGGCATCTGGTCGGGATTATCCAGGTGGACAGGAGCCGAGATACATGTGGGAGTATGTTCATGACGGCAAGAGGCCAACATCCACTCGACTTTTGAGTTACGGCCACTATTGGCAAGTTCAATGCTCAAAAATAGGCATTCATCACATGGGTTAGGTTTATTTGCACGAGACCCAGGTCTATCTAGGAGTAGGTTTTCTAGTTGGGCAAGGGGAGAGATCGAGGACGGGGTAGGTGTGGTCGGATCTCGACTTGGAATCCTAGGGGGATTAGAATGGAATCCTGGGAAAGGGACATTAGAGTCTCGTTTATCTGATAATGATGATCGGGGATTCCTCCTACTCCTACTTCCACTGGGTTTATCAAGTACAACTTCTTGTTTCTCTTTCTCAGTAAGAGCTATAGACCAGAACCAATATTTCTTCCGAGAAGATAGTGTTTTCAACACTTCCCTATCTTCTTCGGGGATTGGATTACTGTACATATCCATGGGTGGAGGACTATTGTGATCCATAAAGACTCTAGAAAAAAGAAAAGGAATAGTAGAAGTTGAACTGGGATGGCTCAGAACCAAGGTGTCAGCTTTTGGCCTTCAGAAAGGAATCCCTTATATGGTCATCACCGCCACCCAGCACAAGCAAGTTCGAATGAAAATAAAAGGAGAGGGCATTATGCTTAAAATATCAAAGAGGCTACCCAGAAACCCTAGTGACGTACCCAAAAAACCAAGTGATGAGATGCGATGAAAAACAAAAGTGCAGAACAGCAGAAGACTAGATGAAGCAAGACAGACGTCAAGGAGGATAAGGAAGCAGAGGGAATACCTGATTCTATTGAAAAATGCAGAAAGTTGGAATTCACAAGCGACAATATGAAGAAGAAGAGTGCTTCGGAGCAAGAAGAGTTTCTCTAGCAAGAACAAAGTGAACGTCTAGCAAAAAGTATTGAAGAGAGGCGGAAAGCGTGAATTTATAAACATTTTGAATCTGAAGCGTCAAGGGCAGTAAGGATAATTCATGTTGAGGATCGAATTTCGAAAACCTAAAAAGCACAATGATGACCGTTATGAAACGACGTGAGCATTTAATGCGCACGGATTTCAACGACGGCGAAAGTAGCCTAGATATAGGAAAAGGCGATCTTACGCCATGATGTCAGCAACATAGGCAATGAGAATCTTTTCGTATACCTTTGATTTGTGATACCCCAGATTGGGGGCAACACATGCGGTGGAAACATATGAACCCAGCAATCTGGGTCAAATTTACAAAATAAATCCTGGCTATCATGAAAGCAAGAGAATTTTCACAGAGAATAACTCGGCATGCGTATCTCGGGGCAAGCATTGAATGAGTCGGTCAATCTCAGCAATTCTCCAAGGTCAAGTGAGTTAAAATTTATGAAGGATAGGGGAAGCAAGTTAGATACAAAGTTCTGATTAAGCAATTAATCAACCTCGGCAGATCAAAACCCTGAACTACCGAGCTTGGGGGCAACTGTTATGGACCCGTATTTTGGGCCCAGATATGATGCAGCCCAAGAAGGACACATTATGGCAGAAGCTATCTTATTAAATAGGTGAAACACTAATCACCTTATAGATAAGGCGTTAATCCCGACAGTACATGTAGTGGAGCAAAGATATGTAGTGGAGCAGGGATGCATCAGGTAGTGGAGCAGAGTGTTGCGGGCTTGGAGGCGCGTACAACACAAAGATTGAAACCCTAGAGGTAATCTCCATAAATAGGAGATTACCCACCAGGTGCACACATTCCATTCATATCCTTTTATGATTCAGTCTCACTGTGCACACACCCCACCCCCTTGGCTAATCCCCATTTTCGTGTAACACAGTGATCATCTAACTATTCTTTGGTGTCTTCCTTATAGACATCATAGAACAGTCATATTCTTTTCGGTATTAGCCTACATATATCCCGGAGAGTATTACAGATCCTATATAAATCATTCACTAACCCATTGTGGTTAGACATTTGTGTTCAAATAACAGAATAAAAAGCATGAGCAGATTCCTTTTGAAAGGGCGGCAAAGAGCAAGGACACTTCCTTTTTAGTGCCTTGTTGTCAAGGGTGAGTATATCACTTAATTTTGTTAAATTTATTTTTTTCCTAACAATTGCTAATTTTTCGTTTTGGCGCCTTACCCCATATGAATGGTCAACTATTCTCTCAAACGTTGTATGCATGACTCATCATTATTTGACAGTGCCTAACCGTTAAATATATATGGACAAAAATAACGGTCAAATATTTGAAAACTTGTAGTAGTATCATAATATAAAGCCAAACATATGTAATTGATGATGCATCTAACCTCATTTGCATGTAAATTTACTAAAGTCTTCAGTTCTACCCGTCCTAAAAGTGCAGTATGCCCTTTGCCAAGCAACCTATCCAGCACCTATTGTTGCCATCATTAAATATTAATGGAAAGTAGTTAACACATGATTTATTATGCGTGTAGAAATATTATTCTTCGTGCTAATATGTATAACATGATAACTTCCCCAGTTAATAGCTCGACATTTGTCAGCTAAAGCTAGCTAGGTCAGGTGGTGAGAATTATATGGAATGTGAGCGAAGATCCAGTGTTCAAACCTTAACTAATTTTAAAGTGAGAAGAACTACAAGAACATGTCCACAAACAATCAAGATCAATGTTACCTCTTTTTTATAAGACAAAACGTTTAGGTGAGTTGGATTCTAACGACTCACTTAGGTTAGGGCATACTTTCAAGCTCAAAGAATAGTTGAAGAGGTATTTACAGATAATCCACCAACTAAGTCCTCAAATCGGCAATGAGATTTTTATTTATAGTATAAGCCAACTCCTTACTGATTGGACCAACTTTTTTTGGGAAGATCAATGCCATCTTATTATTTAGTTAGAGAAAAACTAATATCACATGGAAACTAATAATGTTGACTAATAAAAATAAATTAATAAATCAAGTGCACTTATGATTATTAGTTTGTTGCATTTGACAGGGGGAAAAAAATATAAATCAATAATAAGGTTCACTTTACTTTAATTGAAATTCAGAAAAAATAGATTTAAAACTCTCATTATATCAAGAAAAAAAAATTACCTAAAGAATTAGCTTTTGACTTTTGAGTTACTTTTTTTAAAAAAAAAAAAAAGAAAGAAAGAAAGAAAGAAAGAAAGCAGAGTTACCTTACTAATTGGATATGCAATGGGAAAGAAAACCAGCAAAAGTGCTCTCACAAAAGGAGACAGCGTGGCACCAACACTTAATCCATATTGAGAACACAAGGCTTGAGGGATAATCTAAGATATCAAATTGTATAATAAAAATAATTAATAAATCTAGGAAGTAATGATTAATAATATCAATATAAGAGATAAAATCTACACACATTATTCATGAGCCATGGTATATATAGCTCATAAAATTATATCCAATGAACAAATAAAATGTGTTTAATTAGTTTACAAAACGAAAATTTACCTCAGTAACCACCCCTACAAGTGTGCATGCGAAAATAGTAGCAAGCCACCTAGGAAACATTTTCTCCATCAAAATAGACACCGCCTTCATAAATAACACAATTTTCAATTCATCAGAAACAACAACAAAGGTTTCATCCTTACTTCACTACTACAAAATCATACATATATAACATTAAATAAATAACAGTTACAGCGAATAAGTGTCATGTATGTTGAGATGGAGTTCACGCAATATTATATAACACTAATAATTATAGGTTCAATAATATACACACCATTATGTATTAAGAGGCAGAATTTATGAAAAAAAACAAAAGCATAATAGCTGTAATTACTAACCGTCATGTAGTGACTGACAAAGTGATGGTTCTTATGGGGAAAAAAAAAAAACCATTATGTAACACTTCGAAATGATTTGTCTTCATACTTTATATCAGTGAAAACAAAAAAAACGTAACAGTTATAACAATCAACCCTAATGTATGAATAAAAAAACTTATGTTTCTTAAGAAACAATTATCATGTGACACTTTCAAATAATTTGTCTTCTCCAACTTTAAACTCTAAAACACCTTTTCATAACCCTTGCGTTCAATCTGACACCAAGTACTAGTTCTCCTAAGTCAAAACCCATCGTAACTTCATTTGAAGAACACCTCAACTCTCTACTTAAATTGACCTATTCCTTTTTCTTCTTATTATTTTTCAACATCAGCCTTGTCCATCTCTCCTTCATCATGTTCAGATGCTAGAGAGCTCTTTCCATTCTCCCTCCTCCTTTTCTACAAGCTCCTCCTCCTCCTCACCCTACTCCTCCACAAGATCCAGCTCATCCTCCACCACAAGCTCCTCCTCCTCCACCACCTCCTCTTCTTCCTCATTCTCAAATGGAGGCTCTGTTACATATGTTGGCCAACCTTGACCCCTTTACAAGGCATCTCGCTACATAAACCATCTGCGCTAGGTATCTTTGGCGTCCTAAATTAGATTTAGGACACCAAAAATATTGGTTTTGAAATATTTTTAGTGTCAGGTTCACTTTTGACATCCTAAATTTTAATTAGGACGCCAAAATTTATTGCTTTTGGCATCCTAAAACTATTTTAGGACGCCAAAAGTAGGCACTTTTGGCGTCCTTTTCCAAAATTAGTACGCCAAAAGTCTCCAAATAATTACAAAATTACCACTGCCTTCACATTTTACTTCCTTTCTAAAAAAAAGGATATCTTTTAACGAAGTAATATCCATTTTTTGTACTAATACTACTTCAAGGAGAGGCGGACATTAAATGTTTGCTAGATAGCCCTAAACACCATAAAGTTGCAACGAGCCGTATGTACAACTGTTCAGAGGATAGCAATATTCATAACTTGCCTATGGCTCCTGAGCATGTGAAGGTAGAGCTCAAGACCTACATGGACCCCACTATGATCTCCTTTTGCCCTTTAAAGATGTTAAAAAAAAACACACACAATGAGAGAGGTAGTGCGTAGCTTTGTTGCTTGGCTTGGCTGTCTAATTCGACTATCCAAGAAGCGAAAGAAGCCCACCCCTCAGTCCAAGGAGAGGAAGCATTCCACACTTAATGATCAATCCAGGCACAAGTCATACCCATAGCAGAAGCCTGTTGATCAATATGGTTTGAAGAGACTCAAGGAATTTGCTAATATGTTCTTCTACGTTGGGATAAATTAAAAGTATCCAATGATTATCTTTGAGCTAGATGTCTTCAACTAAGTAGGGCAAGTGGAATGTGTGAGCCTGACATTGTTAGTTAGGTCTTGAATAAGGAGATGGCAAGCAGAAACTCTGTCAACTTCTTTATCAGGTATTTCTCTAGCCATGCTTTTCATTTCTTTAGAGTGCCATGGAAACCATCAGGGAGCAACAATTGTGGGTACTGTTTGATGCGGTACATGAAAAATATAATCACGCACAATTCGATGGAATTGATCATGTAAAAGTATATATATGCTCATTCAGATATATATATTCGATTAGCTATATATTATAATATCTAACTTGATCTATTGTTTCCTTTTGTGCACAGTTTGAGGATATATACTGTGGGATGTATAGCCCATCACAAATGGAAGAAGTAGCCGAAGAGTTGGCAACAATAATTCAACTTCAGTGGGGCACGCATAATTGAATATATATATAGTTTTAAACTATTGGTTTTAATGTATATATTTACATGAATGAATGTAAATATGTTCTGACTTATTGTATACATAAATAATGACTATAAATATAAATACAAGTTTGTGTACTATTTCATTATGTATAAATGTATATGCAAAGAGATATCAAAAGCAGAAGCCCCCATTTTTTTTGAAAAAAAAAAAAAATTTAACTTCGATACATTACGGTTATTACTTAACAACCGTTTTGTATGTAAACAGATACATAATGGTTTTAACATAACAAGTATAATGTATTTAAAAACTACACTGCTATTACTTAACAACCGTTATATATGTCAACTATAGATAACAATTATTTAAATAAAGCCATTAATTACTATAAATACATAACGGGTTTTGTAAAAGAACTGTTATTTATCATACTTAATATATAACGATTGTTTAATTGAGGACATTATATACCCATCATTTATTATTCCAGCATTACAGCATTACGCACATTATAGCCTCAAAAAGCCTCCATACATAACAAGTTTTCTATTAGAACCGTTATATATTATTGAATACATCATAGTTTAGAACCATTATGTATATACGCTGAGAATATATAAAGCCACTTTACATAACAGTTTGGAACCATAATGTATGGTTGAAAATAACTGTGATTAAAGCCTCTTTTTTGTAGTAGTAGTAGTTCTTATTCAATAGATAGACATATATAATAATAAACGTTTCTCATTTTTCTAAAAAAATTAATAAATTTTTATTTAAAAGGTTTAAATTAGATAAGTGCCTTGGATATATCGAAGGATTTATAAGAAATTTATGTACCTTCTACAAATGCTAAAATAAAAATCCCTTTGATATCCTAAAAATCATATATGCATGTGCAAGGACAGTCTACAGATGACGATTGAGTGAGAGCAATTTGTTTTCTGAAAAATTGTTACTCATAAGTTTGATGTAAAAAACATTAAATACATATAGCTACCGATATATATATATATATATATATATATAATTATATATATAGCTCCTCCACATTTTATATAATACTAACATGTTTCAAACAAATTAATATTTATAAGTTTGGCTTGTAAGGGATACAACTCAACTTCTAAATATGAAATTTTGTTTTGTAAATATTAATTTGTAAACTTGACCTGTCAATATTAAATTATTGGTATCTATTAGTACTGCATGAAATTTAGGGCCTATTCATATTTATTTTTTAAAACCAGAGATTTAAAAGTATTTTTCTCATTATAATTTTTTTTTATATAGAAAATTTGAGTAATGCATTTAATTTGATGTTGTTTACTTTAGTCTTTTTTTTTTGCCATTGATTTTAGTCATCTAATTATAGTTCAAGGTTAGCAAATGGTTCATTGAGGATGATGGAGTAAAGTTGAAAGGCAAAATTAGAATGAAGGACCTAGAGGAAAAGATATTTATGGAGAAGGAGTATAAAAATTTTAATTGTTTAGAAGGATCAAAAATACTTTTAATTGTTTAGAAGAATAAAAAATACAAATATAAAATTAAGAGTACTAAAATGCCCCTAACAAAATCTTCTACAATCCCTCCTATATTCTCTTCCCCATTCTATTTTTAAAACTAATACAAAATTTTAAGTTTCATTAAATTAAGAAATAGTTTTCTCAATTTTCATTTTCACAACTTGAATATATATCTATAAAAAAAAAAGTATACATTTTTCAATTTGTAAAAATTATAATTTTTTTAAAATAAAAAAAATTAATTAAAATGGAATTATAAAATTTTAATAAAAGTTAAGGTCTTTTATAATTTATCATATATCTTAAACCAAGAAAGGTTGTATGATTTATTTTTGTTTTAGAAGCAATTTATGTGGGTTATGAAATTCATGTAATGTTAATAAAATTTAAAAAGTGTTTAATTGATATCATTGTTGATAATATAAATCGGGCAACTTTGGTGAAAAATAAAAATTAAGAAAAATATGAGTTTAACAGTTGTTAATTAAATAATATATTGAAAATAAAAACAAGATATAATATATCATGATGGGCGTTTTAGTTTTAATTTTAGTTATTTTTTAATTATGAATACAGGAGATAATACATGAGGTTTGATTATGGGCAATATAGTAATTTAAAATTTATATTATGATGTTCGGTCCTTCTAAGTAATTACAATTTTTTTATCCTTTATAATAAATATTATTTTCTTTAGGTCCTTTATTTTAATTTTCCTAAGTTAAAATGAATAATAAAAATAACATAATTAATCAACTTCAAATTAGAGAAACATTCTAAACCTAATTTAAATTATATTTTAATCACTCTCTTTGTCTCTTATTCTGGCTTCAAATGTGTAAAGTAGGGTTGATCATGGATCAGACCGGATCGGGTTTGACCTCAACCCAAGGTCTGATCCTGATAGGACCTTAGGCTGGACAAGACAACCTGAGGCCCAGTCTGGTCCAGCACCATCCCAAACTCAAGCTAGATCATACCGATTCAGTGAACTGTCTAGACCAGTCCAGAACCTATTTGATTTTTTTCCCCAGAAATTGTTTCCACAAAAACCACCTAGCTAATTTGGAAATGAACGACAACCCAAAGCTCGAAGGAAGCTGAAAAATCTAGAAAGCAAGAAAGCAAACTAAAAAATTCAGAAAGCTAGAAAGCAAACTGAAAAATCGAAGGAAAACACTAGAAATTAAAGACCAAGCTCAAAGACCCAAAGCTTCGTCTCTCTGATGATGAACGACAAAAACACCCTTGACCAATTACCAGTGGCGAACGACGCCCAAAAGTGAAGAATGACCTCAAAGCTTTGACCTTGCAAACAAAATGGAGAGCCATAAGATTAGGGATCAAGCATAGCACCTAAAACTTGTAAAAAGGGAGAAGAGGGAGAGATAATCATCCGTTGAAGAGGAAGCCAGCGATGAAGCAATTGGAAGTGAAGAATGAAGCAAAAGCTTTGACATTTCAAGGAAAATCAGCAAGTGCGAGGGCATAGATAGCGGATCTTGAGGGTCTTGAGGAGTGAGTCTGAGCTTTTGCCAAAATCGCTTTGCTTGAGGGGTTTCACTGAGATGCAGAGCACTAAGGCTCTGTTTGGGAGTTTTGAAGGAAGGGAAAGGAAAGGGATGGAAGGAGAATGGAGGGGAAGGGATGGAAGGGAAATGGAGGATATTTCCCCCGCTTGTTTGAGAGTTAAAAAAATAGTAAGGAAGGAAGATGGAGGATTAATGAGTTATTTTTACTATTTTGTCCTTTTCTTTAATAATTAATATAATTATTATACTTTACAAATAAATTTAAATTTTCTAAAAAAATTATTTATGTGGTGGTGGCGGCGGTGGTGGCACTACTACAAAAATTTGATATTACTACCCTAAAAAATGACCTAAATAAGAAATAGGTAGTAAAAAATGATAATTATGAGAAAAATGAGTATGCAACGTCCTGAATTATTATATAGGTCTTCTAAAATTGATTTTAGGCGTTCTAAGTTTTTTCAGGACGCTTTAACTGCTTCCCGCCATGAGAAATATAAGAATTTTGTTTGGCGCCATGGTATTTTTTTTTTTTTGGAATAAAATTAATTTTTGGCGTCTTGATATTGTTTCAAGACGTCTAAAATCTGCCAAATATTTTGGCGCCAGAGGGAAATATGGGAGAATTTTTTGATTGCGCCATGATATTAAATTTGGCGTTTAAAATTGGCGACCTAATTTAACATCAGGTCGCCAATTTTCCAAAATTGGCGACCTGATGTTAAATCAAGTCGCAACTTCTCCAAAATTGGCGACCTGAATTTTAAATCAGGTCGCCAATTTTCATTTAAAAACCTAAATGTAAACTATCCACGCACACCAAAACCTTCGTTCGTCATTTCCCTCTCGCGGCCGCCCGTCTCCGTCGCTTGGCTTCGTCTCTGTCTCCAACTCCGAGATTCAATCGGCGGTACCAGTTCCATCGGCGCCAAGATCTTCGGTGCGACTCTCTCCCCTCGTCTCCAGCTCTCGGGTCTTTGCTACTCTCTCGTCTGTCTCATCTCTAGCCCTCAGCCACTCTCATCTCCGGCTTTCAGGTTTCTTCTTCTTCTCTCTTATGCCTATTTGTTTGCTGCTATGTTGATTCTTGCACTATCGGGTAAAAGTTTTGCATTATCTGTTGCTATATTGTTCAGGCGTTTACTGTATATTTTTGTTTATATATATTAATGTTCTCACCGGTAAGGTATGTAGTTCAAGTTCGACTCCTTCTGGCAATAAGGTCGGAGGGGTTTCATAATTTGCATAGGGTATGGTGTGTGGCATAACAAGATCACAGAAACTCAAAGATTCCTATTAGATTCACATAACAAAAAAATTAGTTTAGTTTGTATATATGCACATGTTTGATTTCCAGTTTCTAGAACAATTTTTTATAAAACAAGAACAAACAAAATATAACTATGACCTATATGTCTTGGGATTGAAACTAAATGGTATAGAGCTAAATTTTGATTCTAGCATTTTCTTTTTAGTACATATGAGGGTGAGGCCAGATTAAAAAGAAACTAGACTAGTTGGGGAAAAATCTCATACAATCTTAGGTATCAAAGCTAAAGTTTGCTGCTAAAGTTTTCTTCTTGGTACATAAGAGGGTGAGACCTAGATTTAAAAGAAACTAGACTAGTTGGGGATAAATGGCATACAATCATTGTTGCATATATAAAGATTTAGTAAATATGAGGGCAAGGCCGAGGCCGAGGCCAGATTAAAAAGAAACTAGACTAGTTCGGGATAAATCCCATACAATCTTATATACACATATATAAACATTTATATACTTGATGAGGCTGATAAAATTGAAAGATATGTTGATGATGAGTGGCTTCCCATAAAAACAGAGGGAAATAATCCAGAACTATTGGAGGCTGAAAGATGAAGTGGCTGCGGCACTATAGTTTGTGATTCTAATTATTTATAAATACTTTCTTGTGTTTTTTAATTAGTTTTCTGGGGGAAAGAATTCGTGTAAATAATTATTAGCCTTCCTTTGTTGTTTTGTTCTTGTTGTTCTTGTTCTTGGCTTATAGCGTTCTTGTTTTGTTCTTGGCATATATAATTAGTACAAGTGGCTTTCTTAATTTTGAATTTGTTTATTTGATGGGTCGACTTATTTCGTTACGTTGCATTTGAATTCGTGGTCCACTTTCCATAATATTGGGATTCCCAATTGTATGAGGGTGCTCAAGAATTCTATGGAAAGTTATTCAAGTGCTTTACACGGAGTCATTTCCTCATTTAAATTTATATAAGGATCTCAAGAATTCTATTGAAAGCTATTCAAGTCCTTTACACTTAGTTCCATATATGAAGAGGCTTGTTAGTTGACTGTTGAAATTGTCGTTCTTGAAATTGTTATGAACTTGACTGTTGTTGGAAATGTCGTAGGTGGTAATAAAATGGGTCATAGTTGGATGAATGCGTTGAGAACTAGTGAAGAATATGAGAATGGGGTGGAAGAGTTTATTGAATTTGCTAGAAGGAATGTGGCTACAAAAAATGGGATGTATTATTGTCCATGTGTTAATTGTTTAAATGGGAGTCGAAGGGTTATTGCTTGATATAAGGGATCACCTACTTTGTGATGGAATACACCTTCGATACACAACGTGGATATGGCATGGTAAGGAAGTAAGTAAAGGCGTCCACGAAAATGAAGTTGAGGTAGATGATGATGATGGAATGGAGAAAATGATTAATGATGTTGAGGAAGAATCGTTTGCACAATCGGGTGAATATGAAAGCGTGTGGAGTGATGCAGAGACACCTTTGTTCCCTGGGTGTACTAAGTATACACGGTTGACTGCGACCTTACATTTGGTCAACTTAAAGGCAACTTGTGGGTGGACCGATAGCAGTTTCACGTCGCTGCTTGAATTGTTGTGTGATATGTTGATAGATCATAATGTACTTCCAAATCGTATGTATGAGGCCAAGAAAATCTTGTCTACGATGGGTATGGAGTATAAAAAGATACACGGTTGCCCTAATGACCGCATATTGTACGTAAACGAGTACGAAGGCCTCGTAATTGTCCAAAGTGTAAAACTTCACGATACAAAGTGAAGAAAGTTATTGTTTCGGAGAGCGAGACAACAAAAAGGCAACCTTTGAAGGCATTGTGGTATCTTCCAATAATTCCACGGTTTAAGCGTCGTTTACTAGTGAAGCAACGACGAAGAAGTTGAGATGGCATTCGATGAGAGAATATCGATGGAAAATATCTTCGGCACCCGGTTGACTCTCCGCAATGGAAGAAAATAGACGAAATGTTCCCTCAATTTGGCAGTGAGCCAAGAAACCTTCGGCTGGGGCTTTGTACAGATGGCTTCAATCCGTATCAAACTCTTAGCAGTACCCATAGTGCATGGCCGGTTCTCCTTGTAATATACAACTTACCTCCCTGGCTATGTATGAAACGCAAGTATGTGATGCTTTCTATGATGATTTCTGGACCAAAACAACCCGGAACAATATCGATGTGTACTTGGCGCCTTTGGTTGAGGATTTGAAGAAGTTGTGGGAGGAAGGTGTAGATGTGTTTGATGCATATAAGAAGGAGCACTTCAAGTTGCGTGCAATGATTTTTACCACGATAAACGATTTTCCTGCATACGAAAATTTGTCAGGGTACAGTGTGAAGGGGCATAAAGCATGTCCAATATGTGAAGCAGACACAAACTTCCATCAACTAAAGCACGGGAAAAAACGGTCTACCTCGGTCACAGGAGGTTTCTTCAACGGTTACACCCATATCGTAAGTTAAGAAAGCGTTTTAACGGCTTACCGGAGCATAGAACGGCTCCAAAGGCATTAACCGGAGAGGAAGTTTATAGTCGGGTGAAAGATATCAATGTCATATTGGGTAAGCAGCAAAGGATTGCGGGTGAGAAGAATATATGGAAGAAGCGATCAATTTTCTTTGATCTTCCATATTGGCGTAGTCTTGATGTGAGACACAGTCTTGATGTGATGCATGTGGAGAAAAACGTTTGCGATAGCCTTATCAGTACTCTTTTGCACATACCAGGGAAGACTAAGGATGGAATTAATGCGAGACTAGACCTGGTTTATATGGGAATAAGAGAACGGTTACATCCACGAGTAATGGAAGATGGTAAGAGGGCATACATGGAGCCAAAGAACTCATACACTATCAAAAGCGGAGAAGAAAAGTTTGTGTGGGTGTCTATATGACATTAAGGTGCCACAAGGATATTCTTCTAATTTGAGAAGGTGTGTTTCAATGGACGATTTGAAGTTAGTGGGAATGAAGTCCCATGATTATCATGTGTTGATGCAACAACTATTACCAATAGCTATTAGAGGCATTATGAAAGATGAAGTGTGATCCACTATAACAAGATTGAGTATTTTCTTTAATGCTAGCTGTAACAAAGTTATTGACATTGAAAAGTTGGATGAATTGGAAAATGAGGGTTATATTATTTTGTCCCAAGCATTTTCCTCCCGTTTTTTTTTTTGATATAATGGTGTACTTGATAGTGCACTTGGTAAGGGAGGTAAGGCTCTGCGGTCCAGTTTACCTAAGGTGGATGTACCCTTTCGAGTGATACATGAAGATCTTAAAAGGGTATTCAAAAAATCCTTATCGGCCGGAAGCCTCAATAGTTGAGAGATATGTAGTTGAAGAGGCTATGGAGTTCTGCAAAGATTATCTATCAGGGGCGACGATACAATCTCAGCATGACGAGGGGATAAGCGAGGGAACTTGAGGCATCAAACTGAAGAATATGCCTCGTGAAGCCGTGTTGCAAGCACACCTGTACATCTTGTATAATATGGAAGAAGTTCAACCATACATTGATAAACACAGAAAGAGTTTGAAGGATATGAATCCAAGGAAGAATAGCATGCAGATAGCTAATGAGCAAAAGAAGACATTCATAAAGTGGTTCCAGGAGACGGTATTGCACAAGACCGGTGTGTCGGATACAATCGAGTGGTTAGCACAGGGGCCTTCTTTTCGTGTCATCACTTGGTGCGGTTATGATATAAACGGATATTCGTTCTACACAAAAGACCAAGATGACGAAGTTACAGTGCAAAATAGTGGGGTGATGGTTGAAGTTGAATCCATGCACTTTTCGATTTCGAAAGACAAGAACCCGGTGTTAGCATCAATGGCCTATTATGGAGTCATTGAAGAAATATGGGAGATAAGCTACAGCAAGTTCAAAGTTGCTTTATTGAAATGTAAGTGGGTTAGCAACAATCTTTGTTGTAATAGATCCTAAATTTGGATTTGTCTCGTTGATCTTCAAAGACTTGGTCATAGAGACGAGCCATTCATTTTAGCAAGTCGGGCGAAACAAGTGTTTTATGTAACAGACCCTGCAAATAAAAAAATGTTCATCGTACTTCAAAGTAAAAAACAGAAGTACGGTGAAGAATCCTTGAACCTTGACGATACACTCCCTTTCACAACAAATCCACCTACAACACGTGAAGTAGAATTGGATGATGATGAAGAATATGCTGCAAGAAAGGATCATTGTGAAGGAATATGGGAAACCATGTAAAGTAAGATCTTCGTTATGAAATATTACTATGTTATTTTTGTGGTCGTTTAACATGTTGGTTCATTTTATTAATTTGTTTATTATGTAATAACCTATCTAACATTATTGATTTGTCTTTGATGAACAGGAATATGTCCAGCTCTGACGAGTCATCGGGTGATAGGGTTGATGTACCCGTTGTGAGAAAGGGTAGAGGTAGCACACATATGGGTGCGCTAATTGCTCGTCGTGACAGTAAGAAAAAGAGGCTGCATGTGGAGTTCGATGCCAATATGAACCCGATTGGTAAAGAGGAAGACAGTTTCATTAGCTATTTAGGCTATATGGCTCCAAGCAAAGTTCGTATTGTTTACTCTAGTTGGAAGATGGTTCCGATAAAACGAAGGAGTTGATTTGGGCACAAATTCTGGTATCTCACTTTCGATATATCCGCATTTGTATCTTTAGTCTTATTGCTTGATTTCTTTCATATCTTATCTTTTACCTTGCAAAGCAAATGTTCGATGTCCCCAACAATAAGGCGATGAACAAGCATTGGATGGGCAAAGTTCGTCTCCGTTGGAAAGACTTTAAGAACAAGCTGACAAAAAAGTATATTAGAGGGTCAAAGAGGAACGAGGATCCCTGTCAGACCTACGATTTCATTTCTCCATAGGACTGGAGGGAGTTTGTGGCGTCACGGCAGAATCCTGAATTTATTGTAAAATTTATGTCATATCCTATCTTCTATTTGAATCTACTTGACATTGTAGGCTCAGTTTTATTTGTTTTCGTGTCACAGGAAAAAAGTCAAGTCAATAGAGAGAGGCAGGCGAAAAATAAATATCCGCACTGTATGTCTAGAGGTGGCTACAGAAAGCTTGAACCGAAGATGATGGAGGAAGAGTTACAGCGAATGAAGGAAGCTTCCCAATCCGATCCTTCCACTGCTATCTAGGCCCCTGAGCGTCCTCCTCATCACAAGAAATGGAAAGCTGCGAGAATGAAGGGTGACAAATACATCAATAAAGATGTTGCTGAGGTTGCCTCAAAGATTGTAAGTAGTTAAATTAGAAGTATTAAATAGCCTCGTTGTTTCATACTATAAGAGTTTAGTTATTATTTATGAAAAATCTTATGGTACATGATGAACTTGAGCGAAGAGAGCAGCCAAGGCTCATTCACGCTGGTACACGGTAGGACATTTTGTCGACGGCTATTGGGAAGCCGGATTACCTTGATCTTTGTTCGAGGGGAGACGAGGGAAGTTAGTGTCGCAAAATATTTCGGTGGCGTTCACGTTTGCATGACGGAGAGAGCCATGCGGAGCTTGAAGCCGAAGTCGAGCGTCCTCGTAAATGAGGTTATGGCACAACTACGGGGTGAAATGAAGGCTATGGTACAACAGAATACAAATACGGCATTGACAACCCACGAAGCCCCGACCGTCCACACAAGCAAGGAAAGTTTTCACCCTTCAGATGTACCTATTGGCGAACCTTCTCCCCTCCAGATGTACATATTGGCGAGCCTTCTCACACTCCACAGGGAGGTATACCTTGCACTCTATATTTGGATGACCCATACCGGCGTATTGTTGCCGATGGTCTTGTTTACCCAGAACAAGACAAACACCACAACAAGCAAATTTCAGAAGACCAACGTCGGGTGACTGTGAGTAGTGTGCGAGAGGGGGAAGAAGAGACAGCCATCCCGATGATGATGAGGAGGTTACACACTAGGCGCCGCCATCACATGGTTCATCCTCCGGCCGCATCATCTTATTGAGATGGGGACGACACCTCCAATGGTAGGAAATACATTACTGATTGATGATGAGTAGGTTCCCGATTGATTTACATTGCTAACCCACTCGTAATATGTTTTTTATGTTTTCATAGCATGAAGAAGCTGCAAGCTTATTTCCCTACTTAGCACAGCTGCGAGAGTTGTACAAGGACATCAACCTTATAAGCTTGCAGATGCCTCCGGGCATTGTCGGTGCAGAAAAGACATATCCGATAACAATGGACAAGAAAGATTTGAAAGAGTTTATGCATATGGATTGTTTAGATATACAGTTTCCTCAAGTTGCAATCCTGTAAGTTTTTTTAACCCTTTAATTATGTCAGTACTCTTTTTTTTTGTTTAATATATTCAATAACATTTATCATTTCATTTCATAGTGTCTGCCGTGAAATATGCGCCAACACAAAGCGAGCGGGTTCGTATGGATACTTATGTCCTGGATGCACGCTTCAGCTCGCAATAAGTTTCAATTCAAGTTATTTCATTGACACACTTGCTTTCGATGTGCCTTTATTCGTTTTAACAATTTGCTTTTGATTTATAGTGCCATCAACAACCAGGGAGCACCGAGTGCGGGTACTACGTTATGAGTTGGATGCAATCCATCGTTAGCAGTGGACGTATTCAAGGTTTTCAAAGTGTACGTAATCGCTCTGTGATCCTCAAATGATGATATTTTTGTAGTTGTACTTGAGTTGTTAATTATGTCATTCACTTCATTGGTTTATCTTATACCTTGTTTTCCAATTTACAGTTTTTGGGGACTGCGGATCCATACTCGCAGGATGAGATCGATTCGGTTCGGGACAAGTTGGCTAGACATCTTCTTCAATACATAGGCTAGTTAGTAGTGAGCATGATTAGTATGTTATTGTGTTAGTGATTCTTTGCTAGCTACTGTTGTTCGTTTGTATCTCGTTTGGTGTTATTGTGGGTATCTGTTCAAAATCTGCGACAATTGTGATCAACTATATTGGAACTATGAACCTTCTTGTGTTGCTTGGTTGGTTTTTCGCCTTATGCAAAACTTGGTAGATATCTTATTGTTGCTATCTCATTGTTAGTTTGTGTCTTTGCAAGTTTGGTGTTATTGTGGGTATATTATCGATTGGTGATGCAAAACTTGGTAGATAACTCATTGTTGCTATCTCATATATAGTTTGTGTCTTTTCAAGTTTGGTGTTATTGTGTTTGGTCATTTATAGTCTTAAAAGTTGATTTATTATGCTTATACTTTTCTTTCAGAGGTATTGTGTGAACTAGTGGACCAACTCTCTGGTTTTGAATCCATGATTTTGTATTGTTGTAGAATATTAGGGTAGAGTACTTGCTGTAGTTTGATTCTGTATGTAATTAGGATTCATATATATAGCGTTTGTCTGTTCTTCTTTTCGGGCAAAATTAAAATATGCAGCATAATTTTCAAAAAAAAAAAACTCAACAAAGGCGTCCTGATTACTTAATCAGGACGCCTTTGTTCATTTTTTAGCCTAATAAGGCGACCTGATTGTAAATCAGGTCGCCTTATAAGGGCCATGAATTTACAATTCAGGTACCTTATAAGGCGACCTGAAATACGAATCAGGTCGCCTTATTAAGGCGACCTGAATATAATTAAGGTCGCCTTATTAAGGCAACCTGATTCGTATTTCAGGTCGCCTTTTTGAATATTCAGGTCGCCAAAAGCCACGAGAACCACTACCCCCACCGAGACGTCCCTCAGTAAAGGGACGTTAATTTGGTCTTATTTAGGTCGTTTTTTAGCGTTTTTGTAGTAGTGTGGGGCGCGGCGGCGGTGGTGGCGGTGGCGGTGGTGGGATGGTGATCGAGGGTAACAAAGTAATTAATCTATTTCCCCTCTTAAAACCCCCCATATTGGGGGAATTTTATTTTTTAGAAAAAGGAGGGTTTTGGAGGATTTGTAAAATCCTCTGATTCCTTCCCCTCCTATTTTTAAAACTTGCAAACAAGGGAAGGGACTACCAAAACCCTCTCTTCCCTTTTCTTTCCCTCCAAAATGGAACTCGCAAACAGAGCCTAAAAGAAAAGAGAAGAGGAAATTCTATATCACTTTGTTTAAGGACGAGATTGAAGAAGACATATTTGTTATGACTGCGTCAAGGCTCTCTCGACAGCCAAAAATAATATTATCGGGCCAGACCGGACTAGACCATGTCCGATCTGACCCGAGCAGACCAGTTTGGTCTAATCTACTCAATGCTGCTCAAGCAATTTTGTTTGCTACCTGACCATGATGGGTCAGGCTCCCTGAACCATCGAGTTTTTGGCTCACCCCTATATGGAAGTACTTCTAATGTCTCTGCTGCTCTAGGAAGAAGAACGGGTGTCGGATAATTCCTTGTCTATTAGTCGTATTGGTTGAGAGTTTTATTTCCTGTTTACGTATTTTTGTTATCTTGCTTCATTTCTAGACGAAGTCGTACGCTTTTCTGAATTATTAATAGACGTATACCTTTTATCAAAATCCACTAATGAATTAGCCTATAGAAACATTTGACACAAGCAAAAAATAAAGTGTCATACATCAATATATCAACACCGATATATAAAATTTATAAGTAATATTTTTATTAGAATAATGTGACTCTCCATCGTATCAAAACGATGGAATCATGGAACCTACCAAAAACAAAACAAAACAAAACGGCGTATATTTTGATGCAACAGTATATTCATTGCGTGTGTGTGTGAAGGACATTTGTCAGTGAATTATATGTTCGTATTACAACCTTATGAATAAGAAAATTATGCCTAAACCCTAAATTCACAAATCTTTGAAACTTAAAAATCACTAATGATAAATACTCATTATTGTACTTGTAAATCTGTGATGTTTGGGTGATATGTTAAATATGTTTTTCATCATAAATTTACATTATGCGAATGGTAAATGTAAATTTGCGTTATGTGCGCAGTAAATTTGAGGGCCTTTTTAATAATTAAATTGTGAAACTTTTTTTTAATCATAATTTTCCCTTGATGAATCATTGTATAAATTATATTTTTTATCTAGTACATATATATATCAAATAAATTTATTGAATTCAGCTCACAACTCACAAGAGTCAAGAATTCTAAGAATTTGAAGATTTTGACATACCTCTAGGGCTAGTGTTTTAGCTAGGAGGAGAGTACATAGAACTAAATGCTCATTCTTAACAATGGACATAATCTTCGCTGCAAAAAATAATAATAATTATTATAATCATAATAATAATAACAACAACAACCACCTCGGCATTAGTTAATTAATTTAAATTACCTCCATTATTGTCCCCCTCCCTACAAGGGGCAACAACTAGTTAATAAAAAAGAAACTTGATTTGACGAAAATCTTTTCATGTACCGCTCTATTCCTTTTTATATGTCATTTGTGCTCAAAAAGTTTGTTTCAAAATATAAATTATTTTTATGGTAGTGAATGAGCTTTTAACAATTTTACCTTTAATTTATAATAGGAGAGAGAAATATGTAAATGCATAGAGATAAAGAGAAATGAGAGAAGATATGCACCTTCATAAATAAGGGCAAATATGGAAAATTTTATCTACTTTATGGTTTTCTTGTTTTGCAAGAATGGAGTACAATTGACTTATTAAAAGGAATAGAGTGGTATGTTTATCTGTTTGTTTCGTTGAAATAATTAAAATATATATATATATATATATATAACAGTTAATTTTTCTTGTATTTTTTAGATGAGAAAATATTTTTAAGAAATTAAAAAAGATTGCCCATCTGATATAGTACTATTTGATTTCATATTATAAGGTCCTCCTCCGGTCCTTAATATAAGACAACTTTGGGGAGTTGATCTTTATCCTAAATAAAAGCCATAGTTTTATATTTGTTAATCTTTACCTAATTTACCCCTATGGATGATCCCTCAATAATTATAAAAAGGAGAAGGGATGAGGGAATTAAATAAGATGATTATGATGTTTTAGAAATATATTTCATCTTAACCAACTCAACTAACTTCTTTAATATAATTAAATTAGGTAAATACTTATATTAAGGAATAGGAAGAGTAAGTCAAAAGAAAGACAAAAAGAAATAAAGAAAGATATACTTGGATGTAATTTTTCTCAACATTAATCCTCGAACATTAATCCTCGAAGGTATTTGAGATGCCAAATAAGGGGAAAAAAGGAAATTATCGAACGATAAAAATAAAAATTCTTGAAGAAAAGTTTCTAACTTAGTTTCTTTTCTTTTTTTTTTTCTTTTTTTTCTATCATGAAAAAAGGGTTTAACTGAGAGAACACAAACCTGCATGCTTTTGGACTTTAGGTTGACCAGCTTTAACAAAGAGCTCAAGATCAACTTGACTGAAGGACAAGAGCCCTAGTGCGAGTCCAGATGTGGTAGCAGCAAACAGCACTAAAACAAGACTCATCAAAAGTGAGATCCAAAAAGAAACCTCACAACATGGTTCCTCTTCTTCAAAAAAGTTTCTCATCTTAATTTGCTAAACTTTCACTTTGAATAAGAAAGACATACTTGAACTAAGTGTGCTGATCAAAGACTATATATATAATGAGAGCTTAAATATATATAAAAGAGTTTGTGGCTCGTTGGAGTTTTAAGAGGCAAGTTGTTGTGGAACTCAGTTTGACAGTTTAACTGCCCGTTTAACAGACAAAACAAGAAAGGTTTGAATATTATATTAATTATTATATATAATATTGGTTTGATTTATTATTACATTTAATACTAATTAATACAACAATAGGTGCAGTCCTCATAATATTATTGGTTGACAGGCATGCATCACATTGTGTGTAGTTAACATATTTTCAATCAAATTCCTTGATTCTGTCTGCCATGAGAATGATTATGGCATATATATTGCTAGGTATACCTTGGGAAGTTTATTTTGCGCATGCTGTTTGTTTATTATTTCTGTGCAAGTCAAAAGAATCTCAAATATTTGTGTTAATTATTATCATATTGTTATTGGTTCTATGACTACTTCAACTACTTTGAAAATATTACTATAGGGAATTTAAAGTGAGTATTTTGGAAAATGTTAATTTAATTGTTTATACTATTTTAATTTTTCATTATCATTCATGAAACGCTAAATTCAATTAGTCCAATAAACACAAATACTCTTATAAGGCACCTATAACTAACCACTCACATGAACTATTGAGAAGTTGTTAATTAAGTCTTAAGTTTGTCTAAAAGTGGAATAATTTTTTTATTTTACCTATATCTAAATAAAAATATTTTAAATTTGCATTACATTTCTCTCTCATAATTAATGACTTTAAATAGGGGTGATATTGAAAAAAAGTAAGGCTTGTTGTTTTAAATAACAAAACTTGTTTAAAAATTTGTTTTTAATTAGGTGTTTTTAAAAAACACTAAATTGTTTTTAAAAAACAAAAAACTCCAAACAAGTTTTAAATGTTATCTTGTTTTTATTTTTATATCTCTTATTTTTTATTTTGGGGAATGGGAAAACTCTTTCTTAAAAACCTGCTTAAGACCTCCAACAATCCACTATCAACACTACACCAACAGCGATGATCGTTGCCACATCCCTATCGGCGTCGATCGACTCCATGTCATTAATGCTAAAGGCCAATGCCCATCACACTTCCAAAAAAAAAAGTTTTTTGGACCGCCACATCTAGACCCTTTATATGTGGAAACAGTTTAAGACTATAACTGGTGGAATTTTTGTAAATATTGATACAACTTTGGACCTCATCTAGTGTGTGAGAGTGAGAGGAGTGAGGTTAGGTATTTAAAGAATAGGGAAAATGCAAAAGGTGAAGGTGAAGGGTGATGAAGGCGAGGAGTTTACAGAGAGAGGATAAGGCAAAATGGAGGTTGGACGGCGCGTTGTTAATGAGATTGGAGAGATGGCGTATGGAGCAGTTATGGCAGACAGTTTTAGGGGTTGATTATCAATTGAGGGAGAGAAAGGCCTTCGTGTGGGGAAGTGGAATGGAGGGAAAAGTTTGGACTTTTGAAGGATTTTGTGGCCCAGTCTTAATGAGGTCTTAATGTAAGAAATTCTATTGTAGCACCTCTGGAGGTAACCTGATGTCTAACATACCAATATCCATGCTGGCTTGCTAAATTCAGCTACAAGTATTGCTACAAAACTCGATAGCAATGTTGTAGCACCTCTTCCCAATATTCAAACTACCGTATCCCATTTCTCATTGTTTCTCTACTGTTGTGCTGCATGTATTTGTAATGTTATCACCATGCTACAGCAATCTTCATAACTCCTCTAGTCGTTGTAATTCATGCCCTTCTATAGCAAAAACTTGTACTGCCATCCAGACTTTATCAATTCCTCATTGTCACTCATATGGTTCCTTTGCTGTTCTTTGGAAAGTAACAAACTGAAAGGGAAAATTTTCAAAAAATTGGGCTGCCTCCCAATAGCGCTTGTTTTATAGTCTTCAACCTGACTGTGATGTGTTCTCTAATTGGGAGATTGATAGGTGGTGATGGTCCTGTTTGTGCTTAAGTTCATGTCCCATAGAGAATTAAAGTTAGCTTCCAATCATGAAGAGGTACAACAACAATTACTGGAAGTGTACTGTTGGTCGAATTCCTTGATGGCAAGTAAACCAGTCAAACAAGTAATAAAGAGTGAGTAGAGTATCGTCCCACAGAGACCGAGATACCGATGATGACACTGTTGGAAATTATGTCTTAGAGGCAAGTCATTGTACTTTAAACGTTTATGTCATTTAAAGTATTTCTCCGTTTAGTTATCATATCATTTGCATGTTTATAGTGATAACTGTATCCTTGGATGTATCTTATAGATTATCATAAATGTCCCTGGTCGATCATCTACACGGGAGTGAAGATGAAATAAGACCAGTATGACTTTGATGAGTATGGAGATATGAATCAAAAGTCATAAGCACTTGTAAGAGTACAAGGTGCTGGACCGACCCACTATGAGAAAGCTGTATGGATTAAGTCATAAGCTTTTCTCATGTATAACTGCGTCACAATGCCCTTGACCTGAGATCATCATGGATTCCTACATGATGAGTCGTTGATCTTTGACCTAGTCAAAAGTCACCTTTGACTGGGTGATGATAAAGGCTTGGATCGAGATCAGTGGTTTTCATGCAGAGGAATGTAAATGGTCAAGATGGAATTTGTCTCTCACATTTGTAAAGAGATAATACTGGGCCCCTCGATGAGTGAGTCTGAGAAATGTATAGTCATACTACGATGGAAAGGATTTTCCATTTCAATTGTTAGACTACTCAAGAATTGAGAAAGTAATGGTCAAGAACAGGAAGTTGACATTATCCATGCCTCATCCTTGACCAAATTATCGCGTGACAAAAGGGATGTGACATGGTTGTATGATAGGTTGTATCGTACTCATTGATCCCCATATGAATTGGGTAGTCGCAATGTCTTACTAGAGGCCGCTTGCGACTTGTGGGCTAGTACAGTATTGGCCCACTGCCAATCTCATGTGGGTCTGCAGGGTCGCATACAAGAATAGCCCAATACGATCAATAATGTTCAGATTCATTGAATCTTAGATATGTCTAAGATTTAATGAATACCGTATTTAATCTAGGATGAATATATATATATATATATATATATATTAAATTTGAAAATAATATAATAATATTATTTAATAGAGATTATAATATTATTATATAATATTTGTTTTGTATTTAATTTATTTGATAAATTAAATATCTAAAAACAAATAGAGATATTGTATCTCGATTTAATTTTCGAATAAAGATATCATGTATCTAATTTAATTTGAATTGAGATATAGTATCTCGATTTAATTAAATAGATAGATATCATATCTCGATTTAATTTATAGAGATAAATTAAATCGCGAGGCTTTTAATTCGATTAAATAAATAGATTCGATTAGATCTATTGGATAGATTTAATTAATATATTATTTTAATCCAAATTCAAATTTCAAGATTAATAAGGATTAATTTTGAATATATAATACGTCCATTGGGTTTTGAAAAACCTACGGGACATTTTGCAAGACGTATTAGAAAAGCCGCGAGAAACCTTAGAAAGAAAAGAAGAGATGCGAAAATACTGAAGGCGCTAGCACGCTGCCGTCAGTGTTGGAGACTGTTCGTGTGGAGACCGGTAGAGGGAGTGGATTTGCAGAGTCAGCTCCTATTGATCAAATAGGACATAACGAGATCAAATTGAACAAGATGATCACGAGTTTGCATAGGTACGGCTCTTTACTACTCGATTTAAACGCCGTTGATAGATCCTCTTCATTGGGATTCGTAAGTTTTATGGATGAAATCCTTCCGCTTTGTGTACGGATCCCAATAGACACTAGGTTCGAAAACAATTGTGTTTAAAAAGAAAAGAAAATTATAATTGGTTTGGGTGTTTTTTTATTATAACTATCAAACAATTGGAAATAAACAAATGATCGTAGTTGCAAGAAGATATCAGTTTAAATATAGGCTGAGCTCAGACTTCATCCTAAGCACATTACTCCCCCAGTTTGCCTTAGTGCATTGCTATAGTAATTATGTTGCACAACTTCTACAATGCTACATAACAGCCACCTTACAATGTTATCCAGTTAACCCATCACTATACTATACAGAAGCTTCCACGTCTTGTAAGTACAATCCTAGGACTTGGAGTTAGGTGTTGAATTTGCTTACATGTCACTAATGCCCTCAAGCGGATCGATCTTGTGCAAGCCGAGGTGGGAAGATAAATATGTCAGCCCAGGAATCAAATAAAAATAACAACAAAAAGTCTATAATACCCCATAATAAAAAAAAAAGGAAAAACTCCTCCTCTAGATCCATTGTCTTATTTCGACAAAAATCATAGGCATGATTTCATCTCTGTCTCACATAAACAATCCAAAAATTCATACAAAAAGATCTTGGTAATTTAATAAGAAACCAAATCAACTAAATTCATTTAAATGAAGAAATACAAAAACAAAAAATAAAACAGATCGGAAAGTGACGGCAAAAAGCTACCATCACAAAAGCAATCATTGAGCTACCATCGAATCACCATGCTTCCTTCAAACTTGAAGAATGAGAAAGCAAAAACTAAATCCCCAAAAAAAACATGTTTCCATCAGCAAACAACTCTTCGCAGATCCTAAATTCAAAAAACGTGAAGCAAAAAAAAAAAGGAGTTCAAAGGAGGTCTCAGTTACTTAGGAAGATGGGTGGTCGCAGGAACTATTCTGGTCTTGAGCTTCGACCTTCAGATCCACCGGCCCAAAATTCAAGCTAGGCATGGCTCCATTCTGGGAAACACATACTCACCGGAGTTCAGATATGGACACTCCACATCCTTCGAAGATATCAAGATGTGATTTTTCCGTCTTCATTGCCGTCAAATCCAAATGAAGAAAAGATGAAGTCGAAGTTGAAGCTTTGAAGAAGGAAAATCTTCTTGTTCTTCTCATAAATCGTGATGTACTCGATTTTTCCATCTTGGTCATCGTCCTGTAGAGGCGGTCATCGTTGAGGAGGTCTCCTCGCCTTTAGGCTGTTGTACCGAACATTGGTCATCGCCGGCCATAAGCTTGAAGGACATGGTTGGCTCTGGTTGAATGTTGAGGGTGAAATTGAGTTATGCTTGATGTGTTTCGTTTTAGCTTTCTTTTCCTTGTTCCCATGTCAGGTCAGCATGGGTCAACACACTGGTTTTGCCACCTCGGCTCACCCAGTCAGCACACATTTAAGGGGGTTAGTGACAAGTAAGCAGATTTAGCACCGTTATCCCATCTGTAAATTCTTTTTAAATTATAAGGACTAACGGTTTTAGACAGAGTAAATTTAAGAAATTAAAACTATAAATTTCAAAACTTCATTAACCAAAAGAAAAATAAAGGAAAACTACAAGGATTAAATTTTTTTTTTTTTGGACAAAGATACTTGCATTAATATCATCACAAAATGTAGCATTACATAGAAGAAGAACATAGACTAGAGGAGAAAAAGAAACTGACAGAGGAAACCTAACAAACAACAAAAACAAATACAATAAGACCAACAAAGTCCTCAAAATACAACACTAAAATAACAAAACAAACTTGTCACCACCCATCAAAAGATTGGTGGGCAAGGAATCCTCAGAATCTACATTAGTCTCAAGAGCCTCCAAGGTTAGAAGTGACAGCAAAGCGGGGCACACCCCTTTATAAGCATCAGCTATAAGGAGATCTGCAGCACGGTTGCCCCTTCTCGAGGTAACGGACATCGACAACCCAACCTTAGAAGATAAAAGACAAATGATATCCTGAATGATACACCTACACCTCCAATCAGCCAAGTCTGGCAACTTTGTCTCAATACAAGTAAGCAAGGGAAGACAGTCAATTTCAAAGGCCACTTTAATGTGTCCTAGATCCACCACTAGGAGTATAGCCCTTCTCATGGCCAAGGCTTCAGTCATGAAGGCCGAGATTGATTTCACTTTGTCAACAAAACCCCAAATAAAGGAACCAAGATAATCACGACATATAATCCCAATAGCAACATTTTCCTTCCACAGATGAATAGGCCCCATCACAATTAATTTTAAGGCTGCCTAATACAAGAGGAACCCACCTAATGTTAGGACTATAACAACCCCTCAACAAAAGATGATCCCCCTCCACTAATTTGTAGTTAGACCAAAAATCAAAATTACTTTTTCTGGCCAATTCAATGATATCACTCGAATTCGAATGTCTGTTCTCAAAAACCATATTATTTCTAGCTTTCCAAATGAACCACATAATCCAACATATCAACGAGATATCATGCTTACCAAGAAAGGGCATACCTATAATTAAGATCTACCAAGCGTTAAAAATTGAAACTCTGGAGACATTGATTCTTGCACTTAGCGAACATCTAAACCAAATACATCTAGTCTAAGGACAGTGGAAAAAAAAATGTTCAATAGTTTCCTTCGCTCCTTCGCATACTGGACATTGGCTATCTGAAGACCTTTGTCATCGGCATAGTGCAGAATTAGTAGCAACTGCATCACTCAAGATATGCCATATAAACTGTTGCACACGTGGGATGACTTTAATCTTCCAGATCGAATTCCAACATGTGGTGGATATAACAGTTGAGGACCCTGCTTAATTAACATTAGCAGAATCCTCATCTTTCCGATAATGATATCCCATCTTCACGTTGTATTCTCCATTCTTGGCATAAGTCCAAACCAACTTGCCTTCCAACCCATTGGTAGGGATCAGAATTTCATATATTTCCCCTCTAATCGTGTCAGTCAGATATTGATTAATAAAGGAAAGATCCCATTCACCGTTAACTATAAGATCGCTAACTCTGCCCCTTGACAAGATAAGATCATTATCATTACTTGGTCTTTCCAGGAAGTCAACTTATGGTATGTTACACCCCTACCGGCATCGCCCTTTCGGGTGGCAGGTTAGAGGGATTCCTTTCCTTAGTTACCTTTCCTTCATTATTAGGTCCATTTAACATGTATTAGAGTGAGCACAACAGAGCATTTAACCGGTTTGAATGATCTATTGTACTAGTAAAAGTAAAATAAACCGAAAGTAAAAGTCCCTGAAGGGTTAAGGGTACAGTCATCTAAAAATAAATACCAATAATAATACAGTCACCCCAAAAATATCAAAATACAAAAGTGATAGGGCATCCCCTATTCTTCATATGCACCGTGGGCCCTACCTTTCCAAAAAGGTACTTCAATCTCAGGCACAATTGTTACACCCCTACCGGCCTCGCCCTTTCGGGTGGCGGGATTCCTTATATTAGTTATCTTTCCTTCATTATTAGGTCCATTTAACATGTATCAGAATGAACCCAGCAGAGCATTTAACCGGTTTGGACAATCTACTGTACTGGTAAAAGTAAAGTAAACAGAAAGTAAAAGTCCTCGAAATATAAATACCAAAAACATAAGTACAGTCATCCCCAAAAATAAAGTATAATACAACAACATAATAGGGCATCCCCTATTCTTCAACTGCACTGATAAGTCCTACCTTTCCAAAAAGGGTCTTCTAGATCAGGCACGCTCCCCTGCAGCTATAGAAACTTCTGGAGTCCAATAATGGCCCCCAGAGTAACCTTCAATACTCAAATACTAAATGTGTAAGGTGCATGTGTGTAACCATGTCAGATATACAAGAAAAACATCAATAATATGCCAAACATACCACATATGCAAACAGAAACAATCATACCACCGACTACCACGTGCTGTCAGGCAGCCTTACCAAGGCAAGCCCCAGACTTACCGGAGTCACGACCCATAAAGCTGCCTACACCAGGACAGCCACGAACCTATCGACTCGTACAGCCGCCAATCAAGGCCGGCCTCGGACCCATTGTCCTCAGCGCTAAGAAACACATAACTCTATATGCATATTTGGCAACACATACAAAAACACACATGGCAAATACAAACATACAACAAAACACATAAAGATATCTGAGTAAAGCGGTTACTACCTGGTGGGGTATATACCGTTTTAATATTCTAATGTGCCCGATCGCTTTTCCAAATATGCCCTTAACCTAATAACATCAAAATACACCATTTTTAATATTTCCAAAAATACCCTTGCATTTATTTTGCCAAAACCGAGCCCACACAGAATTTCCAGTAATTCTGTGAATCTGGTCCAACTTCCAGGATTTTTAATACATTCCAAAAAAATCATTTTTGCATGCAACTAGCGCCATTTGAACCATTAAAATGTCTATTTTTCAAGACTAATATTCCCAGAAACCAAAAGTACACATATTTTGGTGTGTAGTCAAATTTTCACCCCCTGGTCTAGATTCACCTGATTGCTTCCTGGTCCTACTTTAGCAATTTTTATCTCTTAGTAGAAAAACCCCAAAAGACACAAAGGTATACATCACGGTGAACCTTAAGATGTCTACTTTCTCCCTGTAAACTCTCAGCTTAAACCAAGTTCATTTACTATTTTTAAAACTCAATTGAAGGTTCGCTGTCAGATATTCCAGAATCAACAAATAAGCTTGTTCTTGGTGTTCTTCAATGTTTTTGAGTTCGAGAACTTAAACCATAGCTTAACCTCATACAAGATCACGTTTTAAACACTTTGGGACCATCAAAAACTCCAAAATCATACCCCAACACCAAGCCCCAACCAGATGAACGAAAATCAAAGATTTAAGTTCCAAAGGTGCGGGTTTTCGGTGTTTACTTGAATCGGAAGTTTGATGATGATCCTTATGGCTTGGACCTTGCTTTGGCTATGGAGATTTGGCTGAAATCATCTCTCTTTCTCTGCAAAATTTCGTGCTCCCTTGGTTTAGGAAAGAGAGAGAGAGAGAGAGAGAGAGAGAGAGAGCATGTGTTTTAATAATGGAAAAAGTAGTCGATCGTCGGAATAACTCGGAGTAAAACCCCGTCCGAGTAATTAGTAGAATTCATCCGGCATTTTGGCTTAATTCCCAAGAAATTCCAGAATTCTCTAGGGTCTGGAAAAGTGGCGCCTCCCCTCCACTTATTCAGATTTTTATATTTCAAATGGAGAAAATTACCAACTTTGGCCCGAAATTTATGAAAATTACCAGTTTTGGCCCGTAACTTCTTTATTTCCTCTTTCTTTTTCCCTAAGTCATTTTTAATGATTAAGGGGGTAGGTGGCGCCCTCTTTGGCCCACAAATCTGATCCCTTTGATTTTTAATTAATTTTCCCAATTTATCTAATTTATTCCCTTTTTATCCAGAAAGTGGGACCCGCACTTTGACTTTTGGACTGATTTTGCTTTTCTTTTCCTCCAAGTAAATTTTTAATCATTATAAGGGATAGGTGGTGCCATTTGGGCCCCACCAGATCTGCCTCATGCTTTTCCTTTTCCTTTTCCACTTTATTCGGTCCAATCTCCTTTCACCGGTCCATGCTGGGCCCCGCTAGTCAACAGGGTGTTTCCCTTTATACTTTTTTTCAACTTTTCAGATATTTTCCCCTGATTACCCATCCATATGTGGCGCCATCTTGACTTTTCAATATGGCCCCACACTTGTCTCATTCAGTCCAGAAGAAACCCCTAACTGGTCCTTATCAGTCCCTTTTCTACCAGTTAATCGCCTGTGGGACCCGCACTTTGTCTTTGGGCCTGAGTACAGATAAATCATCTGATTTTCCTTCTCTCTCCTGGGTAGACGAAATTGAATACTTAAGGGGTAAGGATTTGACTTTTCTACCCCTGTAATCATTACTTACTTTTTGCTTTTCAATCTCACAGTGACACGTGTCCTCTAGCAGTGACTACACTGACTTCTGATCTTCAAAAACGAAGGGCATCCCTGACTGCCCTGAAAGTGCTGTGTACTTACTTATACCGGCATATTTCCACTCAACTAATTGTCCTATACTTTAGGACATAGTTAAGGGGTATCTTTTCCAACCGAATTTGTACCGTGTGGGCCTTCTGTGCCCCTTTTCCATTGGCATTTTAATTCCATGGTTTATACACATTAGGTCCACTGACCTGCATAGCCAAGTTACTTAGTCCCTGAGAGGCTTCCTATTTCTCGTCATTCTTGGGACTCTTCCCGAACAGGGCTTAGTCGTCTACCCACTTTTAGGCTTATTCTCAATTCTCAGGGTCCAAAATTCAGGATTAATCCCCTGAAAACTCATATTTGTCTGAAGTTCGAAAGTGAACCCCAAAGTAACCATCAATACTGATGCACTAAATGTGTAATACGTATGCATGCAACCATGTATGTATGCAAACAGAGATAATATGCCAAATACACCGCATATGCAAAAAGAATCATAAACAGTAACACGTCTTCGCACTATCGGGCCGCCTTACCAAGACAGGCCCCGGAATTACTAGAATCACAAACTCGTTTCCGTTGAGTCGCCACATAAGCAGACCCCGGCGGGCACCCTCAGCGCTAGGGACACAATCACAAACATGTTCTGTATGCATATTTGGCAAAATAATACAAAAACACACATATAGCAAGCAACACATATATCAAAACACATAAAAGTGTCTGAGTAAAGTGATTATTACCTGGTGGGGAATATACTATCTTTATTATTCTAATGTGCCCGATCGCTTTTCCAGATATACCCTTACCCTATATAACACCAAAAGTGATTATTACCTGGTGGGGAATATACTATCTTTAGTATTCTAATGTGCCTGATCGCTTTTCCAGATATACCCTTGCCCTATATAACACCAAAGTACCTTATTTTTAGTATTTCCAAAAATATAATTGCATTTTTAATTAAATCCAAGCCCTTTGCTTATTTTCCAGAAAATCCAGTGAATTTGGCCCAACTTCAAGGATTTTTAATAAATTCCAAACAATTCATATTTACATGACATCAGTGCCATTTGAACCATTAGGATGTCTATTTTTCAGGAAAAATAATTCCAGAAACCAAAAGTACATATATTTTGTCGTGTGGCCAATTTTCACCCCCTGGTCCAGATTCGCCTTATTGCTTCCTGGCCCAACTTTAGAAATTTTTATCTCTTAGTCAAAAAATCCAAATAATACAAAATTATATATCATGGTAAACCTTAAGATGTCTAATGTCTCCCTGTAAAATCCCAACTTAAAAAAAGTTCATTTACTATTTTTAAAACCGTGATGAAGACTCGCTGCCAAGAATTCCAGAATTGACGGCAAGCTTGTTCCTAAGACTTTTTCGGTGATTTTGAGTTCGGAAACTTAAACCATAACTTAACCTCATAAAAAATCATGTTTTAAACACCTTGAGACCATCAAAAACACCAAAATCATATTGCAACACCATGCCTTGACCCCTTGCACGAAAATCACAAGTTCAAGTTGCAAAGGTTCGGGTTTTCGATGTTTACCTGATTCGGAAGTTCGGTTGATGATCTTAGGAGCTTGGGACTTGATCTTGGCTATGGAGGTTGGCTGAACACTCTCTATTTCCTCTGAAAAATTTTGTGCTCCATCTAGCTAGGAGAGAGAGAGCTTATGTCCTTTTTAAAATGATTAAGGAATCCAAGCAAATTCAAAATAACTGGTGTAAATTTCTGTCTAGTAATTAGTAGAATTCATCTGGCTTTTTGAATTATTTCCCAAGAAATTTCAGAGAATTCCAGAGGGCTCTAGGGAGTGGAAAAGTGGTGCCTCCCCCTCCTTTCATTCAGATTTTTATCTTTCTTATGGGGAAAATTACCAACTTTGGCCCGAAATTTATGAAAATTACTAGTTTTGGCCCAGAACTCTTTTATTATTCTTTTCTTTTTCCCCAAGTTTTCTAGACACTTCTTAGGGCCATGTGGTGCTATTTTGGGCCCATAAATCAGATCCCATGATTTTATTTTATTTTTCCCAATTTTATCTGATTTATTCTCTTTTTATCCACAAAGTGGGACCCGCACTTTGACTTTTGGATTGATTTTGCTTTTATTTTCCTCCAAGTAAATTTTTTATCATTATAAGGGCTAGATGGCGCATAAGGGGCCCCACCAAATCTGCCCTCATCCATTTTATCTGGCTTTTCCACTTTATTCAATCCGATCTTCTTCTACCGGTCCTTGTTGGACCCCGCTAATCAACCGGGTGCTTTCCTTTGTAGTTTTCTTCAACATTTCAGATATTCTCTCCTAAATAGACATTCATATGTGGTGCCTCCTTGAATTCCCAAAGTGGCCCCACACCTGTCCCATTCAGTTCAAAAGAAACCCCTAACTGGTCTCTATCGGTCCTTTTTTATCTGTTAATCGCCTGTGGGATCCGCATTTAGTGTTTGAGCCTGAGTACAAATAACATCATCTGATTTTTCCTTCTCTCTCCTAGGTGGACGAAATTCAATGCTTAAGGGGTAAGGAATTGACTTTTCTACCCCTGTAATCATTACTTAATTTTTGCTTTTTGACATATGACTTCCAGTGTCTGTTTCTCTTCCTATTTCCTCAAAATGCAGGGGATCTTTATCTGTCCAGGAAATGTCACACTTCCTGAACCGGGCTTAATAGTCCACCTACTTTAGGCTTATTCTCAATTTTCAGGGTCCAAAGTTCGGGATATTACATGGCATCCATTTATCACCCTAAATTCTAATCGTCGTACCATTACCGACTAACCACTATAGATCCTTTTTGAGGTAGTCTTTGCCATCCAGTAAGCTCTACCAGCACTAGGATGCCTTATACCATTTATTCGCATCAATGAATTCACCCCTAGGGAAATAAACACTCTTCAACACTCTAGCCTAGAGATTATTCGGCCTCATCAATAACCTCCATGCCGTCTTACCCAAAAGGGCATCATTCATGATAGTGAGATCACGAAAATCCATACCCTCTCTACTCTTTCTCGTACTCATAGTTTCCCATACTTTCCAGTGAGTTTTCCTTCTGAATGCATTACAATCCCACCAAAAGTTGGCAATGAGACTATTCAACTCTTTGCAAGTCTTTAAATGGAATTTGAAACAGTTCCTCAGGTAAATCGGAATAGCCTGGATAATAGCTTTGATCATTACTTCTCGTCTCGCAAAAGATAGAAGAGAATGGTCCCAACCCTGTAGTTTGCTTGATACTCGTTCCCTGATATATGCCAGAGCCTAATGTTTGGTCTTACCCCAAATACTTGGGATACCAAAGTATTTGCCTGGATCCTCTGTGGCCAAAATTCCTAGGATATTACTTGCCATAGATCTTGTGGTTTCTGGAGTATTAGAGGAGAAGAAAATGATGGATTTATCTAGATTGATGACTTAGCCAAATGCTCCACAATATAGACTCAGAATGTTTGCCAGGTTAGTACAATTAGACCGACTAGCATGCATACATAACAAAGCATCATTTGCAAAAAAGCTATGAGTTAGTTCAAGGCAACTTTGGCTCAATTTGACCCCTTAATATGCATATCACTCTACTCTTACTAATCATAAGAGAAAGTACCTCTACAACTAAAATAAACAGGTAGGGCAAGAGAGGTCCCCCTCGCGAATTCCCCTACTAGGGGAAAAGGAGTTCACATTCTCACCAGACAAGCAAATACTCAAGCTAATAGAACGCACACATTTCATAACAAGAGATACAACAGATCACAAAAACCAAACCGTAACAGAACCTGTTCAAGAAAATCTCACTCAACCCAAGCCTTACTCATATCTATTTTAAGAGAAAATTCATACTTACCTCCTGCTTTCTTGTGATGAAGATAATGATATACTTCATGAGCAATAATAATGTTGTCATGTATGCAATTAGATTTTCTCTTCGTCTAATGTAATTTTGTTTTCTTCTTTTGATTAAAAGTTATATTCATCCTTTCCCTTATCTAATTTTTAAAAATCTAATTCATAAAAATCTTCCTACCGTCCCCTCCAAATCTCACCTTGTGCCAAACATCCCCTTAAAATAATACAAATTGTCACACATTATGCATTTGCCGTGAAAATACAAGACAAGTGAACTCCAAAAAGTGGGCATCAAAAGAAGAAAACAAAATTACGTTAGACGAAGGGAAAAATAAATAAAAAATATCTTTGCATAAAAAATCCCAAACAAGACCAGTTTATCGAACGCCACCAAATATCAGACAGGTTATCAAATTCAAACCACGAACCGTCCCTGCACTTTCCGGATAAGATTCAGAACAACAAGAATCTCCCACCTCAAATCGAAAACTGAAATCCCAAATTCATAATAATTATGAAAACCCTAATTTTCTCTCCAAACCCAATTCTCAATCTCTCAGAACCTCCCACCAGAAAACTCAAAATCCCAACTTTTCAATCCACCACTACCAACACCATCGTCAAGCACAAATTCAAGCCACACGCAAATGCAAAAGGCTTTTCAGCTTCAGACGGATCAATCAAAACGACAAGCAAGAAGGCAAACGACAACGACGACAACAACAACAAGAAGAACGATGAGGATGATGAAATACCTCAAGAAGTATACAACAGAATGATAGTGAGGATCTTAGTTTCTGTGGGGCTTCCAATGGGGTTGGGTCTGGCATTTCTTCAAATATTTGGTGTGCTAAAGGAGAAGCAAATCTGGGATGTGCCTCTATGGCTTCCATTCACAACAACTCTGTTCACATTTGGAGCTTCAGCTCTTGGAATAGCTTATGGTTCATTGTCAACTAGTTTTGATGCAGAGAGAAAAGAGTCTCTTCTTGGATTTGAAGAGGTTCAGAGGAACTGGGTTGATATGTGGAAGGAAGAAGATAAGTAGGTTTCGGAAAGCTCTGTAGTGTTATAGTTACTCTGTAGTCTGTAGTGTGTTATATGGATTTCACGTAGTCTTTTGGGAATTTTCTGGGAAATACTCAATGTGGTTTATTTGATTCTGAATCTGGTATAAATATAATGTTTTACAATTGCTTTAATTTGTGTGGGATATGTTTTTAGGAACGAAATTAAGAGAACTAATCTGGTTTATACTCTGTAATGTTGAGTTTCTGCAGAACTGAAACTAGCAATAGTCAAGAAATTTTTGTTGATATATTCACTGGGAATTGGGAAACATTACATGTAATGTTTTCCATCAAGGACATATCTGGAAAGCCACAACTTATTTTACAGCCATCATCCAAGATTGAATTGTCTTTTCACTTCCAAAACTTAATTTCATTTTGATTTAAGTTACTATAGTGAAGTTTCAGAAATTTTTAGGGTTTATTGAAACTATTTCACATCTTTAGGGATTAATTCTCCTAAACGAAAAATCAGTTGCAGGTGATCTGACCAAGAAATGACCAACCTCGAAACAAAGTAGGAAACACCCAAAAACAACCACACCAACTAGAGCCAAAGACAATAAATGAAGAAACAAACAAACCAATAATGAGCAGCTAAGGGAGAGAACTAACGATCAAAGGCACTTGATGCCTTGATCGTTAGCAACCCAAAGTTTCGTAATTCCGTGAGCCTTTTGCCCTAAGAAACTAGAGACTGAAGATAATTAAAGCGCTCCATGGCACCAAATTAAGTCAAGCTTAAGTACCTAAGTATGAAGTAATAATGCCCAAAGCTTCCTTTTTAAAGCAACCTGAACAATATAGCTAGTTGGCAGTTGGTACTGTAGAATGAGAAACAACCACGAAGTGGCCTAGGCGATTGTGCTGCGCGGGAGAACAATTGCTTGCGGAGAGATGTAAACCCCAACTCGGGGTAGAATTAAAGTTGAATAGAAGGAAGACCAAAGTACTTTTTTATTTTTATTTTTATACGTAAAGTACTTCATGTATCACACAAAACTTGGAGAATTCTCAGCTTTTAATAATGTAATTTGACATAAAATTCATTTTTTAAAAAACTTTTAATTGATTTCATAATTTTTTTTTTTTCGATATATAACATGGCTACAAAGCCGACATTACAAGGGAAATAAATTACACATAAGGTTAATCCAACCACTTTTGATCTACCCATACCCTCAAATTAATGTGACAAACTTCTAAAATTGCAGAATTAGAAATACTCATTTTTGTTAAGGCATCTACCAAAGTACTTTACTTTTTTTTTCCCCTCGATACGTAAAGTACTTTATGTATCACACAAAACTTGGAGAATTCTCAGCTATTAATAATGTAATTTTTCATAAAATTCAATTTTTTTTTTTTTTAAAAAAACTTTTAATTGATTTGATAATTATGTTGAGCCTTTGACTTCTTTTCTTTTTAACATATTTATAAAGCAGATATAGGCTTCAACATGGGCTTTTCTAAAGGAGCCGACCGGCACTTGAGTTGGACTATAATGCTGGGCCTTTTGCGAACGGCATATTTGCAACGTTTATTCGATTAATTATAAGATTAAAATTATATCAAAAAAATTATAAGATTAAAATACCAACATAGAGTATTCTAGTGGTGTAAGGCTTCATTAGATTCTTTTGAGTCTTGAGTTTAAATCCTAAAGGAGTCACTTGTGTTGGGAGGGGAAGCAACGAACCCTGAACTATATACAGGATGATAATACCAAAATAAAATTAGAAGATTAAAATAAAATTTTCTTTTTCCTTAAAAATAAAAGTAGAAATCAATTAGATAAAGTAATCTTTTGTTGAACCCATACCCTAATTTACCTTCGTAAGAACTCCTAAACTTCGAGAATCAGAGGGGTCAACTATTTGATAATTTTATGCTTAGAATTCAAATTAAAAACAATCTTTCAATGGAGTTACGGCTCGATACATAAGATTGAAAAGGACTTGGGAGAATGGATACAAGAAAGTGGGGCTTTAAAGTAATTGCTTGAATGCTTTTTTCTCTCATTGATTATCCGAGTAACGACTTAATCTATTTATGTTTAATTTGATTGTTCTTTAATGTCCTTTGTATTAGGGGAAAAAGAAGAACTCATAAACTTCAAAGGTCAAAAAAGAACTCCTAAACTTCTATCCAATGCAACATGAAAATTGAAGGAAGTAAATAATGTTTACTCCATCTAGACCTCTTTATAAGAAACAAAAAATATACTAGTTCTAGCTAAAAGAATTTTAACAAACTAGAAATTTACTAAATCCTTAAATTTAAATATTTTAATTCAAATATGCCAAGACAATTTTTCTAATTAATTCTTACTAATGATATTCTAAAATTATATTATAAAAGTATTTTATATTATATTGATAATTCAAAATTTATTATTGAATATTCAAGTAAAATATTTCAACACTATATTTACCAAAAATATTAATAATTATTTACCTCTGGATTTTTTATTTGGACTATTTCTAGATATATTTTAATATTATTTATCAAAAAAATTAATCTCAATTTTTTGTTACGTAACACATAACAAATTTATTTCAGGGAAAATTAATTAGTCAGTCCTTAGAGTTTAATCATATTTTGAAGTAGGTCCCTCTAGTTTTATTTCTTTTTATTATATTCTTATACTTCATTCCATTAAAGCTGCAGGTCCTTCCATTAGTTAATTCTACAAGCACCGTCAATGATGATGATAGAGTCTTATGTTTCAAACCCACCATGACCAGTTTGCCGCTATGATAAGGAGAAGAAGGGCTCCTTCTTCAACTGGCATTCAACATTCCAGCTGTTAGTTAAAGGCTTGTTGTACGGTGATGCTGTGCTAATTAAAGACTTGTCGCATTGGCGTCATCCACATCTTTACTTGTATACGTTCCTATGTTGTCTTCCTTGCTAAAAATAGCTATTAAGACCAAGAGAAGGTTAATCAGAAACGTAATTGCTGGAATGTTGAATGCCACTTGAAGAATGAGCCCTTCTTCTCTTTATCGGTGGTAAACTGGTCATGGTTGGCTAGAAAGACGAGAGTGAACCCTTAATTGGCGAAGAGAGAAAGCAAGCAAATACTTGGGAGTTGTGAGCTGCTTCAATGCCACATCTCCCTCTATAATTATTGTTACCTGTGTTCGGAGAATTAACTAACGGAAGGACCTATAGCTTTAACAGAATGAAGTACAAGGATCCAATAAAAAGAAATAAAACTAGAGGGACCTAATTCAAAATATGATGAAACTCTAAGAACTGGCTAATTAATTTTCCATTTATTTGAAAGTGGTGCAGTAGTTAAGACTCAAGTGAGGAAGTTCCACCACATAAGGTTAGAAACTAGCTAGAGAGAAAAGTTTACTGAAGATAAGACCCAAAAAATTTCAAACTTCACATGAGTCTCTTATTCACAAAATGAAATTAAATTTGAAAGCAAAATATCATGTTGCCCTTAGTCTTCTCATACACAAGGAAATTTACAACAAATCATAGAAATATAAAAAATCTACATATGGAAATTTACAACCTTGAATAGAAAAGAGTAAATACCCAATTTGGTCCCTGGAAAAAAATACGGATACCTTTTTGGTCCCTCAATAAAAATAACTCGTCCCGTCATCCCTGGGAAATCAAAAGTCATCCCATGTTAGTCCTTCCGTCAGTTAGCTCCTAACGGCGTCACTAACGGTGCTGACGTGTAACGTGAGTTGCGACGTCACATGCCACGAGAGGAAGGCCAAAATAGTAAATACCCAATTTGGTCCCGGAAAAAAAAGTACGGACACCTTTTTGGTCCCTCAATAAAAATAACTCCTCCCGTCATCCCCTGGAAAATCAAGTCTGTTTGCCTTATGTTAATGGGAAAAGGAAGAACATATATTAATTAGGGTTTAATATACTTACACTCTAACTCGATCACAAACGATCTTGAACCTCAAAAACATATTTGTATAAATTTGTTTCGACCTAAATGTATCAATTTAGCGGTCAAAACTCGAATCGAAAACGAAATTCGGGCGGTATAATTGAAGAATATACCCATTTCAGATCCGGTAGCCTTAACTCGGATGATATGCGAATTAACAAAATGAAGAATAAACCGTTTCGGATGACCAATGTAGGGAAAACGCATAATTGGGTGAAAATTTATCATAATCCCACCAAGAAAACAAAGCAATCGGCAAATCAAGAGGGAGCAGAGTTTGCAATAGTACTTAGCCTCTGCAAATGGGTTGCTGAGCAGAGTTAGTCCTTCTATTTTTCATTGGGGATTTGGAAGTTGCCTCTGCAGATGCAAAACGCAGCCTTCCTCCGTGGGTTGCTGAGGAGTGAAGATGGTGACATGTGAGGATGATGTCGTTTTGGCCTTCCTCCGTGGCATGTGAGTGGAACAACTCATGTTACATGTCAGCAACGTTAGTGACGTCGTTAGGAGCTAACTGATGGAAGGACTAACGTGGGATGGTTTTTGATTTCCTAGGGATGACGGGAGGAGTTATTTTTATTGAGGGACCAAAAAGGTGTCCGTACTTTTTCCAGGGACCAAATTGGGTATTTACTATTTTGGCCTTCCTCCGTGGCATGTGACGTCGCAACTCACGTTACACGTCGCACCGTTAGTGACGCCGTTAGGAGCTAATCGACGAAGGACTAACGTGGGATGGTTTTTGATTTCCCAGGGATGACGGGACGAGTTATTTTTATTGAGGGACCAAAAAGGTGTCCGTATTTTTTTCCAGGGACCAAATTGGGTATTTACTCAATAGAAAAATAACAATGCTACCTATGGAAATATACAACTATACATATAGCAATTTACATAAGGAAATTTACATTACTGAATATAAAAATAACAACCCTACATATAAAGATATACAACTCAAAAGTGTTTTTAAGGTGTCTGACACAAAAGTGTTGTTTGCTAATCTTTGTGTTAATCCATGATTAAGCACCTGAAACATGTTCAAATGAGGGTTTAGTAAAGTAAGTAATCAATTAGAAGTGAAAAGAACATATTTAAGAATGATTTGAATGAGTATGGAAATTTCTGAGACGTTGTTCTGTCTCAGTGACTATATCACTCAAGTAAGCTTCACTTTGTTTAGAAAGTTGATTTTGAAAGCACAACTAATCACTTCTTGGTTCATTGTAGTGATATAAAAGTGATGATTAATTATAAGGTCACCTAAGTGCTCACTCGAGTAATCATACTTGATCTTAGTTCAAAAGAAAATGGTTCACTACCAAGCTCACTTCAGTGCAGTGAAAGTGATGCAGCACTTTTTGGTTACTCAAGTGCTAACCCGAGTGATCTTTCTACACTTGGTTTTTCAAAAATATTAAACATTGCTTGAGTCACTTTAGTGTTGTAAAAGTGATGCACATTTGCTGAGGTCACTTGAGTGTTCACTCGAGTGATCACTCCAAGCGTATTTTTAGAAAAAATGTGATCATTGGATGAATCGTTGTGGTGAAGTGAAAGTGACGTGAATTTGAAAACAACACTCAAATGCTTACTTTAGTGATTAACTTAAAAATATTCTTAGAAAAATATGATCATTGGCTGACTCACTATGGTGAACTGAAGGTGATGCAATCTAGAAGACATCACTCGAGTGCTCGCTCAAGTGATCTCCTTGGAAAAATTCATTAAAAAATAGGATCACTATCAAAGTCACTGTAGTGAGGCGGAAGTGATGACAAATGTGGCATCACTTGAGTGATATTCAAAGAAGAATAAAGAGTCACTTTCAAATGCTTTTGTAGTGAAGAGCATTTTCAAAAGATACCACTTGAGTGATTAATAAAAGTTTTTATCACTGGCTTATTCACTGTAGTGGAGTGAAAGTAATAAAGTTTGAACATATCACTTGAGAGTTCACTCGATTGATCAAGTGATTTAGAATTTTTCACATCATTTGAGTGCTCACTCAGGTGATTTACCAATATATTTTTGAAGACTGTTTTCTTATATTGTAAGTTAGTGATTCTCCTGCAACACTCTTTCCTTAAGTTTTGTTATCATCATGGAATCTAACATCCTTCCCCTTTTTGATGATGAAAAAACCTAATTGAAATTTGAAGATTGTTTTGAAAAATAGTTTGAAATTTGAACACTTTTTAAGAAACATTGATACTCATCCAACTAATCATATTTATCAATGATAGCACATAATATGAGATAATAAGAACATGCATTAATCTTTTCCACATAGATACACTATGAATTCAACACGAGAAACCAAGTTAGTGCATGAAATCATAACAAAATGTGTAGATTAAGAGCTATGAAGCACAAAGACATGAAAAATACATATGAAAACAGTAAAAACATATCATAAGCAGCATCGTCTCCACTAGAATTACTCTAAGATTCCTCACTACCATGCTCATCATCATCAAATCCCATCTCCTGCTTTTTGTTAGTATCAGAAAGGGAAGGATGAGGAAAGTAAGGTGAGTTCAGAGAGGAGCATTGGGAAGTTGTTTATCTGATTCAGTGGGGGAGGAAGGGAATATGGAAATATAGTCCTGAGAGGAACTATAGTGATAGGTGTAGAAGCATCATTAGCTGTGTCAGTTGGGTTTCCTTCTTTCTAGGCAAAGGTAAGCGAATCAAAATGTGGAGGATTAGGAAGCTTGAGAGGAGGAATGATATTGGTATAATTATGATCAAGCACATATAAAGGTGTGAAAACAAGCTTTGTAGGTGCTGGTTGCTGATGGGATTGCTCATGGACCACAATCTCTTCATCTACATAAGAATCGGAGTCACCAGTATGGTAAGACTAATGATCATTAGAGGCATAGGATGGAGAGGGAGATTGGAGAACTAGCTCCTCATGAGGAAGGTCACTAATGGCAATGGCATCCTCACCGACATTTTAAAAAATATTTCAAAGGGAAATTAGAAGAGGGTAGGTCACCTCAACCTTTGACAAATGAACAAGTATATTAAAAGGTAAAAGATACAAAATGTCTATTAGGCAAACCTTTTGCAAGGACGTTGGGACAAGCAAGTGAAAGAAGAGGTCCATTTTCTTTGACTTGCCTTATTGGAGGACCTTGGATGTGAAACATTTTCTTGATGTTTTGCACATTGAGAAAAATGTATACGAAATTATTGTTGGCACATTACTCTATATTTTAGGGAAGACCAAAGATGGCATAAATGCTAGGCTAGACATAGTTGGGAGAGGAATAAGGGAAGAATTAGCACTAGAGGAGAGGGGAGCTCGTACATTTCTTTATCTTGCGGCTCACACACTATCAAAGGAAGAAAAAACGAGTTTTTGTCAAGTTCTTGCTTTAATCAAGGTGCTAGAAGGTTACTCTTCAAACATCAAAAGAATTGTGTTAGTGAATGACTTAAAACTGATGGGATTAAAATCTGATGACTGTTATGTCTTGATGAAGCACTTGATTTCAGTAGATATACGGGGTATCTTGCCTTCTGAGGTGCAAGCTGCAATCACCAAGTTATGTTTGTTCTTTACATCACTTTGCAGTCAAGTAATAGACCCTAAAAAATTGCCAAGGTTGCACAACCAAATCATACACATATTGTGTGAGCTTGAGATGTATTTTTCTCCAGCATTCATTGACATCATGGTCCACCTGACAACTCACTTGGTTAGAGAGGTACAACTTTGTGGCTTGACCTATTTAAGGTGGATGAATCTAGTTAAATGTTTAATGAAGATAATGAAAGGTTTTGTCAAGAATTGGAGCCATCAAGAGTGTTGCATTGTTGAACGATATATCTATGCATAGGCTGCTGAATTTTTTGCCACATACTTAAAGCATGGAAGTGATATTGGGCTTCCCGTGTCTCGGCATGAGGGAAGAAGGACTGATGGGGAAGGAATCATGGGCAAGAAAGTTGTAACCATCTCAGACCAACAATTGGAGCAATCACACATATATGTGCAACAAACTCCAAGGAGGTGTATGAGTACGTGCGCAACCATATACATCAAATTCAGAGGAAAAATCCCTACAAAGGAGAAAGATGGTGTGCTCAACAACACAATAAACATTTTATAACATGATTTAAAGATCAAGTCCTTTGCGGGTATATACTGGTCCTAAATTATTTCCTAGCAAATTGAAGTTCTTAGCATACGATCCAATCAATCAAGTAACATGTAACACAAGCTACATCATCAATGGGTTCACCGTTTATACCGAAGAGCAAAATGATCACAGCAAAATGCAAAATAGTGGTGTAACTCTTGTAGCTAACACCATGCATGCATCATGTTCTAAAGATAAAAATCCTATCTTTGTGAAGATGTCATACTTTAGGGTGATTGAGGACATCTATGAGTTGGATTATATCAACTTCCAGGTTCCCACATTCTGTTGTAAGTGGGTTGACAATAATCATGGCTTGAGAATTGATGACTTAGTATAAATACAATTGAATTTGAATAAGGAAGGGTATAAAGAAGAGCCTTTCATTTTGTCTTCTCAGGCTAAACAAGTGTTCTACGTCCGTGATCCTTCTAAACATGGATAGTCTCTTGTTTTGTTAACAAATAAATTGATGATGAGGATATGGGTGATGGAGTTGAGGATGATCCATTTAATGGGAGGTCACTTGAACCATTAAGTTTGGATAAAGAAGATTCTTTATACGTCGGGCATGATCATAATGAAGGCATCTGGATTTCGAAGAGGGGGAAATTATTACTTCACAAGAAGAGAAGAATTCATGCTAAAAAATGTAACTTACAAAAAACTTAGACTTGGAAAAGAAAAAGAGTCATTTAATTTATATGTTTTGACTGTCTATTGTTATTTTCTTGATGTTGGGTTGGGTTAATTTATGTGTTTTTATGGATGATCTATTGTATTGTTGCTTATTTATGTGTTGTTTATGAAATCAGATGGAAATAGATAGTAGTACCCCCTTTTCTTTAAAAAAAATGTTGTAGATATTTAATGGTTATTAGTTAGAAACCGTAATATATGTTTTCAAAATAACTAACAATTTCTTGCAATAACCATTATATATGTAACAACGGAGCAATACATTATGGGTGTTATATTTGAAAAATTATAGTTAAATTTCCCCTGTATTTAAATTGTTAGTTCTCTGAGTATGTTTTGATGATAACTAATCATTGTAAACATATTAAGTCATATGATCCAAGCTAAAATGGTTTTTTCTCGCTCAAAATTGGATCATGTCAATCTGTCATTTTTGCTGTCAAATTGGCTCGAGCCAGAGTTGTTAAACTTGAGTCAATTCGTGCTTAATCCCTTTTTGAAATGACTTTTTGACTCGAGCCACAAAAGTCAAACTCGAGTTTAGGGTTAAACTCGAGCCATCATCTTTTGCCTCGAGCCAATTATCCGCGAACTTAAAATGATTTCAAAATTATATCTCATTTGGCTCGAGTCAGAATCTTGACCGTTATATTCTAAAATATGATAACTCGAGTCTTCACTTATCACCTCGAGCCAGGAAGATATCTTTTGAAAGTTATTCAAAATGTTTTATCTCATCTGACTCGAGCTAGGTTTTTGCTGCCTTGAGTTTTGACCTAAACTCGAGCCATAGAATTCTGCCTCGAGTTGAAGAACCTTCAGAAGCTAAATGATCAATTGGAGATTGACTCGAGCCACCATTTCTGAGCCTCGAGTTTGATGCTAAACTCGAGCCATAGTTATTTGACTCAAGTTTATTATCTTGATTCCTTTCTTCTTTGCGCTTCCAAAGTTAAATGACTCGAGCCACGATAAGATTGACTCGAGCCAATTATTCTCAGTTTGAAAATCTCTGTGTCCGAATCTTTCATTTTAATAAGATTGTTTTAGATACTTCATATCATCTATCATTATTATTCCTAACTATATTTAATCAGTTTATTAATGAGTTTCAGATGATTAGAATGTGGATTAACATTGTTATTGGAAAAAAGCAAACTCATGTGTCAGAGCATTAAATACTCTTTGCCTATTCGAGACACTAATCCAGTGAGCATTCCTCTGAGGATTCGAAAGACGTTTCTGGCAAGATATTCTTCATTCCTTCTGTTGTGCCTCAATGGTCATTATTGGTTGATTTCCTTGATGGCAAGTGAACTAGTCAAACAAGTAATAAAGTGTAAGTAGAGTCTCGTCCCACAGAGACTGAGATACCGAGAAGTGACACTCAACTGCTATAATAGTTGCGTGAATAGAAAGTAAAATCTGATTGGGTTGGAGGTTTTTGTGATTACGCTAAATAACAAGAAAGTAAACAGAGTGTTGAAGTTGTAAGAAGAAATCAGTAGGAGAATAGGTTGAACTCGGAATCATTCTTAAGCATATCAATCCCCCAATTGCTTCACACATTGCTATAGCATTTATACTGCACAGCTTCCGCAATGCTACAACATAGATGCTATTTACACTGCTATTCAGCTAACCCACCACTATAGTCTATCGAAGCTTCCGCGTCTGATACATGTAATACTAACTTTACTTCTCCCATATGCCTATGGCAATTTTCTAGTTAGATCAACATTACAAAGCAAGGTGTTATGGTTATGAGCGGTAGACCCATTCCTGAAGCCTACAATAATAGGTCAAGCCTTGCACCAGCCTACCTAGCAATCACTGTTTCTCAGAGGTCTAACCCCGACTCCTTTCCAGTAAACCGAGGCCACTAATCTAACCCTTAGCTTCTGCTAATTGACAAGAATTTAAATCACTGATAAGCAAACTGAATTTATTTAATTAAGAACTAGCAACTGGGTTCATTCCAAACTTAAGAAATCATCATCGCTCAGCCATAGGAAATTTAGTTCATGACTGACGAGGGAAACACAAAACAGATAACAACAAAATGACCCATAATCAAAAGATTAAAATGAAAGAAAACAAAAAGCTTGACGAAGTTTCCAACGGCGTGGAAGAAGCCCTGTCATGTCACCACTCCACGTCTTCTTCTCTCCGTCTCATTGCAAGGAAGGATGCTGGGTTCTCTTGAGGGTTTCGTGCCTTGTGAACTCTCTCTTTCTTCTTCCGAGTTTGGCCGAATATGAATGGGATTAGGCTCTCAGCGACTCGACGACCTACTTAGGGTTGGCTTGCTGTTTCCTTATATAATCAGGCTTTCTTGCGGAGTAAGTTCCAGCAAGCTGGCCATTCCTAATCTGTCGAGGTCTGATCGTATCTATCTTCCAATTTGTGATAGATTGATTCTGCTGATCATGTGGGATTCTTCAAATCTTTTAGTTCCGATCCTCCGCATCTTCTATTTCAATACATCAACAATCTACCTTTTATTCTCGACCTGCACTTTACTTCCTGAAACAATCTTGACAAAAGATCAGAATATATGCCGCATAGCACTGCATCACTTACTATGCTATAGCTTCAGGGATGCATTGTATTGCACTTCGATAAGGCTGTCCTGATGCTATAGCACAACATCAGCTATGTTATGCGACTTCCTTATAAAACCTCAAAAGTTGCTTCATTCTTAACACATGTTTAGGATGTAAACAAAATTCACCCTTAAGTTCCATGTACAATGAATAAATGTCTTTTTGATAGGATTACATGCATTTAAGATTATATTCACCATACAATTAAGTCATAAAATACAGGGAAAACATGGCATAAATCATGCTCATCAGTAATAAACCAAGAATTAAAGAATGTTGAAGACGACGATTATTTCAGAGCATTAATGGTTCAACACTTCATCTCTCTAACAGACATCTTGAAGAGTCTCAACGGATAAGTCTTCAAGCTTCTACAACGGTCATAAATGCCATCAACTATAAATATCAGAAGCATTGACTTTGCCACCTACCGAAACGCTGTGCAATCAATTCTACTCAACTACAATTTACTGTTTCATTATCTTAGATTAATATCGGATATTATTCTTGTACTTCAGTGTTCATCACTTTATCTACTCTGTGAGAGAGTTAAACACTTATCAATTTATTGTTCATTAGTCAAATTTTAAGGTTGCGGAACCTTAAGTGTGGGTGTACAATTACAGCTTGTAAGGGGAGTGAGTCCTAGTGTGAGAAGATCATCCGAGTATGAAGTGTGTAATTGTAACAATCAATTTGAGTTAGTGAAAAATCCCAAGGTACTTGGGGACTGGACGTAGGTTGTGGAATTAGACCGAACCAGTATAATCTCCATGTGTTCATTTTCTTTCTCTCTCTCTGTCTTTGTGTTCTTGGGGGGCTTCAACAAAAAGTTTTATAATCACCTATTCACCCCCTCTAGGTGATATTCCACCTTCGTTTGGTATCAGAGCATTGGTTTCTCAGTTGAGCTTAACATCCCGAGAAAGATTATGGAAGGAATATTACTTGATGGAGCATCTATCAATCGCCCTCTTGGTTTCAACGGAGAACACTACTCCTTTTGGAAGGCCAAATTTAAAGTTTTTGTTATGGCTACTGAATTTGGCCTATGGAATGTGTTCGAGAGAGGAAACTATCAACCTACTTCAATTGAAGATGGAGTTCAAATCACAAAGCTTGAAGAAGAGTATGACGAGAATGACAGAAGACTTGTTACTCTCAACAGCAAAGCTATCTTAATGCTTCAAAGTGCTCTTAGCCAACAAGAGTACTATCGTATCTGCAATCTGTCGAGTGCAAAGGAGATGTGGAAGGCCTTAGAAATAGCTTATGAAGGAATTTCCGGCATCAAGGAGAATCGTATCAATACTTTGACAACCGAGTATGATCTTCTTCGAATGAAGACCGGAGAATCCATCAGTGAATTTCAACTTCGCTTTACCCATTTGATCAATCAACTAGCAGCCTTGGGTAAAACATACGAGCAAGATCCCCAAGTCAGAAAAATCCTCAATGTTCTAACAAAAGATTGGGAAGCTAAAGTCACAGCAATCGAAGAAGCCCGTGGAGAATCAATGCAATCTGTCACTGCTCTATTTGAAAGTTAATCTGAATATGAAAGTAAATTAAAATTTAAGAAGGGCTTGGACAAAATCAACACCAACAAAAGCAAAGGTGTTACTCTTAATGCTGTGAAAGAAAAGGAAGCTAAAGACGAAGATGATGATGATGACGATGATGAAATGGGGATGTTCGTGAGAAGATTTAAGAAATTTTACAAGAAGGATCAAGGCTTCAAAAATCGATTTCAGAAAGGAAGCACAAGCAACAACAGACGAGAATTCAAAGATAAAGATCAAATCATCTGTTATGAATGTGAGAAGCCTGGTCACATCAAATCCGAATGCCCTCAGTTGAAAGGCAAAGAAAAGGAAAAGAAGAATAAGTTCAATCACTTCAAGAAAAAGGCCTATGTGTCTGCCATATGGGGACACAGTTCCTCAGTTGAAGAAGAAAGTGAGGAAGAAGAAGTTGCTAATGTTTGCCTCGTTGCAGAAGAGGAGCAACCTGAAAACAATGATGAAGAGGTATATGATTCTGAACCTACTTACGATGAATTATTGTCTGAATACAATGAGTTACATTCAGAATTTGAAAAACTTGCGAAAGAACTTATTGCCTCCAAGAGGAAAATCAAAACTCTTGAAAAGCAAGTTAAAGATTCTTCTCCACCTTGTGAAAATCCAATTTGCAAAAAGTGCCCTGATATTGTAAAGAAAAACTCTTATCTTACGAAAACTCTTGAGAAGTTCACTAAAGGCGTGAAATGCTCAATGTGATTCTAAAAGCTAAAAGGTTTACAAATGATCGATCAGGCATAGGATACAATCATGTTTTAGACAAAAAGAAAGGGAAAAATAAAACTGGAGAAAAATCATATTTGAGCTTTTTCCAGAAATCAGTTCACGCTTCAAATCCCTTTTGCTCATTGATAATTGAATATTTTATACACTTCTTTTTATCTCTTGATTAATAATTTAGGACTTTTTAGTTAATAAATAATGGCTTTTATACTTATTTGGGCTTTGGGCCTTTGATTATATTTTAGCCATTTTTATTAATAAAATTCCAGTTTTACATTGCTTCACTAATCTTACCATAACTCTTGAACTAGACATCGGATTTGCCTCATTTTGTTTCATATTTCAGATGATTCGAGAGATCTACAATTGTTATGAAGACATGAAGGGAAAATTCGGACAAGAAGATGGTCGATTTTGAAGCCAAAGTCGATGTTTTATTTGGGCTCGAATTTGTGACTAAAGCCCATTCTCGTATTATTTTCTCGTTTTGGGCCTGGATTATTGATTGGAGCCCCATTTCGTTTTTCATCTTAGGTTAAGTAAGGCAGAGCCACAAACACATTCCATTCACGTTTTTATTCTATTTTGTGGATCAAAATAGAGGTTTTCGAATTCTACGAAATGTTCTTGTTCTTCGTGTTCTTCGTCTGTTCTTCGATTTTCCTGACCATGTTCGGCTAAACCTTACGTGGTTAACCCAATGTTGAGGATTCCATGATTCATCTAGAGAACTCGTACTTAATCGGTAACTTTACTCGTTTCTGTTTTCATCTTATCGGATCCGATTTCTGGAAATAGTTCGAATATTAGATTTAATATTCGGTTTGGTTCATCCCAAGGACTGAGTTCGAACTAGGTTAGAGTGTTCTTTGTGCGATTGCACGGTGAGATGCCTTGTTCGGACAGATTCTAGACGATCGTCTAGTTGAGGGATTTCGACGAACGCAGAGATTTCGGTTCGTCTAGAGCCAAACGCGAGTTCGTTTATATTTCGTTCAATGAAGGAAGTTTCGGAATCTAAACGTTGGGTTGATCGTTTTAATCTATTGCAATCTCGTTTTAATGCTTTCGCATATTTCAGATATGTTTCGTTTAATTTCGTTTTAATGCTGTTTCAAATCAAAAACCCCCAATTTTATTGTTGTTCTTTTTTTTTATTCTTTGATTTAAACCCACCGCAAATTCCTTGAGAGAAACGACCCAGGTTACATTATACTGCAAATCTTTTCTAATCTGGTTATTTTGGGAGATGACGGCAAATCTCTGTCACTCATTGTAACTACTGTAATCGTAAGGGCCATAATACTTCATCTTGTTTTCATAAAAAAGGAAAGAAGAGATAAAATTGTTGGTAATTATCAGTGGGTACCTAAGGGAACCTATGTTTCTAAGGCCCGAACTAACCCTAAAGGACTCAAGAAAAGATGGGTACCTAAAACTTAAACTCTTCTGATTTGTAGGTTTGTCTGAGAGCATCTAGAACCAACAAGTGGTACATTGACAGTGGGTGCTCTAGAAACATGACGGGGAATCAAACCAAATTTGTTGCAATGAGATCAAAAGATGGTGGCAAAGACACTTTTGAAGGAAATCAATCTAGAAAGATCGCTGGAATTAGCGAGATTGGTGCAAAGGATGGACCTCAGATCAAAGATGTATATCTTGTGGGAGGTCTTTGTCACAACCTCCTGAGCGTAAGTCAAAGTGCTGACAAGAACAACTAGATCATCTTTGATTCAGAAGAATGCCTCATTGTCAATAAAAATGATCTCCCAATTGATAAAGGTAAACTTAAGGTATTATTTAAAGCATCCAGAGAAGGTAACTGCTATACCTTAGATTTACCTAAAGTGAATTCTAAAAAGTGTTTTGTTAGCAACTTAGACGAAAGTTAGTTGTGGCATAAGCGTCTGGCTCATATGAACATGTTTCAACTGGATAAGTTGTTAAGAAAAGATTTAGTTCTTGGTTTACCTAAACTACGATTTAAGTTTGAAATCTCGACCAATCGACCTCTTCAACTACTTCATATGGATTTAGTTGGACCGGCAAGGGTTAAGTGTTGGTTATGATTAGTTTTGATGATGTCTTATATAGATGCCATTATTAAAAGCAAAAAGATTGAGTAATATAGTTATCTCCTACATTGACTAACTGCTATATTTAATGTAGATTATTCCAAGTTAAATTAAGAAGAATATTCAAGAAGGAGATAAGGGATTAATGGAAAGAAAGACTTGCGAGAGGTTGTCAAGGGAGCAAGATGTTATCAATAGATTTTGGAGTATAACCAAGAAGAAGAGAAGAGATTGGAGAAAGATGTTATCAAAAGAACTTGCACAAAATAGGAATATCAACATTCAAGTTCTTGTGATCTTGGAAGTCTCTATGATAAGCGAGAAGTTGGAATGAAGCTTCATCACTTTATGGATATTAAAGAAGGTAGAAGCTGAGAGAATAATGAGTCCAAGTTAAATGATGAAGAATGATCAAGATGAGAGATGGAAGAAGGAAGAACTTGATGAATGTAATGAGAATATCATTATACAAGTTCCAAGATTGATTCTAGGAGTCTCCACGATCAAATGGAAGTTGGAATGGCTCAATTCGGAGTTAAAATAAGCAAAATGGAGCTTCGGGATGATCCAACTCGAGTCATGAGGTTGTAACTCGAGTTAACCACTTTGTTACAGCGTTTCTGGTTTTCTGACTGATATAACTCGAGTTATCACTCAGTAACTCGAGTTGTGTAACTCGAGTTATCACTAGTAACTCGAGTTACGGTGTATTTCAGCAACTCGTTCACCTCTGTTTCGCATTTCAGCTGGCGAGGTCTGGTATTTCGATGATATCTCACAAACCAGAGATCGGATTGAGGTGAAACCAGTGGCATATGAAACTAGACTCCCAATGCGTCATTTGGATATAAAATCCAAGCCCAAAGGATTTCAGATCAAGAATCTATGAATTATAGAAGTTGGGACTGAAAATCACGCCACAGTGCAGACATAGCTTTGGTGTTTTGAGTGTATCTCACAAACTACAAATCGGATTGAGATGAAATTGGTGGCATATGAAAGTAGACTCAAAGGGCTTTCCATCAAGAGTTGAACCAACTAAAACGGAGTTTATACCATGGAGATATGGCCTTCGAAAGTTACAATCAGTTCAAGATGGTTCAAGAACGCTCAACATACAATGAGTTTGGAATGAGTTGTTAACTAGGCTTTGATAACTCAAGATAGGACTGGAAACTTGAGTCATCATCTATCAGAGAGGAAGACAGAGAAGAATGAATATTGGGAAGAGATTTTAACTCGAATTTAACAAAGTAGCAGAGCAATGTTCACAACGTCTCCGAGAATTCTGATCTTATTGCTATCAATTGATTTCTACTTGCTATGCTCCTCAATGTTATTAATAATCTTCATGAGCAAGTTTCAGTTGATCAAAAGCTAGGATTGAGGATCAATGACAATGCTAACAAGCATAAGTGAATGAACTGGTTTAACTCGAGTTAGACAAGATAACTCGAGTCTTCAGACAGAAAGCACTCAGAACGTTGGCGCTCAAACATAACTTGAGTTACGAAGGGTAACTCGAGTTACGAAACTCGAGTCACATGGAATAACTCAAGTCAACCTCCCTGTTTCAGAAAATCACCGTTGTCCGAAAATTCAAAATCATTGTTTGTGATTTCATTAATCCTTACCATTACTCATTACTATTCCTAATCATCTTTAATTAGTTTGTTAATGAGTTTTCGGATGATTATGTGAAGGATTAACATCATATTACGAAAAGAAGATGATTATGTCAGAAGCTCCAACGGTAACATTTTCCAACGGTCATATTCGCTTACATCGATGGAGGAATTGCTCAACGGTCATAAATTGCAACTAACTATAAAAGGAGAAGCATTTAAGATAGAAGGGGTTGGAGATGAGAGCTTGCACTGTCGAAATGCTGATATTCTGAATCCAACATTTAGCTCACACGCTCTCTCGTTCTCAATGCTTGTATAGTTCATCTTAGAGAGTGAGATTATTTGTATTGTACCTCAGTGTTTATTCATCTTCTCTTTTAGAGAGAACATTTCTGAGTATTAAATCATTGTAAGAATCTCAAGTCGTGGGACTTGGAGATTGGGTTATCAGTTTACAACTTGTAAGGGGGAGTGTATCCTAGTGAGAGGATAACTTCGAGTACGAGTGTGTAACTCGATTGAAAGGAGTATCTCGGTGAGAGATTCGGCTTCACAAGTGCCTGGGTGAACTTGTGCGTGTGTATAGGCTTCTCTTGTGCCCGGTTAAACAAGAGGATAGTGGATTGAAAATCTCAAGTGGAGCTTGGGACCGGACGTAGGTCAAGGATTGGGCCGAACCAGTATAAATCACAGTTTGCATATTCTCTTTCCTTATCTCTTATATTTCCAGTATATGTTTATTTGAATATCAAACTGTTGATTTAGAAAACGTGAAAAGATTTTCAAAGTGTCAAGTTTTTAATCTTCACCCAATTCACCCCCCTCTTGGGTTCAGCCGGTTCTTCATTAAGAGCCTTGGTGGCAATTTATATACTCTGGTCATTGTCGACGATTTTTCTCGATTTACACGGACTATCTTTTTATCCTCAAAAGATGAAACATTTGATTTGTTTGTTGTGTTTGCCAAGAAAGTGCAAAACAAGAAAGATGTTTTCATTTCAGCTATGCGGACTGATCATGAAGGTGAGTTTGAGAATCAAGCTTTCAGAGAGTTTTGTGATGCTCATGGTATTGATCACAATTTCTCGGCTCCAAGGACACCACAACAGAATGGTGTGGTTGAAAGAAAGAACCGAGTGCTCACCGAAATGGCCTGTGCAATGTTGAACGAGAATAAGACTTCACAAGTCTTCTGGGCAGATGCAATGAGCACGGCCAGCTATATCACAAAACGAGCCTATCTTCGAAAGAAGCTCAACAAAACTCCATATGAGCTCTACAAAGGAAGGAAGCCGAATTTGGCAGACCTGCATATCTTTGGTTGCAAATGTTTTGTTCATAACAATGGTAACAATTTGGGTAAGTTTGATCCCAAATTCGACGAAGGTATATTTTTTGGATATTCTAATAGGAGTAAAGCATATAAAATTTTCAATAAGCGTACTCGTTTAGTTGAAGAGTTAATTCATGTTGTGTTCTGTGAATCCAAGTTAGACGAACCTTTAGATGATGATGAACCTATTTATAAAAATCAATTCTTTTCAAAAACTACTCCTGCCTCTCTTGAAAATCCTGAAAATGTTTTTGAAAGTGATTCTCAAAACTCTTGTGAAAATTCTGATCAATCACAACCTAAAGCTTGGAAGTTCATTAGGAATCATCCTCTAGACCAAGTAATAAGAGATGTAAATCAAGGTGTAAGAACCAGAAGAAGTACCTTGAATGAGATTACATTTTCTACTTTCATATCTGAGATTGAGCCCTCTAAAATTGACGAAGCCCTATCAGACAATGATTGGGTAATAACAATACAAGAGGAATTACATCAATTTGATAGAAATCAAGTTTAGGATTTGGTACCTAGGCCTAAAGACCATCGAGTCATTGGCACTAAATGGGTATTCAAGAACAAACAGAATGAATATGCAATTATAGTCAGAAATAAGGCTAGATTGGTTGCCAAAGGCTATAATCAAGAAGAGGGTATTGATTATGAGGAAACATATACTCCAGTAGCTAGATTGGAAGCCATACGTGTACTCTTAGCCTTTATGTGTATTTAGGGATTTAAACTCTATCAAATGGATGTTAAGAGTGCCTTTCTAAACGGTTTTATTCAGGAGGAAGTTTATGTAGAACAACCTTCTGACTTTGAAAATGATCATCATCCAGATCATGTTTACCGTCTCAAGAAAGCATTATATGGTCTTAAACAAGCTCCTAAAGCTTAGTAAGAGCGGTTAAGGAAGTTTCTTTTGGATCAAGGTTTTGTTAGAGAAAAAACAGACACAACACTCTTCATTAAGAGTAATAAGCTTAATGAAATTTTAATTGTGCAAATATATGTGGATGATATAATATTTGGTGCTACTAATGATTCTCTCTGTGAGGAATTTTCCAAGAAAATGCAGGGTGAATTTGAAATGTCCATGATAGGTGAATTGAATTACTTCCTCGGTCTGCAAATCAAACAAAGAAAGAATGGAACTTTCATTTCTCAAACGAAGTACCTTCGAGATCTGCTTAAAAAGTTTGGGTTGGAGCATTGTAATGGTGCAGACACTCCAATGAGTTCAACCACATCTCTGGATGCTGATAAAGAAGGGAAGGACTTCAATATAACCGAATATAGAGGGATGATAGGGTCTCTGCTGTATTTGACCGCAAGCTGACCACACATTCAATTTAGTGTGGGAATGTATGCAAGATTCCAAGATGCTCCAAAGGAATCACATGCTGAGCATGTGAAGAGAATTTTTCGCTATCTTGCCGACACAAAGAAGCTTGGACTATGGTTTCCAAAAGGTCAACAAGAATTTCTGGTAGCATACTCAGACTCGGATCATGCTGGCTATAAGACCGATAGAAAGAGTACAAGTGGTCAATGCCAATTTCTGGGTAGATCACTTGTTTCATGGTTCAGGAAGAAGCAGACCATAGTTTCTATATCATCTACCGAAGCTGAGTATATAGTCGCCTCTAATTGTTGCACTCAAATTCTATGGCTCAAGCAACAACTATCAGACTTGGGAATCAATCTGAAGGTAGTTCCAATTCTTTGTGACAACACCAGCACAATAAGCTTGGCAAAGAATCTGGTTCAACATACAAGGACCAAGCATATTGATGTGAGACATCATTTTATTAGAGATCATGTGCAAAAGAAAGATGTCAAGGTGATGTTCATTCCTACATACCTTCATCTAAAGGATATTTTCTCAAAGCCACTGGCCAAAGAACAGTTCTTTTTCATCCGAAGGGAATTGGGAATGGTAAATCCCAATAAACTGTAAGTAATGTTAGTTTAATGTAAATAATTATGTTTTGATGATTAATAAAGACTAACTTAAGCATTAGAGTTTCTAGAGTATATTTTTGCAGGACTCTATTATGGAAAGAAAGAACAGAGGTTATCAGAGTGGTCATGGCTCGAGCCTCTATAAGTGCCAACTCGAGCCAATCCAAATCAAAGAACAAAGGAATTCCAAAAAGAACAAGTTGACTCAAGCCAAGAACTTTCTACCTCGAGTCTAAGGGAGGCTGAGAGTTTAACAATTTGAGACGTGTTATTGACTCGAGCCAACTAGTCACCACTCGAGCCTGCACAGCCTGATAAAGAACTTATCTGACCAACACACTCGAGCCTCGACGCATTTGACTCGAGTCACGGCAAACCCGAGAGTTTGAAGAATGGAGAGGAGTTTTTGACTCTAGTCCGTAAGTGTTAACTCGAGCCAGTACACCATTGATGTACCAGGTTAGTACAAATTCTTCATTAACCCAAGCCAAGTCTTATTACCTTGAGCCGGTAACTCGAGCCAATAATACTGGACTCAAGTTAATCTCTGTTTTATATACATGAACTCCTATGTGTCGTTTCAATTCTTCATCTCGCTCTCTGCATTCGCGACGCTCTGCTCTCTCTTTTCTCTGAACCTGGAACCCTAACCCTACTCATATTTCACCATGTCGCCTAAATCTTCCACCAAATTTCCTGCCAAATCCAAGAAATCAGATTCCGATTTTGAAGCTACGGAATCCTCTTTGCCTCCTCCATTGCAACGACCTAAGCGTACAAAGATTCCACCGAAGAGGTTTCGCCCTAAAGTTTCGTTCGATGAGCCTGCGACTAAAAAGCCCAAAAAATTGAAGATTGAAGAACCTTATAAGGTTCTTGAGACGAAACTGATAGACACAGAAGGTTCAACTCGCAAAGATAAAGAAAAAGCTGTGAAAGCTTTAAGAAATCCAATAAGAAAGCTGTTTCTTCTTCTGATTTTTGAGGCACCCAATCTCAGTCTCAATCGAAAAGCCAAGCCTTTGCATCTGCTTTTAAGGGCTCTATTCAACAATATGTTCAATAATCTGGCTCAAAGGTACTCGAGATACCATCCATTGTCTCTATCTATCATGCCCCTGTTTTAAACCCTCCACTTGATTTTGCATGTGGTCCTATCCTATTTTCTCTCGAAGATGGGAAAAAGTTTAGAGATGACTATGCTCATAGAAATTTTTGTCCTGTGGTATCTCTTGATTTAGCCAAACACAAGGATGAATGCAACCTTGATCTTTCTCCTTGGTATAAGTCTTATGAGTCTTTCCTGTCAATTCATGCTTCTTACAGTCATACATTGGTTAGAGTCTTTTACTTTAACATGACTGTTCACAATCTTTTAGATAAGCATGATAAGGTTGTTGAGGAGACGATAATTACCTATGTGAGAGGCAAGAGAATTTTTCTTACTGTCAATTACCTCAATGATTTACTTCATATTACCAATCCTCTTCCTATTCCTAAGATACACTATGACAATGAGGAGATTTTCAAAATTCTTTGACCAGATGAGCAATTGAGTGAGCTAGTAGGGTCACTTAATTTTCCTCCCATTGTCTTACCTCCTGTACACAGGGCCTTGTGATATATTTACTCAAGGAACTTTGTACAAAAAGGTAAAAATTTTACACACTTCACTCAGAGAGATTATACTCTTTTTGCTTCTTTTGTGGCTTAGGTTCCTCATAACCTTGGTCACTGGATTTTTAATGAGATGAAAAGGTACTGTCTTCATTCAAAGAAAATCCCACCATACATTTTCCTAGTCCTGTGTCAGCCATCCTATTTCATGAGAAAGTTTGGTATCTTGAGAAGAATGAGCCTCCTAAGAAGCCAAAGATGTTTGGTCAGCATATATTGAATTTGATGAAGCTTTCTTTTCAAGAAGGGTCTGGACAATCAAGAGCTCCAGGACCATCTAGATCAAGAGCCTCCAAGTCTAGAGCTCAAGAGCAGCAATCTGAACCAGGTCCTAAACTTTCTTCTCAGCCTGCACCTTTCTCAATTGGAGCAAACATAAAGGCCATTGTTGAAAAGGTAGTATCTGATTGTTTGGGTCCTCTGCAAGTCTCCATGGTTGCTCAACATCATTTATCTGAGAAGTTAGAAAATGCTATTAGGAAATTGGTAGAAGAGGTTACTAAGGTCCAAGTTGATCAAGAGGAATTAAAGGGAGAAGTGGGCAATCTGAGTGAGCACATTGAAGACCATGGTGCCAATCTCACCAACAGCCACAACACTCTATGGACCTTGAGCAACAAAGTTGATAAGATTCTGCAATCTAAGTCTGATAATCTTGGAATTGGCATTCCTTTACCTACTCCCAAAACCTAACCTCCCTCATCTCCTTCACCATTCTTAGTTTCACCACCACTCCTACCTTTGCTACTCCTATATCTTCTCCACCCCAGCCACTGAAATCTTCTCACCATCAATTACTTCTACTTTGAGGATCTCTTACTCTGGTTCCTCTGCAATTGAGTTATTTGGTGACGATGAACCTGAGGTAGATACCTCTATCTCTCAACCTACACCCCTCACTCTCACTACATATAACCCTCTTCCTTTCCCTCATTTCACTCACCCTTTCTCCTCTCGCTTCCATCTTCCACCTCTCTGATTCCTCCTTTTTGAGTGATGCCAAAGGGGGAGAGAAATGAAGTCAAGTGCTATTGCTATTTTGTTTTGCTACAATTTTTCATTGTACTTGAAATTTCATATCTATATATGTTGTATTGGCATTTTGACATCTGATATAATGTATTGTCTGTTGTCCTGACTTCTTGCCTATATACTTTGATCTTAATGAAATGCAATGTTTTGATGTATCTTACAACTTTTTCCAAAACTTTTCTTGACTCTTGGTTTACAAGGATTGTCACATCAAAAAGGGGGAGAATGTTAGTTCTCTAAGTATGTTTTGATGATAACTAATCGTTGTAAACAGACTAAGTCATATGATCAAACTCGAGTTTAGGGTTAAAATCGAGCCAGCATCTTGTGCCTCAAGCCAATTGTCCACAAACTTAAAATGATTTCAAAATTATATCTCATTTGGCTCGAGTCAGAGTCTATTGACTCTAGCTAGAATCTTGGCCGTTATATTCTAAAATATGTTGACTCGAGTCTTCACTTATCACCTCGAGCCAGGAAGATATCTTTCGAAAGTTATTCAAAATGTTTTATCTCATCTGACTCGGGCTAGGTTTTTGCTGCCTCGAGTTTTGACCTAAACTCTAGCCACGAAATTCTGCCTCAAGTTGAAGAACCTTCAGAACTTAAATGATCAATTGGAGATTGACTCGAGCCACCATTTCTGGGCCTCGAGTTTGATGCTAGACTCGAGCCATAGTTATTTGACTCGAGTTAATTATCTTGATTCCTTTCTTCTGTGCACTTTCAAAGTTAAATGACTTGAGCCACGATAAGATTGACTCGAGCCAATTATTCTCAGTTTGAAAATCTCCGTGTCCGAATCTTTCATTTTAATAAGATTGTTTTAGATACTTCATATCATCTATCATTATTATTCCTAACTATATTTAATTAGTTTATTAATAAGTTTCAGATGATTAGAATGTGGATTAACATTGTTATTGGAAAAAGCAATCTCATGTGTCAGAGCATTAAATGCTCTTTGCCTATTTGAGACACTAATCCAGTGAGCATTCCTCTGAGCATTTGGAAGATGCTTATTGCAAGATATTCTTCATTCCTTCTGTTGTGCCTCAATGGTCATAAACCAAGAATTAAAGGAATTAAAGAATGTTGAAGACAACGATTATTCCATAGCATTAATCGTTCAACACTTCATCTCTCTAACGGACATCTTGAAGAGTCTCAACAAATAAGTCTTCAAGCTTCTACAACGGTCATAAATGCCATCAACTATAAATATCAGAAGCATTGAATTTGCCACCTACCGAAACGATGTGCAATCAATTCGACTCAGCTACAATTTACTGTTTCATTATCTTAGCTTAATATCGGATATTATTCTTGTACTTCAGTGTTCATCACTTTATCTACTCTGTGAGAGAGTTAAACACTTATCAATTTATTGTTCATTAGTCAAATATTAAGGTTGCGGAACCTTAAGTGTGGGTGTACAATTACAGCTTGTAAGGGGGAGTGAGTCCTAGTGTGAGAGGATCATCCGAGTACGAAGTGTGTAATTGTAACAATCAATTTGAGTTAGTGAAAAATCCCAAGGTGCTTGGGGACTGGACGTAGGTCGTGGAATTAGACCGAACCAGTATAATCTCCCTATGTTCATTTTCTTTATCTCTCTTTGTCTTTGTGTTCTTAGGGGGCTTCAGCGAAAAGTTTTATAATCACCTATTCACCCCCTATAGGTGATATTCCACCTTCATAAATGTCTCCCCTCTTCTCCATTTCATTCATCAGTACACTTTTCTTAGGTAAATTGTAAATCCCAAACCCACCAAATTCGGAACCCCACTACTTCGGTTGTCTTATCCGATCGTCGATCGTCATTTTCAATTGAATCACACCATCCACAAAGCCTTCTTCATGCTTCTTAGAAATAGCTACGCGAGTTGTTGCGAAAGCACTCACACACGTGTTTTCGTTCATTATAACACTTGTCTTAGGGTTTATTGTAACAAACCAACCTTGGAACCCCATTTCTCTAGTTGGATTTTATGGCATACGTCAGTCAATATTCAGTGGAGCCACACAATCCAAAGCGTTTGTCGTACTTTTGTTAGCAATAGCTGCACGAATTGCTTCAGTTGTCCTTACTCATGTTTTCATTCTTTAGCCTTAGCCAGATCACATTTCTATGCGTGGTCTATTCTAATCATATAGATGTTTCTTTACTTACTCATGAGACTTCCTCTACAAGTCAAGAAAAGGCTTCCTCTCCAAGCCAACAAGAAACTTCCTCTCGAAGCCAACAGATTACTTGCTCTCCAAGTTTCTTTACTTACTCTCTAAGTTTCCTACACATTTGTGGTGACTTGTAATGAAAGGCTAATCAAGCGCCTATAAATGTATGCCTTACGCAAAGTATTATAAACACACAAGTGAATAAGAATTACTCCAATATTTCTCTCCTTATCTCTTACTCTCTTATCCCAGATTTACCTTTATTTATAACAAATCGGTCATTGAAAGATTTCTTCCCCCTCCCCCCAAACACAAGTCATTAAAATATGACGAAAACAAGGCTACAAGTCCAGAAACACATAAATCTAAAGCATAACTAATAACAGCTGAGTGGTCCTTCGAGCATAATCACATATCCTGTAACTAATAATCTGCTGGAGTCTCCACATGTTCCCTAATCAAAATCACAAAAGCATTGTAATCTCATTTCCTTTGATGAAGATAGTGGAATACCCCGTCCAAGAATTCCATTCAAATAAATTAAATGAGCAACTGCACAACCGATTCTCATTACATGTTTCTCCTTAGATTCTTTTTACATGCTTATCCTTCTAATTAAAGGGATATGACATTTGTGATTATTTTTTTATATATATTTTATTTATTTAGATTAGATTATATCTTGCTGATCTTAAAACATTTTTTCGCACCTAATATCTTAAATTAATTAATTTTTAGGATCTCGGTGTTCTAAAAAATATTTCGAACGCATTTAATTTGGAAATTAATTAATTTGATATAGTAAGTAAAAAAAATATTTTAGGATGAAGAATATAATTTAATCTAAATAAATAATATATATATATATATAATATATATATATATATATATATATAAATGACACATCCCTCTAATTAGACGGAGAAATATATAAGAAAGACCTAATAAGAAGAAGCATGTAATGAGGATAATATTGTACCAACAAGATATCTTTATCTCTCTGATTTATTAACCAAAAATGTTGACTCAACATACTTAAAACGTTGACTTAGCAATTAAATATTTACAAAATCTTTTACAATTTTAATTTTTCAATATAAGTTTTTTAATAATTATATCTAGACGCGTATCTTGACTATCTTCTCTATCCCAGCCGCCGTCTCGGATTTTCTTTCCTCCATCAATTTTTGTCCAGACGTCTTTCTTCTATCTCCATAAAATATCTACGCATTAATATAAACTTATTGGTTCTCTCTCTTCCCCTCTCCTTTTCCTTCTTTTAATTTCTTCCATTTATTTCTTGTCAAGGTGAGGCCCATTGCAATATCAATTCTCACCGTCATTCCTATAACGGGTGTCTCTCTCATCCCGATTGTGCCACACATATATATTATTGATTTATTGTACCCGCAACCTTATTATCTCCTGCTGGACTTACGTTATTATCTCAGAAATACGTCGCTCTCTTCCTTGTAAATTTAAATAATTATATTGTGGACACAAATAAATTTAATAATGATATTAAAATTAGATATGCTTTGTAAGCATTTGATTGCTTAGTTAGCGTTTTAAATTCCCCAAGTCAACATTTTTTGTTAAAGATTAATGCCTTAATGGTATTAAGTTCAAGAGACTAGTTAAGACACACTTTTTAAATTAAACTTAAGGAATGAATTGATATTTGATACTCTCTCTAGTCCTAATTATAAGACAATATTTGATAATTGGTTTTAGTCTTAATTATAAGAAAATATTTTATTTTTTGTCAATTTTTTCCTAAAATATTTATATTTTATTCTCTCAAGTATATTTGGTTTTTGGTGAATATATGTATGTATGTGTGTATGTTTACAAACAAATATATATAGACATATACACACACACACACATAATATGTGTGCAGTGGCGTAACATGGTTATAGCTAACTGGGGCTTACCACCATTGATTCGACCGATCTTATAAAATTTATTATTATGTATATGTATTTATTATATGATATTTTATTTGGTCAATAATTTGGCTCAACTAATTTTTTATCTTCTTCAGTAAAGATAATGTTTGACTCATTACTTATCGAATTTTGTGAGAGGAAAGTAAAATTTTTGTTTGAGATACCTTCCGAAAAAGTTAGTATCATCTTATATATTGTTTTAATTTATAATTATCGGTTATATTTATTTGTATTTTCAAGATTATGTGATCTTATTTAGTAAATACTCCATTTGGTCGCTTATTATAAGATACCAAATAACAATTCTCACAAATCAATAAAAAAGTTAAAGTCATTAAATTTGTCCTAAATTTAAGTATTTTTAAATATTATCCCTATTAATTACATTAAACTCAAATATCATATTAATTATTACTCTCACTGACTAACTTTTTAATTATAGGTATACATGAAACAAAAAATATGTAATGATATTTAGAAAGAAGCAAGTGCCTTGGAAAAAGGACAAAATACACTTGTTAGTTGGTACCTTGTAATAAAAATCAAATAAGTAGTTCAATATATTTATTTTTTGGCTCGGGCTAAATTTTTTTCCTGGTTCCGCCACTGTATGTGTGTGTGTATTTATACATATATGTATATCTGTGTATATAAATGTGTGTACATATATGTATATCTTTGTGTGTGTTTGTCAATATATATGTGTGTATACACACACATATAGACATACATATATATATGTATACACACACACACATAATATATCTATCTATATCTGTGTGTGTAGATATATGTACACGCACACGTGTGTGTGTACATATATATACACACTAGGGAGGGAACTAGTAATTGAAATTAGGAGGGGCGATATTTATAGAATAGAACCCAGGTGTTCACCAAATTATATTTTAGATAATAATTTTAATATTTTCATTTTAGTTTCCTTTATCAAACTTCCAATAAAAACTAAAGTGAAAAAACTGAATTTTTATAGGGAGGAAAAAAAATTGGGTCAAATTCTATAATTTTAGGGGGGCGGGGACCACCCCTAGGCCCCTCCCCAGAGAGACCCAGAGAGAGAGAGAGAGAGAGAGAGAGAGAGAGAGAGAGAGAGAGAGAGAGAGAGAGAGAGAGAGAGAGAGAGAGAGAGAGAGAGAGAGAGAGAGAGACCATTGTTTCAATTAGAAAATGTGTACACACTCAGAGAGCTAGACCATTGTTTCAATTAGAAAACGTGTAGAAAGGAAAATTCTAGGTCGGAGAGATATATTGTAGGGGTTGTTGTTTCACTTTTACTTATGTCATTTTAAATTTATATAAGGGCATTTTAGAAAAATGAGTAAAATTAACTAATTTAACTCATCTGCTTAATCTCCCCAAAATTAATTAAATATGTCTCATAATTAGGACTAGAGGGAGTATATATAAACTTAAATGATCAAACATATACTTTAACCAAGATAAAATGTTAATTTAATGAACCACAACGTGCGACCAAAAAAGCTTTCAGTTTCCTTTTATTTTTGTATATTGTAATTGATCTTTTGATATTTTAAATCACTTTAACGTATATTAATAGATATTTTGAGTTTGAGATGCCTTGTTTCCTTAACATTATTATATATTTTAAAATATGTGTGTGTGTGAATATTCACTAATATTTAATTTTAATGTTATTTGATAAAAATGATAAATATTAAACAATCACTTACGAGTTACTCCGTATTTAGTACAAACGGTCAAATACATGACTATTTATTTAACAGGTAAGAACAGTTACAAATGAATATAGTGTTGGAAATTATGCCCTAGGGGCAAGTCATTCTCCATTTAGTTATCACTTCATTTGCATGTTTATAGTGATAGCTGATCCCTGGATATATCTTATAGATTATCCTAAATGTCTCCTGGTCATCTACGCGGAACGAAGATGAAATAAGACCAAGTATGACTTTGATGAGTATGGAGATACGAGTCAAAGTCAAGCACTGTAAAGAATCTACGTCTTGGACCGACCTATAGAGAAAGTTCGCGTGATTAAGTCATAAGTTTTTCTCACGTATAACCGCGTCACAACGCCCTATGACCGAGATCATCATGGATTCCTACATGATGAGTCACTGTTCTTTGAGTAAAGTCAAAAGTCACCTTTTTAGGAGTGATGATAAAGGCTTGGATCGGGATCAGTGGTTCGTGGAGAGAAATGTGAATGGTCAAGATGAAATTTGTCCCTCACATTTGTAGAGATAATATTGGGCCCTCGATGAGTGAGTCTAAGAAATGTACGGTCGTACTGTGATGGAAAGGAGTTTCCATTTCACTTATTAGACTACTCGAGAATCGAGAAAGTAATGGTCAAGAAAAGGAAGTTTACTTATCGCGTGACAAAAGGGACGTGAGATGGTTGTACGATAGGTAGTATCGTATCATCGATCCCCATATGAATTGGGTAGTCGCAATGTCTTGCTAGAGGCCGCTTGCGACTTGTGGGCTAAGACAAGATTTGCCCACCGCTAATCTCATGTGGCAGGTCGCATTGCACAAATAGCCTCAACACGAAAGAAAGGATTCAGATTCATCAATCTTAGATACGTCTAAGATTTAATGAATACCGTATTTATCTGGGGTGAATATTATGTATATTAATATTATATATATTAATATAATATATATTATATTATATTAATTCGAAATTAAATAATATAATAATATAAAATAATTATTATAATATTATTATAAAATATTTGTTTAGTATTTAATTTATTTGATAAATTAAATATCTAAGACAAATAGAGATATTGTATCTCATGTTTTAATTTTCGAATAAAGATATCATATATCTATTTAATTTAAATTGAGATATAGTATCTCGATTTAATTAAATAGATAAATATCATTTCGTATTTAATTTATAGAGATAAATTAAATCGAAGGCTTTTGATTCGGATTAAATAAATATATTAGATTAGATCTATTAGATAGATTTAATTAATATAATTTTAATCAAAGATTCAAATTTCAAATTTCGATCGGCTTTTAATTCGGATTAAATAAATAAATTACATTAGATCTATTAGATAGATTTAATTAATATATTTTTAATCCAGATTTAAAATTCGAATTTCAAAATTAATGAGGATTAATTTTATATAATACGTTGATCGGGTTTAGAAAACCTACGGGACTTTTTGTCGAGCGTATTAAAGCCGCGAGAAACCCTAGACGAAATTGAGAGAGACGCAAAACTCAAAAAGGCGCTAGCACGCACGCGCAATCGGGTTCGGGATTATTCGTGTGGATCTGAGTAGAGGAAGCGATTCGAGGAGTCGACTTCTTGTAATACTCGGATAATTATTTATCTGGAATATTATATTTCGATAAATAATACCTATTGAAAATAGGTGAACATGTGGTTTCAAATAATAAGTAATAATTATCTTATTTTCTAAGGTAATTACTATAGAAATTAGGAGAGATAAAGAGCTAAAATGTATTTTTAGGGCATTAAATGGCCTACAAATATTATGATAAATCCCAAGAGGTAGTAAAATATTTATAAAAAAAGTAGAAAGTATGTTGTCTCTAATTTTAGGAATTTTTGGGATAATTTCCCTTGAAAAATAATAAGGCAAAATTAAGTATTATTTTGGGATCATAAGTGACCCCATGATTTTTAATATTTTACATGGGATATAAAATACCAATGTAAGTAAAATAGTTGTGAGATAATGATTTATCCTAATTAAGAAAATTATCAAAAATTAGTAAGTGGCTAATCTGGTAACTAATGGGATAATTAAGGTATAAAGTAAATGAATTAAAAATAATTTAAATAATTATTTTTAATGGGAGAAATTCGAAATTATTAAATAAATAAAAAAAAAAAATATTTTATGCTTAGAAAATTAAAAGAAAAATAATAATAAATATCTAGATATTTTGATTATAATAATAATATAATCGACATAAAGTCAAACGGGACATTCGAGAATGGATAGAAATAAAATCCTACACCAAAATATAGGGATATAGCCTAAGTCATCCTGGACTTTTTATAAACCAGGTGGAATTTTATCCGGAGTGACACATCTCGAGGTCGGTTAAACCAACGGGGTATTTAAGACACGGTGGTATGAGAGAGAAAATGCGAGATAGGGGAAAAAGAGCACAATAAAACAAGTAGTTGCCACGAATTAGGAATCTAGTGTCTTGAGTCAGAACGTATTTCAAACCAGTGGATTTTTGTCTAGACGCTGGTGCTTTCGGAATTTAATTCCGTAACGGAGGGCGTTTGTCCGAAAATCTTCGGCAGATAACGGAATACCCTTAATGAGATCAAAAATTTAGTTAAACCCAGTAGTTTTAAAGAGAAATAATAGAACTTCAAAACCTAGTTGCCGTATTTTTGAGTTTTCCAAGATTTTGCGAAAGAGCGGCACCGAACCTGGAAACTTTATCTGCATTTGAAGATGACATCATGCATGACATCGATAACATCATGCATGACATCATGGGACGTTTTTGTGGTGGAGAATGAAGGAGGAAGCTTGGTCTACATGAAGCCACATCTTCATCATCTTAGCCATTGATGAAAAGTTAATCCGACGGTTGAAATCCATGGAGTTTTTCTATAAATAGCCATTCACCTCTTCATTCATTCTTCACCAATTCTAAGAGATTTCTAGAGAGAAGTTAGAGAGAAGTCATAGCAAGAAGGAGTAGCGAAGTCTTGGGTAAAGTTCTTCATTCTTAGTCTTTAGTTTCGGTAGTTCTTTCGGTAGATATAGTAGAAGTGCTTAGATTTATCTTTAAATTTTCAAGATAGTCTAGATATCATATTTAGGGGTAAATATGATACATATTTCGAAAAATATGATGAGGGAAAAGATCGACAAAATTCGGAGAGATAGCGAAAACAAATAAGCTCTGGCGAAATTCCTCCGATTAGGGGTTCAGTGGCAAAATGGTAATTTGTACCTAAAATGCCCGTTATCTTTGCTAAAAGTTGTTAAATATTATCCTTATAGGATATCTGTTATAATCGAATTGTCAAGCCATTTGTTGTTGCCGCCGTCACACCGCTGTTTTTCCCGCTGTCGGAAATTTACCGTTTTCCGTAAACATACCGTTTTCCGTCAACGAAGGTACGTTCGCGTACTGTAACACTAACTCTGATGCTTATTATATGCGTATATGTATTGTATGTGGTAGCTGATAGCTCTGCTGTTTGTATGTACGTTCGCGTACTGTAACACTAACGCTGATGTTTATGTTATGCATGTATGTGCTATGTGTATGTTATGTTGTATGATGTACGTTCGCGTACAGTAACACTAACTCTAATATTTATTGTATTCGTATATGTGATATGTGTGTTATATATGTGTTGGTGGTATGTTATTTGAATGCATGGTGGTGTTAGAGGATAACTGAACATATGCATGCGCTGGGAGCGATATGTCTGTATGCGCTGAGAGCGATATATCTGTATTCACTGGGAGCGGTGTGTCTTCGCTGGGAGCGGTATGTCTGCATTCGCTGGGAGCGATACATGTAGGAGTTATTCATTTGTTATGCTGATATACTGTATATGTAAATATGAGGTTAACCGTTACCTGAGGTTCAATGGACATTGAACCTCAGCTCTTAACATAGCGTTAGGATCAGGAGGAACGAGGACCGAGGAAAAAGGCAAGCATGCCGCATAGAGATCCGGCTGAAGATCGCTTCTGTTGACACAGCATGGCTGTTGCCGGGGAGACACTTTTGTTGTTATTCACTTTAAAAACTCTCGGTCATTGTACCGTTTTTGTAAATCAGCCAGACTTATGGCATTTATAAACATATGTATCAGTTACTCAATCGCTCCAATGCTCTACTCTGATGAAAAAAATATATACTTCTTTTGAAAATGGGATGTTACACTTCTACTGATCGAGAAGGTAGCCGACCAGTTTAAAGAGAACAAGACACGGACCGTTTCTGCCGTAGGTAATATTCGGTTCCTTAGCCTTAATTTAAACGCTATTGAATGATCCTCGGGATGTGATTCGTAGAAATTTTAATCCGCTGCGTGTACGGATCCCAACATATAGTGGTCAACATCTAAATAAAAAATCGCAAATTAATCATAATCCGATCAAATTTAAGTACATTAACAGGCAGAAATATGGATTTTTTTTTTATCTTTTTTTTTGTGTGGGGGGACTCTCAATACCCCCCCCCCCCAACTAACCACTCCATGTAATTCTTATATTTTCTTAATGTAAGGCTTAATTAATTAATTTGAGAGGATTAATTATGCTAATTAAATTCATTAATATGATATGTTTTTTAAAAACACCCAAATCATCATCCTTAATTTCATTTCTCTCTTACCTGCTTGATTATTGTTGAGAAAATATGAATAGGTTTTAATTTTTTTTTAAAAAAAAATGGATAAAAATGTGAAATATGTATCAACGTAAAATTAAAAGACTCCATGAAGTATTATAAAGCCAGAGTATTGAGAGAAAGTTATAAAACAGGAAAAAAAAAAAGAAAAAAAAAAGGAAAAAGAATGAAACATCTTTGGTTGATCGAGTTCTATGGTCAAAAAGACAATTGTAGGAGGCAAGCACGCAACACGCAACAACATATATAGTAACTATAATTATTTCTTAAAAAAAAAATATATATATATATATATATTATCAAGAGAATTGCATAGAAACGGTCATGTACTTTGAATAGTTAGTGAGGGGAATTATGGGGTTAAGAATTGACCATTTAATTAGAGTATATATAGAGAGCTTACAGATATGGGGTCAGAATCCATACCTAATAATCAAACATTCACATTTTCTATTACAAAATCAAAATCAAAATTGAGAGAGCAAGGAACTATATTCCATAACTGGAACTTCTTTCTAGATCTATCGCTTTCATTTCAACTAATTTATTAACTATTTATTATTTATTTATATTATTAACCATTAACTTCAGATCAAAAAATTATTAATTATTAACTATTAATACTGCCCACATAGAAACCCTTTATGCGGATTCTTATGGCCTTTTGAGTAAGGTTGTTTAACTCGCAAGTTTAATTAAACTTATGATGGTGACGTAAATTTGAATCGTGAACTTCTAAGAGCTTTACTTTTCTCATTAAATAAGTATTAATAGTGTATAATTAAATCATTAAAATGAAAAAATGAAAAAAATCTGATTTAAATATATTCTAGATATAAATAATTGAAATTAAATCTATCAACATTTATAATATATTATACTTAACAAAGAAGTTTCTATAAAATTCAAATATAAAGCCATTAAGTATTATCAAATTGAAAAAGTTAACACGAATTTAAGAGTAAATTAACATGTTTTGTAAGTTAGAAATGTAGAAATGATAAATTTGAAGTATAAAATCACAATCTTAATCAAGTTTAACATAGGTAAAGTTAACTTGTGACTCAATTCGATTTTATGAGGTAGAAACATAAAATTGGTAAACTCGGAAAGTTAATTCGCGAATTTGACAATAATACTTTTAAGCAGTATACTGTACAGGTAAAATTTTTATCAAAATACTTACTATTGGAAATATTTATCAATTGAAATTGTTGACATTGCGGACGATTTTAAAGATTAAAAGCATATCGTTTAGCAGAAATTTGTCTCTTTCAATTAGTATTTTTATGACATCAAATGTTTTTTCTAATAAAATTTTACCTTTAATCTTTTAATTTTACAAAAGGATTCATTTTGGTAATTTAATTTTATGTGATGTCTTTGTTGTGCTTTAACCCGATACGGCTAACAAAATATGTGGATATTGACAATCTTTGCCTTTAAATTTGTTTTCATTTTGATTTTGGTCCTTCAAGTTTAAACCATGGGTTTTGGTTCCTCAAGGGATAAACTAAAATTTAAGGTACCAAAACCTATGATTTGAAACTTGAAAGACCAAAATCAAAATGAGAGAAAATTTAAGAGATCAGAGATTATATCAATCCAATAAAATATATTCCCCACACCACTCTGTAAACTAAGTTAGCGCTATGAAATAACGAAAGCATTATGTCTAGAACATTACAACGTTTCTTTTATAAACTTTAAGGAAAACATTGCACCACTTAATAGTTTAGAATACTTCGACCTCACAGGAGAATCCAATTAGTTTAAAATTACAAATAAAAATTAGTGTTTGTCTCCAACCTCGTTGGTAATCATGGTGTATACCGTGTATTCATCATGTTATGTGATACCATATTTAAGTGTCTGTTTGTAGTTGTGGTTTTCTTGATGTAATATGTAACCTTTTTATATAATATATAGTTGTCCATTTTACGTTACAATTACTTAGATAAAAATGTTAATTTGACCAATCACAACGTGCAACCCGAAAAAGTTTGTTTCCTTTTCTTTTTCTCTGTTGTGGTTGATCTTATGACACTTTAATTTTCTCCCAATCTACCAAGATAGAGGGTATAATTAAAATAGTACTATGTCTGTTTTAAAAATAGGATTTTGGTTATAGTGCAATTTTTTACTACAAATTAGGTCTTACATGTATGACTTGAGGTAATACAGTGCTGACAAAATTGGTAAATCAAAGCATTAATGGATCAACGCTCTAACGGCTATTTTTTGAAGAGCCACAATGGATAAAGTTCAAGGTTCTCAACGGTAATAAATGTCATCAACTATAAATACTAGAAGCTTTGAATTTTCCAACTGGCCGAAACTCTGCGCATTTAATACAAACTTATTACAATCTATTGTTTCATTAGTTTCATTTAATATCTTCAGATATTTCATTGTACTTCAGTGTTTATCAATTATCTACTCAGTGAGGAGTTTAAACACTTATTTGATTATCTGTTTAGTTGTTAAATCTTAAGGTTGTGGAACCTTAAGTGTGGGTATACGATTACAACTTGTAAGGGGGAGTGAGTCCTAGAGTGAAAGGATCATCCTGAGTTACAGAGTGTGTAATCTGTATTCTGTGTTGTAAGAGTTAGTGAAATCCCAAGGTGCTTGGGGACTGGACGTAGGTCGAGGAGTTAGACCGAACCAGTATAATCTCTCTATGTTAATTTTCCTTTCTCTCTGTCTTTGTTTAGCATTCTTGAGCGTATAGTGAAAAGATTTTTATAATCACCTATTCACCCCCCCTCTAGGTGATATTCCATCTTTAGAAATGAGCATCGCAATAGTCTTTGAAAACATTTTACGATCGCGGAAACTCGAGTCATTAAGTGATAAACTCGAGTTTAGGACTTTTTGAATTGAAAATAAATTTAAGTCCACAAACGCAAACTGGAGTTTAAAGAAAATAGGCTCGAGTTAATTTAAGTTCAAAATTCCTTGAAAGCCCTCGGTCTGGCGTAAACTCGAGTTTACAAATACAGGATCGAGTTTATTTTAGAAAGAAATCTTTGAAAACTCTTGACCAAGGATAAACTCAAGTTTCTATGTCCAAACTCGAGTCAAGCTATGTTCAAATAACTTGACTTACTCTCTGTCAAGTGCAAACTCGAGTTTGACAATTCTAAACTCGAGTTTGTCTTTGACAGTAAGTTTTTAACTTAACAAAGACAAACTTCATACTGGTTTACAATTGTCAGTTATCATCAAAACACATAGAGAACTAACAATTAGTAATAGCAAAAACAACCAAAATCAACATTACTTCTACACAACTCTCATTAGAAACTAAACTTATCTGTAGTATCACAGTCTCTGTGGGACGATACTCTACTCATTATTTATTACTTGTTCGACTGGTTCACTTCCCATAAGGAATTTGACCAACAACTAGCACGACATCATTTACTTGTATAGAGATACAAGGTAGGGACCTCATTGAATACAGGCATGGTGATGCCTTAGCTGATGTCGTGGGTGGATCTGTTAGAGAACATATAGCACTAAACCGACTGCCGAGAGACTCTATGAAAATTCATTGTAGAGAGTATCATTGGATATGTAAAGTTTCTTATTGTTTGATAGTGCAGATCGTCTTAGACTTGAGGGTATCATCGAACACGATGTCTTAAGGTTATACTTTGACTGTACAACTCTATCCGCCTAAGAATGGGGAGAATAGTGTACTCTTGGGTGTAACTCGAATACATGAGTATAGATGGAGATGCTAAAAGGACTGTCATTCCTCTACAAGGGATTAGTCATCCACAATATCGGTAGAGTTTGAATAACTTCTAGTTGACTCGGGAGTCTATACGTACAACAAGTGATCATGAAGAGTCATGATCCATATTTGAGTAAATAGAAGAAGATTCATAGTTCTATGAATTAACTACATTTAGTCAATTAAGAGAGATGATACTCTATCTTTGCTGTCGACTAAATGTGAATGACGATGTGAGGGACGATGCCGGCACGGTATCCAAATTAGAAAGGTAGATCACTTGATCAACTCATTTAGTTCTGGGGCCACAGAGCATTGATAGTGCCTTATGTGGTCATTAGATAAATTGAACCCATTAAAAGAGTTTAATTGGTCCTTGTTTATTTATGTTAGTGACTAATTGGGCCTAATGGGTCACACATAAATGTTATTCTTGATTTCTTAAAATTAGCGACCTTAGGCCAATAATTGTTATTGTGCTTTTTCAAGACAATAGGTGTATTTGGGTTGGAGTGGGACTCCAAGCTGAATAAAGTAAAATGGCGCAACATATAATCTACTAGTGGGAAATTAGTTTCTCCATTAATGGGCCCAAAAATGTTTAAAGACCAAATGGGGTCTTGGGCCAATTTGAATTTTAAATTGAAGTTTGAAATTTAAATTTGAATTTTAAATTCAAGAGGTTAGGATATAAAAGATAATTCTAAATTATATATATAGATAAAGATTGGATAAAGAATGAATAAAGATTAGATAAAAATTAATCTTCAAATTCAAATTCAAAATATAATTTAAAGATATGGATATGATCCATTATCTTGAATTTTTAATTCAATATATATTCCTGAAAGAGAAAAATTCTTCATATGGCAAGTGTTTCATGAGAGACTTCCCACTAATACACTTAGAGCAAAATATAATCCCCATGTGCAGAACACTTGTCCTTTTGAGTGTGATAGGAAGGAAACCATTATCCATATACTGAGAGACTGTGAGATTTCCAAGAGAGTGTGGTTTAATTTAACTAACCCATTATATTATTCTATATTTTTCTTTTGCTCTTTGTAGGATTGGCTAAAATGGAACTCAAAAAACAATCCATCTGGCAAGCATACTGCTAGATGGCCTTGGCACAGAACATTTGGTGTTGTGTGTTAGTTTCTCTAGAAGAATAGATGTACGAAAGTATTTTAAGGCACATGAGACCAGTCAAGAGTAATTACACAATGATGCATATTCCACTTAATGGAAGGAGTGCTGCATGGTCCTTTCTAACATCAAATTATGCAGATACCAGACAGAACATAAGTTAGATGGCGTCCCTCAGATCCAGGCTATGTAAGGGTAGATGTAGATGGATCATACAGGAACAATGGATAGGAAACTTGTGGAGAAGTGATTAGAGATCCAGGGAAACTGTATATGTAGGTTTCAACAAAAGTTAGGATATATTACGTTAACTGCTGCTGAAATACATGCGATTTACAGGGGCCTTATACTATGCAAACTACAATTGGGTTTCAAGAAGGTTATGTTCCATACTGATCCATTGGATGCTATTCATTTGTTGTTACTTGATTGTGGGCAGGGTCATCCTATTAGAGAGGAGATACAGGAGGTAAGATCCCTTATCATTTCACACAAGGATCTACAAATTATTCATACCTATAGGGAAGCATTAAGTTGTGATGATTATTTAGCCTGATCGGCTCAAGGGATGAATCAGAATCTTGGCAACCTAATGTGTTGACTTAGACTATCTTGAGTGTGACAAAAAGTCACTGAGATTAGTGAATGTAGTCTAATATTAGACTTTTTGTAAACCTCAAGCCTTTGGCTCCCCAATGTATTACCCAAAAAAAAGATACATTTCAAGATAAGGATAAGAACCATTATCCTAAATTTTAAATTAAAGATATATTTCAAGATAAGGATAAGACCCATTATCTTGAATTTGAATTCAAGATATAATCCAAGATAAGGATAAGATCCATTATCTTGAATTTTGAATTCAAGATATGGATAAGATCTATTATCTTGATTTTTTCTAATGAAATCTTAGAATGAGCTTTTCTTCGAATTAATTTAATTAGGGTTTTTAACTTAATTAAGTGGCTGAAATTAGGGCACCTAATTTTGGACTTTTTAGAAGTTTTGGTCATGAAGTCTTGGATAGTTTTATGCATACGGCTCATCCAAGAAAGGTGTGACATCCAAGGTTCAATCCAATAAAGGTAAGATTCAATCTTGTTCATCTCATCCTCTACCTAACCTCAAGACACCATCATCGTCTTCAGAAAAAGAAAACCCAAAAACTTGAATCCTTAACCTTTCCATCGCCTAGAAAGCATCCAAGGAGAAGGAGGAGTCAAAGAGAAGGATTTCTTCAGGAAATCGGGAGATAGTCATGTGGATCAACATTAGAGGACATCATAAACTTTGAAGTCTTCGAGTGATCTAAGATAATCCTAAAAACCCTATACGTGTTTTAATGAGTGGATCCTAAAAATATCTCATGAGTATTTCTGCATCATTTAGTTATGGGTCCTTATGAGCACCGTAAAGAGTTTTGATAAAGGAAACCAATTTGGGATAACTCATGAGTACCGTAAAGAGTTACAAGTTATAACCCTTGAGCACCCATAAAGAATTACGGGTTCTGTAATGATTTTTGTTCCTGAAATCATAACTCATGAGTACCGTAATGAGTCACGAGTTCTCATAAGTATCGTAAATAGTTATGGGTTATAACTCATGAACATCATAAAAAGTTACGGGTTCTCATAAGCACCTATAAAAAGTTACAGGTTTCGCAATGATTACATATTTATGATATTCAGCTTCATGACCACCGTAAAGAGTTACAGATTCTTATGATTATTGTAAATAGTTACGAGTTATAAATCTAGATTCCGCTACGATTAATGAAGAACAATTTTTTTTCTACCTCATGAGATACATTACTCGAGTGCATTCATTGCAACTCGAGTGATCTTCTTTGATCACTTGAAATGTTCTTGAGTGACTTTATTCAAATTTTCTTCAAAAACAGTTTTATCACTAAAGTGCTTAGAAACTCACTCGAGGGACTTGAAGTTGGAAAGAAGACTTAAAGAGCGTTCTGGTGATTGATCATTTGCCAAATTTGGAGATACTGTTTAAGAGTTATGCCCATTGGAAGCTGTCATTTGTGCCAAATTAGCAACCTGGAAGTGTTTGATGAAAATCCTTCTTCATCGCTTGAGTGATGAAGGATACTCTAGTGAGGTGCCTTATCACCAGCAAGTTACTTGATGGTAACTCCTTGTTCTTAAAGGAAAAATTGGACAAGCACTTGAGTGACACATAGCACTTGAGTAAAGCTCAAAATTCTCTAGTTACCATTTAGTAACTGGATAGTGAGTCTTTTGAAAATCAAGAACACCCGAGTGCAACAATGGCACTTGAGTGATATTTGCAAACATGAACTACAACTTTTTAGTGACCATCCAATGATCAAGTTATCATTTGAATATCACTCGAGTGACCTAAATACCACTCGAGGAAATAGTGTTTCATTTGAGAGTTACCGACAGTAACTTGACAATTTACATGCTATCTTCAGACTTTAAGAAGTTACCAACCAGTACCTCTTTGGGATGCGACGTCACTCAAGTGATAAAATGTCACTCCAGTGATAAAATGTCACTCTAGTGATATTGATAGTAGACTTTTGAATCACTTGAAAACGAAATATCACCTAAGAGGAGGGGGTGAATTGGGTTATTTCAAAAACTTTTACGATTAAGGCAGAGAACTAAAATGACAGAGTAAAGGATAGAGGGATGATGGACACATAAGATTTATACGGGTTCGGTCTAAACTCTTGACCTACGTCCATTCCCCAAACTCTTTAAGTTTTTCACTATCACACTGTCACACAATTACAGACTCTATTTCGAAGTAATCCTCTCTCTCTAGGATTCACTCCTCCTTACAAGCTGTAATCAATACACCCATACTCAAGGTCCCTTTATCTTGAGATTTTACAGAAAGAATGATCAGATAATAACTCTCTTACAGAGTATATAAAGAATCACTGAAGTATAAAAGATCTGAAGATATTACAGAGTATTGAATGAAACATTAATTAACGTTAAATTCGATTGAGCGTAAAATGTTTTGGTAGTTGCTTCATATTGAATGCTCCGACTTATATTGGTTGTTGCAATTAATGATTGTTGAGAAGATTCAATAAACCCATTGTGAGTATTGAATATAACCGTTAGACCGTTGAAGCTCGTTCGTTACTCATAACATTGATTTTGTAGAGCTATCACAGTAATTGTGCCGCTATGACATTCCTTTTGTTTTGCCTATTGTGTTGCAACAATTAATACGAAAGGGGAATAGAAGAAAAGTCTTTCTGATTGCTCAGAAAATGGTTCCTTGTTGGTGCTTGGTTTCTGCAGCCGCATTTAATGCCTTTTGACACAAAATCTACTTTATGATAGTATGCTATTAATCCTTGATCTAATCATCTAAAGCTCATTAATACATTGGTTAAATATAGTTAATAATAGTAATGAGTGCAGATAAGAAGATTATAAATCACAATCAATGATTTCAGTTTTGTGGATACGAAGATTTACTGAGACATATATGAAACACTCGAGTTATCATTAACTGACTCGAGTTAATGACTCAAGTTGGTTCTTTCAACACTCGAGTGAAGATGATTTTCTTCACAAACCAAAACTTGTTTGAAATAAAAGTTTAAACTTAAAAGGTCATTTTCAAAGCATAACTCGATTTTTAAATTGCTGACTTGAGTTGTTCACTCGAGTCAAGTCTTCATAACTCGATTCTGAAGTTTTTGTACTATAAATGAAGATTGAGAGTTATGTTAAAAAGTACTTTGAACAAAGGACTCTCGAGTATTAAAATCACAACTCTAACGAGTGACTCGAGTCAACAAAGTCATAACTTGAGTTTTGAAGATTTTTTCACAGAAATAAGGATTGAGAAATACATTGAAAGTGATTTGAACAAATGACACTTGAGTGCTGAAATGCTAACTCTAATGAGTAACTTGAGTGCATAAATATTAGCTCGAGTTTTAAAGATTTTGACTTGAAAAGGACAATTGAGCATAGGAGTTAAGGTTTGAAAAGATAAGGTTTAGCACTCACCAAATCAACTATAGTTTTGTGCAGGTAACTTGAGTTGTTACCTTTGATTCAAAAGTCACAGAAAACCTTCCACTCGAGTTATGAACAACTAACTTGAGTTTATCAAAATTGAAAACTATTTTGACCAAGATTTTAAAGTACTAACTCGAGTTCTTGAACCAGAACTCGAGTGTGTCTTTGGCGGACACATAAAAGTACTTTCTGATTCAAGATTTGATTGAAATGAAAGTTATTCACTCAAGTGCCATTAAATATACATTTAAGTAACTTGAATAATCAAGTCTACATTCTTTACAAGTGTCTGTTATCATCAAAACATATTAAATAGAGAACTAACATCACTGTCTTAGTTTTTTTTTTTTTTTTATATTCTTTAAAACTCATTTAAATCATTATCTTGTTCCTAACCATTCCTAATAATCACGATTCAAGGTTACATGAGGATTATAGGTGATTAAAACTTGGATTAGATATCAACGGCCAAAAAGCAACTTTATGTCAGAAGTTTCAACGGCTACTTCCAACAGACATTCAACGATCATATTCTAAGATGCTCACTAAGAAGAACGTGCTCAATAGTAAAATGCTCTTCATCAACTATAAATAGAAGATCATTCAAAACATAAGAAAAAGAGAGAGCCTATGCCTACGATCTCAATATGCCGATACTCTGAATCTTACCCGATCAAAGCTCTATAATCATACTCCCATATTGTATTTTAGTGTTAAACATTATTTACTTCATAGAGAGAAGTATGCTTTCATTGTAGTCATTTTATCCTTGTGAGATTTATTCAAGATTGGAATCTTGAATGGAAAACAGATTGTAACCTTATAAGTTGTAAGGGGGAGTGATTCTCAACAATGAGATTAAGCTTGAGGTTGTTAAGGTTCTCAAGTACCTGTCAAACTTGAGGGATTGTAAAGGCTTTTCTTGTGCCCGGATTAACAAGAATATAGTGGATTGAAAATCTTAGGTGGAGCCTGGGGACTGGACGTATGTCATTAAGGATTGGAACGAACTAGGATAAATCATATTTTGTTTCTTCTCTTCCCTAAATTCTTATATTTTATGGATATATGATTTGAATAACTACTTATGAATTTATGATTTATTACTTTCATACCTATTGATTTCACTAAGATGCAAAAAGATTTTCAAAGTTCTTAAGTTTTTATCTTACACCCGATTCACCCTCCCTCTTAGGTGTCAACCATTCTAACAATCTAATATATGGGTGATCTTAATGGACTGAGTGTTGAAGGAAATGTTGGTTCTCGATTTATGTTTTGATGATAACAAACTTAGAAAAGAAAAAAGGATTTAATTCAATGTGATCTAAGGTGAGCATACCTAAGTATTGAAAGTAATACTCGAGTAAGCAACTCAAATACTTGAGTATTCAAGTGAATACTTGAGTATGACAGAAGCCTATGCATGATACTTGCTTTTTGATGCTGATATAACTGCTTATGATAAATACTCGAGTATCCAAGTGGACACTTGATATCATGATTGTACTCACAAGAACTGAAGCATGATACTCACTAACTCTGGCCTCAATCTTTGATGAATACATGAGTATGCATCAGCAATACTCGAGTATGACACTCGAGTGTTGGTATCCAATAGTTGAGTATCCATAGTTGACAGCAAGGACTCTGAGTGATACTCACGACATTCTTCAGGAGAAAATTAGAAGAGTACTCGAGTATTGTCAAGCATAGAAGACACTGTGAGAATATGATAATTAAAAGGATACTCAAGTATAATTGAAGGTACATGAGTATGATAATCGATTATGCAGAGTAATACCCTAGTATAGAGACAAGTTCTCAGCCAAATAGTCATAGATTCTTACACCAAATAAGAGTATACTTGAGTATATTGAAGAACACTTGAGTACTAGTTCAAAATCTCAGAACTGGAACCTTCGTTTTTGTAAATTCAAATTCACTAATTATCATTCTATAACTTCTTATTATTACTCATTATTGTTCTCAATGCTTCTAAACATGTTTATTAATGAGTTTAAGATGATTAGTTGAAGGATTACATGCAAATCCTCAAAAAGTAAGATTTATGTCAGATCATTAAATGTCGTAGTAGAAAACAGAGCACACACTCGGAAACTCAATCAGAGTAGGTCAAATGATCATACTCTCAAACACCCATTCCGGTGAAAGCGAAAGCGACTCATCTTTAGTAAATTACAGAGACCAAAGGGATATCGTATGAACATTTTTAATAGCGATATGAAAGCAACATATCCTCAAACTAACGGGAAGCTTCTCCAGTCTAACGGATAATTTGAACACATCCAACGGAAAGCTTCAACGGTCATGGAATTCACTTATAGATAGGAGAGCATTCAATTTCGAGCTAACAAAACGACGATAAATTTATTGCTCACTTATTACTCATTAATACTCTTCAAAATATTTTGTGATATTCATATTCTTCAATGATCATATATATACTTTGTGAGAGTCTTTATCAATTCAATTGATTGTTGTAAAATCTTAAGGTAGCAAGACCTTGAGTGTGGTTGTCCAATTACATTTGTAAGGGGGAGTGAGTCCCGGTGAGGATTACTCTGTAAGAGCTTGTGTAATCATTGAAAGATAATGGAAATCTCAGAGACGCTCTAAGGACTGAATAAAGGTCAAGATATTAAGGCCAAACCAATATAAATCTCTTCTACACACTTCAGTGATATCTTTATAATCCTTCCTTCCTGATTTAATTATTTGTTAAGATTGTTTTAATTTTTATAATTCACCCCTTGTTGGGTGATATACTGCAATTAACAGGAAGAATATAGATATAGAGAAATAGACACAAATTATTTAGGCTAGGGGATAAATCTAAATATTTGTGGTGATAAAAACTATAGCTTAAGGGTTTAATTAGTTGTGTGGGTGTCGTGAGATAGAACTCAACATTAATTAAAAAGGGACTAATGATTCAGGAGAATGTTATGAGACTTTAGGAATAGTTTGTTGCTATAATAAATTAAAGAGTCAACTCAAATAATAGAAATTAGCGACCTCTAGGTGAAATCCACAATCCCAACACTTTAGCTTATTGTTAGATGATTAAAATTGCTCTTATTTTTACTCAAATTTCATTCTATCAATAATTTGAATTAGTAAATTATAACCTCCTTGTGGCTCATTACAAGTGTACGAGATCAATGTAGTAATAATCCTAGAGTATTCTGGGTCATATCCACAGCGAGGTTATAATTTATTAATTTAAATTATTAAGAAAATGAAATTTGAATAAAAAGAAGAGAAATTATAATAATTTAACAATTAGCTAAAGTGTTGGGGTTGAGGATTTCAACTGTAGGTTGCTAATTTCTATTATTTGGGTTTACTCTTTAATTTATTACAGTGACAAACTATCCCTAAAGTGTCCTAATATTCTGTCTGAATTATTAGTCCATTTTTAATTAATGTTGAGTTCGTTCCCACTATAGCCACACAACTAATTAAACCCTTAAGCTATTAGCTTCTCACCACAAATATCTAAAACTATTCATAGCCTAAATAATTTGTGTCTATTTCTCTAGATCTAGGTTCTATGTTGACCTCCAACTCAATTGAGATCACCCATACATTAGATTCTATGGTGGCTAGCCAAAAAAAATATTCCACATGAAGAATAAAAGAAAGAGATATATTTAAAAGAAAAACTAAAATTTATTCATAAATAGAAATTCATAAAGAATATTTATAAATGAAAATTCATAGAGTTAAACAAAAATAAATAGAAACTAACTTTCTATTAAGCTATATCCCTCCCCCAACTTAGGAACTGACAAAGAGAATATTACCCCTGATTCTCAGAGTGGTGATTGGTGATTGTGTGTCAAGAGTGGCCCATAAAGCCTCTATTCATAGTTGAAGTTACTTCTTAACGAGAGATACTTCGATTATCTATATAATAAGAATATGATATTTGATTTGATATATCTTTCTATGTCATATTTTTTCATGCTTTTGAATTTTGACAAAAACTACAGTGTAGGTTTGATGAGCACAATTTATGCCATGTTTTTCCTGTATTAAATAACATAATTGCATAGTGAATATAAGCTTAATTGTGTTAAATATGAGCAAAAAGACATTAATTCATTATACAGGGAACTTAAGGATGCATTTCACACATATCCTAAACATGCGCTAAGAAAAGAACGAGTTGCTAGATTTTATGAGGAAAACGTATAGCAAAGCTGATACTATGCTATAGCATTAGGACAACTTATCGAAATGCAATACAAGGCATCGTTGAAGCTATAGCAAAGTAAAGGACGCAATGCTATACGACATATGTTCTGATCTTTTGTCAAGATTATTTCAGGAAATATAGTAAGGTCAAGGACAACAGGAAGATTGCTGACGTAACAGAATAGAAGATGCGGAGGATCGAAACTAAAGATTTGAAGAATCCCGCAGGATCAGCAAAATCAATCTACTAAGATTTGAAAGAGAGATGCGACTGGACCTCGACAGATTAGGAAGGCCCAGCTCGCTGGAACTTACACCGCAAGAAACCCTGATTATATAAGGAAACAACAAGCCAACCCAAGAGAGAGTCGAGTCGCTGAGTTTAATTCCATTCAAATACGGCCATACTCGAAAGAAGAAAGAGAGAGGTCACAAGGCACGAAAACCTCAAGAGAACCCAGCATCCTTCCTTGCAGTAAGACGAATAGAACAAGACGTGGAGTGATGACGTGACAGGGCTTCTTCCACGCCGTCAGAAACTTCATCAAGCTTTCTGTTTTCTTTCATTTTAATCTTTTGATCATGTGTCATTTTGTTGTTATTTGTTTTGTGTTCCCTTCGTCAGTCAGGAACTAAATTTCCTATGGCTGAGCAAGGATGATTTCTTAAGTTTGGAATGAACCCAGTTGCTAGTTCTTAATTAAATAAATTCAGTTTGCTTATCAGTGAATTAAATTCTTGTCGATTAGCAGAAGCTATAAGGGCTAAATTAGTGGCCTCGGCTTACTGGAAGGGAGTCGAGGTTAGACCTTTGAGAAACAGTGATTGCTAGGCAGGCTGATGCAAGGTTTGACCTATTATTGTAGGCTTCAGGAATGGGTCTACCGCTCATAACCATAACACCTTGCTTTGTAATGTTAATCTAACTAGAAAATTGCCTTAGGCATATGGGAGAAGTAAAGTTAGTATTACATGTATCGGACACGAAAGCTTCGATAGACTATAGTGGTGGGTTAGCTAAATAGCAGTGTAAATAGTATCTATGCTGTAACATTGCGGAAGCTGTGCAGTATAAATGCTATAGTAATGTGTGAAGCAACTGGGGGATTGATATGCTTAAGAATGATTCCGAGTTCAGCCTATTTTCCTACTGATCTCTTCTTACGACCACGATACTCTGTTTACTTTCTTGTTATTTAGCGTAATCACAAAAACCCCCCAAGTCAATCAGATTTCACTTTCTGTTCACACAACTATTACAGCAGTTGAGCGTCACTTCTCGGTATCTCAGTCTCTGTGGGACCATACTCTACTTACACTTTATTACTTGTTCGACTGGTTCACTTGCCATCAAAGAAATCGACCAACAAGGTTCTCATTTAATTAGTTCTCCATCTATCGTAGAAACTACAATAAAAAAAAAACCCCCATCTCTACAAGTATCCTCCGCCACTTGTGCGCCTTCTTCTTCTCTTGTTCTTTTAGAGAAAATCAAGGTTAACGACACCGTTTCCTTCAAGATATTATATTATCATAGATTTTGTAGGAATATTACTTTTTTATCCTCAAGATTAGATTAGGGGATTATACACATAAAATAAATTAAATAGATAGAAAATATTTATATATTTGATATAATATATTCCAAAATCTATATCTATCTGATTGTAAAATACATACTTATTACTTGTAGTGATTTGTGTAGATCTAATATTATTTCGGCTTTGATTAAATGAGTTTGTGTAAATTTTGCTTGACTTTTTTCTTTTTCGGTTAATGAATCTGGGTTTGATTTGTCAGTTTGGATTTTGATTTATAAGTTTGCTGATCTTATCGATGATGTGTTCTTTAAAGCTCATAGGTTTTGATTTCTCGGATAATGTAAAAGTGAAGAAGGTTTATGTGGGGTGGGATTTTTCCCGATGGATGATAAGCGCGCGTTTGTTTTCCTCCACTACCAACTAGGATCCAATTAGATGAGCCACTAACATAAGTTAGTAATGGTATTTTTGTTTTTCTTTTGAAAGTTCATGGGTAATTTTACACATCTGTAAAAAAAAAAAAAAATGATATTGGGTACACTTTAGGTAAAAATTCATGGGTACTTTTGTACCTTAACCCTATATAAAATATATAGGTTAAAATGCATCAACCTCCCCTTTATTTACTCTAAATTAAAGAAATCTCCCTTCTATTTTGAAAATTTACATGGACTTCTCTTGAAATCGAAATATATGTTACATAAACTTTTCTTCTTGTTTTGATATCCAATTTTCGTCCATCCAACTACTAGTCAACTGTTAAATCAAAGCATTGACCCATCATTTTGACCAAACTGCCCCTCCTTAATATAATATTACTTAATAATTATTTGAACACATATCTTTATCCATATATATATTTAAATTTTTTGCCATATCGTTAACTTGATTACCTTATTACAAAGTTAGTTAATTTTATAATTATAAATGTATTTTAAAAAATTTAAATATTTAATTTCTTTTATTTATTAAAACTTACTTATGATGATTCTTAAAGATATATGTTAGCTAAAATGTTATACAATTATATATATACATGCACACATATATGCATGTTCCATTTCATTATAAAATTTTTAAAAATAATATAAATTTGATATTCTTATATTCATGTATTATAATTAATTTTTTAAAAATATATTTCATTAAACATTTATTTATTAAAAAAATTACTCAATTCAATCATATTTGAAATATTTTTCCCATAAAAACTAATTAATTAATTTATAAATATTGTAAAAATATGAAATAGATCATTAATAAATATTAATATTAAAATATAAATTAGGGATTTGGTACAATGGGATAAATTAGTAAAAAAAAAAATCATTATAATATGATTTTTAATTAAAAAATATGTTTCAAAAATATTTTTTAAAATATTTTTTAACAGGGTTAATGGTTCATACTAAAGTGTATATTTTCAAAAACAGAAGGGACCCTGTGTAATCAAAGGAAATCAGAGGAGTGAAGTAAGATCATTTTACTAAAATAATATTTTATAAATGAAAATAAAAAAATGTTCCACTGCAGATTATGCAGTCACAATTTTTTCCCATTTGCAAGACATTTTGTTGTTCATAAATTTGAAGGATTTTAGTAATGACAAAAATCATGATTCCTTTTCAATTTCTTGTTTTTTTTGGACCATCTAGGAATACGATGTTATAAATATCGTTGTTTACAATTAATATTCTATTTATCAATTTCACAAAAAAAATTATTCATCAAAATAATGTATTATGGTGTAAACATCATCGTCCCCATCACAACATGACGCAACATTAAATCATTGTTAAAATCAATAAAAGTCACAAGTAGCTAGTTTTATTCGTCACGGCTCTTTGATAATAATTTTGTTCCTATCATCTATAAACCTCCCTCACGTTTTTTTTGAAAAAAAATAAAATAAATTCCTGTGGTGTCCTTCTGACATATTTTATTAGACTAGTTATAAATAAAAAATATGTGGGCAAAAAAAGTTATAAATTAAAAACAAATCTATAGATTAAAAAAATAAAAAACCATCCGCCTCGCGTGAAATTCTAAAACTGTTGTGACAATAGTGTTTTACCACTCATTCTTTATAGAACAAGCAACGTTACCCCGCGCGTTGCGCAGGTGCAAAAACATTACAACAGGTAAATATGCAGGACCACATCCACAAAATTTAAACGTGCATTCAGTGTAAACATTCGTCTTGTAACAGTCATCGACAATATGTCACTTCTGTAACTCAACATTCCTGAAGATTTCCCTGTATACAACATTAGTAGTTGTATTCATTTCAGAAGTAGTCCCGTCTTTTAATAGAATCTTCAATCCTGCAATATTGTTAACTCTTGAAAGAGCAACATATAATTGTCCATGTGTAAACACCGGCTTCGATAAATACAAACCTACATTAGTGTTTTACCACTCATTCTTTATAGAATAACATTTCCTTTCCAATGCTATCAACCAACCTCACCAAACAGTCACACAAATCAAACAAAAAATTTACAATACCAAGTGTGTTTACGCACCTCGCAAAAATTGAAACTGTCCGCTAATATAATAATTAATTAATACTCCGAAACAACTTATGGACAATTACTGCATTAAATAATTTAATTTAAACAAAAATCAATCCCTCACTGGGCTTCGAAAGAGTAAATACTATACATCTGCAGCAGATTCCTCTGTTTTTAATTCCAGCTTAGCTTCTCAATCTCAAGAAAGAAGAAAATTACTCACTGAACAAGGATCTTATTCAGCATCAAACTGGTTCAAATATACATATAAATTTAGCAGATAACACAAGCATTAGGATCTTCTTCCATACTTCTGGCATAATAAGTAGGATGTTGAGGATAGTAGTATTGTGTTTTCATCTGATTCTGATAATAGTTCTGATAGGCTTTAAGAAGATCAGCGACTTGTTCCTTTTCGTCTTTCTTCTTTTCTTCTTTCTTTTCTTCCTTCTTCTCTTCCTTCTTCTCTTCTTTCTTCTCTTCTTTGACTGGTCCCACAGAAACTATCTCCGTGTTACACAATTTCCTCAGCTTCCCCACTACGCTGACAGGGTCGATGTCGCCTGTTAGGGTTAATTTCTTGTCTTTCATATCCACAGACACAGACTCAACCCCTGCACAAAATAAAAAAGACCCATTAGTCTTTCTGGGATTTTCTGATCAGGGTTTGATTTCAAACGAGGAAGAAGATTATGGTGAAATTGATGAGATTTGGTTAATTACCTTGAAGCCCAGATACAGCTTTCATGGCTTTCTTCTTGATTGAGTCGTCGTGTAGTTCTACCTTGAGAATAACTTTCTGTGGAGAGAGAGAGAGAGAGAGAGAGAGAGAGAGAGAGAGAGAGAGAGAGAGAGGAAATTGAATCAGAAAAATATGAGCATTATGAAGGAGATAAGAGAGATTAAGAGAACTTGGGGAGAAATTCTCACCTTCATGATGTTGAGCTGATGAAGATCGTTAATGGCGGATTTAGAGAGAGAGAGGTCAGAGGGAGAGAGATGGAGGATTGAAGCGATGAGGTGAGCATATGGGTGAAGGTGAAGACATTTATACAGGAAAAAAGAGGGGAAAGAAGGAGAGAGGAAGGAGCTGGGTCAAGACAAGTCAAAGTCCCTTTTTGTGGTCTAGACTCTACACGCAGTCGTACGACCCTTTAAACCTCTTTGAACATCTTTTTTGTAAAAGGGTAAATAAAATTTAACAAATTTGGGATGTGGCTATAAGAGGCTGACGTAGGCAATGAGTTGGCCTGGTCATATCTGTTATCTGTAATTTCACACTGGCTAATGTTTTCCTCCCCCTCCCTCCTTGCAATTCCAAATTCCAATTATTGAATTCCAAAGTCTCAAATCACGACATCACCTATGTGCTTTTAGTCACTCATCTCAGCTGTTTGACCTAACTTATTTTTAGCTTATCTTTTATTTATAAGTATAATCTATGCCAAATAAGATTTTACATAAGCTTTTATAATTATTAGAGCTTATCTTCTATTTATGAGGAGCTTTTTTTAAAGAGAATGCATAAAAAAAAAACAGAAAAGAGAATGCATAAAATTAATATAATTACCAGACAGCTTTTAGCTTTTAAAAAAAAAGTTTTTTTTTGAACTTTAGCTTTAAAGTAGCTTTTAGCTTAAAATAAGAGGATCCAAACGGGCTCTTAGTACCATATTTCAACTACATGAGGTCACCCGACCTTTTTATTAGGAAAAATTACGCGCAGGTTCCAAGGAACGAAAAAAATTATAAAAAAGTTCATTGAAATCACAAAATTACTGTAAGTTTCAGGACTTTTTGATATTATTTGTATTAACAAATGGAAATCTTATATTTACAACAGGAAATGTCTATATTTACAACAACATTTAAACACCTGACCATTTACAATAGACAAAGTCATATTTACAACATGAAATGCCCATATTTATAACAACATTTAAACACATGGATTTTGAACGTAGAGAGGTCATTTACAACAGAAAAAGGCTAGATTTACAACACGAAGTGCTGTATTTACAACAAAATTTAAAATCTGGACATTTACAATAGAAAAAGCCATATTTACAACAGGACATGCCTATATTTACAATAACATTTAAACACCTAGATTTTGAACATAGAGAGGTCATTTATAATAGAAAAATGCTAGATTTACAACAGGAAGTGCTATATTTACAACAAAATTTAAAATCTGGTAATTTACAACAGGAAATGCATGTATTTACAACAACATTTAAAAACCTGGATTTTATTTCCATACAAATAATATCAAAAAGGTCCCTTGGGACTTCTGTGTAATTTTGTGATTTCAAGGGACTTTTTTGTAATTTTTTTCATTCATTGGGACCTGCGCGTAATTTTTCCGTTTTACTATCCCAAACTTATTTTAGTATGTATATACTAATGCTTCCTCAATTTTGAGCAATGTGATACTTTTCTTTTGAAACATCCACACACAAAACTATAACAATTCCCTACATGTATCAAATGAAACATTATCATATATTACAGGAAACTCTTAGATGCACCACCTGATATATGATCTCCCCAATTAAGTGGCACCAGCTCAGTGACACATGACACCATTGTCAACCTAACATGGCAAGTCATGGGTCCCACAAATTTTTATATCAGAGAAGAGTTTTACCAAAACCTTGACTTGAGTCACTCTGATATAACTCGAGTTATCTTTCTCAGAAATTCATTTGGAGCTTTTTGTAACTTACTTGACTCGAGTCATATCAGTTTCCCAAAAGCTGCTATCAGGATTGGACTTGGAGAAATTTTTAAAAATAGGCTATGACTCGAGTCATTAAATGACTGACTTGAGTTATCTTTGAACAACAAATACATTTTGAAAAAAGTTGAGACGTCTGACTTGAGTCACACAAGGTTGACTCGAGTCAAAAGCTTTTTATAAATTGATTTTTCAAAGCGGTAACCCGAGTCATATGACTCTGACTCAAGTTACTGTGTTCAAAGATCATTTTAGCTTTTGACACAGAGAGGTATGACTCGAGTTAAACAACTCTAACTCGAGTTATATCAGTACAGAGAGTTTTATTGTTATTGAATCAAGTTAACTTTCGAATTAAAAACCTTTGGCTTGAATCAATAACAATCTTTTGGATTTACAATTATCAGTTATCATCAAAACACATAGAGAACTAACAAAAGCTGCATTTAAAATCTGTCAAGACGACAGAGTACAACACTAACTTTTTAAGGAAAAGGACATTAACATAAAAGAATTTGGTTCTTCCTATGAACAATTTGGCTTCCCTTCTTGCAAAAGTCCAAACGCAACCAGTTGCGCAAGCCTTTTTACAAACAGTAGGCATACCGAAAACGCCAATACCAACGGTACAAACCTCAAACACCTTCTTGTAAACCCAAAAATGAGTTTCACGCTAAACAAAGAGTTGATTTTCCAAAGCATGATAAACCAGTTTGCTCCAAGTGCGGTAAACCGGGACATTTTGCTAATCGTTGTCAGTTGATTGGGAAAATTAGACAACTTCAATTAGAAGAACCTATTTTTGAACAGATAAATAATCTTCTTCTTGAAACCTCTTCTAAATCTGAAGAAGAATAAAGTTCTTTTGAAGATCAAAACTTAAACGCAATTCAGGATGATGAATTCAATTCATCTTCTGATAATTCCTCTTTCATTAATTTAATCACTAAGGAACAAGACCTCATCCTTGATGTCATTAACAAACTCCCAGATTGTGACAAAGGAGAGTATCTTTTCAAACTTAAAGATATTCTAAATCAACATTCGCCATCTTCTACCCACAAACTTTCGGTTCCACATAATAGGTACGATCTAACACAAATTCTTGACAGATTCAAACATCCTGTTAAAACTACAAATATGCATGATCTCCAAACAGAGATTAATAATCTTAAATTTGAAGTCTGTATTCTTATGAAACAATTTTGCCTTAAATTCAAGACTTTTTGTCAAACTTTTAAACATCTTCACAACAGGATGATGATCAAGTTTTACAAAATGACAATGGGAAAGAAGTTCCCTCTGAACCATTTTTAAATCTGATTGCAAGACTATTTACTTAGAAGTTTTATATACAAGCAAAAATCAGTATTAATAATAATCTTGTTATAGAACAATTTGTTTTATTTGATACTGGGGCTCAAGCCAATTGTTTTCATGAAGGCTTAATCGCAACAAAATATTATGAGAAAACAATAGAAAGATTTAGTATTGTTAACATATCAAAATTGTTTGTTCAGTCTAAAATCTCAAATGTTGTAATAGAAAATAAAAGTTTGTGAATTCAAGCTCCTTTTATTTTGGTCAAAACCATAGGTACCTAGATTATACTTCGAGCACCATTTGCCTAACTTTTATTTCCTTACATAACTGATTATTATGGGATTTCAAAACAATATTTGGGGAAAACAATTTTATTTCCATTTACTAAGAAAATATTTTCTTTAAACAAAATTAGGTCTCCAATTCTTAACTTGTGTGTTTTTCAGGATAGGAGCTCAAGCCTTTCAAACTCCCAAATTCTTCCTAAAAAAGAAAAACACAAAGGTGTCCTATTAGATACCCAAATTCCTATTTCCGAAAAGGAATTTAGGAAAATTTTGAAACAGGTGATGAAACAAACTAGGTCCCAAACACAAGGATTTGACCAAGTGTCGCCAAGCCAAACAATTGGGGCTTTCACCTAAAACCAACCTACTGAGTCTTACATCCAGCAACCTCAAATAAAGCCTTTCCAAGAACTCATTTCAAACACAGGGACTGTTCCTACCTTAAATACCAAAGATGTGTCATTTTCTGAGGTCTGGAACGCAACAATTTCCTATTTTACCCGATGGGTCACACCAATGGTTCAAGCCACTTAATGACTATCCAGCTTTTGAGGAACAACAAGTCTTATTAGACACCCTTTGGCAAGCAAGTACTCCAAAACAGAAGCAAAGAGCAATATGTTCACTAAACTACTATTTCTCTAAGGAGAATATTCAACAGGTGAGTGCCGCTTCACGGCCAGAAGCCGCTTTATGGTAGTCCTCTTCAAGGACAGAGGGTCTTCTTCCAGGCCCTACTAGGCCAATTATTCAAACTAGTGAAAAGGAGGAACATACATTGGGGTATTGGAGAACAAAAGCCATAACTCTAACAAGGAAGGTAAATATTATTGAGAGAACACTCAGGAGATATGATAGAAAAGAAACGAGTGACAAATACAAGACATTCTGATATGCTTATTGATCAAGAATTGAGAAATAGAGTAGAAGAGACACAAGAAAGGGATTATAAGAGAAGAAAAGAGCTAACTATGGCTCTCTCACAATGTATTTACACTCATAGCAAAACTGATATCTTTGTACAATGGGAGAATGGACTATTTATAACACTATAGCCCCTTCAAGTCCTAACTAATCCTAGTTTACCATTATTGACTAATTACCCTACTAACTATCTAGTTTCCAAATAGGTCCCTATATTCATATTACACTTAGGTCCCAAAATGCTGATTATTATCTTTATATATCAATACCTCCTCCCCAAAACATCCTTTCCCTTAAGGATGATTGACTACAAAACACAAATCTGAACCGAAAAACAAAACTGAAACATAAAAAAACATAAGCCTAAGCTATGAAATTTTGGAACTTATGCTGCTACACTCTTCACCCTTTAGGCATTTTATTATATTTCCCTCCCAGAGAGCAAAAACTTCCATAGAGCATTACAATCAACTGCCCCTGGAACCATAGCTGCCGAAAAGTTCTTGTACAAGAGAGTTTAACTTGAAAAGACCATTGAATATACATGGATACTGGCTTGGCTGAATTCACCCAATGCTGCAATGAACTTGGGCCATTTTTGTGAAAGTTAAAGCCCATATACTCATCACATTAGAAAATCCAGTGGGTCATGAAAATATATCGGACAGCCAGAGATGGTGGGACCCAGCTGGGGTTTTGACTTTTCCAACTCACCCTCTTGCTGCCACGTGAACTCCTCAACCTGCCACCTAACCAGCCCATATTTAGTTGAACCATGCAAATAATCGATGCTTTGCAAAGTCCTTCTTCCAATTGACTGAAATAATGACATTAGTGAAGGAAAGGTACCCAACAACACAATGCAAAAATGTGTTTACGACCTTCGATATAGCGTAAACAAATCGACGCCAAATGCTGATCACCCAGAAATTTCTCTGGAGAGTCGAGATTCAAAGACCCATAAACTCCATCTACTACATTTGATGAGGTATGGAGATACAAATCAAAGTCATAGGCACTTGTAAGGGTACAAGGTGCTGGACCGACCCACTATGAGAAAGCTGCATGGATTTAGTCATAAGCTTATCTCATATATACCGTCACAACGCCCTTTGACCGAGATCATCATGGATTCCTACATGATGAGTCGCTGATCTTTGACCTAGTCAAAAGTCACCTTTGACCGGGTGATGATAAAGGCTTGGATTGGGATCAGTGGATTTCATGCAGAGAAATGTGAATGGTCAAGATGGAATTTGTCCCTCACATTTGTAGAGAGATGATATTGGGTCCCTCGATGAGTAAGTCTGAGAAACGTATGGCCATACTACGATGGAAAGAAGTTTCCATTTCAATTATTAGACTACTCAAGAATTGAGAAAGTAATGGTCAAGAACAGGAAGTTGACATTATCCATGCCTCATCCTTGACCAAATTATCGCGTGACAAAAGGGACATGACATGGTTGTATGATAGGTTGTATCGCATTATCGATCCCCATATGAATTGGGTAGTCGCAATGTCTTGCTAGAGGCCGCTTGCAACTTGTGGGTCGGGCATCAGTATTCGCCATCGCCAATCTCATGTGGGCCTACTGTGGTCACACATAAGAATAGCCCAACATAAGCAATGGTGTCCAGATTCATTGAATCTTAGATGTGTCTATGATTTAATGAATACTGTACTTATTCTAAGATGAATATATATATATATATATATATATAATTTCGAAATTAATTAATAATATTATTATTTAATGATGATATTATTATATAATATTTGTTTTGTATTTAATTTATTTGATAAATTAAATATTTAAAACAAATAGAGATATTGTATCTCGATTTAATTTTTGAATAAAGATATCATATATCCGATTTAATTTAAATTGAGATATAGTATCTCGATTTAATTAAATAAATAGATATCATATCTCAAATTTAATTTATAAAGATAAATTAAATTAGGGTTTTTAATTTGGATTAAATGAATAGATTAGATTAGATCTGTTGGATGATTTAATTAATATATTAATCCAAACTTGTTTTCCAAGATTGATTTAGATTAATCTTGAATATTTTAATACGGCCCAATTAGGGTTTGAGAAACTCTATATAATGGAGCTTTAGTCGTATTGAAATAGGTTAGGCAAGCCGTGAAAGAAATCCTAGAGAGAGAAACGTGAGCTGTTCGGTGTTGATACCGGTAGAGGGAGGAGACTCGAAAAGTCTGCTTCTGTTTGATTGAACGAGATGGCACCACGTTCAAGACGTACGACGGTCGAGATGCATGAAGCAGGAGATGCGCACCAGACCGGGTCGAACGAAACTCTCAACCCTTCGCATAGGTATGGTTTTTCTAACGAACCTTGATTTAAACGCAGTTGAGCGATCCTGTTTGGGATTCGTAAAAGTTTTATAATTCCGCTGCGTGTACGAATCCCAACACTAGAACCACCCACCACTGTTTTAAGGCTGGTTGAACTGCAAACCAACCCAGAAAATAGAATCCAAAAACCAGAAATCAAGGACCAAAATCGACAGAGTAGAACAGAAGAAACTTTCTTTTTCTTCTTCTTTCATTTCTCTGGTAAGAACAGAAGATTATGAGAAAAGAATCAACAACAAGAGACAGCCAAGGAAGGACTGCTATGATACCACTGATATGCTTATTGATCAAGAATTGAGAAATATAGTAGAAGAGACACAAGAAAGAGATTAGAAGAGAAAAGAGAGTTAACTATGGCTCTCTCACAGTAAAACTGATCTCTTTGTATAATGGGAGAATGGGCTATTTATAACACTATAGCCCCTTCAAGTCCTAACTAATCCTAGTGTACCATTATTGACTAATTACCCTACTAACTATCTAGTTTACAAATAGGTCCCTATGTTCATATTACACTTAGGTCCCTAAATGTTGATTATTATCTTTATATATCACATTCTCTCCAAAAATGTCTTTTCTCAAAAGGTATCGGCGAGAATTTCTCAACAAATTACCATAGGATGTAAAGGCCAAAATCCTGATATATACAGAACTAACATTTTACGATAATCTTGCAGAATTACAATACATACTACTTGGTATGCATGAAGTCTTTGAAAGCTATCCCAGTTGTCGGATAGTACGAGATTGCAGTGATCCGTTACACAATAAACCTCGTAATGCTAGAATACTGGTCCTCTTGGATCTAAATTTAGCAGAACCAGTAAGTGAGGTAGCAATGAAATTACTTCTAAGCTATTTATCTCAGGGTTTATCTACAGCTTAAACTTGGGTAGCGATACTGCTTAACAAAATATCTTCAGATATAGGATATCACAATATATCCAAAACTATCGTAGATATATCTGTCCAGCAACATTTATCTACGTAATCTCAACAATACCAAAACAACAGGATGATTTGTACAAGCCAACTAGGCATCATATTTTCCTCTACAGTAGCCAAATCATGGTTGGAGAAGTTTGTGAGCCTTACAGTGAATCAACGCTCAATGATCCAGCTATGTATGAAACTTTCAACATACTGCCACCACATCATTTGGGCATACCAACAAATATTGGGTTAATGGTAGAAACCTCCCCGGTTTCCCTCTGGGCGGCCAAACACTCAGTTGAAACAATCCAGGCCCTAGAAGTCTACTTTAACCAGGCCTAAAACCAGTATCAAAAGGACTAGTCGGATGATGACCTCATGGAAGACATCACGGACAGGCAAACTTATTAAAATGTACAGTTTTACGGTTTTTGCTTTTACTGTAATTTTCATATTGTAAACTATTGATTTTGCAAAAAACACTGTTGAAATCACCTAGCAGTACTATAGTGTCAACATCAATGTTCACTGTACACTATACACTATTCACTATAGCAAACAGTAACTTTTGAAAGTCTATATAAGTCATGCCTCATTGAGTTGAAGGCAGGACTTGCTTAGGCATTTGAAGTTTCCTCTCTCATCTCTCTAAAACCTCTCTCTTTCCTCTCTTTGTAAGTTCTCTCTACTTTCAATAAAGCTTGTGTTTCCTTTATGTTTTGCATCTGCATCTTCTCCTCCCTCTTCTGATAGGCTAAGTCTTGGTGAGGACTACCTATCATCTTAGTTTATTTCTTTTTCTTCTTTTGCATATTTAATTTCTTTACTTTATGCTTTGCATTTGCATCTTCTCCTCCCCATCTTGATGGGCTAAGTCTTGGTGAGGACTACCTCCATTCTTAGTCCCATCTTCTTTTTCTTTATTTTGGATATTTACTTTTAATGTTTTAAGGAGTCCTTCTCCTCTCTACTTCCTTTCCTCCATTGTTCCTAACCCTTCGGGACCTCCCCTCCGTTTGGTATCAAAGTTGTACCAATACGTTTGATGGACTCAATGGTCTCTCTCTCTCTCTCTCTCTCTCTCTCTCTCTCTCTCTCTCTCTATATATATATATATATATATATATATATATATATATATATATATATATATTATGTACACACATATACACATATATGTATGTTCAATTAAATTGTAAAATTTTAAAAAATGATATAAATTTGATATTCTTATATTCATGTATTATAATTCAAATTTTTTAAATATATTTCATTAAACATATGTTTGTTAAAACGAAAGTACTCAATTCAATCAGATTTTTAATATTTTTCACATAAAAATTAATTAATTTCTAAATATTGTAAAATAAGAAATAGATCATTAATAAATATTAATATTAAAAGATAAATCAGGGATTTGGTACAATGGGGTAAATTAGTAAAAAAAATGTTTATTATGATATGATTTTTAATTAAAAAATATGTTTCAAAAATGTTTTTAAAATATTCTTTAACAGGGTTAATGATTTGCACTAAATTGTATATTTTAAAAAATAGAAGGGACTTTTGTATAATCAAAGGAAATAAGAAGAGTGTGGTTCAGATCATTTTACTAAAAAAAAATTATAAATGGAAAAAAAAAAATGTTCCACTGCAGCATAGGCAGTCACAATTTTTTCGCATTTGCAAGACATTTTTTTGTTCATAAAGTTGAAGGTTTTTAGTAATGTCAAAAATCATGATTCCTTTTCAATTTCTATTTTTTGGCCCGTCTAAGAATAAGATGTTATCAATATCGTTGTTTAAAATTAATTTTTTATTTATCAATTTTACAAAAAAAATCTATTCATCAAAATAATGTACTCCTGTGATTCTAAGTATAAGATAAAGTTTGTAGTGCACACCGTACAAATTTTATCTTATATTTAGGACATAAGTAGTATTATAGTATCAACATCATCGTCCCCGTCACAACATGACGCAACATTAAATCAATATCAAATCATTAAAAGTCACATATGTAGCTAGTTTAATTCGTCACGGCTCTGTGATAATAATTTTGTGTCTATCACTATAAACCTTCCTCACGTTTTTTTCTTTTAAAAAAATCCTGTGGTGTCCTTCTGACATATTTTATTAGACTAGTTATAAATTAAAAATATGTGGGCAAGAAATGTTGTAAATTAAAAAAAGAAAACCATGCATCTGGCGTGTAATTCTAAAACGGTTATACCAATAGTGTTGGTTACCAACTTACCACTAATTCTGTTTAGAATAACATTTCTTTTCCAATGCTATTAACCAACCTCACCAAACAGTCACACAAATCAAACTTAAAAAATTTACAATACCAAGTGTGTTCACGCACGTTGCAATTGAAACAGCCCGCCAATATAATAATTAATTAATACTCTTTTCTTGCTCAAATATTAATTAAGACTCCGTAACAACTTATGGACAAGTACTGCATTAAATAATTTAATTTAAACAAAAATCAATCCTTCACTAGGCTTCGAAAGAGTAAATACTATACATCTACAGCAGATTCCTCTGTTTCTAAATCCAGCTTACCCTCTCAATCTCAAGAAAGAAGAAAATTACTCACTGAAAAAGAAAATTACTCACTGAAAAAGGATCTTATTCTGCATCAAACTGGTTCATATATGCATAAAAAAATTAGCAGATAACACAAGCATTAGGATCTTCTTCCATACTTCTGGCATAATAAGTAGGATGCTGAGGATAGTAGTATTGTGTTTTCATCTGATTCTGATAATAGTTCTGATAGGCTTTAAGAAGATCAGCGACTTGTTCCTTTTCGTCTTTCTTCTTTTCTTCTTTCTTTTCTTCCTTCTTCTCTTCTTTCTTTTCTTCTTTCTTCTCTTCTTTGGCTGGTCCCACAGAAACTATCTCCGTGTGACACAATTTCCTCAGCTTCCCCACTATGCTCACTGGGTCGATGTCGCCTGTTAGGGTTAATTTCTTGTCTTTCATATCCACAGACACAGACTCAACCCCTGCACAAAATAAAAAAGACCCATTAATCTTTCTGGATTTTCTGATCTGGGTTTGATTTCAAACGAGGAAGAAGATTATGGTGAAATAGATGAGATTTGATTAATTACCTGGAAGCCCAGATACAGCTTTCATGGCTTTCTTCTTGATTGAGTCGTCGTGTAGCTCTATCTTGAGAATAACTTTCTGTGTAAACAAAGAGAGAGAGAGGAAATTGAATCAGAAAAATCTGTGCATATAAGAAGGATATAAGTAATTAAGAGAACTTGGGGAGAAATTCTCACCTTCATGATGTTGAGCTGATGAAAATATTAATGGCGGATTTATTGAGAGAGAGAGCGAGATCAGAGGGAGAGAGATGGAGGATTGAAGCGATGAGGTGAGCATATGGTTGAAGGTGAAGACATTTATAGTGGATAAAAGAGGGGAAAGAAGGAGAGAGGAAGGAGCTGGATCAAGACAAGTCAAGGCCCATTTTGTGGTCTACGGTAAGCAAACGCAGTCGTACCACCAATTAAGCCTCTTTTAACATCTTTTTGGAAAATATTCATTCATGTTCTAAATATAACATAAAATTAAATTTTTTTTTAACAGATTAAGAAAATTAAATTATATTAAATTATTTTTATTTTTCTCCAAACTATTTAGTTTCACTAATAAATTGATATATATAATATAAGGATACATAACATATGATATGATTAAGTAACTTATTTAACTTCGTTAATTTTTTTTTAAAAAAATCAAAGATGTCTTATATCTAAGACTAGAAGGAGTAGTAAGTAAAATTTAACAAATTTGGGATGTGGCTACAAGAGGTTGACGCATGTAATGAGTTGGCCTGGTCACATCTGTTATATGTAATTCACAATGGCTAATGTTTTCCTCCCCGTCCCTACTGCCAATTCCAAATTATAATTAGTGAATTCCAAATTCTCAAGTCAAGACATCACCTATGTGTTGTTAGTAACTATCATCATATTTCAACTACATGAGTTCACCTCTCTTCTTGACCCTTTAATTTGACTATCCCAAACCCATTATATACTGATGCTTCCTCAATTTCAAGTAATGTGATATTTTTCTTTTGACACATCCACACACAAAACTATAACAATGCTCCACACGTGTCAAATGAAACATTATCATATATTACAGAAAATTCTTAGATGCACCACCTGATATATGATCTCCCCAATTAAGTAGCACCAGCTCAGTCACACATGGCATCATTAATGTCAAATTTTTATCCTTTTGCAATTTTTCACTACCTCAATTATAATTTCTCTCTCTTCCTCCCATCTTCACTTCCAAGTTCCAATCCCTTTTATCTTTCATCGAAACACAACACCCTTGTCACCAAAAACAAAAACACAACACCCTTTAAACAAACTTGAAAGCACCACTGAAAAATACCCCGACAACTTTGTAGTCAAAGCTGCAATCATGACGATTGGAGTGGCTATGTTTAGTGTAGAACAACTCCCCGCATCGAAACCATAAGCTCTAGAATCTGGAGCATCGGTTCATTACTTGCATCGTTTCATATAGCACCAACTTGTCTATCTTTGCCCAATATGGTGTTTATGTGGACTCATCATAGGGACGGGACCTCTTAGGAGAATGAGATGTAGTAGATCTAGAGGATTTGTAGTCAGCAAATCTAAAAGGCATTAAAACTCCAGTGGTAGAGGAAGAGGCAAACAATGAGGAGGAAGACGTAGCGGCAAAGGTGGTGGCCGGATTGCCAGTGGCACCATAGCTGTTGACACGAGGGATTATGGTATCAGAGAATCATCATGGACGTGAAATCAAAAGAGAGAAGGAGAGAGGTGGTTTCACAAGATTATGGAATGGTGGATTGGTTCTTTTTTGGGTAGATCTTTCAAACTACCTAGTGGTATTTCCAATTATTGGACTGGTTTTAGTCCTTTGGTTGTTTTGGGCAGATATTGAATCCTATAATTACATATTCACGAACGGACGAGTTATTATTATCCACATTCTTCATTATCTCAAGATATTAGGATTGGTTATTTTTAATGTTATTGCACTAAGCCCAGCTTGTAGCTAAAGGGCCTAGCTATGCTAACTCCGAATGCTTATCTTAACATTTGCAAGTTGACTTTACTATCAATTGCCTTTACTTTCTTATTTTTGTACAAAAGCCAAAAGCTGGTAGAATTTTTAATCAATTTTGAAAAATTATATCTTTATGTACAGATATCCTTGTAGTATTCCAAAGGATATGTAACCTTTATTAAGTCTACTTTTAGGGAAAAATTCATCCCACTGCCACTTGTACTCACACAATTCCATAATCTCATTAAATCCTTATTGCCACAAAATCATCCTAGTTTTAATTGCCTAACTTCAAAAATCCATAATTTTTAATGTACTAGTCCAAATGGCACAAATGACTTATCCAATTAAATCTTGATAAGTCTATTTTTAGACTGAAAATTTTTATGGCCATTGGACAACATTTTCTTACCCAAAAACATTGCACATTTAGACTACCACGCAGGAAATCCTAATTGGCAGCATTATTCTAACTTTTGGATTTCAAATCCATTCTTTCTAAAATCACACTAAGAACTTTCTACACAATTTAGCCCAAGGAATCCATTGGAGACCTTAAAAATAGCAAAATCATACCCCTTCTTCATGCCCTGACAAAAATATTAGGGTTTCAAAATAAAAATTCACTAATTCACAATTTACTTACTAAACTAGGTTCATATGCTTCCAAAACATCATATAAGCACATGCATATGATTAAAACATCATGAAACCCTAAAAATCCTTTTTGACAAAAAATTAGGGCAACAAGAGGATTCTACAAAAGTCCACCAATCAACACAATACATACATTAAAATGAAGCCTAAGCTCACCTCTTTCACTTTCTAGGGCTTGTTCTTGATTTCTCCAACTTTTACACTTTGTAGACCACACAAAACTCCTATTCTCAAGAAACTAAAACTATATAAATGAAGCTCTTAGTGAGGGGAACAACTTTTATGAAGGTCTCAAGAGCTAGAAAGGTGATTTAGAAGATGAAAATTGAGCAAGAGTACTTTACATTGCTTCTTGTTTTTTCTTCTTGCTCTTTTCTCTTTCCTTTTCTTTTTTTCCCCTTCTTTTCTCTATGTTGTGGGTGTTGGCCGAATTAGGGGTCTTGGAAGGATTAAATGAGCTTTAATCACATGTAATTAGGTCTTGTGTTGACATGTGTCCAAGTGATTAAATCTCATGATGCCAAGTGTCCTTGAAGCATTTTCTTTCCCTTTCTCTTATTAGGAGCCACTTTATGTCAAGGAAAGGAGGCCTGATGAATTCCCCTGAATCTCTGGTTTGGTATTCGAAAAAGTCAAGTACGCGACGGGCTGGGAATCGGTGGATTCCTCAAACTCAAGCACTAGGTAGCGTGTTCTAGAGATGCCAACACAAAAGTTGTGTCATCATTAGCTATCATGACCTACTTTATTAAAACTACTTAAATAAAGTTGCTTACTTGGGATTCTACTCGAGTTTTACTCAGGATTGTGGCGTGCATACCAATCCTGCCAAATGACGCCAAATACCGGTGTCTTTTCCAAAAACACAAGGTACACGTTATCCTGAAAATGTCATGTGCACACATATATTGGCATATTTTACTCGATCAACCAGTCCTGTTTTGACGTCATTTTCCTCTCTTTTTCGGTCCAAATTAGGCCTTGGGTCATTTATGTCTTTAAGCAAAGGAACTAGGTAGTTATTTCAAACTAATCGGGACTAATTTCATTACAAAATTTCCACGATCTATTCAATACATTTAGTCCTTGTATGCATTTTGTTACACATATTGAGGCATAAACTCCAGATAACGTTTCTTCATGTCTTCTTCTACTTCCCAAGTTGCTTCCCTTGGGGATAATCTCTTCCATACTACCTTTCACAAATGGTATACTTCGGTGTTTGAGCCATCTTTCCTCTCGATTAATGATTTGCTCTAGCTCAACCGCATAAGTAAAGTTATCTTGTACATCAATATCTTCGTACTCAATAACATGTTTGGGGTCTGGTTGGTACTTCTTTAATTGTGAGACATGAAATACATTATGGAGTCTGCTTGAATTTGGGGGTAGGACTATCTAATATGCCCAAAGTCCAACTCTTGCACAAATCTCAAATGGACCAATGTAGCGATGGATAAGCTTCTTTATCTTGATTGCTTTATCGATTCCATTGACCGAAGATACTTTAAGAAATACATGATCTTCGACTTCAAATTCTAGAGGTCTCCTCCTTTTGTCAGCATAGCTTTTCTATCTACTCTGTGCAGCTAGGAGCCTCTTCTTAATAATCTTGATCTACTCTGAGGTTTGATCAACCAGATTCGACCATACAACTTTATTTCGAACAACTCTCTCCAACACAAGGGTGATTGATACTTCGTATCATATAGTGCTTCATATGGAGCCATCTAGATGCTCACATGATAGCTATGTTATAAGAGAATTTGGCAAGTAGAAGGTCATGATCCCAACTTCCTTTAAAGTCCAATACACATTCCCTTAACATATCTTCTAACGTTTGTATGGTTCTTTCTGACTTTCCATCCGTCTAGGGATGATAGGCCGTATTGAATCTCAACTTTGTACCAAGAGCTCCATGTAGAGCTATCCAAAACCGGATGTCAAACAAAGATCTCTGTATGAGATTATCTCACTTAAGTAGATTTTTGCCAACTTCTCGAGAGAATAACTGGCACTAATGGGAATAAAGTGTGCCAACTTGGTAAGACGATTGAAAATTACCCAAATTGCATCATAATTTCTGATTCTGGGTAATCCCACCATTAGATCTATGATAACGCTTTCCCATTTCCATTCAGGAATTTCCAAACTTTGAAGAAGTCCAACTGATCATTGATGTTCAATTTTAACTTTCTAACAGGTGAGACATCGAGCCACGTATTTGGTCACATTACTCTTCAGTCCTTGCCATAAAAATTTAGACTTCAAATTCTAAAACATCTTGACCGCCCCTAGATAGAGAGTATACTTTATCCTGTGTGCCTCATCCAGGATTTTGCGCCTCAGATCGGCCTTTGGTAGTACATATATGTAGTTCTTGTATCTGACTAGTCCACTTGGCGAAAGATCATGATCTTGAGTTTCACCTCGTGAAATCATTTCTCAAATAGACCTTACTCGTTCGTCTTGCATTTAAGATTCTTTAATTTCTGCTCTCAGATCACTTCGTTCTTGACTAACAATGAGGTTAGAAAGAAGTACTTTACTTGGTACATTTGTGTTCAAGAACACTTGGCTTGATAGATTCAGATCTCAGAATTCTTCTAGTAATTTCTATTCTTGTACCATCATATATTCCACCTACACCGTTTTTCTACTTAGAGCATTTTCGACAACGTTTGTTTTCCCCATTTAATATCTAATTTCAAGATTGAAATGTTTCAGCAACTCCATCCATCCACGCCACCTTATATTTAGTTCTTTCTCATTATAAAGATACTTGAGGCTCTTATGGTCGTAGTACAATTCGACAATGGTACCATAAAGCTAGTGTTGCCATATCTTCAAAGCAAACACGATTGATACAAGTTCCAAATCATGAGTGAGATAACTCAATTCATGAGGCTTCGGTATCGAAAGGCATATGACATTTCCTTGCCCTGCTGCATAAGGACATATCTCAATCCCTGCTTACTAGCATCATTATAAACCACATAGGTTATACTAGGTTCTAAGATAATCAATACTGGTGTGGACGTTAATCTCTCCTTCAATTGTATAAAGCTCTTTTCACAACATTCATCCCACAAAAGTAATTGTTTCTTTCTCGTGTGCTTTGTCAATGATAAGGCAATTCGGGAAAAATTTTGTATAAACTTTCGATAATAACTAGCAAGACTAGAAAAATACGTATTTCTGTATAGTCTCTGGCCTCTTCTAATTTAGTACTGCTTCTACTTTGCTGGGATCTACAAAAACCCCTTCTTGTGAGATAACATGGCCCAAAAATTGACTTCTAAAAGACAAAACTCACATTTATTCAGTTTGGCGTAGAGTTAATTTTCTCTCAAAATGTTCAGTACTATTCTCATATGAATCTCATGCTCTTCTATACCCTTCAAGTATATCAAGATGTCATCGATAAAGACTACAACAAGCTGATCCAAATACTGACGAAAGATCTAGTTCATGTAATCCATAAACACAACAGGTGCATTAGTTAAACCAAACGACATCACCAAGAATTAATAGTTCCCATATTTGGTTCTAAAGGCTGTTTTTGGAATATCCTCAACTCTTACCGTAGTTGATGGTAGCACGATCGCAAATCGATCTTCTAAAACAATCTAGAACCAGATAACTGATCAAGTATATCATCAATCCTTGGGAGAGGATACTTGTTCTTGAAGGTCACCTTTTTTAATTCCCTGTAGTTGATACACAGTCTCAAGCTTCCGTCTTTCTTCTTTACAAACAATACCGGAGCTCCCCATGGTGAAACACTAGGTTGTATAAACCCTTTTTTCCAGTAATTGCTCAATTTTCTTCTTTAGTTTAGCTTGTCTCATTGGGTGCCATTTGGTAGGGTGCTTTGGACATTGATCCAGCTCAAGTCATGATCTCAATTGCAAATTCTACTTCCCTTTCCCGAGGTAATCCACTATTGTCTTCTTGAAATACCTCAGGGAACTCATTTACTACAAACTATGATCATGATTTACATTTCCCAATCTAATCCTCAAAAAATTCAAATAATATTTTCACAATATCAGCATTATCACGAGGTTCTAATTCTACCTCAAAGATCAATAATTAATCACATACCCAAATGAACATGTTGACAGCATATCATTAATCACAAGATTCACAAGGTTCATGCTTTTAGGTATTGGAACCCATAATGCAACCTTAATCACATTTCAACCTAAACGCTATTTTAGCCTAGATTGAATTCAAGACTTTTCTCAATTATTATTGTATTCAGTTTGTCATTCCCAAGGAATTTTTAGGATTACCACATTTCATGCCTCAAAGTAATCAGGCCTTAAGTCAAGGCATTGCAAATTCTTATGACACTTCCTAGGGGGTCACTCATTCAAAGATTTCTCTCACCTAAGCACGCTTAACCTCAAAATGCCTACAAGATCAGGTACACTAGTGCCGGTACTGATCCATATATTACTTGGTATCGGTAAATCATATATGTACTAATCATGTACAACATATATGGCTCCCCAGAAATGTTAAACATTGTCCCTATAGGAAACGTAAATAGTACCAGCTTTATGGTACAACTCCCTTATGTATTATCATAACACAGGGATATGGATCTAAATCATATCCTATCTCAATATCAGAAGCCCTAGAGTTAGCAACAGAATCCAAATCTTGTGCTACCTCATCTATCCCTAACCCCACAACTCACTGGAGCCTGATCCCTCATCCTCAGGGTCCATCTTACTATTGCTCTGTCTCCTGTTATTGTGTAATCAAATATCATTATACTATTCCGTTGTCACCAGAACTGCCTACTATGATACCACAACTGTCATACCCCACTAGTATACGTCATTATTAGAGTATTTATATGCAGTTTGTAACATCCCAAATTTTGAGACTTGAAAATTTGAAATATTATATGGAGATTGATTTTTGGAATTTGGCTTAAAATAATTATGAGAATAATTATTGGAAATTAAGGCTTATTTTTCTCTTAATCAATTTTGGGAAAAGAATAAATTCAAGTAAGGAATAATGTAGGCCTAAAAATTATAGAGAATTGATATTTTATGGCCTAGGAAAATTAATTAAGAAGAAAAATCCTTATATGGAATTAAGGATTTATTTTTAATATTTGCAATTAAATGAGCAACGGACTTAATTGCAAATAAAAGTCTTGTAGATGATCAAAGAGGATCAAATAGAATAATTTTGGTGTGAAACCCACAAACTATTTTCTCAATTTCGCTAAGCCACATGCTCCTATATATATAAAATATATGGGTCAACATCCTCAATTCATTAATTGTATTTCAATAGCCCAACACGTGGAAAGGAGTAGCAATACATATACAATCATAACTCAACCATTTAACCCATCTAAACTGTCATTAGACCATGCAAACCACGGCTCACATACAAAAACCCAATCATTTTAATTATTCCTTTTTTCTAATACTTCATCTCAGCTCCAAAATGCAATAGAGGACTCATTTATATATATATATATATATCAGCAATATAGCAGCACCAAGTTACGTAATATAGAGGGATCAGACTAGTGTATCTCATATTCAGCTTCCACTGTACACGCAAGAACAGCAACACCATGCTCCTCCAGCCGCTCAGGCGCTCAACGTATTCATGACAATAGACACCATTCTTCTCAAGACCCAAACCCACGTCATTAATTCTTCTAGGATCAGACCTTTGGAGTATGATTTAATCTCAGCTTCCTTGAACTTCCTTTCATTCACTTTGCTCCAGCCAAGCCGAGGGAGAAACTGTGAAACCGTGAAAGAGAGAGAGAGCCGAGAGAAAATAAGTGAGAGAAAGAGAGAGAAAGTCCGTTTGTTTTCTGTGTTTCATGCCAGCAAAACAGAGCCATTGTGACCTACGAGGATAAGCGTTCAAGTCTGACGACCAAGGTTAGCTACTGTCGCATATGAACATATATATATATATATGGATTTTGGTCAAACCGTTGTCATTGAAACACATAAACTACTGTTTATATATATATATATATATGCAACGTTGCAGAGAGAAAAATATGGGAATGTCTTTGCTGTTAAGTTGTGTCTGTGTGTGTGTGTGTGTATATTAGCACGTGTGTGGCGTTGGAAGAAAAGAGAAATCTTGTGTTTATATATATGGTTTGAAAACTGAAATGAAACAGGGGCTGTTACGTTACTGCATAAACTTAGCTGCCTAATATATATATATATACACACACACACACACCTATGAGTACGTGGTTGTACTTGGGAAACTAGAGAGAAAAAACTTACTATCTTGCTATATATAGTTTATATATATATATATATATATATATATATATATATATAAATCAGTATGTCTCCATACATGAAACAACAAAAAAAGGACTTTCATATGGCGAGCGGCGACAATAGAGTCACCGCTAAATAATGGAAAAAAGTGGTCTTAGAATGTATATATCCATACATGTATATATGCACACCCAAAAGGTGAAATACACACACACGTTGCAGCCTTGGGAAGAAAGAGAAGAAAATTACTGTTAAAATAAAAGGAAGGTTTTACGATTAAGTATGTATGTGTGTGTGTATATATAAACTATATATAAAAAGGAATGAAAGAAAACTTGCTTTTATTATATATTGTTGTATATGGAAAAAGGGCCTACTGTGTATGTGTGTATATTTATATATAAAAAATGCTACACATTAACCTTAGGAAACAAAATAAAAGGAATAGACATATTTATATATATACACACATATATATATATATACCTATATATATATATATCATTCAAGATGAATTTGTAGATACTAAGTGCTAGTATTTATAAAACCCAAAATCTTATTAATATAAATATATGTAATACATTAAAGCATATTTTTATAAGGTGGTTGGTTTTATGAACTCCTAATTTAAAGTGTTAGGATAGCCTCTGAAAGTTTGAAATAATTGTAGAGAAAAAATAATAAATAGTAATAAAATAAATAAATAAATAAATAATATTATTGTTATTATTAAAAAGGGGAATAAATAATAAAGGGAACTATTAACTAATAATAAAAGAAAAGGGTATTATTAATTAGTAATAAATAGAAAGAGAATTAATAGTTACAATGGTCTCACTGATTTTTTTCAATCCCATCATAATATGCCTACTTCAAGCATTCCAAACATATTATTAAAATTTGTATATTTTTAATTTCATGAAATTATAAGTTATAATTTTGATTATGTAGAGTTTTAGAAGAGTTATTAATGGTTAGAAAATTGGTTGTGGTAGATTGATTTTTGGTGTGTGTTTGAGCTCTTGGATTAGGAGCATGTTGGGTCGATTTCCTTGATGGCAAGTGAACCAATCAAACAAGTAATAAAGAGTAAGTAGAGTATCGTCCCACAGAGACTAGGATACCGAATGATGACACTGTATTGCGGAATTAGTTGTGCTTAAAAAGAAAATAACTTTGATTGGTTTGAGAGTTTTGATAGCTATACTAATAAACAGGAAAATAATTAAATGATCGTAGTCGTAAGAAGATATCAGTAAAAAGATATATTGAACTCGGAATCCTTTCTAAGCATATCATTCCCCCACCGCCTATACGCAATGCTATAGCATTCATCCGTATGACTCTCGCAAATGCTACAACATGAACACCCTATGCAAAGTTATTAAGTTAACCATACCACGCTAATTTATCGAAGCTCTCACGTCTGATACATACAATCCTAGTCTATACTTCTCCCATATGTCTATGGCGATTTTTCTAGTCGGATTATCAATACAAATCAAGGTGTTATGGTTATGAGCGGTAGACCCATTCCTGAAGTCTACAATAATAGTTCAAGCCTTACACCAGCCTGCCTAGCAATCACTGCTTCTCAGATGTCTAACCCCGACTCCCTCTTAGTAAGCTGAGGCCACTGATCTAGCCCCTAGCTCTCGCTAATCGACAAGAATTTGAATTACTGATAAGCAACCAAATATATTAAATTAAGAACTAGAAACTGGGTTCATTCTATACTTAGAAAATCATCCTCATTCAACCTCAGAAGGTTAGTTCATGACTGACGAGGGAATCACAAAACAGAGTATTACAAAATAGCCCATGACAAAAGATTGACTGGAATTAAAATAAAGAAACAAGAAACAGAAGCTTGATGGATGTTTCGACGGCGTGGAAGAAGCCCTGTCACGTCACAACTCCATGTCTTCTTCACTCTGTCTCACTAGAAGGAAGGATGCTGGGTTCTCTTAGGGTCCTCGTGCTTCGTGACTTCTCTCACTCTTCTTTCGAGTCTGGCCATGTATGATTGGACTCTTTTCTCTCGACGACTTTCGACCCTCTTTAGGGTTGGCTGTTGTTTCCTTATATAGTCTGGTCTACTTGCAGTGTACGTTCAACAATATGGGCCTTTCCTAATCTGTCGAGGTCCGATCGTATCTTTCTTCCAAATCTCGGTAGATTGATTCTGATGATCCTGCAGGATTCTTCAACTCTTTTAGTTCCGATCCTTCGCATCTTCTATTTCAATACGTCAACAATCTAATTGTTATCCTCGACCTGCACTATACTTTCCTGAAACAATCTTGACAAAATATCAGAATATATTCCGCATAGCACTGTGTCATTTACTATGCTATAGCTTCAGGGATGCATTGTATTGCACTTCGATAAAGCTGTCCTGATGCTATAGCACAGCATCGGCTATGTCATGCGACTTTCTCATAAAACCTCAAAACTTGCTCTTTCTTAGCACATGTTTAGGATGTAAACAAAATTCATCCTTAAGTTTCCTGTACAATGAATTAATGCTTTTTTGCTCAAATTAAATGCAGTTAAGATCATATTCACCATACAATTTGTCATAAAATACAAGTAAAGACATGGCATAAATCATGTTCATCAAAGCATGGTGATAATAATTTGCTTGGGCGAGAGGTAACCACTTTCCACTTGTTATGTGTATTGATATGTTGTTTGTGAGTTTGTTATGAAATAATTATGAATATTTTACCAGAAATTTCTTTATGTAACCTTATGATTTGAATTGTGAAATATATGCATATATTTATATATGTATAAGAATTGGGAATTGATATATTATGACATGTATATGAGAATTATTTAAATAACATGATATGAATGTGAAAATCTTGGAAAAATTCCTGTTGAGTTATTTATTATGATAATTATGGAAAGGGTTGAATTGGGAAGAAATGAAGTAGTTTATTTCACCACGTGGTGTAGCCTCCATTGGTGCACGATGGTTGGCTTTCTATTGTCCCACCTGTTCAATGAGAAACTGTCCACTAGTTCAATGAGGGCTTGCAACACCCCACGGTCTGGGACATGTGTTCTGAGGATTTTGGCCGGTCCTCATTGTTGGGATTCATACACGTAGTGGAAGAAATTTATCCAATAAAATTTACGAATCTCATAGAGGATCTATCAACGGCGTTTAAATTAAAGTAGTCAAAACCATACCTTTCTTATGCGTCTAGTTCAATCACCAGGAGCCGACTGAGCGAATCCACTCCCTCTATTGGTATCTACACCGAACAGAACTCCAACACAGACGGTAGCGTGCTAGCGCCTTCAACATTTTTGCGTCTCTTCTCTAGGGTTTCTCTTTTTCGCGGCTCCTCACCATTTTAATACGACTTGATCATTATCTTATAGGGTTTTTCAAACCCTAAATAGGCCGTATTAAAATATTCAAAATTAATCGTTATTGATTTTGAAATTCAAATTTGGATTAAAATAATATTAATTAAATCTATCCAATAGATCTAATCGATCTATTTTTTAATCCAAATTAAAAGCAAATATTTATAAATTAAATCGAGATATGATATCTATCTATTTAATTAAATATGAGATATTATATCTCAATTCAATTCAAATCGAGATACGATATCTCTATTTTTTTAGTTATTTAATTTATCAAATAAATTAAATACTAAACAAATACTACATAATAATATTATTATCTATATAAATAATAATATTATTATTTTCAAATTTATATTATATATATATATATATATATATATATCCATCCTAGATTAAACGTAGTATTCATTAAATCTTAGACATATCTAAGACTCAATGAATCTGGACATTATTGCTCGTATTGGGCTATTCTTGTGTGCGACTCTATAGGCCCAGATGAGATTGGCAACGGCCCAATACTGTACCAGCCCACAAGTCGCAAGCGGCCTCTAGCAAGACATTACGTCTACCCAATTTATATGAGGATCGATACTATGATGCAACCTATCATACAACCATGCCACGTCCCTTTTGTCATGAGATAATTTGGTCAAGGATGAAGCATGGATAGTGTCATCCTCCTGTTCTTGACCATTACTTTCTCGATTCTTGAGTAGTCTAACAATTGAAATGGAAACTCCTTTCTATCGTAGTATGGCCATACATTTCTCAGACTCACTCATCGAGGGGCTCAGTAATATCTCTCTACAAATGTGAGGGACAAATCTCATCTTGACCATTCACATTCCTCTGCATGAAAACCACTAATCTCGATTGAAGCCTTTATCATCACCCGGTCAAAGGTGACTCTTAACTAGGTCAAAGATCAGCGACTCTCATGTAGGAATCCATGATGATCTTAGGTCAAAGGGCATTGTGACATGGTTATACATGAGATAAGCTTATGACTTAATCCATGTAGCTTTCTCATAGTGGGTCGGTTCAGCACCTTGTACTCTTACAAGTGCTTATGACTTTGATTCGTATATTCATACCTCATCAAGGTCGTATTGGTCTTATTTCATCTTTGCTCCCGCATAGATGACCGACTAGGGACATTTAGAATAATCTTTATGATACATCCAAGGATACAATTATCATAATAAATATGCAAATCATATGATAACAAAATGGAGAATTACTTTAAATAACATTAATGTTTAAAGTGCAATGATTTGCCCTTAGAGCATAATTTCCAACACTCATCACATGATCAGTGAGCTTTAGAGTAGCTAGTAATATGGATGTAACTTAGCCCGTGGGTCTAGTTGGCGGAAATAAGGTGGTTAATGTTGGATTGATGGGAGGCATCTTGGGTTTGTGTTTATGAAAACTTTGATACAAAATTTATGACATAGAATTCATGATATGAAATTTGTGATGTGTATATTAGTGAAATATATTTTTGATACCATTTTTATATTTATTGTTCCACTTGGCACCTCACGAGCACATATTACTATATGTAATGAGTTTGATTGATGGTTATCAACATTTTAAGGTGATAGTTCTCATACGAGTCCATTAGGGAAGACCTCGGAAGCTTAGGCTACTTCTGCCGAAAGTAGTGCTTCCGTCTTTTTGGTATATGTTGGAAGATTGTATATTACCACGTTAGGGTTCACTTTGCATACTCTGATTTATTTTGTATATTTTGGCAAGTGATGAAGCATTACTTAGTTGTTGATCAACCCTTAATCAATGATTATGTTAAGTAAAATGGAGGATGTTACACAGTTTAGTAGGTAAAACAAAAATAACACAATATAATTATACAAAGCTCTTGATTACATTATAAAAATACCCACAGAGTTCATACATATTACTTACAAACTCTAAACATAATTACAGAATTCCACAACAAATAACTCACGACCAAACTAAACCAGGTTTGGCATCTTTATTTGCCGACATCCACCACCTTGCCCTTGGAGCCGCATCCAATACTCTGTTCATTTCTCAGATAATAACAAGGGCTAGGAGCCCGAAGAATCCCAGAGTAACAGTTAAGCTCATATAAAATGTATAAACAATGTATAACAATTAACCACAAACAGAAACAATCTACAACAGCATATAAAGCATTCAAGGATCAAACATCACATATCTCAAATCACATGCAGCATAGACTACATACATTAATAACATGATCCATGATCACAACGCTGGGTACTAAACTAGGTAATGACCCATAAAAACTGAATTCCACTAGGTTCTCCACCCAAGGACTGCCAGTCCAATAGGCCCTACACCCAGCTATCGGGAAAGTACGCTAAGGTCAGCTCTTCTGGTTAATCGAACCACGAGTGGTGGTGGCCCTGACAGGACATGATTTTCACATTCATGGTTCAAACATACATATATAGTCATACAGAGTATGTGAGATTAGAGTTACTATCTAGACGCTTTACCAATTCTTGCTTTGGCTCCCCAATCGTTTGGTTATCCCGGGAAAACATCGGCTCCCATAAACATACATTCACGGATGGCGGGTTATTATTATCTAACCTCTTCATAAAGAAAAAGGTCCCATATTAAGTCCAAGAGTTTAGCTTCACCCTTAGAAGTTAACTTAATTACCATTTTCCCTTACATTTCTCATTTTTGGGTAAAAAGTCAAATTGGCAGAATTTTAAACAAACTTTGAAAATCATATCTCATTGTTCACGTGTATAATTGCAGCGCTTCCAAATGCTATATGACCCTTATTAAGTCTAGTTTCAAGTAAGAATATTACACTTAGCCAATTGGATGCACATAATTCCATAATTACAATTCATTGAAAACTGCCACAGAATCTTGCTAGTTTTACAAAACCAACTTAAAAAATTCACAACTACCAATATACAGATCTAATCAGCCCATATTATATATCAAATTAAATCTTAAAATATCTACTACAATCCTAAAAAGTTGTAAGGACATTGAATACCATTTACTTTACCAAAAACATGTCACAAGTAAACAACCACGCAGAGACCAACACTGGTAGGATGGGTTTTGACCCAATTCAACCCCAGTGCTTCCAAAATCACTTTCTAACCATTACCCTACATGTTTTGACCCATTACTCACCTCTTAATCTTGGATTTTCTCTTCTTCTTCCTCTCTATGTTTCGGTGCTTGGCTTTTCTTTGGCATGTGAATGATTGAACCAACTTTGTGGTTGAGAAAAGAGATTAGAGTGTTCTTGAAATAAATTGAAGAGCAATTACATGGGCCCCACATGTTCTTCTTAACCGACTTAGATCTCCTTCTCCCTCTCTATTGTTTTTTTAATTTCATCACGTGCTATAATGATGTGATCACATGCTCCTTTTCCCTTTTGGCCACTTGGCCGAAATTTGGTACCTTTGGGAGACTTCTTGATTAATCTTGTTGACTAAATCGTACATGTTCATATGATAATTAATAATTCCTTTCTTGTTGGTCAAGTATAACATGTGACAAATAATCTCATTTTTGCCCCTTGACCAAATCTACCGAATTTTCATCTAACTTTGAAAATTCATAACTCATTGTACAAGTGTCCAATTATGGTGATTCCAAAGGCTATGTAATAATTATTGAGTCAAGTTTCAAGGAAAAATACCTACCACAATCAATTACAAGTCAACTATCCCAGAATCAACATTTAATACACATTAGTCCAAAAAACGTTTCAGATTCTAGGGCTAACTTTAAAAATTCATAACTCATGGTATATAGTTCTAATTGACCTATATGACTCATCAAATTGAAGCTTATCATGTCTACGTTGATTCTGAAAATTTTCATGGCCATCAGATATCATTTTCTTAGTCAAAGGCACGTGACAAACTAACTTCCTTCCAGAAACCATAATCTCCCAGCATAAAAGGAAATTCCCTTCACAATATTTGTCATTTCCCTTGACAATATTTTTCACACTTCTCGAACTGGGCTTAGTCATCTTCCTAAATACAGGCTTATCCTTGAGTCTCTAGGCCCAAAAATGAGGATATTACACCCAAGCTTCAACCCTCATCATCCCAATATCTCAAGTAAGTAGAGTAGTTGGATAGGCAAATGAATCGAGCCAAGTATTCATCAAAAGTCTCTTTACTGCCCTGTTGTTGAACAACCAAAAACTTTGATTTGTTTTCAATCCTAATAGACCGGGAGAATACTTCTCATTAAATTTGTCTTAGAACAATTCCCAAGTGACAGGAATGTTCCGAGCTCGCAAAGTCCTTTATGTGTTCTTCCACCATCTATCTACATCCCCCTCTAACTTGTATATTGCCATATATTCCTTTTTCTCAATGGGCCACTACATTCCTTGAAAGATTTTTTCTAACCTCAGCATCGAGTCCTCAGAAGCTTATGGGTCAAACCTCCTGCAAAATACTAGAGGTTGGTGTTTGCAAAATCAAGTAATCCATTACTGTGATGTCTCACCAACGGGTTGTACTTGGTTATCCTGTGGTGCATAAGGCTAGGATAAATGAGGTTGAGCATCAAGATGTGGGGACCTCTTATCCTATTCCCCCTTTTCAGTTTTGGTTTTCTCTCTATCCTCATTTTGTTTGGATTTTATCTCTTAAAGCTCTTCTCGGAGTTCATGTATCATACCCTGTTGTTCCGTTAACATACCCGGTATTTTCTGCATTGGGTCAAGCTCATCTTCTTGTCTTTCCTAACACCTCTACCACTTGGACTCACCATCTTTATCTCTATTAAAATAAGGAAAAGGTAGATATAATCATAAGGGCATACTTGTCATTTCACAAAATTTTATATACACAGGTACTTCAGGAATAACATACAACATACATTTATAGCATTTTAGGGAAAGCTTTTAGCAACATACGGCCTTTAGACTGTTGGATAACATTTTCTACCCCTTTTCATTACATATCTTATCATATGCAAGTAACTTCCCAGGGGTCAACCATCTTAACATTTCCCTAGGCCGAGCACGCTTAACCTTAATGTATTGGTGCAAAACGCTGGTAACGGCTTCCAACTGCTTCCGAGCATCAGCACCCCATGATGGCCCACGCCCTCAAAAGTCATACCAAACGTCTTTGGACGACCAAATACCAAGTACAGACCGTATATCATGACAGGTACATGTGGTTCAGCACGTACTTCGTAATGTGCTCCATGAAAACAATGAAGTTATCATTCGAACCCTGTTCCATAATCTCATTCTTCTTCCAAGCCCAAAATGCAGTATTCGGAAAGAAGTACAATGTCGTATGGATCTATACATCATTCAAAAAATCTAAATCATGAAAACCCTGATTTCGGTATAATATGTCTACCTCGTCTAGGTATGGTGCATACTAAGCAGTTTGTGCCGGTCTAGGATAAGCCCGAACACTGGCCTTGATTGTACCCACTTCCTTGGGGTTCATAACATCCTCACACTACCCATAGTCCGGAGACGAAGTACTCTTTGCCCCTCGGGTATTCGTTATTCTCCGAGGGTTGGTTCGTAAATGGTGGTGATCCACTCCTTTGGTGCCTCCTTTCGCACATATTTCCTCTTACCAAAGAATCCAGAATATATTAGTATACTATTATGGTGCTGCCAGAACTGCTTGCTCTGATACCAAAAATGTTAAACCCCTTAATATTTCGACATTTATCAGAGTAATAATGACAAACAAAAATAGCATAAACATATTGATAATAAGTACTTGATTACATAATAGGAATTCACATAGGGTTTGTACATAATATTTACAAATCCCAAAATTTTATTACAAAATTGTAGATAACCAATGTCAATACTTGAACATAACCAGACATTTTAGTTGCCTGGTATCTACTGTCTTGCAGTTGGAGCCACGTCTGCTGTGCTAATCACATCCAAAATTTGTGGAAAGGGCTGAGATTCATACGAATCTCATAGTAACAGTTAATCACTCATATAGAATGCATACACTAAATATGGTAGTTGTTGGTTGAATTCCTTTATGGCAAGTGAACTAGTCGAACAAGTAATAAAGTGATGAATACAGTATCGTCTTACAGATATTGTAATACTAACTTATACAACAAGAAAGATATCTTATAGATATTGTAATACTAACTCATACAACAAGAAAGTGATCAAAAGCAGTATGATTTTGGTATAAGATGATAGATGTGAGTGTATGATGCGAAATACTAATTCCATAAAATGAATTAAAAAGAGTGAGCATGAAAAGGAATGTTCTTATTAGTGGCCACCTAACGCACAAGATAACATTACACATGCAATTAAACTTTAATTTGAAACATTGTTGCTCGGCCAAAAGAAAGTTAGTTCATGGCTTGCAAACAAAACACAATAGAAACTGACATAACGATATCCATGAAAAACTTCAAAGAGAAAAAAAGGACCGTAGAAGTAATGTCACAAGGTGATAAAGTCTCTATGTATATCTCGCCTCTTGATCCCGAACTCAAATCTCAAACTACTTGTAAAAAGCTCCCATGGGACTTTCCCGACCAAAAGTTGTATCAAATCGAAAAACGATATCTTTATAAATTCCCGTAATCTTGGATTTTATTCTTCCTCAAGAAACCGGCCTTTTTTTGTCTATCTTTATCTACTAAGCCCACTCAGTGTTTGGCCCAAGTTCTTGCAGTTATCTTATGTATTTTCTCAAGAAAAGATCAGTACATAATAGATATTGCAATTATCTACTTGGTTTCTCTAGGAAATTTACCTTTTGAACCCATTTATCACCCCATATTATAATTGTAGCACCATTTCCAACAAACCACTATAGATCTTTTTTGAGAAAGTTTCTAACATCTAGAATGCTAGATAAACACCACGAGACCTTGCAGCCTTTCTCCACATCAATAAAATCATCCCCAGGAAAATACATACTTTTCAACACCATAGCCTATAATTCATTAGGACTCACTGATAACCTCAATTCCGTTTTAGCCAAAAGTAATCATTCATGATAGTAAGATCCCGAAAACCCATACCCCCTATGCTCTTCCTTGTGGTAATAGTTTCCCGAGCTTTCCAATGGGATTTCCTTCCAAAAGCATTGTCATCAGACTAAAAGTTGGCAATAAGACTATTTAGCTCCTTGCAAGTCTTTTGAGTAAATCTGAAACAATTCATTGGGTAAATTGGGATCACATGGATGACAACTTTAACCATTACTTCTTGTGACCAAAGGATAGGAAGGATAGGAGCAACTCTCGTTCTTTGACATATGTCAAAGAAGTTTGGGAAAAAAAGCCGGTTGGAAAATGAATACCCCCGAATAGCCCGCAAATTCTTGGAATAGATGATGGTGATAAATGCTCTAATACCAAGGGGTCTATATTAAATACTTGAAGATTTGGAAATTGCATCATCCCTAGATTTCTTACAATAAAGATAATGATATACTTCATGAGCAATAATTATGTTGTCATGGATACAACGGCTAGGGACAAAGGCACCTTGATTATGAGAAATACAAGTATCAAGTAAAGGTCGCATCCTATTGGACATAATCTTGAAAATAATCTTATATGAGAATTTTTCCCAATGCCCTGGCAATACGTTCATGAATGGTATCTGAGCTCTCTCTATTGTTGCACCAAGTAAAAATATGCTTATTAAAACCCAAATCCTTAAGTTCACAGTCAGCCATAAAACACTTAAAAGTAAGAATTTTCCTCTAAGTTCTAGGTCTACCACCATACTTCTCATGTTGGAATAGGATATCGTTAAAATCCCCAAGACAAAGCCAGGAAGCACATATATTTTTACTAATCTTTGGACCTCTCGCCAGCATAAAGATCTTTCCTCTTCATTAATTGGGCCATAAATGAAAGTAATATAATTGGGGGTAGCAAAATCATCAGATGTTATGCTAGTATAATATTAGGGGACGAGAATAAAACCTTACCATGACCACATCGGACCACCATAATGCAAGACCATCACTTCTTCCCACCGGATTAACCAACCATTCCTCAATTAAACTGCACCTCCGTCTCACCGTCCTTTCTACTCTAGCCTTGTGCTTAGTCTCTATCAAGAAGACTAATTGAGGTTTTTTCCGGAAACATTATTCCTTTAGGTTTCTGGCTATCAAGGCAACCCCATGGCCTTGATAGTTCCATGCTAAGAGATTCATGGAAAACCGGTGGATGGTCCCATCCAACCACAAATGTTCTAAAAAGATGAATTATCCTGAAGCTCATTATTCCTCTTACCTACAACAAGCCAATTCTCTGGAAAATCAATCTTTCGTGGAGGCGAAATTCTATCAAACGATCTTAATCTCTTCTCAGCCCTAGACCGCTTAAGATAGTTTTTTAGAGCCTAAAAGTTTCTCTGGTGCCCCTTTTGAGACTGATCCACAACAATGGTTATGAAAATCGCGATTTACCTCATAAGATCACACGAAATCGCGATATGTTGAAACCAAACGATCTAGCTAGCCACAAAAAGTGCAAATTGAACTAGAACGATAGGATCAAAGTTTAAAGCGTAGAAATCGCTGGTATCACGATCCTATTGCGCTCTTTAAATCAGAAAAAAGCCCAAATACGGTCGAGGCCATGACCCAAAATTGAATAAAAAGTTTAAAACGATTTCAGAAATCAGAACCCTAAGAATTTACGAGCCCTGTTGCAATGATGTTGCTTTCAGAATAGGTTGCTGCTATGATTTCAACGCTTTTTCTACCTCACTTCAGAAGTGTCGGTGCCGCCGGAGACAATTCCAGATCACAAGCCCTCTCCGCACCTCCGCCGCTCAAAGAAGACAAACTTCCACAGTTTCACTCTATGGTAATTGGTAATAACTAAGAACAAATAAACATCTTTAAACATTCTTGTCATGAGTTGGCTTTGCTTGGGATTGGTGGGCTTGGTAAACAGTATATAAATAAATGGGGAGTGAAAGTTGCAGAAGAAGAAGGACCAGCTCAGGCTCAGCTTTAAATTAGTATCGTGAGTTGTGATGCATCAGAATTGGAAAGGAGAGGGAAACTCTTTGTAATTCTGACAAATTTCTATGCCCCTCATTTTTGTTTAAATATATTGTATATGTCCATGTGGGTCCCCCCTTCGTTTTCTGGATCCTGGCTCACCTTATCAAAGCAATGTGCTATTCAATTCATTGATTGACTAGGCATAGGGGTAGGAAATTACGAATAGGTTCTTTTTCTTTGTTTTTGTTTTTTGTTTTTTACTTTTTTTACTTTTGCTTGGTAGTTGATATGGGTACTTTATTTAATTTATTTTTCGTAGCTGGTAGTTTCTTGGTAACTGGTCAAAATATTATAATGTATAATATGAATTAGATACCCTATTTTTCGTAACAGATGCAATGTACGATTCATCGATTTATTTAATTTATTCTAGCACATGATCATCGATTGCTTGGTAGCTGGTCAAAATATTATAATTTCTTTTTTGGTTGAAAATTGCCATGTGCTATTCGATTGCATGACCCTTGCTTTCTAATATTAATATTATATTATATAACATCTTTGCTTCTTTTGTTTTATAAGGTCATGTGCTATTTGATGCATACCTTTGTTTCAATTGCAGTTTTTGTTTTGTTATACAGAAACTTGGAGACTTCTAAAGTTGTAGGTCACTAGTTGGTATATAAAATATTGATTTTGTTGTTTATCAAGTATGGCTTCAAATGATGCTATTGGTAATAGCAATGTTCAAGCTACTCTCGCCTCTAGTTCAGGAACTCAATTACACAAAGATGCTCATGGGAATAAATCAGATATTGGATGGAAACATGGCTTTCTAATTGAAGATGTAAGAAAAGTAAAATGCAAATATTGTGAGAAAGTAGTGACGGGAGGCATTTACCGATTGAAGCATCATTTGGCGGGAACACAAAAAGATGTGAGAGCATGTAGAGCGGTGCCGGAAGAAGTAAAGAAAGAAATGTTGAATATTGTAGCTGGATTGCAAATGAAATTAATGAAAAATACTAGGACTCTCACACAACTAGAAGAAGAAGAGACTAATTGTGAAATTGAAAAAAGAAAACGGGATGAAGGCGGTGGTGGGTCTAATATTTTCAAGAAAAGCAGAGTAACTACTCAGACAACTATCAACACCATACTTAAGAAGAATCTGAGAGAGGAGGCATGTCTTGACATGTGTTCTTTTATTTATAAGAATGTCATTCCTTTCAATGTGTTAAATTGTGATGAATTCAAGAAGATGTGTGAATCTATTTCAAGACATGGATTAGGTTTCAAGCCACCATCATATCATGAGTGTAGAGTAAAATATTTGAAGCAACATTACAATAAGACAATGGCAACTATTGAAGAACACAGAGTTGAATGGAAGAAAACGGGATCCACAGTAATGACTGATGGATGGATAGATAAAAGAAGGAGAACAATAATAAATTTCTGCGTGAACGGATTTATGGGAACTGTGTTCCTTAAGTCCATTGATGCATCTCACATCACCAAAACAGCTAACAAAATTTTTAAAATGATTGATGAAGTAGTTGAGGAGGTTGGTGAAGAAAATGTTGTCCAAGTTGTGACTGATAATGCCATAAATTATAAAGCCGCAGGAAAGTTGCTGATGGAGAAAAGGAAAAGGTTGCAGTGGACACCTTGTGCAGCACATTGCATTGATCTAATGTTGGAGGATTTAGAGAGGAAGATATACGTTCATCAAGAAACAATTCCAAAGGCAAAAGAAAATCACAATTTATATCTATTCAAGGACTCTTCTCATTACTTTGTTGCAGAGTTTCACCAAAGGTAAAGATTTGATAAGACCTGCCATAACTCGCTTTGCCACATCTTACTTGACTCTAGAATGCCTCCATGAGTACAAACATCCATTGATAAGAATGTTTAACTCCGACGAATGGAAGGGTAGCTGATTTGCAAAGTCAAGGGATGGAAAGTGTATTGAAGATGTGATTATGGACAAAGAGTTTTGGAAAAATATTGTCATTTGCTTGAATGGCGCTCTTCGTCTTATGAAAATGCCTTGATTAGTTGATTCAGATGAGAAGGCAACCATGAGATTCATTTATGAGGAGATGGATCAAGCTAAAACGAAAATTCAAGAAGCCTTCAATAGTGTCCAAAAATTGTAAGTGTTTAAGTTTTATTTTAATTGAAAATTTGTTTCAAGAAGACTTCAATTCTTTGTTTTAAAACTAATTATCTTTTCATTATTTAGTTATAAGCCTATATGGGATGTCATTGATGCAAGATGGAACAAGCAACTCCATAGGCCTTTGCATGCTCCAGGCTATTTCCTTAACCACAAACTTCATTATTCTCTTTCATTTAAAGATGATCTTCAATTAAATCTTGGACTATATGATTGTCTACAAAGGATGATGGGGGATCTTGATGGTGCAAGTGTGATTGATGAGCAACTTGAAAACTTCAAGTATCGACGAGGTTTGTTAGGGTCTCCATTAGTAAGGAAGGGAGTTGAGTCCGAAAGTCTAGCATCATGGTGGGAATCTTAGGGGGATGAAGTTCTAGAGCTCCAAAAATTTGCTATTCGTGTCTTAAGCTTGACATGCAGTTCCTTTGGGTGTGAGCGAAATTGGAGTACCTTTGAGAAGGTATAATTTGATTAATTCAATAATTCTAAGTATGAATTGTATTTCGTTTCAAACATATAATATATGATATGAGTAGTGTACTAATTGCTTTGTATTTGTTTAGGTCCACACAAAGAAAAGAAATCGTCTGAAGCAAAAGACAACGAATGATGTTGTTTTTGTGATGACTAACTCAAGATTGGCCGAGAAGAAATATAGAAAGCCTGTTGAATATAATTTTGATTATCTTGAATCAAATGATGATTGGATTGTGGAAAATGAAAAAGATTTGGAAGATGTAGAAGTAGATCAATTTGATTTGAATGGTCCAATTGAAGAAGACTTGAATGAAGTAGAAGAAAGGGAACCTATTAACTTGAATGATTTGGACATTCCCGATTGTGTTGATGAACTTGTTGGAGGAAGAGTGGAAGAGGATATAGCCTGGGAACCTATTAACTTAAATGACTTTATTTAAATTAGAGATGTTGAACTCTTTCTTACTTTTGGTAGTTTGGATTTATTTTATATTTTGTCAAGTTGACAACTCTATTGTTATTGTTACTTTTATATTATGTTTATAAGTTTTATAATTGATGTTAGTTATTTTACATGAATATATATATAGTCAAATATAACTTTAGATCTTAGGTAACAGGATCTTACGATCCGTGTCGATTCCACGATTTACGATCTTCACACTCCTTTCCAATTTTATATAGGATCTCGATTTTAACAACAATGTCCAGCTAATGTCTCCGTGCTCCCGTCTCATCCGTTTCGCAAGAGAGTCTCGTAGTCTTTTAATGTGAGGAAAATTACACACAGGTCCCAAGGAACACGAGATATTTACATTTAGGTCCCATGAAATGACAAAATTTACGAAGTCCCTAGGGACTTCGTAATTATTTGAGTAGTAAATGACCCTTTTGGACAATTAGCATAAAAAACGCATGAAACAAAGAAAGCAATGAAAACGGAGGAGGAGTCATGTGGAAAAAGGGAAAACGCTGAAATCAATAAGCATTAAAGGTGGATCGAATCTCCAACGTAGAAGGCAAGTAAGTGACATTTTCATGTCCTAGGCAAAGCTTAGATCGTGAAGTGTCATATTTTCGTTGAATAATCCTTCCCCTTCATTGTATGTTCTTTGCATTCACTTGTTCTCCGTACATTTCCTTCAAGTCCACAATATCCGCATGAAGTTCCTCCATTAGGCGCATACATTCAACTACTTTTAGATATACATCACCCATTTGATGTGATGATGGAACATTGAATAAAAAGTTCTAGGTTTCATGTTATTGGGTAGGGTTAATTACATTTTGCTCTATTTTTTGGGAAGGAAACAGAGGGACTACTCTGTTTTCACTTGTTTGTGGTTGATGTGATGATGGAACATTCAATAAAAAGTTCTGATATGATTCAATAAAGTTGTTGTTAATACGTGAATTTATTGTTGTAAATGGTGGCTTTTTCATTTGTTAATACGTGAATTTATGTACATGCTTTTGATTGTTAATTGCTTAGTCATTTTGTCTATGCACACCTTGTATTAGTGGCTTCTTGTAACACCTTTTTGTATTTTTGTGGGTGTACGAGAACTTGTAATTACAACTTACACATGGATGTGAAACTATGTGATATTGAGTTCAATGAGTAGGTGTAAATACCCACTTACTCATACAACTTAATATTTTGAAATGCTATTTACTTCTTCAACTAGCCTTAGTGAGCTGTCAAAATTCTTAGAAATTGTTGTTAAAACAAAGAATTGTGTGTTGTAAATATAGAATTTATTGTTGTAAATCGCCTCCGGAACTCAAGATTTGAAAAAATCCAGGTTGTAAAAACTTGTTGTTAAAACAACAATTGTGTGTTGTAAATATAGAATTTGTTGTTGTAACTCGCCTCTGGAACTCAGAGTTAAAAAAATCCAGGTTGTAAAAACTTGTTGTTAAAACAGCAATTGTGTGTTGTAAATATAGAATTTATTGTTGTAACTCGCCTCTAGAACTCAAGATTTGAAAAAATCCAGGTTGTAAAAACTTGTTGTTAAAACAACAATTGTGTGTTGTAAATATAGAATTTATTGTTGTAACTCGCCTCTGGAACTCAGAGTTGAAAAAATCCAGGTTGTAAAAACTTGTTGTTAAAACAACAATTGTGTGTTGTAAATATAGAATTTATTGTTGTAACTCGCCTCGGAACTCGAGTTGAAAAAATCCAGGTTGTAAAAACTTGTTGTTAAAACAACAATTGTGAGTTGTAAATATAGAATTTATTGTTGTAACTCGCCTCCGGAACTCGAGTTAAAAAATCCAGGTTGTAAAAACTTGTTGTTAAAACAAGAATTGTGTGTTATAAATATAGAATTTATTGTTGTAACTCGCCTCCGGAACTCAAGATTTGAAAAAATACACGTTGTAAAAACTTGTTGTTAAAACAACAATTGTGTGTTGTAAATATAGAATTTATTGTTGTAAATCGCTCCGGAACTCAAGATTTGAAAAAATCCAGGTTGTAAAAACTTGTTGTTAAAACAAAGAATTGTGTGTTGTAAATATAGAATTTATTGTTGTAACTCGCCTCTGGAACTCAGAGTTAAAAAAATCCAGGTTGTAAAAACTTGTTGTTAAAATAGCAATTGTGTGTTGTAAATATAGAATTTATTGTTGTAATTTGCCTCGAAACTCGTTAAAAAATACAAAGTTGTAAAAACTTGTTGTTAAAACAAACAATTGTGTGTTGTAAATATAGAATTTATTGTTGTAACTCGCCTGGAACTCGAGTAAAAAAATCCAGGTTGTAAAAACTTGTTAAACAAAGAATTGTGTGTTGTAAATATAGAATTTATTGTTGTAACTTCGCCTATGGAACTCAAGATTTGAAAAAATCCAGGTTGTAAAAACTTGTTAAAACAACAATTGTGTGTTGTAAATATAGAATTTATTGTTGTAACTTGCCTCTGGAACTTAGTTCAAAAAATACAGATTGTAAAAACTTGTTGTTAAAACAAAGCAATTGTGTGTTGTAAATATAGAATTTATTGTTGTAACTCGCCTCACGGAATGCGAGTTAAAAAAATCCAGGTTGTAAAAACTTGTTAAAAACAGCAATTGTGTGTTGTAAATATAGAATTTATTGTTGTAACTCGCCTCGGAACTCAAGATGTGAAAAAATCCAGGTTGTAAAAACTTCTTGTTAAAAACAAAGAATTGTGTGTTGTAAATATAGAATTTATTGTTGTAACTCGTATTTTGGAACTCGAGTTGAAAAAATCCAGGTTGTAAATAATTTGAATGGGCAAAAAAATAATTTTATGTTTACAAATAATTATATAAGTCCTGCGAACACGCACGTATTTTATCATTTCATGGGACCTAAATATTAATATTTGTGTTCCTTGAGACCTGTGTAATTTTCCCTTTAATGTGGGTACCTTCAGATGCCATTTATAGAAAACAAACAAACAAAAGAGCTGTTGAGTGTATTGGTCCACGCCACTATTACCATGGTCCCCACGCGGAAACTGAACAGCTTGGAATTTTCATCATACAGAAATTTCCTGGGCATTAATGTGTGAATAATTGGAATGATAGGGGCTGCTGGGTGAGGCACGCCTGATTTTTTTGGTTCCCGTTGACGTTTTATTTTATATTTTTCTCGGAGACGACTCTAGAAAGCACCTAGTTATCTGTACATTTATACGTATCTATTTACTGTGAGCGCGCCAAAGCTACTCAATATGAACCATGGTATATATTTAGCACAATAAAGATGAGCTTTTAGTATACATTTTTTAAAAAACCCATACTAACACAATTACAAAATGCATTTTTAGCGTTATTAAATAATGTCTGTTTTAAAAAATAGACATAAAAAAATAAGGTTGTGACAACTTTATAATTATTCAAAGTTTTTTAAAGTCTGGTTTTAAAAAAACAGAGACATGGTAAAATGAGGCAGCGACAATTCTATAATCATTTCAAATTTTTTTTGTCTGTTTTTATTAAAATGAGGCTGTCACAACTTTATAATTATTGATTTTTTTTTTTTTTTTTTAAAAAAATACAAATGTGCAAAAGTTAATTCTAGGTGTCTTGGAAGTGCATCGATGTACACAGACTGGATAATACGCGAACCTTCTCTCTTCTCCATCTCCCTCTGCAGATCTGGTTTTTGAAATCGAAGAGCTCACCAGATCTTATTGCTTCCACCTTCGCCCTTCTCCTTTATCGCCGGCGGCATCAACCACTATCACGCCCACCGGCGAGCTTCTGGAACAGAGTTACACAGCACCCGCGAGGAGACGAAGAACAAGAGAGAACAGAGGCGCCGCTAAGCAAAACGGAGAAGCTCGGACCTTCACCTTCCTTCCTCCGCCGAGCCACCATCGTTGCTCCTCCATTCTTTACCGTCGAGCACCACTCCACGCCGGCCATTTCCTCTGCTTTCCGTTCAGATTCCCGTATTTTTTTTCATGCCCGAGGTCATCTTGACAATGAATAATTGGATCAGTAACTTTGACAGTTCCTACCTAAACTCGAGTAGTAAAGCTTGCCACAACTGTGCCCGCTGCACTGTTTTTCTCGTGTACCAGTCAGGCTGTTCACGATTCACCTTTAGATTGTTTATTTTCTTTTTCTTTTTTTAAATTAACTTTAGAAGTTAATTGCCCAAAAGCTAATGGAATATTACTAATTACTAATTCTTGTATTGAAATTGTATTACTTGTGGAAGAAGAGAGTGTTTAATTCTTGGGTGAAGGGTCAATTTTACACACGACCTTTACCTCGTGATCACCAAAGACTACGTCCTTTTTATGGATAAAAATACTCACGAGGTTACACTTTGGGATCAAAAGTGACGTGGGGTTAGTTGCCGATCTGATCAGCGTCCATTTGGATGGACGTGAAGCGATTAATTGACGTGGAAACTTATTTGGAAGCCAAATAAGCTTGAATTAATGCTGAGTAGGATTATTCTGATTTTTTTTTTTTTTTTAAAAAAAAAAAAAAGCTGAAACACGGGCTCATTCACACACACAGATAGCAGGGTTTCGAAAATCAGATTGGGAAAAGGCTAACCCTAAAATTTTCGACCACCATCCTTCTCAGCTCCGACCACCGTCCTTCATCATCTCCGACCACGTTCTTCCCTAACCGGACGTTGCCATCGTCGTGTGTCCGTCATCGAGAATCACCTACAAAACAAGGTCAGAGATCTTCGATTTGTGATTTGCGAGACAATTAGAGCGTCGCCATCTGATCGATCTTGGAGAGATTTTGCAGACGATTATAGCGACGGTGAGCTGCAAATGCAAGGCTATGAATTTCTATATTTCGATTTGTGAATTTCTCAGTTCTTGTTTTTCGTTCTGAAATTTCTGGGTATGCGTCTTGTTTTTACGAACCTGTAAGCACAGTGGCTATGAATTTCTATATTTGTTCGCCTTTATCATTTCTTGCCTCTATGAAATTTATTGTCCTATGTTTGTTGATGCCTTTAAGAGAACTGCGTTTTTGACCCACCAAATATTCCAGTAGAAAAAACTTGAGTGTTCAAGCAGGATTTTTTTTTTTGGTCATTTCTTTGTCCTGCGACTTTTACCTCCGTTTTTTGCTGCACTTGGATATGTCAATAATTTACTCAGGTTAGTGATGTTATGTGGAGCGTTCTCTGATGAACTATATATGGAAATCCTCGTTCTTCATTTTAGTCCTCTGAGGAGATTGTAAATCAAGCAAGTAGGCAATTTTAGCATCGTTAATATTTGTCTACATTTAACAAGGCAATTTTAATGAGTTTCTTGCTGTTGTACTTAGATGGTGATAAATAGTTCTAGCTCTTGATGCTGAATGCAGGTAGCCATCCCTATGGTTCTGATCCATTGGAGGCTGCTGGATGGCTTCGTCTTCAACATCGACGACAGGGAGAAACAAGAAAGCGAGAAGAAAGGTGGTTCTTGTGAGAAGACCCAGTCGCGAGGAACAATACGAAGGTCCGGTGCGATATTGCTATCACAACTTGTTGGCTCCCAGGTGGACCTCATGGTCAGAAGGAAACCCCGGAAGGAGGTTTTATGGGTGCCGAAATTACTACGAGGTAAGATTTGTTAGATTACAGAAATTTTTTGGCTTCCAAAAATCTAACGTCAAAAGAATTTTAAGAATTGAATTATAGGTAATGTCCAAGTGTCATATTAAATTTAATATGAATTGTATAATAAATTAGACTTAAATGATTGTCTTACAATAGCATAAAACTTTTGGGATTCAATAAAAAAAAATTTTCCAGTTAAAAGCATAATCTTTGCTATAAAGAGCAATTTCATATGTCATGTTGAGTGAGATATGTAGTTACTGCAAATACTTGTTGAATGAATTGTTGCAAATACTTTTTTCATATCCAATTTATGTGGTATTAGATGATAGTATTTCATAACTCAATAACTCAAAACTTTCATATACGTTGGGCTATATTTTTTTTGGAACTAAAACATATTGGGAAGTGGTTGTTAGGCTCTTTGTTATCTTTCTTTGTACGATTTCCATTATCTTGTTAATGAGTTTGTATGAGAAAATGCTTATTTCTAGAAGAATAAGATTACTTGAGAAATAGCTTGTGGGGTTTAAAACAGGAAATTTATAAACAAAATGTTGGTTTTCTATACTTGATTGTTGGCAGCAAGGATGTTTGCCTGTCTCCAAAGTTTTTTTGGAACTTGATTTCAAATGCTTCAACTAATTTGTCGGATGATTGATTTGAGAAGGATCTGTAATACCCTGAAAATCATATTTATGATAAGTATCATATTTCGATAAATAATACCTATTGGAAATAGGTGGATATGGGGTCTCAAATAATAATTTTTAATTATCTTATTTTCTAAGGTAATTACTATGAAAATTAGAAAAGAAAAAGAGCTAAAATCCATGAAAAATATATTTTAATAAAGGCAGAAAATGGCCTAGAAACATTATGATAAATACCATATGATAACAGATGATCTTTGATAAAAACTTGGGAAATATGTTATCTTTAATTTTAGGAATTTTGGGATTATTTCCCTGGAAAATAAATGAGCATAAATAAAATATTATTAAAAAGCACTTTATGTCCCTTTATTTTTAATATTTAATATAGGATATAAAATACCAATGTCAGTTCAATAGTCATGAGATAATAATTTATCCTAAATCATAAAATTATCAACAATTAGTAAATGACTAATTAAGTAATTATTTGCTAATTAATTAGATTATGGTATAAATAAATTAATTAGTAAATAATTAAATTAAAAGAGAAATTTCGAAATTAATTAATAAAAAAATATTAAAAAAATATTATAATCAGTAGAAATACGATGGTTAAGTAGGGATGGATAGAAATAAAATCCAACCTCAAAATATAGAAACAAAGTCGGAAACATCCGGACTTGTTATGAACAAGTGAAATTTTATCCCTGAGCGACCTGTCTCCGAGGTCAATTCTGAAACCAACAGGGTATTTAAGACACAGGGTAGGAGAGAGAAAATGCAGATAGGGAAAAAGAGGCAATACAGAAACAAGTAGTTGCCGCGAATTAGGAATCTAGTGTCTTGAGTCAGAACGTATTTCAAACCGGTGGATTTTTGTCTAGACGTATTTGGTGCTTTCGAATTTAATTCCGTAACGGATGGCGTTTGTCCTAAAATGTTCAGCGAGATAACGGAATACCCTTAATGGAATCATAAATTTCATTAATCCACATATTTTTAAGGAGAAAGTATAGACCTTCGAACTCTGTCGGATTTTTGAGATTAAATCAAGATTACGCGATTCGGACCGATCGGGAACTTTATCGGTAAGTCGGCAAAGATGACATCATCCTCTTCTAGAAGGATGACATAAGCGGGACATGTGGAAGGTCAAGATGGTGCCACATGGCGAAGTGCGATCCGACGGTTGAAATCCGATCGAAGACATTTGATGAAATTCCCACCTTGTCCCTCCTTTCTTCTATAAATAGCAAGCCCTCCCCTTCTCATTTCTTCACCCCAAAAACGCAGCCTAGAGAGAGGTTTTAGAGAGAGAAGCTCTGGAGAAAGTCTGAGCAAAGTCGGGGTAAGTTCTTCGGTCCCTGGTCTTTAGTTTCGGTAGTTTCTTTCGGTAGATATAGTAGGAATGCTAGATTTATCTTTAATTTTTCAAGATAGTCTAGATATCATATTTAGGGGTAAATATGATATATATTTCAAAAAATATGATGAGGGAAAAGATGTCAAAATTCCGGAGAGATAGAGCGAAAGTAGCGAAGCTCGCGAAATTCCGCCGATTAGGGGTTCGGGGGCAAAATAGTAATTTGTACCTAAAATGCCCGTTATCTTGCTAGAAGTTGATAAATGTTATCCTTATAGGATATCTAAGATAATTGGACCGCTGTTGTATCGCCGTCGTACATTTGTTTCACCAATGTCAAAAAGTACCGTTTTCCGTAAAAGTACTGCGTTTTCGTCAACGAAGGTACGTTCGCGTCTTTGTAACACTATCTCTAATGTTTATTATATGATTGTATATGATTGTTGTGTAGTAGTGTATGAGGTTATGCTATATACACGGTATGTTACATACGAGGTTATGTCACATACGAGGTTATTATTGTTGTATCATACGAGGTTATGTTACATACGTGGTTATTATCTTGTATACGTGGTTATGTGTTTTTAATCATACATCTGTTGTGGACCGTTGTATTGATTGCTGCTGTCGTGTATATGTAGTCGTATTTAAGCATGAGGTTAGATTACCCGAGATCCAAATTGCAATTGGATCTCGCTCTTATCATAACGTCAGTTCAAGAACCGAGGAGCGAGGAGAATGGCGAGCGGGCCGTACAGAGTCCCGATCGAAGACTTTCTTCTCGTTGTTATTCATTTTGAAAACTCTCGGTCAATGTACCGCTTACGTCAAATCAGCCGGACTTACGGCAATTTGAGTAAATGTATCGTTACACAATTGCTCCGATGCTCTACTCTGATGAAAAAAAATATACTGCTTTTGGAAATGGGATGTTACAGATCCAATGATGCTTTGTGGCTTTGTGGGTGTTGAAGACTTGAGGTTCTTCAACCATTTTGAGTGCTTATTGATTTAAGGGTATAAACGTCTTATAAGCAATCAATATAATACAATCTCAAGCTAATGCTAACAATTAGAATAATTATGGCTCCTTATTTGAAATCAATAAGCGTATTCTACTTCCTCCTTATATATATATTTTTTGTTTTACATGATTTTCCTTTCTCATCGTAATATATCCTTAGAAACTTGATAAATATTATTCTTGATCTTTACAATTTCATATGACGGTGGGTGTGGATATTTCGAATGGCACGATGGTGTGTTTGGGGAAAGGGAAAATGAAGTTATCAAAGATCTACTCAATGACATAGACAAGCTATATGAGGAGAATCGAAAAGGGAATGCATGTGTGAAGTGGTACGAAGAGCTTGTTGCACTTGAAGGTGAGGTGATGAAGATGAAGTCTGAACATTTAGTGAAAGAAAGTGGAATGCAAGTTCACACTTGCATTAGCTACATTGTTACTGACTTGGATGTGCTTACTGTTAATGTATTTGTAAGGGTTGATGTTTCTTTTTGTTGTGGTTGTGGATGGGGAATAGATTATATGCTTATTTTAATCATCAGAATCTGTATGTAGCTCTGTATTCTTGTTTTCCTGGAATAGCGTGAATATTGTAAGCAACAGGATATGGAAATGTCTACCAGGAATATTAGCTTCAGCCTTTTTTAGCTAGTGAAAATTCTTCAACACATGGCCTTATTAGTTGGCTTCAGCGTTTTGCTAGTTAATGAAATGCTTTCTTGCGTGTTGCTGCAAAAAGAATGTACATATTCATGTGGCTAATGAAATTCATCGTGTATGCCAAGGGAATAAATAATTAAACATAAACAGCATCAAATGACGGTAATTAAACATAAACAGCATCAAATGACGGCCTTTACTCTAGCAAGAGGGCAGTCTTCGATGGTTAGTGTAGCTTGATTTTTCTTTCCATTTGAAAGTTGAAGATTATAACATGGGATTGATTTATGGTTCTAATAATCATGAAGTTATGAATAGCTATTCTAAAAGTGTTAGCTAGATGAATCAATGTTAGTCAAATGTAGTTACTAAAAACTTGCTTGAGTAAGTACCAAAGATGCTTACCTAACTATCATCCAAGCAACACAAAGAGCTATCTTCTTCTTTGTAGCCAAAAATTAATCAATGATTTCCACTATAATTCATATTTCTAACACAAACAAAACAATAAGAAAACAAGGACTCAGACAAATATATTGATTTGAACATAATTTTCACACTTCCCTGCTACAAAACATATTATCCACTATAATTCATATTTCTAAAGGAAGATCAACAAAACATACAGTTTTCCCTTCCATCATCATTGTACATTATCCACTATAATTCATATTTCTAAAGGGTACACATTCGTAAGAACTAACATAGCCCTAATCAACAGCCTTCTTTCCTGTGTCGTTGTTGGCTCGTAGTCATGATAAGAGCTGCGACGTTGTGAGACATTGTTCTCCTCTCCATTGTTAACCTCGAGGCTGAAATGGAAGGTCGGACGGTGGAGCAACCGTGTCTGATTGAGGCTGAAATTGAATGGACCTTGAGCCTGTTGGCTCACTGGAGTTACTGCCTCGAGACAACCTCATTTCCCTTTCATTTGGAATGGGAAATTGGGTTTGGGGATCTGCATTCCTGCGCATATAGTCATGGGATGTGCCCTCCTCGATAACAAACTCTGAATTAAGACCAGGCTGCAACACCAAAAGATGATTACCCAGACAAATTCAGAAAGTCAGAACAGTATCCATAAACAGACCCTACAATCAGCAATAACAGATTATACGCATATATATCACACTAAATAAGCATGAAATATCCGATACTTACATTATAAACACTACGCCCAGTGGTCTCGTCAAACCTAATCCCAAACCCATATCCACCTCTTGCATGCCTCGTGGGCCTCCTTGTTGTACTAGAAGGTTGTGAATGGGAGGGTGGTGGTTGGGAACTTTGACTTCTGTTCGATTCTTCTTGTGTTGGTTGAGGGGGGCTGTTGAGAGGAGGGGGAATGGGGTGGTGATTGTTGTTGGGTGGCTTGTGTAGGGTCAGGAGGCCTGTTGGCGCACTGCGCGGGCGGGTGTTACTGCACATTTTGCTGAGGCAAAAAGCATGAATCAAATATTAACATCAACCACCAACAAATAATGATGTGAGAACTTAAAAAAAATAAAAAGGATCATTTGTTTATCCAAAGAAAAAGTTATTTGGATCTGATTGGCCCTAATTTACAAAATAAACTGCAGACATAGAAATTATAAATGGAACCACAAGCCAATAAAAGTTCTTTGATATAGAAAGAAAACGAAATGGTCATCGAAAAACCACAAGCCAATATGTTGGCATACTCACTGAACATGCACTGATGCATGCACATGTCTAGCATGAAAATGAAGAGTGTTGACATTCCTACTGAAGAGGCATATGTCTCGCTAATGAAGGCAAAGAAACAGACTAACTAAACAAACCTTGCTAAATGGTCATCGAAAAACCATATAACACAGTTCAGGCAAGCAGAATAACTAGTCTTCCTCCCACTCCCACAATCAGATACCTCGAATAAATCATAACTATTTTTAGAACAGCAAGCAATGGCCCAAATTTTAGCCCTATAATTATACATTAATCCTACTCTTCCCCACATAGGAGTCTTAGCTTCCTCACCAATACTAGGCATTTAACATTACCCAGCAAAGTTAATCCAGTAAAAGGCAAACTGCTGAATTAAATAGTATCTCATTTTCAACATCCATCTCCATAAAACATCTTGTACATATATGTAATACATGCACAATAGAACCAAAACTTACCTCCTTGCAACTTTTTTTGTTGTGTCCCGGTTTGTTGCAGCGGCTGCATTTGTGAGTCTTTCCTCTCTTACTTAATCTCTCAATTCCCCCTTGTTGAGGCCTGTGAGATGCAGATGACGCACTTGTATGGCGGGACGCTGTAGATTTTTTCCTGTGTCTCTCTGCCTCGTCAGTTCTGGTCCTTTTCGTGGGTGGCCGGCCAGGTAGGTTAGTGACAAGTGGAGGCTGCAATGGTCCAAAATTTGTTGTGTCCCAAATTTTTTCCCCTAGTTGGCTGTAATTTTGTTCTATAAGCTGCAAGGTATGTGTCCTTGTGATAGTAGTGTGAAATGTGGGTCTTAGGATCTACCTTAGCATGATACATAGCACACATTGCATGCTGGCACGGTATTCCTGTTAAATCCCAGGCCCTACAAGTACACATGCCTCTTGAAATATTAACTATGTGCCTATCTTGCCCCTCTACAATCTCATAACCATCGTCCCCATTAAAACAGACCCTACAATCAGCAGCTAGGAACCTATTGCACTCAAACAAATCCATACTTTTAGGACTAAAATCAGTTCTCCAGCCATGCACGTTTCTCTCACTGTCAGCCCACTTACTCATCATTTTCAATCTAATCCCATCAATCATCCTAATGACAGGTAAACATCTATAATCATCTATCCACGCATTGAAGGACTCACTCATGTTATTATCGATGACCCAAGATTTACACCTAGAACTAAAATAGGCCCTTACCCAACATTGGACATTGTACGTTACTGCATCTGTAGCTGCCTCTTTGCTTAGGGATCCCAAATGTCTTAGATTGTCTTTAAAATCCTCCGCGTACGTACTCCATGCACAGCTGAAGAACTTCTTCTTGAATTCGTTGCCTCTCCATTTCTTGCTCCAATTGGCGTATATGTGGCGGGCACAAAACCTATGTTCAGCCCCCGGAAGCACCTCACTAACGGCATTGACAAAGACCCTATCATATTAAAGAAGCCATTAGAGCCATTAAAACCAATAAAACAAGTGGTAATTCAGTAATTATAAAATTCTCAACAAACATTATTAACTTAAGTTATTACCTTTTGCATGTCTGACATGAGCGTAAGATTCTCACCACCGCCTAAGTTTAGAGATTTCTGCAGCCATTGAAGGAACCACGACCAGTGATGGGCATTTTCATTTTCAACTAATCCAATTGCCAACGGGTACAATGAGTCATTCCCATCAACCCCCACCGCCGTCAACAATATTCCTCTACATTTTCCTTTCAGGAAGGTTCCATCCACACCAATCAGTGGCCTATACCCTTCGTTCCACCCAACCTGTAATATAAAAAGATGCTACAATGAATCAAAATAATAATACAGTAACGATTACAGCTAGGTAGGAATATAACATAAAGTCAAATTAACCCAACAACTTGTTCTAACACAGTCAACAAACAGAACATTGTGGTAATAAAAGGAAAGGGTTAAATGATTGTGATACCTTCGAGGCATTGAAGCATACATACATCCTCCTAAATATTCTTCGTCCATGTTCCAAACCCTCATTGCTCACTTCCACGCACACGTCTGAACCAGGGTTTGACAACTTCAGCTCATTACAATATGCCTCTAAGTTTGCAAACTCATCCCGAAACTCCCTTCCATTTCCTCCATTATGATCCTCTTTGCCCTTTTGCATTTAATCACACTAACATTGACCTTTAGATCCCTCTGGACCTCGTTCTTCATCTCTTTCACCTTGAATTTAGGGTCTTCCAGCACCTTGTTCTTGAAATACTTAGCCAACCACTTTGTAGAAGCTCTTGGATTCTCAAACACACGTGCACACATGTGTTCTTGATCCAATGTCTTCACTTGCCACCCCACACTCTGGCCATGAGTAGACGCATATAGTGTAAAAGGGCAGCCATCTTGACACACCACCCTAAACGTCTTCCTATCACTACGCACAATCTGAAGCTTAACCCCACGCCTGATAGCATACTCATCTACAAACCTTTTAAGGGCTTTTTTATCTTCAAATGTCATCCCAACAACAAAAATTGGCATTGTACACGATGGCTTAGCCTCAGGGAGGACACAAAGTTGTTGAAGAGGCACTTCATCATTTTCACTCCCCAAGCCATCCTCATCAGCATCACTCCCATCCTCCACATCAAACTCCCCAACTTCTGAGTCATCATACATGCTTTCTTCTAAGTCTGAACTACTACTTTGCCCCATATAAGAGCCATAATCGCTATCATCATCATCAAACCTATTGCGATCATCATCATCATCAAACCTATTGCTATGTTTGCCAAACACATTCACATCACTGTCTTCCTCATCCTCTGGAACATTGTACTCTTCACCTAGGAATTCTATCTCATCATAGTCATCACTTGGTCTCGTTTCTTCAATGAACCCTTCCATATTTCCTCTGACTGTGTAGTCTTCATTGACCGTTTCATGGCCTATATTTTCACCATTCCCTTTCAGCCTATCTTCACTTCTTTCTTCGTTGACCACTTTCTCCTTGCCCTTCGACGCCATTGCCACTACACTTGCAAAGGATGAAAAGAAATCAGAAATTCAAGCACAGTAATAACTGAATGAATCAGAAATTAAAGGAATCATTTTGTTTCTCAGAAAGTTATCAATGAAGTTAGCCCACAATGATGAAAGCATAATTTAAAGGAAAAATGACAAGAGCAGTGAGGTTTTGAGAAAAAGGCTTATCCAAGATGGATCAATTCATAAAAATAACATCTGATAGCAAGAAGCAATAGGAGGACTAATCTCCTTATTGTGAATTCTAAAATTTCTATAACAAAATGGGGGAAAACATGAAATATATCAATCTATAGCATAAGCAAAATATCTACTAATAAATTATCCCATGAGCAATCAATACTACTAAGCCATAAGTGTCACAATAGCAAAACAATACTAAAATCACAATTCAAAACACATCTTACACTAAAAGAAGAAACAAGACTTCAGTCGCAGCTAGCACAAAGGTTTAAATTGACAGTTAAACAATGATAGAATGGAAGTTTTAACACAACATTGTTCTGCAGTGCAATACTTCTGTTTTAAAATAAGAAAAATTACTAATATTTCATATCCGGCCCATGAATGACCCAACTTCAAGACCTAGAAGAAGGCGCAACGCAAAAATCACTGATCACAATTCTTGATTTTCAACAAAATTGCACTGTTCGATAATTCCAGCATCATTTCAATCTTGCAGCAATCCATATTGTCAGAAAGAAAAATCAGCCCGAATTACTCTATTCAAGTTGCAAATCATTAAATAGCCTTGCATTACATTTGATGCTTACCATGCTATAATCGTCTGAAAGGTGGTCGGAGCTGCTGAAGGACGGTGGTCGAATATTTTAGGGTTTAGTCTTTTCCCCCAATCTCGTCGAAACTCAGCAATCGTGTGTCTCAGCGCCCGACTTTTAGTGAACGACAACGTAGGCGGGGTCCGGTGAGGGAAGACGGTGGTCGACGATGATGCACCGATGGTTGTCGGAGAGGATTATGCTTAGGGTTTCCTTTTTTCCTGAGTTGATTTTCACCTTCTGCGAGATGAGCCCGACAATTTTGACAAGTTTCAGGTTTTTTTTTTAAAAAAAATCAGAATAATCCTACTCAAAGCATTAATTCAAGCTTATTTGGCTTCCAAATAAGCTTCCACGTCAGCGAAACTGTTCATGTCCATCCAAATGGACGTTGACCAGACGGTCAACTAACCCCCATGTCACTTTTGATCCCAAAGTGTAACCTCGTGAGTATTTTTGATCCATAAAAAAAGTTGTGGTGCTGGGCGATCCCTGAGGTAAAGGTCGTGTGTAAAATTGACCCTTCACCCTTAATTCTTGTATATTTGCTGGTGATTATATATTTTGATTAATTAGTACGTAAGGAGGAATGGTGTGTTTTATTCTTGTTATATACTCCTTCCGGTTTTAATTATAGGAATATTTTTATAATGTAATTTGTATTATAAAAGTGTTCCTATAATTAAGACTGGAGATAAATATTTACTTGCTGAAGAAGAGAGTGTTTTTAAAGCTGATTCTCAAATTTTTCAATGACTTTTGCATACACTACCAGTTGTCTCAGGGTATCATGGTTTAGAAACCCGGACCGGAAACCGCCGAACCGGCCAGAAAACTGGTCCGAGTTGGGGGAAACCCGGGTTGACTCGGTGACTCCGAGTCAACTCGGTAAACTCGGCCAAAACCGGCCGAGTTGAGGCCGTGTCACCGTGTCATGAAGGAAAAAAATCAGATCGAGGTTGTGTGCGACTGATCAAGGAAGATGAAGAGGTAAGAAGAAGAGAACTGAAGTGAAGGTTGGTTAGAATACGTTTTCAAGCAACTACAGCCACCTTCTTCACCGACATGAGCTTGGACGGAGTGAAGGTTGATGAGTTGCCAGTGCTGGGTTTCAAGAGAATGGAGTGAAGGTTGAAGGCGACAAAAGCTGTGGATTATGGAGCTTTGTCGGCGAAGGAGGGAGGAGGAGGAGTCTTATGATGAGAGAGATAGATGATATCTCCGAGATACGAGACGTGAATGGTAGGGGAGAGTAGGGAAGTGGATATGGAGGGAATAGAAAAGATGAGATTTTTATTTATTTTTTTGTCAAAAGTAAGATGAGATTTAAAAATAATCTGATCGATGTGATGGATATGATAGGGAGTGGGTGAGAGCGGACGTACGGCTTAGACAAATGAGTTATTGTATCTAATAAAAAAATTCCTAAGGTGTCTCCTTAGTCCCTATATCTCGATTCACGGACATACTCAAATTCTATAACAAAATATTTTTATTATTAAAATATAAATAACTTTACATATTATAATTAAATTATATTTTTAATTAATACCGGTTTGACTCCGGTCTGACCCACTAAACCTTGATCCAGTACCTTCACCGGTTCAGTGACCGGTCCGGTTTTTAGAACCTTGCGGGGTATAGACGTTAAAAGTGCCTTCTCTGGCGTAAAATTAAAAAGGAAAATAGATCTTATTTTTCATGTTAAACTGGTGAGAGGACGTGATGACTAAGTTTGGTTGTTAATGTAATAACATTGTAATGCATGAAGTTTTCAATAAAATAACACTATCACTAGTGCAAAAAAGAGCTTTAAGACCAGCTCGTTTAGACTGGAGTATTGACGCCTCAGTCTTAAAAGTATGATCGATAGCAGTTTTATAAATATAAAGAACTTTTTGGACTGGATCCTTTATTAATAGGTCTTAAATATATTATTCAGACCGGTAAACAAAACAACCGGTCTTAAAAATGTTATTAAAAAAATGATATATCAATTAATTTTTAGAGAAATCTCATACAACCGGACTTATATTTTCTGCGGTCCAAAATATAAGGAAAAATTTAAATATAAAGGTCTAAAGATTTTAAGATCGGTTATATATAAAAACCGGTCTTAAAAGTTATACTTTTAAGACCGGACATAAATTATGACCGGTACAAAATATTGAAAAAAATTAAAATTTAATTAATTTTAAGACCAGAGTTTAATAAGGACCGATATTAAATTTATACTTTTAAGACCAGCTTTTCAATACTTCCGGTCTTAAAATTAAATCTTTTAAGACCGAACTTAAATTGTGGTCGATACAAAATATTGAAAAAAATTAAACAAAAAATTAATTACTTTTAAGACCGGAGTTTAATAAGAGCCGGTCTAAAAGGTTAACTTTTAAGACCGTCTTTTTAGTACATCCGGTCTTAAAACTAAAGCGCCAAATATATTATTCTTCACGCAAAACCTTGTATGTGTTGCTTTCTCTAAAGTCTAAACCTTTGTTCTTGTTACGAAACCTCTTTTCCTGTTGCATTACCTCTCTTCCTCGCCCATCACCACTATCCTCTGTTACTCTCTCACTTTTTCAGGCATTCCTCTTTCGCACCACCTCTCTTCCTTTCTCGAAAATGAACAGAGAAAACTATTCTAGTCTTGTTCGTGGAATGCTAGTTACTGATGTGACTGGTGTGAGTCAGAACAAACCCTCTTCATCTCATAGTGAGCCTCGTAACCACCCTGCACGCCATGGTAGAAGAGGAATACGAATGAAAGATCTATCCCTAAGTCGGACTGTCTGGGTCAAAGCTCGAGATTCAGTTTGATAAAAATTTGGCTCCTTTCGGTCCTAATAAAAACACATATAATAGTTTTGTCGGTGTACTAGCACGCAACAAGGTTAGCATCTTGACTGATGAGTGGAAAAATGTCAATGATACCAAAGTAAAGGATCTTATCTGGGACACTATCCGGCTTACATACACTGTTCCTGAGAGTCAGAAGTTGAAAGACAAGACATTGTCGTGTTGTCCTGATTGCTGGAGGAAGTTTAAGACCTATCTAGATAACAACTATAATTATGCAGAGGTTCCAATTGGTGAGCCTCGCCATAATCCTTGCGACAAATACACATTTCTTGATGTACAAACTTGGAAAAAATTTGTTCAGATGTGGACCACTCCTAAAGCTTTGGTGAGTTTATATTTAGTTCTTTTTTTGCCCTTTTTTGTTTGCTTATTAACCTGTGCAGATATGCACTAGGGCAAAAAATGGTTTTAAGACCGCCTCATTTAGACCGGAGTATTGACACCCCGGTCTTAAAGGTATGACCAGTGGCATTTTTTAAAATATAAAGAATTTCTTGGACCGGATCGTTTTTTCATAGGTCTTAAATATATTATTCAGACCATTTTAAAAAACAACCGATCTTAAAAATGTTATTAAAAAAATTGAAATATCAATTACTTTATAGAGAAATCTCATACAGCCGGACTTATATTTTCTACCGTCCAAAATAATAAGGAAAAATTTAAATATAAAGTTATAAAAGGTTTAAGACCGCACATATTTAATATGGGTCTTAAAATGTATTCTTTTAAGACCTAGGACATCGTCCTTAAAGTTAAATATTTTAAGACCGGACTTAAAATATGACCGGTACAAAAATATTGAAGAAAATTAAACAAATAAATAATTACTTTTAAGACCGCAGTTTAATATAACTCGGTCTTAAATGGTCTTAAAATGTATTCTTTTAAGACCGAAACATAAAATCGTCCACGTACAAAATATAGAAAACCAAAATTATTGTGGATGTATCCCTAAGTTGGACTTCGTGTCAAAGCTCGAGATTCGGTTTGATGAAAAGTTGAAAGACAAGACATTGTCTTATCCTATCGGTAAAAAGAAGTTTAAGACTTTTCTAGCTAACAACTATATTTTTGTCAAGGTCACGGGTTACAAAAAATGCTTTTAAGATGAGTGGAAAAAGAAGGCATCGTAAAGGAAGACTATCCGGCTTACATACATTGTCCCCGCGTCGGTAAGTTGAAAGACAAGACATTGTCTTATTGTGCTTATCGGTGGAGGAAGTTTAAGACCTTTCTAACTAACAACTATATTTTTGTCGAGGTCATGGATACAAGAAAGGCTTTTAAGACCGGACAAAAGAGGCATCATAAGACCGGACCTGCGACTGGTCTTGTTCCAGGCGGTATTAAAAGTCTAACTTTTAAGACCGGACACGAACCGGTCTTAAAGAAACTCTTTTAGACCGGACATTTAAAACATTAGGTCTTAAAAGTCATAGTAAATAGACCTTAAAAGTCTTAATACCGGACAAAAACTAGGTTACTCTTAAAAGATCAAAATTTTAAGACCGGACAAAAATAAATCCGGTCTAAAAAATAGCGGCTTCTAAGACCAGACGACTAACTATATGCGGTCTTAAAAGACTGACTTTCAAGACTGGATGATAAATACATCCGGTCTTAAAAATTAAATTTTTAGACCAGACGTATAAATACACCGGTCTTAAAATACCAACTTTTAAGACCGGCTTAATATCAAATATGTACACCTGACCTTTTAAGACCGGACATATAAATACATCCGGTCTTAACAGTTGAACATTTAAGACCGGCGTATTTATTTTCGGTCTAAATTTTCCCAAATTTTTTCTCTGTTTTGTTCTTCCTAATCATATATATACACAAATCCATCACCCAATCCAACACATAAAAGTCAATACTTTAAGCTACAAGTTATGAACAATTATGAATAAATTAAATTGGGAAAAGAATACAAATATTATTCACCATGAGTTATGTGACCTCTTAATTAATGATTATACTATGACTACAACACCTAAATTAATTTATACAATAAGATAACTTACTTACAAATACAATGAGTTACAAATACAGCACGTAAATCAACATACATGCCCAATATAATATTCATCATGCCTTCATCTAATTCCCACCCAACAACGTAACATCCTCTTTTATAACATGCCCCTTTGAATCGGATCCTGCCACAAAAATAAAACAAGAACAAACTTTATAGTCAGTGACATTGTTTAAGAACATAGAAGGAATATAATATAGTTAAAACCTTAAAGTTTTCAAAGAATTCTGTATATGAAATATTACCTTATAAATTGACTCTTTCATAAAGTGATATCCTCTCATATCCCTTCTTGATGATCATTTCTTATGTCAGGTTCATTATCCGCTTCATCTTCTTCGTTCATGTCTGGTATACCCCTTGAAAAAGGAGTACTCTCTGGAAGACCATAATTTGAATGACTTTCCTTATCAATCTCAATGACCCTTTTTCCTTGGAGAGCTAAAGACCACATTTTATTTTCTTGATCGGTGATATAGAATACTTGTTTCGCCTGGTTTGCTATAAAAGGTTCATCTCCAAAACTTCTACTATTGACATCGACTAATGTAAATCCTAGCCGATCGATCTGAACACCATTATTGACATTAACCCACTTGCATTTGAAAATGGGAAATCTAATTTTGACATAGTCCACCTCCCAAATCTCTTCAATAACCCCATAATATGGCATGACTGCCAATTTAGGCCTTTTGTCTTTCGAACTGAAGAAGTGCATAGATTCAGCCTCTAATATAACACCACTATTCTGGACTGTGCTCCTATCATCTAGGGACTTCGTGTAAAATGTATAACCATTGATCACATACGAATTCCAACTTATGACATCAACCTCAGGACCACGTACTAACCATTTTATTGTATCAGAAACACATTCCTCTCCCTCGACCTTTTGTTTGAACCAGTTTGCAAAAGTTCTTTTATGCTCCCTAATCAACCTTTGTTCAGTCATTCAATGATTTTCTTTCCTTATGGCTTCTTTATGTGTGCAGCTATGGCTTGAACTTCATCAACATTATTCAAGATGTATAAGTGGACTTGTGACAATTCATCGTGGGATCCACACTCTTTTATCGAAGCCCCTCGTCTACCCCTTCAAGATGCCGACGTTTTGGAAGCCCAATATGTCTTACTTTGGCCAAATAATTTTGACAAAATTCCATGGCTTCTTCAGAAACATATTTCTGAACAATTGATGCTTCTGGTCGGTATGCGTTCTTCACATACCCTTTTAGGAATTTCATAGATCTTTCAATTGGGTACATCCACCATAAATGGATAGGGCCGTACAACTTTATTTCCCTCACTAGATGAGTAATTAGATGAACCATGATGTCAAAAAATGTAGGAACAAAAAGCTTCTCAAGGTGGCACAAGATAAGATATCCTTCATTCTCCAATTCATCCAACTTTTTAATCTTGAAAACTTTACTACAAACTGCATTGAAGAAGAAACAAAGTCTAGTCAAAATGACCCAAAGATCATATTCGGCGATGCCTCGAATAGCTACTGGGAGTAGCTGTTGCATCAAGACATGACAATCATGAGACTTTTGGCCTACTAATTTCAAGTTCTTCATCGATACAAGCCTCTTAAAATTTGAAGAATACCCCGAGGGAACTTTTGTGCCATTTAAACACTCACAAAACTTCGTTTCTCATCCTTAGACAAAGTATGAGAAGCCGGGGGACAATAAGTTCTCTTCCCATATGGCATTGGATGTAAGTCTTCGTGTATTCCCATTGCTTGCAAATTCAATCTTGCCTTCATACAATCCTTGGAACTACCTTGTATGTTGAGAAGCGTGTCAACAATACTATCACATACGTTTTTCTCCACATGCTTGACATCAATACAGTGTCTCACATCAAGATTGCGCCAATATGGAAGATCGAAGAATACAAATCTCTTTTTCCATATATTTGTTTCTTTTCTACTCTTTGTAATCTTACCGAAGATGACACTGATATTTTTCACCTTTTCATAAACTTGCTCCCAAGTCAATGCCATCGGAGCATCTTCATACTCTTGGCCACCAAAAAAGGCTTTATTTAATCGACGATATGGGTGGCCATATCTAAGAAATCTCCTATTTCCAAGATAAACCATCTTTCTTCCATGTTGAAGTTGATGGTAGCGTGTGCCTTCTTCACAAACCGGACATGCTTTATGGCCTTTTACACTATACCCTGACAAGTTCCCATATGCTGGGAAGTTGTTTATAGTACAAAATATCATGGCTCTCATTTTAAAGACCTCCTTCTTGAAAGAGTCAAAAACATCGACACCTTCTTCCCATAACTCCTTCAAGTCTTCGATCAAGGGCTGAAGGTAAACATCAATGTCATTTCCGAGTTGTTTTGGTCCCGAAATCAACATAGACAACATGATGTACTTTCGTTTCATACATAACATAGGAGATAAGTTGTAAATAATCAGGAGTACAGGCCATGAACTATGTATGCTGCTAAGGCTTCCATAGGTATTCATGCCATCCGTGCTAAGGGCAAGCCTAAGGTTCCTAGGTTCTTCGCCGAAGTTCGGAAATAAATGATAGATTTTCTTCCATTCAAAAGAATCGGCCGGATGTCGAAGCTTTCCATCAAAAATCCTCTCATCTGCATGCCACCTCAAACAACCGCTTGAACCTTGGTATGATTGGAAGATACCACAACCCTTTTGCAGGCCCCTTATTTGACTTGTACCTTGGGGTTTCACATATCAGACAATTCTGTTTCTCTTCAAACTATTTTCTATACAATATGCAATCATTCGGGCATACATGGATCTTTTTGTACTCCATCCCCAGTGGACAAAGTATTTTCTTAGCATCATAGTATCGATGCGGCAACACATTATGATCCGGAAGCATGTCCTTAAAAGCCTCAAGCATTTCAGAAAAACTCTTGTCGCTCCATCCATGATGTGCCTTCAAGCTTACCAATTTCAATAGAGCGTTCAACAATTGGTATTTTTTACACCCAGGGTATAGTGGGGTCTCTGCATCACTACACATATTACCATATGCATGTGATTGATCAAAAGTCTTTTCTCCTACATCACGAATAATGTCCTCTATGCGATCATCCATATCGGTGTCATTATCATCAAAGGCCACTTCCCCATGTTGAGACCCACTTGGCATTTTTTCACCATGCTATACCCATACTGTATAAGTCTTACAAAATCTTTCACAAATTAAATGTGTGTGTATAACTTCAGGACTTAGTCGCATCTCATTCAAACATTTTACATAAGGGCAATAAAACTTCTCACTATCATCATGGGCATTTTGTTTAGCAAATTCTATAAATTCCCTCACCCCATTCTGATATTCAACACTCGTCCGTAAAACATTTATCTAACTGTGATCCATAGTAAAATTCCTATAGACGGAAAGATTTAACATACATAATCCGAAAAAATTGAAACTTGCATATAAAATAAGCCAACTCCAAATTCATATATATGCTCAATATCGGTTATGTCTTCAATTTTTTTTAATTTTTTTGTTTTACGGAGAAACTTGCCCATTAAATGCATAACAAAGAATCACTTTTGGTCATAAATGTATCACAGTGAATCCAAGAAGCAAAATAAATGGATGACGATGAAATTAAATGCATCGCATGAAGGTATTGTAGACTCACCTGTAGCATATAAATTCAAATGCGTTTCTTTGAGTCTTTCTTCTCCGCCACAAACGTTGATGTTGTAGACAACAAGAGTAACCTAAAACATTTGTTGGTCAGTTGGGTAGGTCTAAAGTGCAAATATAATCTTCAAAATACAATATTCATTAACAACAAAGAAACCCACAAGAACATTTCATCGATTTCATTCAACCTATGAAAAACCCAGAACGATAAGCAGGAAAATGATAAAGTTATATAACCGAAACACCTCTTACAAAGCTTGGTCTATAAACGTTTAGCTAAGGAACCGAAAGTAATTGTCAAGAGAGCAACGTGAAGCAAGCGACAAAGCAACACACAAACACTAGAGATAACCACGAGTAATCACTTTTGGAGCGACAAGAGAAGTTCATATAGGGAAATTTAATTTTCCGCGCGATAGAGATATGTTTTAGTATTTTGGATTTTATTAAGATCGGTTAATTATAAATTATCTGGTCCTAAAGATAAGCATTTTATTAATTTAATTTTTAAGACTAGAGGTTTAGAAGACTCCGGTCCTAAAGTTTTACTATTCATTTAATTTTAAGACCGGAGTTTTATAAAACATCCGGTCCTAAAAGTCAAATACCTTTTAGACCAGACACTTATAAAGTATCCGGTCTTAAAGGTCCTCATTTATTAATCAAACCAATAAAAAGAGGATTGGTTTTGGCGAATGCAGCAGCAACTGAATGAATAAAATAAAGGAAAACTGGAGAATAAGCTTCTTTAATTACTGGAGCATATGAACAAAAAAAGGCACAAGCTTTGTTCTTAATGCTTCATACATTATTGGAGAAAATACACGTACACAAGAAAAAAAAACAAAAACAAAATGAACATTATCAACGACAAGAATCTGATTAAACATCCTAAAGCTTATTATCCTCCAATGCCTTGGTGATATCGGCATGAGCAGCATTAACTTCGTGCCGGAGATCAGCAAGTTCATGTGTTATTTGCATCAGCCGCAATGTATCATTAGAGGAAAGAGGAGAGGGGTCAGCAATAGGCGCGCTGGGGCCAAGAGGTTGGAGAGGGGGTGCGGCAATCTCTTCATCATCCGAAATAACAATGGGTCCAACGACCCGAGACTCTTCGGTCACAATAGAACGCACTCTCGCTGGAAGAGGCGCATCGTATAACGATCTAAGGATGGCACGATCTTCAGATGTAAGAGCACCCCTACGAGGAGTTCTCTTGTATCTAACCATGGTTTGAGGCTTTGAGCAGTTGGGGCAGAGAGCTAGGTAGTGAGGAGTTAATAAGGATAGAGAGGTAGTGTGAGGAGTTAATAAGGCCAAAGAGCAGGAGAGATACACAATTGATGATGAGAATGAATTCGGATTCAATTGGTATAAATGAATTTAGTGTTTCTACTTTAAGAGCGTATTTTATAAATATCCGGTCTTAAAAGTCTATATTTATTTTTTCAATTCAATTACTTTTAAGATCTACCTTTTATAATATATCCGGTCCTAAAAGTCTATTATTTATTTTTTCAATCAATTCAATTACTTTTAAGACCGACCTTTTATCTTGTATCCGATCCTAAAATTCAATTATTTTTAAGGTAAGAATTTTATCTTAAAAAGTATTACTTTTAATACCGGATCTTTTACAATATATGGTATTAAAAGTTCATTCTTTTCAAATTACTCGAGATAGCGAGTCGTATCCTTACACTGTTCAAATGAATGATTCAGAGTCTCTTCAACTTCTAGATAAACTTCCCAACTAGGCGTCTCCTCGTATTCTAAGGAACTATGCGTCTCCTCGTTAAATTTTTCGGCGTTTCACATTGTTCAGGATGGGTTCTCTATTTAAACTCGTTGTTACTTTAATTTCTTCACATTCTTCTCCATCACTTCTACAACCTCCACCATAATGGCTGCTCCACCACCACCAGGTCCTCCTTATCCTCTTAATCCTCTTCCACCTTCGTTGCTTCCGAACCCATCATTCTACCAGATAATGCAGCACCTCCTCGCCCATTTCGATCATATAGACCGACGCTTGGGCCAACTATTTCAGGTCTATCACACCGTCAACAACAAGCTGAACGCGGTACTCGATGCCAATGACGTTGAGTACCATCCTTCTGATGACGACATCTCTGACCCCCTCCCTCCCCTCCGACAATGATGGGGAGGATTAGATATTTTTATGTTTTGTATGTACTATTGCAGCCCCTCACCGGGCAGCATAAAAATAATAATAAATAAACTTTTTAGTTCTCATCTTCGATCGCCTTGTCCTTTTCATTATCTTCTTTTTTTTTTCCTACAAAAAGGAAACAAAAACATTGTCCTCATGTGTGATCAACATTAAAAATTCGCAGAATACAATTAAGACCATACAAAAAAAAACATCGTTTACCTTATTCAAATAAAAACAAACACAGTGACAATTCTTCTCAAGGTTGGACCGTCGTTGTCGTCGATTTTACCTCGCCCTGATTTGAATTTTTTCAGTGTCTTTTTCATTATCTTCTTTTTTCTGACAAAAAGAAAAAAAGACAAATAAAAGGGAGACCGATAATGCTGCTCAAAATCAGGAGAGGTAAAAACGACGACAACGAAGGATCTAGCTTGAGCAGAACGCCAGAACCTCAGTTGTCTTAAACCCTAATGATTTGTCTGAAAAGCGAGTCACCAAATAGAAAGAATATTAAGACCGGACATTTAACAATTATACGGTCCTAAAGGTTAAGCCATATTTTTTAAAATAAACAAAGACTTTAAAGACCAGACTTTTAGGAGCGGACAATTAACAAATATACGGTCCTAAAAGTCTCGCCATATTTTTAAAATAAATGAAGACTTTTAAGATCGGACTTTTAGGAGCGGATAATTAACAAATATACGGTCCTAAAAGTCTCGCCATATTTTTAAAATAAACGAAGACTTTTAAGACCGTATTTTTAAAAAATATACGGTCCTAAAAGTCTAGCCATATTTTTTAGAATTAAACGAAGACTTTTAGGACCGGAAGTTAAATAAATATGTGGTCCTAAAAGTCTCGCTATATTAATTTAAAATAAACAAAGACTTTTAAGACCAGACTTTTAACAAATATACGGTCCTAAAAGTCTAGCCATATTTTTTAGAATTAAACGAAGACTTTTAGGACCGGATCTTTAAAAAATATGCGGTCCTAAAAGTCGCGAATACTTTTCAATCTCTTACTGCTCATTTACAACATCCTCTACCTCAACTTTCAAGCACTAAATAGCTTTATCCACCATTCAATATATTAAGAAACCCAAAATGGGCACAAGAAAATTGTTCGAAAATATAAACAAATTTTATTATTGAATTACACATTGCGCATGTATATTTACAAATAAATGAATTGTTCAAAAAAAATAAACAAATTTACAGAAGATTATTGTTGCTACATCATATATTTACAAATAAATTTAGGACATTAATTATTGTTCTCACTTTAAGAGGTCATACAGATATTCGCAAAACATATTCCATATGTGCTCCATTCATCATCGTAAAATGGATCAGCACGGAAAAACCTCTCGTAACATCAAAACGTAAACCGAATTAACTTGCGTGCATATTTCATATGTAACATTAAGCCGTAAACCGAATTGCCCATAATATGTAATATCAAATACATTTACCTTTGCAGTGAATTTAGTCCTTCCTTGCGTGATAATATCATATATGTGTTTCAAGACGTACGGGCCACATAAGTTGGACACCTTTGGTTGCCGACGGGTCTAAAAAGACCAAGAAATATATATAAGAGTATATATAGCAACACAAGTTCACAAGGCAACCTGTCCAAATATGTACTAACATTTCAGCCATTTAGGATCTTTGGCATCATAATATGCTTTTTGTTTACCTGGATTTAAGGTCCTTGTGCACTATCATCAAAATCACAAATTTATCAATAATGTAAAATTAAGACAAGAGAATCAAAAAAATTGAATCCAACATAGGCCCTAGCTGTGAGTGGAGCATAAGAAGATAAGTGTAACATCAAATACATTTACCTTTGCGCAGAAAGTATTTAGTATGTGAAAGAATTAATCGAATTGCGTGCACAAGAATTGTGATATGTACCCTTGGTAGTATGGAAACAAGTATACCTTTCTTCTCACTTCACACAACCTCGTTGATATGTACTGCTATCTCTCCTCCTTGGATGTTGTATTTGCATAGACTGGGCACAAGAATCCAAAATCATTGATTCTGCCTTGTTGAACCAATTCTTGATGCATGAACCTACAATAATGACATCGATCAGGAAATTAGTATATATGTATGTGTGTCTAAACGATGCATTTAAATTATGTACTCATAGAAGAAGATACTTACTTCATAAACATTTGAACAATTGCATTAGCAAGCTCCTTTCCAGGAAGCAACAGGGACGTTAAATCATCGAGGTCAACGAAAACCGGTTGAGGATGAGGGAGGCCTACTACTTCATTGACAGGCCACGATTTATCTTTAAAATATCCATTGGATACCATATTAGATATTTTTTTCCCTGGCAGTCAACTTAGCAGTAGGGATGGAGCTTGACGAGGGGATAGAGCTTGAGGAGGGGATGGAGCTTGAGGAGGGGATGAAGCTTCAGGAAGAGTAGAGACATGTACAAGCTTCACTGGCCAAAAGATGAAGGTTCCCTTGACATCACTCACAAGCTTCAGCTGATCGGTTGGGAAAGGGAGAGGTGCATCAATGATCACCTTTTCAAGGCGACACTCGACTTCATCATCAACCATTTGTTGGTGGTGTACGGTTGATCCCAAGTCGTGGACATTCTCTTTTGCAACTAATCGTCTATGACTATCACGATCCTCCACATACAGGTCACAAGGTTGCTCTGACTGTCCAACAATGCAGCTCCCTCTAGTGCTCTGCTGCATAGGTGTAGGTGAATATGTGAAGGGAACACTGGTCTTTGGATGAGAGCTCCAAAACAGCTTCATTTGATTCATTTCCTCCTTCATCTGGGATTGAAAATAGGCAGTCAATGAAGCTTCTTTAGCCACTGCTTCCTTGCTTAATTTGGCCAGCGTCTGTTCCATCTCCTCCCAAGTAACCATACTTTGTTTATGGCGTTTGGATTTACCAAAGTATTTCTTTAGGCCTACCCGTCCTCCAATCCCCCTTACATGCCTCAAGTGATCCGGTTTTTCGGTCGCAACGATCAGAACATCATTCCTCCCTTCCGACACAAAAGATCCCTTTACTTCTTTCTTTTTAAGATCTTCCTGTAAAATAAAGATAATGACAAGCTTAGTAATGAAACATGTTTAGTAACTAAAAAATAACAATATTGATACTTACAATTCTTTCAACAACTAGACGAGTTTGTTCACTCATGTAGGTGCCGCTTGGCTTTTGCCGAATATTCAACCACAACTCCTCGTGACATATTGGAGATGGCTGATCAACTATCATAGAAGGATTGGATTCAGGTTCATCTTCCAATCTCTTTCGCTTGGCCGCCATCAATTCTTTTTCGGCCTTTCCATATCCGCCGCAAGAAGCTCTATGCGGACAATCATTCTTTCTCCCTATCTCCTGTGCTTGTTCCCTTCTTTTCTGTGAATCAGAATTGAAAACAACTATTAATTATGAATTCCAGCCATGTTACTAACAGAAATTAGAGAACTTCTGCTTGATATGAACGTCAAACATTAGTCAAATTCACTTTATCAAGTTTCAACATTTTATTTAAGGAAGATGTATAATTGTAGAAGAAATTGGGAGAAACAGAGGAAAGGGAGTTGTAGAATTGCTGCCCAATTTAGTCAATTCATTCATTCATCATAACTGGTTCCTACACATATTAGACTAACCTCTTATATATAGTTAGAGGCTTGACTCTTAAGGTCCAATAACAGCTTGCACCGAAACCATTACACAGTTAGCATACTAACTAACTAATAACAATGTCTAACCACTACCTACTATAATAAAACTAAGGCTATAATAATAGCTTGACTCTTATGCCATTATTATTTCCCTAATTACCTACTCAGTATTTTACCTTTTCACGGTTTACATATCAGACTTGTATAGAAATAAGACATGCTCCTCTGATGCAGGACAAAGGCAGGAAATGTATACTTCTATTCACATACCAAACCATTTAACTAACAGGATTAGATGAACACAATAACATTCACATATCCGCACAAGTTAATAAGCAAACAAAACTAATTATAAACTCACCGAACTTTAGGAGTGGTCAAATTTGAACAAATTGTTGCCAAGTTTGTTCATCAATAAATGTGTACTTGTCCCAAGGATTTTTTAGAGCAATTTTGCCCTGAAAGTTTTTTTTATGAGCAATTTTGCCCCTCCGTTAACGATCAACTAACCGGTGACCGTTGACGAAGGATCAACATTGCTCTTAAAAAAACTTTCGAGGCAACATTGCTCCAAGAAAAACTTTCAGGGCAAAATTGCTCATGGGGGTGTACTTCTGGGGCAAAATTGATACTTAACCCTATAATTTTTGTAGGCTTATAATACAAATTTGCCTTTTTAAAGGTGTACTTTTTTGAATTTGAAATTTTTTTTTTTTATAAATATAATCAGCTAATGATGAGATCACTTTTCATTTCAGCTAATTGTTTGTTACCATAATCAACTAATTAACCTTATTTAATTTGTGTGTATCGGAATATATGAATCAATTCGACAATCCAATCTCTAATGATCATTGTTTTCGATATTTATATCATTGTTTGTAGGAGTCTTTGAAAAGCCTCTGTCCCATAACATCTATAGACCTTGGATCAGTGCCCATAATTTTGCAGTTAAATTATCTCCCTCGGGAAGATGACGTTTAAAACCAGGAAAGAAAGCCCCAGGCTAGCTTAACTCACCATTCAATTATTAAAATAATAGTGTTTGCAATTTTGAATATATATAAAGCATTTTAAATTTATAATTTGGAAAACTATGAATAAATGATAACTTTAAAAAAAAAATACTAATTATAATTTTATAAAATATAAACAATAATTATAATAATTTAAAATATCCAGTTTTAATTTTTTCTAATAATTTTTAAGGTAATAAATTGCCAATTACAAACTCACTGTGTTTTTTGTTTCCAAATTACACACACATCATTTTCTTGTCGGGTCAAGCTTAAGTTTGTAAACATGTATCATCCTCTCAATTAAACTTTTATATTACTCTCTCTGATTTTTAATATGAGATATATTTACCTAATTTGATTTGATTAAGGAAGTTGGTTAAATTAGTTAATATGATACATATTTTCTAAAAGCACCATAGTTATTTTCATTAAGTCCCTATTTTTCCATCTATTTGATTATTATTGAGAGAGCATTAATATGAGTAAATTAGGGAAAAGTAACAAATATGATAATTATATCTTATATTTAAAACTAATATCAACTATCTAAATTTGTTTGATACTAAGGACCGGAGGGAGTAATAACTAACATCTTGACATGGCAAAACATATCGTTCCATTTTAATTTTAAATAGATGTCCAAATCCTCAACTAGATGACGAATCTTGCTTCCTTATTATTGCCCTTTTTTTTCAATCTTATGGCAAACAACTACAGGCAAAATCGCAAAATCACTCTTTTTCAACTTGATTTCTGTTTTCCTGAACTTCCTTTTCAGTCTGTAACCATGCATGAAAAAAAAAAAAACAACAACAACCCAAGCACCATTCACTATCTTTCTGTGTCACATAAACACCATTTATCACACATATACGATATACTTTTGTATCTTCTTCTTCTTCCTCCTCCTTATTTTCATGTTCTCAAAATTTAGCAGATGACACAGCCATCATTAGGATACTCTTGCACAGGTTCAACATAATAAAAAGGTGGTGGATAATAAACATGGCTGTCACTTAGAGGATAAGGTACAATGATTTTGGCTATATTCTCTTTCTTTTCTTCTTTCTTCTCAGGCTCTTTGGCTGCTCCAACAGACACTATCTCTGTATGACACAACTTCCTTAGCTTTCCCACTATCTTTATTGGGTCGATCTCTCCTGTTACCGTTAATTTCTTGTCCTTCATGTCCATGTTCACTGACTCAACGCCTGTAAAACAAAACCAAACTAGTTTAACTGATTTTCATTACTTCCTCCTAGCCTTAATATAGAAACTAATTCAACAGTTTGATCATGATTTTCATATTTATCAATTTTATTTTAAGTTACTCATATTGATGATCCCTCAACAATAATCAAATAAGAGAGAGTTAGATAGAATTAAGAAAGATAGTTGAGGTGTTTTAGACAAAATATGTCATATTAATTAATTTAATTAACTTTTTCAATCTAATCAAATTAAGAAAATATATACTCCCTCCGGTCCTAATTATAGGAACTATTTACCAAAATTTGGAGAGATTAAAGAGAGAAGTTAAATTAGTTAATTATAATTATTTTCTAAAAATACCCCTACTGAAAATTGAAAATTACCAAAATTAGTTGAATAGGTAGCCACACACTCAGTACTCTCACGAGTTCTCTAAGCTTAATAGTCCGTCAACTTCATCATTATTATCGAAGCATCGAAGCATGATTTTAACTGGAATATAATAATTGAAAATTTCAACTAGACACAACCAGTTTAGTTTAGTTTAGTTTTTTTTAAGAAAAAAAAAAAAAAAAAAGAAGGTGAGTTTCATTTTAAAATCATTATTTATCGATGCTACTTCAAAATGGTTTTATTTTAAAATCAAAAGAATAATTGAGGTTTATATAATATTAATGAGTTGTAAACATTATTTACTTTATAAAATATATAAGTGTATTATTTTATTATTATTGTCTTTAATTATTATTGAAAAAGTATAAATAGGGGTATTATAGGAAAAAAAATTGACAAAATTTGAAATTTGTTCTTATAATTAGGACCAAAACCAACTCCAAAATATGTTCCTATAATTAGGAATGGAGGGAGTATTATATTAAAGACCAAGGGAGTAATTACAAATCTTGGGTTCTTAATTATTGTTCAATTTTTTCATTAAAATGGGTGTTATGTTAGGGACTAGAGATAAAGTCAAGTCAATCTTAGCCATAAACAAGACATGATGTTTTTTTTTATATATATATATACCCTTTTGGCCCTATTATATTGTTCTCGATAACCGAATCACTCGATTTAAGAAAATTGTTAAAATTAGTTAAAAATAATAAGTATTTCTTGAAATAAACTTTTTTTTTTCAAGTATACCATTATTATAAGGGGTAAGTAAGAAAGATAAATAGAATAAATATAAGTATCACTAACCTATAATTAATGTAATATAAATAATTAATGAGAGGCACAAATAAAAAAAACTCATTAAATGCTGAGACAACATGGATTCTTTTAAAAAGAATAAAAACAATTCAAATTTTAGGCGGTAAGGCTACTTTTCACTTAGAACTTTGTAAGAATTTGGTTTTATATTTAATACCTGAAATGCCTGAGGTTGTTTTCATAACTTTTTGCTTGATTCTTTCGTCGTGTAGCTCCACCTTCAACACCACTTTCTGCCATGAAATAAAACAAACAGTTGTTAGACACGAAAATCGATATGTGTGTGTTTGTGCGTGACTTCAAATAATTGTAAGTGATTGATCGAGGGTCTGGATTCTTACCTTCATTTTGGTATTATTGTTGAAGCTTCTGAGTGATGAAAAGTTGTGAAGAAGATAGAGATTATTAGGAGATGGAAGTGTGACGTAGTAGTGACTATGAATGAGGGAAATTTATAGCCGTTAGCAATCAGAATCCTTAGGAGTTAGGATCCAAGAAATTAAATATTAAACCAAGTCAACACCAAAGTCTTCGACTTAAGTATATATTGTCAGCAGCAATTATGGACTTGGCCCCCGGGGGACCCGGGGACGAAATAAGTTTTAAAGGAAATTAATTAATAAGATATTCAAAAAAATATTTTCAATATATAATTTAATAAATTTTCCTTTCTTTTCATATTTTCCTTTCCTTCCCATAATTATAGCTAGTGAAGAACCACGCGTTGCAGAAGGTTACCGAGTAATGTCATGGTAGATGTTTGACTATGCAAAATAAAATAAAATAAAATATGTGTCTCAAAATAAATTATTAATAGTAAAAATGTTTTTTTATTAAATAAAAATAAAAACATAGTAAATATTATGGATCCTTATTTTTATACTATGAAATAGAGTAATAGGGTCTCATCATATTCTTATTAATTTATTTTGCCAAGGAAAAAAAATCATATTTATTTTGCTGGTTTGCTTTTTAATGGTTTTGGCTTTCTTCTAAAGTGTACGACGTACAGAAAGGGGTAACTTTCCGGGAAGTCATCTTCTTGCTTTTGGGTTGCCTCCTCGTGAAAAGAAAAATGAGAACATGCACGAAGCTTTCAAACTAATGGGTCAACAAGTCAAAGTCAATCCGCACCATACACGCTTTTTCCGTGCTAGCTAAATCCCTCTTTCCAGGTCCTTTCTAACGGGTACCCTACGTTTTTGTTTTGTTTTTTATGGAAGGGGGATTACTTTTGAGTAGAGCTAGTAATGTGGGTTGAACTCATTCAATCCGTAAACTGTGGTAAGGTTTGGAAAAATTGGGAAATTTTTTATTTTAGTCTTTTTGCTTGAACTTGCCTAACTTTAACCCGTGACGGGTTAGCACGTCAGGTTGGCAGGTAATTAGCCCTTTTTTTCGTTTTTTCCTTGAAATTCTATAAAAAGGTAAAATCTAAAAAGTCAAAAGTTTTATATCAAATCGAGATTCCATCGTCGCTCAGCCAAAATAAAGTTAGTTCATGGCTTGCGAACAAAACACAACACAAATTGACATAATGATATCCATGAAAAATACATAAAGGAAACAAAAGAGAAAAAGAGGATCCATTGAAGTAATTTGGCAACACAGGGTAGTGTCTGTCACGTAATGCCTCTACGTCTTCTTCATCTCAACCATGTTTTGTCTCAGTGTCTGTTGTACTTCTACGTTTAGTGTGTCTCAAGATTCTTTTGAAGCGTCTATGTATATCTACCTCTCGATCCCCGAACTCTCGAATCTCTTTCTTAGGGTTGAACGTCTTTCCTTTTATGGTTGAGCTCTTTGCGCCGCATGTTCAATCTGTCTGTTAGTGAGCTGGGCTTTCCTATTCAGTCAAGCCCGACCGGAAGATTCTGTCTTGATTGATTCTGATTTGATTAGCGAGGTTCTATTATGATATCTTTATAAATTCCCGTAATCATGCTTTTCTTCTTCCTCAAGAAACCAGCCTTCTTTCGTCTATCTTTATCTACTAAGCCCACTCAATGTCCGACCCAAGTTCCTACAATTATCTTATGTATTTTCTCAAAAAAAGATAAGTGCATAATAGATATTGGAATTATCACCTCTTTCCCGCGATGATATTCCAGTTTCACCGTGTACTCAACGTTTTTGGCACTAGTCCATACCAACTTGTCTCCCAACCCGTTGGTGGGGATAGAGATTGAAAAGACTTTTCTAACTAAACAACATTTAACCATAATGTTCTCATAAAGCAGGATTAACAGGTAATTATGAAAAACTTTTTTTTTTCAAGATAACACACCTTGGGTCCAGGGTACAAATCCTGCCCACAAACCCACCACAGGAAATCATAACTCTGGACACAATTATCAAACAAGAGAATACATAGCCCACGAGTCTTATAACGTTAACCCCACAACAAAGGGTCTTACACAAAACAATTTTTGCACAAAATGTGATTGTGGATCCACTATAATATGATATTATATAAAGTAAGGCCTTTGGAAAATGAACAGTCATCCAAAAATAGTTGATGTAGTATTCCGGAAAATGAACAGTCATCCAAAAATAGTTGATGTAGTATTCAAAAATTATGAGGGCCCTAGGATGGCAATATAGAAATCAATACAACACTAATACTAAAAAGAGGCCTACAAATTTCAGGATTGCTATGCCTCTGGCTGCTTCCTTTGTTCTCTAGTAACGTTAGAGGTCTCACCTGAAAAATTTTAATAATAACGGGGTGAGACATAAAGTCCCCGTAACCAAGATCAATTTATCAAATATGTAGGAAAGGAATGCAAGTCAGAGAAGCAGGTTTATTTACATAATAATAATATTATTTAATAACTAAAATAGTACATAATAAACAATGATTAGAACAAATAATACACAATAGTCCAAAACAATTAGAACCATTCCCACTCATCCATCTTGCTCCTCCTTATATCTTTTGGAGTGGTACAGCCTATCAGTGCTAGTATATCCGGCCAAGGTTAGCTAGTCACTTCAAGAATCTTGTCCTCCCATGTCACCACCAATATACCGTAATAAGGAGGTCAGACGCCCAAAATACTCAATTCAAATTCCGGGCCAGGAATGAGAGTCGATGGGCACAATTTCACCCTTAATCTCTTTCACACAACCCAACATATCTCACAACAAAAAAAATAATATAATATTAAAATTTTCAACAACATTCTATTAAATTATTAGTCTATATACGTCATCGCACAATAACATTATAACCATCACAACAATAACAACCCCATTAAAAATATTCATTTAAATACATAGATTGAAAAAATACACTATTTCACTGAAATAATTTCATATTCAAACATACACATATTTTTTTCAAAACACATACAAGTAGTATATATGAAAGTAAGACTTTAGAAAAATACCTTACAGCCCAAAACAAGCATATAAAATAAATTAGCCCCGGTTACCTCAATTCCAAGTTTAACCTTAGCTTGGAGGAACACCACTCGCACAGTTACCGATCACAAGAAGACTATATTATCACAATTATAACTTATAATTTCCTATAACTTAAAATAAAAATTCTAATAATATATTATTATAACAAAAACTGAAAATGACGTTTTAGTCCTAAAATTTTAGAAATTATAGTTTAGTCCTAAAATTCCAAAAATTATAGTTTGGTCCCAAAATTCCAGAAATTACAGTTTTTCCCCAAAAAATCCAGAAAAATTACACTTTTGCCCCAAAATTCCGAAATTACATTTTTATCCAAAAATCCCAGAAATTACAATTTTGTCCTCCATATATAAAAACTAAATTCCAATAATATCTCCCTAAACCCAAATAAATCATTTTCATAACATTTAATCGGTAAAAACATTTTATAGGACATAAAACCTAAACTTCATAAATAGAAATATTCATTTTAAATTTCTAGAACAACAAAACAATAAAGCTAAAACGATTAAAATTTACTATTAATCATTCACTACATATATATATAGTCTTCTATTGTCAAAACTCAAAACTCTCCTAAAATCTTATCCTCAAAATTTTCACTAACAAACATAATATTAACCTCATTAGAAAGAGAAAAATATATAGAATAACTTTCATGAAGAAAGTTTATTGAAAATAAACTAGTTTAGCTTTACCTAAATAATCTTATAAAGATAAAAGACATACCTTAAAATGACCACCACATCTTCTCTATTTCTCTCCTTCCCTCCTCACACTCTCCTCAGCTGAACTGTGGGTGTGTGTGTGTGTGAGTGAGTGTTTTTTTTTTTTGTGTTTTTGCCGGGGGGTGTTAAAATAAAAGAGGGAGTAAGGAGTGGTTGGGGGTGGTTTTAACCACTCCCTCAATATACAATAATTGAATAATAGGGGCAAGTCAACTGCCCCATCACACGCTGTTGCTGCACGATTTTTTTTTTGCTTGCTGATGCCCACACCTTTTTTTTTGCTGTAGTTTTTTTTTCCAACAATCACATAAAAAATAGATTTATCATATATAATTATTTTATAATTATAACTAAGTCCTAAAATTAAAAAATTAAGATGTTACAGAGATTGCATATATGGCCCACTTGATTTCATTAGTCATATATTGATTAATAGGGGTGAGATCCCATTCACCATTAACTATAAGGTCGCAGACTTCTCCCCTTGACACAAAAAGATCATCATTATTACTTGGTTTCTCCAGGAAATTCAACTTTGGAACACATTTATCACCCCATATTCTAATTGTAGCACCATTTCCAACAAACCACTATATATCTTTTTTGAGAAAGTTTTTACCATCTAGAATGTTAGACAAACACCACGAGGCCCTTTAGCCTTTCTCCGCATCAATAAAATTGTCCCCAGGAAAATATACACTTTTCAACATCCTAGCCCATAATTCATTAGGACTCACTGATACCTCCATGCCGTTTTAGCGAAAAGTGCATCATTCATGATAGTAAGATCCTGAAAACCCATACCCCTTGTGCCTTCCTTGTGGTAATAGTTTCCCAAGCTTTCCAGTGGGTTTTCCTTCCAAAAGCATTGGCATTCCACCAAAAGTTGGCAATAAGGCTATTTAGCTCCTTGTAAGTCTTTTGAGGAAATCTGAAACAATTCATTGGGTAAATTGGGATCTCATGGATAACAACTTTAATCATTACTTTTTGTCCAACAAAGGATAGGAGAGAATGACCTCAACCCTAGATTTTACTTGCTACTTGTTCTCTAACATATGCCAAAGCCTGGTATTTATTCTTACCCCAAATGTTCAGAATACCAAGGTATTTTCCTAGGTCCTCTGTAGCTGAAATACCCAGAATATTGCCCACCGTAATTCTCACTTCTTCAGGGGTGTTAGAAGAGAAAAAATACTGGATTTATCAAGATTGATGACCTGACTAGAAGCTGTACAATACAAGCTCAAAATATTCGCCAAATAATTGCAGTTGCACTGACTAGCATGTATATATAATAGAGCATCATCCTCGGATTTGTTAAGATAAAGATAAAGATATACTTCATGAGAAATAATTATGTTATCATGGATACAACGGCTAGGGACAAAGGCACCTTGATTCTGATAAATACAAGCATCAAGTAAAGGTCACATCTTATTGGTCATAATCTTGGAAATAATCTTATACGAGAAGTTATACAATCCTATAGGACAAAAATGAGATACATGTTCAGGCTTATGTACTTTAGGGATAAGAGTAATGTTAGTTGCATTAATCCCATTAAAAACAGAGTGTCCTACAAAGAAATCTTGTACTATAGTACAACAGAAACCTCAATTTCAGGCTAGGCAGAATGATAAAATTTACTAGAGAAACCCCCTGGCCCTGGTGCCTTTGTACTCTAGAGGCTAAAAGTTGTAGCTTTAATTTTCTCCCTTGAAATAGGCAACAAAAGACTATGATTCATGTTTGTTGAGATTTTTGGATCAATAAATCCCAAGACTGCATCCATTGATTGTGCTCTAGAGGTAGTAAAGAGGTTTTGAAAAAAGTTAACAATGTTATTTGAAATGACATCTTTCTTCAATAACCAGTTGCCAGAATCGTCTTTAATGCATGATATACTATTCCTTTTCCTCCTTTTGATAGTAGAAAGATGAAAGAATATGGATTTGTTATCCTCGGCTTCTAACCAATTAATACAAGAACGTTGCCACCAATATTACTCCTCTAAATCTAGCAATCTCTCTAGTGCCCCTTTAACATCCAAAATAGCCCGCGAATTCACTAGATTTAAATCACCCTGAGTAAGTTTAGCCAGCTGAGATCTTAGATGTTCAATAAATAGAAGATGGTGATTAGACTTGACAAGGTCTATATTAAACACTTGAAGATTTGGAAATTGCTCCCTTACCTGTAGATTTCCCAATGCCCTGGCAATAGGTTCATGAATGGTATCCGGCCTCTCTCTATTGTTGCACCAAGGAAAAATGTTCTCATTAAAACTCAAATCCTTAAATTCACAATCAGCCACAAAACACTTAAAATTAAGAATTTTCCTCTAAGCTCTGGGTCTACCACCAAACTTCTCATGTTGGAATAAGATATCGTTAAAATCCCTAAGACAAAGCCAAGAAGCACAAATATTTTTACTAATCTTTGGACCTCTTGCCAGCATAAAGATCTTTCCTATTCACTAGTTGGGCCATAAATGAAAGTAATATAATTGGGGGTAGCAAAATCATCCGATGTTACGCTAGTGTGAATAATATTAGAGGACGAGAACAAAATGCTTACCATGACCACATCAAACCACCATAATGCAAGATCGCCACTTCTTCCCATCAGATTAACCAACCATTCCTCAATGAAACCGCACCTCCGCCTAACCTTCCTTATTACTCTAGCCTTTTGCTTAGTCTCTATCAAGAAGACTAATTGAGGTTTTTTTTGGAAGCATTCTTCCTTCAAGTTCCTGGTAGTCAAGGCGACCCCAAGGCTTTGACAGTTCCATGCTAAGATATTCATGGCGAACCAGTGGCTGGTTCTATCCAACAACCGGCGTTCTAAGAAGATGAATTATCCTGAAGCTCATTATTCCTCTTACCTGGAACAAGCCAACTCTCTGGAAAATCAATCTTTCGTGGAGGCAAAATTCTACCAGACAATCATGATCTTGTCTCAACCCTAGACTGTTTAAGATAGTTTTTTAGAGCTCGAAAGTTTCTCCGGCGCCCCTTTGAGCCTGACCCACAACTACCTTCTCCGTGCTCACCGTCTCATCAGTTTCAAAGGAGAGTCTCCGACACCTTTTAATTATATCTGGTTCTGACTCTTCCTCATGTAGTCTTTTAATGTGGATATCCTTCAGATGCCCTTTATATATAAAAAAAAAAAAAAAAAAAAGAAAAAAAAAAAAAAACAAACAAAAGAGCTGTTGAGTGTATAGGTTCACGCCACTATTACAATGGGCCCCACGCGGAAACTGAACTGCTTGGAATTTTCATCATACAGAAATTTCCTGGGCATTCCGCTGGGTGAGACACGTCGGATTTTTTTGAGTCTCGTTGACGTTTTATTTTACATTTTTCTCGGAGACGACTCTAGAAAGTACCCCGTTATGTATACATTTATCCATATCTATTTACTGTGTGCGCGCCAAAGCTACTCGATATGAACCATGGTATATATTTAGCACAATAAAGATGAGCTTTTAGTATAAATTTTTTAAATCCCATACTGACACAATTACAAAATGCATTTTTAGCATTATTAAGTAATATCTGTTTTTAAAAAATAGACATAAGAAAATAAGGTAGTGACAACTTTATAATTATTCAAACTTTTTTCAAGTCTGTTTTTAAAAAACAGAGACATGGTAAAATGAGGTAGTGACAAATTTCTATAATCATTTCAAATTTTTTTTTTTTTTGTCTGTTTTTATTAAAATGCTGTCACAACTTTATAATTATTTTTTTTTTTTATAAAAAAAACAAATGTGCAAAAGTTAATTCTAGGTGTCTTGGAAGTGCATCGATGTACAGACTGGATAACACGCGAACCTTCTCTCTTCTCCTTCTCCTTCTCCCTCTGCAGATCTGGAGATCTGGTTTTTGAAATCGAAGAGCTCACCAGATCTTGTTGCTTCCATCTTCGCCCTTCTCCTTTATCGCCGGCGGCATCAACCACCATCACGCCCGCCGGCGAGTTTCCAGAACAGAGTTACACAGCACCGGCGAGGAGACGAAGAACAAGAGAGAACAGAGGCGCCGCTAAGCAAAATGGAGAAGCTCAGACCTTCACCTTCCTTCCTCCGTCATTCTTCACCGTCGAGCACCACTCCAGCCACCATCGTATTTTTTTTGCCATCTTGACAATGAATAATTGGATCTCCATTCTTCACTTGGCGTCGAGCACCACTCCGATTCACCCCTGGGACACGTGTATTAGGAGTTAAAAAGAGCCGGATGTCACTGAGCATGATTTGAAACATCTCCTTCACGTTCTTGAAGGGAAGGATGGAGTGATGGACTGGCAAAGCTTGATGGAGAGGTAAAATCCGAACATGGCTTATCAAGCTTGGCGTCATGAGCCTGAGGTTGTTTCTGAGTTTTGATATTTGTTTAATTTATTTCCTTCACTTGATCGGATGCAAACATTATATGCTTTTTATGCTACACATTTTCCTCCTTGAAAAGGGATTGATCAGCATCCTTGAGTTTGCATTTTAAGGCCGTTAGCTGTTTTAAATTTACTTTTGTGCATTTTTAAGCTAAAATGATATTAGCTGCTGATGTTGAATTTGTTATCAGACTGGTCCTACAGTTTACCGCAGTAGAACCGTCTTTGAAGATGCGACGCCAGAGTTGGTCAGGGATTTCTTCTGGGATGATGACTTTCGTTCTTGGGAATTTGCAAGGTTTTGGAGGAATGCCCTCGTACAGGGACAATGATTGTTCAATGGATAAAAAAGGTACCTGGGCCGAAGAACTAAGTTACTAGTTATGTAAAATTGTTTGTGGCCACATTGTTTTCTCATGCCCCATTTGTTCAACCAATCTGCAGTTCCCCTTTTTTCTGCAGTGATCGAGAATATGTTATTGCACGAAGAATATGGGAGGCTGGAAATTCATACTACTGCGTTACTGTTATATGTTCTGTCAACTTAAATGAGAAGAAAATCAATATCGTAGAGTTGCTTCCAATCTCTAATTTTCAGTTTTACAAATGAGAATACTGACCTGAAAACTCCCATCACCAATGCAAGCAATCACACGTTTGTCAGTTACAGCCTGTGCATATCCAAGTGTTGCCCCAACAGACCACCCAATTGAGCCATAATGCATTTGAAATTCATATCCGCAATACCATCTCTTCATTGTTTTGTTTTTTTTTTAGTTTGAACTGTTTGGTTGAAGTATGGTGGGCTAGGAAAAGGCTTGTGAATACTGCATCATAAGTTTTGCAGTTAAATTATCTCCCTTACGTTTGAAAACAGGAATGAAAGCCCCAGGCCAACTTAACTCGCCATTCAATTATTAAAATAATGGTGTTTGCAATTTTGAATATATAAAGCATTTTAAATTTATAATTTGGAAAAATAAAAATAAAAAACAATTAATTATAATTTTATAAAGTATAAACAATAATTGTTATAATTTAAAATATCTTCAGTTTTAATTTTTTCAAATAATTTTTCAAGGCAATAAATTGCCAATTACAAACTCACCCTGTTTTTTGTTTCCCAATTACACACACATCATTTTCTTGTCGGGTCAAGCTTAAGTTTGTAAACATTTATCATCCTCTCAATTAAACTTTTATATTACTCTCTCTGGTTCTTAATTTTTCCTAATTTGATTTGATTAAAGAGGTTGGTTGAATTAGTTAATATGACATATATTTTCTAAAAACACCTTAGTTATTTTCATTAAGTCCCATATTTCTCCTCTTTAATTATTGTTGAGGAAGTATTAATAGGGGTAAATTAGGGAAAAAAGTAATAAATATGAAAATTATATTTTATATTTAAAACGAATATCATCTATCCGAATATTTTTTATCCTAAGGACCGGAGGGAGTAATAACTAACATCTGACATGGCAAAAGATATCCTTCCATTTTTATTTAAATAGATGTCCAAATCCTCAACTAGATGACGAATCTTGCATCCTTATTGCCCTTCTTCTTCTTCTTTTTTTGTTTTGTTTTTGTTTTTGTTTTTTTTTTTTCCAAATCTTCTGGTAAACAACTACAGGCAAAACCGCAAAAGCACTTTTTTTCAACTTGATTTTCTGTTTTCCAGAACTTCCTTTTCAGTCTGTAATCATGCATGAACAAAAAAAAAAAAAAAAAAACAACCGAAGCACCATTCACAATCTTTTTGTGTCACATAAACACCATTTCTCTTTCACATATATACGATATACCTTCGTATCTTCTTCTTCTTCTTCCTTATTTTCATGTTGTCAAAATTTAGCAGATGACACAGCCACTATTAGGACACTCTTGCACAGGTCCAACATAATAAGGAGGTAGTAGATAATAACCATGGCTGTAACTTGGAGGAGCAGGTACAATGGTTTTAGCTATATTCTCTTTCTTTTCTTCTTTCTTCTCAGGCTCTGTAGCTGCTCCAACAGACACTATCTCTGTATGGCACAATTTCCTTAGCTTTCCCACTATCTTTATTGGGTCGATCTCTCCTGTTACCGTTAATTTCTTGTCCTTCATGTCCACGTTCACTGACTCAACGCCTGTAAAACAAAACCAAACTAGTTTAACTGATTTTCATTACTTCCTCCTACCCTTAATATAGAAACTAATTTGACAGTTGATCATGATTTTCATATTTTTCAATCTTATTCTAATTTACGCATATTTGATTATCCCTCAACAATAATCAAATAAATAAGAGAGAGTTGGATAGAATTAAGAAAGATGATTGAGTTGTTTTAGATAAAATATGTCATATAATTAACTTATCTAATTTTTTCAAAATAATCAAATTAAATAAATATATCTTATATTAAAGATCGGAGGGAATAACACATACCTTGGGTCCTTAATTATTGTTCAATTTTTTCATTAAAATGGGTCTTACGTTAAGGACTAGAGATAGTAAAGTCAAGTCAATCTTAGTCATAAACAAGACGTGATGTTCTTTTAGACATACATACATATTTATACATAATACACACGTTTAAGAAAATTGTTAACACACACACACACACTCTTTGGTCCTATTTATAAAAATTGTTAAGAAAATTGTTAAAATTAGTTAATAATAATAAGTATTTCTTGAAATAAACTTTTTTTTTTTCAAGTATACCATTATTATAAGGGGTAAGTAAGAAAGAGAAATAAAATAAATATAAGTCTCACCAACCCTTTAATTAATGTAATATAAATAATTAATGAGGAGCACAAATGAAAAAAAACTTATTAAATATTGAGACAACACTAGGTTCTTTTAAAAAGAATAAAAACAATTCAAATTTTACGCGGTAAGGCTACTTTTCACTTAGAACTTTGTAAGAGTTTGGTTTTATATTTAATACCTGAAATGCCTGAGGTTGTTTTCATAACTTTTTGCTTGATTCTTTCGTCGTGTAGCTCCACCTTCAACACCACTTTCTGCCATGAAATAAAACAAACAGTTGTTAGACACGAAAATCGATATGTGTGTTTGTGCGTGACTTCAAATAATTGTAAGTGATTGATCGATGGTCTGGATTCTGACCTTCATTTGGGTATTATCGTTGAAGCTTCTGAGTGGTGAAAAGTTGTGAAGAAGATGGAGATTATTACGAGATGGAAGTGAGATGTAGTAGTCACTATTAATGAGGGAAATTTATAGCCGTAAGCAATCACCAAGTCAATACCAAAGTCTTCGACTTAAGTATATATTGTCAGCAGCAATTATGGACTTGGCCCCCGGGGGACAAGTTTTAAAGAAATAAGAACTTCTTTTCATATTTTCCTTTCCTTCCTATAATTATAGCTAGTGAACCACGCGTTGCAGAAGGTTACCGGGTAATGTCATGGTGGTTGTTTGACTATGCAAAATAAAATAAAATATACAAATAATTTTGAAAATAACATATAATATGTGTCTCAAAATAAATTATTAATCGTAAAAATGTTTATTATTAAAAAAAATAAAAACATAGTAAATATTAATAGAGTAATAGGGTCTCATCATATTCTTAATTTATTTTGCCAAGGGAAAAAATTCATATTTATTTTGCTGGTTTGCTTTTAAATGGTTTTTTTTTTTTGCTCGCGCTTTTAAATGGTTTTGGCTTTCTTCAAAAGTGTGCGACGTACAAAAAGGGGTAACTTTCCGGGAAGTCATCTTCTTGCTTCTGCGTTGCCTCCTCGTGAAAAGAAAAATTGAGAACATTCAAGAAGCTTTCGAACTAATGGGTCAACAAGTCAAAGTCAATCTGCACCATACGCGCTTCTCCGTGCTAGCTAATCGCGCCTACCCTACCTTTCTAGCGGGTACCACACGCTTTGTGTTTTATTTTCTTTGTTTGTTTTTATTGCAAAGATATGATTAGGGGTGAGCAAATCAAAACCGAAATAAAAAACCGAACCAAATAATTCAGTGTTCGATTTTTTCGGTTTCAGTTTTTTCGGTTCGGTTTGGTTTTTTATGGGTAAACAATTCCCACAATATCACTAAAAAGAAATTATATCATCCCGGCTAGAAGAGAATCAAAAACAATAAAATCTTCATTACAATTAAAGCTATAATTGACTAACCAATCAACAACAGAATTACCTTCTCTTAAGGTATGGAAAAATCGATCTGCTTGTCCTTGTTGTTGTCTCGTAGCCACGCGTTCAGTGTTCTGTCTTTAGCCCTTCCTTGTGTCCAAGCTAATCATGTGTAATGCCATAGTAGAGTCTCCCTCCCCAATGATCATGGTGAGACCTAATTCGTGTGCCATTTTAAGACCCAGCACAATCCCCCAAAGTTCAGCAACCAAAGCCTTGCAACGTCTTGACTTCCTACAAAAACAACAAATCTAGCTATCATCACTCCTCCTCAACAAAATCCATTTAACTTCTCTTGGTTCCTTTCTTAAACCATAGCTATCATAACTTTTGACGAATTGACACAATCTCTAATATAACTCTTGATTACAAACTCAGGACTTACAGTCATACTAAAACCTTCTTCAAATAGTCTTTTGTTCCTCCATCCCCAAATCATCCAGCTACCCACCGAAAAAACAATGCTCCATTCCTTTCCAGTTTGCAGTTTATTTAAAAACCAACAATTCATGTGTTTTGTAAAAAATTGAGGACGTACTTTTAACACTTTTAGAGCCAACTATATTTGACGAGATTCAGACAGCTCCTTAGAACATGTAAGATCCTCAACTCCTTATCCACACTTGCTACAAGTAAGCTCCCCTCCTAGGATCCGTGATCTTTTATCAGTTGTGAGAAGTCTATCCTGCATTGCCTGTTAGTTCTTTATGTTTTTGATATTTTGATGATAACAATTATAATGAAAATAAGTTAATAGATTCAAGGTTAAATCTTGTCTTAAAAAGCTAACTTGAATCTAGATTGTTTTGAAAGTTTTGCCTTCAGGTGCCTCGAATTAAATCCTGCATGCCTCAAGTCATGTGGCGTTGTTATTTAGAGCAAAATGTTTTTGATGTCATATGCCTCGGGTTAAAACGTTTTTGCCTTGGAGTTAATAAGTTGAAATTTATATGCCTCTAGTCAAAGACGGGGCTGCCTCGAGTTAAATATTTGAAATGTGTTTAAATAAACTCCTTTTACCTCTAGTTGATTATTTAATTGCCTCGAGTCATGTGTTTTGATCTTAAGTTTTTGAACCCATTGATTTTGACTCTTGAGTATCAAGTTAATGCCTCAAGTCATTTACTCAAGGCAATTAACTTTATACCTCAAGTTAAGAGTTCAACTTGCATATTTTCAAACACATTATTTTTAACTCTTAGGTATCAAGTCATTGCCTTTAGTCACCAACTCAAGGCAATTATTTTTGGGAAAATTATGCGTAGGTCCCAAGGAACAAAAAAATTACAAAAAAGTCCTTTGAAATCACCAAATTAAATACGAAGTCCCAAGGGACTTTTTTGATATTATTTGTACGAAAATAAAATCCAGGCTTTTAAATGTTGTTGTAAATATAGGCATTTCCTGTTGGAAATATGGCTTTTTCTGTTATAAATAGCAAGATTTTAAATTTTGGTGTAAATACAACACTTCCTGTTATAAATCTAGGTTTTTTTCTGTTGTAAATGACCTCTCTACATTCAAAATCCAGGTGTTTTTTTTTTTTTTTGTAAATATAGGCATTTCCTGTTGTAAATATGACTTTTGTTGTTGTAAATGACCAGATTTTAAATTTTGTTGTAAATACGACACTTTCTGTTGTAAATCTAGTATTTTTCTGTTGTAAATGACCTCTCTACGTTCAAAATCCATGTGTTTAAATGTTGTTGTAAATATGGCTATTTCCTGTTGTAAATATGGCTTTTTTGTTGTAAATGGTCAGGTGTTTAAATGTTGTTGTAAATATGGCATTTTGTGTTGTAAATATGACATTTCCTGTTGTTAATACAAATAATATAAAAAAAAAATCTCTTGGGACTTTGTGTAATTTGGTGATTTCAAGAGATTTTTTTTTTTTTTTTTGTTTTTGTTCCTTGGGACCTGCGCGTAATTTTCTCATTATTATTTTACCTCTAGTCAAGTTGAAATTTCCTTCAACTTGTGTTTTTAACTCGTGGAAAAAGAAATTGCCTCTAGTCACTTATATTCTTACCTCAAGTCATTACCTCCAGTCATCAACTCTAACTAAAAGTTAACCTTCTTTGTTTTCAAAATCACCGTCTTCGTAAATCCTAAATCATCATGTGTGATTTCATTTCCTCATATCATCACTCATTACTATTCCTAATTGATTTAATAAGTTTGCTAATGAGTTTAAGATGATTATATCATGGATTAACAACAAATTATCATAAAACAATTTGTGTGTCAGGGAAGCATTTAATGCAGTTCCCAAATCAAGTCATATTCACGATGACCAATCCTTTGATCATTCTAAAGTTTTTGTTGCTATTCTATCTGCACAATTAATGCTATTTTACAATGGGCAAAACAAAAGGAATGAAAGAATGTCATGCGGCACAAATCCACTTGGATCATTAACGGCGAAAGTGATTATCAAGCTTCATCTTTCTAACGGCTATTTTTGAAGAGTCACAACGGATATCTTCAAGCTTCTCCAACGGACATTAATGGCATCAACTATAAATACCAGAAGCATTGAATTCGCCAACTACCGAAATGTTTTGCATTCAATTCGAAATTATTGTAATCTAATGTTTCATTAGTTTCATTTAATATCTTCGGATATATCTTGTACTTCAATGATTATCATTCATCTACTCTGTGAGAGAGTCTTAAACACTTATTTGATCTTTTGATTAGTTTTTAAATCTTAAGGTTGTGGAACCTTAAGTGTGGGTGTATGATTACAACTTGTAAGGGTGAGCGAATCCTAGAGTGAGAGGATTACTTCGAGTACAAAGTGTGTAATTGTATTTGTTTTTGAAAGTTAGTGGAAATCCCAAAGGTTTTGGGGACTAGATGTAGGTCGAAGAGTTAGACCGAACCAAGATAATTTCTTGTGTCTTTCTATCCTTCTCGTAGTCTCTATTTTAAGTGTTCTTGAGCAATTTGTGAAAGAATTTTATAATCACTTATTCACCCCCTTTAGGTGATATTCCACTTTCACTACCAACCACAAAAATACTTGGATCTTCTAGTGGTTTTTGTTAGATATGATTAGTTTTGATATGCCAAATATTAAGAGCAAAAAGTTTGCTTAGTACATTTATCTCCTATGTTGACTAATTCATATATTTAATGTAGATTCAAAGATTAGAAGTTCAATTATGGAGAATGATCAAGAAGAAGATAAAGAAAGGAGTTATTGAATTGGATTGATTAAGAGGAAGAAGAAGAAGGAAATTTGTTTAGGCTCAAATTTTTAAAATGACAATTTGGTACCATGAATTTTAGAAATGACAGTTTAGTACCAACACTTGAGTGTGATTTTTCAACACTCGAGTGAAACACTATTCCACCTACTTTGATTGCCCCAATATAGTGTCGTACTTGAGCGAGCTTCGGTTATTCAATGATATCTCTCAAACTAGAGATCCGATTGAGGTGAAACTAATTTCATATGAAAGTAGACTCCCAATGCGTCATAGACACCAAATATAAGATGAAGGGAGTCATATGAAGGAGATATATTATTTTGAAATAGCCACTACAATTCACGCCACACAGGAGACACAACTTCAGTAATTTGGGTGTATTTTACAAACTACACATCCAAATGATTTGAAACCAATGGCAAATGAAACTAGACTTAAATACCTTTTCATAAAAATCAATATCACAGAAAACAAAGATCAACTAGGAGAGATTTGATTTTTTGAAGTCCAGTTAGATCAGGACATTCTAAAAATGCTGGTTCAGAATTATTGTCATTAATTTGATCATAACGATAAGATTACAATGAGTTTGAGGCTAATTCTTTTTGGAAAGAAGACTTAAAGAGCTTTCTAGGCATAGATGATTTGCCAAATTTGGAGCTATATCGAAGACGTTATGCTTACTGGAATTTGACTTTTGTTTTGACAATATTCTTGCATTTTGGAAGTCACTAGATTCTGGAAATTAATCTTCAATCAAGTCAACATGGTTGCCCTAACATTTGCAATATCAATGCCTGAAACTCATATTCATTTTGGAATCAACAAGGATGACACTTGAGTATGCTCATCAACACTCGAGTGTCAAGGTAATTTCTCTTAAGGTCAATGCATGATACTCAATGATAGACTAAGGCTTTGTGTCACATTTGAAATGTCATTATCGACACTCGAGTGTCTAGTAGAGATCAATACGTCTTCTCTTTAACTCTATCTTTTGAGCAATATATACCAGACAAGCACTAACACTCGAGTATGGATAAAAGACAATCGAGTGTGGATATCCAATACTCAAGTATCCGGAAGAAAACCTATATTTTTGACTGAGCTATGTTTTAAACAAGTCTTCTTCCAGTGTAAGTTCATCAACACTCAAGTTTGAGGAACAACACTTGAGTGTGAATATTTGACACTCGAGTGTCATATGTCTCTGCATTAAACCTTCGTCTTCATAAATTTAAATTCCCTGATTATTATCTTATTACTTCTGATTATTACTCATTATTGTTCTCAATGCTTCTAAACATGTTTATTAATGAGTTTCAAATTATTAAATGAAGCATTACTTGCAAATCCTCAAAATGTTAGATATGTGTTAGAGCATTAAATGCACTGCAGAAAATAGAGCAGACGAAAGGAATTGCAAAGCAGACCAAAGATAATGCATCTGAAGCATTTATTGAAGTTAAGAAAAAAGCGACTTATCATTAAAATCCTTCAAAAGTTCCAATCTATTTTTAACAGACAAGTTGGAATATCATAACGATCATTTAATGAAGTTAAATGGAAGATAAAATAGAGAGAAAGTATAGAAGCTTCAATGACTACTTCCAATGGTCATACTCTAAGATACTCAATGGAAGAATGTGCTCAATGGTGATATGATCCTTATCGACTATAAATAAAGACTCATTCAAGACATAAAGGTTGAGCAAAAAACATCAACAAAGACAATGACAAGAGTTTGTTTCTTCACTATATAAATGCCAATACTTTGACGCTTATATTACTTACTCTTTGTTATCTCAATGATCATGTAGTTTACCATAGAGAGTGAGATTATTTGTAATGTAATTCAATGTTCATCTTATTCACTTTTAAGAGAGAAGATTGATTGTAATCATTCACCACAAAGGTTGTATCTCATGAGAAATTTGCAATGGCTTTACAAGTATCCAGCTAAATTTGTTGGATTGTAGAGGCTTTTCTTGTGCCTAGATCAAACAAGAAGATAGTGGATTGAAAATCTCAAATAGAGCTTAGGGACTGGATGTAGGTCAACAAGGATTGGGCTGAACCAGTATAAATCACAGTTTGCATATTTTCTTCCATTATCTCTTATATTTCTAGCACATATGGTTTGAATAATTGATTATGAATTTATAATTCATTACTTTCATATGTATTGCTTTTACAAAGATGCGAAAAGATTTTCAAAGTTTTTATTTTAAACCCAATTCACCCCTTCTTGGGTATCAGCCGGTTTTAACAGTTTTCACCTTCCAAATGAATTCCAAACCCATACTCACCTCTCCTCTCAATTGTTGATGCATTTGAGCTATAGAAAATCTATCTTCATGTCCCCCTCTCCACAACACTATGTTGTCACCATCCTCAAAACACGGTGGGGGGATGGCTTTTATTAATTGAAAGACCTCATATGGCAATACCCCCTCAAGCCATGCCCACTTCTAACTTCTTTCTCTATTTAAGGTATGACTCATAGTTAAAGTTGGATTTAACAGCCCCAACTCCCCTACATAATAGTTTGCCAATTTGTCAACCCCATATAGCCACCTATCCTCCAAAAAGTTCACATTCCTTTCATCCCTTACTTCCCATCCAATACCCTTAGTAACTTCTAGCCATAATTTGGCAACATTTTTCCATAAGAATGAATCATATTGTTTCATAGTGCATTCAACTAGCCAATTAGCTCACTTTCCATACTTAGCTTTTAGAACTTCAGAACATAAACATTTCAGTTTGGCTATTAGATTCCATCCAATTTTCCCTAGTAAAGCATCATTCATCCTCTTTAATCTCCTTATACTCATACCTCCTTCCTAGCTTACCTCACATAATTTCTTCTTCTCCACATCCGAACCCCAAATGAAATTCCTTTATAGTTTTTCAATCTCATCGCAAACTCCAACGATAATGTTTTCATGCTACATTTGGAAAGATTCAGTTGATTTGTTTTCTTCCAATTTAGTGAGATTTAATTAGATATTCCTTCTGATTCCCCGCTATCTTGATTTTTGCTTCAATCTAGTAAACCACCTTCTAGACATTCGGCCCAATTTCTTACAATTATCTTCAGCCTATTGTTAAGAAAATATGTAATCTCTGATAAACGTCCTTACGATGCTATAGCATTGCTATAACATTACTATGTTAGCTCAAAGTTCATAGGAATCTTAAGTCATTTTCTCTATCTATATACAGAATAATTCCTAAATTGCATGAAATAAACTTTTCTAATCCCTATTTCCATATATGCATGAATTCACTTGTTACACCCCTACCAGCCTCGCCCTTTCGAGTGGTGAGTTAGAGCGATTCCTTTACTTAGTTACCTTTCCTTCATTATTAGGTCCATTTAACATGTATCAGAGTGAGCGCAACAGAACAATTAACTAGTTTGGACGATTTACTGTACTGGTAAAAGAAAATAAACAGAAAGTAAAAGTCCTCTCGAGGGTTAAGGGTACAGTCATCCAAAAGTAAATACCATAAATATATACAGTCATCCCAGAAATATAATGCCTTACCTTTCCAAAAAGGTCCTTCTAAGTAAGGCACGTCCCCTATGTCTACAAAAGCGTCTGGAGTCCGATGATGGCCCCCAGAGTAAATGTCAATACTCATGTACTAAATGTGTAGTGTGTATGCATGCAACCATGTCAAACATAAAATTAGGAATAGTATGCCAAATATACGATATATACAAATAGAAAACATACACAATAACCAGTTTTTGCATCGTCGAGCTGCTTTACCAAGGCAAGCCCCAAAATTACCAGAATCACAAACCGTCGAGCCACCATTCAAAACAAGCCCGGACCAATCCTCAGTGCTAGGAACATTATCAATAGGGACTCTAACCCCATTAAGCTCTATATACATATTTGGCAAAAATACACACAAAAACATACATGGTAAGCTAAAACATACATCAAACACATAAAAGTACGGGAGTAAGGAGTTACTACCTAGTGGGGTATGTACCGTCTTAAAATTTTAATATGCCCACTTGCTCTCCCAAGTATGGTTTAACCCTAAATAACACCAAAAGACCTTATTTTAGCATTTTCCAGAAATACCCTTGCATTTTTCATCAAAATCGAGCCCTATGCAATTTTCTAGAAAAATCCAATGAATCTTGCCCAACTTCAAACATTTTTAATAAATTCAAAAAAAATATTTCTTGTATGAAACCAACGCTATTTGAACCATTAAGATGTCTATTTTTCAGGAAAAATATTTCCAGAGTTCAAAAGTACTTATATTTTGGAAAGTAGCCCAATTTCTACACTCTGGTCAGAAATTTCCTGAAGCTTTTTGTACAAACTTTATCACTTTATTTCTCCTAGTGGGAAAATAAAAAAGACTCAAAATTATACATCATGGTGAACCTTAGGATGTGTAATTTATTCCTATAAGATTTCAGCTTAATCCAAGTTCATTTACTATTTTAAAAACTCGTTTGAAGCTTCACTGCCCAGATTTTCCAGAAACTGGCAGCAAGCTTGCTCTTAAGGTTTTCGGTGATTTTGAGTTCGGAAACTTAAACCATGACTTAACCCCATACAAAATCAATTTTTAAACACTTTGAGACCATCAAAAAAACCAAAATCAGATTATAAAATTAAGCCCTAACCACTTGAATGAAAACCTCAAGTTTAAGCTTAAAAGGTTCGGGTTTTCGTTGTTTACTTGAAATTGGAGTTCGGTTGATGATCTTGGTCACTTGTCTCTTGTCTCTTGTTCTTGGCTATGGAAGCTTGACTGGTCCTTCTATCCTCTCTGAAAATTTCTCCCCTCATGGCCAAGAGAGAGAGAGAGTTTATGTCTTTTTAAAATAGTAAAAAGGTAACTTAAGCAGTCCAAATTAATTGGAGTAAATTATTATCCAGTAATTAGTAAATTTGATCCGGCCTTTTGAATTATTTCCCTAGAAATTCTAGAAGACTCCAAAGAAGGGACAAGTGGCACATCATGTAATATCCTGAATTTCGGGATTAGAGACTTGAAGAATAAGCCTAAAGTAGGTGGAACGACTAAACCCAGTTCGAGAAGAGTTGCAAGAATGCCGAGAGATAGGAGGCCTTTATAAGGACTAAGTAACTCGGCTATATGGGTTAGTAGGCCTAGTATGGTAAGCCGTGGAATTAAAATGTCAATGAAAAAGGGGCATAGAAGATCTATACGGTGTTAATTTGTTGAAAAAAATGTCATTTAGCTATGTCCTAAGGTATGAGACATTTAGTTGATAAAAAATGCACTAAAATAGGTGTGCACATGACATTTCCTGGTCAGATGAAGATTTCCTGCGTTTTTGAAGAAATAAGAAGAGGAAAAGACACTAAAAAAAAGTCATAAGTCAAAAAGCAAGAGTCAAGTAATGATTACATTGGGACACGTGTCATCACAAGGGTAAAAGAAGGAAAGTAAGGGCAAAATAGTCAAATCCTTGCCCCTTAAGTCATTAATTTCGTCCACCCAGGAAAGAGAAGGAAAAGTCAAATTATTTTATTCATACTCAGACCCAAACACAAAATGCGGGTCCCACAAGTGATTAACCGGTAGAAAGGGGACCGATAGGGACCAGTTAGGGGCTTCTTTTGGACTGAATGAGATAAATGTAGGGCCACTTTGGGAAATCATGGAGGCACCACCTAGCCCCCGTAATTATTGAAAAATTTACTTGGAGGAAAGAAAAGCAAAATCAGTCCAAAAGTCAAGATGTGGTCCCACTTTTTGGATAAGAAGGGAATAAATTAGATAAATTGGGAAAAATAAAACAAAAATCATGAGATTTGATTTGTGGGCCCAAAATGATGCCACATGGCCCTAAGAAGTGTCTAGAAAACTTGGGGAAAAAGAAAAGAATAATAAAGAAGTTCCGGGCCAAAATTGGTAATTTTCATAAATTCCGGGCCAAAGTAGGTAATTTTCCCCAAATGAAAAGTAAAAATCTAGATATTTTCCATGGGGATGCGCCACCTGTGCAGGACCTAGAATCCTCTGGAAATTCTTGGGAAACAATTCAAAAGTCAGATCAAATTTAATAATTACTAGACAGAAATTTATTCTAGTTAATCCGAACTGCTCAGATTCCTTTTTACTATTATTAAAAGGACATAAGCTCTCTTTTTCCTAACCATGAGGCACGAAATTTTCATAGGAGAGAGAGGGTTCAGCTGAGTCTCCATAACCAAGAACAAGAGCTAAAGCACCCAAGCCACCAAGCCGAATCTTCGATTCAGATAAAACACCGAAAACTCAACTCTTTAACGTTTAAAGTTGAGATTTCATCCATGTTGTTGGGGCTGGGTGTTGTGGGTTGATTTTGGTGCTTTTTAGGGTTCCAATTAGTCTAGAACATGATGTTGTATGGGTTTAAGTTATGGTTTAAGTTTCCGAACTCGAAAACACCGAAAAACCTTAAGAACAAGCTTGTTGCCAAATCTGGGTTTTCTGGGCAGTGAACGTTTAACTGGGTATTAAAAATAGTAAATGAACTTGGATTAATCTGAAATTTTACAGGTAGCAATTAAACTTCTTGAGATTCACTGTAATGTATCATTTGGTATTATTTGGATTTTTCTACTAAGAGATAAAAATTGGTAAAGTTGGACTAGAAAGCATCAGGATAATTCTGACCAGGGTGATGATAATGGGCTACACGCCAAAATATATGTACTTTTGGTCTCTGGAATTATTTTTCCTGACAAATAGACACATGAATGGTTCAGATGGCGCTGGTTTCATGTAAATATGATTTGTTTGGAATTTATTAAAAATCATGGAAGTTGGGTCAGACGCATTGGATTTTCTGGAAAATTAAAGGGGCTCGGTTTTAACTATAAATGTAAGGGTATTTTTGAAAAATGCTAAAATAAGGTCTTTTGGTGTTATTTAGGGTTAACCATACATTGGAGAGATAAAGGGCCATTAAAAATGATAAGACGGTACAAACCCCACTAGGTAGTAACCACTTTACTCAGACACTTTTATGTTTTTTGTTGTATGTGTTGCTTGCCATATGTATTTTTGTATGTGTTTTGCCAAATATGCATATAGAGCATGTTTGTGATTGTGTTCCTAGTGCTGAGGATGCTTGTCAAGGTCTGCCTATGTGGCGGCTCAACAAGGTCGGGCTTGTGATTTCGGTAATTTCAGGGCCTGTCTTAGTAAGACGGCCCAATGGTTCGAAGAAGTACTCTTGTATATGTTTCTGTTTGCATATGCGGTATATTTGGCATTTTATCTGTGTTACATACATGTCATGGTTGCATGCATACACCTTACACATTTAGTGTATGAGTATTGATGGTTACTCTGGGGGCCACTGTTGGACTCCAGAAGCTTTTGGTGACACAAGGGGACGTGCCTGATGTGAAGAACCTTTTTGGAAAGGTAGGGCTTATCGGTGCAGCGAAGAATAGGGAATGTCCTATTGTATGTTGTACTTATATTTTTGGTATTTATTTTAGATGACTGTATCCTTAACCCTTCGGGGACTTTTACTCTTTGGTTATTTACACTTTTACCAGTACAATAAGTAGTCCAAACCGATTAAAGCTCTGTTGTGCTCACTCTGATATAGGTTAAATGGACTTATTTTTAAAAGGAAAAGTAAATAATACAAGAAATCCCTCTAACCTGCCACCCGAAAAGGCAAGGCTGGTAGGGGTGTTAGACATCCCCCTCCAAGTACTCAGATTTTATCTTTTCATATGGGTAAAATTACCTATTTTGGCCTAAAACACCTTTTTGTTCAACAAGTGGGGCTCTCATCTTGACTTTTAGACTAATTTTGCTTTTCTTTTTCTCCAAGTAAATTTTTAATAATAAAGGGGGCTAGGTGGTGCCATTTGGGCCCCACCAAATCTGCCCTCATGCTTTTCCTCTGTCTTTTCTACTTTATCTAGTCTAATCTCCTTCCACATGTCTCTGCTGGGCCCCGTTAGTTAAAAGGGTGTTTCCTTTTGTACTTTTTTTTTTCAACTTTTCAAATATTTTCCCCTGATTAGGCATACATATGTGGCGCCATCTTGCCTTCCTATGTGGCCTCACATTTGTTTCATTTAATCCAAAGTTAAGGCCCTAACTGGTCCCTATTAGTCCCCTTTCTACCGGTTAATCACCTGTGGGACCCGCACTTAGTGTTTGGGCTTGAATATGGATAAAATCATCTGACTTTTCCTTCTCTCTCCTGGGTGGATGAAATTTATGACTTAAGGGGCAATGATTTGACTATTTTGCCCTTACTTTTCCTCTTTCACCCCTGTAGTGACACATGTCTCAATGTAATCATTACACTGACTTTTGTTTTTGGTATATGACTTTTTCAGTGTCTCTTTCTCTTCCCTAAATATGGCGTATGGACATTGACCAGGGACAAGAGTCTATGTTTTGATTTTGTTCCTGGGCCCCATTTCATTGCACCGGTTTGTGCTACACCGGTGTTTTGCCCTGGGCCCGCTCTTTCTCAAATCTAGGCACCGTCATTATCTTCTTTTTCTTGTCTGCTCTAGGCGACATTTTGGGCCTTTTAGAGTCCATTCTCCTATCTCCTAACATTTTGACAGTCTCTTTATAATTATTATAAAATATTATAGAAAAATTAACAAAATTAACAGTCAAAACTTCGTAATATTCAACAATGCTTACTAATGCATTATTTACAAAAGTAGGGGTGTTACATCACTTATATTTTATCATATCACACATATTCAAGTTTAGAAATACAGTGCAAATCAGTCATAACATAGTAGAAATTCATAGCAGTAATATGACTTATCAAACTTGCTTACATTTAGCTTATTGCACTCCTGGGAAAAAGCAAGTGATAAATAGATTTAGCATAATCAATCATATAACATTGCTTATAGTCTCAGGGACTCGTGTGTAACATCCCAAATTTTAAGGATTTGAAATTGGAATATTATGTGGGAACTTGAATTGTGAAATTGCCCTAAAATGAAATTAATTATTGGAATTTAAGGCATATTTTCCTCATAAATTAAGGATAAATAATTAGAAAATAATTTTTGGCATAAATATTTTAGAGATAATATTTTAAGGCCAAAAGAAATTAATTGATAAAGAAAAATCCTTATATTAAATTAAGGATTTATTTTCCATAATTATCCAATATTGCAATTAAATGAACAAAAGGACTTAATTGCAATAAGAGACTCATAGGGAATCAAGTGGGATAATTGTTTGTTTCACAACATATAAAAGCCTATTAATTCCCTCAGTTATTTAATTACTTCAGGTATTATAAGGAAATGTAGCATCCCATGTGAAATTTAATTATAAGATGTAACTCCTTCAGCATATATATACCTACGTGATCATAAATCAGCCCATTACTATTAATCTAACGCCCAACCCACTACCCTTTTGACTATTCAGATTACTCCTCCAACACGCAAAACCGCCATATCCATTTAACAATTGCCTTTATCAGTTTATTTCTTTCACTCCCATCCCTGCAACACGCAAAAACCGCTGATGACACAATCAGCAAATCAAGTTTCCATAACTCCCTCGATTTGCTTATCTTATTCGGCTATAACACCAAATCACGTAACACAGAGGCAGCAGATCAGCAACTCGCTTCTTACGTCATAGCAGCTCAACTCCATGCTCCTCGAGCCCATCGCAGACCAGACCTGTCGGTCCTTCTCTTCCTCTGCCAGCTCATTCCCTTCTCAGACCGTTGGTGTTTCTTCTCGACTGGACCATTATATATTATATAAACAATGATCTTGGCTTTCATTTATTCACTGCCTCAACCAAAACCAAGACGCAGCCGTGAGAAAGTAATAGAGAGGGAGAGGGTTTACTGCAATTTCTTTTTCTTCTTCCTCTGCTTAACGTTGCCGCATCAGGGGTGGTGGTTTCAGCTGGACCTCCATCATAAAACCCAGTAATTGGAGGTAATCACTGAGCCTAGCTTTTCTCTTAGTTTTCTACGCGTTTCCAACATAAGCCTTCGATCTTCTCTTCTCCTAGTTCTGGGAGTTTCCCTACGTAATATTTGACTATGAAGCTGTTGGGAATGTAGCCATAATTCCGCATGGAAACTCTGCTAAATAAATACTAAAACGGAGGAGTTTGTTGGGCATGTGTCTCACGATGCAAAGTTTCAAACAGCCACACAAACCTAAAAAAAATAATAGGGTACTTGGGTAGCATATATATACATATATTGCAAAGTAATAACATTGGTTCAATTCTTTCATTTGTTGATTAATTGGACTGAAATGCATCAACGTTCATTTTTTTTAGTTAGCTTGTAATGAAATTCTAACATGGTTTGGGAGTTAACGTCAAAGTCAAACCCTTATGAGTCCTTGTATTTTATCTGCCATATTTATAGGTTAGAGTCGGCTTTCATGAATAAGTCAAATTTAAGTTCTTGAAAAGCTGGTGCTGTACTGTGTGATATTTAAATTTTAGATGATGAATCTGGAGGGAAAAATTAAGCTAATAATGGTAAATTCCACTTGCTGAAAGTCTGAAATTAGGGGAAAACCATGCAAACACCTACAAGTATTATTATAGTGAATATATGCATGGGTTACTATGGGTGATTTATTTAAAGTTTTAATGGAACCATAGGACCACTTGTAGATTATTCAAAAGTTGCTGCATCTCTGTGCAATGCTTATAAATCAAAGCACGTCTTCTATTTCTAGAACATTCATGGTTGTGAATTAGTTATAAATCAAATCACTATGGGCATCTTCTGTTTCCTTTGATTAATTATAGACACTGATATGTATATGTCATCATATGTGAGTATTGAAAAGTGTAAGTAAATCTTTGAAATAAGTATACAAGTGATAATGATCAGGATTCATTTCTCCTTAATAGGATACGAATTTCGAAATGATCAATAATAGAAAGAAAATCTTAAAAATTTTAAGGAGTTCTAAACCAATTGTAGAAGAATAGTAATAATAATAAATAATAAAATAAATAAATAAATAAATTATTATTATTATTATTATTAAAAAGAAAAATAATAATAATTAATTAGTAAAATGATAATAACAATAATAATAAGATAATATAATAGTAAATTATCATAAATTGGGCCTAAGAGGAAAAATGAAAATAAGGCCTAAAATATTTATTCTGGTCCTCAAAAATTAAAATGGACATTTGAGAGTTAATATAGGTCCAATAGCCTTACATTAAGTTTAGTCCCATGACATTGGAGAGTATGAAGAGTTGGAACAAACAATAACCCGTGTCTGTAAATGTATATGTATAGGACGCAATAGTTGCCGAGACAATTAAACGGACGTGAAACCAGTTGAAGATTTTGGAAGCAGTCAGGTAGTAACCTTAATCCTCATATACTCTGTGTGACTTGTGTATGTATGTATTACTTTGAAATTGCATACATTTGGTTATCATTTATTTCCAAGCGCTATGGAATCGGAACATGCTGTGTGGGCTTTGCTGTGTGCTGTGCCCAGTGGTCTGTGCTGTGTGCTATTAGGACCACTGCAATCTATGTTGTGTGCTATTAGGGCTGCTAGTTCCGGATTTGGCTTTGTGCCTTGATACTGAATGTTATTTGGTATTTGTTTATTTATGGTTTTTCTTGTTGGAAATTAAGCCCTAGTGGCAAGTCATCTCCATTTAGTTATCATTTAATTTCCATGTTTATAGTGATAACTGTATCCCTGGATATATCTTATAGATTATCCTAAATGTCCCCGGTCGGTCATCTACATGGGAGCGAAGATGAAATAAGACAAGTATGACTTTGATGAGGTATGGAGATACGAATCAAAGTCATGAGCACTTGTAAGAGTACAAGGTCTTTGGACCGACCCACTATAAGAAATTTGTATGGATTAAGTCATAAGCTTTTCTCATGTATAACCGCGTCACAACGCCCTTTGACTGAGATCATCATGGATTCCTACATGATGAGTTCTTTGACCAAGTCAAAAGTCTCCTTTTGATTAGGGTGATGATAAAGGCTAGGATCGGGATCAGTAAGAGGATGGAATTTGTCCTCACATTTGTAGAGAGATAATATTGGGCTGTAATGTTGGGATGGCTAAATAGTATGGATTATATTGAATCTTAGATATGTCTTAGATTTAATGAATAAAACATTTAATCTAGGAGATATATATATATATATATAATTAAATTCAAAATTAAATGTAATAATATTATTTAATAGAGATTATAATATTATTATATAATATTTGTTTTGTATTTAATTTATTTGATAAATTAAATATCTAAAACAAATAGAGATATTGTATCTCAGATTTAATTAAATATGAGATACTATATCTCATATTTAATTAAATAAAAAGATATCATATCTCATATTTAATTTATAAAGATAAAATAAATATGTAGGCTTATAATTCGGATTAAATAAATATATTAGATTAGATCTATTTGATAAATTTAATTAATATATTATTTTAATTGAAATTCGAATTTCAAAATTGATTGGATTAATTTTGAATATTTTAATATGTCTTATTAGGGTTTTAGAAACCCTATAAATAGATATTGATCTAGTCATATTAAGAAGACAAATGAATTAGAAAAAGCCGCGAGAAACCCTAGAGAGAAAAAGAAGAGACGCGAGAAATCTTGAAGGCGCTAGCACGCCGGCATCCGTGTTCAAGGCTATTCGGTGTGGATACCGGTAGAGGGAGTGGATTCACCGAGTCGGCTCTGGTGATTGAGAAAATGAGCCTATGCTGAAATAGTTCTAGAATTTTAAGTGTCAACTTTCGAAGGCTATATCTCCTTGGTCTGAACTCCGTTTTGGTTCCTTCAAAGCTTGATGGAACAAATTTTGAGTCTAGTTTCAAATGGCACTAGTTTCAGCGCAATTGGATGTGTAGATTGGGAGATACACCCAAAATGGCTTGGTCTTTAAGTGGCGTGAATTTCACTTTGTCAACTTCCACAATTCATAGCGCCTTAATCGAACTCTTTTGGGCTTGAATTCTATATGAAAATGACGCTTTGGGAGTCTAGTTTTATACAAAATTGGTTTCACCTCAATCCGATTTCTGGTTTGATGCTTGATGAATTCCTCTAACTCTTGCGTTTGGTGTTTAGAAAATTCTAGTTTGCGACCGAATTGGAGACCGGTGGATTTCCTAAACTCAAACACTAGGTAGCGTGTTCTAGAGATACCAACACAAAAGTGATATTCCACTCTATCATGGTAAGAGCGAACTTGTCATATTCATATGGAGTCAACATAAAAGTTGTGTCATCATTAGTTATCATCACCTAGTTTACTAAAGAACTTTATCGGTGCTTGCTTGGGATTCTACTTGGGTTTTACTTAGGATTGAGACATGCATATTGAGGCCCGCCAAATGATACTAGGTCAAAGTGTGTGTGTGGGCCCCCATATTGTGCCACATACTGGTGTTTGTTTTCCAAAAATACATCGTATACATGTTTGTACTGGAAATGCCATATGCACACCTATACCGGCGCAGTTTGCTCGACCAGCCATCCCATACCTTATGACATAGTTGGGTGGCACTTTTCTACCAACCCATTGACACTGTATATGTGTCTTGTGCCCTTTTACATCGACAATTTAATCCTACTACCTACTTATATTTGGCCCTCTGCTCGATAAGGCAAAATCACCTAGTCCCCAAGACTCTTTCTATCTCTTGACTTTCTTTGAACTCTTCCTAAAGTGGCTTAACCGTCTGCCGATATAGGCTTATCCTTACATCTCCAAGCTCAAAGAAATTCAGGATATTACAATTCTTCCCCCATTCAAGAAGATTTCACCCTCAAAATTTGCTAGGTCTAATTCTTAATAATACTTCATAAGGACCACTGTAGTGAGGGTTTCATTTCTTTATTTGTACATCCTATCAACACCTCAAATTCTGAAGATTTTCTCGTTCAATTATATTCTCATAGACCTAACTCGTCTATCATGTATCTAAGCTTCTTTAATCTAAGCTCTTAGATTTCTTCCCTCTTGACTAGCACTGTAGCTATAAGTACTATTTGACTTAATCAGTTAGTTTTTTTTTTTCATGAATCATCATGACCAACAACTGCACCACTTTTCAATTCAACGTATCAATGACAATAATCACATTACTTATTTTCCATTATTCTATGTTTCTCATATTAAACTTTTCTGATTTTTAAAATATTCAAAATTCTGTGGTTATAGTACATTTTCATAATCACACTATACGATAATAGTGCTTTCAAATTTTCAAAGAAAACATAATTGCTGCAAGCTCAAATCATGAGTGGGGTAATTCATCTAGCGAGGTTTCAACTGTTGAGAGGCATTCGCCACTATGTTGTCTTGCTTCAAAATGACATATCCTAATCCTTTCTTTCTTTCTCATTCTATTGCAGACCATACTGGTTACTTCACTACAAACCAAATGGGTCGTATTTTATACCGACAACAGGGGTTGCTTCCATTGTAGACCACACATGAGTTGTATTCTTGAATCATGAATATTCAATACCGGTGCGATTTTTAACCACTTCTTCAATCCTTTGAAATCCTCTCATAAACATATCCCACTTAAGCAAGCCTATCTTTCAAATGAGCTTTTTATCAATGGCAAAGTAATTCAAGAAAAATTATGAATACATTTGGCAAGGCCCAACAAACTAAGTATTTCTTCAATAGTTTTTGGCTTCTTCTAGTTCTATATTGTGTCCACTACTCTAGGTTCCACGAGAACCCCTTCTATGAGCCAACATAGTTCAAAGTGACCACTATAAAATGGTCTTAAATTCTATTGAAAAAGTTATATTTAAAAATTCAATTAATAAAATTCACAAATACCGCAGGTGGTTGAAATTTCAATTTTCGAATATACCTAGGAACTAGACAATTGTTCTAGAAGGTTATCAATTCTAAATACATTCCAGGCTCCAACCCTTGCTACTTAAACCATTCATACACATACGTAATGTTCATGATGCATGAAAACCAAACCATCCATTCTCAAACATCCATATTGATTCACAAGACCTACCCGGTTAAGTTTAACATTCATCAGACACAAAGTCCATTCTATTCCAGCCTTTTGGCCGTTCCAGGACATTGCCCATAATTCTTAGGCTTTGCAACCTCTTTGGGACACTACCCGATATTCTTGGTCTCATGACCGTGGGCTTCTACCAACCTATAGTCATACTAGTCCCACATGACTTAGGGATTCTCATTGAATGCATATAAGGTTTGATGGCCTAAGGACGTACTAGCCTAATAGGTCTTACTGACTATTGGATATTCATAACACGAATATGCTTGATGGTAAAAACATACGTGCAGAACCTTTAAATAAGATATGAGACCAAGAGTTGCTTTACCTTATATCGTTGAGCCCGTTCTTCCTTAATTCCCTTCTTTTGTCTTTCCTTCAATACCTAGCACTGGAGTAGCCTCTGGTGATACATTGGGTCATATAATTTTTTTTCTAGGAAGCTCATCCGATGTAGGACTCATTATAATGCACCAACCTTGAGAGATGACACATCGATAGCTCTACTTTATGGTTCGATGTCATGGTGGCTTAACTCAACAAGTTTGACATTATGATGGCTCCATTCTACGATACTTCACTTGGCGCTTTACTTAGTCCACTCCAACTGGTTAGCCCCTCCATTCATAACCCTTAGTAGGTAGCCTTTCAATAAAAACCCTTCATAGGTAGCCCTCTTTGATCATAACTCCATGTAAGTAGCTCTCTTCAGTTGACCGTCTCGATTAGAAGTAAAATTGTAAGGCAAATTCAGATCTTATAAGGTCCTTGTTGTTTAGCAGTTCTGTAATTTGGTTTCTTTAATTTTGCCATCTCTTATGTTGTCATTCTGTATGGACTTTTGATAAATGCTATTTATTCAATGTTTGGCTATATATAGTTTAACGTCATTATTGACCATTGTGAGCATTCAAACTTTCCGTTAGAGACAAATTGGATTCGTTGGAAGAATTCAAGGTTCAATTGCTTTCATCTTCACTACAATAAAAGCTTCAAACAAAATCCCTTTGGTCTTCTCTATGATTGCTTTTGTGTGCTCCATTTTCTGCTATGCATTTAATGTTTTGATACAAGAAATTGCTTTTTTTTTTTTGGGAGTTAATTTATGGTTTTGAACAGTTGAAACTTATACATAAATAAGACTAGTAGCATTGAAAAGTAATATAAGTAATAATCAAGTATAAACAAGTGTGAAACACAAATTTTAATTCTTAAAGATGTTGTGATTTGAAACAAGAACTCGCACTTAAGTGTGATTCCAGAATTGCTCAAGTGAGTACTCATCACTCAAGTGTCTGATGAACTTTGAGTTTTGGTAATGAAGTGTTAATGGATTTTGTCACTCGAGTACTTAAAACTTTACTTGAGTGATCTTATATTTTTTTGAAAATAGTTTCATCACTACCAGTGACTCAAGTGCATATTTGGATCACTTGTACTTGATTGCAAGTGCCATAGATCACTCAAGTAACTCTTAGGTCCATTCGAGTAATCATCAAATGAGAAGCATTGCTCTTTTGGTCTATCAAAGAATGACTCGTTGAAACCTCGTGAGTTGCTCTCCATCACTCAAATGACAACTTCCTCACTGGAGTGAGAATGTTTAAAAACTTACAAAACCATCATGAATGACTTGTTGAAGTCTCACAAGTTGCTCATGATCACTTAAGTGGAAGCTTATGTCAAACCTCTTAATATTTCGACAATAATCAAAGTAATGACGCATAGCTCAGTAGGTGAATAGATAAATTATAAACATACTGATATAAAGTACTTGATTACATCCGATAGGGTTTGTACATAATATTTACAAATCCAAAAGCAACTACGTAGACAAGCAACATCAATACTTGATTACATTCCATTTCGTTTGTACATAATATTTACAATTGCCAATATCTACGACCTTCCCTTGTGAGCCGTATCTGCTGTGTTGACCATATCATAAATTTGTGGAAAGGGTTGAGATTCAAATGAATCTCAATAGTAATAGTTAATTACTCACATAGAATGCATATACTGAATATGGTAGCCAACCATCAAACATATATACAACACATTCAACATTCATAGATAAACACAACGTGCAACATCAACTACAATCATAGGACCCAATAGCCTATTCCCACATGACTGGGTATTTCATTGGACCTCTACCTTTCTCAATTGAATGGTTAATAGGGTTCATGACCCAAGGAACTACTGGACCACTAGGCCCTACTGATTATCTCGTGTTCACAACATAGATAAAACAGCAATTCACACTTGCGTAGAAAGGCATATATAGTATGTGAGAGAAAAGTTACTACCTAGTGGTCTTCACAATTCTTGAACTGGTTCCCATTCCTTTGGTTACTCCGGGCAGATTTTGAATCCTATAATTGTTTTTAGGGAAAATGATAGTCAGGTCCCAAGGACCATAAAAAATTACAAAAAAATCCCAATAGAAATTCACATATCAAAAAAGTCTTTAGGGATTTTTTAGATATTATTTATATTGACAACATGAAGTGCTATATTTATAACAAAAAGTGCTATATTTACAACAAAATTTAAAAACTTGGCCATTTACAACAGAAAAAACTATATTCACAATAGGAAGTGTCATATTCACAACAAAATTTAAACACCTGGATTTAATTTCAAACTCAAGTCCGAAAGCATATAGAGGTCATTTACAACAACAACAAAAAGGCTAGATTCACAATAGGAAGTGCTATATTCACAACAAAATTTTAAACTTGGCCATTCACAACAGAAAAAGCCATATTCACAATAGGAAGTGCTATATTTACAACAAAATTTAAAAACCTGGATTTTATTTCAATACAAATAATATCAATATGTGAATTTCTGTTGGGACTTTTTTTGTAATTTTTTATGGTCCTTGGGACTTGGCTGTAATTTTCCTCTTTTTTTGGCTAAAAAATCCTAATTACATATTCATAGACGGCAAGTTATTACCTATCCAAATTATTCTTTATCTTAAGATACTTAAGTTTGTTATCTTTACCCTTGGTCATCCATCTTATTACAATTTGCCCAAGTGTTTGACCATATCTCTACCCTTGGATTTCACTCTTATTACCATTCAACCCAAAAGATAACACTTATGTCTACCCTTTCCAACCACACCTATTTGCCATTCAAGCCATTATCACATTTTCACATAACAACCTACATGCTAGATTTTTTACTTTAATTTGAAAAATCATTACTTAATCTAAAAAAGTCCAATTGAGGTTGTTCCAAAGGCTATATGACCGTTATTTAGTGTCCGTTTAGGGAAAAATATTTTCCTTAGCCAATTGGAAGCATAATATTCCAAAATTACAATTCATTGGACATTACCCCATAAACATGCCGGTTTTTCTTGACCAAGTTAAAAAATGCACAACTCATAGTACATAGATCCACTTGACCTATATGACCTATCAAATTAATTCTTGACAAGTATACTTTTAGTCTGGAAAATGTCATGGCTGTTAGACAACACAATATTATCCAAAAAAACAACACCTTTAGATTGTCAAGCAGGAAGCACTAATTGGCAGCAAATTCCAATATTTGGATTTCAAAACCATTCTTTCTAAAATCCTACCAACAACCTCTTCCTATAGAATTTCACCCAAGGAAGCTATTGGAGACCTCAAAAACAGAAAAATCATACTCCTTCCTCAAGCTCTGTTATGATTGGAAATTCACTTCCTAAGCAATAATCATTAAGTTTACAATTTTTCCACCTCAACAACCTAGAATAATCATTATACTCCAAAATTTACCATTTAGATCATGATATGGGGTTCAAATTAGGACAAAACACAAAATCCACAATACTTAACAAAATCACACGATATAGGGTTCAAATTGAAACTCATCCTCACCTCTTACACTTGTTAGTGCTTGTTTCTTGTTTCTCCAACTTTGGCACTTTGTAGAACACACAAAACAACTGTTCTCAAGAAGGTAAAACCATATAAATGAAGCTCTTAGTGAATGGAAAAATTTTTATGAAGGGCTCAAGAGCTAGAAAGGTGATTTAGAAGGTGAAAACTGAGCAATAGAACTTACCTTGCTTCTTTGCTTTTCCTTGTGCTCCTTTCTCTTTCCATTTTCCTTTTCCAACTCTTTTCTCTATTTTTATGAGTCTTGGCTGAATTAAGGGTCTTGGGAGGATTAAATAAGCTCTAATCTCACATAATTTGATCTTGTGTTGACATGTGACTAAGTGATCAAATCTCAAGATGCCAAGTGTCCTTGAAGCATCTTCTATCCCTTTTCTCTCTCTTATTAGGCACCACTTTATGTCAGGGAAAGGGAGGCTTGATGAATTCCCCTTACTCTTAGTTTGGTGCTCAAAAAATTTAAGTACTTGACTGAACCAAAGACTGGTGGATTCCTCGGACTCAAACACTAGTTGGCATGTTCTAGAGATGCCAACACAAACGTGATCTTATACTTTGTCATGATATGAGGACACTTGTCACATCCCTATGGAGCCAACACAAAAGTTGTGTCCTCCTTAGCTATCATGATCCATTTTATTAAAGGTACTTTATCGGTACTTACTTTGGATTCTACTTTGGTTTTACTTAGGACTTCATCACACATAACGAGGCCTAACAAATGAGACCAGGTTAGAGTAAGTGTGTGGGCTCCAACATAGCACTACATACCGATGTCTTTTCCGAAAATGTAGGGTACACATGTTATGCTTGCAAATGCTCTGTGCATACCTATAGCGGCATATTTTACTTAACCAATCTTTGGTTAATTATGGCTATTACACGACTTTCATGCAAAGTCTCATGCGGTTGAAAATAATTTTTTTTGCTAATCATTGTGGAAACCCATAACTCCTTATGGTTCTAATAAATTATTAACCTTAACTCCTTACTATAATTAGTTATTATTATATTCATTAATTCGTAGCTCTTTACGGTACTCATAAGAACTTGTTACACTTTATTATACTTATGAGTTTTAGGATTACTCGTTAAAACAACTATTGGAGATTAGGATTACCTTAAATTACTTAAAGACTTCAATGTCTTTGATGTCCTTTAACATTGATCAAGATGGCTATCCCTCAATCATAATGAGAACTCTTTTTCTTGATACCTCCTACTCCTTGGATGCTAGCTAAGGGATGACAAGGTTGAGGTTTCAATTTCTTGGGTTTTTTTTCTTTTCAAGAAGATGGTGGTTTCTTGAAGTTAGGTTGAAGATAGGATCACGGGTGGAAAAAAGGATTTTAAGACCGGACAAAAGAGGCCCTGTAAGACCGGACACGACACCGGTCTTGTTCCAGCCGGTATTAAAAGTCCATAACATTTAAGATGGGACTCGAACCGGTCTAAAAGAAGCTCTTTTAGATAGGACATTTTAAAAGTTAGGTCTTAAAAGTCGTACTATATAGACTGATATGTATTTTGTTCGGTCCTAAAAATCAACTTATAAGACCGGACGAAACCATAGACCGGTCCAAAAATATAGACATTTTTAAGACCGGATAAAGAAACTCCGGTCTAAAAAATACCGACTTCTAAGACCAGACGACTAACTAATCCAATTCTAAAATTAATTAAATTTAAGACCGGTCGTAATAAAGCCGGTCTTAAAAGTTGAACTTTTTAGACCGGTCTTAATAAACAGCGGTCTTAAAGGACCAATTTTTAAGACCGGACATATAAATTCATCTGGTCTTAAAATTTGAACTTTTAAGACCGGCGCAATTATTTCCCAGTCCAAATTTTCCAGAAAATTTCCCTGTTCTGTTCTTCCTGATCATATATATATATATATACACACACACACATCCACCACCCAATCCAGCACAAAAAAGTCGATACCTTAAGCTACAAGCTATGAACAAGCCATTATGAATAAATTGAATTGGGAAAAGAATACAAATATCACCATGAGTTATGTGGCCTCTTAATTTAGTACAACACCGTAATGAATATATACATGTAATAGATAACTTACAAATACAATGATGAGTTACAAATACCGCACCATGCCTTCATCTGATCCCACCCAACAATGTAACATGATATCCTCTTTATAACATATATATCGAATCCTGCCACAAAATAAAACAAGAACAAAAGCTTCAGAGTCAGTGACATACATTATTGTTTAAGAACATGAAAGGAATATAATATAGTTAACACCTTAAAGTTTTCAAAGAATTGTGCATATGAATATTACCATATGAATTGACTCTTTTATAAAGGGATATCCTCCCATATTCCTTCTTGATGATCATTTCTTATTCTGGGTTCATTATCCGCTTCATCTTCTTCGTTTATGTCCAGTAGACCCCTTGAAAAAGGAGTACTCTCAGGAAGACCATAATTTGAATGAATTTCATCATCAATATCAATGACCCTTTTTCCTTGGAGAGCTACATACCACATTTTATTTTCCTGATCGGTGATATAGAACACTTGTTTTGCCGGTGCCTCCGCCATAATAAAAGGTTCATCTCCAAAACTTCTACCAGTGATATCGACTAATGTAAGTCCTAGCCGATCGATCCAAACACCATTTTTGGCATTAACCCACTTGCATTTGAAAATGGGAAATCTAATTTTAACATAGTCCACCTCCCAAATCTCTTCAATAACCCCATAATAAGGCATGACTCGCCAATTTAGGCCTCTTGTCTTTGGAACTCGGAGAAGTGCATAGATTGACCTCTAACATAACACCACTGTTCTAGACGGTGCTCCTATCATCTAGAGACTTCGTGTAAAATGTATAACCATTGATCACATACGAATTCCAACTTATGACATCAACCTCCGGACCACGTGCTAACCATTTGATTGTATCAGAAACACATTCCTCTCCCTTGACCTTTTGTTTGAATCGTTTGCAAAAGTTCTCATTATGCTCCCTAATCAACATTTGTTAAGTCATTCTATGATTTTCTTTCCTTACTGACTTCTTTATGTGCTTCTATCTTTGTCTTGAACTTCCTCAACATTATTCAAGATGTATAAGTGGACTTGTGACAATTCATCGGGATCCACACTCTTTCTTGAAGCCCCTCGCCTACCCCTTCAACATCTTTGATGTTTAGGAAGGCCAATATGTCTTACTTTGGCCAAACAATTTTGACAAAATTACATGGCTTCTTCAGAAACATATTTCTGAACAATTGATGCTTATGAATGGTATGCGTTCTTCACGTACCCTTTTAGGAATTTCATAGATCTTTCAATTAGGTACATCCACCGTAAATGGATAGGGCCGCACAACTTTATCTCCCTCACTAGATGAACAATTAGATGAACCATGATGTCAAAAAATGTAGGAACAAAAAGCTTCTCAAGGTGCCACAAGATAAGATATCCTTCATTCTCCAACTTTTCAATCTCAAAAACTTTACTACAAACCGCATTGAAGAAGAAACAAAGTCTAGTCAACACGACCCGAAGATCATATTCGGTGATGCCTCGAATAGCTCGGGAGTTGTTGTTGCATCAAGACATGACAATCATGAGACTTTTGGCCTACTAATTTCAAGTCCTTCATCGATACAAGCCTCTTAAAATTTGAAGAATACCCCGAGGGAACTTTTATGCCATGTAAACACTCACAAAAACTTCGTTTCTCATCCTTAGACAAAATATGAGAAGCCGGGGGACAATAAGTTCTCCTTCGCGTATTCCCATTACTTGCAAATCCAATCTTGCCTTCACACCATCCTTGGAACTACCTTGTATGTTGAGAAGCATGCCAACAATACTATCACATACGTTTTTCTCCACGTGCATGACATCAATACAGTGTCTCACATCAAGATTGCGCCAATATGGAAGATCAAAGAATACAGATCTCTTTTTCCATATATTTGTTTCTTTTCTACTCTTTGCAGTCTTACCGAAGATGACACGATATTTTTCACCTTTTCATAAACTTGCTCCCCAATCAATGCCACGGAGCATCTTCATACTCCCGCCACCAAAAAGGCTTTCTTTAATCGACGATATGGGTGGCCCCGTCTAAGAAATATCCTATGTCCAAGATAAACCGTCTTTCTTCCATGTTGAAGTTGATGGTAGCGTGTGCCTTCTTCACAAATCGGACATGCTTTATGGCCTTTTACACTATACCCTGACAAGTTCCCATATCTTTGGGAAGTCGTTTATAGTACAAAATATCATGGCTCGCATTTTAAACACCTCCTTATTGAAAGAGTCAAAAACATCGACACTTTCTTCCCACAACTCCCTCAAGTCTTCGATCAAGGGTGAAGGTAAACATCAATGTCATTTCCAGTTGTTTTGGTCCCAAAATCACATACAGATGACATGATGTACTTTCGTTTCATGCATAAAATAGGAGATAAGTTGTAAATAATCAGGAGTACGGGCCATGAACTATGTATGCTGCTAAGGCTTCCATAGGGATTCATGCCATTTGTGCTAAGGGCAAGCCTAAAGTTCATAGGTTCTTCGCCGAAGCTCAGAAATAATTGATCGATTTTCTTCCATTGAGAAGAATTGGCCGGGTGTCGAAGCTTTCCATCGAAATCTCTCATCAAAGATGCCAACTCAAATTTTTTGCATCATTTTCATTAGCAAACAACCGCTTGAACCTTGGTATGATTGGAAGATACCACAACACTTTTGCAGGCCCCTTATTTGACTTGTACCTTGGGGTTTCACAGAGTAACCTAAAAACACTAGTTCGTCAGTTCGGTAGGTCTAAAGTGCAAATATAATCTTCAATATACAATATTCATTAACAACAAAGAAACCCACAATAACATTTCATCGATTTCGTTCAACCTATGAAAAACCCAGAACCATAACCAGGAAAATCATAAAGTTATATAACCGAAACACCTCGTACAGCTTGGTTTATAGACGTTTAGCTAACGAACGAAGAAAGTGATTGTCGAGAGAGCAACGCGAAGCAAAGCAACGACGCAACAAGCAAAAATGTGGAGACAGAACACGAGTAATCACTCTCGACGCGACAAGAAGTTTGCGAGGGAGATTTAATTTTCCCCGAAAGAGACATGTTTTAGTATTTTGGATTTTATTAAGACCGGTTAATTATAAAGTGTCCCGGTCCTAAATATATAATTTTATTATTAAGACCGGTTAGTTATAAAGTGTTCGATCCTAAATATATAATAATAATACATTTTTAAGACCGGAAATTAAGAATACTCTGGTCCTAATATTTACTATTGATTTAATTTTAAGACCGGTGTTTTATAAACATCCGACCCTAAAAGTCAAATACTTATAAAGTAAACCTCTTCGTTTATTAATGAATCAAACTAAAAAAAAATGAGGCGAGCGCAGCAGAACTGGATTAATAAAATAAATAAAGGAAAACTAGAGAATATGAATATAAAAAAGGCACAAGCTTAATTAGTTCTTACTGCTTCCATACATAACTGGAGAATATGCACGTACACAAGAAAAAAAAGAAAGAAAAACAATAATTGAACATTATCAACGACAAGAATCTAACAAAACATCCTAAAGCTTATTATCATCCAATGCCTTGGCGATATCGGCGTGAAAAGCATTAACTTCCCGGAGATCGGCAAGTTCTGTCTTATTCGCATCGCCGCAATGCATCATTAGAGGAAAGAGGAGAGGGTCAGCGGTAGGCATGATGGGGCCAACTGATTGGAGAGAGGGAGCAGGAACCTCTGCATGGTCTGAATGCTGGAGGGGGGGTGCGGCAACCTCTTCATCATCCGAAATAACAATGGGTCCAACGACCCGAGATTCTTCGGTCACAATAGAACGTACTCTCGTTGGAAGAGGCGCACCGTATAATGATCTAAGGATGGAAAGAGCTTCAGGTGTAAATCTAACCATGGTTTGAGGCTTTGAGCAGTTGGGGCAGAGAGCTCTGGTTGTGAGGAGTTAGGAACTGAGAGGTATAGTGAGGAGTTAATAAGGACAAGGAGGTAACTAGCCAGTGTGAGGAGTTAATGAGGACAAAGAGAGGGATACGCAATGAGGACAGAGAGATGGATACGCAATTGATACACTCTTTTTATTATATGTGTTAACCGAAAAGTATATTATTTATTTTTTTCAATTAAATTACTTTTAAGACCGTATTTTTAGAAAAATCCGGTCCTAAATGTCCACTATTTATTTTTCACACAATTCAATTACTTTTAATACCGACCATTTATCTTATATCCGGTCCTAAAAGTCAATTATTTTTTTATTGATTATTTATTTTTGTAAAGTAAGAATTTTTCCTTAAAAATATTACTTTTAAGAATGGATCTTTTATATAATCCAAGTATTAAATGTTCGATCACTTCAAAATTACTCAGATAGTAGAGTCGTATCCTTTCACTCCGTTCACATGATCCAGAGTCTCTTCGACTTCAAGGTAAACTGCCCAACTATGCGTCTCCTCGTATTCTGAGGAACTATGCATCTCCTCGTAAAAAGTTCCCAGCGTTTCATATTCTTTAGGATAGGTTCTCTATTTAAACCCGTTGTTACTTTAGTTTCTTCACATTCTTCTCCATCACTTCTACACGGCCTCCTCCACCGCCTAGCCTCCACTGTAATGGCTGCTCCACCAGGTCCTCCTTTTCCTCCTCCTCCTCTTCAACCTCAGCCCCCTCCGCCATTGCCTCCAAATCCGACTGTCAATCATTTGGTGCAAAACATTGAGGCCCGCGTTGATCATATCGACCGACGCTTGGGCAAATTGTTTCAGCTTGTTCATACCGTCAACCAGAAGCTGAAAATGGTACTCGACGCCAATGACGTCGAGTACGATCCTACCTCCTCCAACGCCTCCTACCTCTCCGACATCGGGGAGGATTAGGGACGCGGATTTCCTCGCATCCCTCGGAAACGGACCGAGCCATTGATCTCCCATCATCAAATCCCGACCGTCCATTTTAATACCTTAAAATAAGTTTAGAGCCCGAAAAATTATTTTAGGATCTTAAAAATATATCTGAAGCATATTTTTAGTACTGTCACAGTATCCTAAAATATTTTTTAAGAACCTAAAATATTTTTTCAATGATATTAAAATTATTTTAGGATTTTAAAAAAATATTTCTAGGTACTTGAATGATACTAAAAAAAATTATTTTAGGATCTTGAAAATATATTTTAGGGTACTAACGGGTACTAAAAATATGCTTCAGGATCTTTTTTTAAGATCATAAAATAATTTTTCAAGGTTCTAAACTTATTTTAAGGTATTAAAATGGACGATCAGGATTTGATTATGGGAGATCAATAGCTCAAATCTGGCCCGAGGGATATCGAGCCCCGGATTCTCGAGGCAATCCGGGTTCGAGGATTAGTTGTTTTATAGTTTTTTTTTTGCTTTTTTTTTTGTAGATGCATTATCTGAACCTGGAAAGCAATAAGAAAGTCAATTATGAAATATGAAAAATGGCATACTCAAAATACCAAAATAAAAAAAAGAACAAAAAAAGACAGAAAAGCAATTATGAAATATGGAGGTTGTAATATGTACAAATATTTAATTTAATGTTTTGATGCGATTAAAAATATATTAATAAATATATTTTCCGATGAAAGATTTTTAGGACCGGCTATTTTTTAAATCTACGGTCCTGAAAGAATGACATATTTTCCAATAATAAACGAAGACTTTTATGACTGGCTGTTTAGTAAAGATACGGTCCTAAAAGAATAGCATATTTTTCAATAATATGCCAGACTTTTAGGACCGGGTATTCAGTAAACCTACGGTCCTAAAACACTAACATATTTTTCGCAAAAATAAACGAAGACTTTTAGGACCGGCTATTTAGTAAACCTACGGTCCTAAAAGACTAGCATATTTTTCAATAATATGCCAGACTTTTAGGACCGGCTATTTATAAAACCTACGGTCCTAAAAAGACTGGCATATTTTCCAATAATAAACGAAGACTTTTAGGACCTATTATTTATAAAACCTACGGTCCTAAAAGACTGGCATATTTTTTGCCAATAATAAATGAAGTCTTTTAGGACTGGCTATTAAGTAAATCTACGGTCCTAAAAGACTAGCATATTTTTCAATAATATGCAAGACTTTTAGGACGTTATTTATAAAACCTACGGTCCTAAAAAGATCGGCATATTTTTCGCCAATAATAAACGAAGTCTTTTAGGACTCGCTATTAAGTAAATCTACGGTCCTAAAAGACTAGCATATTTTTCAATAATATGCAAGACTTTTAGGACCTGGCTATTTATAAAACCTACGGTCCTAAAAGACCGGCATATTGTCCAATAATAAACTAAGACTTTTAGACCGGCTATTTATAAAACCTACGGTCCTAAAAGACTGGCATATTTTTCCAATAATAAACGAAGTCTTTTAGGACCGGCTATTTAGTAAATCTACGGTCCTAAACTTCTCGCATTTGTAAATTAAGCAATAAAAAGTTTTATCCACCATCCAACAATACATTCAGCAACCACTAATGGACATAAGGAAATTGTTTGAAAAGAATTAAAAAATTATTATTGTATACTATCACAAATTGGACAATTGTTCATTATACGAACCAAGATGTTTACAATGAATTCACAAATCAACTATTTTTTCGATTTTCTGAGATCAGCAGATCATACAGATATTCACATAAGACATTGCGTGTGCGCTCAATATCACCATCAGGAAAGGGGTCAGCACAGTTAAACGTTTGTAGCATCAAAGACATAAATATATTAGTGGTCCTTCCTTGCATATCAAAGGGGTCAGCGCACAGGCAAAGTTATGTAATACATTTACCTTTGCTTGGATGTTAGTCACTCGTTGCATGACAATATTATACATGTGTGTCAAGACATAATGTCAACATAAGTTGGACTCCTTCGGTTCACGACGTGGTCTAAAAACAAACAAGAAATATATATAAGAGCATATATTGCTACTCGACCAAGTTCACAAGCCAGTGTTTCGTGTCCAAATATGTACTAACCTTTGGTTTTGCTCCATGTAGGCTCTTTGACTTCAGCCCCAAACCTGTTCTTGACCTTTTCTTGGAATGATTTTAAGGGCCTATTGTCAAAATCACGAATTTACTCAATAGTGGTGTCAAAATATTTACGAGAGATTTCGGACTAGACAATCAAAATGACATATGCTTACTTGTTCACCATCTCGCTGCAATGTAGGCGGTGGATCGTAGTGAAAGGAGCATAAAAAGACCACTTTATTCTCATTCGGGCAAATCGGGACCAATCGCCAATGGCGGCGAAAATTCACAAATGACAAGTACTTAGTAATATGTAGCGAGAATTAAGGGAATTGCGTAAAAGAATTATGATATGTACCTATTGTAGTATGGTGCCAAGTACCACTTTTTCCTATTGTTGGACAACCTTGATGTTATGTATGATTGTCTCTCCGCTAAGGGTGGTTGACTTATGTCTTGTGGGCACAAGAATCCAATATCTTGGCTTCGCCCCTTTGTTCCAATTCACGATGCATCAACCTACAATAATGACGTCTGGAATTAGTATATACGTATGTGAGTGTCTCACATTTATGTTATGTACTCATAGAAGAAGATACTTACTTTATAAACATGAGAATCATTGAATCGTAAGCTCCTGTTTTTCAAACGGCGGGAAATTATATCATCTTGGTCAACCAAAACCGGGTGCTTGTTTTTAAGACCTACTTCTGTATTGACAGGCCACAGATTAAGTGCAACTTGTTTATTGGATACCATAAGGACAAGCTTGTCCTTGGCACTCAACTTAGCCGTGCCAACCAATTCGAGGGGCCGGAGCATCAGGAGGAGTAGAAACATGCACAAGCTTCACTGGCCACGAGATCAAGGTTCCAATGACATCACTCACAAGCTCCAGCTCATCAGTTGGGAGAGGGAGAGGTGCATCAACTATCACCTCTTCAACTGACACTCTGACTTCATCATAAGCCATTTGTTGGTGGTGTACAGTTGATCCCAAGTTGTGGGCAGTCCCTTTTGCAACCAATCGTCTATCGTGATGTTCAGGATCCTCCACATAAAGGTCACAAGGTTGCTCTGACTGTCCAACAATGCAGCTCCCTCTAGTGCTCTGCTGCATAGCTGTAGGTGAAAGTGGCAAGGGAACACTAGTCTCTGCACGAAAGCTCACAAGCACCTTCATGTGATTCATTTCCTCCTTCATCTACCATGGCGTGCAGGGCGGTTACGAGGCTCATTGTGAGATGAAGAGGGTTCGTTCTGACTCATACCAGTTGCACCCGATCGGCGTTGAAGGAATAGCGGAAGAACCGTTTTCTCCGTTCATTTTCGAGAAAGGAAGAGAGGTGAGAGTGGTGGTGCGAAAAAGAGGAAAGCCCGAGAAAGTGAGAGAGTAACGAGAGGATGGTAGTGGTGGGCGAGGAAGAGAAGTAATGCAACGGGGAAGAGGGTTTCACAACAAGAACAGGGGTTTCGAGTTCGGAGAGCAACGTTTAGTCCTAACTCTTAAGGCAACGTTTGCGCGAATATTTGGCGCTTTAATTTCCATACCGACGACCTAAAAGGCTGGTCTTAAAGGTTAAACTTTAAGTCCGTCCATAATAAAAAGCCGGTCTTAAAGGTAATAAAATTTTCAAATAATTTTTTTCAATATTTTGTACCGGTCATACTTTAAGTCCGGTCTTAAAAGTATAACCTTTAAGACCGTTTTTATATATGTCGGTCTTAAAAGTTTTAGACTTTATATTTAAATTTTTCCGATTATTTTGGTCCGTAAAATATAAGTTTGGCCGTACGAGATTTCTCTATAAAATAATTGAAATTTTAATTACATTTTTAAGATCGGTTTGGTTTTTTTTAAGGGGTCTGAATAATATATTTAAGACCCTTTAATAAAGGATCCGGTCCAAGAAGTTCTTCATATTTACAAAACTGACACTGGTCATACCTTTAAGACCGGTGCGTCAGTACTCCGCTCTAAACAAGGCGGTCTTAAAGCCCTTTTTTGCACTAGTGGATGAACAATATTGGATCTTAACCTTTCTTGGATGGTGCATCTTTCTCTACCTCTTAGTAGTTGGCCGAAATTCTCAAAAGCATGGGTTCCATGAATTTTGGCCAATTCCCCTTTAAATAGCCTTGGTAGGCCAAAAATTCCAAGACCTAATTGTCTTGTGTATTTTCAGCCACCAAACTAAAAATAGGGTTTTAGATGATAGGTGCATTACTAGGTGTTATCCAAATCGTTAGGATAATGAACTAAATCCATATGTTGATTATTAGATTGAATCAAAATTTAAGATGATGGATCACATCCATATCTTTATTGAATTTAAGATGATGGATCACATCCATATCTTGATTGATTGATTGATTGAATAAAAAATTTAAGAAGGTGGATCACATCCATATCTTAATCGATTGATTGAAAAAAAAATTAAGATGATGGATCCATATCTTGATTGATTGAATAAAAATTTAAGATGATGGATCACATCCATATCTTTAATTAAAATTCATGATCATTTTTAATTCAATCTTTATTTATTATTTCTCCTATCTTTATTGGATATATATATATATGATAATTTAGAATTATGATTTATAACCTAACCTCTTGAATTTAAAATTTAAATTTAAATTCCAAACTTAAATTGAAAATTTGAATTCCAAATTCAACTTGGCCTGAGACCCCGTTTGGCCTTCTAACACATTTGGGCCTTTTTGTGGAGAAACTAATTTCCCACTAGGGCTTCAAATGTGGCGCCATTTTTACTATTGGGCTTGGAGTCCCACTCGAACCCAATTACGCATTTACTCTTAATAAAGCCCAATAAAAATTATTGGCCTAAGCTTGCTAATTTTGAGCAATCAAGAATAACCTTTGTATGTCACCCATTAAGTGTAATTAGTCACTAACATAAATAAACATGAATCAATTAAAACTCCTTTAATGGGCCCTATTAGTTCTCTATGTGTTTTGATGATGTCTAAACAATTGTAATAATATTTGGTTTAAGTTACAAAACTTGAGTGTCAGTCAAAGTATCCTTGAGTGCTTGAAATATGATTTATGAACCTAGTAACTCAAGTTGTCCAACATAACTCAAGTCATAAGTTCTGAAAAATTCAGATTTGCAAGGCACATAACTTGAGTTGTCACTTATCAACTCAAGTCATAAGTTGTACTTCAGCTTTCAAAATGAATATCACGATATCATCTTCTTCTGAGTCTGATGTGACTTGAGTCATGCGTGAATAACTCGAGTAATCTTATTGCTCTTTGCCTTTGTCTGAAATTGTCTCATAATAACTCAAGTGATAACTTGCATGACTCCAGTCACAACTCGAGTTACCACTCTGAAATTCCTTTCTGTCCGAAATTGCTTCACAAATGACTCTATTCATAACTTGCATGACTCTAGTCATGACTCGAGTTACTGTGTTATAACTCAAGTCATCTTGTCGCAAATCATTTCTGTTTGAAATTTCTCAGCAATGACTCAAGTCATCCTATCGCAATTCTTTTCTGGTTAAAATTTCTCAGCAGTCACTCTAGTCATAACTCAAGTCATCAAAGCGCCTATTTGAAAATTCATCAATCATGACTCCAGTAACAACTCGAGTCATCTAAATAGCATTGATATATTTTTGAATCATAACTCTAGTCATGACTCGAGTTATGGTTATCGATTTTGATTCTTCGTCTGCGTGTAATCGATATTCTTTGATTAAGTCTTGGGTATTCTATATTATTGATTCTTACTATTCCTAACCAAGTTTAATCAGTTTGCTAATGAGTTTCAGATGTGATTAACAAGTTTTAATAATCAAATTTGCATAAAGCAACATTGTGTCAGAGCATTAAATGCTTGAACAGAGTTAAAGCATGAAAATGGAAATCGAGCTTCTGAGCAACCAAAAAGCATTCCGGCCATTCCTAGTCATCATTCTTACTGAGTCTCCATGGACAAATCGAATGAAGAATGTCAACGGAGAATAACGGCAACATCGGATGATACGAAGAGAGAGAGAGAGCAACGTTCAAACTCAACAGATATATTTATTATTCTCAATGGCTCATTAATCTCTCCTCAACGGTCATTAATTGCAAGCATCTATAAAAGCCAGGAGCATTCAAGTCTCCAACGACCGAAACTCTGCGCATTCAATTAGCGATTAAAAGCATTTATTGTTTCTACTCTAAGAGTTAATATCTTCGGATATATCAATCTTCAGTGATTATTAATCTACTCTTTTAGAGAGTTCTTTATTGATTATCCTTTTGTAAGAATCTCAAAGTATTGGGACTTTGGGATCGGGCTATTTGATTACAACTTGTAAGGGGGAGTAAGTTCTAGTGAGAGAATTACTCCGTGAGATACAGAGTGTGTAATCATTTGAGTTAGTTGAAAAACCCGGAGAGTCTGGGGACTGGACGCAGGTCAAGGATTTGGACCGAACCAGTATAAATCTATCGTGTTCAATCTCTCTTACCCTTACTGTTCATCTCGTTTTGCATTCTACAAACAGCACTTTCGAGAGAAAAATTTAAAATCCCCAATTCACCCCTCTCTTGGTGATTAAGCTCCTTCTTTCATTTGGTATCAGAGCAAGGTCTTCTATGAAAAGATTAACATCTTGAGAAGGATCACTATGGAGAATATTCTACTTGATGGAGCTTCGATCAACTGACCACTGGGATTCAGTGGAGAGCATTATTCTTTCTGGAAAGGCAAATTCAGAGTCTTTGTCATGGCCTCTGAATATGGCCTATGGAGAGTATTTGAAACTAGAGACTACAAGCCAACAGTGGTTGAAAATGGCGTTAGAGTTCCAAAGCATGAAGACGATTATGATGAGAATTATAGGAGAAATATCACTCTCAACAGTAAAGCCATTCTTATGTTGCAAAGTGCCTTGAGCCAAGAAGAGCATTTTCGTGTTTGCACATTGCCAAATGCAAAGGCCATGTGGGATGCTTTGGAAGTAGCTCATGAAGGAACTACTGGAGTAAAGCAGAACAGATCAACACTCTCATAAAAGAATATGATCTTCTTCGAATGAAGCCTGGTGAATCCATCAACGAGTTTCGATTAAGATTCACTCATCTAATCAACCAACTTGCGTCATTAGGCAAAGAATATGAGCAACCTGCGCAAGTGAGGAAAATTCTCAATATCCTCTACAAGGACTGGGAAGCTAAAGTAACCGCAATTGAAGAAACTCGTGGTGAATCAATGTCATTTGTTGCAGCCCTCTTTGGTAGCCTTTCTGAATATGAATCCAAGCTCAAGTTCAAAAAGGGACTTGATGAAGCAACTAGCAAATTCAAAGGTGTTGCTCTTAAAGCTGTCAAGGAAGCTAAGGAGACAGATGATGATGAAGAAGAAGACGAAGAAAGAGAGCTGGGAATGATCGTTCGAAGATTTAAGAGATTCTATAGAAAAGACCAAGGATACAAAAAGTTTCACAAAGGTAGCTCCAGCACTGAGGCAAAGAAGCCAATCATCTGCTACGAATGTGAAAAGCCTAGCCACATCAGATCAGAATGCCCCCAACTGAAGGATAAAGACAGAGACAAGAAGAAATTCAATAAGTTCAAGAAGAAAGCTTATGTCTCAGCAATATGGGGAGACAGCTCATCCGATGAAGATGAAGCTGAAGAGGAGGACAAAGCTAACATATGTCTCGTAGCTCAAGAAGAAGAGCACTCTGAAAATAGTAATGAGGTATATGATTCACAACCAACTTATGATGAGTTATTTGCTGAATATAACCTTGTGCAATCAGAATTTGAAAAACTTGCTGAAAAATATCTTTCTTTGAAAAATAAAAATATAACTCTTGAACAGCAAGTAGAAAATTTTTCCTGTCTTGAAAATATTGTTTGTGAATATTGTCCTGATCTGAAGAAAAGGAATGTGCATCTTACAAAGGCACTTGAGAAATTCACTAGAGGTAGTGAAATGCTCAATGTCATTTTGAAACAGCAAAGATTTACAAATGACAGATCAGGGATTGGTTACAAACTAAAATTTGACAAAAAGAAAGGCAAAAAGAAATGTGGAGAAAAGACCTATATAAACTATTTTAGAAAATCTGTCCATTCTTCAAATCCTTTTGCTCATTACAATTATTGCAATCGTAAAGGTCATACTACTTCTTCTTGTTTTCATAAAAAGAAAAGAAAGAGTAAACCTTTAGGGAATTATAAATAGGTGCCAAAGGGATCTTGCAAGATTCCTACGACACAAACTAACCCCAAAGGACCCAAGAAAAGATGGATACCTAAGACCTGAATTGTTGTGTTTTGCAGGTCTGTCTAAGAGTATCAAATCCCAACAAGTGGTATATTGATAGTGGATGCTCTAGACATATGACGGGGGACCAATCCAAATTTGCTTCAATCAAGCCCAAGGATGGTGGCAAGGTAACCTTCGGTGGAAATCAATGGAAAGATTGGCATTGGTGAAATTGGAAACAATGAAGGACCACAAATCAAAGATGTCTACCTAGTAGAAGGACTTTGTCACAATCTCCTCGGTGTAAGCCAAAGCAACGATAAAGGTAACATAGTTATCTTTGATTCGAGGAGTGCTTGATTGTCGAAGAAGGATATTTTCCCTTTGAAAGATATAAAATCAAAAGCTTTATTCGAACTCCTAGAGAAGGAAATTGTTATACACTTAATCTCTCTAGAAGTGGTTCTCATTTAGAAAAAATGTTTTGTTAGTAATTTGGATGATAGTTGGCTATGGCACAAGTGATTAGCTCATGTCAACATGATCCAACTTGATAGATTACTTAAAAAGGATTTGGTTATTGGTGTTCCGAAACTTCGTTTTAAAAATGACATGATTTGTAATGCTTGTAAAAAAGGGAAACAAACCAAATCATCTTTCAAATCAAAAAATGAAATTTTAACTAATAGACGTCTTCAACTACTTCATATGGATCTAGTTGGACCAGCTAGAGTAAAAAGCCTTGGTGGCAATCTTTATACTTTGGTCATAGTTGATGATTTTTCGAGATTTGCTTGGACTATATTCTTATCCTCTAAAGATGAAACATTTGATCAGTTTGTATGTTTTGCCAAGAAGGTCCAAAACGAGAAAGGGTTTTCTATTTCAGGAATTCGAACTGATCATGGAGGAGAATTTGAAAACCATGCATTTGCCGAGTTTACGTGACGCATGGGAATAGATCACAACTTCTCGCCCCAAGGACTCCTCAACAAAATGGTGTTGTAGAAAGAAAGAATCGAGTCCTTATCGAGATGGCAAGAGCTATGCTAAATGAGAACAACACGTCTCAAGTGTTCTGAGCTGATGCAATGAGTACGGCTTGCTACATCTCAAATCGGGCATACCTCCGGAAGAAGTTGAACAAAACTCTCTATGAGCTGTACAAAGGAAGAAAGCCTAACTTGGCTCATCTCGCATGTTTTCGGATGTAAGTGCTTCATCCATAATAATGGTAAGGACAATTTGGGAAAGTTTGATCCAAAGCGAGATGAAGGTATATTTTTGGGTTATTCGAATAGGAGTAAAGCTTATAGAGTCTTTAATACTCGTACTCGTATTGTTGAAGAGTCTATACATGTTGTATTCTGTGAATCCAAATCGGATAAGTCCTTAGATGATGATGAGGAAAATACTTTCAAAAATCAATTCTTTTCGAAAACTACTCCGGCCTCTATTGAAAATCCTGAAAATGTTTTTGAGGCTGATCCTCAAAATAATTTAGAAAACCCTGATCAATCTCAGCCTAGAGCTTGGAAGTTCATTAGGAATCATCCTTTGGACCAAGTAATAGGTGATGAGAAACAAGGAGTAAGAATTAGAAATAGTACTTTGAATGAAGTAACCTTTTCAGCTTTTATATCACATATTGAACCCTCTAAGATAGATGAAGCCCTTTTCGGACAATGATTGGGTGATAGCTATGCAAGAGGAGTTACACCAATTTGATAGAAATCAAGTTTGAGATTTGATACCTAGGCCTAAAGACCATCCGGTCATTGGCACTAAATGGGTATTCAAGAACAAACGAGATGAATCAGCAATCATTGTCCGTAACAAGGCAAGATTGGTTGCTAAAGGCTATAATCAAGAAGAAGGAATTGATTATGAAGAGACTTATGCTCCAGTGGCAAGATTGGAAGCCATAAGAGTTCTTCTAGCCTTTGCTTGTGTCAAAAGATTCAAGCTCTATCAAATGGATGTAAAAAGTTCTTTTCTAAATGGTTTTATTCAAGAGGAAGTTTATGTTGAACAACCTCCTGGTTTTCAATGTGATCATCATCCAGATCATGTTTATCGTCTCAAAAAGGCTCTTTATGGTCTTAAGCAAGCTCCTATAGCTTGGTATGAGCGATTAAGCAAATTCCTTCTTGATCAAGGATTTATTAGAGGAAAAGCATATACAACTCTCTTCATAAAGAGTAATAAGCTTGGTGAAATTTTAATTGTTCAAATATATGTTGATGACATTATTTTTGGTGCCTCTAATGATGCTTTGTGTGAAGAGTTTGCTAAGAATATGCAAGGAGAATTTGAGATGTCCATGATGGGAGAACTCAATTACTTCCTTGGTCTGCAAATCAAGCAAAGGAAAGATGGAATCTTCATATCTCAGACCAAGTATCTCAGTGATCTACTGAAGAAGTTTGGGATGGACCATTGCAATGGAGCTGATACTCCAATGAGCTCAACCACTGCCTTGGATGCTGATGAAAAGGGGAAAGACTTCAATATCACAAAATACAGAGGAATGATTGGATCATTACTCTACCTCACAGCAAGTCGTCCTGACATCCAATTCAGTGTGGGGATGTGAGCAAGGTTTCAATCTGCTCCCAAGGAGTCTCATGCTGAGAACGTGAAGAGAATCTTCAGATACCTTGCTGACACAAAAACCCTTGGTTTGTGGTTTCCAAAAGGTCAACCAGAACATCTTGTGGCATATTCAGATTCAGATCATGCCGGATATGAGACGGATAGAAAGAGCACAAGTGGCCAATGTGAATTTCTTGGTGGCTCACTTGTCTCTTGGTTCAGCAAAAAGCAAACCAGTGTGGCTGTGTCCTCTACAGAAGCTGAGTATGTAACTGCTTCAAGTTGTTGTGCAAAAGTCCTAAGGCTTAAGCAACAATTATCTGATTTGGGAATCAACTTGAAGGAGATCCCAATATTGTGTGACAACACTAGCACAATAAGCTTGGCTAAGAATCTAGTGCAACATACTCGGACCAAGCACATTGATGTGAAACATCACTTCATAAGGGATCATGTTCAGAAGAAGGATGTCAAAGTGATGTTCTTCCCAACTCACCTTCAACTTGCTGACATTTTCACCAAGCCATTAGCCAAAGAACAATTCAATTTCATAAGGAGAGAATTGGGAATGGTAAATCCCAATGAACTGTAAGTCAATCTTACCCAATGTTAGTTATATGTTTTTGATGATTTACAGTCACTAACTTAAGCTTAGGAGTGTTTACCTATGGTTTTTGCAGGACTATATAAGTTTACATCAGTTAAAACTCATATCTGATCTTGCTTCTGATAAATGCATATTCACTGAGATAACTCGAGTTATTTTGAAAATAACTTGAATCATAATGGAATTTTAATACTGATAAATTTTGTGTAGTCATGTAGCAACTCGAGTCATCCAAAGCTAACTCGAGTTACGAATGACACAGAGAGCAAACATAAACTTGAAGGCAAAGTCAACTCAAGTCACTGGCAAAGTCAACTCGAGTCACTGGTAAGCGAAAGGTTAGTTCTAGTTCTTATGTAACTCGAGTCACTCATTAAATGACTCGAGTCACTCGACTGCTATATATGTCTGCTGCAACTGTGTCGCTCCATTTATGTCATTTTGCAAACCCTAACCCGAGTCGCTCTCCTCTTCTCTCTAAATCTCCTGACTCTGAATCATCTTCATGGCTCCTAAAAATCCTAAACCTGCGAAGGAATCATCTTCTGATTTTGAAGCCACTGTTTCATCGTCTCCTCCTCAATCGAAGAGACCAAAAAGACAGAGGAAACCTTCGACTAAGCTTCAAAGCAAGGATTCTGTAGAAATGCCCTCCAAGAAGCCAAAGAAGCTGACTATTTAGGAACCTCCTATGGTCCCTTCATCAAAACCCATAGATCCTGAAGCTGCTAAGCGTAGAGATAAGGAACCAGTAGTAGCTCCTCACAAGAAGAAGAAGAAGAAAGCAGTAACCATCGTATTTGATGCTCATGGCTCTGCTTCAAAGGTTCAGGCTGGCTCTAAATCTATCCCTTCTGGCTCTAAGATATCTGAACCTACCAAATATGTCTTCAGTCCTACCAATCTTGTGAAACCTCCAAATTCTGAATTCATTTGTCAACCTACTCCTATGTCTAATGCGTAAATGTTAGAATTCAAAGAAAATATTCTTCAAGAGGCTTCGTCCCATTACAGTATGTGGATTTAGTCAAACTAAAAGAAGACTATAATCTTGACTTATCCCCTTGGTTAGATCAATTTAGAAATTTGTTGGCTATAAACACTCCTTACACTCCTTCACTAGTCAAGCACTTCTATTTCAATATGTCCATGGCTAATATAGTAAATGAAAGGGGTCATATCATTTAGGACAAATGCATCACCTCTGTTAGAGGCAAATCCATCACTGTATCTGCTGACATAATCAACTCCCTCCTCTTTATTGAAAATCCCCCACCTGTGCCTCACATCAAATATGACCAAGAAAAGTTTTTCAAAATTCTCAGGCCGAATAAACCATTTGAAGGCAAACTCAAGTTTTCTCCTGCTGACATGCCTCCACTTCATAGAGTTTTGTGGTACATATATTCTAGGAATTTGATTCAAAAGGGCAAAAATTTTACTCATTTCAATTCCACTAATTATGGACTTTTTGCCTCTTTGGTAGACAAAGTGCCTTTTAACATAGGTCACTGGGTCTATCAAGAGATGAAGAGATTCAGATTTGAGTCATCTCCTTCAGCCACAATCCCTTTTCCCAATTTGGTGTCACTTCTTCTCTACACCAATAAAATATGGTACCTTGATCTCTTTGAAAAACCTGTCAAGCAACAATTGTTTGGTCAAAACCATTTGAACTATATGAAAATCTCCTTTAAAGAAGGATCAGGGCAGTCCAGAGCCCCTTCTAAGTCTAGAGCCTTTGTGCCTGAGCCAACTGAAGTTCAATCTTCTCCTACTCAGTCTCAACTTGCTCCTCAGTCAACCAATCTCAGTGCCACTATCAAGCATATTGTGGAAAAGGCTATGCAAGATACCTTTGGGACTCTTCAGACCACCTTGACAGCACAACATTATGAGCTTTCAGAGAAGCTCGAATCTGAGATGAACAAGTTGATTGAGAAGGTTACTTCAAAACAAGAGACTCAGGCAGAAAAGATGGATTCCTTGGATGAAAGATTGGAGAATGTCAAAGGACATTTTGAGGATCTTGGCCACAGATTTGAGAGCATGCATGTCTTGTATCAACTCTTGGATTCCAAGCTCTCCTCAACGGTCATTAATTGCAAGCATCTATAAAAGCCAGGAGCATTCAAGTCTCCAACGACCGAAACTCTGCGCATTCAATTAGCGATTAAAAGCATTTATTGTTTCTACTCTAAGAGTTAATATCTTCGGATATATCAATCTTCAGTGATTATTAATATGCTCTTTTAGAGAGTTCTTTATTGATTATCCTTTTGTAAGAATCTCAAAGTATTGGGACTTTGGCCCAAATTATCGAATGACCACATAAGGCGCTAGCAATGCTCTACGGCCCCAAAACTAATTGAGTTGATCAAGTGAACCTTTCAAATTTGAACACCGTGCAAGCATCATCCCTCACAACGTCATTCACATTTAGTCGAGAGCAAAGATAGAGTATCATCTTTTTTTATTGACTAAATATAGCTCATTCATAGAACTAGGAATCTTCTTTTTACTCTATAACAGATCATAACTCTTCATTATCACTTACTGTGCGCGCAGACCCCCAAGTCAATTAGAAGCTATCCAAGCCACGTTCTACCGATCTTGTGAATCACTTATCCCTTGTTGGGGACTGTAAGTTTTCTCGGGATGTCCATCTATACTTATGCATTCAAGTTACACCCAATAGTACAATGTTCTCCCCATTTTCAGGCGGATAGAGTTGTACAATCAAACAGTAACCTTAGGACATAGTGTTTGATGACATCCTTAAGTCTAGGACAATCCGCACTACCAAATGATGAGAGACTTTTCATATCCAATGATACTTTCAATAATGAATCTTTGTGGAGTCTCTTGTCAGGTTAATTCGGTGCTATTTGTTCTCCAACAGATCAACCCATAATATCAACTAGGGCATCAATATGCCTATATTCCATGAGGTCCCTACATTGTATATTTATACAAGTAGATGATGTCATACTAGTCTTATCAAGATCATCAATGCCCTTTCTTGGTGATTCAAGACTAGCACAAGTCCTCATGATCATGATCTCTATCATTGATTCTCGAGATTAACACATGTTCTATTCATAGGGTTTTATCTTCAAACACATATTTACCTTAAAATAAAGGCGAGACATAAATATGATAAAGGTAAAATGTGCTCATTTATTAATAATGAAATATTACAATGCAGAAAAGGTGTTCATCTGTCATCATAGATTGTCTCTAAGACACTTAAATACTAACTCAATCGTCCTATACCTCATGACATAGCTAGGTGACATCTTTCTACTAACCCAATGACATTGTATATGACTCTTTTGCCCTTATGCACCAACACTTTAATCCTACTACCCACACATATTGGGCCCTCTATCTGGTAAGGTTGCATCAATCATATAGTCCTTGAGAGTCTTTCTATCTCTCAACATTCTAGGGATTTTTCATGAATTGGGTTTAGTCATTTGCCTGATATAGGCCTATCCTCAAGTCTCTAGGCTTGAAATTTAGGATATTGCAATTCTCCTCGTGTTCAAAAATATGCTATGCCACCAATTCTTAATAATGCTTCAAAAGGACAACTATAGTGAGGGTTTCATTTCTTTATCTATACACACAATTGAAACCTTAAGTTCTAGAGACTCTCCTATTCATTTATATTCTTATAGACCTTACTCATCTATCCTGTGTCTATGCTTGTTCAATCAAAGTTCTCATATTGCTTCCCTCTTGGCTAGCATTATAGCTAGCAAGTACTATCTAGCTTTACTTTCATATTTATGGAATATTCTATTAGTTTATATTTTTGTACCATCGTGACCAACAACTGCAATGCTTTTCAATCTAATGCACTAGCGACGACAATCACATCACTGCTTTTCCATTATGTTATTTTGTCTTATATTCAAATTTTCTGATTTGTCGAATATTCAAAATTCTTGTGGTCACAGTAAATTTTCATATTTACACTATACAATAATAGTGCTTTCATTTTCAAAGAAAACATAATTGGTGCTAGCTCAAATTCATAAGTAGGGTAATTCATCTTGTGAGATTTGAAATGTTAAGAGGCATACACCCCCATTCTATCCAGCTTTACCAAAACATATCACAATCCTTTCTTTCTTTCTCATTCTATTGCAGACCATACTGGTCGCTACACTATAAACCACACGTGTCGCATTTTCTATTGAAGACACAGGTTGCAACTTTTGTAGACCACACATGATTCCTTTTATCATATCGAGAATATTCAATATTGATGCGAGTTTCAATGTCTCCCACAACACTTTGAAATCCTCTCACAGACATATCCCACTTAAGAAATTCTTTCTTTCAAATGAACTTTTATCATGAAATATTGCTCATTTATATTGATTATGAAATACTAAAATGCAGAAAGGTGTTCATTTGTCAAAAAAAGATTATCTCTAGGACACCTACTTGCTAAGAATCTCCCACTTGGCCTAGAGCCAATTAGGTTGACGTGTCAAACCTAATGACTCATAATGACTGTCATGTTTTCTCTGAGAAATTCCCTTCGTAAGAGAATTAGCCAAGTTATCATCAATGGGGATATAGTCCATCTTTATATTCTTTCTTTTAACAATCTATCAAATAAGGTGATACTTACAAAGCACATGCTTGGATCTTTGATGAGACATAGGTTCCTTGCCCTGAGTTATAGCTCCGTTGTTGTCACATTACAAAGGTATTGGATCAATGCTTGGAACACTTCAAGTTCATCAATAAAATTTTTGATCCATACTGCCTCCTTAGCCGCTTATCGAAGGGAAGTATACTACATAGCCCTTAGGCGTTGTTGTCACATGTAGATATGTTCATCATTAAAATTTTTGATCCTGCCATGAAGGGCTATGTAGTATGCCTCGGTATAGAGTCTGTCGTGGTCTCTTGCTTAGAACTCTTCCAATAAATTGCTCCATCATTTAAGGTGTAGGTAATGTTTGACTAGGATTTACAGTCATCTCTATCGCTCTAGAAACTTGCATCAGTGCCCTTTCACTTTCAGCTCATCTCTTCCACCATAAACAAGAAACAGATCCTTGGTCCTTCTTAAGTACTTTAGGATTATCATCACAGGGTCAGTTTGGGACGTAATGCTCAAAGCATAAGAGACGTCTAGTCTTGTATATAGTATGGTTTACATGATGGATCCAATTGCTGATGCATATGGAATCCTCTCCATGCGTTCCTATTCAGCCAGTGTCTTAGAACACAACCTTAGGAAGATAAATGCCATGATTTAAGGGAAGAAAACCCCTTTTCAACCCATCCATGCTAAACCTCTTTAGCATTTTGTCTATGTACATGGATTGAGATAATCTCATCTGTTAGTTCCCTATGTTATTGATGTTTTGATGATAACAATTATAATGGAAAAGATTCAATAAAATCATCCTTGGTCAATTTGGAATTTCTGTTTTAAAAGTTGCCTCGAGTTAAATTCTGATTGCCTTGAGTCATATGCTTCATGTCATAAGGTAAAATATATTAACTTTAGTTGCCTCGAGTCAGATAATCTTTAACTTGAAGTTAACTTGCTTGAAAAATATTTAACTCGAGTTTAAATCATTTTTACCTCAAGTTAACTGGGTTGAAAATCTTAAATCCTTGTTTCACGCTTGACCTTACTCGAGTTACTTGTTTTTGGTTAAAATGAATTTCAGTTTAGTGCTCTATCTTGCCTCAAGTTAATATTGTTTTTGACTCAAGGTAATAACTTGAAGTTAATCATTATTACCTCTAGTTATCTTCATTCAAGCTCTCTTGTTTCAAATCAGTTAAGCTTGCTTCTAGTCAAATAATAGTTGCCTCTAGTCACTTTGACTCCAGGCATTTTTATTTTGACTCCAGTCAAGCTTTACTCCTTTCAACTTACATTTTTTATTTTCGCTGGAAATAGTTGCCTCCAGTCATTATAACTTTCAAGTTAACTTTACTTTCTCCAGTCATTATATCAAGTTAACTTTCTCTGAATCATGAAAATTGACTTGAGTCAAATTTACTTTCACCTCAAGTCATTTTAACTCAAGGCAACATTATTTCAATTGGAAGTTAACTTTTACGAGTTTTTCAAATCACCATCTACGTAAATCCAAAATCATTGATTGTGATTTCATTTCTTCATATCATCACTCATTATTACTCCTAACTATCTTTAATCAGTTTGCTAATGAGTTTCAGATGATTATTTTAAGGATTAACAATAATTTATCATAAAGCAATTTGTGTATCAGAGAGTATTTAATGCACTTGCCTTATCGAGACACAATCACAGCAACCATACCTTTGAGCAATCGAAAGACATTCCTGCTATTACATTCATACAATAAATGTTGTTTCTCAATGGGCATAACAAAAGGAATGAAAGAATGCTGAGACGACACAATTACTCTTGGAACATTAACAGCGAAAGTGACTATTGTGCTTCATTTGTCTAACGGCTACTTTGAAGAGTCACAACGGATATTCTTCAAGCTTCTCCAACAGTCTTTAATGGAAATCACTATAAATACCAGAAGCATTGAATTCGCTAACTACCGAAATGCTACGCATTCAATTCGAACTTATTGCAATCTATTGTTTCATTAGTCTCATTTAATATCTTTGGATATCATTGTTGTTCCATGTTTATTATTTATCTTCTATGTGAGAGAGCTTAAACACTTATTTCATTAAGTGATTATTTGTTTAATCTCAAGGTAGTGAGACCTTGAGTGTGGGTGTACGATTACAACTTGTAAAGGGGAGTAAATCCTAGTGTGAAAGGATTACTTCAAGTACAGAGTGAGTAATTGTATCAGTGTTTGAGAGTTAGTGAAAATCCCAAAGCGTTTGGGGACTGGACGTTGGTCAAGGAGTTGGACCGAACTAGTATAATCTCGTTGCGTCATTTCTCTCTATCTTTGTCTTTATTTCATTGCCTTTATCTCATTTGCAAAAGAATTTTTGAGATCACCTACTCAATCCCCTCTAGGTGATATTCGTCTTTCACCATCAACCTTTTGGATCTATCTCTATAGATCCTATACCAAGTATATAGACTACCTCTCCCATATCCTTCATGGTGAAGTTCTTTGATAACCATATATTTGTGGACTGTAATATGGGAATGTCATTTCCAATGAGTAATATGTCATCCACATAAAGCTCAAGGAAAATAACAGCACTCCCACTAACCTTCTTGTAAACCCATGGGTCATCTTCATCAAAATGAAGATTCCAGCTCCTGGATCCTTACTTAAGCCCATGTATTGATTTTTGAGGTTTGCATACCATATGCTTTTGGTCTTTGGATTTAAAACCTTCAGGTTGTGTCATATACACCTCTTCCTTCAAGAAATCATTCAAGAAGGCGGTTTTGACATCTATATGCCAAACCTCATCATCATGATAGGTGGTTATAGCTAGCTTAATCTTGATAGATTTGATCATGGCAACAGGCAAGAAGGTTTCCTCAAAGTCAACTCCTTACCTTTGATGATAATCCTTCACAACTAACCTAGCTTTATAGGTTTGTATATTGCCATCTGCATTAGTCTTCCTTTTGAATACCCACTTTCACTCAATGGGAACTATTCCATCAAGTGGTGGAACAAAGGTCCATACCTTATTCTCATGCATTGAATCTATCTCAGATTCCATGGCTTGAACTATTCTGAGGAGTTAACATCCTTGACCGCCTTCGTGTAGGAAATAGGTTTGTCATCTTCAACAATTTGTTGATTCTCAATCACAAAACCGTACCTTTCAGGTTGATGACTAACCCTATAAGTCCTATGGGGCTAGGTGTCTATAGCCTCTACTTGAGGCATCGCCTGATCAACAGACTCGAGCTCTATTATATGTTCTTGTAGGTCTTTAATTTCTTCAAGTTAAACCTTACTCCCACTATCTACTTAAGAGAGTAGATATTCCTCAAGGAACATTCTTGGACACAAACACTTTGTAGTCCTTAGGGTAGTAAAAATATCCTTGGGATAGCCTACAAAATAGCACAAAGTTCTCTTAGCTCCTAATTCATCTAATGCTAAGGTATTAACATAAGCTGGACAGCCCACACCTTGAGGTAACTTAAGTTGGGCTTCTGGCCCCTCTATATCTCATACAGAGTAGACTGAACAAATTTCGATGGAACTTTATTAAGAAGGTTTAATGTCGTATTGAGGGCGAATTCCAAAATGATTTTGGGAGCTTCATACCGCCAATCATTGGTCATACCATGTCAAGTGTTGGTAGATTTCCTTGATGATAAGTGAACCAGTCAAACAAGTAATAAAGAGTAAGTAGAGTATCGTCCTATAGAGACCAAGATATCGATAATGATACTGATTTCCGAAAACAGTTGTGTAAAAAGAAAAGAAAATTATAATTGGTTTGGACATTTTTGGTTATAACTATTAAACAAAGAAAATAAACAAATGATCATAGTCGTAAGAAGATATCAATGTAAAGATAGGTTGAGTTCAAATTTCATCCTAAGAATATCACTCCCCTAGTTTGCCTTAGCGCATTGCTATAGCAATTATGTTGCATAGCTTTCGCAATGCTACAACATAGCCACCTTCAAAACGTTATGCAATTAACCCACCACTATGCTATATAGAAGCTTTCGTGTCCTATACATACAATCCTAGCTTTACTTCTCTCATATTCCTATGGATATTTTCTAGTTCAGATTATCATTCCTAAACAAGGTGTATGGCTATGAGCAGTAGATCCATTCCTATAGCCTACAATCATAGATCAAGTCTAGCACCAGCCTGCCTAGCAAACACTACCTATCAGATGTTTAACCCCTACTCCGTTCCAGTAAGCTAGAGTCACTAATCTAGCCCTTAGCTTCCGCTAACCGACAAGAGATTAAAATACTGATAAACAAACAAGATTTATTTAATTAAAAAATGAGCAAAACTGGGTTCATTCTACATTTAAGAATTCATCCTCGCTCAGCCAAAGGAAATTTAGTTCATGACTGATGAGGGAATCACAAAACAAATCACAACAGAATAACCCATGGAAAAAGATAAACTAAAAATCAACAAAGGAAAACAGAAAGTTCGCCGAAGGGTTTGACGGCGTAGGAGAGGTTTGTCACTTGACAACTCCATGTCTTCTCGTCTCCATCTCACTAGAAGGAAGAATTTTGGGTTTCTTCTGAAGCTCTCGTGTTCCATGAGTTCTCTCCTCTTCTTTAGAGTCTAAGCTGAATAAGAATTATGTTGGGTCCTTCATGACTTCGATGATCTTTATGGTCAACAATTGTTTCCTTTTATAGTCAAGTTTACTTGCGGCGTACGTTTAGTGAGCTAGGCCTTTCCAATTCTAATAGGTCCAACTAGTCCAATTTTCCAAATTCGGTTGATTGATTCTGCTGATACTGCGGGATTCTCCAAATCTTAACTTTGATCCTCCTATGCAAGAAAAAATGTTTTCAACGTCCCTTTTTCTAGGGACGTCTTTTAAGGGAATGCAAAAAATTCATACTTTTGGTGTGCCAAAAAAAAATTTGGGACGCCAAAAATCACATTTTGGGGGTAAAATATGCATGATTTTTGGCGTCCCAAATTCTTTTTGGGAAGCCAAAATCAAAGATACGGTGTTCAGAAAATGTTTTCAGGACGCCGTAATTAATTTTGTTTTTTGAATCTCATTTTTGGCGTCCCAAAATGACTAGTGGGACGCCAAAAATCTATGTAAGGCGTCCTAAAAGTTATTTGGGACATCGTATATGTTAGTTATGATTAGTTTTGATGATGTCTTATATAAGTTCCATTATCCAGAGCAAAAAGGTTGCATACTACATTTATCTTCTACTTGGACTAATTCTTATATTTAATGTAGATGTGAAGCTTAATGATGCGTAACGATCAAGAAAAGAGAAGAAATAAAAGAAGAACTTGTTGAAAGAAAGAAGAAAATTATTATACAAGCTCTCGATTGATTCTAGAAGTCTCCACGATCATATAGAAGTTGGAACGGGTCAATTCGGAGTTAAAATGAGTGAAAACGAGTTACAAGTGTATTCCTGAATCAATTCTCGAGAATGCAATCCATTCCTGAAGCAATTCTCGAGAATGCAGCTGATTATGTGAAATTTGCAAGTAATTCTCGAGTATGGCACATCAATTCTTGACAATGGTTCTCAAGAATGCCATTCGATTCTCGAGAATGGTCGGGATTCAAAGAATGCTTCAAGCAGCTCCGTTTTGCGTTCAGTTTGGGCGACCTACGGTAATTTGACGATATCTCACAAACCAGGCATCGATTGACACGAAACCAAAGTGGCATATGAAACTAGACATCCAACACGTACTTTTGACAAGATTTCAAGTCCAAAGGAGTCCAAATGAGAGAGCTATGATTTTTTCAAAATGAAACACAAATCACCGTCACAGTCCAGACCAACCTTCGGTAATTTGAGTGTATCTCACAAACGACAACATTGGAAACTAGACTCAAATACCTTTCCAAAAACATTAAGAACACAGAAATCTAAGATCAATTGAAGAAGTTATGATGTTTTGAAGTTGGTAGTATGTTCGGAAGTTGCAATCGAGTTGATTAAGAACACCTCTACATTCATCCTATGATAACCAACGAAATTCAACAAGTTTGGGCTGATTCTTCTTGCATGGAAAGAAGGCTATAAAGAGTTCAAGAATTTGAATCAGAATTAACTCACTTACATGTCCATGTGAAATTGACTCTCGAGAATGGTGTGTGACAGAATCAAAGCATCGCAGTTCCGAATCTTCTTCACCTACATCGTCCGATTCCCTAGAATAAGTAAGGACTCTCGAGAATGGTTCTCGAGAATGATCGAGACAGAATCACACAGCCATAGTTTCTCTGATATGATTCTCGAGAATACATAAGCAATTCTCGAGAATCAGAGATTGATTCTCGAGAATGGTCGATGGTGTTCACTGATATACTCTGCTTCTGAAGTGATTCTTGAGAATGAAAACTAATTCTCGAGAATGGTTCCCGAGAATCAAAAAGGATTCTCGAGTATGATCGTATGCTTCATCTGATATTCGTTTCTGTGCTCTCTGGTTCTGAAGGGATTCTCGAGAATGAGGAATCGATTCTCAAGAATGATTCTCGAGAATGGGCAAACGATTCTCGAGAATGATCGAAGGTCCTGCAATCTGTAGCTGATTTAAAGAGCAATTCTAGAGTATGGCTTCAACAGTTCTCGAGAATGGTTAGACAGCATGAACACCCGATAGCTTGACAACAAACATGAATCAATCTGCAACTTCATTTAAATGATCTAGTTAATTCATTATATCTTCCAATACATCATTCAACATTAACTATGATATCATTAATCATCTTCCTGAGTGTTTTTCAGATTCATAATCAAGTTTCAAATTCGACGAAGAACACCAAGAATGTCTTGCGATCCGGAAAACATGGAATATGCCTTGTTGATTATCATTATTGATTCTAATCATATTTAACCAGTTTGCTTATGAGATTCTAGAAGATGAAAGCTTTGCTTTTCGCTTACTTCTCAAGGTTGAAATTCGACAAGTCGGCGCACTAAGAATATCGTGAAACGAGAGAATCTCATCATGATGTGCCCATACGCCTAAAGCATCCGGATCAATATTTGTTTAACCAAAGTTTGAATTTTGATGAGCCGTCAAACACTAAGAGAGACGCAGAACGTAGACAACACGCAGACCCAATTAAGGCAACACGCAAAACCCAATGAAGGCTATATACTCGCCAAAAGCATCCTTAATTCAAAAAGCACGTGAGTGACAACCGTAGCGAGACCCAATTAAACGGACACTCGATCGTGGCTAGCAGATATGCGGATGTTTGAAGACTTCCAACGGACATATTCAAACATTCAAACGAGCATATTCAAATCCTTCCAACGGTCCTCAAAGCTTCAACTTATAAATACCTGAAGGATTGAATTCATCAAGAGAAGACAAACATATACACAGACAAAGCATTCAAAGCATCAATTTATAGTCTATTTATATCTTTGGATATTATTGAGCTTCAGTGTTTATTTATTCACTTCTGAAAGAGAGAAGATTTATCTGTAAACATTCTATCTTAGAGTTACTCAAGGTTGGGTGATCTTGAGTGGGAAACACATTGTGTTGATTACAGCTTGTAAGGGGAGTGAATCCTAGGGAGAGGATTACTTCGAGTACAGAGTGTGTGATCAAGCGGTGTATTGATTATAGTTTGTAAGGGGGAGTGAATCCTAGTGAGAGGGTTGCTTCGAGTACAGAACGTGTAATCAAGTTGAAAGAAGATAGTGGATTGAAAATCTCAGGGGGAGCCCCTCGGGACCGGACGTAGGTCATCGTGGATGGACCGAACCAGGATAAATCACGGTTTTGCATATTCTCTTCCCTAAACTTTTACATTTCCAAGATATGCTTATTTGAATATCTAACTGTTGATTTAGAAGTTGCGAAAATATTTTCAAAGTTCCTAAAGTCTTATCAGACACCCAATTCACCCCCCCTCTTGGGTGATGGCCAAGTCTTTCAGTATAAGATTTTTTTATATAATACTTGCTACATATTTTTTTCACTGCCCATTCAAATTACAACAACAAACAAAGTTTCAATCCCATAAATTTAATCAAAACATCAATTTTCAATGAAAAAACAACAAACATTTGCTTTTGCTTCCTTAGCTTCTAGACCTTTTCACTATTTGTTAGTAAGCAACAACATTACAACACTAAAAAAGAAATACTTAAGCAGTTCCCACACACACATCAACTTAATCACTTGAAGGAAAAGGCAAAAAAATGTTTTAGTATATCAGCAATACATGTATTTAAAATCAGCAATAAAAAAGCTTCAACAAATAACTATCAATGTGTGAATACATGTGTTAGGAAATTTTATACATAACCACAGTCAAAAAATCTTGAAGAAATATCTTGTTGCTATAAAAAAAATTATGCTTTGTTACTGTTGATCCGTGATGATGATTCTAACCTATAATTTTCCCATCATCTATGCATATAATGTTTTAGAGCTTGATTTTTATTGTTAGAAACATTGTAAGCAATTAGATAAAACTGAGAAAATTATTGTCTTAAACCTGTATTGCAACTTGATGACAAACCAACTGTTACCAAATACATAGTAATGCAACACCTAATTTACTTAATAGACATGCAATATAAATGCCACCATCACAGTTCCAGAAGAATCTCAAGAAGCATTAGTCTATCAAAAGATTTACATAAAATAGATGATCACCTGATCCAGCCAAAAAATGTGAAGTAAACTTTATATATCTATTTGTTGAAGATGTCCAGCCAAAATGTCTCGAACCGTATCAATGTCTTCCTCTGAGTATGGATCCTTATTACCAAAAACCAGTAAATTGGAAAACAAGGTATAAGATAAATCAATGAAGTGAATGAATTAATTAACAACTCAAGTACAACATCAAAAATATTATCATTTGAGAATCACGGAGTGATTACGTATGCATTCAAAATCTATAATACGTCCACTATTAATGATGTAATACAAATAAAGGATAACATATTATCCGCACTCAAAGTTCCTTGGTTGTTGAGGGCACTATAAATCAAAAGCAAATTGTTAAAATGAATAAAGGCATATCAAAAAGCTACTATGTCAATGAAATAACTTGAATTGAAACTACTTACTTTTGGATAAACCCACTTCAGTTGACCCTCTCGTATCCTAGCAAACATTCTAACCGTCTTGATCACACTATCATTAAAATGAAAATTAACAGACATGAAAACAGTTCATTTAAATGAAGAATCAATGATTTAGACAAAAATTTACTTAGGTGCTAAACATGGATTTGATTTCTTCATTTGGCTTGCCACCTAAGGGATCAAACCAATAAAGAACATTCTTGGAGGGACAAACAACACACAGAATCTAATGATAACTACAACATATACATATTAATATTAAATTAAGATAAGAAAGCAATTTATTTTTAAAAATCTTAAATAGATAAAACTAAAATACGTACTCTTCAATTATTGGGTCTAGATAACAAGGCAATTCAGCCTCGCCCATTGTACAACCAACATAAAGTGTCCTTTTGGCTAACTTCTTACGATTCTTCATCGTGTTTACAGGACATATGAATCACTTTGGCCGCTTTGGAAGCATATGTTGTGGCAAACACTATGATCGAATTAAAATGATAAATGTCGTTGAATATATAAAACAAAAAACTCAATGCAATAATTAAAGGGAAAAAACTTACATGATTGCAAGTTGAAGAAATCCTATATCTAAATCCTTTAAAAGTATAAATTGTTGCAGATCTTTCTTGTCCATTATTAAGGGATATGATTTATTTGCACCGACAATGCCCACACTCATCTACAAGGAGATATAGTCAATGTCCCTGTACAGCTCTCGCAGTCGTGCTAAGAAGGGAACTCTGATCACTGCTTGTTCATTCTATGAAAACATTAAAAATTGATTATGAGTGGGTTACCAAGGAAAATCAAGTTCTAGTAATGTATTTCCTACCATTGGAGGTGTCGTCACCATCTAAATAAGATGATTCGACAAAAGGATGAACGATCTTATGGCCTTGCCTAGCGTGGGAACCTCCTCATCATCAATCGAGATGTCTGTATTTTCTTCCCCCTCTTGAACACATTTCACAGTCGCCTTACGTTGATCTTTTGGACTTTGCTTATTATGGTGGGTGGTTTGTTATGTGTAAACAAAAGCATTGGCAACAATACATCGGTGTGGCACATCCAAATATAGATTGCAAGGATCTCCTCCTTGTGGAGTGAGAGAAGGTTCACCAAGAAGTATATCCGGAGGGTTAAAACTTTCTTTGCTGCTGGGGAAGGCAGGGGATTCGTGGGTTCTACGTTCTGTATTTTCCTTCTCTTGCGTCATATATCTTACTTCACCGCGTACCTTTTTCATGATATCTTGTAGAAGTTTCCACTTGAATTTTGGCTACAAGCTGAGGACTAGGGTTGTCATCATCATGCGAACAACGCGAACGTCGTCCAAAATATTTTGCGGCACTAACTCCCCTTGGCTCCCCTTGAACATGATCAAGGAGATCTGGCTTTCGAATCGCTGTTGACAAAATGTCCATCGTGTACCTAGCGTAAATGAACCTTGGCTACTCTGCGCCTCAAGTTCATCCTGTATCATAAAATTTTTCATATATAAGAACTAAACACTTTTAATATGAAACAACTGAGGCTATTTTATACTTATAATTTAACTACTTACAATCTTTAAGGCAACCTCAACAACATCTACATTTATGTATTTATCACCCTTCATTCTTGTAGCTTTCCATTTTTTGTGATGAAGGGGACGATCAGGGGCCTAGACAATAATGGAAGGATCGGATTGGGTAGTTTCCTTCATTCTCTCTAACTCTTCTTCCATCATCCTCCATTCAAGCTTTTTATACCCACCTTAAGACATGAAATGTGGATACTTATTTCCTGCTTGCCTTTCTTTATTTCCTTGACTTATTTCATGTGACACAAAAACAAATAAAACTGAGCCTACTATGTTAAGTAGATTCAAGTAAAAGATAAGATATGAAAGAAATCTTACAAGAGATTCAGGATTTTACTGTGATGCCACAAACTCCCTCTAGTCCTCTGGAGAAATGTAAGAATATGTCTTACATGGATCCTCATTCCTCTTTACCCCTTGAATATACTTTCTAATGAGCTTGTTCTTGAAATCTTTCCAACATAGAAGAACTTCCCCCATCTAGTGCTTGTATATCGATGTATTGTTAGGGACATCGTATGTTTGTTGCGAGGTAAAAGAGAAGATAATTACATTTCAAGTAATAAGACTAAATATAAAAATTCAGATATATCAAAAGTGAGATACCAAAATTTGTGCACAAATCAACTGCTTCATTTTCTCAGGAACCAACTTCCAACTAGAGTATACAATGCGAACTTTGTTTCGACCCAAATAGCCTAAATAGCTAATGAAATTGTCTTCCTTTGGACCAATTGCATTCATATTAGCATCGAAGTCAACATGCAGCCTCTGTTTTTTACCTTCACGACATGCAACTAGCGCTCATATCTTTGTGCTACCTCTACCCCTTCTCACAACGGGTTCATCTTTATCACTTTGTGACTCATCAGAGTTGGCCATATTCCTGTTCATCAAAGATAAATCAATGTTAGATAGGTTATTAAATAGTAAACAAATTAATAAAATTAACCAACACGTTAAATCACCACAAAAAATAAAGTATTATTTCATAACTTAAGATCTTACTTTATATGGTTTCCCATATTCCTCCACAATGATCATTTCTTGTAGCATATTCTTCATCATCTACCAATTCTACTTCACGTGTTGTAGGTGGATTTGTTGTGAAAGGGGGTATATCGTCAAGGTCGAAGGATTCTTCACCATACTTTTTTTTTTACTCTAAAGTACAATAGATATTTTTTTATTTGCAGGGTCTATAACATGAAACACTTGTTTCGCTTGGCTTGCTAGAATGAATGGCTCATCTCTATGACCAACTCTTTGAAGATCAACTAAGACAAATCCAAATTGTGGATCTATTACAACAGCATTATTGCTAACCCATTGTGGATCTATTACTATAGCATTATTGCTAACCCACTTACATTTCAATAAAGCAACTTTGAACTTGTTGTAGGTCATCTCCAATATTTCTTCAATAACTCCATAATAGGTCACTGATGCTATTACCGGGTTTTTGTCTTTCGAACTCGAAAAGTGCATGGTTTAGCTTCAACCATCACCCCACTATTTTGCATAGAACTTTTGTCATCTTGGTCTTTTGTATAGAAAGAATACTCGTTTATATCATAACCACTCCAAGTGATGACCTGAAAAGAAGGCCCCTAGGTGAACCACTTGATTATATCAGACACACCGATCTAGTGCAATACCTTCTCCTCAAACCACTTTATAAATGTCTTCTTTTGCTTATTAGCTATCCACATGACATTTTTCATTTGATTCATATTCTTCAAATTCTTTCTGTGTTCATCAATGTATGGTTGAACTTCTTCGATATTATTCAAGATGTACAAGTATGCTTGCAATACCTCTTCACAAGGCATATTCTTCATTTTGATTCCTCGAGTTCCCTTGCTTATCCCCTCCTCATGCTGAGATTGTATTGTTGCCCTTGATAGATAATCTTTGCAAAAGTTCATAGACTCTTCAACTACATATCTTTCAACTATTGAGTCTTCCGGTCGATAAGGATTTTTTGAATGCCTTTTTAAGATCTTCATGTATCGCTCGATAGGGTACATCCACCTTAAGTAAACTAGACCGCAGAGCCTTACCTCCCATACTAAATGCACTATCAGATGCACCATTATATCAAAAAATGTAGGAGGAAAATGCATCTCTAGTTGAGACAAAATAATATAACCCTCATTTTCCAATTCATCGAACTTTTCAATGTCAATGACTTTGTTACAAATAGCATTAAAGAACATACACAATTTTGTTATAGTGGTTCGCACTTCATCTTTCATAATGCCTCTAATAGCTACCAGTAATAGTTGTTGCATTAACACATGATGATCATGAGACTTCATTCCCACTAACTTCAAATTGTCCATTGAAACACACCTTCTCAAATTAGAAGAATATCCTTGTGGAACCTTAATGTCATATAAACACCTATGCAAACTTTTTTTCTCCGCTTTTGATAGTGTATGAGCTGCTAGCTCCATGTATGCCCTTTTACCATCTTCACTTACTTGTGGTTGTAACCGTTCTCTTATTCCCATATCAACCAGGTCTAGTCTCACAAAAATTCCATCCTTAGTTTCCCCTGATATGTGCAAAAGCGTACTAACAAGGCTATTGCAAATATTTTTCTCCACATGCATCACATCAAGACTGTGTCTCACATCAAGACTACGCTAATATGGAAAAACAAAGAAAAGTGATCTCTTCTTCCATATATTCTTCTCACCCACAATCATTTGTTGCTTACCCAATATGATATTGATATATTCCACCTGACTATAAACTTCTCTCCGGTTAATGCCTTTAGAGCCGTTCTATGCTATAGTAAGCAGTTAAAACGCTTTCTTAACTTACGATATGCGTGGAATAGATAAAGAAACCTCATGTGACCAAAGTACACCATTTTTTCCCGTGCTTTAGTTGATGAAAGTTTGTGTCCGCTTCACATATTGGACATGCTTTATGCCCCTTCACACTGTACCCTAACAAATTTTCATATGCAGGAAAGTCATTTATCGTGGTAAAGATCATTGCATGCAACTTGAAGGACTCCTTTTTATATGCATCAAACACAAAAGTGATCTTGTACTTTGTCATGATGGGAACACACTTTTCATATTCGTATGGAGCCAACACAAAAGTTGTGTTATCATTAGCTATCATAACCTACTTTATTAAAGCTGCTTTATCGGTGCTTAATTGAGATTCTACTTAGGTTTTACTTGGGATTACGACACATAACTTTGTCTTTTCGAAAAACGTATATCTACCTTCTAAATGCCATAGGCATACCTATACCGCACATTTTGGTATACCAATCGTCCCATACTTCATGACATAGCTGGGCGGTATCTTTCTACCAACCCAATGCCACTGTATATATGTCATATGCCCTTTTGCATTGACACTATAATTTGTCTGCCTGCGCATATAGTGCCCTCTACGTGGTAAGGCAGATTTCACATAGTGCTTGAGAGTATTTCTATCTCTCGACATTCTTAGGATTCTTCCGAACTAGGACTTAGTCATCAACCTGATACAAGCTTTTCCTCAATTCTTTATAATGCATACATTGAATATAGTAGTAGTCAACCATCAACATAATTACTACACATTCAACATTCAGAAATAAATATGATATGCAACATTGACTACAATCATAGAACCCACAGTCCTTTGCCAAAGCGTTGGATATTTAACTGGGCATCTTCCCTTCTCATTAGAATGCTAAAAAGGTTTGCAACCTGAGGACTCACTTGGCCACTAGGCCCTACGCCTATATCGTGTTCACAACACAGATAACATAGTAGTTCACACATGCATATAAAGTTATACATATTATTTGAGACAAAAGTTAGTACATGTGGTCTTCCCAATTCTTGAATTAATTCCTAGTTGTTTAATTGTCCTGAACAAATATCGAATCCTATAATTACATATTCACATATGGGCAAGATATTACTTATCCAAATTCTTCATTATCTCAAGATACTAGGGTTGGTTATCTTAACCTTTAGAAGTTGACTTTCCTACCAATTGCCCTTACTTCTTATTTTCGTACAAAAGCTAAAAGCTAGCAAAATTTTTAATCAACTTTGAAAATTCATATCTTTATATGAAGATATCCAATTGTAGTGATTCCAAAAGCTATGTGAACTTGATTAAGTTTAATTTATGGAAATATGCCTCCCACTACCACTTGTTGTCACAAAAATCTTGAATTCCCATTAAAAATTTACTGCAACAAAATCATCCTAGTTTTAATTGCCTAACATCAAAAAACACGAGTGGATAAGTGATCCCTTGAGTGATTGTGTCAACTCTCAGACTTCAGCAAGTCACTCGCAGATGGACCAAGAGTGATGTAATCTTTACTGAAGATCACTCGAGTGATCTTGAGAATCACTCAAGTGATCCAAGATCACTTGTAAATAAGTGCAAGTGATCCAAATATTCACTCAAGTTACTAGTTGTGTTGAAACATTTTGCAATCAAACAAAAGATCACTTGAGTTACATTTTAAAGAACTCCAATGATGTGCCATTCAACAACAATTTACTATTAGAACTCAAAGTTCATCTAGCACTTCAATTACACTACAAGCACTCCAGTGATAAGTGCTCACTCAAGTGATCCTCATTCACACTCGAGTGCAAGTTCATTATCTTTTGAAAATAAAGGTCTCGATAAATTTGAAGCTCGTGATGAACATCTATTTAAGCTTGATTATTAATTATAAAACTTCATAAAGTTACGAATCATGTTTATGTATAATTTTAGATGATTAAACCATTGATTAACTCTAAAAGTGACAAAAGCAAATTTCTTGTAAGAACATTAAATGCAAAGCATAAAACAGTGCAGACCAAAGGGATTACGTCTGAATCCTTTGTTGGAGTGATGATAAAAGTGACTGAACTTTGAATTCCTTCAACGGCTCTAATCTTTCTCTAAGCAAAAATTGAATGCTCACAAAGATTATTAATGGTGAATGCTTATAAATAGACAAGCATTAAATACAAAGCAATTAACGAAGCCAATGACAAATCTTTTGTTCATTTATTGCTCAGTTCAATATTTGTAAAGGTGAGCTATATGGGCTATACAATCGGAGAGAGTCAGTTGCCATGTTTTATAAACCAATTGTTGATAGGCAAGAAGCTTTCTTTTATCTATTTAAGGGATGCTCAGTTTGTTAATTTAGGAAGTATCATATTAGCAAACCTCATTTTAATTTTTGTTTATGTTATTATAGTTATTTTTGGACTCTGTGTGTTGCTTGCCCCTTGATCAACGTCATCTATTGGTTTGATTCCTTAGGTCACAAGCCAAACGAAGAGATAAAAACAATTTTTAACATGTAAGTAAAGTTGTTTGTAAATCTTTGGTTTCTTACTTGAACAAATTGTTTTAATGTCTTCCGCTTTTCATTCTAATGGTAGTGCACTTAAAACATATTATATAATGGATGAGAGGCACAAAACTAAAATTATTACCACGAAGTGGTACCAACCTAAAATAAGTTGTTTAAATTCAAATTCTTTATTTGGCAATCACTTTATATTTGCATGTATTCATTTTTACCATTTTATTTTGATGGTAGTGCCCTCAATAACCAGGGAAAACTAAGTGCGAATATTATATTATACCAAATATGTATAACATCATTGTTAGTGGACTTTCTTCAAATTTTGAACAGGGAATCATTTCTTCATTCTCAAATGATTTTCATTTTTTGTTCTTGTAACTGAATTGTTAGTTAAATCATTAAATTGATTGATTTATGTTAACTTGTTCTTCAATTTTCCCGCAGATTTTTGGTAATGAGGAACTCTATACAATGGAATATCAATAAAATAAAATAAAAATCAACGGTGTAGTTGTTTAGAAATACTTGTGAACATACTTGATTATATTAACTTGTAAACTTGTGCACATTATTATATTAACCATGTTTAGAGAACTTTTGTATATATACAAGGCGTTATAATGTGATGTCACTTTGCTTTCTTTATTCTTTATTTTGGAAATTGGTTGTTTTTTAACTCATTTTTCCTTATTCTCTATTCTAGTTGTTTGTTAGAAAAAGCTATGGATAGAAAATACCAATTTCAGTTTTTTTAAAAACTTTCAATGTCTGTTTTCCAATAATAGTTGTTGTAAGTCAAACTTAAAACGTCTCTTTTTGGAAAATAGTGTCTGTTTAAAAACTGACGTATATTTTAAAACTTTTAACGACACTCACATACACTGCGCTCTAAAAACAATTGTTTTTAGGTCTTAAAAATAGGCGTAAAAAGTGTACTCTATAGAGCAACTAATTATTAATTTAGTGATACTGACCAATAAATAATAGGACAAAAATCTAAAATGATATTACAAATTTCAAACATATGAGGTCGTATCTAGAAAATTAACATACATATATGTAAGTATGTATGTGTATATATATATATATATATATACATACATATCACATCAGAGCAAGTAGAATTTTACAATTATAAATGTCGATCTCGGTTCATCAGTTCTTATCCTTCGCATTTTTTGGCCAAATGAAATTCCTTTATTGGCCTGCACCTACTGCAATGGGCTTCACGAGGATAGTGACTGGTTTGAAATTTCCCGGGCACCATGGTGTGCTCTCTCTCTCTCTCTCTCTCTCTCTCTCTTTCTCTCTCTCTCTCTTCACAACATGGTGTGCTAATTATAGCCATACATGTTTTTGTTTTTATTACTTGATAAAAAGAATGCTATCTCTCTCTCTATTATAGAGGGAGTTTGCTTTTATATATTGACATTTGAAACAGAACAAGTTGACTCTCAGTTGGATCTTCCTCAACATCTCATCTCAGATCTGTTCAACTTCAATCCTAACATGGATCCATCTTCCTTTATTGGAGTCATATGGGATGCTGCCAAGTGCTTCTGTGGCTCCGTCGAAAGAGAAGCTGGTTTGGTCTTTGATTTGGAAAACAATCTGCAGCTGCTGCAAGATAAAAGGAAGAAGCTTGAAGACATTAAGAAAGATGCGGAAGCTCAAATTAAAGAATCTGAGAACAATCCAGAGATGAAAATATCTCATCAACTCAATGGTTGGCTGCAACGAGTTGAAGGAATTCAACAGGTCAGTTCTCAAGTTATGATTTACTTTTTAACACATCATTTGCACGAACCTAGGAGTAATTTGAATTTATAAGGTATTTGTTCTTAATTATTTTTCTCTAATAAATTGGATCCTAGATTTGAACTTTACCTCAATGAAAATAAAGTCACATGTATTTAGCGGTATTAAAAAAAAAAATTACTACAGTTTTGATTTACAAAATATTTATAACTACTAAAATAATGAGTATATGCATATATAACTCCAAATAAATACTATAGTCAGACTCTATGTTCGAGCTTCAATTCCTGGAAACAAGAGATTCAAACAAAAAACTGATGTTAGCCTTAATAAGTCTATTTTTAAATATTACTTTCATCAAAATATTTCTTATAACCAAATGTTTTTATACCAAATATAATATTATTAATGTTAGCAATTGAGGGATTGTAAGGATGAATTTTCTCAATATTGTTGTATTTTGTTATTGTTACAATTAAATTATTGTTTTTCCCCCTATTAGTAATTATTAATATTATTGTATTTTGTTATTATCAATTTCTGGTCCGATTTTTTGTGCCTTGATATATATAGCATTTTGTTTTTGTGTAAATATTTGAAAAAGAAGTCTATGATGATATTCTTTATAGGGTGAACATTAGGCATTAAATAACCCACTGTCCCTTAAAGCCATTTGAAAGCGACCAAAATTCAGCACCTGGTCCGAGTCTAAATGTAATTTTTTGTGCCTTAATGTGTGTGTGTGCGTGCGCACGTGTGTGTAGATCATTTTGTTTTTGGCCTTTAAAAAGCGCTTTATATTGAGCAAGCCTTTAATGATATAAATTCTTCATAGGGTGAACTTTAGGCTTATCAAAAGCTATATAAATGTAGGCTTTTAGCTGGCTTCAAAGCATAATATTTACAAATTGTACCCTTTAAATAAGCTTTTAGCCAACATATTATTAAAATAAAATCTTATTATTATTATTATTTAAAATATGATTTCACCAACATTCAAAGCTAATAATATAATAATTCAAAATAAAACATAATTGTTATTAAAGAGTATAGTAAGAATGCAGCCAAGAATAGTCAAGGAGATGTTCTAAAGAATAGTAGGGGCCGGGTAGTACTACTATAATTAACTAAATATAACCTGAAATTATATGAAAAAATAAATAAATATTATGTTATTTATATGATATAAATATAATTATATTTTACTTAATGTAACAAATAAGCTTTTTTAGCCAACGGGCCAAACATTAACAAAAAAATTTTCTACTTATTTATACATTTAGATTTTTAAATGTCTTGGCATTGACTTTTTAACAAAAAGTCGGGCAAATCAAAACTGCATCAGATCCTAAATAGGCTAAGTTGTAGAATAGAGGTTTGGCCTATTCTCACCCCTAATGAACATCAGAGTTGGAATGTATGCAAAGATCATACTATACCTTGAAAACATGACTCGGAAGTATTTATGTTTAATAAAAGGTTACCCACACGACAAATAAGAAAGTGAAGATTATGCACCTAATTAACAATATTATATTTACAGGAACTAAAAGATATTGAAGCTCAAGGAGCTCAAGAAATTCAAAACAAATGCCCTACTATAGATGTTGTCCAAAGACTTGCATGTCAAGTTACAAGCTAGGAAAGAATGTTGCTAAGATGCTCAAGGGTGTGGATGAACTAGCAACTGATGGGATAATCTTCAGTAAAGATTTTTAGTTGCTCATAAAGTACCAGCCAAAGCAATTGAGATGCCTCCAGATGAGACCGTGGGATTGGATTTAATGTTTGGTAAAGTGTGGAATAGTATTGAAGCAGAAAATGTTGGTGTTATTGGTTTATACGGCATGGGTGGGGTGGGAAAAACTACCCTTCTCAAGAAAATTAATAATGAACTTGGAAAGGGAAGGTTGGATTTTGATGTTGTGATGTGGGTAGTCATATCCAAAGAGCCCAATTTAGATAGCATTATGGACAGCATCAGAAAATTAATAAAGATTGGGAATGATGATTGGAGTCAATGCAGTAATCAATTTGAAAAAGCCGCAAAGATTTATGGAGTCCTCAAACAAAAGAAATTTGTCTTATTATTGGATGACATGTGGGAGGAAATCGAGTTGAAATTTGTAGGAGTGCCATATCCAAAGGACACCAATTTCCAGTCCAAAATGTTATTTACGACACGTCTTGAGAACATATGTGAAAAATTGCATGCTCAAATGAAATTCAAGGTAGAAATTTTGCCAGAGAAACAAGCACTTGAGTTATTTATCTTGAAAGTTGGTGAAGAAACTCTAAATTCGCACCCAAGCATTCCTAAACTAGCAGAGGAGATGGCAATGGAATGTAAAGGGCTACCCCTTGCATTGATTGTTGTAGGAAGTGCTATGGCAGGTGTGAAGAGCATGGAAGCATGGAAAAGCTCAAAAAGGAATTTATTAGAGTCTTCTTGGATTGCTTCAGATTTGGAGACAAATGTGTTCTCTATTCTTAAGTTTAGCTATGACCGATTACCGGATGAAGTACACAAGAACTGTTTCTTGTATTGTGCCTTATTCCCAGAAGATTATAGAATTTCAGTTTTTGATCTCATTGATAAATGGATAGGGGAAGGATTGCTTTATAGAAATATGACAAAGAGCATTCAAGACGTGCGCGATGATTGTGAGTCTATACTTGCAAAATTAAAGCTCTCGTGCTTGTTGGAGATCAGTGTTGAAGATGGTGTAGTTATGATACATGATATGCTTCGAGATATGGCTTTGTGGTTAGCTTGTGATAAAGATAAAAGAATTAAAAAAGTTGTTGTACAAGGAGATGCTAGAGTCGTGTCCCATGATGATGTTGAAAAGTGGAACATTGTTGAGAGGATTTCAATCATGGGAGGTGATCAATGGCATGTACCATCTGCAACTTGCCCCAATCTCAAAACATTATTGGTTAGGGAATGTGAGATCATAAAAGGGTTGCAAAATATCAGATATATGAGAAGATTGAAGTGCTTGGAATTACGTGTAAGTGGGATTTTAAATCTTCCAGTAGAAATTGGTGACTTGGCTCTTTTGGAATATCTTTCTTTGCATGGAGAAATAGAGGCACATAAATTTCCCATGGAGTTAAAGAAGTTGAGAAATTTAAAGTTTTTTGAGTTGAAAATATCTGGTGGTAATGCAAGCATTCCTTTGGGAGTGATATCATGTCTTCAACAGTTAAGAGTATTTTGCTTTTATTCACAGACAAATAATGACCTGAATAGCAAAGAGAGAGAACTTCTAAAGGAGGCAGAGTGCCTACCAAAAATTGAGGAACTAAGGATAATAATATCAACAATAGGTGGCTTCAACATATTATTTGAGCCAACAAAATTGCATATATTTTATTCATCTTGATGAGCTGGACTTTAAGATGAATTCATTTTTGCCTTTCATATCCAAAATGAGGCAAATGCAATGGTTTCAGCTTTCCAATTGTCAGATAGTAGATTCTTTGGTTCTTGACCCGCATCGTTTTACCATGCTACAAGGTGTGAGTATTAGTAGATGTCACTCAATAACTCATGTGACATGGCTCAAGTATGCTCCACTCCTTCAATACCTTCACATTTTTCATTGCTCTTGTTGGGATTGTTGATTCTTCTACTTTCTCTTCTCTTGTAGTGTTATACTTATCTCTCTTGCCTGAGCTTAAGAGTATCCACAAAATACCCTTATCTTTTCCTTCCCTCAAATTCATCAAAGTATATGGTTGTCCAAATCTAAAAACGTTACCACTTGATTCCAGCCATGCCAAGCTCAGGTTGACGCGTATCCAAGGAGAACGATACTGGTGGGACAATTTGGAATGGGATGACTCATCTATTAAGCCTAGATTCCAATCAAAATTTCAATCTTGGTGATGCATATGCGAGAGGTAACTTGTTAAATAAATTACTATAAATATTCATATTTAAATTGTTTTGTTGTCGTTTATAGTTAATTTATGAATTGCTTAAATAATAAATTACTTGTTTGTTACTATCTCTGATCCTAATTATAGGAACACTTTGATAGTGTAAAATTTGTATTACAAAAGTGTTTCTATAATTAGGACTGGAAAGAGTATGATAGATTGGCTTCGTTATTTTGCACATGTGGAGATTAATTTATTACTTTTCTTTTTCTCACTTTTGAAATTGCTTCATTTTTCCTTGTTTGAAGCTTTCACTGTAGTTGGCATTTGTGACTATTTTATATGCTAAAGATATATACTATGGATTTATGAGAAACTCTCTGTATTTTAAAATTTACTTTACAATAATGAAGAATTAACAAACAAAAAAATGTGAATGGATATTAAATAATAAAGGGTAAATGTGCAAAAATACACATATGCTTTGTATTCAGGAGCGTCCAACACCATGTGCTTTTTTTAGGTGCAAAAATACACATGGTTATAAAAAAAGTGCAAAAGTCACACTTTAGTTAAAATAAAAAATGTTGACTGGTAAAAATAAACACTTTGACTAACAGACGCTGACATGGCATATATTAAGAATATGGGAAAAAAACTCAACGCAAAAATCTGAAGGCTCGCTATGCTAATCACAATCCAATTATGTAAAGCTTTCAAGTTGATTCAAGCACTCAAAATCATCGGAGAAATACAACGAAGCATGAGATACACGACGTGCTTACCATATACACGATGGCAGCAAGTTTTTCTGAGTTTTAAAACAAAATAGCAAAGTTTAGAAGGCTTCCTCTTTATTCATACGTGCAGTAACGTTTTTTGACAGCAAGCATCCTATTATGGCAGCTAACTCCCTTCTCTCTCTCTATATATATATGGTCCTGTTTCAGTTTCCCTTTCTTTTCTGTTTTCTTATGCGTAACAATATATACACATTCATGACAGTGTTATGGAAACAAAGAGGAAGATAAGTGTTATGATTTAGCAAGAAGAGAAAAATGAAATTGTAGAATATTATTTTATCCCAATGTACTGATACAAGGTCTTTATATAGACCCAATAAGACTCAATAAATGATATATACAAAATAACAAATTACATGAAAATAGAACTAACTAGTTACACTAAAATAGAACTAATTACACTAAAATAGGACTAATTAGTTACACTAACTATATACTCTAATACCCCCTCGTGGAGATGATGTTAATCATGCCCAGAACTTGGCAAGGAGTGTACAAAAGGAAGAAGGAGGCAAAGCCTTAGTGAAAATATCACTATTGATCTTCGATTTAATAGGAAGAAGATGAATCAAACCCCGTTGAAGTTTCTCACGAACAATGTGACAATCAATATCCAAATGTTTAGTACGCTCATGAAAAGTAGGGTTAAAGCAATATGTCTAGCAGATTGATTATCACAATATAAGAGAAAGCAGGACTAGAAAGAGGAAGACCAAAATCCCTCAATAAATGAGAAAGCCATTGTAATTCACAAGTAGTTGCTGCCAAGGCACGATATTCAGCCTCTGAAGAAGAAGTGGAGACTGTCGGTTGCTTCTTAGAACGCCACGTAATCAAGGCTTGATCAAGAAAACCACAAAAACAAGTGATGGAACGCCGTGTATCAAGACAACCAGCCCAATCTCGAGTCACTAAAAGCATTAAGTCTATCAATAGAAGTGACCTGGAAAGAAAAGACCACGACCGGAGAACCTTTAATATAGCGAAAAACTCTATGAACAAGACGCAAATGTACATCAAGAGGGTGTCGTATAACCGACTAAGTTTTGAACAAAGAAAGGATAAAACTGACGAGTATTAGTAAGGTATAAAAGACGGCCAACCAAAGTGCGATACTCGTAACAATCAGCCAAAAACACCCATCTAATCCTTGGACAATTTAAGGTTACGAGCCATGGAGTCTTGGCGTGCTTACAATCCAAGAAACCGAATGAGATAAAAGATCTAAGGCAAACTTTCTTTGACATAAAGAAATGCCTTTAGAGTTCCTAGCAATCTCCAAACCCTTAAAATACTTGACATCACCAAGATCCTTGATTTTGAAACAATCATCAAGAAAAGCTTTAATACGATTAATCGCATCCAAATCGGTCCACCAACAATTATATCATCCACATAAATGAGTAAAACAAGAAAGGAAGTGGGAGAATTCTTGATAAACAAAGAATGATCAGCTTGAGATTGTTGAAAACCACAAGAAACAAGAGCTTTAGACAATTTGAAAAACCATTGTCTACTAGCTTGCTTAAGACCATAAAGGGACCTTTGTAATTTGCAAACCTTGTTTGGAGAAGAAACAACCAATCCAGGAGGAGGAAGCATATATACCTCTTCATCAAGATCACCATGTAAGAATGCATTATTGACATCTAATTGTTTCAAATGCCAATTATGAGCCGCAAAGAAGGGCAAGTAATAATCTCACGTAGTTAGTTTAGCAACCGGGGAAAATGTATCATTATAGTCAATACCCTCAACCTGGGTATATCCTTGAGCAACAAGGCGACCTTTATATCGATTAAGAGTACCATCTGAGTTATATTTCTTAGCAAAAACCCACTTACAACCAATCGGGCGCTTATTAGGAGGCAAATCGCTTATCACCCAAGTTTGATTTAGTTGCAAAGCATCAAGTTCAAAGATTAATAGCATTTCTCCAACCCTCATGTTTAATGGCTTTAGAATATGACTTAGGAATATCATCGGTCGATATGGAACAAACAAAATGGTGATATAAAGGAGAAAGACGATGATAAGAAAGAACTTTAGAAAGAGGGTGATAAATACCGCTCCAAAGAACTGCATGGGTCAAGCACATTGAAGAGTAGTATGATAATCATGCAAATAATTGGGTGGGTTATGTGGTCTAGTAGAACGACGCAACAAAGGAATGTAGGGGAACCAACAAGAGAACCGTAAATGTGGGAAACATCTCGAAGAAGAAGACACACGTAATCAAGGGGAAAATCGAAACATCAAGTGGCGGAAGAGCTTGAGGTAAAGGAATTGAATCAAAGCTTGTGCATAGAATCGAATTGCAAAAGGGGAAACAAGACTCATAAAAATGTACATGACGAGAAACAAGAATCTGCCAAGTATGGATATCTAAAGTGACAAAACCCTTAGTACCCGCCTTGTATCCAAGAAAAACACATTTATGCGCTCTTTTATCAAGTTTAGTTCGTTTTTGGGAAAGAGTAGAAGCAAAGCAAAGGCACCCAAAAACCTTTAAGTGTGTAAAATCGGAGGTTTAGCAAACAATAATTCATAGGGACTCTTATTTCCCAAAATTGGTGTAGGTAAACGATTGATGAGGTATACGGCATGAGTAAGAGCATAAGACCAAAATACTTTGGGAACATGGGCTTGAAATAAAAGAGCACGAGTAACATTAAGAATGTGTTGATGTTTTCGTTCTACTCGACTATTCTGTTCAGGAGTTTCAATGCAAGAAGTTTGATGAATAATGCCATTTTGAGCAAAAAAATCAGACATTTGAAATTCAATGCCATTATCAGATCTAATGATTTGCACAGATGTATGAAATTGAGTAGAAACTAAGTTCACAAATGTTTTGATATAAGACCGAGTCTCAGATTTGTTCCTAAGCAAATATATCCATGTATAACGGGAATGATCATCAACGATGGTTAAAAAGTATTTATGACCATGTATAGAGGGTAAGTGGTAGGGACCCCAAATATCCATATGAACTAAACCAAAAATTTTATTTGAAGTACTATTGCTTACAAGGGAAAGGCAACTTTCGTTGCTTGGCAAAATGACGTACATCACAACAAGTAAAAGAGGAATCATAAGGAATAAATGGATGTTGTCTATGAAGTGAATACAAAGCATGTTGAGATAAATGTCCTAAACGAAAATGCCAAAGGTCAAAAGGTATGGAACTGGAGTGGTGGAAATACTACTAACTAAAGGAGAAGAACCCATATCCGCACAATTCATGATGTAGAGCCCTTCAATGACTTCACTAAACCAATCATCCTCCCGAAGGTCGGAGTCGGATGTGGCATTGCAATGTCCGAAAGGAGACAATACAAGACAGAGATTTAGTAAGTTTGGAAACCGAAATCAAATGTAAATGAAAATTCGGGACATATAATACATCCCGAATAACAAAAGTATTAGTAAATTGAACAATGCCACAATAGGAAGATAATACCCGAGTACCATCCGGAAGATTTACATAAATAGGTGATATACGCTTATAAGAGGCAAATAAGGAAATGTTAGAGCACACATGATCGTAGCTCCCGAATCTATGATCCAGGAGTTAGAAAATGACCGAAAAGCACAAGTTAAAGAAATACCATTGGTAGAAATTTTGTTGATGTATGTAGGGCGAGTGGAAGTGTTCGCTTGAACAAGTGCCAAGAACCGTTTATATTGATCCGGGTGTGAAACCGTATGAAGGATTAGCAACCCGAGAGGAGTCGTAGAATCTTGACTCGAGAATAGGCTCGACGATACAAAGATTCACAAGTGGAAGTTCGGAACTTAAATCCGGTGGGAAGCCATGCTTCTTGTAACAAGTGGCTTCAAGATGTCCGGGTTTACCACAATAGGTGCATTGTTTACTAGAACCAGAGGAAGCAGTAATTGGACGAATTAGTCTCGCTTAGATCCAGTGGAATCGAGAACCGAGGATTTGTTGAAAAGTGCAAGAGTTTCCGCACAAAGGATATCCCATTTCCTTTCTTGTTGTTGTACCAACGCAAATATACGATTAATAGTGGAAGAGGATCAATCAACATTATTTGAGATTTCACAGGGGAAAATCGATCGTAGAGTCCTTTCAAGAAACGAATAGCATAGTCTTGTTCTAAATGTTGTTTATAACTTGCAATTGCACCACAAGAACACTTTGGATTACAAGAACAGGAGACTATCGGATTTAATGCTAAAAATTCATCCCGAGAATCTTTAATTTTGTAAAATAATCACTCACGCTTTGGTCTGATCGCTTCAAATTCTGGATTTCTTCCCGCAAATCCGCAAGTCCGAAAATATCATTCTCGAGAAAAACGCGCACGAAGATCATCCCATACATCGCAAGCCCGATCGATCCATAGTATACTCGAGCAAGAGACGACGAAATCGAACGGGTTAACCATGATAATACCATCATGTTGCACCGCTCCCAAACCGAAACAATGAATCGCTTGATTTCGGTGCCGGAATCGAACGATTGACGAACCCTAGCTTATTCTTCGACAACAACGCATTCCGCATCGCACGAGCCCATGAATGGTAATTAGGCCCGGTGAGAATAGGCGACACAAGAATCGTGGAAGGGTTTTCATTTGGATGCAAATAGAAAGGATTTGCAATGGTTTGGAGCTAACTGGTGGGAGGTAGAGATGAAGCATCGATAGATGAATCGATGGTAGAAGAAAGTGAAGCCATCGGGTTTGGAAGAAAAAGATGAAAGAGGAAATGAGAAAAGTCTAAAAGTGAATAGAATGACAAACCAAGAAAATTGAGATACGGGAAGAGTCCAAAAATTTTGAGAAGAATACATTGATGTCAAAGACTAACCCGCTTTGATACCATGTTATGATTTAGCAAAAGAGAAAAATGAAATTGTAGAATATTATTTTATCCCAACGTATTGATACAAGGCGCCTTTATATACCCAATAAGACCAATAAATGATATATACAAAATAACAAATTACATGAAAATAGAACTAACTAGTTATACTAAAATAGAACTAATTACACTAAAATAGGACTAATTAGTTACACTAACTATATACTCTAATAATAAGTTCGATACGTTACCTCTGTTTTCTGAGTTAAAAACAGAGAGAGAGGGAAGCCATTCTTGTTGCTCAGAAAGTGAGCAAAAACAGAGAGAGAGGGAAGCCATTCTCGTTGCTCAGAAAGTGAGCAAAAACAGAGAGAGAGGGAAGCCATTCTCGTTACTGTGGTCCTTTTCTTATCTTATCCCCATGCGATCTTGGATATTCAATATACTGTTTCACAAAGCAGCAGCCCTTTTTTATCTCGTGCTAACTAAAATCATGCCTCTAATTCATCCATTAATCCTCAAATCAAATACGTATTATACGTCCTTGTATATCCATTCTCTCTTTTTTGTATCCATATCTTATGATGTTCCTTTCGTCGGTTGGGTTCTTGATCCATTCCCCAAACATCTGAGAGTACAACATGCGCCTCTTTATATATATCGGCTCCGTCTCTGTGTCTCTGTGAGACAACGTTCATATATAAACATAATGCTTACTTAGCTTCTAAAATAAAACCGAACCACTACTATATTTAAAGCGTTTGACGAGGAATGAATCCCGCAGGACTCACTGAGATATATTCACTTCTTTGGATCTCAGGTTTAAGAATTTGAATAGCTCACTCTTGATATATTCAAGCCTACCTCAAACTTTCGGGACCTCATGCACCCTTATTCTTCCTAGCGATTGATGCTTATAAGCGAAGAGAAATATGCAATATTATCATACAAAAGAAGTTGCCGCACTCATTGAATGACTCACCCAGCAACATGTTTTAGCATTGCCGTTCTTCTGTTTCAAACTAATATTTAAAATCACTAATATCTTAAAGCATGCAAATTCGCTAGCCATACAACTCAAAAGCAACTTTCATAATTTTCTCTGGTGGTTACCATGGTACGTTGGTTAATAATAAAGATTAAAGACCTCATTTTCTGAAAGCAAGTGTGTTTTAAAATGAAAAGGAAAAAGGAAAAAAATAAAATAAAGGACCAACTTGCAGGCGCGGTTGGAAGGAGGCCACAAAGCAGGGCCATTTCAATTCATATAATTGTAAAATTAAATTTGAGGGAAAGAAAGGAAAAGGGGAGCTATGAATGGGGGGATTTGGTTGATTTTTATATATATATATATATATATATATATATATATATATATTCTAATACATAAATGAAAGCTGAACAAACAAAGGGCAAGAGGGAGAACAAGCACAAACGTACGTTTCCTTGGCCACTTGCAAGCCAAGTTGCTATTATCCCTTCTATCTCTTCCACCTGACAGCTCATACATTTTTCTTAATTATTTAATTATGGTAATAATAAAAAGCATCCCCCGAAAATAAAAAAAGGTGAAAGAATAATAACAAGGGGGCCAAAGATGAACAACTTGACTTTGTTTACATAACAAGTTGAGTTCAGCCTGCGCAAGTTTTGACTTGGTGTCATAGATAACAGCATCATCACTCGAGAGCGCAAACTGATCCGCTTGGTACGTGTTAGCTCTCCAATCATAACATGACTTTATTCCAGTCTGCCTGCATTGAATAATTTTCTTGTGAACATTTAGGGATCAGCGATGTTCTTCTTCAAATGTCATGCATAGAACAGAATACACAGTCCAACAGAGGTGCAACAGGGAAGATAATGACTCAAGCATCTGGTTTTTGCTCACTTTCTGAGCAACAAGAATGGCTTCCCTCTCTCTCTGTTTTTAACTCAGAAAACAGAGGTAACGTATCGAACTTATCTTCCTCTTTGTTTCCATAACACTGTCATGAATGTGTATATATTGTTACGCATAAGAAAACAGAAAAGAAAGGGAAACTGAAACAGGACCATATATATATAGAGAGAGAGAAGGGAGTTAGCTGCCATAATAGGATGCTTGCTGTCAAAAAACGTGACTGCACGTATGAATAAAGAGGAAGCCTTCTAAACTTTACTATTTTGTTTTAAAACTCAATAAGACTTGCTGCCATCGTGTATCTCATGCTTCGTTGTATTTCTCCGATGATTTTGAGTGCTTGAATCAACTTGAAAGCTTTACAAAATTGGATTGTGATCAGCATAGCGAGCCTTCAGATTTTTGCGTTGAGTTTTTTGTCCAGATGCTTAATATATACCATGTCAGCGTCGGTTAGCCAAAGTGTTTATTTTTAACAGTCAATATTTTTTGTTTTAATTGAAGTGTCAACCTTTTTTATAATCACATATGTACTTTTGTATATAAACAAAGTATACGGTGTTGGATATTCTTGAGTACAAAACACATGTATATTTTTACACATTTACCCAATAATAAAATACCTCACTAAAATAGTTCTGTATATCTATTATTTAGGAGTGGATTAAGTACTATTATAGTGGAGGTAAATACTCATATGAAAATTAGAAAAATTTTAAGGTATTTTTCAAAAATTGAAACTAAAATTATGGATTGGTAATATTGCCCTTTCTAACCATCACTAATTTTGACCATATTGCTTACATAGCAGCAACAGGTGTTCTCTTTCCATCATGACTCTTTCTACGAAAAAAAGTTCCTTCCCTAACATCTTTGATCGTTCACCTCCACTCACAGCCATGGAGAAGAAGCCCACTCTTGCAGCCACCGGCAAAAGCTAGTTCCAGCCTCAACAGAATATTCTGAACGGGTTCAGCATTTCGATGCGGTGGAACCAAATAAGGTTCTGATTTGGAAAAATCAAGTTCTTCAGCTTGACGCTGACCACGTTGAGACTTGAGATTGTGAATGAAACAGAGACAATAAAGGCCTTGGTTTACCAAAGCTAAAATATCTATATCGTTCACATCTATCTTCGTCCCCTACAAACAAAAGTCCTAGATCGCACATTCAAAATCCATTTTCGATTTTTTTTTTTTATTGTCTTTAATTTTTTTGGAGGTGTATGGTTTGTGTTTCCATTTTTTTGGAAGAGGTTCAATTTTGGTTTGTGTTTATGCCAGATGAATTGTTTGATTTTCACTCGCAGGTAACAGCGGGTTTGTAGCAAGAATATTCAAGGAGCTAGAGATGATGAATATCTTTAGGGTTCACGTTCTGCAAGAAGTTCAGTAACCTCCGGGCATGGTGCATCTGAAGAACTCCAACGTTTGCCTAGGGTGGTTATTGGATCGAGAATCAAGGCGGGTGAGATTGGGCCTGGTGTCAACTAGCATGTAGAAATTATTTTTAGTGGTGTGGCTTCTGAGCCGATGAGAGCGTGTGGCATAAAGGTTTAGTTATCGGGCTGGTCACGTTTTGTTTAAATACAAAATTAAATCAGGAAAAGAAATAAAAATTACCAAAGAGATGGTGTTTTGGATGGTAAGGACTCCAGAGTGGTGCAAGCGCAAGGGGAGAGTGAAATCCACGCAAAGTGCCTCTTGTCAGAGCGTGAGGGTGCGTCCTGCTGCCATTGGAGGCGAGATTTCGAGGTTGGGCCCTGTTTCCCGCGAGGTTTCCAACGATGGTAGTCTCGTTCTGATCCGACTTTCGAAGGGCAGAGGATAGAAGACAGAGGCGGCGAATCTTTGTGTTGTGCGTGGGAGAGGGTCACGCGTTTGGGTGTTTCACTGCAGAGAGCGGTCAGATTTGAAGGTGGGTCGACTGGATCTAGTTGAGTTTTGTAGTGCAGACTCAAGGGTGGTGGTTGTGTGGTGACGGGACACCTGAAAGAGGATGAACGGTTTGGCAGAGGCTGTCGAACTGTTCTTAAGGTGTGTTTGGCTGATTCAATGGAGTTTGAGAGTGTGGAGGGAAGCGAGAACGAGGCTCTGATACTTGCAGGAGCTGAATCTTTCAAGCTGGTGAGAAATGGTGGGATATGAGAGAAGGAATATTTAGGCTTTAGTTAGGACTTAGGAGATTAGGGTTATAGGATATTAAATAAGGTTATTTATCTATTAGACTATGATTTATTAGATTTATTATTATAATATTTGCAGTATCTCAATAAAAGAAGATATCTAGTGTCCTATGATCTTTATTTAGGATGTATATTTGAATTTTGAAAGTTCCATTTTATTATTTCCTATGCTTTGAAATTGATATTTTATTATTTCCTAAGCCCTATAGCTAGGGTTCTTAGTTGTAATTAAGTCAAATCACCCGCTCAGACGTGGATGATGAAATATTTGATAAAATTTACACCAAAATCATTAAGCCAAAATGGTTTGGATTGGAAAGTCCTCTTCCATAATTAGTCTTGATTGATTGAATAAGAATTCATTTCCCTCTCCTGTCTTCATTCATATAACAAGCAGTGACTCTAACTCCCCGCGTGATGTGCGGTTGCAACAGTTTCACAACATAAAAGCATAACTTTACCTTGCACTCATCCAAATTAGTAAGAGATTGAATAAAACATAAAGAAATATAAAGAACATAATTGGATTTTAAATCAACCAACAAAAAATAGAGGAGGGATGACAACAAGAAGAAGGGGAAACTCAATGATTAGTCTTAATTGGATTGGATGAGGAGAAAATTTGCTAATGAGAGAATCATCTTCCATAATTAGTCTTGATTGATTGAATAAGAATTCATTTCCCTCTCCTCTCTTCATTCATATAATGGGAGGGGAGAGAGACTAATGGAGGAGGGATGACAACAACAAGAAGGGGAAAATCAGAGAATAGAGAGAGGGGAGAGAATAATTAGAGGGAAATGAATTCTTATTCAATCAAACAAAACTTGAGAGCCATACCATGTGGCGGACCAAGGAAATTACTTAGGGGGCACAAGTGGCGGGGGGATTTGGGGGTTCTAGGCGCAGTGCCCTTGATTATTATTATTATTATTATTTGAAGTTTTAAACGCATTAAAAAATAAAAAAGAATATAAACAAGAAAAGAAAAGAATATTTAAAAATATTCATGAAATCAAGTGAATACTGATGATGTAACAAAAGAACAATTATTTTACAAACATGTAATTTAGAAAAGCAAGGCGAAGTCTTTATTAGAAATGTAGTTACATAAATTACAATGTAGGTACTGAACACTCAATAAGTTCAAATACATATATTTTAATAATAAAAGTATATACAATAAAAATAATTACAATATCATCATTTTATGCCTTATTTTTTATTGTAACCATACATATTATCTGGGAAAACAATCTGATGATGCCATCGATTTTGATCAATATTATAATTTAGTCTAAATTCATTTGTGTATTGTATTGAGGCTGGGAAGGTAATGTAGCCCTAGAAGGGCATTTTTGTAATTTTGCATTAGAAATCAAGGGGGGCACTTGCCCCTCTTCTAATGTATGTGGGTCCACCTCTGATTAGAACCAAAAACATAATACTCCCTCCGTCCTAATTATAAGACAACATTTAGGGGTTGGCTTTGGTCCTAATTATAGGACAACTTTTTAGTTTTTGTCAATTTCTTCTTAAAATATCCTTATTTTATTCTCTCAAATGTGTTTAATTTTTAATGAGTATATATATGTGGGTTGCAATACACACACGCACACACATGTACGTGTCTATAAACATATATATGTATGTATGTATATATGTGTGTGTCTATATATCAGGGACAGACCCATCAATTATAATTAGAAGGGGCAAAAATTACAGAAAGGAACCCAAAGTTTTAGAAAATCACATTTCAGCCTTATAAAAAATTTAATATTTTCACTTTAGTCCCTCTATGAAACTATTAACAAGGGACTAAAGTGAAAATATTAAAAATTTTATAAGACTAAAATATAATTTTATAAAAATTTGGGTCTTTTTCTATAATTTTAGGGGGCACCCCTAGCCCCTTCCCTAATTCTGTCCCTGCTATATATATGTGTCTGTGCATATATGTGTATATGTATATATGTGTTTGTGTATACATGTATGTATATGTGTGTGTACATATATATGTATATCTGTGTTTGTGTGTGTCAATATGTGTGTGTAGATATATATATATGTGTAGATATGGGTGTGTGTGGGGAGCAGATTCTCTCAGTATCTGCTCCCTCCTCATCTCTCAGTATCTCTCAATCTCGATCGTCTCAATTTTGATCCAACCATGTAGAAAGGGACACATCATACATTTCAAAAACCACATGCGGTAAAAATTACGCATGCGGTTTTTGAAATGTATGATGTGTCCATTTCTACACGGTTAGATCAAAAATTGGAAGGCCGAGATTAAGAGATACTGAGGTGCCTGCTTCTGAGGCAATCTGGGTCCGTGTGTGTGTGGGTGTATGTGTCTATACATACATACATATATATATATATATATATATACACACACACACACATATGTATATATAGGAAGGCCATTATTTCAATTAGAAAGCGTGTGGAAAGGAAAATTGGTCGGAGAGATATGTGGCGGGGTTGTTAATTCACTTTTACTTATGTCATTTTAAATTTATAGAAAGGCATTTTAGGAAAATGATTAACTCATTTCCTTAATCTCCTCAAAATCGGTTAAATATGTCCTATAATTAGGACCGGAGGGAGTAGTATTAATCGTAATTTTGATTGAAATTTGACCGTCAAATAACTTTAACAGCACCAATTTATTACAATTAATTAGTCATTTTCTATAAAAATACATTTAAATATTTTATCAAAAAAATTTAAATATGTCATACTAATCGAAGCACTTAAAAATTAAATTGATACAAAGACTGTTAAAGTAATAAAAAAATTGATTCAAAATGAATTATTTCCTTAAAAAAGGAGGTTAAGGTGCAAATTGGTCAACGAATTGTTACGCTAGAGCACCGGACATAAAAATGTTTTGAAGGGAGCAAAAATACTAATAAAGAATTCAAAACTTCAACGAATAGACCAAAACGGGGATTGTGCTACTTTCATAAGTTTTAAATGTTCATTGGTATTTTTGCTCCCTTTCAATTATTTATTGGTATTTTTTCTCCATTCAAAGCATTTTTGTGCTCGGTGCTCCTAGTGTAACACTTCGTTGGCCAATTTACACCTTAACCAAAAAAAAAAAAAAAAAAAGGAAACTCTTAAGATATTGCGTTGCAGGTCGTGAACAAAATGAATTCATAATAGGTGATTTTCCTTATGTGCTTATTATGTACTTCTCTATCTAATTAGAGGGATTGTGGCATATATATATATATATATATATATATATATATATATATATATATATATATATATATATTTTATTTATTTAGATTAAATTATATGCTTCATCCTAAATTTTTTTTCGCACTCAATATCTCAAATTAATTAATTTCTAGGATACTAGTATTATAGGAAATAGAATATGAGAGAGCTAATGGAGAGAGGAGTGGATCGAGAAAGAGAAACTGTCAAACCCTAAACATTTTTTTAAAAAACAACAAATTGCGAAAATGAGTAAGATGACGGATACTTTAAAATTTGAGCTAACGCATTCTTGTTGGCTAGAGCATAAATGAGTTGGCACGTGTAGGCAAGAATTTCTCACTCAATTATGTAAAGTTGATCTAATAGTAAAGATGAAGTAGAAGTTCTCACTCAATTATTAGTAGTTGATCTGATAGTAGAGATGAATGTAAGGAAGTAGACAGTCCCATTGTACAAGGCTCTTGTAATATTTGTTGAAAGATTTATCACATATTTCCAAAAATGCCATTTACGCATTAAAGTCCTCAATTTATTGGAAAATATTATCCTTGATTTTATGTTTCATAGGAGGGGTTTAACATGTTGCATGAGAAGAAGAAGATTCCTACACACATATGAAATAGTGAGACCCACACACACACACACACATATATATATATAGGGAAAAACAGTTCTCATGTTGTAGGAGAAGTGTTTTCTCATGTCACACACACATAAAATGGTGGGACCCTCATATATATAATGCTAATTTTATATATATATATATATATGTGTGTGTGTGTGTGTGACATGAAAACATTTCTCCTACAACATGAGAAGTGTTTTTTCCTTTCATAGAATTAAGAAAACATGCCCTCGATTTATTAGGAGGCGGTGGTAATTTATTATGTTATAAGTTAGAAACTTTAAGAGTATTTCGCAATGTTCTAACTTTTTTTTTTTTTTTTACATAAATCAACATTATCAACAAATTTGAATCCTTTTTCTAGGCCGTGTACTTCAAATAAACTGTATAACACTGTATTTTATTTTGTTGATAAATTGAACTCTAATAAACATTATAATTTGATAGACACACATGTACATGAGATGTGTGAACATGTGTTTGCATTTGTTACAGTAATAGTTAACTATGTTAACCCAGTGAAGAGTCAAAGTGTAGTCTGTGTTGCTTCTGTGTTCTTAATTAAACATAATTGGAATGATATTAGCCTCCGGCCCATAGAATTTTTAATCGGAGTTAATGAAGTTTGAGATTTCTTTTAGTTTGTGTAAAACATATTGAAAGTGTCTTGTAAATAGGATAAGAAGAGTACAACTTCAAATATGTAACAATCTTGTAACAATTTTTAAATATGTGCTTAACAGAAGTTAATGCTTCTCTAGTGTTTCATATAGGATCTAACTGAAAAATTTATTTTGGTTCTAAATGTAAAATCTATTTTTTATATTTGTTCATATTTTTCTCATTTATCCCAACCCATTGATGCTACGTCAATAATAAATAATAAAGTGAGAGAGAGAGAGAGAGATTGAGGAAATTAAGGAAGATAGTTAGGATATTTTAGAAAAAAATGATTAGCTAGCTTACTTAACTTTCTTAATTTAATCATATTAGAAAAACATGATTTAAATTAAGGATCAAAGAGAAAACTATATTAGTAATAATGAATTAATTGTATTGAAGGAAAAATATAGAAAACAATATTAAATGTTCTAGAGATTATTTCTTTCCGTTGTTGTTATTCGGTAAGTACGTCTAGAAAAAATAGATAATTACATTTTTTTTTTAATTGTTCCTATTGTAAATTTGAGGGTTATTTATCAATTTATCATTTGAAGAAAGCTTATATTTCTCCATCTCTTGATCACTTTGTGGGTGTTAGATATCAAAACACCATCAACTACCACTGAGAATTTGAATGCAGATGTTCAACAACATGGTGAGAATAACAGCTCATCAAGGTACATTATTCTCTACCACCTTAGAAGATTAAAGCAAATTACATGATATGATTCCCGAAAGAAAACGATGATTGGATCAACTAGGAATGGAATTTCGCACCGAAAATTCCTTGCCAACACGTTCGATACGAACGAGACGTATCTCGCGCTATAGACCTCGGATTTGAGTGATTCCAAAACGAGGTGAAAGATGGCTTTCCGAAACGCGATTTTGGCTCAAGAAACACCGAAAAAACGATAAGGAAATCGGAATACGAAACCAAAAAATATAGAACGAAAACGAAGTTTATGGATTATAGGTAGGCGCCACAATTCCAAAGAATTGATAAGCCCAAGAACGCCACAAGGATTGAAGCCCTTGATAAGTTCAGAGATTCTCAAAAGAGCCCTAGAGAAGCTTGTCTCTCACCAAAAAGATAAACTTTGAATTCTGCCCCCCCTTCTAAAAGGCTATGGTGTTCCCTTATATAGTGGACAACATCCATATTGAGTTTAACCTAATTATGCTTACACACAAAGGGCCCAATAAGCCTTGATAAACTTTGAATTCTGCCCCCCCTTCTAAAAGGCTATGGTGTTCCCTTATATAGTGGACAACATCCATATTGAGTTTAACCTAATTATGCTTACACACAAAGGACCCAATAAGCCTTATTACACAAGTTTAACTAAACGTAATAAAAATAAAACTAAGTGCAGAATTTGGGCCAAGTAAAATGAAGCCTTTATGCATATCCATTGAGGCTTATTCTTCAAGGTCTTCAATCTAAATTAAGTGTATCATTTCGGTCTCTTCTTCCTTTAAAATTGGGCTTGTCTCAAGTAAAGTGGTCACCAAGAGATTTAGAGCCTCTTTAGCCTTTTTAGCTTTTGCTCTTGTCATTGGGCCTCCAAGACCTTGTATGTCCTCCAAGTTTGTTGCCTTGGTCATGCCGCCTCCTATGTCCTCATCATTACATAACAAGGTTAACACCATTACAGATTTCTATACTTTTACTGAATTTTGGTTTTGATGCATATATATTTTTTCTCATTGTTTTTGTCCCTTTTCTTTCTATCATCCAAAATGTTGGTATCTATATTTTCAGAAGGATTTGGATATGAAATTAGCTATGTTAAATTCACTAATCTGGCCTTAACACCATTAACCTGTCTTACCAGACTATTGATGAGGTTGATTTTGCAGAAATTTGTTAAAATTTTATTGACAAGTTTTATTATGATATTTTAAAGGGTGAAGGAGCAATAATACACATGGGCTTTACCAGGAGGAGCGCCCAGCACCACGAGCTTTTTTTAGGAGCAAAAATACACACGTGGTTACCTTAAAGGAGCAAAAGTCACACAATAGTGGATGTTGACCGTTAAGTATGGACGGTTGACCGTTATTGCTGACCTGTATGCTGAATTGGAGAGAGAATAAGCCAAATAGGGAAAAAATAAGCTGATTAGGATGCTGACGCTGCAAAGGAAATTTTTTTTGGGGAAAACGAAACCCTAAAAATGGCAATTATAATGAACAAGTGTTCGGGAAAATCCTATCCTAATCAAAGCAATAGAAGCAAGCCAAGGAAACAAAAGGAGAGCTAGGGTTCTTAATCGATTGAGCTGAGGGCAAATTGAGAGTGATATGAGGTCGTACGAGTTATTTGAAGAAATGCAACCTTACAAAAACCACAAAAATCCTACATTGAAAAGACATGAAAGATTCATAGAGATGAACACCAAATCAAATTGAAGTAATCATTCAGACAGATTGAAACTAGTAGTAATTGGAATCTATGATTCAGGGATGATCATATTTCTGTCTACAAAAAAAAACTTCAATCTTATTATTTGTTGTTCTAACACAATAATCATTCTTTACAAAATGGAGAAGAAGCTATAAATTCACCCACAAAAAGTTGTCAACATAGTATCTAGTAAGTGTTGGTTAAAAGGCATATAGCATTTTCAAATTTGATATAAAGAGCAACATGCTTACGAGATGGCCTCGAGATCGACAAGAACCGGGCCGCAAATCGAAAGTGTCGCTTTAATCGTCGCTCACTCACTCCAATCGATCGTCGTTCAACCCACTACGATGATCGATCCTCGTTCTAATCGTGCTTCACTCACGTCGCCGCGATTCTTAGTTGTGATGGTCACACGATTTAAGTGCAACCTAATGTCGCTCCTCATCCCCAATCGATCGTCCTTCAACCCACCCCCTGGAAACCAAGCTCTTCCTTCCTCAGCTCACCGATTTCAGATCACTTTCGATTCTATGTGAGTGAGTTGCATTTCGATTTTCCAGCGTTTTGGTCGAAGATGAAGAAGGAGGGTGGTCGAAGATGAAGAAGGAGGGTGATTCAATTTAGGGTTGCTTTTTTTCCCAATTTGTTCGTGGTAGCGACGAGATTTGTTCTTCATCTCGTGTTTTAAGGTTTTTTATTTTTTCCCCCAAATTATTTAACCTAGTCAGCATCCTAATCAGCTTATTTTTTCCCCCATTTGGCTTGTTCTCTCTCCAATTCAGCATACAAGTCAGCAATAACGGTCAACCGTCTATACTTAACGGTCAACATCCACTATTGTGTGACTTTTGCTCCTTTAAGGTAACCACGTGTGTATTTTTGCTCCTAAAAAAAGCTCGTGGTGCTAGGCGCTCCTCCAGGTAAAGCCTATGTGTATTATTGCTCCTTCACCCTATTTTAAATGCACTCTTCAAGTTAGCTTTTTCCCTATGTCCTTGTGGAGTTTAGCCCTTCTTAAAATTATATAAAAATTACAGAGATTGTATTTATTGTAATATTGTTTCAAATACAGCTTTAGAGTAGCAGTATATATATCTTACCCATAAGCCCACTTTGAAAGAGCCTTGTGTCTTGTCCCATTTTTATTAGTCTTAATGGAAGAGGTTATGATTGCTTAAACATGAATCTTGGTTTTCTGTTCATATGAATATCGATAATATTGTATCAAAAAATTATGAAAAATAAAACTCATTCTATTTTATTTTGCATATATCACAAAAATAAAATATTTTTTTGCACACGGAGTAAATGATGTAAAGTTCTTTTTATTTATCACACATGGAATCAGGCACGCCTAAATAATACTCCATGTGGTCTTTATTATAAGGCACCTACTAACTTTTCTCACAAACTAATAAAAGTAGTTTAAGTCAATAAAGTTGTTCTAGAATCTAAGTAATTTTTAATATTATCCCTAATAATTACACTAAACTGTAATATTATATTAAACATTACTCTCTTTTTTTCGAGAATTAAACATTACTCTTATTACCTTTATTAATAAGGGGCAAACATAAACATGAAAAAAAAAATCAATGCTTTCATTGGGAACAAGCAAGTCTTGCTTATAATAAGGCAGGAGGGAGTATGAAATAAGAAATTAAAATTGAATTTTTGTAAGTTCAATTATTTGTGCATAATGAAAAGTCCTAACCTTAATTTATGCATAATGTCAATAGGGCTAGGTTTACTCCATAGGCTCATCTCCAACATCAATAATTTGTCAGGTATGCGTGTCGCGTATGTCTTTACTATTTTAGTGGTTTTATTAAAAACAAAGTGTTATTTGAGTAACCAAATGGAGCAGGAAATATATCAGATGAAGCAGCAACATGCACAAGCAGCTGGAATTCTGAACCTGATTTGTGAGAATGTGAAGTCTTTGAACGAAGATACGAAGTCTATGACTCAAGACGCACTGATTGCTGCGGCAAAAATAGATAAGGTTGAGTTTTTGTTGCAAGTGACAAAGGCAAACCCCGAAATAAAATTGACAAGCAGTTTTGAGTTGTTCTTCGATGCCATTAGATATCGTCACGTTGCGATTTTCAACCCCCTCCGTGGCTTTAGTTTTAAGCATGTGGTGGCATCAATAATTGATGAGGATGAAAATGAAATTAAGTTCTTTTGCATCTGGCTGCCTCGTTGGCTCCGTCTTCTTATCGTAACCGGTATGCAGTGCCGCCTTTAAGCTGACGAGAACTACAATGGTTCAAGGTTAGAAATGAAATCTAAGGCTTTTCCATGAATTTTGGAGGAGATTAATATATGGAAATGATTTTTTTTTTTTGTAAGAGAGTATGGTGGATCCTGCAGTAATGAATTTGCGGAACAAACTGAATTTGTTAAATTCGCAGAAGCAGCCTCTTGATCATTTCAAGGATAACCACAGATAACTCAGGAAAGATATGGCTGGAAAATACTGCAACTTCTTGCTCAGTTGTTGGAACTCTAATTGTTACCATGTTTGCGGTAGCTTTTACGGTTCCAGGAGGAAATTATCAGGATTCAAGGTACCCAATATTTTTAGAGGATAAGTTATTCAAAGATTTCTTAATATCATATGCACTTTCCCTGTTCTCTTCAACTACTTCTTTCCTTACATTTTTAGGAATTCTCACGTCACACTATGAAGAAAAAGACTTCCTTTACTCACTACCTAAAAAATTGATAATAGGGTTCACACTTTTTCTCTCTATTGCAACTATGACGGTGGCTTTTTCGGTCACCATAATTATCATGTTGCAACATAACTCCTCACGTTTAAGGGCTATTCTTCCTATAGCCGTGCTTTCTGGCATTCAAATAATCTCCTTTGTGTCATTACAATTCCGTGTTCTTGTAATTTCTTCTACTTATGGTCGAGGTACATTCAAGAAGAAGGTGGACAAGTGGCCATGAGGTGTTTGTGTAATCCACATATTACTTTATGTATTTTCTATTGAGCCATTGACATTTCAACTTCAAAGGGTAACTAGTGTTTATGTTTGATCTTGTAAGAAATAGTATTAGTGCTTTGGGCTGAAGACTTATAATTAGTTTGCTACAATATGTTTAGATCTATATTATACCATAATCGATTATGGTATAATATAGATCTAAACATATTGTAGCAAACTAATTATAAGTCTTACAGGCCCAAAACGACACTAATACTATTTCTTACAACATCAAACATAATCACTAGTTACCATTTGAAGTTGAAATGTCAATGGCTCAATAGAAAATACATAAAGTAATATGTGGATTACACAAACACCTCATGGCCACTTGTCCACCTTCTTCTTGAATGTACCTCGACCATAAGTAGAAGAAATTACTTGAACAAGAACACGGAATTGTAATGACACAAAGGAGATTATTGGAATGCCAGCAAGCACAGCAATAGGAAGAATAGCCCTTAAACGTGAGGAGTTATGTTGCAACATGATAATTATGGTGATCGAAAAAGTCACCGTCATAGTTGCAATAGAGAGAAAAAGTGTGGAAAAACCTATTATCAATTTTTTAGGTAGTGAGTAAAGGAAGTCTTCTTCTTCATAGTGTGACGTGAGAATTCCTAAAAATGTAAGGACAGAAGTAGTGGAAGAGAACAGGGAAAGTGCATCTGATATTAAGAAAACTTTGAATAACTTATCCTCTAAAAATATTGGGTACCCTAATCCTGATAATTTCCTCCTGGAACTGTAAAAGCTACCGCAAACATGATGGTAACAATTAGAGTTCCAACAACTGAGCAAGAAGTTGCAGTATTTTCCAGCCATCTCTCCCCTTCTTTCCTGAGTTCTCTGTGGTTATCCTTGAAATGATCAAGAGGCTCCTTCTGCGAATTTAACAAATTCATTTTGTTCCGCAAATTCATTACTGCAGGATCCACCAAACTCTCTTACAAAAAAAAAAAATCATTTCCATATATTAATCTTCTCCAAAATTCATGGAAAAGCCTTAGATTTCATTTCTAACCTTGAACCATTGTAGTTCTCGTTGCAGTTGTAAGGCGGCACCAGATACCTGGTTACGATAAGAAGATGGAGCCAACGAGGCTGCTAGATGCAGCAACTTAATTTCATTTTCATCCTCATCAATTATTGATGCCACCACATGCTTAAAACTAAAGCCACAGAGGAGGTTGAAAATCGCAGCGCGACGATATCTAATGGCATCGAAGAACAACTCAAAACTGCTTGTCAATATTATTTCGGGGTTTGCCTTTGTCACTTGCAACAAAAACTCAACCTTATCTATTTTTTCCGCAGCAATCAGTGCGTCTTGAGTCATAGACTTCATATCTTCGTTCAAAGACTTCACATTCTCATAAATCAGGTTCAGAATTCCAACTGCTTGTGCATGTTGCTGCTTCATCTGATATATTTCCTTCATTCCTGCTCCATTTGGTTACTCAAATAACACTTTGTTTTTAATAAAACCACTAAAATAGTAAAGACATGCGCGACACGCATACCTGACAAATTATTGATGTTGGAGATGAGCCTATGGAGTAAACCTAGCCCTATTGACATTATGCATAAATTAAGGTTAGGACTTTTCATTATGCACAAATAATTGAACTTACAAAAATTCAATTTTAATTTCTTATTTCATACTCCCTCTAGTCCTTATTATAAAGCACTTGCTTGTTTCCAATGAGCATTGATTATTTTTTTTTCATGTTTGCCCCTTATTAATAAAGGTAATAAGTGAGAGTAATGTTTAATATAATATTACAGTTTAATGTAATTATTAGGGATAATATTAAAAATTACTTAGATTCTAGAACAACTTTATTGACTTAAACTACTTTTATTAGTTTGTGAGAAAAGTTAGTAGGTGCCTTATAATAAGGACCACATGAAATATTATTTAGGCGTGCCTGATTCCATGTGTGATAAATAAATGGAAGAACTTTACATCATTTACTCCGTGTGCAAAAAAATATTTTATTTTTGTAATATATGCAAAATAAAATAGAATGAGTTTTATTTTTCATAATTTTTTGATACAATAGTATCGATATTCATATGAACACGAAACCAAGATTCATGTTTAAGCAATCATAACCTCTTCCATTAAGACTAATAAAAATGGGACAGCTCAGTACACAAGGCTCTTTTAGGTGGGTTTGGGGAGGGTAAGATATATATACCGCTACTCTAAGGCTGTATTTGAAACAATATTACAATAAATACAATCTCTGTAATATTTATAATTTTTATATAATTTTAAGAAGAAGAAGGGTTAAACTCCACAAGGGCATAGGGAAAAAGCTAACTTGAAGAGTGCATTTAAAATATCATAATAAAACATGTCAATAAAATTTTAACAAATTTCTGCGAAATCAACCTCATCAATAGTCAGGTAAGACAGGTTAATGGTGTTAATGCCAGATAAGTGAATTTAACATAGCTAATTTCATATCCAAATCCTTCTGAAAATATAGATACCAACATTTTGGATGATAGAAAGAAGAGGGACAAAAACAATGAGAAAAAATGTATATGCATCAAAACCAAAATTCAGTAAAAGTATAGAAATCTGTAATGGTGTTAACCTTGTTATGTAATTTGCTTTAATCTTCTAAGGTGGTAGAGAATAATGTACCTTGATGAGCTATGTTATTCTCACCATGTTGTTGAACATCTGCATTCAAATTCTCAGTGGTAGTTGTCGTTGATGGTATTTTGATATCTTCCACCCACAAAGTGATCAAGAGATGGAGAAATATAAGCTTTCTTCAAATGATAAATTGATAAATAACCCTCAAATTTACAATAGGAACAATTAAAAAAAATGTAATTATCTATTTTTTCTAGACGGCGCCGAATAACAACAACAGGAAAGAAATAATCTCTAGAGCATTTAATATTGTTTCTATATTTTTCCTTCAATACAAATAGTTCATTATTACTAATATAGTTTTCTCTTTGATCCTTAATTTAAATCATGTTTTTCTAATATGATTAAATTAAGAAAGTTAAGTAAGCTAGCTAATCATTTTTTTTTCTAAAATATCCTAACAATCTTTCTTAATTTCCTCAATCTCTCTCTCTCACTTTATTATTTATTATTGACGTAGCATCAATGGGCTGGGATAAATGAGAAAAATATGGACAAATATAAAAATATATATATATATATATATATATATATATATATATATATATATATATATATATATATATTTTACATTTAGAACCAAAATAAATTTTTCAGTTAGATCCTATATGAAACACTAGAGAAGCATTAACTTCTGTTAAGCACATATTTGAAAATTGTTACAAAATTTTTACATATTTAAAGTTGTACTCTTCTTATCCTATTTACAAGACACTTTCATTATGTTTTACACAAACTAAAAAAAATCTCAAACTTCATTAACTCTGATTAAAAATTCTATGGGCCGGAGGCTAATATCATTCCAATTATGTTTAATTACACAGACTACACTTTGACTCTTCACTGGGTTAACATAGTTAACTACTACTGTAACAAATGCAAACACATGTTCACACATCTCATGTACATGTGTGTCTATCAAATTATAATGTTTATTAGAGTTCAATTTATCAACAAAATAAAATACAGTGTTATACAGTTTATTTGAAGTACACGGCCTAGAAAAAGGATTCAAATTTGTTAATAATATTGATTTATGTAAAAAAAAATGTTAGAACATTGCGAAATACTATTAAAGTTTCTAATTTCTAACATAATAAATTACCACCGCCTCCTAATAAATCAAGGGCCTGTTCTCTTAATTCTATGAAAGGAAAAAACACTTCTCATGTTGTAGGAGAAGTGTTTTCTCATGTCATATACACATAAAATGTTGGGATCCACATATATATATATAAGGGGAAATGATATATCATGTGACTGCACCTAATGTTTTTTTCCAGTGAGATCAAACAGCGCCGTTTTGTCACGAGTTATTTCACTCAATAAAAAAAAATAAAAATAAAAACACGCGCACTAATAATCAATATTTCAGCAAACAGGAATCGGCCTCCAAGTATTATCAGCAAACATGAATCTCAAATGGAATCGGCGCAATAATAATCAAATTCCATCAAACATAATGTCATATCAATTGAGATCGCAACAAGAGTATAAATAAAACCTAATTCCTATATTCTTTGTTAATTCATCGCCACAACAATTCTTCGGAACAATAATTCAGAGCAATTTCAAATTGGAATCGGTAAAATTCTCTATTCTTTTATCTGCATAATTCCCATATCTATATAATTGTATCGGTAGTTCAACGCAATAATAATTCATCGCAATTTCCAACAATAATTGTATTACAATAGTCATACTAAAATGCTTATTTATGTGCAACTTCAGAACAATCACTGACCATGATTGTATTACACTTTATTCTTTCTTCCATTAAATAACAAAAGATTGTGTTTAGACAAACAGACAATATATCCAGCAAAAAATTAAGGTAAATGCTTTACTGATGGTCATAAATGAAAATTTCCTGGACAAACTCTCTGATGCATATAGATATCTTAAATGTTGTAAAAACAACATAGGGAAGTATGACAAAATGCCCCAAGAATACCTTCTCAAAGATATTGATTTTCTTGGCATATGTATGGCTCTCAGCACAATGCTACTGGCACCACTACCAATTGCTCCAAATATTCTCATCTCATATGATCTGCTCAACAAGTTAACAGTTCCACCATCTGATAACTAATTCATCAATTAACAAGCAAAAAAACTCAGTATAATTTTGTAGCTGATTCATTATACAATATTACAAGTTGTATATATTGCCATGATTTGCTCCTCAATGGCATGTATATATATGTAGAGCACACACATATATATAGGACATAGAGATGGAAAGAGACTTACTGTGTACGAATCATTAGGGTCCAAGGTTGAACCTGTCGAAAAGCCCTTCTCAGCATCAAATAAAGGTGCGAGTTTTTTCCTTAATTCCTCCAACCCAGCCATATTTATGGCTTTATGGTTATATGAGTTACAATTTGAATGGGTTTTGTAAAAGAAATCAACTCTGAAGCCTGAATTAATCAGTCAGCCCATCCAGTATCAGAATTGAAAATCTGGTGAGCAAACAGGGGGTAGAAAACAGAATTCAACCTGCAATTGAAAAATTACAAATTTTATATAACGGAATTAGAATTTGTTGTTGACTAAAGTTAAGAAAAATGAGCTAATTGAGGATCATAAATAGAAGGGCAAATGCAGAGCAAACTCCAAATGCAGAACCAAATCGAGAGAACAATCCAATAGCTTTCAATTTCCGATCAAGCAAAAAAAAAAAAACAGAATAAACACAAACCAGAGCAAAAAATGCAGAACAATCCAATAGCTTTCAATTTCTGATCGAGCAAAAAAATCGACAGAACCAGAGAAAGCTCAAACCAAATCTTACTCCAAATGCAGGAATCGGAGAGAAATACATACCTAGAAGCGAGAGCAAAGGCAGAGGAAAGAAGGGGGTGAGTTGCGTTTCCAGATCTGGCCGGTGACTCATTTCCCCATTTTGGTGATCCCTCCGACAGTCCGACTGAACACTGAGTGTGCGCGCTATCCCTTGCTCATACATTTCAGTGCGCGCGCTATTCATGTTTGCTGATAATACTTGGAGGCCGATTCCTGTTTGCTGAAATATTGATATTAGTGCGCGTGTTTTGTTTTATATTATTTTGAGTGAAATAACGCGTGACAAAACGGCGTTGTTTGATCTCACTGGAAAAAACATTAGGTGCAGTCACATGATATATCATTTCCCTTATATATAATTAGCATTATATATAAGGGGTTTAAACTTCTCATGTTGCATGAGAAGAAGAATCCTACACATACATGAAATAGTGAGACCCACATATATATAATGCTAATTATATATGTGTGTGTGTGTGTGGGTCCCACCATTTTATGTGTTGGTGACATGAGAAAACACTTCTCCTACAACATGAGAAGTGTTTTTCCCTATATATATATGTGTGTGTGTGTGTCTCATTATTTCATGTGTGTGTAGGAATTTTCTTCTTCTCCTGCAACATGAGAAGTTTAAACCCCTTCTATGAAACATGAAATCAAGGATAATATTTTCCAATAAATTGAGGATTTTAATGCGTAATTGGCATTTTTGGAAATATGTGATAAATCTTTCAACAAATATTACAAGAGCCTTGTATAATGAGATTGTCTACTTCCTTACATTCATCTTTACTATCAGATCAACTACTAATAATTGAGTGAGAACTTCTACTTCATCTTTACTATTAGATCAACTCTACATAATTGAGTGAGAAATTCTTGCCTACACGTGCCAACTCATTTATGCTCTAGCCAACAAGAATGCGTTAGCTCAAATTTTAAAGTATCTGTCATCTTACTCATTTTCAGTAATTTGTTGTTTTTTAAAAAAATGTTTAGGGTTTGACAGTTTCCTCTTTCTCAGATCCACTCCTCTCTCCATTAGCTCTCTCATATTCTATCTCCTCCTCCCTTCATCCACCATCAAAGCGCATCCTTCACCTCCGATTATCTTCTCAAACGCCAATGGCGTTGGTGACATCTTCCATTACCCGGTAAAATACAAAAATTTGTATTAATTTGGTTCTCTTATAAAACCTATATTCTATTATAAGTAAAGGTGTAAAAATACACATGTTTCACCCTGAAGAGCAAAGATTTTTTTTTTAAATGCAAAACTACACACAAACTTTCAAAATTGGGATAAAAATAACATCAACGTCAAATTGGTCTAACAGAGTTACTTTTGCAGTGGGCCCTCAATTTTGCCTCAATTTTGAAAGTTTATGTGTAGTTTTGCACCTAAAAAAAACATCAAGCACTTCTCAGGGTAAAACACATGTATATTTTTGCATTACCTTTCCATTATTAAGAGGAAATGAGAGAAACTGGCATGGATGGATTAATTCTCACCAAGGAATGAAAGAGAGAAAAATTCCTCAACGAGTCGATTAATCACCGTCGCTGTTGATATAATAATAGAAGATATAATAAATCATTTTCAGATCAAGTAAAAAGGCTCCTTTATATGGCTATGGTGCAGAGCACCCATAGATTATCATTTTTCAATGCGCAGGGGAGATGAAGGATAAGTAAAGAGTTAACATCTCCATTACCATCATCGACGATTAAGAAGAAAAAGAGGCACACCTGGTGTATGCAAGAATTTCTCCAATTGAGATCTCTCATATAAAGTATTTTAATAAAAGTATAACGATATGAACTAGTTTATATCAAATTTAATGATTTAAATTTATTTCCATACATTTTGTTATTTGATATTATATATAGTAATAATTTTGTAGGACATTAAATATATATCAACCTTTTAAAGTTGATCTAACCGTAAGAATATATAAGGGAAGGGAAGTGGATGGTATAAGAGAGGTGAGGAGGTTCCCTTAATGAAGTGTGAAAATGTTTTAGAAGGTACTTCTTCGGTTATTTATGAGCAACATCATTAAATTTTTTGCATGGATGTACAATTTTATTGTGCACATTTTATACTCTCAAGAGAGTATACATGAAACAAGGGTAAAATTAAAAAGTCTGTTAAATTTTGACACAGAGTTGATGAGGTCTAAGATTATTATTTGTTCCTGTGAAATATGTTGGAAGTGACCTATAAGTAGGACCATATGAGTATCTTATGAATTGGCTCTAGTATAATTATAATAATCACGGCTATTATGCTGTTAATAATAATGAATTATCAGAAGACAGCATTAATTGTAAATACATGTAGAGTTGTGCATTGCAAGTGATTAAGAAGATGGATTTTGAAAAAATTTGAAGCAATCACCATGCAAAAGGATATAAGTGCATTGAGTGAAAATAATAAATCAAATTACTGAACCGGCTTGCAAGAGAGAAGATCAACGGAGTCGTCTTCTAATTTTTAGTCAAAGAACTCAAACATTCCTAAACACAATTAGGGTTCACATAAAACTAAATCTAAATACTCTCAAGACTCATTATTAATTGTAGCATACTTATTGTGTAACCAAAGTTTATTTTGGAATGAGTGTGTGTAACAAAATATTGAAGAATATAACACGACCAAAACTAAGTTATTATACGAATGGTAGTTAAAAATAACTGCTGCATCTTCACCACCTTTATCCTCATCATCATAATTTAGCATTTTAGCTTAGTGTATAATTAAAATCTGGAAACAAGCATATAGGAAATTGTAAGGGAAAAAAGAAAACAGTGCAAAGTAATAATATGTACTCACAGTCATAGACCCATCGCTTCCAGAATGGGAGTTGACTTTTGTCAAGAGAAGAATCAGGAAGATGTATCGCAATAAACTCAATTGTTGAGAGAAAAATGTTGACCTTAGCAAAAAGCAGCTCCTTGCATTTTTTAAGCAAATCCAAGGCAATATCTATTCATATATGCATCAAAATCATATACATGAACAAACAGAACAAAATTGAAACGGAAATGAAAATAATAGTATGTTTTGTTGATATGATTATTACTTCCTCCGGTCCTAATTATAGGAACACTTTTATAATGTAAATTACACTACAAAAGTGTTCCTATAATTAGGACCGGAGGGAGTATTATCTACATGAATTTTACCAAGTATTCCATTGGTGAGACAGAGTGTGAGGAACGAAGAAGCCCGGTCGTGGTTTTCTGTGAAGAGATGCAGAGGAGTGGACTTATAGAGGTGGCGTCCCATTTCTTTGTGGCCAACAACAATAGCCAATTGAACAGGAAGTAGGTCTTCACCATCGTGTTTAGCTGAAATTTCTAGTGCTTTTTTATTTTTGTTGATCAAGCATTCTGCTACTGGAATGACTCCGCTAACCTCTGCAGCTACTATAAGTGGAGTCTTGCCTAAAGCATCGTGTATTTCAAGATACTCTTCATCTACTAATCGTACCAATCCCTGTACTATGCCCTCATGTCCAAACCCTGCAGCCACATGAAGTGGTGTTCTGCCTTTTGAAGACCAATATTCTACATTGAAGTCTACATGATGGCGATTAATAAATGCTTCTGCAGCAGGCCAGTTATTGTCAGATATGGCCTTGTACAGAGGATCCATATCTATATCTTCCATCCCCCTCTCAATCACTGTGATGATCACCATGCATTATGCATGCATTAATAAATATGACATTTGATTGGGAGCAAAAATGGTAATGAATCAGGCGAGTTTGAATCCATGTGAATGAATATAATATAGAAAATGCCTTTGAGATAGACAATGACCAAATCTAATCGGGTGAGGTACGTAGTTCTATCAAAAAGAAAAATGGAAAAAAGCAAGAATATATATACTGCCTCTATTCCTATATATATGGTTCTTCTAAATTCTAATTGAATTTTGGTATTCAAGAAAACAATTAAAATTAGTTAAAATTAATAAATACATAGGAAATATACTTTTTTCCCCAAATATGCTCTTCTTAATGAATGAGTAACAGAGAGAATGTATGGGAGAAAAATGATGCAAGAGAATAAACAAAATGAGTCAACATTTTAGTTGGTGGAATGTATGAAATTAATTGAGCATGAAAATTTATTTATTAGTGAGACAAACTCAAAGAGAACTTGTAAAAAGAGACAAACATATTCCAAAAATGGAACCTTATAAATAGAGACAGGGAATATATATTTATATGTGGGGCCCTGACCTTGTTGCTCTACAACTATGTCGTCTAAATTGCTGCTTTCTGCCATAAGTCAGCTTAATTAAAGCTCTCGTTGGAGATGGCGATGGTACTCTATGTAATATAGCTGCGCGAATGAAAATTGAAATTTTAGCTGGCAATTAATTAATGGGAAATATTTCTTGATGATATATATATTTAACTAAAAATATTTTATGTTGAAAGGAACAGAGATCAATCATTCACACTTACCAGTTGAACTAGCTGTGATGGAAACCTCAAAACTGGATCTCGTCAATGCAGGCTCTGTCTTGTTTTGCAACTCGTCTACTGCGAATAAAATAAATCTGGTTCACTTTATATATATAGAAGATTATGGCGGAATAATCCCGGATGTAAAGTAAGCGCTAATCTTTGACCAAAAATGAAAAAGTAATAATGCATTAATCATACCTCTATTTTGGATCGCTTATAATCCAAATCTAGGATGTGATGTAATAAGCACTAACCAAGGTGGAATTATATTGATATATATTCTTTTAAACTCTTATAGTAGCTTTTTCTTTTTTATATAGCTATGTCCCTTTGTCAAATTAAAGCACTTTTTGCATTTACACGAAGATCACGTATTTGAGTGGCCAAAGCTTTAACTAGGAACAACGCTGGTAGTCAAACTAGTCCCGATTGCTGGTGTATATAGTTTTTCTAGGGTTGAGCATGGATTAGATCAGACAGTAACATTTTCAAGAATTTCATACCCAGAGCAAACACGATTTTGAGAATTTCCTCATAAACAAATTTGTCTACCAAACTTTATCAGAGCAACAAATTTTTTTTCATACGCAGAGCAAACTCCCAGACATGATCAGACAGTAACAAAATTCATACGCAGAGGGCAGAGCAAACATGATCAGACGGTAACATTTTATTTTTTCAAAAATCACAGATTTTGTCTACCAAACTTTGTAATTTCTTTCAAACTCCCAGAGAAACAAATTTGGTGCAAGAGATTCGAGCACTGTCTACCAAAGAAACAAACCCTTCTTTCAAACTCCCTTGTTGCATAATCGAAGCAGAAGAAGCCAAGAAAAATGATTCATACTCAGATGCAGAGCAAGAGATACGAAACTCGCGGTGAAACTAGAGGAAAACCGAATAGGAAAAGGAAGAAAACTTACCTCAACAGTGAAACTCGCGGTGACCGCCGACGGACTGAGACGTCGCAGGTGAGGAGAGGAGGAGAGACGCCTGGGAGAGCCGAAGAGGACGAGGAGGTCAACCCGTCGAGGACGCAAGGTCGAGAGGGAGACAGCAGTGTCGGGGTGTCGAGTGAGAGGCGAGAGGCCAAGATTGCTGTCTCTCTCGCTCTTGGCTGTGCAGGACGAAGCAGATGGAGGAGTGGAGGAGTGGAGGAGTATGCGTGCGGGGAGTGAATTTCAAAATTTTGGAAACAAAACGTTTTGTTACAACCCATCAAACACCTCCTTTTTTTTTCAAAAATCATTTTGGATTCAAAACTAGGTTTTAGGTTCGGTTTTGGTAAATCCAACTTTTTTTTTTTGCTTTTAGCTTTCTCTACCAAGCTCCTGGGCCTCACTGTCACTGCAAAAACCCCAAAATGCCTATGATCTTCCCTGTATGTAGTATATTTTTCTTTTCTTTTTTTGGGTAACATAGCATTAGCATTGGCACTCAACCACGGCATTCTTCTGGCTAAAGCACATTCTATTGCGGGAAAATAAGCTCTCACTGTTGGTTATAGTAATTTATAACTCTCGTTTTTTGTCTCGAAATGTGGAACAGAAACAGTTTATCCTCCCAACTGAGTTCGCCTGATACACACAAGTTGTAGATTATACTTTCCAATTCATCTGAACGAATTTTGGTTTAATATTTTAGCATGTTACATAATTTTTTAATGGTAGAAATTTATTTTTTCTAAATATTTTATGTAATTTTTGGTATTTATTATTGAATAAAATGTTTATAATATTTAAAATACAATTTTATCCTTTAAATGCAATTATACAAAAAGTTAATGTCCTTTTTGGTAAATTTGATCCCCAAAAGCCTATTCTCGATAAAAACATCCAAAGGTTTTTTTTCCAAAATCATTCTCTAAAATCATTCTTCAAAAGCTATTCTCCAAAACCTAGGTTTTACCTCATTAATGGTGAAAATCATTTTCCAAAAGTAACTCCCATAAACTTTGTCTTTTAATAAGTAATTTAGTCCTTTTTTTTATTAAAGGTAAACATTAATTAAGTGTTAAAAATGAAGTTTTAGAAGACTGATATTGACCATACAAATAGTCATTCTCATATAATACTTTTTAAGATGTTTTTGAAAATTATAGCGATATTTTTTTTTATTTTTTTTGCTATGAGTTATATTGGGTTTTGTGGAAGAGATTTAACGTGAGATTGTACTCATAGGTGCGCTCATTCCTAGCCCAAATCTTGAGTTGAGTATTTTGAATGGACACCTCCCTGTTACGGTATATCGGTGGTGGCATAAGAGATGACAGTATTCTTGATATGACTAACTAACCTTGACCGAGGATACTAGATATGATAGGATGTACCATGTCCAGAGGAAATAAAGAGGAACACGATGGATGAGTGGGGATGGTTGTAAACGTATATATTATTAAATTATTAAGAACAATATTATTATTAAGTTAATAATATTAAGTTATAATATTATTATGCATATGTTATCTCAATTATTTGATAAAATTCTATTATTATTTTTTCAATTTGTGAGCAAATCTTATAAATTAACTTTAATTTGTTATTGTTGCTGAATTCACTCACAAGATTTTCTTATTGAGTCTAATGGGTTCCAAATTTTGAGTTTGAATGTATAAGATTTGACTTAAAAATATCACTTTTAAAAAAAAAAATTGAACATAAATATTTTCTCATGGACCTTTAAAATTTCAAAGAGCACGCCGGGAGTGCAAAGTTGTAAAATTCCCTAATGTTGGGTGGGGTTCATCCCCCAACTACGGCTCCGCTAGTGGGTAGGTTGGAGTTTTGTTTCTGGTCAATGATTAAAACCTTTTTATGTAAAAATAATAATTCACATAATTATTTTTAAAAAACAAAAGTAAAATATACACACACATATATACATACATACATATATATATTTCAAGGACTTAGTAGCTTAGATGATCCACATGTACGTATAATAATAGATGTTGATTGCATCATTAAAAACTCAAATATTAGTTTTACTCGCGTCAAAGCATGATCACTTAGGAGTCGTTTGTTACGGAGAATATTTGGGAAGGAAAGGGAAGATGGCGAATCATCCATGCCGTTGCCCATTTGGTTGCGTCGTCTTCCGAGATCTGATTTCCAGCAGCCACCAATCTTCCCACGTATAAGGGAAGATGAGATCCCTCGGATATTGGTGGGATTACATCTTCCTTCCTGGCAAATTACAATGGTACCTTGATCTTCTTCCACGTCCTCGCAACTGGCTCTCATGATTGTGGCGCCGCTCGCTGGAGCGTCTCTCGCCTCCTCCCTCGTCATTCTCATCTCGTTCCTCATTCTCATCCTTCGTTTTCACTGTTGAGAGAGATGGATGAAGTTGGGATTCGATTTTCTTTTGTTTTTGTTTTAGCGATTGCCGTAGAGAGAGAGAAAGAGGTATGAAGGATGGATCACAGAGAAGGATGAAGGAGGGATGCGTTGAGAGAGAGAAGCATGAAGGAGGAATCCGTTTTTTTTTCTCTTGGTTGAGTGTCGGCCGCGAGAGTGAGGGATGGAGGAGGAGGAAGATATTTTTTAGGTTAAGGGGTATCTTAGACAAATCATATTTTCTATTTATATTTATATTATTTTAAATTATCATCTTCCTTCCCATTTTCCATGTTTACCAAACATCTCATTTTTTAAAATTCTCTCTCAATCTTTCCTCCCATTCCTTTCCCTCTTTTAAGTTCATTTCCCTATTTAAATCTTCCTCGTACCAAACGGGCCTTTAGTAATTGTTTGTTCCATGACCTCTAGGAATGCAACAAATGGTAGCAGTTTTTTCTAATATAGCGACTACTAATTAACCGCTATCTTGTATTGTTTTTTATTGATAGTGGATGAACCTAGCCGATAGCATTTTGTAATGACTCGGACAAACCAAAGAAAGTTTTGCAGCAATAATTCAGCTAAGGCTCATAGCATTTTATTATTACAGCATTATTATTGGTTTGTGTCTATCTAGGCGGCACAAGGAGTGCAACGCGTGAAGCAAAATAAACTTTTATAGTGAGCATTAAGTAAAGAATATTAACATAAAAAAGTGGGGCCGAATATGCTCCGCGAAGAGAGAGAAGCTCTCTCTTGGTAATTGTGCTTGCTTCTGACCGTTACCTGCTGCGGCTTCGGACTATTGCCCACTTCGGCGGTCTTCGCCGTGAGAGGGCCTTCCCCCACCCTCCACCTCCACCTCGCCTCTCCTCTGTCGTTGTTGGTCGATTTCATTGATGGCAAGTGAACCAGTCGAACAAGTAATAAAGTGAAAGTAGAGTATCGTCCTATAGAGACTGAGATACCGAAGAGTGTCGCTCAACTGCTATGATAGTTGCAATCAGAAAGTAAATGTATTTGGTTTGAGAGGGTTTTGATGATTACGCTAATAACAGAAGTAAACAAAGTAAATTTAAGAAGATATCAGTAAGAAGTTAAGTTGAACTCGGACTCCTCCTTAAGTGCATAATTCCCCTAGTTGCTCTACCCATTGCTATAGCATATATACTGCACAACTTCCACAATTGCTACAGCATAGCTACTAACTACAAAGCTATTCGATTAACCCACCGCTATGATCTATCAAAGCTTCCGCCTTTGTCATTTTTAATAAGTAATTTAGTCCTTTTTTTTAATTAAAGGTAAACATTAATTAAGTGTTAAAAATGAAGTTTTAGAAGAATGATATTGACCATACAATAGTCATATAATAATTTTATAAGATGTTTTTGAAAATTATAGCAATATTTTATTTTATTTTTTTGCTATGGGTTATATTGGGTTATGTGGAAGAGATTTAAGGTGAAATTGAACCCATAGATGCGCTCATTCCTAGCCCAAATCTTGATTTGAGTATTTTTAACGGACACCTCCCTCTTACAGTATATCGATGGTGGCATAAGAGATGCCAGTATTCTTGATATAACTAACTAACCTTGACTAAGGATACTAGATCTGATAGGATGTACCACGTCCAAAGGAAATAAAGAGGAACACGATGGATGAGTGGGGATGGTTGTAAACATATGTATTATTAAATTATTAAGAATAATATTATTATTAAGTTAATAATATTAAGTTATAATATTATTATTCATATGTTATCTCAAATGTTTGATAAAATTCTATTGTTTTTCAAATTTGTGAGAAAATCTTATAAATTAACTTTAATTTGTTATTGTTGCTAAATTCACTCACAAGATTTTCTTATTGAGTCTAATGGGTTCCAAATTTTGAGTTTGAATGTATAAGATTTGACTTAAAAATATCACTTTTTCTTAAAAAAAAAAAATTTGAACATAAATATTTTCTCATGGACCTTTAAAATTTCAAAGAGCACGCCGGGAGTGCAAAGTCATAAAATTCCCTAATGTTGGGTGGGGTTCATCCCCCAACTGTGGCTCCGCCATTGGGTAGGTCGGAGTTTTGTTTCTGGTCAATGATTAAAACCTTTTTATGTAAAAATAATAATTCACATAATTATTTTAACAAAACAAAAGTAAAATATACACACACATATATATATACATATATATAGATACATACATATATATATTTTAAGGACTTAGTAGCTTAGATGATCCGCTTGTACATATAATAATAGACGTTGATTGCATCATTAAAAACTCAAATATTAGTTTTACTCACGTCAAAGCATGACCACTTAGGAGCCGTTTGTTACGGAGAATATTTGGGAAGGAAAGGGAAGATGGCGAATCTTCCATGCCGTTGCCCGTTTAGTTGCGTCGTCTTCCGAGATCTGATTTCCAGCGGCCAGCAATCTTCCCACGTTTAAGGGAAGATGAGATCCCTCGGATATTGGTGGGATTACATCTTCCTTCCTGGCAAATTACAATGGTACCATAATCTTCTTCCACGTCCTCGCAACTGGCTCTCATGATTGTGGCGCCGCTCGCCTCCTCCCTCGTCGTTCTCATCCCCTTCCTCATTCTCATCCTTCGTTTTCACCGTCGAGAGAGATGGATGAAGTTGGGATTCGATTTTCTTTTGTTTTTGTTTTAGCGATCGCCGTTGAGAGAGAGAGGTATGAAGGATGGATCACAAAGAAGGATGAAGGAGGGATGCGTCGAGAGAGAGAAGGATGAAGGAGGACTCTGTTTTTTTTTCCTCTTGGTTGAGTGTCGGCCACGAGAGTGAGGGATGGAGGAGGAGGAAGATATTTTTTAGGTTAAGGGGTATTTTAGACAAATCATATTTTCTATTTATATTTATATTATTTTAAATTATCATCTTCCTTCCCCTTTTCCATGTTTACCAAACATCTCTTTTTTTTTTTAAATTCCCTCTCAATCTTCCCTCCCATTCCTTTCCCTCTTTAAATCTTCCCCGTACCAAACAGGCCTTTAGTAATTGTTTGTTCCATGACCTCTAGGAATACAACAAATGGTAGCAGTTTTTTCTAATATAGCGACTACTAATTAACCGCTATCTTGTATTGTTTTTTATTGATAGTGGATGAACCTAGCCGATAGCATTTTGTAATGACTCAAACAAACCAAAGAAAGTTTTGCAGCAATAATTCAGCTAAGGCTCATAGCATTTTATTATTACAGCATTATTATTGGTTTGTGTCTATCTAGGCGGCGCAAGGAGTGCATCGCGTGAAGCAAAATAAACTTTTATAGTGAGCATTAAGTAAAGAATGTTAACATAAAAAAGTGGGGTCGAATATGCTCCGCGAAGAGAGAGAAGCTCTCTCTTGGTAACTTTGCTTGCTTCGGACGGTTGCCCACTACGGCGGTCTTCGCCGTGAGAGAGCCTTCCCCCACCCTCCACCTCCACCTCGCCTCTCCTCCGTCGTCTCTACGCCGCGCCTTTCCTCCGTTGTTCGCCTGTAAGAAGGAGAGCTAGGATTCGGGCGCGAGTTCCTTCTGGGTCCAAGTCAGTCTGCAGTGCTGGAGATCGACTCCGCCATAGCTCGTCGAGGTTCTAGTTCCCCCGTTGTTTTTTGCTTTCATTTTTGCCGATCGACTCCGTCATAGCTCATCGAGGTTCTAGTTTTTGTGCTTCTTTAGTGGTTCAGTGACTTAATTTTTGAGAAAGAAATTCTCAGATCTAGCTTCGTCATGGGTTCTGGAAATGGATGAGTGCTATTTATTTGAGTTGTGATTTTGGTCTTGGATCTCTGTCCGTTTCTGTGTTGGGAATCCTTGTTCTGGGCGTTTTGATGCCAATTCATAGAAGTCATGCTCGATTCGTGCCCTCTTAGTCTTGCTCTTGTTGTTGTCTTCTGAGATTTTGGTGTAGTTGTGACAATGGAGAGGCAGGGGGACCAGACGAAAGAAGGGGTATCGGTAATGATGTTGCAAAGTGAGAAGGCTAAGGAAAATAGCAATTTGCTGCCTCCACATCCTACTTATCAAAGGAACCAAATTTCCTATAGAAGCAAACTTTTGGAGAAAGAAGAGGAGGTGTTTTCTCATGAATTGGAGGATCAAATGAAAGAATGGCTTTGTGAGGAGAAGGAGATTTCTCCACTCTTACTGAGGAGCAGAAAATTCTCCTTGACTCCTTACAAAAGCTAAGCATGTCAGATGAAAGGTTGATGGGTCTTTGTCGTCCTTGGAAGGATGCCTTAATTCTTACTCTACTAGGGAAGCCGGTGAACTTAGAAATGATGAATGACAGGATTGCTTGGATTCTTAGATCAAGAAGCTTTGAGATCATTGATCTACCAAACAACTATTTTGTGTTTAAAACAGGAAATAGAGATCTACGATTAAGGTTATTGTTTGATGGTCCTTGGGTGGTACAAGGGCATCACTTAGCAGTGCAGAGATGGAGCCCAAACTTCACCCCTTACAGTAATGAGATTCAAAAAGTGGCAGTTTGGGTGCGTATTCCTACTCTTCTTATGCATGTTTATTCTGAAGAGTGCTTACTTGAAGTAGGAAATATGATTGGAAAGGCCCTCAAGGTGGATGTTAATACCTTAGCACATTGCAACAATCAAAATATGATGGTGGAAAGAGGGAACTTTGCTAGGGTAAGTGTAGAAGTGGACTTGAATCAAGCTTTGAAATCTAGGTTTGTCATTAGATCTACTATTTACATTGTGGAATATGGGGCTTGATTTAATTTGTTTTAAGTGTGGTAAATATGGACATTCTCAAGAGAAGTGCTCGCTAGTTCAAAACACGAGGGAGGATTCACCTAAAAAATCTTAGCCAGTAATGAACATAAGCCATGCTTCAAAAACCCCAAGCTGCTCTCATGCTCAATTAAAGCCTCTAGTAAGCATGCCAGGAATTAACTCTGACGAGGAATTTGGCTCATGGATGATTGCAAAGAGAAACTCCAAAAAAAAAAATCCACAATCTTGAGCCAAAAAGGAAGTTGGGGAAAATGCCCGAGAATAATAAGTCAAATGGGAAGGGGAAGAAATCTGCTTCAAGTTCAAGGTTTGATGTGTTGTAGGAGGTGGAGGATCATACCTATTTGAAAGGTGTGGATTGACGTAAAAAGACAGAAGTTGCTATGGCTATATGGAAAAGGAAAGAGGGTGAGGCCCTATCTTTTATTAAGGAAGGAGTCGTAGAGTCTAAAGAGAGAGAAAAGGTGGTTGTTGGTTCTTTGAAGCTTGGGAAGTCTCACTTAGAGTCATCTAGGGAAAGCAAAAATAAGGAAGATGTGGTTGGTCATATAGAAAAAGAGAAGTTGAATCTTGACACGGATGGAAAATGTTCTTTGGTGATTGGGGAGCCTCTTTTCGAGTCATCTACGGAAAGAGAAAAGAAGGAGAAGGTGATGAAAGTGAAATAAAAAGAGGATAAGGCTACCAATGTTCTCATGGGCCAGTCGGTAAATTTGAGCCAAACTACGGATGACTACAATCTAAGGCCCAATGGTTTATCCTCTGTGCGTAATAAGAAGAAAGCAGCAAGGGCCCACAATGTTATTTTTGGATCCACCAAGACAAATGAGATTTCGAAAGTCAGCAAAATGAAGGAGCAGGCTAGGGGAAAAAGAAGAATTATGAAGAGAAGGAAATAGTGGAAATAGTGCCATGCAACCCTGACATCGTGAATTCTTCTACGATCATAACCAAAAATGGGAAGAATAATGATGTTGCCAAAGGAGAAGAAGACTTTGAAGTTGTGCCGTCATCTCTACCTCTTGATGAGTTGATTGAGCATATTGCAGATGATGCAGATTTTATAGAGGGACAAGAATCCTTGGTTGCGGAAACCCAGTTTGAGCTGGGATAGGAACTGGACGCCGGGCATGCCAGGTAAGTATATGTTGGAAATTATGCCCTAGGGGCAAGTCATTATACTTTAAATGTTTATGTTATTTAAAGTATTCTCCTTTAGTTATCATTTCATTTGCATGTTTATAGTGATAACTGTATCCTTAGATATATCTTATAGATTATCCTAAATGTCCCTAGTCGGTCATCTATGTGGGAGCGAAAATGAAATAAGACCAGTATGACTTTGATGAGGTATGGAGATACGAATCAAAGTCATAGGCACTTGTAAGAGTACAAGGTGCTAGACCGACCCACTATGAGAAAACTGCATGGATTTAGTCATAAGCTTATCTCATGTATAACCGCATCACAACGCCCTTTGACCTGAGATCATCATGGATTCCTACATGATGAGTCGCTGATCTTTGACCTAGTCAAAAGTCACCTTTGACCGAGTGATGATAAAGGCTATGATCGAGATCAGTGATTTTCATGCAGGGGAATGTGAATGGTCAAGATGAAATTTGTTCCTCACATTTGTAGAGAGATAATACTAAGCCCCTCGATGAGTGAGTCTGAGAAACGTATGGTCATACTATGATGAAAAGGAGTTTCCATTTCAATTAGACTACTCGAGAATCGAGAAAGTAATGGTCAAGAACAGGAAGTTGACATGATCCATGCCTCATCTTTGACCAAATTATCGCATGACAAAAGGGACGTGACATGGTTGTACGATAGGTTGTATCGTATCATCGATTCCCATATGAATTGAGTAGTCGCAATGTCTTGCTAAAGGCCGCTTGCAACTTTTGGCATGGTAAAAGTATTGGCCCGCCAATCTTATGTGGGCATAGGTCGCACAAGAATAGCTCCAACACGAGTAATAGTGTCAGATTCATTGAATCTTAGACATGTCTAAGATTTAATGAATACTTTAATCTAGGGTTGATATATATATATATATTATATCATATCATATTATTATTATATAATATAGTATAAATTTGAAAATAATAATGATATTATTTATAGATAATAATATTATTATATATAGTATTTAATTTATTTGATAAATTAAATAACTATAATAAATTGAGATATTGTATCTCATATTTAATTTTCGAATAAAGATATAGTATCTCAAATTTAATTCAATTGAGATATAGTATCTCATATTTAATTAAATTGAAAGATATCATATCTCGGATTTAATTTATAAATATAAATTAAATCGAAGGCTCATAATTCAAATTAAATAAATATATTTGATTAGATCTGATGGATGATTTAATTAATATATTATTTTAATTCAAATTCAAATTTCAAGATTAATTAGATTAATTTTGGAATATTTTAATATGACTCATTAGGGTTTTAGAAACTCTTTAAATACATGTTGATCTAGTCGTATTGAGAGTACGGATGAATTAGAGAAGCCGCAAGAAACCCTAGAGAGAAAAGGAGAGACGCAAGGTTGAAGGCGCTAGCACGCTGTCGTCCGTGTTCAAGTGCTATTCGTGTGGATACCGGTAGATGGAGGCGATTCGTAGAGTCGACTTCTGTTGATCGAGAAGGTAGCCCACGTGATCAAATAGAATGAGACGCACACTAGTTCGTATAGGTATGATTCGGTTCTTTTCTACCTTGATTTAAACGCGGTTGAGCGATCCTCTCTAGGATTCGTAAAAGTTTTATAATTTCGCTGCTTGTACGGATCCCAACAGTATATGCTCCCATGCATTTTAAATATATATATATATTAATGATTATAGCATGGAATTGTAAGGGGGCCGGTAACATGACCTTCCCAATAGTTGTTAAAGATATTGTCAAAAAATATAACATTGATATTCTCTGTCTTTTGGAGCCTTGGATTAGCAGTACCAGAGCTGATAATGTTTGTCGTAAGCTTGGCTTTAGTCATTGGATTCGTGTGGAATCTAGTGGGTTTTCCGAGGGTATCTGGCTCTTGTGGGACAAGGAAAATTTTGATATTACCTATTTATTCTCTACCACCCAAATGCTCCACTGTCAAGTCTGCAATCAGGTAAATAATTTTTCAAGCCTTATCACTGTGGTTTATGGTGAAACTAACTCTATTGGCAGGCACATTTATGGGACTCCCTCCGTCTTTTAGCCAATAGCTCTACCCTTCCTTGGTTAGTCCTTGGTGATTTTAATGCATATCTTTCCCCAACGGACAAATTGGGAGGGGCTGTCCCATCATGGACCTCAATGCAACAGTTCAGGGATTGTATTGATGATACATGGCTTATTGAAGCAAGGTTTCAAGGGGAGAAATTTACTTGGGAAAGACAGGGCCTAAAGGAAAGATTGGATTGGGTTTTCACCAACTTCAACTGGCTTAACTGTTCTCCCAACTCCACCGTCCGACATGAGCTAAAATTTAAATCTGATCATAGGATTGTGGTTGTGAATTCTAACCCCTCTCTCCGACGCAAACGTTTTCAGAATTTATTCCCTTATCAAATTGCTTGGTCCCTTGAGAATGACTTCAAAGATATCACCATTGAAACCTAGCGGGAGAATAACTAGCTCGATGGTCTTCACAACTTTAGAGAATCAACTTTGGAGTGGAATGAGAACCGTGTGGGAAATTTTACCAAGAAGAAAAATCAGTTGATGAGGCGCTTAGAGGGCATTGATAGAAGCAGGAAAATGAATCTCCAAAATGGTTTATTTCGCCTTGAAAGAAAGCTATGGGAAGAATACCATAAAGTGGCAACTCAGGAAGAAATTGTCTGGTTCCAAAAATCCAGAAGTAAATGGCTTCAGGGAGGTGACAGAAACACAAAGTGTTTTCACGCCTCAACCATGGTTAAAAGGAAGAAACAAAGAATTGGATCTATAAAAAACGATGAAGGGGAATGGATTGAAGATCATGACACTTTGAAATTGATGGCCCATGATTTCTTTAAAAAGCTCTATATCAGGGACGCAATCGTGAGGGACCCTGAGGGGTAGTGTTCTAATTTCCCTTCCATTGATGAAAATATGATTCGCCTTTTATCAAGAAATATATACAAAGTCGAGATAAAATATGCAGCCTTTGCCATAGGAGCTTTTAAAGCTCCGGGTCCTGATGGCCTTCAGGCTCACTTTTTCCAAACTCGGTGGTCTGTTATAGGTGATAAAATATGTGATTTCATTGAAGAATGCTTCAACAATCCCTCAAAGCTGTCTAGCATAAATCAATCCAAAGTTGTTCTTATTCCCAAGGTTGATAATCCAGCTATGTTGAAGGAATTTCATCCTATCTCCCTTTGCAATGTAAGCTTCAAAATCGTTACTAAGCTCCTACCTAATAGGTTGAAGGGGATCATGCTCCATCTTATTAGTCAAGAGCAGTGTAACTTTATTGCTAATAGATCTAGCTGTGATAATATCCTTATTGCTCAAGAAATTATCCACTCCATGAGAATGAACGGGAGGAAGAAAGGTTTCATGGCAATCAAAATTGATATGGAGAAAGCTTTCGACAGGTTAGATTGGGGGTTTATCAAAAATACCCTAAAATGTCTTAACTTGAAGAACAACCTCATTGATCTCATTATGGCCTGTATTTCTACTACCTCTATGTCTATTCTTTGGAATGGGGACGAAAGTCCGAGCTTTATCCCATCTAGAGGAGTTAGACAAGGTGACCCCCCGAGCCCATATATATTTGTTCTTTGCATAGAGCGCCTGTGCCATTTAATTAAAGCTGAATGCGAAGGCCGTCGATGGAAACCATTTCTTTTCAAGCGAGGTAGCCCCCACATCTCTCACTTGTTCTTTGCCGATGACCTCATTATTTTCACAGAAGCGTCTAGTAATCAAATGATTGATGTTCGGAAAGTAATACAAAGCTTTTGCAAAGTCTCGAGGCATAGAATCAACCTTGACAAATCTCGAATGTTCTACTCTAAAAAAGTAAACTTCAACAAGGCTCTTAAGCTAAGTCAACTCCTTGGGATTGGGATTACTGCTGACCTAGGTAAATATTTGGGTGTTCCGATCATTCATAAAAGAGTTTCTCATGCCACTTATAACCCGATTGTGCAAAGAGCCAGGAAAAAGTTGTCCTCGTGGAAAAGCAAATTTTTGACTATGGCAGGACGTTCAATTCTTATCAAGTATGTACTATCTTCCCTGCCTAGCCACTACATGCAATCAAATCTTCTTCCAATATGTACAATTAGAGAAATTGAAAGAATTTCTAGGAAATTCCTATGGTCTCAGGAAGAAGCGTGAGGAAAATGCATCTTATTGCTTGGGAAAAAATTATGCAAGCTAAGAGACAAGGGGGTCTAGGTTTCAAAAATCTTCGCCACCAGAACAAAGCATTTATTATGAAACTATGCTGGAGTCTCTTAATAAAGAAAGATGCCCTTTGGGTTCAAATTTTATGGTCTTAATACAATTGTGGTAACAAGTACCTGTCGAATATCTCCAGAAAGAGAAACTTCTCCTCTGCTTGGAAAGCGATTGTTGAAGTTTGGAATAATTTTTCAGTGGTGTTGGCAAAAAGGTCAACAACGGGGCGGATACCAAGTTCTGGATTGACCTTTGGCTCCCTCTTAATCAACCCATAATATCCTTTATTCAGTATCCCTCCTCTGTTAACAAAGATGAGACGGTTAGGGATCATCTTCTGTCAAATGGACAGTGGGACTATCACAGATGGCTTGGAGTTCTACCTTCGAATATTATAAACATCATTTTACATATGAATCCACCCTTCAACAATTCCCCGGATTGTTTTACCTGGAGAGCAGCTAAAGATGGGGGTTTCTCTGTAAAATCAGCCTACCAGTAATCTCTTTGACAGTGAAGAAGCAAGCACTAATAACTTCTAGGCCCAAGTGTGGAAATGGCAACTTCCTTAAAAAGTTGAATATTTTATGTGGTAAGTTGGTTATGAGAGACTTGTCACCAACTCTCTTCGGGCCAGGAGGGGCCTTACCAACGACAATAGTTGCCCTTTTCATTGTAATAGTGAGGAAAGTGTGATTCACATAATTTGAGATTGTGAGCAAGCTAGAAATTTGTGGAAACTGATTTTAAAACCTAACTATTTCTCTCAGTTTTTCTCTGGCAGCTTGTAGGTTTGGCTTAACTGGAATACCAAGCACAAGCCTGGCAAGGGAGATTTTAGAACTTCTCATAGATAAGAATCTTTAGCCTGGGGTGTTGGATTCTTTAAACAACCAGATGTAAATTTCTATTTCAGGGAGAGAGTACAGAAACAAGGAAGATGTTACACCGATGCAGCTATCTTCCCATAGAAAATGGAGCGAATCAAAAGCTAAACCACCAAATTTTCCAATTGGACAAGATAGAGGAGGAATCCTGGACTCCCCTTCTTGAGAACACAGTACGCATTGATGTGGATGGATCGGTGCTTCAACAACATCAAGCAGCGTGTGGGGAGTACTAAGAAATACTCAAGGGGAATGGTTGATAGGTTTCTACAAACCCCTTGGCATTCTTTCTGTCATTGAAGTTGAAATTTATGCTATCATGATAGGGTTACATATTGGTCTTCATATGGGGTTACAGAGAATCGTCATATACTTTGATTCTCTTGATGTTGTCAATATCCTTATGAGAGATTGCCCTACCAATCATCCTCTTAGAAACATTATTGGGGAGACTAGAGACCTTCTGTTCCGAGATTGGCACTTGGAGCTTCATCATACTCCAAGAGAAAACATCTCTTGTGCAGATTACATGGCCAAGAAGGGCCATAGTGTTGTCATTGGTTCCGATATGGTTATGATTCCAACTATTCTCAGAGGTTGCCTGGATAAGGTTTTGAAGGACCAACAATCCTGCCACTCCTAGTATCTTTCTACTTGTTGTATTAGGGGCTAGAGTCTTATAACCTAGCTCCTATTTCACATTTGATGGGTTCAATCATTTCGATCTTTCCTTTACTGGTTGAGAGGTAATGATTAAAGCTATTCTTCAGGCAATTCCAATATACTCAATGTGAATTGCTTCAGGTTTCCTCTTAAAACTTGTAAACAAATAAGTAACCTTATTGCCAAATTTTGGTGGAGCGGTATAATGCCTCTGGAGGAAAAACACATTGGAAAGCTTGGGATTATTTAACTAAAGATAAGAGTACAGGTGGGATAGGCTTTCGAGATCTATCTATCATGAATGATACTTGTTGGTCGATTTCCTTGATGGCAATTGAACCAATCGAACAAGTAATAAAGCGAAAGTAGAGTATCGTCCCACATAGACTGAGATACCAAAGAGCGACGCTCAATTGCTATGATAGTTGCAATCAGAAAGTAAATGTAGTTGGTTGGAAGGTTTTGGATGATTACGCTAATAACGAGTAAATAAACAAAGGAAATCGAAGAAGATATCAGTGAGAAATTAGGCTGAACTCGGACTCCTCCTTAAGTGCATAATTCCCCAAGTTGCTCTACTCATTGCTATAGCATCTATACTGTACAGCTTCCGCAATTGCTAGAGCATAAGTACTAACTACAAAGCTATTGGATTAACCCACCGCTATAATCTATCAGAGCTTCCGCATCCGATACATATGAAATTAACTATACTCATTCCATATTCCTATGACAACTTTCTAGTTTTTATCTGCATTATATTCAGGGTGTACTGGTTATGAGAGGTAGACCCATTCCTGAAGCCTACAATAAATAGGTCAAGCCTTGCACCGGCTGCCTAGCAAACACTGTTTCTTAGAGGTCTAGCCTCGACTCCTTGCCAGTAAGCCGAGACCACATATCTAGCCCTTAGATTCCTCTAATCGACTAGTAATTAATTTACAGATAAGCAAATCGAATCTATTAAATTAAGAACTTGCAACTCGGGTTCATACACGTTTAAGGATTCATCCCATTCAGCCATCGAAAGTTAGTTCATGACTAACGAAGGAAACACAAAAAGAGATAATAACAGAATGACCTATGATCTAACTACGAAATTAAACAACTGAAAATAGAAAGCTTGACGGCGTTCCGACGTAGTGGATGAAGCCCTGTCACGTCACCACTCCACGTCTTCTTCCCTCCATCTTACTGTAAGGAAGGATGCTGGGTTATCCTGGAATTCTCGTGCTTAGTGAAGTCTTTCACTCTTCTTTTGAGTCGGACGAATGTGAAGTCTCATGTTGGCTCTCTGCGACTCTCTCCCAGGGTTGACTCATTGTTTTCTTTTATATTCAGACTTCCGTGTGACGCAAGTTAGGCTAGCTGGGCTTTCCAAATCTGTCGAGATCTATCGCATCTTCTGTTTGTAGATTGATTATGCCGTCTTGCGGGATTCTTCAAATCTTTCCGTTTCGATCCTCCGCATCTTCTATTTCATTATGTCAAAGCAATCACCGTTGATCTCGATCTTTTATTTCTATCCCTGAAATCAGCTAGATAAAAAGGTCAGAAAATATGTCGCATAGCATTGCGTCCTTTACTTTGCTATAACTTTCTTTATGCCTTTTAGTGAACTTCGAGTTGCTGTAGGAATGCTATAGCATAGTATCGGCTTTGCTATACGTTCTTCCCTAAAAACAATGTAACTTGCTCTTTCCTTACACATGTTTAGGATGTAAATGGTTTCTATCTCTCAGTTCCTTATATCATGAATACATGCCTTTTTGCTTGGGTTATTTGTAGTTTACGCTCTTATTTGCCATACAATTCAATCATGAAATATAGGGAAAACATGGCATAATTTGCACTCATCAATACTCTCTGGCTAAAATAGCTTGGAGACTACTGGTGAGTAGTCCAAATGAACTATCGGCTAGGATCTTGAAAAGTGTGTATTTTCCTAAAGGAATATTTATGAAAGCGGAGAAAAGCTATAAGGCATCATGGTGTTGGTCCAGCATTCTGGAAAGAAGAAATTTTCTCAAGAAAGATCTCAAATGGGATGTAAGAAATGGTGCTACTATCAGTATATTGGACGACAGTTGGACTCCAAATGTTAATTTCTCAGAAAAGCCCAGCAATCTAAATGATCCTAATGTTTAGAAGGCAAAGTATGCGATCTTATTGTCAATGGTGAGTGGGATCTTACTCCCATTAATCAATATCTATCCAAGGAAGTTAAGAGTACTATATATGATATCACCATCCCATCTAATGGGCTTGATGATAAACTAGTATGGATAGCGCTAAGAACGGAGTGTATTTAGTGAAATAGGGATACCATAGAGGTAAAGAGGGTAATCTCGGATCCTCGATTGTCATCCCCTCAATTTGTTTGAAATTGATTTGGAAGATAAATATTATCCCAAGAGTACAATAGCTTATTTGGCAGCTTTTAAATAATGTTGTAGCTACAAATGAAGCCCTTTTCGCAGGAAAAGATCCCAGGGAAGCATTTGTTCTGTTTGTATTAGAACTGAGGAGACGATGGAGTACTTGTTTTTTCACTGCCCTTGGACCATATGTATTTGGTTCGGTTGTACACTTAGTGTAAGATTTGATGTGTCTGGTGTCTTGAACTTCAATTCCTAGTGGATCACATTGACAGGTATGCCCTCCTTAAGTAAGAAAATCTATCATTAATTTGTTAGATCTTATGGTTTATATGGAAGCAAAGAAATGATATGGTTCTTAATCATAAAGAGCCAAATCCTAACAATGTTATTGAATGGGATAGGAAAAGCAACTTTGACTTTTGGGCAAGATGCGACAAAAGGCACAGAAGCCCTAAGGGACATAGGGGACATAATACTCCTATTGTTCCTTGGTCTCCTCCTACTATATGCAATCTTAAAATTAATTGTGATGGAGCTTTCTTGATTAATAAAATTGGCGCTGCCATCAGAGTAATTTGTAGGTATCACTTTGGTGATTTTAAATGTGGTTTTGTGGATAAAGTAAAATTGATTTATGCATTTATGACTGAAGCCTTGGCCATGAAAAGGGCCTTGATGCTTGCAGTGGATCTCGGACATGATAAGGTGGTCTTTGAAATTGATTGCCTTCCCGTACTTAAATGTGTTGAAACCAAATCATCTGATTTGTTAGATTGGAGGAGTAGGAGCATTGTGCTAGAGATTATCTATCTCTTGACATCTAAGGTTGGGTTCTCTATGTCTTTTACCTTAAGGTGGGACAACTGTGTTTCTGACTTACTTGCAGCTAATGCTTATAAAGGGTGTGCCTTATTGGGTGAGTTTCACAATCAATATCGTCTTTAATGTCACTTCTAGCTTTGGATGCCCAGAAGGAAGATGCTGAACTTTATGATGTTTCTCCCCCATTCATTCATTATATGGTGCTTTTGTAATCTTTTTATGAGTCTTGTGTTGTTTATTCTTCGGATTGTTTGTTTTTAATGGTTTTGTTGCTTATCTTCATTTTGGTATCCCTCTTTGTATTTGTTTCTGTCAACTTTTGACATAGTAATACAAGTTTCATTGAACCAAAAAGAGAGAGGCAATTTTGCCGCTAAAATTAGAAATTTATTGTATTTTTAATAAATTTTATATTAAAAATAATATCTTTATAAGAATAAAAATTATGATATTGATAGGGATATGAATTTATTGTATTTGATATGCCCAATTTTTAGTGTTAGGCTTACTTGTTTTCCCTAAGGATATAATATAATGGTCACAAACATAAATAACAGATTGAGTAAATACCCTTTCTGGTCCCTAACAAAAAACACGGACCCCATTTTGATCCCTAACTAAAAATAACTCGTCCCGTCATCCCTGGGAAATAAAAAAAGATTCCACGTTAGTCTTTCCGTCAGTTAGCTCCTAACGGCATCACTAACGTTGCTGATGTGTAACGTCAGTTGTTCCAGTCACATGCCACGGAGGAAGGCCAAAACGACGTCATCCCCACCTGTCACCATCGTCAATCCTCAACAATCTTCCTCTCTCTCTCTCTCTGCGTAAGCCAAAAACCTGAGATAAGGTCAAAAAATCCAAGAATCGTAACCGGGGGATTTCATGGGTTTAAGCTTAAGGGGAAATTGAACGGGTGATTCATCGAAACCTTTGGGCGAAGGTTTCTAGGAATCAAAGAGATTATATAGTTTCTTGACCTTCCCTGTGAGAGAAATTCCAGCGGATTTCACCGATTCCATGGGTGAAGATGCAACTCGTTTAGGTTTGTTGCGTCTAGGCATAGAGGGGTATGGTACTCCTTGTATAAACCAGGAACGCCCTGAGTTAATGTCTCAACTAGGCAACATTTAGATACAATTATTGATAATTGTGGAATGACCATTTTTTTTCATGAAATTGTTAAGGCAACAAGACACTATCATATGATATTAATAGTGTTAAAAAGTGTTAAAGATGGATTAGAAAGTGACAGAGAGAGCCTTAGCCTACACACAATCATATCAGTACCTACTGTATAACAACATGTAAGCTCCCTGAGAAAGAACCTCCTCCAATTCTACACTCACAACCTGAAAAAATGGCAAACCAGATGAGGATGCTGAAACTTAAAAGTTATGCATCATACTTGGTGATTAAAGATGAAAATATGAAATTCCATGGGAAGACGTAGAAATCTTACTTTACAATCATCAATCCTATTCCAATTTCCATGAAAATCCTTGATGTAGCATATATAATGGCCAAAAAACAAGGCATTCAGTATATCAAGATGAACGACAACAACATATAGTTTATAGACATCATATCCATCTCTTGCTTCACTCATGTAAGGAGTAAGGTTTGAAGTCTCAGGGAAGATTATTCTCTTGTTGAGTTTTCCAAATCTCTCACTCTGCACATGCACAAAACTAAAATAATAACCTTCTTCTTAAAGGGGGAAGGGGGGATGACAATGATGGGGGAAAGGTACAAGGTAAAATTCAAAACATTCAAACTCATATTTCTCTAGAAAAGGATCAAATTGCTCAAACCCGAAATCTTTTCAAGGTCATTTGTTGTGAGAATATTTGGAGCACTTTTCACCGTAAGCCGTTTCCATGCCTTAACATAGTCATTACACCCGCAAAAAGTAGCAAGACTTGTAAGTGGTAGGACCATACTAAGTTCCAAAGAGCCTCAAGGTCCAATAACATCAAGTAACCTCGGTCATAAGATAAATGAATTGCACTATCTTTGCCATCGCTTCGTTTATTTGGCCTTTCTTTGGTGTTCGATCCATGGCCTCTTTTAAAGCAGCCTCCCAACAGATATAGAAAGGAATTAATGGGAATAATATTTTGACGCTGTTAGCTTTTGTTATGTTATTTCTTTGCATGTTTGCTTATGAAAATCACCCATCTTTATAGCTCATGCGCGGGGTACAATGGTCCATCATCTAAATCCAAGCAGGACCCCCATCTTTTTCCACAACCAGCTTACATAAATGCTCCAAATCTTGTTTTGTCAAGAGAGATTTATCGTTTTCAACCTGCGATAAACTGGCCAATCGGGATTCAACGGTTAGTGAAAAGCAATCTTAGTTTCTTCCAACGAAATAGTCGCTGTTAAATTTGAGTGTACTACAAAGAAGAAAGCACACCTGCTCTCGGAGAAAGAAGACTCCTCCTGAAATCTGACATTGAAAGGGTAAGGGATGAAACTGGGCAACTTAATCTTAAGCGAATTCAAGCTTGGACTTAAAGCGAAACTCGTGGATGAGGAGGAAGATGGAGAATTAGTGTCATTCGGAACCAAGCTATCTAACATGTCTCTGCCAAAATTAGGATTTCTTGACCTTATCTCAGGTTTTTGGCTTACGATTTTTTTGCAGAGAGAGAGAGAGAGAGAGAGGAAGATTGTTGAGGAGTGAAGATGGTGACAGGTGGTGACAACGTCGTTTTGGCCTTCCTCCGTGGCATGTGACTGGAACAACTCACGTTACACATCAGCAACGTTAGTGATGCCGTTAGGAGCTAGCGACGGAAGGACTAACGTGAGATGTTTTTTTTATTTCCCGGGGATGACGGGATGAGTTATTTTTAGTTAGGGATCAAAATGGGGTCCGTGTTTTTGTCGGAATGGGAAAAGGTATTTACTCTAACATATTTTTTTTTAAATAATAATAAGTTCCACTTTTTATATATTTATTTTTAACCAATTTTTAATTTACTTACTTTAGTTATTTATATATGACAAAAGGAATTGAAGGGGAGCAGTAATTTTAGACTTCTTTGAATCTTTGTACATCAAATTAAACCCTTTGGAGCACCTTACTTTCAATATATATCCAAAACCATGAGGGGGAAAAAATAAAAGCACACATCTCTATAAATATATACTTTCCTATCCTAGTCTCATTTCTCTATTATTTTAAAGTAAACAAAACAACACTTCGCCATCTTCACAACCATACACTTCTTAAGCTCTTCTTTATTTTCTTCCCTACAGACATATAATAAGTTCAAAATTTAGCAGATGACACAGCCACTATCAGGATACTCGTCTACAGTTCCAACATAATAAGGAGGTGGTGGATAATAAACATGGCTGTAACTAAGAGGAGCAGTCACAATGGCTTTAGCTATATTCTCTATCTTTTCTTCTGCTTTCTTCTCAGACTCTTTGGCAGCTCCAACAAACACTATTTCTGTATGACACAACTTCCTTAGCTTTCCCACTACTTTAACTGGATCTCTCTCTCTCTCTCCTGTTACCGTTAACTTCATATCCTTCATATCCACGTTCACTGACTCAACTCCTTCAACAACAACAAAAAACCAAACCAAACCAGTCAACTTTTCACCTTTCCTATATACAACAATACAATATTCTGTACAATTATTTTATCCAAATTTGAATGAAATTGTGTTCTAAACTTCCACCAACATGATTTTTTCGCTTACCCAGAAGACCCAAAAGTCAAGATTTGGTGATACAGATATACCTGAAATGCCAGAGGTTGTTTTCATGACCTTTTGCTTGGTTCTTTCACTTTGTAGTTCCACCTTCAACACTATTTTCTGCCAACAGATAAATCATCATACATCTATATATTAGTCGATGTAAAGGGAATCAATAGTATTCATTTGGACTTGGAAGCAAGGGAGGTATGAAGGAGCAGGGTCAGTTCTGACCTTCATCGTCATTTGCGAATTATATTGTTGTGTTGAAGCTAATAGTTTCACAATAATGACAGCCAAAGGGAAGTTAAGCTAGGTTGCGAAGAAGAGGAAGAATAGAAGATAAATGGTTCAGTGTGGTGAATCCTGAAGATTTATACATGGCAGCCAAATTTATAGATGTGCAGGAGACTCCGAGTCAAAGCAAGTCAAGTCTATATATCTTTGACGCGTCGATTTGAAGTCACTTTTTGTTGGTTAGCTTTCGATGGCATTAATTAATGGTTTTGGATTTTTTGGGAAGTGTGCACAAAAAAAGTAGTGGCGACTTTTCCACGAAGGCTTCTTCCCCCTTCTGGGTTTCATCCTCATTATCTCACAAAGTCTTGGAATGCCGAGTTGGTACCAAAATCAGACTTATATACTGTGCGTATTAGAATCACGAGAATTTTTTTTTCAGAAGTTGTTCCAAACGAAATTTATGGGTCAAAAGTTATTTTGAAGAACTTTTAACCTCTTTTTCAGTTTTTGACCTCTTTTTCAACATCCCAAAATAAGTTTTTAAGATATATTATTTTAGTATTGTTCATTATTCTGAAATATATTTTTAGTATCAATACGTACCTTAAAAAACATTTTAGGGTACTAAGTAATACTAAAAATTATTTTTTTAATATTCTAAAATATTTTTTAAAATCATGAAATATATTTTTATATATTTTTTAAAAAATATTTTATAATCTTCGATACTTAAAAATAATTTTTTTAAGATCCTAAAATAATCTTTAAAGATCATAAAGTATTTTTTTGATATTTATCTTAAAGTATATTTTGATATATCAATATCTAAAAAGTATTTCATTTGACTGTAAGCTTAAATCGCAAAAGTTATTTATACTACCCTCGATCTGGGAGCACATAAGGTCTTCCCTTACGTCTTTCCTATGCACATCCCTCTAATTAGAGGGATGAAGCATTTTTTTTAATTTTTTTATATATAGTATTTATTTATATTTAAATTATATGCGAGAACTTTTACGGAATGTTTTTTGCACTCCAAGTATCTCAAATTAATTATTTTACATGATATTGGTGTTACAAGGATAATATTTACGTATGCAGTAGGGACGAAAACTAATTAATATGAGATCGGGTCAAAAAACATTAGAAAACATTATATAATTTAAATCTAAATAAATAGTATATATAAAAAAAAAAATTAAAAAAAAAAAATGTGCTCATCCTCTTATTTATACTACCTTCAATCCAAACATAAATCCATTTTTATCCAATCTAACTTTTGTACGTCAGATTCATTATAAATCATTTTTCCTACGATATATCCAAACAAATAAACTTTTTTTTTTCTCAAGACAAACAAAGAGACTGTGAAGAAGCTAAACGCTGACAATCTACACGTGTCCAATATGGGTCAACTATAAGTCAATATGGACCCTACACGACTTCGTGTCTAATCCCTAGCCTATCGGCTTCCATTGAGTTGCTTGAGTTTTTCGCATTCGGATTCACAACGACAACATGACCTTTTCTTTGCCCTCTTAAATAAATAGAAAATATATAAATAAACGAGATATGAATCTGTTATAAAATAAAAAAAGTTCAGTGAACACTAAAAAGAATTTTTTAAGTGCGTTCATTATCTTAAAATATTTTATGATTTAATTTTACCCTTGAATATTTTTTTCAGGAGCAGTTTTAAGCTTGTCGTTAAATCCCAAAGGTTCTATCAAGTGAAGGTACATTCAGTAATCCAAAATATTTTTTTGATTAGCACTTAACATCTCAGCTTACTTTTTTGGGTGTAATTTTGCCTTAAAGTATTTTGAGAGTTAAATTTTTTATTGCACTTTTTTCTTAGTATTAGTACTCATCTTCTATGGTTTTTTTTTTTTTCAAGGTACAAGTATCTTTTTATTGGAGAAAATCTTGTTCAAGGCATTATCAGACACTACATTTAGGGAATTTTCCATTTTGTAAGGAACTAACCCCTTTCATTAGACCCAACCCCTATTAATTTTCATAGTTTTAATACTCATCTTTAACATTTTTAATAAAAGTTTTTCAGGTTTTTTTAGTAGTCATCTCAGATATTTTCTAAACTTATCTTCCAAAATTTTAACCCTCACATGTAATTATTGTTAGCCCTGAAAACATTTAAGATGAGTACTAAAACAAATGGAAGATAAATATTGAAAAAATTTAAGATGTTTTAAAGGTTACTCAATTCTCTTCACCAATAAACAGAAGAGTATTCAATTTGAGGCAAACAACCTAATTGCAAAAAAGCGTTGTTGCATGTACATTTTTGCTCTTCATTTCTTATTGTGTAGACTTTTGTTTTCGTTGAGTATTGTGTGTATTAAGTATGGGTAAAATTGACAAGTTGTCAAATTTTAAAACAGAATTAATGAGATTTAAGTTTTTTTTTTATCTATATAAAATATGATTTAAGTGAGTTATAGATAGTATGAGAAGAGTATTGTGTATATATGATGAGTGACCTATAAATAGCTTGTTAGTTAATTCACACCAACTAATGATTGTTAGTTAAGTCTAGGAGAAAAAAATACACAACTACAGAAAATGTCTTTTATGATGGTTATTTTTTGCCATACATATATCACAGTTTCAAATCGTCATATATGCAAGCGTTATATATGGTATAGATTAACTACGGTTTCAAACCGTTATTTATTCTATACATATTATAATGGTTGTAATATAACACTGGTTATATATTAAGGTTTGGTGAGGCCGTGATATGCGCATTGTTGTGATAATAATTAACGGTTACACATAAATAATTGTTATATAAACCATAATGCTGGTACAATAATCAACAATCTCAATTAAACAACCATTATAACCTCTATAATATACATAATGGTACTTTAACAATAACTGTTATACAAAGTATAACATACATAACAATCCTTATATTGCAACCATTATTTATTTGCTATAAATGCTAACAGGTTTAATGAAACAAGTTGTCATATATAGTATATATAAATATAACGGTTTTTTTGTTAGAACCGTTAATTTTTTAGGCATTGTTTTTCTAAACAATGGGGATTTTCTCCTTATGATATCCTCCATGCAAGCATACATAATGAAATTGTACACAAATTTGTATATATATAATAGAATAGGAGCTCACATAATGAGTATAGCCACACAATTTGAGATGGATGACGACATTGATGTTGGTCAATATTTGGGGTTTCTTAATGTTCAAGCAACTGCTCATGAGGTTGAATAACAAAAACCAAAATATTATCACAAGAAATTGAATATATTGCTCATGAGTTATAAACCATAACTCTTTACTGTGCTCATGAGCTTTAACCGTAACTCTTTACGGTACTTATAAGAACCGTAACTCTTTGTTGTGCTCATGAGCTATAACCGTAACTCTTTACGGTACTCGCATGAGTTATTCCTAGGTAATATTTGGAAAAAATATATCATTAAAAAAACTTGTAACTCTTTACGATGCTCATAGTTATATCTCGTAACTCTTTACTATACTCATAAGAACCCATAACTCTTTATGATGTTCAAGAGTTATAACTTGTTACTCTTTACAGTACTCATAAGAACTCATAACTATAAAGTAAGATTCAATAATTATTTAATAATATAGGGCATAGATTCATGGTTATTGGTTGTAATTCTTTTTATGTTGATTGCATTTTTTTTAGGGTTGTATGTAGAATTTATATTGCATAATATAATTTTTAGATATAATAATATCAACAGGGCTTCTGGCTTCTGTGAAACAAAAAAGAACGTGCATTTATTTTAAAAAAAATGCCTACTTTTTAGACTAGGTATGAAAATATCTGATTTAAATAGTGAGCATTTTTTTTATTATAATTTAAAATTTTTTAACACCGTTTGTTTAAACAACTGGTCTGAAAAAAATAACTCTTAAGCTTAGTTGTAGGTCCAGTCTTAATAAAGACATATTTTTTAAACTGGTCAACACAAGACTAAACCTAAACTTGATCTAAAATGTCAATTTCAACCTGTCTTAAAACCCTTTCTTCTGGTAGTGAATCCCATGATTTTCTCACTCATTTCCATCCTTTATTAAATATATGAATATTGCAGTGTCATGCTAATGGAATTGATGCAAACAATGCAATATGAACATAAGAGTAAAAAGCTGTGAAAATTACTATAAGAGTAAAATTGGACCTAAAATTACTTTAGGATGCTAAGTGTTATTGAAAAATATACTAGTATAATTAATGGAACTGCTTACTGATGCTTTTCTTTATTTTCTTCCCTACAAACATATAATAAGTTCATAATTTAGCAGATGACACAGCCACTATTAGGATACTCTTCCACAGTTCCAACATAATAAGGAGGTGGTGAATAATAAACATAGCTCTGTAACTAAGAGGAGCAGTCACAATGGCTTTAGCTATAGTCTCTATATTTTATTCTGCTTTCTTCTCAGCCTTTTTGGTTGCTTCAACAGACACTATCTCTGTATGACACATCTTCTTAGCTTTCCCACTACCTTAACTGAGTCTATCTCTCCTGTTACCGCTAATTTATTGTCCTTCATGTCCACCGTCCACGGTTACTGACTCAAGTCCTGCAAAACAAAACCAAACCACTCAATTTGAACCCTTTGCTATAACAACCATACAGTATTCTTACAATTAGCTAATCCAAATTCAAAAGGAATTGTGTTTAAAACTCGACCATTCACGGGAGTTCGGTTTGATTGAACGTACACACACACACACCTGAAATGCCTGAGGCCGTTTTCTTGACATTTTGCTCTGTTCTTTCACCTTGAAGTTCCACCTTCAACACTAATTTCTGCCAGCAAATAAATAGTCAAATCGCCATATTAGATGCGAAAGGGAATCAATATAATAATATTATTCATTTGAAAGAGCAGGGTCTGGTTCTTATTACCTTGTTCGTCATTTGCGTATTATATTGTTGTGTCGAAGCTAATAGTTTCACAGTTTACCAAAGAAGCTAATAGTTTCAGAATAATGAGAGCCAAAGGGAAGTTTTGCTAGGCTGTGAAGAAGAGGAAGATTTAGAAAATAATGGTTGGTTCAGTGTGGTGAACTGTGGATTGGATTTCTATATGACATCCAAACCTATAGATGCTCTGACGAAGGAGACTCCGAGTCAAACCAAGTCAATTCTATATCTTTGACGCGTCGCTTTTAAAGTCAACTTTGTGAGCAAAGGCACGCGAAAACTGACTGGGGACACCATTTTGAATTATTGATTTTTCCCTTTTGTTTGCATTAATGGTTTTGGCATTTTAGAAAGTGTACCCAAAAAAAAAAAAAGCAGAGGCGACTTTTCGTCTTTTCCACGAAGACATCTTCTTCCTTCTGGGTTTGATCCTCATCCTCATCCTCATCCTCATCCCTCATAATAGTAGCACAACTCTGTGAAGAAGTTTATAGCCAAAAAAAAAAAAAAAAATTGAAGAAGCTAAAAGCTAAAATCTGCCACGTGTCCGGCATGGGTCAACTATAAGTCAATCCGGATCCTACACTACTCCGTGTTTAATCCCCAGCTAGCCTTCTATTGAGTTGCTTGAGTGTTTTGCGGGAAATTCTTGTGAGTTTGTGATCTAACAAATTAAAATAGAATAACTTACGAATGAATTTAGCATACCTCTTAAATATTAACTGACAATATAATAAAATTAAAATATTTGACAAGATTTACTTTTTTTTATTACTTGTGAAATCTTAATTAAGGAATTTATTTTTTAAGAAAAATAAACATATGAATAACATGAGCAGCCAACTAGGACTAATATTAGTTAAGTGGTTATATGTTAATTGGTTAGACCACAAATGATTTGGGGAACTACATTCCCAAAAGAATTTATCGTGTTTTGTCGGGCATCCGAAGTCCAGACTAGAACTGGGAATCAGGGCCAGGTTGGCCTTCCAAGGCCCGCCAGGGATTAACAGGGCTGGCCCTCCAGGCCCGGGGTAAGAAAAACGTTTGTTTTTCAAAGCCCGGCCCGAAAGCCCCAGGGCTAGGACCGGCCTTCCAAGGCCCAGAAGTTACTATTCCAAATTTTAACTACTTTTCCTTCACTTTTTTTTCCAAAAAAAATATAATTAGTAAATTACAACATAAATCATCTAACAAATAAGCACAATCACTAATTCATAATCAAAAGCAAATTATGTTCACAAATAACTTATATAAAACATAAGAAGCATACCACTAAGCGACATTAATACAATAACTATTATTGTCGTCATCTTCGCCACTATCATCAATTTTAACGACATTTGATTGTTATTCACTTTGAGTGTGGCTTTGGTTCCTGAGTAAGAATATCATAAATTCTTCTCTCCCTTCATAAACATATCTATAATCTTTATATGTAACAAATAATAAACCAAATTATAAAACTATGAAGGGCCCAACTTCAACAAGTATTCAACTTTTTTAAAAAATAAATTGAAGGGCCTGATGGGTCGACCCGTTGCCCTTCGGGGGCTCGTGTAAGCCCTTGGCCCTTCAGGCCGGCCCTTAAAGGGCCTTCCCAGCTCTAGTCCAGGCTTTGGACATCAACATGACTTTTTCTTTGGCCTTTTAAGAAAATAAAAAATATACAAATAAAAGAGATTTAATTTATAGTTTCATATTGGATGAAATTGTTATGAAATAAAAATGGTTGAGCTTAATCTAGCACGTTGAAGTATTTTTTTTTAATGTATCCATTATTCTAAAATATTTTGTTTTGTAATTTTGTCCTTAAATATTTTTTTTCATGAAAAATGTTAAAATATGTTAACTTACAAAAAGTGGAGTAAGTGGATGTGCATCCAGCACTTAAAAATATTATTATTATTTTTAGTAGCATAGCATTCATCTTCTTAAATAAATTACCGGTGTAACTATTCCCTTAAAGTATTTTATGAGTCAATTTTTTATCCCTCTTTTTTTATATTTTATGTACTCATCTTCCATATTTTTAATACTTGTCTTTAATATTTTGAATAATCATTTTTTCATTTTTGGGAGTAGTTATCTTAAATATTTTCTACTATATGTAGAGAAACAAAATTGTTTTGTCCTATTTGTAAGTATTCATTAAATTTTGGGGGAATGACACACAGGTCCAAATAATAGATATAATCACAATAAGATTTGTTACGGACCGGAATAGGGCCCAATACCTGGGTGGCCCAACAGACAATATATCACATATTGGGATCTACCTATAATAAGGGGAAATCCTATCTCAGCTATAATCAAGGGAGATCTATCTTATTTAAAGATAGATTCGACCGTTATGATACTAGGCAAAGTGGATTACGCCCACACTATCCCACCTGAGGCACACCCTATAAATACAGAGGTTAACCCTAAGGTGCACACAACACACACTCTTGCTGGAGCATACACACCACCCTTTGGCTAAACGCCAACGTGTGTCCTCGAACTACGTGGACTTTGATCCCTCTACAGGGTACGTAGGCCCTAGGCATCGCGCCTAGGTCAAGTCCGCTCCATATAAGCAAACAATCAAACAGCTAGTCCATCCGGGTTAGCCAAATGCGGGTTCCACACCGAACATTGGCGCCGACCGTGGGGATCGTTAAATTTCGATTCCCATGACCAAAGATGGTCAATACTAGAAGCGCTGAGCCGATGCCTTTGCATGGGCAATTCCTGAAAATCCGCAGCAGCCTCCGGGCCCACCACGCAATACTCGTTTGAGAATCCCAAACGGGCAAATAGAGATAGCCGAGGCTGTTGGCAAACCAAGGCTGATTCAACCAAAGGGGTTATTTTTACGACTCGGTGATGCTGGGAGGCCTTCATCTATGAAATAGCAAAAAGATAGTTGGAAGGAGAGCCAGGTTCTCTCTTTGGGAATTCTCTCATTGAGAATTCCTTTAAGAGAAGATGACGAGAAGATAGTTGGAAGGAGAGTCAGGTTCTCTCTTTGAGAATTCTCTCATTGAGAATTCTTTTAAGAGAAGTTATCATCACCCATGCAAGACTCTCATTAGACAAGCTTGGAAGGATCGTCGGGTTCTCTCTTTGAGAATTCTCTCATTGAGAACTCATTTAAGAGAAACTCTAATATGGAAAACTCCTCAAAGTTACTCTCACCCATAAGAGACTCTTCTACATCTTGTATCTCAACTTGGGTATTTCCGAAGATCGCCAGTTTCTCTCTTTGGGAATTCCTTTGCACGGGCAGTTCCTGAAAATCCATGGCATCAAAATCTTCTTCTTCAGCTATTATTCCCAGAAGCTTTCTTCGATTTCCTAATAGAAGATTTGGAAGAATCCTCTTATCTAGCAATGGACTTCTCCTCCGCATTAGATAATGACGAATTCATTATATGTAACCCTACAACAAAGTCATTCACCTCTATTGTTGCAACAGGAATAAACTTCAAGCATTAGGAAGATTGCCAGGTTCTCTCTTTGAGAATTCTTCTAAGAGAAGCTCCAATATGGAAAACTCCTCAAAGTTACCGTCACTCATACGAGACTCTCATTGGACAAGCTTGGCAATTGGATTGTATCCACATGACGAGAAGATAGTGGGAAGGATCTTCATCTCTCTCTTTGGGAAGAGAGAACCCAGATCGTCATCCTCTCTCCTCGAGAGCATAGGATTATAAGCAATCACAACATTTGAACTCTCTATGTCATTTACTAATGGCCGAGGCGGCGAGATGGTTCCCGTGATGCCGAGATGGTTCTGCACCATTGAGAGCAAACATTGTCGCACTTGCCTAGATTCTTTCACAACACCATTCTCGTCGGGTAGCCTCAAACAAGATGTCTACTTTCATTTATAGATCTATTTTAATCTCTTTTGAAATCGTATTGTTCTTCTATTGCACGCAAGAAATCAATGCTACCCTGAGCACCTAATGGGATAGACCCATTGAAGGTTGCAAGAAATGAGAAAAGGCGGACCCGTTTTAGCTGAATCTGGTTAAAATCCGGTGATCCATATAAATTATCGAAGCGCACCCGGTTTAAACTGAATCTAGTTTAAACCCGGTCTATGTAAAGTTCCTTAATTGGAATTATTTGAAGGCGACTATTTAAAGAACCTATGTAAAGTTCCTTAATTGGAATTATCTAAGGTCATGAAGCCGGACCCGGTTCAACTGAATCTAGTTGAAAACCGAGATCCGTGTGGAGTCCCGTCCCTACGAAAGGGATGAAGGCGGAGACCCGGTTTAAACTGAATCTAGTTTAAATCCGGGATCCGTGTAAACATGTAGGAAGCCGAGGTACAAAAACCCGGTTCCGAAAATCATGTTCCAATTAAACATGTAGGAATCCGAGGCATCCTAGCCCGGTTCCAAAGACCATGTTCCAATTAAACATGTAGGAATCCGAGGCATCCTAGCCCGGTTCCAATTAAACATGTAGGAATCCGAGGTACAAAAACCCAATTCCAAAAATCATGTCAAAATTACACATGTAGGAATCCGAGGCATCCTAGCCCAGTTCCAAAGACCATGTCTCAATTAAACATGTAGGAATCCGAGGTTCTAAAACCCGTTTCCGAAATCATGTCGAACTTAAACATGCATGAACCCGAGTATGCGACAACACCGAGCTAAAGGTTAAAATGTACTCCCTCGGGATGCGGTAACGCCCGTCATCAAGTATAAGTTTTAAAGGCAGACCCGTTTAACTAAATCTAGTTAAAATCCGGGGCCTGCGTAACAACAAATCAATGGTTACGACACCTATAATGGATTCTCGGGTTACGACACCCACCTCGGATATGCAAATTCTGGTTTACGACACACATCGAGATAGAGGTTAAAACGTGTTCCCTTGGAAACAGACGTGTTTCTCGGGGAGCACGACGTGTTCCCTTGGAAACGTACGTGTTTCCAAGGGAGCACGGTAAAACCAAGATTATGGCTAAAAAGTACTCCTCCGGGATGCGATAATGCCCGCGTTATGGCAAAAACTATCGAAAGTCAAAAATACACCGAGGTATCACACCCGGTCAGAATACACCGAGGCATATAAGCCGCGGTCAAACGAAAACCCCAAAAGAAGGGATTACACCAGGGCTACCACGCCCAGGTTGCGTATAGCCCAATTTGTGGCATTGCGTATAGCCCAATTTGCGGCATTACACCCGGGCTACCACGCCCCGGTCGCGAGATGGTAAAAACACTATTTCTATTAAAAAGTAGATGCATCGAAAAATGCTCCTAAATAAGGAGGTGAATTGTCGGGCGAGTCCCGATCAAAGCCGACATGTATAAATGTGCGTTTAGACACCACGTTTATGCATCCGACGGTTGCCCTTATTCGGCAAACATCCCCTGACAGCAAAATCCGGATATCGGTAGCGGCTTCTCGGGTTTACTCCCCCTACCCCTATTCCCGAAGTCAACCTATCGGAAGTAATAATTAGCAGATACTGCGCACATGAGACCCTGGCCCGGTCATAAAAACACTATAACTCAAAACAAGAGTTAGCAAATTAAGTGACGATATTGATAAGGTTGAAATCAATGTTCACAAATTGTTATTACACAATGAATCCGGATATACACCGGCATAGCACAACGGATGAAGGCGAATACATGCACGATTGCAACTATGAACATATGTTCATAGTCGATACACCCCGGTAGCCCAGAGCCCTTGACTGCCAGGCTAGGGGGACGACAAGACAAGCGTGGCACTATAAAGCTATCAGCAATATAAGCAAGCCTGATCCGTTCCGCTTCAGGATAATTCGGTTTAGGAGAATCTGGTGCTACAACAAATAGGCCCGGTGAGAATCCGGAGATACAACAAACTAGCCTGGTAAGCTCGGTTCATTCCCTTTCGTGGTTATTCGGATTGACATGGCGGGGCAATGATCGAGAAGGCGAAAGGTTTTTTAACCTAGACTCTTGGCCTTATCTCATACCTCGGCACCGAGACAAATTTCTCAAAAATATGAGAATCTTGACAAAATCGGATTCAAAGACACCTCCATAAAGGACCTCGGATCATGAGATCGGACCTCGGATTCTTGAGAACGTGACCTCCATGGCCGAGGTAAATAGTGAATTGGTTCAAACCTTCACAGAACGACACCCGATAAAGGATTGGTAATACCTCGAACTACGTAGGCTTTGATCCCTTACTAGGGTACGTAGGCCCTAGGCGACATTCCTAGGTCAAGCCCAGTCAGATTAAAAATCCAACATGCTAGGCCAACGGATCCGATCAACCTCGGTATCGCACCTCGGGCATAAAGTACAGGGCATGATACATCTCGCAGGTTCAAACACTTGAGCTACCGAGTCGGGGGCGGCTTCGATCAAAATATAAATGACGGGAATTCATCAAAACAAGGACAAAAGCAAATCAAGTTGGAACAACTCGGATACGAGAGATCTCGATCAAGTCGCAAACCGCCTCGACATTACCCCAAATCTTGGAGACCTTACCTCGGATCTTGGAAGTAAACAACTTCGATAGCCGGGTCAACACACGGATTCAAATGCGGGCGAACCATCTCAGACCGCTCGGGATATGTGAGATAAGACCCTCGATCCTTGAAGTAAGCCGCCTTGACAGCCAGGATTAACATAACAAAGCTCTGCAAGGTAAGGCCCACGACTGTCAGTTGTCAAATTGGAACGAACGAAACCCCATGAGGGCTCACCATCGACCGAGACCGAGGCAAGCAAAAACAAAGAACGAGAGAAAGACAAATTTTTCCCGCCTTGGGAAGAAAGTATCGCCTAAACGGGCAAATCGGCAGCGGAATACGAAGGAATCCGAATTCATCAAGATGGTGGCATTCACGGCGGGGTCCCCGCCTTGAAATCAAGCAAGTTCCCCAATAAGACCTCGAGCTTCGAGACGTTACCTCGGATCTTCGAGACAAGACCTCGGATCTTCGAGATACTACCTCGGATCTTTGAGCGCGAGACATCGCCTCGGATCTTTGAGACATTACCTCGGATCTGGGAGTAAAAGACTTCGGTCGCCAGGACCAGAATAGCCCAACCCGACAATGTGCGGTAGACATACGAGATGGTAAGGTTCACAAAAACCTACCCCGGATAACTTGCTTGGGAACAATATACATCCCTAAGAAATCTCGAAATCTCAAACTACGGGCCGGGGGGCATCTGTTACGCAGCCGGAATAGGGCCCAATACCCGGGTGGCCCAATGGCAATATATCACATATTGGGATCTACCTATAATAAGGGGAAATCATATCTCGCCTATAATCAAGGGAGATCTATCTTATTTAAAGATAGATTCGGACAGTTATGATACTAGGGCGTGGATTACGCCCACACTATCCCACCCGAGGCACACCCTATAAATACAGAGGTTAACCCTAAGGTGCACACACACACTCTTGCTGGAGCATACACACCACCCCTTTGGCTAAACGCCAACGTGTGTCCTCGAACTACGTGACCGTGATCCCTCTACGTACGAGGCCCTGCAAGCATCGCGCCTGGTCAAGTCCGCTCCATATAAAGCAAACAATCAAACAGGATCAGTGGGGTAGCCAAATCTGGTTCCACACCGGAACAAGATTCTTTGAGATTGTCAAAGTACAGTTGAATCCTATGGGACCTCGGTGACATTAATTATAAATGTGAAATAAAACCATTTTGTCCTCGTTTAATTTGAAATGGAATCAGGGGAAAGGGCTCAATGATTATTTGAAAGCCTCTGAAGTCCGAATTCTTCTCTCTCGCGCTTGCATATAGTCAAAGCTTCGTCTTCTCAGATTTCTTACTCTTTGTGCTTCAATATTCATCATGCACCACAAAAACATACCTAATTTCTGACCGAATCAGCCACGATTTTTTTTTCCTTGTGAATAATTCTATGATGAAAGTTCAGACAAAATTTTGATATGCTAAGGCTTACCTGTTTTCCCTAAGGATATAATATAATGGTCACAAACATAAATAACAGATTTTTTTTTTTTTTTAAAAAAGTTTCATTTTTAACCAATTTTTAATTTACTTAATTTAGTTTATTTATATATTATAAAAAGAATTGAAGGGGAGTAACAATTTTAGACTTCTCTGTAGATCAAATTAAACCCCTTGGAGCACCTCACTTTATATATCCAAAACCATGAGAAGGAAAAAATAAAAGCACACCACATCTCTATATATATACTTTCCTATCTTAGTCTCATTTCTCTATTATTATAAAGAAGACAAAGCAACACTTCGCTAATATCACAAACACATACACGATCTTAAGCTCTTCTTTATTTTCTTCCCTACAGACATAAAAGAAGTTCGCAATTTAGCAGATGACACAGCCACTATTAGGATACTCTTCTACAGTTCCAACATAATAAGGTGGTGGATAATAAACATGGCTGTAACTAAGAGGAGCAGTCACAATGGCTTTAGCTATATTCTCTATCTTTTCTTCTGCTTTCTTCTCAGACTCTTTGGCTGCTCCAACAGATACTATTTCTGTATGACACAACTTCCTTAGCTTTCCCACTACCTTAACTGGGTCGATCTCTCCTGTTACCGTTAACTTCATATCCTTCATATCCACGTTCACAGATTCAACTCCTGCAAAACAGAACCAAACCAGTCAACTTTTCACCTTTAATATACACAACAATACAATATTCTGTACAATTAGTTTATCCAAATTTGCTTTTTTCGCTTACCCAGAAGACTCAAAACTCAGGATTTGGTGATAGAGATATACCTGAAATGCCTGAGGTTGTTTTCATGACCTTTTGCTTGGTTCTTTCACTTTGTAGTTCCACCTTCAACACTATTTTCTGCCAACAAATAAATCATCATACAGCCATATATTCGTCGATGTAAAGGGAATCAATAATATTCATTAGGACTTGGAAGGAAAGGAAGTATGAAAGAGCAGGGTCAAGTTCTGACCTTCATCGTCATTTGCGAATTATATTGCTGTGTTGAAGCTAATAGTTTCACAATAATGAAAGCCAAAGGGAAGTTAGCTAGGTTGTGAAGAAGAGGAAGAATAGAAGATAAATGGTTCAGTGTGGTGAAGTGAAGATTCATACATGGCAGCCAAATTTATAGATGTGCAGGAGATTCCGAGTCAAAGCAAGTCAAGTCCAGTCTATATATCTTTGACGCGTCGATTTGAAGTAACTTTTTAAGGGATTATCTCGAAAAAGGCACGCGAAAACTGAACGAGGATATCAATTTCAATTATTGTTTGTTTGCTTTTGACGGCATTAATTATTGGTTTTGGCTTTTTTGGTAACTGTGCACACAAAAAGTAGAGGCGACTTTTCCACGAAGGCATCTTCCTTCTGGGTTTCATCCTCATCTTTCTCACAAGTTATTATAGCATATTTGGTATGCGATTGCGAGGTGGGTGCCGAAATCAGACTTATGTACTGTCCGCATCAGATTTATGAGATTTTTTTTTTTTAATGTAATTTGGTTGAGAAGTTGTTTCAATCGGACATATATATATAGATTAGATCATGAGGTATTTTTTGTAAATATTACTTTTAAATATATTTTTAATAATACTTTTTTCAGCTTTTTATTCTTTTCAGATGTTAATCTAATTAGAGGGATGAAATTTTTTTTTTTTTAAATTTTTTATATATTCTATTTATATAGATTAGATTATATGATCATCTTAAATTTTTTTTATACACCTAAGATCTCAAATTAATTAATTTTAGGGATATTGGGTGTAAAATATTTTTGAATGAAGGACTGAAAATTAATTAATTTGAAATGTTTTTGTAAAAAAAAATTCAAGAAATATATAATTTAATCTAAATAAATAAAATATATAAAAATAAAAAAATAATCATAATCCCTCTAATTAGAGGAAATTAAGACATTTAATAACACCTAATGTGAACTCAAAAAATATTTTAGGGTATTGACTGGTACTAAAATAATTTTTTCAAGATCCTAAAATAATTTTTCAAGATCATGAAATATTTTTTTTGTACCGTTAAGTATTTTGAAGTATATTTTTAATATCAGTTAGTATCTTAAAAAATATTTCACATTGGTAATAAGTTTAAATCACAAAAGCTACTTATCGTCAATCAAAACATAAATAACATTTAACAATCCGACTTTTACCCAATTTTTTCATAAATCAGATCGACTATAAGTCATTTTTCCACCAATATCCCAAACAAATAAACTGTGAAGAAGCTAAATGCTAACAATCACGTGTCCAATATGGGTCAACTATAAGTCAATATCGACCCCACACGACTTCGTGTCTAATCCCAAGCCTACTGGCTTCTATTGAGTTGCTTGAGTGTTTCGCGTTCGGATTCACAACGAAAACATAACCTTTTCTTTGCCCTCTTAAATAAATAGAAAATATATAAATAAACGAGATTCAATTTACAGTTTGATATAGGATAAATCTGTTATAAAATAAAAAAAGGTCAGTGAACACTAAAAAGAATTTTTTAAGTGCGTACGTTCTTTATCTTAAAATATTTTATGATGTAATTTTACCCTTAAATATTTTTTCAAGAGCAGTTTTAAGCTTGTTGTTAAATTCCAAAAGTTCTATCAAGTGAAGGTGCATTCACTAATCTAAAGTATTGTTTTTATTAGCTCTTAACATCTTAGATTACATTTTTGGGTGTAATTTGGCCTTAAAAGTATTTTGAGAGTTAAATTTTTTATTGCACTTTTTTCTTATTCTTAGTATTCATCTTCTATGTTTATGAATGCGGCCTGGAGGCTGCTGGTGAGTCCAAATGAACTATAAGCTAAGGTCTTGAAAAGCGTGTATTTTCCTAAAGCAATATTTATGAATGTAGAAAAAGGCTATAAGGCATCATGGTGTTGAGGAAGAAATTTTCTCAGGAAAGATCTCAAATAGGATGTAAGAAATGGTGCTGCTATCAGTATATGGGATGACAGTTGAGTTCCAAATGTTAATTTCCCGAAGAAGCCCAGCAATATAAATGATCCTATCATTTCAAAGGGTAAAGTATGCCATCTTATTATCAATGGCGAGTGAGATCTTACTTCCATTAATCAATATCTATCCAAGGAAGTTAAGAGTGCTATATATGATATCACCATCCCATCTAATGGGGTAGAAATCGATTTGGAAGATAAAGATTATCGCAAGAGTACAGTAGCTTATTTGGCAACTTTTAAATAATGTTGTAGCTACAAATGAAGCCCTTTTTCATAGGAAAAGATCCCAAGGAACCATTTGTCCTGTTTGTACTAGAACTGAGGAGACGATAGAGCACTTATTTTTTCACTGCCCTTGGACCAGATGTAAGATTTGATGTATATAGCGTCTCGAATTTCAATTTCTGGTGGATCACATCGACAGGTATGCCCTCCTTGAGTAAGCAAGATCTATCATTAATTTGCTGGATCTTATGGTTTATATGAAAACAAAGAAATGATATGGTTTTTAATTATAAAGAGCCAAATCTTGTCGATGTTATTGAATGGGATAGGAAAAACAACTTTGACTTTTGGGCGAGATGCTACAAAAGGCACAGAAGCCCTGAGGGACATACGGGATATAATACTCATCTTGTTCCTTGGTCCCCTCCTACTATTAGCAATCTTAAAATTAATTGTGATGAAGCTTTTTCGACTAATAAGATTGGCGCTGCTATCAGAGTAAATTTGTAGGTACCATTTTAGTGATTTTAAATGGGGTTTTGTGGATAAGGTAAAATTGATTTCTGCCTTCATGACTGAAGCCTTGGCCATGAAAAGGGCATTGATGCTTGCAGTGGATCTCGGACATGATAAGGCGGTCTTTGAAACTGATTGCCTCCCCTTACTTAAATGTGTTGAAGCCAAATCATCTGATTTGTTAGATTGGAGGAGTAGGAGCATTGTGCTAGAGATTATCTGTCTCTTGACATCTAAGGTTGGGTTCTCTATGTTTTTTACCTTAAGGTGGGGCAACCGTATTGCCGACTTACTTGCAGCTAATGCTTATAAAGGGGTGTGCCTTATTGGATGAGTTTCACAATCAATACCGTCTTTGATGTCACTTCTAACTTTGGATGCCCGGAAGGCGGATACCAAACTTCATGATGTTTCTCCCCCATTCATTTATTCGATGGTGCTTGTTTGTAATTTTTTTTATGAGTCTTGTGTTATTTATCCTTCAGATTGTTTGTCTTTCATGGTTTTGTTGCTTATCTTCATTTTGGTATCCCTCTTTGTATTTGTTTTTTGTCGACTTTGTAGTAATACAAGTTTCATTGAGCAAAAAAAAAAGGTAATTCGCCACAAGAATTAGAAATTTATTGTATTATTAATAAATTTTATATTAAAAATAAAATCTTTATAAAAATAAAAATTATGATATTAATAGGCTTATGAATTTATTGTATTTGATATGCCCAATTTTTAGTGTTAGGTGTTTTGTAGTAGAACACAGATGGGAATGATTTATGTTGGATCGATGAGTCTTCCCCGATCGAGTGTCAATGAAAGGCACTAGCTCGATAATATCTATGAGGAAAATATCGTCGAGAGAGCTCAGATCACAATGCAACACAGGTAAGGCGTTTCGCCCAGGGGGTGGTGTGTGTGCAGTGTGACTGAATAATAAGCAATGGAAAGAAAGAGAGTTCAGAGTGCACCTGGTGGGTAATCTCCTATTTATAGGGATTACCTAGGGTTTCACTCCCATGCAAATGCTTCCATCCCTCAGCCATTATGCACTTCCCACGTTCTCCAGGTCTCTGCTCCACTACGTGTACGGTCCTACACATATCAGGCACGATGGAGTAGTGGCGGACCATTTACCTGGTTCCCTATTTACCTGGGTAGAAAAGGGGGTTTCACCGTGGGTTCCCCTATCGGGCGGGAACTCCGCCCGGCCCAATATATTGGTCCATAACAGTTGCCCCCAAACTCGGTATGGCGGGCTTCCGGCGTGCCGAGATTAAACCGTTCTTTTCTCATTCGAGCTCAGGCGGGGAGAGAGTCCTACGGGGTTCTCGTCCTATTAGTCCTGTTCTGTCGCTCTCCGTCATAGATGATGGGCTACCTTTCATTAGTCCGATGTTACCGCGATCGAACTTCGTGCCGTTGAACGGTCTTTGGTTGATGGCGCCCCTATGACATCGGTCATGGCCGAATTTGTTCTTCGCCATCAGGGGCGCGCCTTCGTTCGCCATCTCACCATTTGCCCGCTGAGTTGCAGGTTGCCTTCTCGCGGTGGATTGGGCTTTCCGCAAAATTCTTGCAGTTTTTATGATCACCGAGATTGACTTCGTTGTTTTTATGCCTCTGTCTTATCCGTTTCGTGAGTTCCTCCCACGCATTGCCCCCAATATTGGTTATCATAAAGGGTTTGCAAATATCAGATGGCGTTACTCAGGCGTGATTTGATCCTCATAGGGATATACATTCACTGCCTTTTGGTAACGATCCCCTTTGAGTTTCGTGCGCATTAAATGTGGCGCCTTTTCCCGATGTGGCCATCATTGCACTTTTGCGTTTTGTAACATTTATTACCGCTGGCGCTTGCGCTTTTCCCTAAAGAGGGTATTGATTGCCCCTGACGGTTGCGTTTTTCATGGAGATTAGGATGAACAAGGCATTAAATAGTTATGTTGTTTGGACGGGCCTCTCTATATAAGCCTATGCATATTCATCCTTTGTGCTCCATTCCACATGATGAAGTTCCATTCTGGACAAGCAGAATCACTGATGCCGGGGGGGTCAGGGTCTAGCCCTGAAACGGTTCTTTTGATGAGTGGGCGAAAAGTAGGGAAGAAGCAGCGAACATCAATCCTTATACCAGCTGCGGTTTGTATTAGCAGCAAATTTCAGGAGTATTTGCCAATCTTCATCGATAACCTCCAACGGGCGTCTGGAGTTCCGGGAGTATTTGCCAATCTTCACGTGCCTGGCGAAATATTTCCATTGGGATCTCAGACATGCTCCGTTGAAACACACGCAGAGATTCTTGTGTGGGTTGGCCTGTGTTTGGAGCCGTCATGCCATGGGTATGCCATGGTTAGGGTTCTATGTGCCCACGATGGGCCAATAGGTTCCTCGTATCCAAACCCATAAGGGTCTCCGCCCATGCGTTTTTGGGAGTTCTCTTTGGTGCAGAGAGTTCTTCATCCTCCATTTCTCCACATGGCTACGAGCCTATTGTTTCAGGCTTTTGTGTTGCGCATATTTGCGGCTAGGGTTTAGTTTATTTCCCTGTATGAACGTGATGTAAACCACTCACTTATCAATGGAAAATATTTTACGTGCATTGTTGGATCTCCCTTTTTGTCTTTTGCGCATCGCTCGCTCTTTGTTTTTGAAACACAGGGCGCATGACTTTGAAAGTCTTTGGAATGGAATTAACCGCCTTCCATTCTCACAACGCCATATGATATGGGCTAAGTTAAAGTTAACCGCCCTCAAGAACGGATTGATTTTAGAGCAAAAACGCCCTCCAATCCGGGCTAAGTTAAAATTAACCGCCCTCAAGAACGGATTGATTTTAGAGCAAAAATGCCCTCCAATCCGGGCTAAGTTAAAATTAACCGCCCTCAAGAACTTTCAATAGGGTCGATCCACGTGCCACATTTTCTGACATTTCTCTAGTACTCAACCGTCATCTTTGCGAATTGGCTGCTATTGCAGCCTTTGGTTTTCGTGCGCATTTAATGCTCACGCCGTTTCCCCCGAAACGTTCCCTTGGACCGCCGCTTGTCCTAGGGTTTCTAACTTCGTTAGAAGAAATTAACGACATCGCGACCCTTGGCTTTTCAAATTCCAAACGTCTATATATATTTCTTTTTCAAAACCGCCGTCTTACTTGACATTTTCGACTATTCTTGACTTCGGGAGTTTACTTTGCATCCAAGCTAGCGCCTTCCGCCATCAATCTTGCTGCATCTTTTCTTTTCACCAAGTATTATCATTTACCCTGTGCTTGCTTGCTTTTTGACTTCATTTTGAGGCTCATACCATGTACGCGGTTTTCTCGGAGCGCTTTTTCGGGTTGTTGCGCTTCTGGGTTTCTATCGTGCTTTTGGGTTTTACTGTATTTCTGGTCTCTGTTGGGTGGGTTCTTAGTTTCTGCTCCCCTTTTCTAGGTGTCGAGAATGGCCCGAGCCTTTCCATATGTTTCCAAAACCAAAGATTCACCGAGACAAGCGGGGATTAAATCCCGGGACATTCCCTTAGCGGCGATAGTGACCACTTTTTGCCAAGAGTCTTCGAACCTAAGAAGGTTTCCTTCTGGGAATTGTCTTCTGACAGAGGAAAAGCAATGTCGACCCCAGAGTTCCTTACCGTTCCTCCTTCGATTTCCGCTGTAACCACAAATCTCTGTTCTAAAGAGAACTTTCGTAACCCCGGACAACAAACTCCGGGTCCCACCCCCTGCGACGAGTGTTGCCGCCGAAGTATCGAACTAGCCCGAGTAGGACGGGATCGGGATGCCGATTTATTGTTAGATAAATGCCGACACAACCTAGTTTCTTTAACTACCCCGGCTAGTCCCTGCGGCCACTATCCCGATCAAACGTCTTTGTCCGTCTATCAGGGCAGTTCGCTACGCCGGGTATATGTCATTCTCACGATCATTACCTTTTATTTTATTCTTAGGTATTCATGGCTTCATCACACCAACCCGCCAATCCCGACCGACGAGTCCGGCTTCGCCTCGTCTCAAGTTTCACCCGATTTGACTCCCCGTGAGTAGTGTGGTTACACAAGTGAAGAGCTCCTAACCGTCAACGATCTTTTACAACTCGGGGTTGGGGACGGGGCGGGATATACCATCCGATTTTCGTTAAAACGCGAATCAGTAGATTCCTGCCGGGTTCAGGAAAAAGATCCACACTTCTTTTTCCTTTACCGGGATGTGATCACCCTCCTAGGAGTGAAATTTCCCTTTACCGATTTTCAAATCCAACTGCTGTGTCACTTGCACCTCGCTCCCTCACAACTTCATCCCAATGGTTGGGCGTTTGCGGTTGCTTTCGAGAACTTCTGCAGTGATTCAGATCTCGTCTGTAGCGTTCCGACCTTCATGTCCTTCTTTGCCCCACTAGAAACAAACATCTCCACCACGGCTTCAACGAAATGGTTTGGCTGGACGACGCTTCGAAGTATTTGCGACCGGAAGCTCTTTATACCTTTTCGAGAATCATGGAAAAACTTCAAGTCAGCTTTTATAAAAGTTGAAGCCATTCCCGGCCAGGCACCTTGGTTTGTGCGAAGGATAGACGGGGAGACCGAAGAGAGGTTTCCTCTATATTGGTCTACGCACCATCATACCCTTAGATCCGACGATTATGTTTCGCAAGCCAAAAGTTTTTCTGCTGACGAGGAAGAAACCTTGGTGAAACTCTTGGAAATTTCTGGCACTCTACAGGATCCCATGGATCTGGCCGAGTTGATAACCACGCCCCTAGTTAGGCGGCGCCCGACAAGTAGTATGACATTGCTCGCGTGTGTTGATTTCTTCTTTGTACTTTATCTTGTATTGATATCGTTTTCTGTTTCGCAGGTCGAGCTATGGGAAGGCCGGGGTTCATGAAGGTATTAAAGAATCGCTCTGGGAACACCGGGAAGCTCCTGCCAACCCGGCCAACGCTCTCCCCGTTCCCTCAATCGGGACTGCTTTAACAAGGACTGTATCCCAAAAACGCTCTGCATTCCCAAACGCCCGTGAAGACGCCGCCCGTAAAAAGGCCAAAGGCAAGCAAACCGTGGTGGAGCAGCCGCCTCGAGTATAGAACTCCGCCACGCCGGCCATAGAAGACTTGCCCAATCCTTCGGTCTTCCCCATGCGAACACCCTCGGGTCTAGCCGGATCTCTGGATCAACTTATGGTAACCGACCTCCCTGAGGGCATCCTGTGGGAGAAAGGATTAACGAAAGAAGTGTTTGACATAACCCGCGCTCCTGCTTTCATGCATGATGCTGCAGGGCTATCCGAGGCCTCCAAGCAAAGGCTGACCATGATGGAATTGGAGGGTTATAGAGCCATCTCCTTACTGCGACCCTACGCTATCCTGAAGGTAAAATTCGGGCTGGCTTACGCTCAGATAGTTTCTTTGAAGAAAGAAGTTGCGGCCTTGAAGTAAGATGCCGAGGCGAGAAGAATTACCGAGGATAGGACTCGAGTCTCTGCTGAGCTGAACGCCCTGCCCTCGTTGCACTCCCAACTACAACGGGATTTCCGGTCCTTACGAGCTAAATCGGATGAACAAGCGGAGGAATACGATCCTCACCTGTCAAGCGAAAGCCGCGATCGTAGAGCCGGGCGGCCTCCTGTGCCGACTTATCCAAGGTCGAGTCGAAATTGGTTCTAGCCTGCCCTAGATATCAACCGTCTCGGGAAGATCTCCGAGCCAGTGACGTTATAGCTATGGATAAGGTGCATGCCGATGTTGATCACTATAAGGCTCTTCTTGAGGCGAAAGAGGGTGAACTCGCTGAGGCCAAGTCAGAACTTACAGAAAGTGCGGACGCGGCCGTGGTTGCTTTAATAATGTTGTGGCGCAGATTCGCTCTCAATCCCGGCATTGCTCTCAACATGTCCGAATTTGGATCTCTGTCTTATGTCAACTAGAAGGGACAGCTGATTCCGCCAGATCTCAATGAAGATGACGGGGAAGGAGAGCAGGCCCCACACCCGCCTTCTTGAGTTTTAACGGGGTCTTAATCATGTACTTTGCCTTTTGTTTTGCTGTCGAGGTCATGACCCGGCTGTCTTTGTAAATGTGACTACATGAGTGTTTATCAACATTAAAGTTTACTTATATGAATTTACCTTGAGCAGAATATCTTTGCACCTTGTTGCCAATTATGTTTTATTGGAATCGGGTTTCAATACCTTCAATTCTCGCAAGTTTTAATTGGAACATGATTTTTGGAACTGGGCTAAAATGCCTCTAATTCCTTCGTGTTGTAATTGGGACATGGTCTTTGGAGACGGGCTTATATACCTCGGACTCTTACATGTTTTAATTGGAACATGGTCTTTGGAGACGGGTTTATATACCTCGGACTCCTACATGTTTTAATTGGAACATGATTTTTGGAACCGGGCTAGAATGCCTCTGATTCCTACATGTTTTAATTGGAACATGGTCTTTGGAGACGGGTTTATATACCTCGGACTCCTACATGTTTTAATTGGAACATGGTCTTTGGAGACGGGTTTATATACCTCGGACTCCTACATGTTTTAATTGGAACATGATTTTTGGAACCGGGCTAGAATGCCTCTGATTCCTACATGTTTTAGTGGGAACATGGTCTTTGGAGACAGGTTTATATACCTCGGGCTCCTACATGTTTTAATTGGAACATGATTTTTGGAACCGGGCTAGAATGCCTCTGATTCCTACATGTTTTAGTGCGCGCCCGGCTTTGGCAATCATAGTACAGTCAACATTGTTGAAAATGGGTTTCACGACCCGAAATTCTTTGAAAAGTTTGCTTTAAAAGCTACCAGTACATTACTTCCGTAAGAAGGCATCAGATGAAGTAAAACAGAAACACACTAAGCGTAATAGGTCTTGAGTTTATCGCATTCCATGTCCGCTTTATGGGTTTCTCCTTCGCGTTTCCACTTGTAGGATCCTTTGCCCAAGTCTTCCGTTACTCGGTATGGGCCTTCCCAATTTGCGGCGAGTTTACCCCGGCCGACGTTCTTGTTCCCTATATATCGCGGCGGAGGACGAGATCTCCTTTGGAAAAAGTTCGGGGTACAACCTTCTTGTTATACCGATTGGCGATGAGTTGTTTAGTAGCCAATTCCTGACAATGCGCCTTTATTCTGACCTCGTCTAGCAAATCCAGTTTCTGCCGATACATCGGTTATTTTCCTCTTCTTCGTGTAGAGCCCCGATTCTCCGCCACGATGGTTCACCGATCTCGACCGGGATCATTGCCTCGCATCCATATGTTAGCTTTGAATGGGGTCTCGCGGGTTGCCGATTGAATCTTTGGTGCGGTGCCCCCATAGGATGGATATAGTTGTTCCACCCAATCCGATTCTAAGCATCCTCCATTCTCTTCTTCAACCCGTCCAAGATGACCTTGTTGGACGATTCGGCTTGCCCATTAGACTGCGGATGCTCAACCGAGGCAAAATGGTGCCGAATATGGAGGTCGGCCACCATTTCGCGGAAACCTTTATCAATGAACTGGGTTCCGTTTTCTGTTACGATCTCGGCAGGTATTCCAAACCGTGATATGATGTTTCGATTGAGAAACTTCCGTACCCGCGCCGAAGTAATTGTTGCCAGTGGCTCGGCTTCTATCCACTTGGTAAAATAATCCACCGCCACAATAAGCCAGCGCAACTGTCCGGGGGCTCTCTTAAACAGGCCCAACAGATCCATACGCTATTTATAGAACGACCAAGGAGCCGAAATACCCGTTAACTCAGATGGGGGGTATGAATGATATTGGCATGCTTCTGGCAACTGTTACATCGATGTACGTGTTCCTTGGAATCCTCGGCCATAGTGGGCCAAAAGTATCCGGCCCTGACCGCCTTCCGCGCTAATGCCCTGGCACCAATGTGGTGTCCATTTATTCCCTCATGTATCTCGAATAGCACGTATTCGGCCTTAGCCAAATCGAGACATTTCAACAATGGGGAATGAATGCCCTTTCAGTACAACTCGTCGTCTATCATGGTAAATGAAGGCGCGTTCTTATTACTTTCCTGGCATTCGCAACATCTTCTGGAAGGATTCCTCTCTCCAGGTAGTCGGCGATCGGCTTCCGCCAGTCACCAGCTTCTGAAATTATCATGACACAGCTCGGTTGTGGAAGGTTCTGTTGAACCACCGTGCGGTGATTTCCGGGATTCTTGGTACTCGCCTTGCTTTGATAGAACATACGCACGATGTTTTCTCCTCTTGGGATATGTACCACCGATTACGTCATCAAAGTCCGCCATCGGTTGTCGACCTTTCCCGGGTATTTTACCATTAGAGGGCCTTTAGCCTGGTAACTACCTTTTATTTGAGATGCAACCAACTGGGAATCAGTGGATACATGGATTTTCTTGGCTCCGCTTTCCCTGGCCTGCAGCAATCCAGCGATGAGTGCCTCGTACTCCGCTTGGTTATTTGAGGTTGCGAAATCAAAACGGAGGGAATGTTCCCATGAGATTCCTTCTAGATTCTCGATAATGATTCCTGCCCCGCTTCCCTTTTTATTTGACGATCCGTCAACAAACAGCTTCCAAGTTGTGTTGCTCTCATGGTCGTCGTCCTCATCCGGATTTTTCCCGGGAGTTAACTCCATCACGAAGTCAGCTAAAGATTGGGATTTTATGGCATGCCGGGCTTCATAGACTATGTCGAATTCGGACAGTTCTATCGCCCAGCTAGCCATTCGGCCTGCCAAGTCGGGCTTATGGAGAATTTGCCGGATTGGTTGATTCGTGCGCACTACCACGGTATAACTCTAGAAGTACGGGCGTAACCGTGTTGCCGCCACCAACAGGGCGAAAGCCATTTTTTCCAGTTTTTGATATCTTATCTCGGAACCTTGTAGAGCTCGGCTCACAAAGTATACCGAATTTTGTCCCGTCTCTTCTTCATTAACTAATGCAGCACTGACGGCCTCTTCTCCCATGACCAAATACAAAATCAAGTTCGTCCCGGCTTTGGACGACAAAGACAGTGGAGAGATAGACATTCTTTGATCTTTGCAAAAGCTTCTTGGCATTCGGTGTTCCATTCACCCGATGTTTCCTTCTTTAATAATTTGAAGAACGGGGAGAGAGTTTTTGGTGACACCGGGTAAAAACCTTGTTAGAGCCGCCGGCCTCCCGTTAAGCCGTCGCACCTCCTTCTTGTTTCTTGGGGTTGCATGTCTAAGACGGACGACATTTATCCGGGTTGGCCTCGATTCCCCTATGCGTAAAGCGTGAAACCTAAGAATTTTCCCGTCGGCACCCCATAGGCACATTTCGCCTGGTTGAGCCGCAACCGATGTTCTCTCAGCCTGTCGAACGTTTGTTGTAGATCATGGACGTGGTCTCCCACCTGGGAGGATTTGACAATCATATCGTCGATATAGACCTCAACATTTTTGCCCAACCGATCTTCGAATACCGGTTCATCATTCTCTCGATAAGTGGCCCCGCATTCTTGATCAAAAGGCATGTCATTATAACGTAGTTGGCCTTTTCGGTGATGAACGCCGTCTTTCTCTTGATCATCCTCATGCATGGGAATTTGGTTATATCCCGAGTATGCATCCATGAAGGAGAGCATCTTGAACCCGGATGAGCCATCAACCACGGTGGTCTATGCTTGGCATGGTAAAAGAATCTTTCGGACAAACCTTGTTGAGGTCTTTATAGTCGACGCAAACCCGCCATTTGCCACTGGGCTTTTTTACCATTACTACATTGGACAACCAGGTAGTGTCTCGTACCTCTCGTATGAAGCCGGCTTCGATGGTCGTTGACATGCGATTCCAGGGCCTTCTTCCTATCCGCCCGATATTCCGCTTTTTCTCGGGCAACCGGTTTGACTCCGGCCGATTGCCGATCTGTGGCGGCAAAGATATCTTTGGGATCTACGCCTGGGATTTCGGATGGTCGCGGGCGAAGATGTCTCTATTGTTCCGCAACGGGCTTCGAGCTTTGTACGGATCTCCGGGGATAAGCTCGCTACCAATCTTGGTGATTTGCTCGGATTAGGTCCCGGGACGAAGTCCCTTAACTCCCCGTTCGGCTCTGTCCTTTGCATCTTTTCCTCCTTTCGCAAATCTAGCTCCACGAGGTTAACCGTCTTCCCTGCATCCTCTACCTTGGATGCCTTACTTCTTCCCTTCCGGGGTGCTAGGTCGGTCTCACTTTCTTTGACCGTGTCGAAATAGCATTGTCGGGAGTCCTTTTGGTCACCCCTAACCGTGACGATCCGGTTCTTCTTATTAACCAACTTGACTTTTGGTGCTTTGAAGACACCAACATGTCCCAATCGTGGATTGTAGGGCGTCCTAGAATTATGTTGTATTGGGAAGGAAAATCAGCTACAATGAATCTGACTCGCTCGGATTTGAAGGCTTCTCTCGTTCCCAATGTGAACTTTAAATCGATATAACCTTTGGGGCTAGTATCACGGCCATTGAACCCGGTCAATGTCGTCCTGCAGGGTTTCAAATCTTCGGGATCAAGCCGCATTCTTTTGAACGCGTCCCACAGGATGACGTCTACCGCACTCCCGTTATCCACGAAAATCTTCTTTACGGAGCAATTAAGCACTGTTCCCGTGATGACCAATCCGTCGTAGTGACCTGGAGGTACATCTTCTAAGTCCTCCAAGTAAAACACAGGACAGGGGGCTCGGGCTTGGCATCGTCCCTCTTAAAACTTGGGCGGTCTCGGATTGAGAGGATCTCCCTCAGATATTTCTTCCGCTTGCTTACTGAGTCCCCTCCGCCTCCGAAGCCTCCACTAATCCCGTTGCAATTATATTTGGTGTCGAGAAAGTCATCATCGTTTGTCCGGGTCTTTCTTTTTTGGATCTCGCCTCTCTTCTCCGGGGCGGGCTTTTGCTCCGGCCCCTTGGCGCTTTTTGTTTAGCCGTCCCCGCGATTGGATTACAAACCGACGGAGCTTGCCTTCGCGAGATAAAGTTTTCTATGGCATCACGTAAGTCCCAAAGAATTTGTCGTCGTGTGGACCGTGCGATCGTGAAACTCGCAAAGAACGAGACTTATCCAGAGTGGCGTCTCTTCGGATTGGCGGGGTCGCTCAACCTTCTTCATCTCGGCCGCCGACACCTCCTTCCAAATTTCGGCTGCGACACCTTTAACGGCGTATACTTGTCGAACCTTCCTTCGGGTTTGCTTCTCTTTCTTTGCTTTCTCTATCACGGCCACGGGACTCCGACTTTCGACCGTTGTGTTGCTCTTTGCCCTTGGGAGGTGGGCTCTTTCCCCTTTCCCTTGGCCCTTGGCTCGTCAATTCCATTTGCTCTAATTCCAGTACGTTTTTGACCGGTCCGGAAATCGGCCAAAGTTTGAGGATGGTTCTTCATAACCGACTTTTTGAGCCGGGATGCACTATTAAGACCGGCTATCACGCGGTGAAATGCTCTCCTCTTTTAGCCCAGGCACCTGGAGGGCCGTGGCATTGAACCGATCCAAGTACTTCTACAAGGTTTCAGTCGGCGACTGTTTGACCTGATCCAGCTGGAACTCGGTCTTTGGCTGTTTCCTGCTAGTCGTAAAATTGAGTAGGAACCTACATTCCATGGTCTTCATGTCCTGGATAGATTCCAATGGCAGAGAATGAAACCAAGTTTGAGCAGCCCCTTGGAGGGTCCCCGCGAATAACCGAGGGATTACGGGACCAGTGATCCCCTTCACCCCGATCTCCATTTTGAAATTATTCACGTGGTTCAACGGGTCCTGCGCTCCATTGTACTTTGGCAATTCCCGCGAGTCCAAGCCTTTGGGGTAGGTGGCCGCCATAATTTCTTTCGAAAACTGGTGTAGAATGCTATCTCCACAATGTCCTTCTTGGATCGTCTTAGGAATCGAACGACGGGAGCCATCCCTTTTGCTTGAGATAGTCGACTCCGGCGAGCTTTGTGGACGTCCCCGTCCATTCGGTGGCCGTCATGTCACCGGTCGGCTAGGTTTTTCGATATCCGGGCAAAAGGTCGGTTAGGGTCTTCTAATACCCTTATTCGTTCCTTTAGGAGCAAAATCTCTTGTTGCTCTTCCTCGGTGACTTTATCTCGGTCATGATCGACTATCTTTTCTTCCTCGCGAGTTTTTTTGCGTTCTTCGGTATGAACCGAGGTCGAGGTCATGACCCGACTTGTTCCAAGATTATCTCGCCTTGCAGTCTCCACCTGTTTCCCCTTTTGACCGACCTGCTCTACCCACTCCTGGCGTATCCACTTCTGCTCTTCCTACCGCCAAATGCCATTCCGGCGGTCCAGGTTTTCCTGGATAAGTCGGATATCGTCCTCTCTCTGTAGTCGGTGACGAGTTTCCATATTTTCCATTTTGGAAAAGTGACTCCATCGTCCGGCTCAACACCCTAGTGTCGGGTTGCTCTCCCGGAGTTCGTGTGTCGGGGGTGGAAGGTTCAAACGTTGTTGAACCCGGTGCTATCCCTGCTGGGCAATTAGACTCGGATGCGGAGAGTGTGTTGTATCCTCCGTTTCGCCTTCGGTTACCACCGTTGCATGATTGGGATCAGGGGCGACCGAGTCCGAAATCTTGGACGTGCGCTCTGTCGTGACCCATTGTTGAGGTTCATCCAGTGGTTGACCTTGCCGAGGTGTGCGACAACGGCTTACGGTGCTCGCGCCATGCTCGGTGGTCGACGGTGCTTTTGTTTGGTCTGGGAATCGAAGTTTATGGTCCCCACGGTCGGCGCCAATGTTACGTAGTAGAACACAGATGTCCAACTCTAATGAGTTGGGAATGATTTATGTTGGATCGATGAGTCTTCCACTAATCGAGTGTCAATGAAAGGCACTAGCTCGATAATATCTATGAGGAAAATATCGTCGAGAGAGCTCAGATCACAATGCAACACAAGTAAGGCGTTTCGCCCAGGGGGTGGTGTGTGTGCAGTGTGACTGAATAATAAGCAATGGAAAGAGAGAGAGTTCAGAGTGCACCTAGTGGGTAATCTCCTATTTATAAGGATTACCTAGGGTTTCACTCCCATGCAAATGCTTCTATCCCTCAGCCATTATGCACTTCCCACGTTCTCCAGGTCTCTGCTCCACTACGTGTACGGTCCTGCACATATCAGGCACGATGGAGTAGTGGCGGACCATTTACCTGGTTCCCTATTTACCTGGGTAGAAAAGGGGGGTTTCACTGTGGGTTCCCCTACTGGGCCGAGAACCTGCCTGGCCCAATATATTGGTCCATAACATTAGGCTTAGTTGTTTTCCCTCGGGATATAATATAATGGTCACAAACATAAATAACATATTTTTTTGATAAAAAAAAAAGTAAGTTCTACTTTTTAAATATTTATGTTTAACCAATTTTTAATTTACTTAATTTAGTTATTTATATATGACACAAGGAATTGAAGGGGAGCTACAATTTTAGACTTCTTTGTGCACATCAAATTAAACCCTTTGGAGCACCTCACTTTCAATATATATCCAAAACCATGAGGGGAAAAAAAATAAAAGCACACCACATCTCTATAAATATATACTTTCATATCTTAGCACTACAAAAAAATTGACTTTCGGCGCGACAAAAAGTCGCCGCTGAAAAGTCCAAAAGTCGGAAAGTGTTTCCGCGCAACAAAAAGTCGCCGCTAAGTCGCTCTTGAAACGGCCGTATCGCGGATACTTTTGGCGCGACATTTTAATGTCGCCGCCGAAAGTTGACAATCGTGGCGACAAAAGTCGCCACCGAAAGTCTCAATTTTTTTTTTAAAAAAATCTTTCGGCGGCGACAAAAGTCGCCATCGAAAGTCTCAATTTTTTAAAAAAATCTTCGGCGGCGACAAAAGTCGCCGCCGAAAGTCATTTTTTAAAAAAAAATGCTATTTTTTTTATATACTCTTGCAAACTAATGAAACATCCTAGAGTCAATATAAGTCAGTTAAAAGCATAGACAACAGGCTAAAACAGCCATCAAACACAACCACATTATATGTCCATGATTTCTTTCAATTTAACACATAGAATAAAGATAAAACAGAAATTCATGGTTTCAGGTCATATGTCTATAATTTCTTTCAATTTCTTTACGATAATTTATAATAAGTAGAAAGACAGTAGAGTGGCACCATCAATTACAATGTATCATATGGTAGAATGTTTTCATAAACAACCATTCCAATACGTGAACGTGACACTACAATATACGGATGAATAAATAATTTATCTGGTGGTGTACTGAGCCTGTTATTTGCAAGCAGAGTGAAAATAAAAACAAGAAAGGTAAGAACTCACTTTAGTTCGAGGAATCAGCACATTTCTAGGAACATGCAATCCATTTGAGGTTGCATATTCCTGAGCAGCTAAAAGTTTTGCCTGTGTAAAGCGAGTCCCCTCTACAAAGAGAGCCAACCAAAACGGAAGAGGATAATCCTTTAGTCTTTCGAGGCCTGATTGCAAATACAGTATCACAAAGGAAGAGGGGAAATTTTACAGTAAGTTTAAATCTTGGACCTTAGTTAACTGATATGAGCTATCTACATAACATGCACAGATGTGAATCTCTTACATGCATGCAGAATATATGCTTAGTATGTTTTAACAAGTCATACCCTTAATGTGCTTTCATCCTTGGCCCAACTTCTCTCCAGAAAAAGATACTCAGAAAACCACATAGACCAACCAATTACCTGCATTCATAGAACTTTAAAAGTAGGCCAACAGTGATAAATTTAACCAGCAAGTGGTCATGCTACTGATAATGAGTTGAAATTTAACCAGCAAGTCATACCCTTAAGGTGCAAGCAAACGTTGGGCACAGTAGCACAAAAATATTCAATTGTTTCCTTCAGAATACACACAAATGCAAAACATGGAAAAAATAGCTTACCCATCATCCGAAAGGTTTCACTATCAGCAAATAGTTGGATCTGCGGCCACCCAGAAATTTCAAAATGAAAGATTTGATTATTCAAAATGCTAGAGAATAACTCATTCAATAGCAGTTCATAATTGACTGCCACAGCTTCAACATAGAGAGAATAAGACATGCAACCATTGAAATCAACCATTAAGGAATCAATTATGTTCCCTTTGATCAATTGCATTTCTTAAAAGAATAAAATAATTGAAATGCCAGCAGGGCAGCCTTGTTTAGTTGGAAGTCCAAATTATTCAACTCAAACATCAATTTGGATAATTAATTCCCTCCAGCAAACTTATAATTATATAACAAATATCTAGATCATCCCCATATTATTTTTGTGAATTTAGCTATAAGATATAATATGTGAATATATTACTCTCAAGGGTTTGTAGTCGCATTTACTAGGGTGGGCATGTACATAATTTCTGCTACACACTCAACATGCAAAGTACAAGACATAGAATGCAATAAGAAAATACGACTTTTTCCTGGTATCCAAACAACTAGATTTATCAGCAACAACAATGCAATAAAAAATTACAGAAGTCAGAAAACCAGGAACTGCTTAAACACCTTAACTCCTGCCCACCAATCAATAATCCACACGAGTTCCAGCCACAACAATTCTGCTACAACCCTGTTGATTCGTCTGTACAAATTTTTTGATAGCGGCCGTACAAGAACATAGCATGTTGCCTGAAACAAAGGAATCAAAAGGTAATTATACATCTTTTTACATTAGTTTCGTTTTTGGCATTTAAAACCTTTCTAATTAAGTTATCTGAATATTCAAGTTTGAATTGAAATAAAAAGATTGTCAGAACTCTCATATATGTGCACTAGGTTTGCGTTCCTTAGAGAATGCTGAAATAATTATCTAACACTTCATCAGAAAATTCCCAGATGAACAGAGTTAATATGGAGGAAGTAAGTAAGATGTACTGGGACGAAAATAGTATAATTTAAATTTTGGCGGGGAAGGGGCACCCAAAACTTGCTTTCCGTAGACTCCAGAGGATGAGAAGAGAGAACAGAGATCCTAGAGGTGTATAATACAAACAAAAGCTTAGATTCACAAGCATGTTTCCATTACAAAACAAAATACATTGATAAATCATATACTGGCACTTTGCTGTAAGTTACAGCAAGTAGCGATCCCCACAAGCTAAAGACATAGTCCAGATGCACCAGATAACAAAAATCAAATCCGAAAATGGAAAGAATCCATTAAAAAAGAAATCGACAGCATTTTGGAAATAAAACAGAAGCCACGAGAGGAAAATAGAAGTTAGGCATGAAATAATGAACATACGATAACCTTAAAAGAAGAAGTGAATTATTGATACCTGGATGAGATTAACGACAAGGCCAGAGGCGAAGAAGAGCAAGCCCAATGGCACGACGACAACTGCAGCGGCAACAGCCATGGCCAGGCACAAACACACAGTCCCCGATTTCGATAGAAACAAAGAGTTGAGAAAGAGAAAAGGAGCAGCGAGATTTATAAATGAAGTTGTTGGAGGGAGGGGTACGAAAAGCAAAACACCCACATCTAGGAATCCAAAATTCATACGCAGAGCAAACTCGACATTAACAAAATTCATACGCACAGGGCAGAGCAAACCTTAGATAGTAACATTTTTTTTTCCGAAAATCCCAGATTGTCTACCAAACTTTGTAATTCCTTTCAAACTCCTAGATAAAAAAAAATTGGTGCAAGAGATTCGAGCACCGTCAACCAAAGAGACAAACCCTTATTTCGAAAGCCCTTGTTGCGGAATCGAAAAAGAGAAAGACAATAAAAACGATTCATACCCAAAGCAAGAGATTCGAAACTCACCGTAGAAAACCTAATAGGAAAAGGAAGAAAACTTACCTCAACAGTGAAACTCGCAGTGACCGTCGACGGACTGAGACGTCACCGGTGAGAAGAGGAGCTTGAATGAGCCGAAAGGAAAGCAAGGTTGAGAGGGAGACGCCGAGAGGAGAAGGCTACAGAGAGGGAAAGAGAAAATCGCGCTAAACCAGGGGCGCGAACTGAAAAAATGGGCGCTGGAACTTGATTTAGGGATTTAGCCTTTTCGGTGGCGACAAAAAATTGTTGCCACTGAAAGTACCTTCAGCGGCAACATTATGTCGCCACTGAAACATCCTTCGGCAGCGACAAACGAGAGTCGCCGCTGAAACCTATTACTTTCGGTGGCGACTTTAAACGTCGCCACTGAAAGCTAGACCTTTAGTGGCGACAACATAATGTCGCCACTAATAGTAACACTTTCGGCGGCGACTTTAAAAGTCGCCGCCGAAAGTCAATACTTTCAGCGGCGACCCCAGTGTCGCCGCTGAAAGTGAGACTTTCAGCGGCGACTTTTAAAGTCGCCACCGAAAGTGGTCACTGAAAGTCTTTTTTTTTTTTTTGTAGTGTAGACTCATTTCTCTATTATTTTAAAGTAGGCAAAACAACACTTCTCCATCATCGCAACCATACACTTCTTAAGCTCTTCTTTATTTTCTTCCCTACAGACATATAATAAGTTCAAAATTTAGCAGATGACACAGCCACTATCAGGATACTCTTCTACAGTTCCAACATAATAAGGAGGTGGTGGATAATAAACATGGCTGTAACTGAGAGGAGCAGTCACAATGGCTTTAGCTATATTCTCTATCTTTTCTTCTGCTTTCTTCTCGGACTCTTTGGCTACTCCAACAGACACTATTTCTGTATGACACAACTTCCTTAGCTTTCCCACTACCTTAACTGGGTCGATCTCTCCTGTTACCGTTAACTTCATATCCTTCATATCCACGTTCACTGATTCAACTCCTGCAAAACAAAACCAAACCAGTCAACTTTTCACCTTTACTATATACAACAATACAATATTCTGTACAATTAGTTTATCCAAATTTGCTTTTTTCGCTTACCCAGAAGACTCAAAACTCAGGATTTGGTGATAGAGATATACCTGAAATGCCTGAGGTTGTTTTCATGACCTTTTGCTTGGTTCTTTCACTTTGTAGTTCCACCTTCAACACTATTTTCTGCCAACAAATAAATCATCATACAGCTATATATCAGTCGATGTAAAGGGAATCAATAATATTCATTAGGACTTGGAAGGAAAGGAAGTATGAAAGAGCAGGGTCAAGTTCTGACCTTCATCGTCATTTGCGAATTATATTGCGGTGTTGAAGCTATTAGTTTCACAATAAGGAGAGGCAAAGGGAAGTTAGCTAGGTTGTGAAAAAGAGGAATAAGATTAGAAGATAAATGGTTCCGTGTGGTGAAGTGAAGATTTATACATAGCAGCCAAATTTATAGATGTGCAGGAGACTCCGAGTCAAAGAAAGTCAAGTCAAGTCTATATATCTTTGACGCGTTGATTTGAAGTCACTTTAGGGATTATCTCAGGAAAAGGCACGTGAAAACTGAAGGAGGACATCATTTTGATTTATTTAATGTTTGCTTTTGATGGCATTAATTAATGGTTTTGGGCTTTTGGCTTTTTTAGGAAGTGTACACAAAACAGTAGAGGCGACTTTTCCACGAAGGCATCCTCCTCCTTCTGGGTTTCATCCTCATCTATCTCATAAGTCATAATACAACTGTGAAGAAGCTTATAACCAAAAAAACAAAAGACTTTGAAGAATCTGCCACGTGTCTAGTATGGTCAGCTATAAGTCAATATGGACCCTACACGACTTCGTGTATAATCCCTACCCCACTCTGGCTTCTGTTGAGTTGTACGGCTGTATTTTTGGGTGAGGGAAAAAAATAATTTTTTCAACGTGATTTATGATATACGATATTAATATATAAGAGAAGTTTTGTCTCGACTTATATGAATATTTCACTTTGGATTTACAACAACATCATGACGTTTTCTTTGGCCTCTTAAATAAATAGAAAATATATAAATAAGTGAGATTCCATTCATATAGATTGATATAGGATGAATCTGTTATAAAATAAAAAGAGTTCGGTGAACGCCAAAAAGATTTTTTTTTTTTTAGGTGCGATCATTATTTTAAAGTGTTTTGTCGTATAATTTTACCCTTAAATATTCTTTTTAGGAGCAGTTTTAAGCTCCTCGTTAAATCCCAAAAGTTCTATCAAAGTAAAGGTACATTAAGTAATCTAAAGTATTTTTTTTATTGGAACTCAACATATTAAATTGATTTTATTTGGTGTAATTTTTCTCTTAAAGTATTTTTGGAGTTAAATATTTTATTGCTCTTTTTTCATATTTTTAGTACTTATCTTCTTTTTTTAAGATACATATATCCTTTTATTGGAGGTAATCATATTCAAGCTAGTACTGTCGGACACCAAATTTACACTTCTCCTAAAAGGAATTCAAACATTTATTCGCCATGTTGTGAGAGATTAACTCATTCCACTAGACACAACTCCTATTGATTTTCATATTTTTAATACTCATCTTTACCATTTTTAATAAGAAGTTTTCAGTTTTTTTTTTTTTTTTTTTGAGTAGTCATCTCAGATATTTTTTAAGCTTATCTTCCAAATTTCCAACCATAACATGTAATTATTTTTAGTACTGAAAACATTTGAGATTATTTCTAAAAACATATGGAAGATAAATATTGAAAACATTTATGATGTCGTACAGGTTACTCAATTTTCTTCACCAATGAATAGAAGACCATACAAGTTGAGGCAAACAACCTAATTGCACAAAAAACATTGTTGCATTAATCACATATATAGTCAAAGTTTTGTCTTCCCGGTGTTCAAACTCTTTGTGCTTCAACATTCATCATCAATCAGCTACGGCTGCTTCTTTCATCTCCGATTCAAACACTTAAATCTTATATTACATGATAGTGACGGGAAGAAATGAACACCAATAATTTGGGAAGGATTTCAAGCAAAGAGACCCTAAAGAAAAGGAGAAGCTCGACTGATCTTAAGTTATATTAATATTTATAAAATTGTTATCGGTCATAGTTTTAAAACTACTTTCGCATAGAGAGGTCTAGATGTGATAGTCTCATAGGTCTTTTTTTCTAGTAGTAATTTTTACTTGCAATTTTTTGTCTTGTTATGTGGTTAAGTTTTTTGACATAATTTGTAACTAATTTTACAAGCATCAAAATAAACCAAATCCGATTCAAACCCCAGGATATTCTTTATAATTGAAAAATATAATCATATCGATACACTAATTCCTCAATTTACAACAACGTCCAACTCAAAAGTTTCAGATTTTTCCCCCCCTCTAATTCAAACATGGCTTTGCACGATAAGTGAAGACCATGTCGGAGTACTCTGAACTCTGTGCGTGTGTTGTCAATTTATTTTTAACTTTTAAATTATCAAAATTTAATGGGTTAAATACCATTTTTACCACGGAAGTTTTGATTTTGGAGCACCCATCATTTAGGAAGTTTTTTTGGTATCATTTTTGCCGGAAGTTTACAAAAAGGAGCAAACATGCCGAGAAGTTTTTTTAGGAGCAAATTTGCCCAGGAAGTTTTTTTTTTAGGAGAAAATTTTTGTAAACTTCTTAGGGGTAAAAATAATACAAAAAATGATCAATCCAACGATCAAGATCAACCGATGGGTAAGATTCTACGTTTGTAAACTTCCGCGGCAAACACGATACAAAAAACTTCCGGTCTTGGTCCAAAATCAAAACTTCCGTGGCAAAATTGGTATTTATCCCAAATTTAAAATATACCAGGAACATGATGAATACCATATTCGATCATCAGCCCATCCTTTATATATCACTTTCAATATATCCAAAACCATGAGGCTAAAAAAAAAAAAAAAAAAACGGCACACCACATCTCTATAAACATATACTTTCCAACCCACAAGCTTCTATTGAAGTAGTAAGCGGCTTCATCCTATAACGGGGAAAATATCAGTTCGAGTCGCTGGAAGCCCTCTTATTGAGAGAAGCAAAAATCCTTTAGGCTTTAAGCCGCATGGACGAAACCTAGATCAAACTAAAAAAAAAACATATACTTTCCAATCTTAGTCTTATTTTTCCTATATACAAGAGACAACAAAGCAACACATCTCTACCACAACAACCATATTTACACTTTTTAAGCTTTTTTTTTCCTTCGAACCCCACAAACATATAATAAGTTCAAAATTTAGCAGATGACACAGCCGCTATTAGGATACTCTTCCACAGTCCCAACATAATAAGGTGTTGGTGGATAATAAACACGGCTATAACTAAGAGAAGCAGGCACAAAGGCATGAGCTATATTCTCTATCTTTTCTTCTGCTTTCTTCTCAGACTTGGCTGCTTCAACAGACACTATCTCTGTATGACACAACTTCCTTAGCTTTTCCACTACCTTAATCGGGTCGATGTCTCCTGTTACAGTTAATTTATTATCCTTCGTATCCATGTTCACAGAGTCAACTCCTGAAAAAGAAAACCAAACCACTCAATGTAAACCCTTTGCTATAACAACCATACAGTATATAGCTAACCCAAATTCGAATGGAATTGTGTTTAAAACTTGGCGACGCACAAGAGTTTGATTTGATTGAACATATACCTGAAATGCCTGAAGCTGTTTTCATGACCTTTTGCTTGGTTCTTTCACTATGAAGTTCCACCTTCAACACCAATTTCTGCTGGCAAATAAATGGTCAAACAGCTATGTTAGGTGCAAAAGGGGAATCAATATAATAATATTATTAAGTCAAACTGGAAGCAGGGAACTATGAAAGAGCAGGGTCTAGTTCTGACCTTCATCGTCATTTGCGTATTATATATGTTGTTGGGTTGAACCTAACTTCAGAGATGTGAAAGCTAGAGGAATGGTAGGTTGTGAAGAAGAGGAAGATTAGAAGATGTGGTGAAGTGAAGACATACAACAGCCAAATTTATAGATGTTTTGGGGAATCCAAGTCAACCCAAGTCTTGACGCGTCGTTTTAAAGTCACTTTAGGGTGTGGTTGGTACACGGATTTCAGTAGGATGAGAAAAAGAAGATTAACAAGTTCTCTTGTTTGTTATGCTTTTTATGTCAAATTTTCACAAGAACTCAAGTTATCGGGCTTACACGGGCCTATCAATCTTCTCTTATATCTTGAAAGATAAGATCCCACCAAAATTGTTGGGATCTCAAATTCTCACGTGAACAATGACATTTTTGGACATATTTACTCATCATAAAATATATATTTTTATAACGTAAAAAAATAGGATTAAATTCAAATCTATGTGATAAGTTCAAACTTATTGGGAGAATAGTTTAGTCAAATTCGAATTTGGCGGGAAATTTTTAGACAAATTTGAACTTTGTGGGAGAATATTTTAGATAAATTCGTACTTGATAATAGGATTTTTTAAAAAATATATTTTAGCAAAAAAAATATTTTTCCTTTTCATTTTGAATAAATTACTTTTAAAGGTAAAATGGGTATTTTTTTATTCTTTATCGACTACTATCCCTTCATTTTCTTTCTACTAAATAACTTATCTTCCCTCAAGCTATCTTCCTTTTCCTTCCTTAAGTTCCTTTTCTCCTCAAATCTTCCTCATATCAAACAAGCCCTTAGTGATCATCTCAAGAAAAAGGTACGTGAAAAATGAAATGTATTATTGATTCTATACTTTGTTTGTTGGCTTTAGCTTTTTAGAAAGTGTACGACAAAAAAGTAGGATTTGGACCAGCACTTTTAGTAGTGGGGTGGTATTGGGAATTGTTTCCCCCTTTGGCCTTGGGTTGAACCTCCCCTATCGCCTATATATATAAAAAAAAGTAGGATTTGGGTTAGGTCTGCGGAGTGCTTTCACACACCCTGATCCCTTTTTTTGAAAAAAAAATTAGGCATTATCAGGTAGTAAAGATAATTTAGGATATTGAATAGTACTGAAAAAATTCTTCATGAACTTAGAAAATTATTTTAGAATCATGAAAAAATATTAGAGAAGATCGATGATACTAAAAGAATCTTCGGATATCTTGACTAATATTGAGAAAATAATTCATGATCTTGAAAATTTATTTTAGTATGTCAAAAAAATATCCTAAAACATATTTTTAATAGAATCGATTCGAATTATTTTTGAAAATCCAAAAGTAATTTTTTTAAGATCATGAATTATTTTTTCAATATCCTCAAGTATCTTTTACATCAAGCATACCCTCAAATATCTTTTCAAAATTCTAAAATAATTTTTTCAAGATTATAAAGAATTGTTTGATCAATTCAAGATATCTTGAATTATCTTTTTTTACTTCGGCAGTACCTAATTTTTTTTTTTTTTTTAAAAAAAACGAAATCAGGGTGTGTGAAACTGTGCCAAAACGGTACAGTTCGTAAGCCAAATCCCAAAAATAGAAAGTTTACAATGGCTTTTGCTTTTTAGAAAGTGTACGACAAAAAGTAGAGGCTTTTTTTCCACGAAGGCAACTTCTTCCTCCCGGGCTTTACAACTTTCATCTCTCATTGGGAAGAAATTTATCTAAAAAACAACTTTGAAGAAGCTTTAAGCTAACAATCTGCCACGTGTTGAGTATGGTCAAACTTTCAGTCAATCTGCCACGTGTCTTACCCCAAATCCCTAGTCTTCTATTGAGTGTTTTTTTTTTTTTTTTTTGGGCTCAAGAGCCTTCTATTGAGTTGCGCTTTGCGGTGGGCGGAATCCGGAAATTATTTTTTATGGTACCAAAAAATAAACATATTAAACTATTTACTAAATAAAATCCCATAATATTTAAAATACAAATAAATAATAATCGACAATTAAAAATCAAAAGATAACCTAGTAAATAAAAATTCTATCACATTTAGAAGGAGACTCATTAGAAAGTACATCACTTCCGTAAATTATTTTTTAAATACCACTTTCTCGAAGTTATTTTATTCTTAAAGAAGACATCTATGCTTTTCATTCGTTTATCCTTACTCATTTTTTTCAACCTACAAAAAATTTGGTAACTCGAATATATATTGATGTCGGTGTTAATTAGTATCTAAGTGTCACTAAACATTAATTCTTATAGTACTACTCAATCCACAAAACTAACATTTAAATGTGTATCCCACTTACCTCAAAACAAAATAATTAGAGAAAATAAGAAATATAATATGAACCCAAAAAATATTTTAAAAAAAAACATACAAATCTCGATTCAATTTCAATTTAAACAAATAAACTATTATAATCTATTTTTTTAAAGAGAAATTCATTATAAAATCATAAGACAACCAAATAATAAATTCAAACCGATTAAAATTAGCCATTAATCATCCTCTACATATATATATAGTCATCTATTGTCAAAACTTAAGACTTTCCCGAAATCATAATCCCAAACTTTTCACTAATCAATACAATATTACCCTCATTAGAAAGATAAAAATACATAGAATAACTTTCATAAAAGGAGTGAGGTGAAAAAAAGGGATTTTGAGTACCTATTTGGTCCTTAAAATGAAGATGAACAACATCGATATAAGATGATACTAATATTTTCAATTGGTATCTCAAACAAAAATTTTACTTTCCTTTCACATCCCAAAAAAAAAGAGTATAATTATAGAAAAGATAAGAACTTAGTTGGGGCCAAATAAATTAGTGGCCAAAATAAAATATTATATAATACATACATATAAATATATAAGATAAGAAAAAACCAGCTGGGGCCAAGGCCCCAGCTGGCCATAAGGTGGCTCCGCCACTGGTTGCTTGAGCGGTTCGTGGGGAGTTAGGACTTTAACATGACTTTTTCTTATCTCATATGGAGGACAGGAGGTGGCATTTTAATTAAGAGTAAATATCTTTTTTGCCCCGAAAAAAACACGATCCTGGGACTAAAATGAGACTTTTTTATGGTAAAAAGGACTTTTTGGAAATTTTTGAGGGACCAAAATGTTCACCAATCGACCCTTATTCGTCCTTGGACTAAAAATGGTATTTCTTTGTGTAATTGACCAAAATGAGGTCCGTGTTTTTTTCAGGGACCCAAAAGGGTATTTACTCTTTAATTAATCTTAAATATAAGATAAAATCTATAATATAAATTATACAATAAACTTTAAAACTTTATCTTATATTTAGAATAAGAGATAATAAAAAAGGGTCTAAAATAAGATTTAAATATTAATTTTATTTAAAAGTATTTAATTGCCCAAAAGTTTTTCGACGGCCTATCTTCTAGAAGTATGAAATGGAGGGCAATTTTACCCTGTTTATTAGAAAAGTTAATTTTGCCTGTTAGTATGATTTACACGGCATAATCAGCACATCCACTTCACCCTCAAAAGCCACGACACCATCCAAATCATTTCATCCCTCGCTCTTCATCGCCACACATCCTCGCACCTCTTCTCTAACCACACAGATCTGGAGCCATGATCGGAGAAGGGGAATCTCAAAGATCTGGAAACTTGAACCACCTTCATAATCATAGAGACTAAGGCAAATCTGTGTCGGCATCTTCGTTGATTGCCTCTCGCCAATCCACATCCAGCAAGATATCGCTGCAACAAAAAGGAGCCTCTCTAATCACATTCAAACACTAAAAAACCAGAAAGCCTTATTTTGCTAGGCTGCGAAGAAGAGGAAGATTAGAAAATAATGGTTGGCTGTTCAGTATGGGGAAGTGTTGATTTGCATATGACATCCAAACGTATAGATGCTCTGACGAAGGAGACTCCGAGTCAAACCAATTAGTCAAGTCTATATCTTTGGCGCGTCGCTTTTGAAGTCACTTTTGTGATCATCTCAGAAAAAGGCACGCGAAAACTGATTAGGGACACCATTTTGAATCATTGATTCTTCCCTTTTGTTGGCATTAATGGTTTTGGCTTTTTAAAAAGTGTAAGAGAGAGAGAAGGCAGAGGCGACTTTTCGTCTTTTCCACGAAGGCATCTTCTTCCTTCTGGGTTTGATCCTCATCCCTCATAATAGTAGCACAATTCAGTGAAGAAGTTTATAGTAAAAATAAAAAATAAAAATTGAAGAACCTCAAAGCTAACAATCTGGGGTTCACATTAGGTGCACATCTCTTATGTGCACCTTATGTGCTTGTCCCTCCTCTATAAGAGGGATGAGCACGTTTTATATATATATATATATATATATATATATTATTTATTTAGATTTAAATTATATGATGTTTTAGAATGTTTTTTGTCCGCATCTCATATTAATTAGTTTTAGTCCCGCATACAAAAATATTTATCCCGTAACACAAGTATCCCGTAAACTAATTAATTTGAGATCTGAGCGAAAAAAAAAATTCAGAAAACCGCATATAATTTAAATCTAAATAAATAATATATGTAAAAAAAAAATTAAAAAAAAATGCCTCATCCCTCTAATTCGAGGGATGTGCATGTAAGGAGCACATAAGGTCGTGTCTGGCATGGGTCAACTATAAGTCAATCCGGACCCTACACTACTCCGTGTTTAATCCCTAGCTAGCCTTCTATTGAGTTGCTTGAGTGTTTTGTGGGAAATTCTTGTGTAAGAATCACGTTATTTCCGATCTAACCAATTAAAATAGACTCATGAATTGATTTACATAGGAGTACCTCTTAAATATTAGCTAACATTATAATAAAATTAAAAAAATTGATAAGATTTAATTTTTTATTACTTGTGAAATCTTAATTAAGAGATTTAATTTTTAAGAAAAATAAACATTTCACTAGTGCAAAAAAGGGCTTTAAGACCGCCTCATTCGAAGCGGACATTGGAAGCACCGGTCTTAAAGGTATGACGGTGGCATAGTTTTGTAAATAAAAGGAACTTCTTATGTATGACCGGTGGCAGTTTTGTAAATATAAAGAACTTCTTATAGGATCATTTTTTCATCGGTCTTAAATATATTATTAAGACCAGTTCAAAACAAGGCCGGTCTTAAAAATGTTATTAAAAAATATTCAAATATCAATTACTTTATGGAGAAATCTCACACAATTAGGACTAATATTTTATGCGGGCCAAAAGAATAAGGAAAAATTTAAATATAAAGGTAATAAAGTTTTAAGACCGAATGTAAATAATCACCGGTCTTAAAAGTTATTCTTTTAAGACCGGACATAAAATGCGACCGGTATAAAATATAGAAAAATAGTTCGGATAAAAAATTAATTACTTTTAAGACCGGACTGTAGTATGACCGGTCTTGAATGTTAATTATTAAGACCGTCGCTTTTTGTGTCCGGTCTTAAAAATGAACCGCAAATATACATTTCTTCGCGCGTAAGCTTTTGTTACTATCATCGAAGAGCCTCGTTTACGTTGCGAAACCCTTCCCGTTGCATTACCTCTCTTCCCGTCTCGAAAATGAACGGTGAAAACGATTCTACTCCCCGTTCGGAACGCCGCCATCGCTTTGACCGGTGTGAGTCCGAACGAACCGTCTTCATCTCGTCAATGAGCCTCGAAACCGCCGTGCACGTCGTGGTAGAAGAGGAACACGAATGCGGATGTAACCCTAAGTCGGACTTCCGGGGTCAAAGCCGGAGATTCGTTTAATGAAAAGTTGCAACCTTTCGGCCCCATGAAATCCAAATATAATAGTTTTGTTGGCTATCAAGCACGCACCATGTTAGCATCTTGATAGATGAGTGGAAAAGTGTGGACGATTCTAAAGTAAAGGATCCTATTTGGGACACTATCCGGCTTACCTACACCGTCCCGACGTCCGAAGTTGAAAGAGAAGACATTGTCTTATTGTGCGATCGGTGGAGGAAGTTTAAGACCTTTCTAGCTAACACCTATATTTTTGCCGAGGTTCTCCGCCTCAAGAACAGCCTTGGGATAAGTACCTATATATTGATGAACAAACTTGGCAACAATTTGTTCAGCTGCTGACCACTCCTGAAGCTCTGGTGAGTTTATATTTAGTTTAGTTTGCCTTTTTGTGTGCTTATTAACCTGTGCGGATATTTGAATGTTATTGTGTTCATCTAATCCTTTTAGTTAAATGGTTTGGTTTGTGAATAGAAGTATACATTTCCGCCTTTGTCAATGCAAGTCCGATATGTAGACCCCGATAAAGAAATTAAGTAAATTAAGGAAATAATGATGGCATAAGAGTCAAGTCTCAATTATATAGTCTTAGTTCTGTTATAGTAGGCAGTTGTTAGACGTTGGTGTTATGATGTTAGTATGTTAACTGTGTAATGGTTTCGGTGCAAGTTGTTATGAGTCAAGCCTCTAACTATATGTAAGAGGTTAGTCTAATATGTGTGGGAACCAGTTATGATGAATGAATTAATTGATCGAGTTGGCGGCATTTACGCAACTCCCTTTCCTCTGTTTATCCCAATTTCTTCTACAATTCTACATCTTTCTTAAATAAAATGTTGAAACTTGATGAAGTGAATTTGACTAATGTTTGACCTTCATATGAAGCGAAGTGTTCTAATTTCGTTAGACATCAATGGTGGAATTCATAAGTAATAGTTTTTTTTTTCATTTCGATTCACGAGATAAGAAGGGCAAAAGCACGGGAGCTAGGGAGAAAGAATGATTGCCCGCATAGGGCTTCTCGCGCGGATATGAAATGGCCGAAAAAGAATTGATGGCGGCCAAGCGGAAGAGATTGCAAGATGAAGCTGAATCCAATCCTTCACCGTAGTTGATCGGCCATCTCCTATACGTCGCGAGGAGTTGTGGTTGCATATTCGGCAAAAGCCAAGCGGCGCCTACACGAGTGAACAAACTCGTGTAGTTGAAAAGAATTGTAAGTATCGTTATTGTTATTTTTTAGTTACTAAACATGTTTCATTACTAAGCTTCTCGTTATACGTAGATCTTACGGGAAGATCTTAAAAATAAAGAAGCGAGAGGATCTTTCGTGTCGGACGGGAGGAATGATGTTCGACCGTTGCGACGGAAACCGGATCACGCGGGCGTGTAAGGGGGTTGGAGGACGGGTAGGCTCGAAGGAATACTTTGGTAAATCCAAACGCCACAAACAAAGTATGATTACCGGGAGGAGATGGAAGACGCGGCCAAAATAAATGAGGAAGCGGCCCGGTCAAAGCGGCGGCTCAAGAAGCTTCATTGATCGCAAAGTTGGATCGCTTACGTTTCAATCCCGGATGAGCAAGATGGAGGAGGAAATGAATCAATTGAAGATGCTTTTGAGCTCTCGTCCGAGACCGGTGTTCCGTCACACATTCACTGCGGTTATGCGGCGAGCACTAGGGGAGCTGCATTGTTGGACAACGATCGAGCAACCTCCTCCTCAAGTTCCATCCCCTCGTCAAGCCGCATCCCCTCCTCCTCAAGTTCCATCCCCTCGTCAAGCGCATCCCCTCCTCCTCAAGTTCCATCCCCTCGCTCATTTGTTGCGCCAGGAAAAAATAACCGACTTGGCAAACAATAATTATTTTACCGATAAATCGTGGCTGTCCAAGAAGTAGTAGGCGTCCCTCATCCCGAAGATGTCTACCTTGACAAAATAGATGTAATGTCCCCGCCGATTCCCGGACGGGAGATTAGTAATGCAATCATTCAACCGTTTATGAAGTAAGTATCGATTCTATATATGAGTACATAATTTAAATGCATCGTTTAGACACACATACATATATACTAATTCCCGATCGATGTCATTATTGTAGGTTCTTGCATCAAGGATTGGTTGAACAGGCACAATCAATGATTTTGGATTCTTGTGCCTGTCTATGCAAGTACAAAGAGAAGGTCTTGAGATAAGAATACATGTCAAATAGGGTGTGTGAAGTGATAAGAAAGGTTTACGTGTTTCCATACTTCCACGGTATATACATATCACAATTCTTGTATGCAATTAACTTAATATAATTTCGCTACATATAATACCGCTTTGTGAATTTTCAGCCGCTTCGGGCGATTGGTCCTCATGTCCATGGAGGATCATAAAGTTATCTTCTTATGCTCCCACTCACAATAACCCAGATAATATAATGACGGAGACCGTCAACAAGTAAGCATGCATGTCATTGAAATGCTCTTGTCTGAAATCTCTACTGTAATGGTTTCAGTGAATTATATTGATAAATTTGTGATTTTGATAATAGTGCCATGATGACCTACCAAGTCAGGGTAAGACAAAAGCGTGGGAAAGAGGCCACTATTAAACCTTCGTCGTACACCCCAGAGGTTAGCACATATTTTAATTTGGACACTGAAACTAACACTGCCTTGAGAACTTGGTCAGTAACCTATATATATATATATATATGCTATATATTTCTTGTCACTTATCCTATATTATTTCTTGTTCGTTTTAGACCCATCGGCAACCAAAAGAATCCAACTTATGTGGCACGTACGTCATGAAACACATGTATGATGTTATCATCAAAGCGAGGAAAGACAAAATTGTTAGCAAAGGTAAATGTATTTGATGTTATTACATATATTATGTCCGAATTCAGTTTCGGCTTAATGAAATATGCACACAAGTTAATTCGGTTTAATTGTCTTTGATGTTACGAGATGTTTAGAGGTTCGGGTCCCCGTCCGATAATGAAGTGGAGCACATACGCAATGTGTTTTGTGAATATCAGATCGCCTTATTAATTCTTAAATGTGGATGTAAATATATGTTGTAGCAAAAATAATTTTCTGTAAATTTGTTTATTTTTTCGAACAAGTGATTCATTTGTAAATAAACATACAAATTGTGTATTTCAAGAATAAATTCGTTTATTCATTCTAGATATTTATGCTTGAAATTTGTGTTACAGGATGTTGTAAATGAGAAAGTCTTTGTTCATAAAAATATGGCGAGACCTTTAGGACCGCATAGTTATTAAACACTGCGGTGCTTTAAGTCTTCGTTAATTTTAAAAAAATTATGGGTATACTTTTAGGACCGGACGTAATTATGCCCGGTCTTTAAAATGAGCTAGACTTTTGGGACCGCATCTTTATTATACGGCGGTCCTAAAAGTCTACGTTTATATTAATAAAAACATTATGGCTATACTTTTAGGACCAGACGTAACTATTGGTCCGGTCTTAAAAGTCTTCTAAAAATTCGCTAGACTTTTAGGACCTTGTTATTATATTTCGTCCGGTCCTAAAAGTCTACGTTTTATTATTTCAAAAATGTAAAGACTTTTAAGACCGTAGTTTTGTTATATATCCGCTCCTAAAAGTTAAGTCATAAAAGTATTTTTTTTAAGGATTTGTGTATATATTTGTTTCCTCTTAATAGTTTTTGACTCGGTTTTCAGACAACCGAGGTTTTGGCGTTCTGCTCAACCGAGGTTTTGACGGTCCAACCTTGACAAAAATAGTCATTTGGTTTGTTTTTATTCGAATAAGGTAAACGATCTTTTTTTATTTTTTTTTGTTTTTTTGTATGTTCTTAACTGTATTGTGAGAATTTTTAATGTTGATTTACGCGACGACAATGTTTTGTTTGTTTCCTTTTGTCGAAAAAGAAAGAAGATAATGAAAAGGACATGGCAATCGAATATGGAAACAAAAGATATTTATATTATATTTTTTTCTGCTGCCCCGTGAGGAGCAGCAGCAGTAGCAGTACAGAAAAAAAAACAGAAAAAAAATAAAAACATCTACTCCCCCCATCGTTGTCGGAGGGGAGGGAGTCGTTGAGAGGAAGGTCGGACATGTCGTTAAGCGAAGGATGGTACTCAATGTCCCGGGCATCGAGTACCGCCCGCGGCTTTGCGTTGACGGCGTGATAGACACTGAAACAACCGGCCGCACCGTCGGTCTATATGATCGAGGCGGGCTAGGATGTCTTTGGATCATCCGGGTAGATTGTCGGTTCCGGAGGAGGAGGACCTCGTGGTGGTGGAGCAGCCATTCGTGGATGTTTCGAAGTGATGGGGAAGAATGTGATGGAAGTAAAGTAACATCCGGTTTAAATAGAGAACCCCGCCCGAACAATTTGAAACGCCGGAAACAATAACGAGGAGACGCATAGTTCCGCAGAATACGAGGAGACGCTTAGTTGGGAAGTTTATGCGGAAGTCGGCGATTCCGAAATTCATTTGAACGAGAGAACCTTTAAGACGGACATTGTAAAAGATCCGTTCTTAATAAAATTAAATTGATTTTTAGGACCGGAGGAAAGACAAAATGTCGGTCTTAAAAGTAATTGAATTGATTGAAAAATAAATAATAGACTTTTAGGACCGGATATATTTACAAAGGTCGGTCTTAAATTCAATGGAATTGAAAAAAATTAATTATGAATTTTAGACCCGCATATTTATTAACTCCACATACATCTCTCGTCCTTATTAAACTCATCACAATCTCGTAACTCCACACTACGCGCTCTCTCGCCCCTAACCGCTCAAACCATGGTTAGATACAAGAGAACCGCTCGTAGGGGTACTCTTACTCGTGATGCTCGTGCCTTCCGTAGATCGTTATACGGTGCGCCTCCTCCATCAAGAGTGCGTTCTATTGTGATAGAGGAGTCTCGGGTCGTTGGACCCATTGTTATTTCGGATGATGAAGAGGTTCCTGCTCCCCCTCTCCAACAAGTTGCCCCACCCCCTCCGGCCTTCGGACCATGAAGAGGTTCTCGCTCCCCCTCTCCAACAAGTTGGCCCCGCCGCGCCTACCGCCGACCCCTCTCCTCCGTCCTCCATCGATTTATTGCGGCCGATGCGATTAAGCGGGAAGTTGCGATATCCGGCGGAATTTAATGCTTTTCACGCCGATATCGACAAGGATGTTTAGTCGATCGATTCTTGTTTTTTATAATTTTTCGCTTGTTTTTTTTTTGTGTACGTGTATATATATTCTCCAGTAATGTATGAAGCATTAAGAACTAAGCTTGGAATTTTCCTTTAATTTTCATCTTTTTTAAAAAAAATAAATGAGGACTTTTAGGACCGGATGTTTAATAAATAAACGGTCTTAAATATTAGGACCGTCCATTTGTAAATAAACGGTCTTAATAAAAGTTGCGACCGCCAAGCTTGTGTCTTTTTTTTTTTTTCATATTCTCAATTTTTCCTTTAATTTTTTTCATTGAGTTGCTGCTGCGCTCGCCCAAGCTAATCATCTTTTTGTTTAAAAAAAATAATGAGGACTCTTAGGACCGGATATGAATAAAACTCCGGTCTTAAAAGTAATTTGCCGGTTTTAAAAATGTAATTATATATTTAGGACCGTCTACTTTATAAATAACCGGTCTTAAATTTGCCGGTTTTAAAAATGTAATTATTTATTTAGGACCGTCTTCTTTATAAATAACCGGTCTTAATAAAATCCAAAATATACTAAAACACAACTCTTTCGCGGAATAACAAATTTCCCTCTCAAAACTTCTCTCGTCGCGCCGATAGTGATTTCTCCGGTTCGTCTCCGGTTTGTTTGTGTTGCTTCGTCGTACGCTTCGCGTTGCTCTCTCGACAATCGCTTTTGTTTCCTTAGTTAAACGTCTATCGACCAAGCCGTAAGAGGTGTTTCGGTTAAATAACTTTATGGTTTTCGGGTTTAACGAAATCAATGAAATGTTCTAGTGGGTTTCTCTGTTGTTAATGAATATTGTATTTTGAAGATTATATTTGCGCTTTTGACCTACCCAACGACCAACAAATGTTTTTAGGTTACTCTTGTCTCGCAACATCAACGTTCGTGGCGGGAGAAGAAAGACTCCGCAAACCATTTGAATTTATATGCTACGGTGAGTCCACATTTAATTTCACGCGATGCATTTAATTTCCTCGTCATGCTTTAATTTTTCTTCTTGGATTCTTTGTGTTATTTATGACCAAAAGTGTTTCTTCGTTATGCATTTAATGGGCAAGTTTCTTCGTTGAGCATAAATATGAATTTGGTGTTTCCTTATTTTGTATCGTGTCATAAATAGGAATTCTAGTATGGATCACGGTTGGATAAATGTGTTACGGATGAGTGTTGAATATCGGAATGGGGTGAGGGAATTTATAGAATTTGCTAAACAAAATGCCCATGATGATAGTGGGAAGTTTTATTGCCCTTGTGTAAAATGTTTGAATGAGAGGCGACTAAGTCCCGAAGTTATCTACACACATTTAATTTGTGAAGGATTTTGTAAGACTTATACAAAGTATGGGTATGGCATGGTGAAAAAGTACCAAGTGGGTCTCAACATGAGGAAGTGGCCTTTGATGATAATGACACGGATATGGATGATCACATAGAGGACATTATTCGTGATGTAGGAGAAGAGGCTTTTCATCAATCACATGCATATGGTAATATGTGCGGTGATGCGAGACCCCGCTATACCCGGTTGTAAAAAATATCAATTGTTGAACGCTGTATTGAAATTGGTAAGCTTGAAGGCACGTCATGGATGGAGCGACAAGAGTTTTTTGAAATGCTTGAGGCTTTTAAGGACATGCTTCCGGATGATAATGTGTTGCCGCATCGATACTATGATGCTAAGAAAATACTCGTCCTTTGGGGATGGAGTACAAAAAGATCCATGCATGCCCGAATGATTGCGTATTGTATAGAAAAGAGTTTGAAGAGAAACGTAATTGTGTCGATATGTGAAACACCAAGGTACAAGTCAAACAAGGGGCCTGCAAAAGTGTTGTGGTATCTTCCAATCATACCAAGGTTCAAGCGGTTGTTTGCGAATGAAAATGATGCGAGAGAATTTGAGGTGGCATGCGGATGAGAGAATTTCGATGGAAAGCTTCGACATCCGCCGATTCTTCTCAATGGAAGAAAATCGATCATTTATTTCCAAACTTCGGTGAAGAACCTAGGAACCTTAGGCTTGCCCTTAGCACGGATGGCATGAATCCATATGGAAGCCTTAGCAAAGATACAAAGTTCATGGCCTGTGCTCCTTATTATTTACAACTTATCTCCAATGTTATGCATGAAACGAAAGTACATCATGTTGTCTATGTTGATTTCGGGACCAAAACAACCCGGAAATGACATTGATGTTTACCTTCCCTTGATCGAAGACTGAAGGAGTTGTGGGAAGAAGGTGTCGATGTTTTTGACTCTTTCAAGAAGGATGTGTTTAAATTGCGAGCCATGATATTTTGTACTATAAACGACTTCCCAAAGATATGGGAACTTGTCGGTATAGTGTAAAAGGCCATAAAGCATGTCCGGTTTGTGAAGAAGGCACACACTACCATCAACTTCAACATGGAAGAAAGACGGTTTATCTTGGACATAGGAGATTTCTTAGACGGGGCCACCCATATCGTCGATTAAAGAAAGCCTTTTTGGTGGCCGGGAGTATGAAGATGCTCCGGTGGCATTGATCGGGGAGCAAGTTTATGAAAAGGTGAAAAATATCGGTGTCATCTTCGGTAAGACTCGCAAAGAGTAGAAAAGAAACAAATATATGGAAAAAGAGATCTGTATTCTTCGATCTTCCATATTGGCGCAATCTTGATGTGAGACACTGTATTGATGTCATGCACATGGAGAAAAACGTATGTGATAGTATTGTTGGCACGCTTCTCAACATACAAGGTAGTTCCAAGGATGGTGTGAAGGCAAGATTGGATTTGCAAGCAATGGGAATATGCGAAGACTTACATCCAAGGCCATATGGGAAGAAAATTTATTGTCCCCGGCTTCTCATACTTTTGTCTAAGGATGAGAAACGAAGTTTTTGTGAGTGTTTACATGGCACAAAAGTTCCATCGGGGTATTCTTCAAATTTTAAGAGGCTTGTATCGATGAAGGACTTGAAATTAGTAGGCCAAAAGTCTCATGATTGTCATGTCTTGATGCAACTACTCCCGTAGCTATTCGAGGCATCGCCGAATATGATCTTCGGGTCGTTTTGACTAGACTTTGTGTCTTCTTCAATGCGGTTTGTAGTAAAGTTTTCGAGATTGAAAAGTTGGATGAATTGGAGAATGAAGGATATCTTATCTTGTGTCACCTTGAGAAGCTTTTTGTTCCTACCTTTTTTGACATCATGGTTCATCTAATTGTTCATCTAGTGAGGGAGATAAAGTTGTGCGGACCTATCCATTTATGGTGGATGTACCCAATTGAAAGATCTATGAACTTCCTAAAAGGGTACGTGAAGAACGCATACCTACGGAAGCATCAATTGTTCGAGAAATATGTTTCGAAGAAGCCATGAAATTTTGTCAAAATTATTTGGCCAAAGTAAGACATATTGGGCTTCCAAAACGTCGCATGTCTTTGAAGGGGGTAGACGAGGGCTTCGGTAAAGAGTGTGGATCCGATGAATTGTTACAAGTCCACTTATACATCTTGAATAATGTTGATGAAGTTCAAGCCAAAGCATAGCTACTTATAAAGAAGTCGTAAGGAAGGAAAATCATCGAATGACCGAACAAAGGTTGATTAAGGAGCATAATGTAACTTTTGCAAGCTGGTTCAAACAAAAGGTCGAGGGAGAGGAATGTGTTTACGATACAATGAAATGGTTAGCCCGTGGTCCCGAGGTTGATGTCATAAGTTGGAATTCGTATGTGATCAATGGTTATACATTTTACACGAAGTCCCTAGATGATAGGAGCACCGTCGAACGGTGGTGTTATGTTAGAGGTGAATCTATGCACTTCTCCGGTTCGAAAGACAAGAGGCCTTTATTGGCAGTAATGCCATATTATGGGGTTATTGAAGAGATTTGGGAGGTAGACTATGTTAAAATTAGATTTCCCATTTTCAAATGCAAGTGGGTTAATGTCAATAATGGTGTTCAGATCGATCGGCTAGGATTTACATTAGTCGATGTCAACGGTAGAAGTTTTGGTGATGAACCTTTTATTATGGCAGACCAGGCGAAACAAGTGTTCTATATCACCGATCAAAAAAATAAAATGTGGTATGTAGCTCTCCAAGGTAAAAGGGTCATTGATATTGATGAGGAAAGTCATTCAAATTATGGTCTTCCGAAAGCACTCTTTTTCAAGGGGTCTCTTGCGGAAATATTGAACGAAGAAGATGAAGCGGATAATGAACCCGGCATAAGAAATGATCATCAAGAAGGGATATGGGAGGATATCGCTTTATAAAAGAGTCAATATAATTCATATATAAGGTAATGTTCATATGCAAACTTCTTTGCAAACTTTAAGGTTTTAACTATATATATATATATTATATATATTCCTTCGATCTATGTTCTTAAACATTATTGTCACTGACTATGAAGTTTGTTCTTGTTCTATTTTTGTGGCAGGATCAGATCCTAAGGGGCATGTTATAAAAGAAGACGTTACGTTGTTGGGTGGGAATCAGATGAAGGCATGGTGAATATTCCATTGGGAATGTATTTGTAACTTATTGTATATTATCCATTGTAACTAACTTAGCTTATTCCATTGGGCATGTATGTTGTATTTGTCACAGACTCATTGTGAATATTATTTGTAATTTTTTCCCAATTCAATTTATTCATAATTTGTTCAAAGCTTGTATTTATAGATTCGACTTTTATGTCTTTGGATTGGTTGGTGGATTTGTGAATGAATATATATATATATATGATCGGGAAATGCGAACGGGGATAAAATACGGAAAATTTAGACCGGTAATAAATAGGCCAACTTTTAAGACCGGAGGATGTGTACATATTTGATATTAAGCCGGTCTTAAAAGTTTGTCTTTTAAGACTGGTGTGTTTATAAGTCCGGTCTTAAAATTCAATTTTTAAGATCGGAGAATTTATTGTCCAGTCTTGAAAGTCAGTCTTTTTAAGACCGCGTATAATTAGTCGTCAGGTCCTAGAAGCCGATATTTTTCAGACCGGCTTTATAATTGTCCGGTCTTATAAATTTGATCTTTTAAGAGCGGCGATATTTTCCCGGTCTTAAAAGTTGAGTTTTAGGACCGAACAAAACATATTTCAACCTTATGTAGTACTACTTTTAAGACCTAATGTTTTATATGTCCGGTCGGAAGATGTTCTTTAAGACCGGTTGTAGTCGGTCTTAAATGTGGACTTTTAATCTTGGTTGGAACAAGACGGTCGTTTGGTCGGTCTTACGATGCCTCTTTCGTCCGGTCTTAAAGCCCTTTTTTGCACTAGTGTTTGAATCGCGTAAGCAGCCAACTAAGACTAAGATTAGTTGAGTGGTTGTATGTTTATTTTATTTTTTTTGATAAACAAAAGTTTTGGAGGGGTTCGGTATCAGTCCCCACTGCAAGCCGTGGCACGGCCCCGGACTTTTTGAACACTTAATGGGGACTTACGAGATCGCCTACCAAAGGAGTCCCAGCGACGGCAGCAAGGATCGAACACACATCCCTTTGGAACTTGAATAAATCCCTTACCATCTATGCCAACTCTCTTTGGCAGTGGTTGTATGTTTATTAGTTAGACCACAAATGATTTGGTGAACTGGGTTAACACAAGAATTTCTCATGTTCTGCTGGGCATCCAGAGTCCAGACGACATCAACATGACCTTTTCTTTGGCCTTATATATATATATATAAAAGATTTGATTTACAGTTTCATATGGGATGAAATTGTTATGAAATAAAAATGGTTAAGCTTAATCTAGCCCGTTGAAGTACTTTTTTAAAGCTTAATCTAGCCCGTTGAAGTACTTTTTTAAATGTGTCTATTGTTCTAAAGTATTTTGTTTTGTAATTTTGTCCTTAAGCATATTTTTCATGAAAATTTTTAACATCGGTTAACTCACAAAAAGTCTAATAAGTGAATGTGCATCCAGCACTTAAAAATATTTTTTTCAATAGCACTCACGTTCTTAAATAAATTACTGGTGTAATTATTCCCCTTAAATTATTTTATGAGCCAATTTGTTTATCACGTTTTTTTATATTTATATGTACTCCTCTTCCATATTTTAAATGCTGGTCTTTAACATTTTTAATAATCAGTTTTTCATTTTTGTGAGTAGTCATCTTAAATATTTTCTTAACTATATATAGAGAGAGAAAATTGTTTTGTCATATTTGTAGGTATTCGTTAAATTTGGGGGAATGACACGTAGGTCAAAATAATAGATATAATCACAACTAGATCTTTTGAGATTATCAAATTCTAGTTGAGTCCTATGGGACCTAGGTGACATTAAGTAAAAATGTGAAAAAAAAAAAAACCATTTTGTCCTCTTTTAATTTGAAATTGAATCGGGGATTGGGCTCAATGATTTGAAAACCTCTAAGTCCGAATCTCTCACGCTTGCATATAACAATGCCAAGAGTTGTGTGTCTTAGTTCTCTATACGTTTTTTTTATAATGATAATAGACAATTATAAACAAAAGGAAATTAATGATTCGAGTAAAAATGTTTTTTTTTTTTTTTTTAACTTGATCAAACTTAAATCGTAACTAGTTTTAAGTATCTGTCAAATTGACTAGAGTTAGAGGTTGACAAACTCGAGTCAAGTGTTTTGAAACCTCGATCAAGTATGCTTTAACCTTAACTGACTCGAGTTAAATGTATGTGACTCGAGTTAAAAGAATTATTGAAATGTTTTTATGAAAAACATTAACTCAAGTGATCTTTATAGCCTCGAGTTAACTCTTGTGAACTTAAATTTATTTTTCAAAATACTAAAGTACTAACTTGAGTTAGTATTGATTAATTCGAGTGTAGCTTTGAAACTTATTCTCAAAATGTATTTTGATAACTCAAGCAATCACTTATTGACACTTGAGTGTAGGCTGTGTTCAAAATGCTTTTCTAAACTCAACTTGAAAACATTTGTGAAAATACTATTGACTTGAGTTAAACATAAGTAACTCAAGTCATCAACTTGAAGTGAGCATTTTAAATTCGAGTTAAGTTCATACAGAGATGACTTCACTTATTCTTTGAAACATATTTTCAAAGAAGATGACTTTGTAACCCGAGTGTGAAATGGTCAACTTGAGTCAGTAACTCGAGTGTGCTTGAAATCAACTCGAGTTGGACTTTTGGTTTTGCAAATCACCGTGTCCATAAAACTTAAATCTTTGATTGTGATTTGATAACTTCCTATTGAAAAGACCCTTTCTCACTAAACAACAATCAGCCATAATGTTTTCATTAAATTGGATTAACAGATAATTATGGAAAACCCCCTTTTTTTTGTGATTATGGAAAACCATTTTTTTCCAATACACACACCTCGGGGTCAGGGTACAATTTCTGCCCACAAACCCACCACAGAAAATCATAACTCTGGGCACAATTATCGAACAGGAGAATACATAGCCCACGAGTCTTACAATACTAATCCCACAACAAAGGGTCTACACAAAACAATTTTTGCACAAGATATGATTATGGATCCACCATAATATGTTAGTGTATAAAATAAGGTCTTCGGAAAATAAACAGTCATCCAAAAATAGTTGATGTAGTATTTCAAAAATATAAGGGCCCTAGAATGGCAATATAAAAATCAATACAACACTACTATCAAAAAGAGGCCTACAAATTCCACGACTTCTATGCCTCTGGTTGCTTCCCTTGTCCTCTAGTAAGGTTAGAGGTCTCGCTTGAAAAATTTAATAATGACAGGGTGAGACATAAAGTCTCCGTAACCGAAATTAATTTATCAAATATGCAAGAAAGGATTGCAAGTCAGAGAAGCAGGTTTATTAACATAATTAAAATATCAATAATAATTAAATAATACATAATAATTAACAATATTTAAAATCATCCCCACTCATCCATCCTGCTTCTCCTTATATCTTCTGGACGTGGTACAACCTATTAGTGCTAGTATACCCGGCCAAGGTTAGCTAGTCACTTCAAGAATATTGTCCCCTCCCATGTTACCACCGATATACCGTAACAGGGAGGTGTCCGCCCAAAACACTCAACTCAAATTCCAGGCCAGAAATGAGAGAGCTGATGGGCACAATTTCACCCTCAATCTCTTGCGCACAACCCAATATATCCCACAACAAAAGAAATAATATAATAATAAAATTTTCAACAACATTTTATTAAGTTATTATTCCATATATATCATCTCACAACAAACATTACAACCATCACCACAATAATAACCCCAATAATAATATTAACTCAAATACATAGCTAGGTTGGAAAATACACTGCTTCATTGAAATAATTTCATATTTGAACATACACATAATTTTTCAAAACACATACAAGTAGTATATATAAAAGTAAGACTTAGAAAAATACCTTATAGCACAAAACAAGAATATAAAATAAATTAACCCCGGTTACCTCAATTCCAAGCTTAACCTTAGCTTGAGGAGCACCACTCGCACAGTTACCGGTCATAAGAAGGCTCTACATTATCACAATTATAAGTTATAATTTCGTATAACTTAAAATAAAAATTCTAATAATAATATATTATTATAACTTATAATTTCGTATAACTGAAAATGGCATTTTAGTCCAACGAATTCAGGAATGACGTTTTAGTCCCAAAATTTCAGAAATTACAGTTTAGTCCTAAAATTCCGAAATTACGGTTTGGTCCCAAAATTCTAGAAATTACGGTTTTTGCCCCAAAATTTCAGAAATTACAGTTTGGTCCCAAAATTCTAGAAATTACATTTTTGTCCCAACATTCTAGAAATTACAGTTTAGTCCTTCATATATAAAAACTAAGTTGATTAAATTCCAATAATATCTCCCTAACCCCAAAATGAATTATTTTCATAACGGTTAATCGGTAAAAACATTTTATAGGACATAAAACCTAAACTTTATAAATAGAAAAAATCATTTTAAATTTCTAGAACAACCAAACAATAAATCTAAATCGATTAAAATTTACTATTAATCATCCACTACATATATATAGTCTTCTATTGTCAAAACTCAACACTCTCCCAAAATATTAACCCCAAAATTTTCACTAACCAACATAATAATACCCCCACTAGAAAGAGAAAAATATATAGAATAACTTTTATGAAAAAAGTTTATTGAAAAAAAGCTAGTTTAGCTACTTAAATAATCTTATAAGATAAATAATATACTTTAAAATATACTGAAAAACCTCCAAACTCCTCTTTTTCCTCTCCTTCCTCACTCTCACTCTCGCCTCTCCTCTACCGCCGGATGTATGTGTGCATGTGTTATGTGTGTATGTGGATCGAATAAATAGAAGGGGGAGGAAGTGGTAAGAAGGAGTGGTTCGGGGAGGAAGTGGTAGGAAGGAGTGATTGAACCACTCCTTCAATAATCAAGCAAATGGGTATGGGGGAACTTGGCCCCATCCCATCCTGTTCTTATTTGCAAACATGTAGCTTTTTAATTTATTTTTTTCATTTTCTGTTTGTAATTTTATTTTATTTTATTTATTTATTTTTGCGTTTTTTTATTTCTTTCTTTCCCCTTTTTTCCAACAATTACTTAATAAATACATATATCCTATATAATTATTCTATAATTATAATTAAATCCTAAAATTAAAAATTAGGATGTTACACCTATCATTACTCATTATTGTTTCTAGCTATGTTTAATCAGTTTATTAATGAGTTTCAGATCATTAGATGAAAAATTAAATGCAGATTAATCAAAAAGCATTTGATTACGTCAAATGCATTTAATGCGGTTGCAGAAAACGAAGCACAATCTGGGCAACCATTCTCTGATCATTCTAAAGGCATTTCTATTCCCTTTCCTTTATTAAAGGCTACGTAATTCAACGGGCAAAACAGAAAGAATGTCTAAGTGGCGAATGACGGTGAACATTGGTCGAATCGAAGGCTGTGAGTAACGGACAAGTTTAATGTCTAACGGCTACATTTATTACTCGTTCATTGAAAGCTTCTCAACGATCATTATTGCCTTCACCAAATATAAGCAGAAGCATTCAATTCAATTAAACCACTGGAAACAAAAACGCTCAAACGAATTATACGCATTTACTGTTTCATTCATTACTATGTAATATCTTCAGATATCTAATCTTTTGTGTTTATCTATCTACTCTTTTAGAGAGTTAAATTATATTCATCATTTCTGAAAAAAAAAACTTAAGGTAGTGGGACATTGAGAGTGGGTGTATTGATTACAATTTGTAAAAGGAAGTGAATTCTAGAAAGGGGATTACTCAAGATTTATAGAGGGTGTGATCAAGTTGAAAGAGATAGTGAAATACCCAGAGAGTCTAGAGATTGGACGAAAGTCAAGAGTTTAGAACGAACCAGTATAAATCTCTTGTGTCAACCATTCTCTTTATCTCCTTTGTTATCCTCTATTTTGTGTGTGAATTTCAGAGGTAAATTGAAAAGTTTTTAAATCACCCAATTCACCCTCTAGGTGATATTCCTCCTTTTAGTGTGCTTCGCTCATCGTTGCCAGTTATCATCTACTCCGCTCATCGTTGCCTGTCATCATCTTCTAGGTTGTGTTTGCCGATGGTCGTCTTCATCTATTAGTCACACCATTTTTTTGGGATACTTATCACCAATCTATGTGCTCTTTCCCCAGCCCATCAAGTGCTCTCCTGTTTCGCCCATGTTGGCTCCCATGTCTCAAGATAATGTCAAAACATTGTTGAATAAGATCTTATCCTAAAGTCAAAGCTTCGTCTTCTCAAAGTTCTTACTGTTTGTGCTTCAATATTCACGATGCACTAGAAAAACATACCTAATTTCTGAAATCAGCAGCGATTTTTTTTTTGGGTGAATAATTCTGTTCTGGTGTAAAACCCAGATGTCTAGCCGGATGGGCTAGTACTTTGATCTTGGATCGAATGGCCCTGCCGGAGTATCTATTAGGCAGATATCCGGGAGAGTGGAGGATCACTGTACACGAAATAGGCTCTTCGCCAAGGGGGATGGGGGTTGTGTTTAGTGGGAGAGTGCACAGTGATGCTGCATATAAATAGGTCTAAGTTAGAACGTGTGTACCATAGGGTTTGACTTTTGTATTTATAGAGTGTACCTTAGGTAAGATATCCAGGATCTATCGTGATTCATGGCCGTTATATCATATCCAAGATATGATTACCAATATATTGATATTATAGATAATAGCGGGATTACCCGATATCATCGGAGTATCCTGTGATTGGGTCTGTCCCTTAATGGGCCATATCAGCGTTGGGCCTGATGGGGATCCATAACAGTTGCCCCCAGCCCGGTAGTTCAAGTTTTTGAGCTGCCGGGATGTATCCTGCCAATAGACCTGGCTACTCGGTCAAGGACTCCATCTGATTGCATGGCCTGAGGTCTAGTCTCAAAGGTCCGGGCTGATACTGGGGTGCTAGATGATCTATGGTCATGTCTTCGGTCCCAGGCTAAACGTCGTGGTACTATGGAATCCGAGGTGTTTCCAGCTATGTAGTCGTATCTCGAGGCCAGCGTCTCTCGGCCTTCACCATCATTGCCCCCTGACACCTGTCTTCTTTAGATTGGCTCGGGAATCCAACCACCCTGCTTTGCTGTCAGCGGTTTTCGTGCGCATTTAATGCCCCTAGTGTGTCGCACGTCACCCTTACGAGTAGGGTGAATTGTCCCTTTTACCCCCGACGTTTGAACTTTGCTTTGTACTTCCCTCCATTACTCTCACTTACTTTCACTTCTCCATTCGTTTGGCGTTCTACTTTCACGACTCTCTCTGTTCTTTGCTACGACAGTTTTTCAACTAAGCTCCTTACGCTTCTCTCTCAGTCCTTTGCGCATCCCTTCTACTCAGGTATATATTCTTCTTTTCTGTTACTATTTTTACAGCTTTCATGGTTTGCATATGTCATTCCTTCTTCTTGTCTGCGTGAATTTATGGATTTTTGGTTTTCTTAAGGTGAGTTCCAATGAGAGTTTCTGGGTAGATATAGGATTCTGGGTTCCTCCCCTCGGATGCATATCCCCTTTTTTGTTGGAATATCCTCTGTCTGGTTTGGCTTCTCCTGCGTCTCATCGACCCTTTTGTGCCTGTTCTAGGTCCAACTTCTGTATTTTGATGGATAGGATTAACCCTTCAACATTTCCAAACCAAGCACTAACCCCAGAAGAGGAAGAGGCGCTAAGCGCCCGTTTCCCTAGGGCCAGTTACTGGATATTGGGTTCTCCTTTGCCTGAGGGGGAAAGGTCTAGCACATTACTCCATGGTGGTTCAAGTAGGGGGAGTGCTGGGGGGTCCCGTTTAGCCTCTGCTAGGAGCCCAAACGCTCGTCCTGTTCTAAGTGGATTGCCGAACCTCGTAGGCTGAGGTGTACCCGAAGCCATCCTGGTCGAACCTCTCAATTATTACGAGCCCCCTCCGCGCGTAAGCGCAGAGTCTATGCCCGAGGGATACCTCGGCCCCTGCTTGGATTGTCTCGCCTCTAGTTCATACTATATCGCGAGCGGCCAGGATACCCTAGCGGATGCTACCCTCGGCTCCTGCCGGCATAGGTCTCCAGCGGTTTCTACCTCGGCCCTTAGAACCAGACTTTTCCCTCCTTCTATCATTAACATGCATGCGTCAGGTATACCCTCCAGTTACTGATCTTTGTCCTTTTATTTTGTGTGTTTTTAGGTCTAAATAGAGTCACCCCCTCACCTGATAGGACCCCTTCTGTGACTGGGGAATCAGATTCTGCCAGTCCACCCCAAAGTCTCCTAGCGAAATACCCCTGGGTCGCCCATGGGGTACTAACGACCCAATCCCTAATGTCGCAGTCCGACATCGCCAAGCTGGAGTTGGGGGATACTTCACGTTGTACACTATGTCCGCCTTCAACTAGAGAGCACGTCTGTGCCATCCGAGAAGGAACCAATCCCTCTTTTTTCTTTTTCTTCAGAGATTATGCTACCCGACTCAGTATTCGTTTCCCGTTTACCGAGTTCCAAATGGCGGTTTTGAGCTATCTCCGGCTAGCCCCTACTCAGCTCCATCCCAACGGGTGGGGCTTTATTTTGGCCTTTGAGCGCCTTTGTGAATCCTTTGCGCAGCCCATTCCCGTTAAGTTGTCCATATTCTTCTATTTCTTTTGTCCCTTCACACCTCGTTCTGATAAAGATAATGAAAACTTGAGGGGTTTGACATCCCTCCAAGGTGTTGCCGGTCGAAAACTCTTCTATCCTTTCTCTGACTCCTTCAAACACTTCAAGACCGGTTTCTTCAAGGTTGTTGCTATTTCTGGGCAGCAACCTTGGTTCCTCCATGGCCCTGAGTCCAAGGACGTAGAATGGAAATTCCCGCTGTACTGGACCGCAGATGATCACAACAAGGATTCCTCCAGTTATCAGGTAGATGGGGACGACCTTCCAGCCGAAAACGTCATCTCGGTGTCCCATCTGGTAACTTATGCTAAGGAGCACAGTGTAAAGACCGTAGCTTGGATCCTCTCTCATACCGTGGCCGAGCTTGCAGCGACACGGCGTATATTTTCCCTCATTGTGTCTGATTTACTCTCTTTGTACTATTCGGCTATTTACTTATTTAGATTTTCTCCTCTAACCTGACTTGTTTTCTCCATTGCAGCTCAGACGGTGGATTCATTGCCCCTACCTATCTCACGTGAATCCCGGCAAGGGGGCTCCTTCACGTAATGAGTCCCGAAAACGTGCTGGGGACGGGTACGAGCTGGGTCCCAAGCTCCAGCGTCCAAGAGGACTCGGACCTCATCCTCAGTCGATGTCTCTCCATCTCCTGTCGCTGGGCAACCTCAGCCCCGTGAGAACGAAGCTGTGGCTGAGGAGGCTCAACCTTCTTCTCAAGCCGTCCTGGGTCCGCCTTCTCCTCCTCCTCCTCCTTCCTCCAAGCTGCCACGCGGCTTAGCTTGGGAAAAGGGGGTAACTAAAGAGCTCGGCGTCGCCTTCCCCCCCGTCGGTTCCTTGATACTGCTATCCCCTTGACTGAAAGCGATGAGCGTTTGGTTCATTCTGTGCAGCATCATCTGCTGCAAGGGGTTGGCTTGGTGCAATCCATGCTTCATCTTAAGCAACAAGTAGTAGGGATCTCGGCGCAAAAATGGCGTATGGAGGTGCAAAGAGATCTGGCCGTGGTGGTGAAGAAGAAGCTGGAGGAAGAGCTGAGCGCCGTCCGGGAGTCGGCTGGGAAAACCGCTGAGGAGCTGAAGTTCACCAAGGATGATCTGGCGAAGACGATCTCCGAGCTTCTTACCGTGCAACTGCTCATTCCCAATGCATGGAGGCATTGAAGACGGTATAGACTCAACGGGGGAGCTTGGCCGAGTAGTTGGGTGGGACCAAGGCCGAGCTTGAAGACGCCAAGAAGGCCCATGCCAACTGCTCCTCGACCGTGGCGGCGACCGCCAAGGATGCCTTCAACATGACCTTGGCCCAGATCCACCACTGGAATCCTGATGTGACGTTGGATCTCAGCAAGTGCCATTATAGTGCGTACGTTCACCAGGGCCAGTTCTTCCCTCCTCCTCCGTCTCCAAAAGATGCTTCAGTGTCGGAGCTTGATGGCTCAGGGCAGGGAGGGGAAGGAGAAGCAGAGGTCTCGCTCGATGCTCCTTCTGAAGATGGAATGGGTCCTGAGAAGCCGACTGCTCCAGACTCCTGAGAGGCTGAGGTGGTTCTCGTCTGTAGCTCCTTGTTTTGGGCGTCTGTGCCCTTTTTTAACTTTGTATTTGTCCGGCGTGTGTGCCGGTTGTATGAACAATCTTTAACTACCTTATTAATATATTGCTATACTGTTTTCTAATTCTGAGGCAAGTTTAAAAATTTCATGACCGGGCCAGGGTGTTTAATGGTGCAGATCTGCATTTTCTTCCAGACTTGTAGTCTAGGAATCTTTGGTAGGGTTTTCTTACTATAACCGTGTAGGGTATTTATTTTAACCGCACTACCGAGTTCCGGCTCCCTTGTCCGGGTTCATCGCCAAAATAAGGGCAAATTGTCACATGTTTAAGGCGTGTTGTCCGCAACGCGACGCTATAAACATTTTGACATGATCAGGCAACTTCACATTGCTCGTACAGGCAACTTCACATTGCTCGTACATGCAACTTCACATTTCTCTTTTTCTGCGCCACAGGTGTAGACCCTGGCCGGATAGCCAGTTTGTGGCAGCAGAAGTTAAGGTCAATCCCTGAGATCTCGGATGACGTCCATGCAAATACGTCCTGATTCTGCCTTAGGAATTCAATCAACCGGATTTTCAAATCCGGATTCATCGCTCCCCCAATCTTCGTAGTTTTTGAGGGATTCCCTCCGAGGATTAATTCTTCCAACTTGCCCTCTGGTTCTGGACGTGGGATCTGGGGCTTGTCCCTGAGGTCGAGCTCTACCATGCTTACTGGACGTCCGGACTTCCTGTTTTTCCCTGAATCTAAGAATTGTTCACCCCTACGAATCCGAGGTGGTGGTGATGGTCCGCTGTAACATCCCATTTTCAAAAGCAGTATATTGTTTTTTTCATCAGAGTAGAGCATCGGAGCATAAGAGTGACTGATACATATATTTAAAATGCCGTAAGTCTGGCTGATTACAAAAGCGGTACAATGACCGAGGGTTTTCAAAAGTAAATAGCAGTAGAGGAAAGTCTTCAGCCGAGTCCCTACGCGTGCCGCTTGCCTTTCTCCTCGGTCCTCGTTCCTCCGTAACGGGGCGCTATATTAAGAGCTAAGGTTCAATGCGCATTGAACCTCAGGTAACGGTTAACCTCATATTTACATATACAGTATATAAGCATACTAACAAGCATATCCCCACATCATATAAGCCCCCTGGCAGATATGTCACACTTAGCATACGTTTCACACATAGCAATCGTTTCACACCTAGCATTTCGCACCAAGCATTTCACACCTAGCAAACGTATCCCAACACCCAGCAAGCATAAGAACAGTACAATGAACATACCACAGAGCTATCAACTACCTCACATAAGCATAACATACACATAGCACATACATGCATAGCATAAACATCAGCGTTAGTGTTACAGTACGCGAACGTACCTTCGTTGTCGACTACGGTACGTTTTACGGAAAACAGTAATTTTTGACAGCGGGTGAAACAGCGGTACGACGGCGGCACAACAGCGGCTCGACAGCGGTTCGATTATAACAGATATCCTATAAGGATAATATTTAACAATTTTTAGCAGTATAACAGGCATTTTAGGTACAAATTACCATTTTGCCCCTGAACCCCTAATCGGCGGAATTTCGCCGAAGCATTGTTTTCGCTCTATCTCTCCAGAATTTTGACAGTTCTTTTCCCTCATCATATTTTCGAAATATATATCATATTTACCCCTAAATATGATATCTAGACTATCTTGAAAATTTAAAGATAAATCTAGCACTTCTACTATATCTACCGAAAGAACTACCAAACTAAAGACTAGGGACCGAAAAACTTACTCCGCTTGGCAAGAACTTCCAAGAGCTCTTCCTTCTCTCTAACTTCTCTCTAGATTTCGAAGTTGTGGTGTGGGAAATGAGAAGAGGAGAGGTTCCTATTTATAGGAAAATGGAGGGACAAGGTTGGAATTAAGGGATTTGTTTCCAGAATGAATCTTGCACCGTTGGATCGCATTTTTGAGGACAAAACAATCTTGGCCTTACACCTAGTTGGGCTGCCCTACTTGCCCATTTATGACATCATCTTTGATGATGTCATAATCTTGACTTACCGCTTAGTTCTCGATCGGTGCTCGAATCGCGTAATTTTGCCGAATCGCGAAATGCGTCGGTGTAGTTTGAAGTACTTTTCTTCCTCGTAGGAATATATACTTTAATGAAATTTATGATCCCATTACGAGTATTCCGTTATCCGAAGATTTTCGGACGTACACCAATGATTTACGGAAATCACTTCCGATAGAACCGCTTCTTGCGTAGAAAATCACTGGTTCGCAATATGATCTGATCTAAGTAACCATATCCCTGGTTCGTAAAACACGGTGCGTTTTCTATAAGTCACTTTTAGCACTATCTGCCATTTCCTAATTACCCGGTACTCCTAATTACGCTGTTGGTTTCAGAAACGACTTCGAGACCGCTCAATCCGAGATGAATTTTCACTTGGTTTTATAAAAAGTCTTTGTTGTTTATGACTTCAATCCTATATCGGGAGGTAGGATTTAAGTTCTAGTTGTTCAACTTCTCCGTTGGCTCTATACCGATTATATTATTATTTTATTCAAAATGCCTTCACATTTATTTATTTTTTCTTTTATTTTTTATTTATTTTTCTAAGCATAAAATATTTTATTAATATTTTATTTTTTTTATTTTTTTATTTATTTAATAATTTCTAATTTCTCCAATTAAAAATAATTATTTAAATTATTTTTAATTCATTTACTTTATACCTTAATTATCCCATTAATTACCAGATTAGCCACTCACTAATTTTTGATAATTTTCTTAATTAGGATAAATCATTATCTCACAACTATTTTACTTACATTGGTATTTTATATCCCATGTAAAATATTAAAAATCATGGGGTCACTTATGATCCCCAAAATAACATTTAATTTTGTCTCATTATTTTTCAAGGGAAATTATCTCAAAAATTCCTAAAATTAGAGACAACATACTTTCTAATTTTTAATAAATATTTTACTGCCTCTTAGGATTTATCCTAATATTTTAAGGCCATTTAATGCCCTAAAAATACATTTTAGCTCTTTATCTCTCCTAATTCCCATAGTAATTACCTTAGAAAATAAGATAATTATTACTATTTTTTTAAAACCACATATTCACCTATTTTCAATAGGTATTATTTACCGAAATATGATACTTATCATAAATACAATTTTTAGGGTATTACATCCGCCTTCTCCCTCTCGGACTGTCTCGAAATAACACTGCCGGGACTCCTTCTGATCTCCGATAACAACAACCACCTTATTCTTGTTGTTCACCATCTTCAACTTCTGATGCTTCATAGATACTAGCATGTCCCAACTATAGATGGTCGGTCTGCCCAATATGATATTATATGGGGAAGGGAAATCGGCAACTATGAACCTTACCCGTTCTGATTTGAAAGCCTCTTTGGTTCCCAATGTTAGTCTTAGGTCGATATATCCTTTAAGAGGTGAATGTTCCCCGTTGAACCCTGTGAGGGTCGTTTTGCACAGTTTCAAGTCTTCTACATCCATCTTCATCCTGTTGAAGGCATCCCAGCTGATGATATCTGCTGAACTCCCTGCATCGACAAAAACCCTTTTAACCCGGCATTGCGCCAGGGTTGCCGTGATAACCAAGCCATCCTGATGTCCCGGCACTACGTCTTTTAGTTCTTCATTAGTAAAGACTAATGGCGGTGGCGTCGGTTTGGTTGGGTCGTCTTTGAACTTGGGGAGATCCCTAACAGAGAGGACTTCTCTTAGGTATTTCTTACGTTTGGCTTATGGTATCTCCTCCCCACCGAAGCCTCCGGCGACAACGTTGCGGTGAACCGGGCCGGAAACTCGTCTTCCTCGCTGGCGGACTTTCGGCGCTTCTCGTCTTTCTTTGGGTTGGTGGCCGGGCTTCTACTATGGCATCCTTGCTTGCGTTTGTTATTTTTACGCCCCTGGGTTTGTATCACGTATTGGCGTAATTTTCCCTCTCTTATGAACCTCTCAATGGCGTCCCGAAGTTCATAACATTGATCCGTAGTGTGCCCCGGTCCGTCGTGAAACGCACAAAACTTGGATTGATCAGTTGTGGGTTGAAGTCGGGGAGGCCGGGGCCTGTCGGCTCTTTTCATCTCGGTTTGGGCTACCTCCTTCCAAATCTGGGAACGAGGGGCGTTGATGCGAGTTGTCGAGCTCTCACAAAATAACCAAGTTACCAAATATTTGCAGTATAGGGACAACCTGGATCGTCTCCCAAGGGATTCGCAGTTGGTTTAAATCAATTGGTAAAAACGGTGAATGAAATGGGGGTTTTAAGGTTTAGTTAAAATTAAAGAAAGAACTAAGGATAGAGTGGAAGGATAAATGAAATTAAGTATATTAAAACGATCAACCCAGAATTGGGATCCAAAATCTTCCATCATCGGACAAAAAAAGAATAACGACCTTGTGATTGATTCTAGAGAAACCGAAATCTCTGCATTAGTCTAGAAGCTCCCTCGACTAGACGATCGCCTAGCATTTATTCGAACACGTGGCGAGCTTGCTATACGAACGTACAACGCTCTTTATAACCCGGTCCGAACTATGTCCTTGGGATATCAATCTGGATATTAAATCTAACATCCAATCTATTTCTAAATTCGAATCCGATTAAAGTAAACGAAACAAGTCGAGTTATCGATTAAAACACAAGTCCTCCGGATGACACCATGGAATCCTCAACTCATGGGTCGATCACGAAACTTAGCCAAGCATTGCTATGTAAGATAAAAATGAAGAAATAAGGATATTCATCATGACCACGAAGAACATGAACTAGTTCAACATGAACACGAAGAACACAAAGAACAACTTAAGAAAAATGAAAGTAAATCTCACAAACATAATGAATCCATAAAAGAAAAAGATGAAGAACATAAAATCAACATAAATAATTAAAAGAAAATATTAAAATGCCATACCAAGAAGGAGGCAAGAAATTAAAGACAATACATGAAAATAATAAAGCAAGATATTGCCATACCAAGAAGGAGGCAAGAAATTAAAGACAATACATGAAAATAATAAAGCAAGATATTGCCATACCAAGAAGGAGGCAAGAAATTAAAGACAAGAACTACAAGAAATAATTTAGAATGGGAGAATTAGAGAGATCTTGGTCTTCTCCAAAGGTGTGTCTTGCTCTTCTCAAAATCCATCTATTTATAGAAATCATGGAAGAACTATTTAGCCATACTTTTTGACTTTTGCACCTCCAAAACCGTGTTCCATCTTGCAAGCTGTATTACACCACAAATTCGGTGGAACTGGGCCTTGTTGTCTTCATATGAAATGTGGCCGTTTGTGTCAGCTTTCCAGTCGTTCAAACTGGGCCTCATTTGGAGTTCTGTAGCTCAAGATATGGATCAAACACCGAACGTTGTTCCGGAGCCCAGTTCAGCGCCCCTGTTCCGTATTCCAGGCCCAATTTGGTCCTTTAAACATTTGATTTAGCCTTTGGGCTCTTCATATGGTTTGTAGATCTTCATTTTAGCTTTCTGAAAATATAAATTGTAGAGCCATTGGATCTCTAAAACTCAAGTTATACCCAAAATACCGAACAGTGTTCACTACCCAATTGTAGTAAGAATATGACTCAAGTTCAATTTTGAATCCAAACTCAAGATGTGACCAAGATTAATGCAAATAAAGTTTAAAAACTCATTATGAAGTGTAACCACATATTTAACTAATTGGTCTATTAAATCATGACAATGACAGAGTTTTTAACTTCTTTTTGCATTTAAAATAATATGAATTTAAAGATTATCAAACTCCCCCACACTTATTCTTTTGCACTCGGAGGAGCAAAAATAAAGATAAAAACGATTCTCTTTTCTAACAATTGCTGAAATTTCAAAACTTAACAAGGATCACAAAAGGTTCAAAAGATCAACCAATCAAGACAGAAATCTCTTAATCTCAATTTACAAATCATGGCAATACCATTCAATGATGCTAATCACACAAGATAGTCTCTCAAGGATGCCCTCAATCAATCGCTCAAGTGTATATGGTTAATAAGTGTATCGCTCAAATTCCACTCAAGGAAATTGTTCTACCATAAGCTTGCTCAAGTTCTACTTCTCCACTACTTATAACACATGCTTGCAAAAATCAAGAGGACTTGTTATTAAGGTTGTAATGGGGCTATGGTAATGGTATGGAAATGAGAGGCTAAATACCCGAGAAATTTTTAAAAAACGTTAGTACATAATATAAAGTCACTCTTTTTTTTTTTTTTTTTTGCTTCTTTTTTTTTTTCAATAAATGCCAGATGATGAATGGCACATAAGCTTTTTTTTTTTTTTTTTTTTTTTTTTTTTTTTTTTTACAATAAATGCCAAACAATGAATGGCACATAATCAAATACTTTGAACAAATACTTCAAATAATACTTTGAACAAATACTTCCCCCACACTTAAAATGTTGCACTCCTGGGCAACCCCCACACTTAACCACAAAACCAATGCGCAATTAATTTCAAGGTGCGGAATAAAATGGTGTGACATTTAGGCTAGTAATGTGGCTTGAAAGGAATGAGTCAAAAAGGCACAAAGGGCTAACAAAGGAGATATAATGCAAGGGAAAGGCTATTTGGTCGAGTGAGGAAATAAAAGAAAGAAAACAAGCCTCCATCATATTTATGCATGCAAATGAAAAATGTAGTTTTGAAAAGAATGAGAGCAAGTTCTAGAGAACATAAATCATGAAAGCAGAGATGCACACAAGAAAGAAAGAATGGTAAAAGATGAGTTCCATTCATGTAGGCCCAAGATCTCACAAAGGAAAATACCAAATCATGCAATTAGCATCGAATTAACCACCAGGGCAAGTAATCCAAGAATTAAGAAATATAGCCCAATTAGAATGATCCATTAAAACCAAAATGTCCAAGTTCATAATATGTTGCAATCATAGAAGTAGAGAATGTATTGTTCAAAAGAATTTTTTTTTTTTTTTTTTTTTTTTTGTTTTTTGTTTTTGTTTTTTTTTTTTTTTTGTTTTGTTTTTGTTTTTGAAATGAAAAGTGAGAAAATGGAAATAATAAAAGAAAACAAAATAGAGAAAGTAAAGAAAATACTCCCCAAGGTTCTTATGGATGGTAAGTGGCATCGTGAGTAGGATCTCTTCTTCCATAGGCGCTCTGGGATCCTTCGTAAAATTGTTTGAGGCGATGTCCATTCACTTTAAAGATTTTCCCCGTAGGCGGATCACACAACTCAACAACACCAAAAGGAAATACATTAGTAATCACAAAAGGGCCATCCCATCTAGATCGAAGTTTACCAGGCATAAATTTGAGACGGAATTGAATAGAAGGACTTTTTGGCCCACAACAAACTCTCTCCTCGGGATCTGCTTATCATGGAATGCCTTTGTCTTTTCCTTGTATAACCGCGAACTCTCATAAGCATCTAATCTAAGCTCATCCAGTTCTTGTAAGCGCAACTTTCGTTCAACCCCGACTTAGCCAAGTCCATGTTGCCTTGTTTAATGGCCTGATAGGCTTGATGCTCCAACTCAGTTTGGAAGATGACATGCCTTACCGAAGACAAGCCGATAAGGAGACATCCCAATCGGAGTCTTGTAAGCAGTTCGATATGCCCACAAAGCATCGTCAAGTCTCTTGCTCCAATCCTTCCGAGTAGAGTTAACAGTTTTATGAAGGATTTGCTTGATTTCTCTATTTGAAACTTCAGCCTGACCATTGGTCCGTGGATGGTATCTTTGTGGAGACCTTATGAATCACTCCATATTTCCGTAATAAAGCACTCATGCTTCGGTTACAAAAATGAGAACCACGGTCGCGATAATAGCTCGTGGAATACCAAAGCGCATAAAATGTTAGACCGACAAAATCTACCACCACAGCGAGAATCATTAGTCCGGGTGGCCTTTGCCTCAACCCATTTTGAAACATAATCAACGTGCCCCCGGTATGTAAGTAAGCCCATAGGAAACGGAAATGGACCCATAAAATCAATACCCCAAACATCAAAGATTTCACAAAATAGTATAGGGCATGGGGCATCTCATGCCTACGGGAAATACTCCTGCTCTCGACGGTTATCACATGTCTTACAAAACAAATAAGAATCACGAAACAGGGAAGGCCAAAATAAACCGAGTCCAACACTTTCCTAGCGGTTCTTTGAGGTCCAAAGTGACCACCACATGCGAAGCATGACAAAAATGCAATATGGAGTTAAACTCATGATCGGGCACACGTCTTCTAACTACTTGGTCACTACAAAATTTCCACGAGATAAGGGTCATCCCAAACGTAATATCTAGATTCGCTTTTCAATTTCGAGTTTGGGCCCTAGTGGAATTTACGGGTAAAACACCGGCAACCAAGTAATTAACCGGATCAAAGATACCATGGAAGCTTACCTTGTAGTTGTAGAAGGCGCTCATCGGGAAAATCATCCGAATGGAAGAGGGGTTAGAAGAATGAGTGATGCGACTAAGGTGATCACTACCCGGTTTTGTGCTCCACTTCTATCTTTAATCTCAACATCAAATTCTTGGAGCAATAGCATCCACCGGATGAGTCGCGGCTTAGCATCTCGCCTTTTTCAACGAAACTTCAAAGCGGCATGGTCGGAAAAGACAATTACTTTAGTATCTAGCAAATATGACCTAAACTTGTCAAATGCAAACACTATAGCCAAGAGTTCTTTCTCGGTGGTTGTGTAATTGGATTGGCGCGAATCCAAAGTCTTGGATGCATAGGCAATGACATGAGAGGCTTTGTTGACCCATTTGTGCCAAAATAGCACCAACAAAGATAGTTAGAAGCATCACACATCAACTCAAATGGAAGATTCCAATCTGGAGGTTGGATCACGGGAGTTGTGGTAAGACAACGCTTCAAGTGATTGAAGGCCTCCTTACACTCATCATTGAATACAAAATCAGTGTCCTTATGCAGAAGGTTGGACAAGGGTCGGGCAATCTTGCTAAAATTTGAATGAAGCGCCGGTAGAAACCTGCGCTGACCAAGAAAAGAACGAACTTCCCGCACGAGATGTGGGGTAAAGCGAACGATAATAACATCAATTTTAGCGGGATCTACCTCAATACCCTTACTTGACACAATGTGTCCCAAAACTATTCCTGACTCAACCATAAAATGACACTTTTCATAATTTAACACAAGGTTAGACTCAATGCATTTATGCAAAACTCTAGACAAATTAGCTAAGCATGCATCAAAATCAGACCCATACACAGTGAAATCATCCATGAATACCTCCATGCAGTCCTCTATAAACTCAGAGAAAATACTTACCATACAACGCTGAAAAGTACCAGGAGCATTGCAGAGGCCAAAGGGCATCCTTCTGTAAGCATAAGTTCCAAAGGGACATGTGAAAGTTGTCTTTTCCGATCTTCGGGAGCAATGTGGATCGAAAGTAGCACGAGAAACCATCCGGAAAGCAATAGTGTGACTTACCGGCCAATCGCTCTAACATGTCGATCAATGAATGGTAAAGGATAATGATCCTTGCGAGTAGCTTGGTTGAGCCTCCTATAGTCAATGCATACTCTCCAACTATTGCGAACTCGTGTAGGGATGAGTTCATTTTTTCGATTGGCTACCACGGTCACTCCGGACTTCTTGGGAACCACGGGATAGGGCTAACCCACCGACGTCGGAGATGGGGTAGATGATACCGGCTTGCAAAAGCTTAGTGACCTCCTTTTTCACCACATCAAGAATAAGGGGATTAAGGCGTCTTTGGGGTTGTCTCACCTGGCTTAGCCTCCTCTTCCAACAAAATTCTATGCATACACACGGAGGGCGATGCCAACGATATCGGCTAATGTCCACCCAATCGCCTTCTTGTTTTCTCTCGGCAATGTCATGTGACTTTTCTTCTTGATCGGTAAAGATTATTTGCCAATATGAGCGGCAACCGCTCATTGTCCTCCGAGAAAAGCATACTTGGATGATCGGAAGAGACTTAAGATCCAACTTCGGTGTTTTGCTCGTAGAGGGAAGAAGCTTAGGTGGTTGTTGCACTAACTCGATGTCATCACACTTGGAACGCCGAAACCAAATTCACGGAAGCGAGAAAGAAGCTGTGCCTTTGACTCAACATTATCATCAATTCAGTTCACAATTAGAATGAACATCAAAATCAGAATTTAGCTCCAATGTGCAATCATTAGTATCAATAAGAGAGTCGAATCACCATATAATGCAGCATTTATTTTGAGCATGCGAGCACCATTCATTATCGAACATGCACAAATGGTAGTATCACTCATATATGCAAAATCGGGATAATCAAGCAAACCAATTAGCAAGAACATCATCAACAAGATCATCAACCACATCAATGCACAAAACTGAATGTTCTTCCCTAGGATGTTTCATGGCATCAAATATGTTAAAATGCACAATTATATCACCAAACTCCATAGAAAGAGTACCGGAATGTACATCTATTTTAGTCCTAGTCTGTTTTCATGAAAGGTCTTCCTAAAATGATTGGTGACTTACTGCTAGGAGACTCATCCTCCATATCTAAGATGTAAAAATCAGTAGGAAATATCAATTCATTAACTTTGACTAATACATCTTCAACTAAACCAGAAGGATGAGCATTACTCCTATTAGCTAACTCGGACAACAATACCGTGGGGACGCAAGGGACCAAGACCAAGAGATTTATAGACGGATGCGGGCATGACATTAATTGAAGCACCTAGATCTAACATGCAATCATCAAATCTATAATTACCAATAATGCAAGGGATAGAAAACATTCCTGGGTCTTTGCACTTGTGAGGCATGGGTTGGAGGAGTGCCGACACATTCTGATTTAGGCTCACTCGCTCAGTCCCCTTCAGTCGCCTCTTGTTGGTACATAACTCTTTGAGAAACTTGGCATATTTGGGAATTTGCTTGATTGCATCCAAGAGAGGAATATTGATCTCGACCTTTCTGAATGTCTCAAGGATGTCCTTTTCTTGTGCTTTTTCACCCAACTTCTTGGGTTGAATTGTTCTTTGAGGGAAAGGAAGAGGAATGGGAATGTCAAGTTCTTCTTGGCTTTGATGCATTGGCCTTTTATTACTAGAGTCAATCTTCATATTTTCGACTCTTTTCCCGATGTGGATTCGTTACATCGCAGCTTGTTTAGGCTCCTCCAATTTCTTGCCAGACCGTAGGGTTATAGCACTAACGTTCCCTTTTGGATTGGGAATTGTTTGTGAAGGAAGAGTGTTGGATCCCTGAGGTTGTAGTTGGTTCAATGATGTTGCTAATTGCCCAATTTGTGTTTGCAAAGTCTGCGAATAGAAGTCTCGGTTCTTGTTGGAATTGCATATTGTTTGCAAGCAAATTGCTTCATCATTTCTTCCAAAGTGAAGAACCATTACTCTGCGGTCTCTTTGTTGTGAAATCGTGGAGGTGCAGATTGCTGAAAATTTGTCTATTCCGTGGAAACTGTCTCGTTGGTAATTTGCAGAATTTTGTTGAAACCGGTTACTCCGGGTTTTGACTCGGTCGATTCCACCGAAAGTTTGGGTGATTTCTCCATCCCTGGATTGTAAGTGTTGGAAAATGCATTATGTTGTCGTTGGTATTGTGGCTTCCCGGAAAGACTCCAACTGCAGCTCGGAGACTGATGCAGGGAAGTGGTATCTTGCAAAGTGGGGCAAGAATCGGTGGGATGAGAAGGTCGAACAGAATCCACGGGAATACCCAATAGAAGGAGTAGAAGATTGCACTTTATCGTGTCATCGTTTGCTAGTTGCCTCACAAGAGAAGTCGATTATCAAGTCTATTCTCTAACCTTTGTTGATCCGCACTTGAGGAACCCGATTTACGGGAATTAAGTTGGAATTTGGTGGCGCTTGAACGGTAAACTGCGGTGCTATTTGCTCGGTGCCAAACCGCCGAGAATTAGCAGCCATAGTGGATATTAAGTCTCCGGCCTCTTCGGGAGTCTTGCTATCTAAAGTCCCACCACTTGATGCATCCACCAAGCTTCTATCCATCGGCAATAAACCTTCATAGAAATAAGTGATTAGTAGTTGCTCGGTGATTTGGTGATGCGGACGGCACACAATCGCTTGAACCTCTCCCAATATTCATACATGTTCTCCCCATTGACTTGTTTTATTCCACTGATCTCTTTTCGAATAGCGGTAGCTCTTGAGGCGGGGAAGAATCTCTCTAGGAATAATTTTTGCATGTCAATCCAGCTTCGAATGGAGGATGGCTGAAGATAATATAACCAATCCTTAGCAACTCCATCAAGAGAAAATGGGAAAGCTCTCAGCTTAATGTGGTCCTCATCAATTGCTTGTGGTTTCATTGTGCTACAAACCACGTGGAACTCTTTGAGATGTTTATGTGGACATTCACCGCAAGACCGTGAAACTTGGGCAACAAATGGATAAGACCAGATTTAAGTTCAAAGTTAGCACCAAGTTCGGGATAAGTAATGCACAAAGGCTGATAATTAACATCAGGTGCAGCCAATTCCTTTAAAGTAGGACGAATTCTTTGTTCAGCCATAATTTTGGAGTTAGAATCAGTGAAAACAACAATGTTATCGGAGGAACTAGAAAGATCAACGAGAATGAAGAGAATCGAATGATCGAGAATCGAATGGTCGAATCAAGACTTATCCTAATGACTCTTCTAGCGCAAGAATTGTTCTTTCTATTTCGTGGTCGAATCCAAACAAAGATTCGGGAATAGTAGTACTCCTAGTATTCATACAACATAAGAAGAAAGAAATGCAAGAAATTAAGAAACACAATGAAATGATTATTTTTTTTTTTTTTTTTTTTTTTTGACGAACAAGTTCTACACAATTTAGGAACCTAAAATGAAATAATAATAAAAAAATCAAAACTTGCAAAAGTGATTTGGGTGAGATAGAAATCTGCCCAATCACCAAAACCACTAGATTTAAACCGATGCGAGTTTCCAAGAACGGCGCGCCAAATTTTGATGCGAGTTGTCGAGCTCTCACAAAATAACCAAGTTACCAAATATTTGCGGTATAGGGACAACCTGGATCGTCTCCCAAGGGATTCGCAGTTGGTTTAAATCAATTGGTAAAAACAAAGTGAATGAAATGGGGGTTTTAAGGTTTAGTTAAAATTAAAGAAAGAACTAAGGATAGAGTGGAAGGATAAATGAAATTAAGTATATTAAAACGATCAACCCAGAAGTGGGATCCAAAATCTTCCATCATCGGACAAAAAAAGAATAACCGACCTTGTGATTGATTCTAGAGAAACCGAAATCTCGCATTAGTCTAGAAGCTCCCTCGACTAGACGATCGCCTAGCATTTATTCGAACACGTGGCGAGCTTGCTATACGAACGTACAACGCTCTTTATAACCCGGTCCGAACTATGTCCTTGGGATATCAATCTGGATATTAAATCTAACATCCAATCTATTTCTAAATTCGAATCCGATTAAAGTAAACGTAAAACAAGTCGGTTATCGATTAAAACACAAGTCCTCCGGATGACACCATGGAATCCTCAACTCATGGGTCGATCACGAAACTTAGCCAAGCATTGCTATGTAAGATAAAAATGAAGAAATAAGGATATTCATCATGACCACGAAGAACATGAACTAGTTCAACATGAACACGAAGAACACAAAGAACAACTTAAGAAAAATGAAAGTAAATCTCACAAACATAATGAATCCATAAAAGAAAAAGATGAAGAACATAAAATCAACATAAATAATTAAAAGAAAATATTAAAATGCCATACCAAGAAGGAGGCAAGAAATTAAAGACAATACATGAAAATAATAAAGCAAGATATTGCCATACCAAGAAGGAGGCAAGAAATTAAAGACAAGAACTACAAGAAATAATTTAGAATGGGAGAATTAGAGAGATCTTGGTCTTCTCCAAAGGTGTGTCTTGCTCTTCTCAAAATCCATCTATTTATAGAAATCATGGAAGAACTATTTAGCCATACTTTTTGACTTTTGCACCTCCAAAACCGTGTTCCATCTTGCAAGCTGTATTACACCACAAATTCGGTGGAACTGGGCCTTGTTGTCTTCATATGAAATGTGGCCGTTTGTGTCAGCTTTCCAGTCGTTCAAACTGGGCCTCATTTGGAGTTCTGTAGCTCAAGATATGGATCAAACACCGAACGTTGTTCCGGAGCCCAGTTCAGCGCCCCTGTTCCGTATTCCAGGCCCAATTTGGTCCTTTAAACATTTGATTTAGCCTTTGGGCTCTTCATATGGTTTGTAGATCTTCATTTTAGCTTTCTGAAAATATAAATTGTAGAGCCATTGGATCTCTAAAACTCAAGTTATACCCAAAATACCGAACAGTGTTCACTACCCAATTGTAGTAAGAATATGACTCAAGTTCAATTTTGAATCCAAACTCAAGATGTGACCAAGATTAATGCAAATAAAGTTTAAAAACTCATTATGAAGTGTAACCACATATTTAACTAATTGGTCTATTAAATCATGACAATGACAGAGTTTTTAACTTCTTTTTGCATTTAAAATAATATGAATTTAAAGATTATCAGGCGTTCAGGGGGGTGTATCTTTCATACCTTGTTTTTGCTTCAGGTCTTCCTTCTTGAGTTCGGACATCTCGGATCCGTGTGCGGTGAAGGACCTCTCCCTTTGGTTTGCCGGGTTGATCCTTATCCTCGGGTGACATATTTCCCCGCTTCTCGGTCCCAACAGCATTGGCGATCTCCATATGTTCTACGTCCAAGTACTGCTTTGCTCAGGTATGAAATTCGGTGAGAGTGTAGACTCGGTTCTTAAAGATATTCTTAGCCAATCGAGACGAGGGGTCCAACCCATCTACGATGCAGTGTATGTGAACATCTTCCGGGAGTGAGCGTACCTGTAAGGCTACCTCTTTGAACCGATCTAAATACTTCTGGAGCGTCTCCCCCTTTTTCTGTTTTGATTTTGCTCAGAGTGAATTGGGACTTCGGCTGCTTCTTACTAGTTGCAAAATTCAATTCGAATTTGCCTCCGAGGTCTTCAAAATTGTGCACTGAATTGGTGGGCAATGTATGGAGCCACTTAATGTTGCTGCAAAAAGCCGTGATATGACCGGGCCCTTAATCAATCGAACAAACATGAGCAGCTCGAACGTGTCGAGGTGAGCGCGTGGATCCTGAGTCCCATCGTACTTCGGGAGGTGAGTCAAATCTAAATTCTTTGGATACGGCGCACTGGCAATTTCCTCAGAGAAAGGGCTTCGGTTGAGATCGGTCAAGTACTTCATCTTATACTCTCTGGGAGAGCCCCGAGGCCGGGATATTCTCTCCGTATCTCAGTCTTCAGGTTCCGAGATCTGTTCCAGGCGCAGCTTTTTCAAAGTCGTAGTTCTGCCTGTATCCCGCCGTGCTGACCTCGGTCCTCCACTATGAGATGGACTACTGGTATCTTGTGTCATCCTTTCCTTCCCTCCTTGTGGGTCTTCACGGCCCCTTCTCTCATAAAACGTCTCAAACTTCTTAAATCGTTCCTCCATCATCTGCTGTATTACCCTCAAATCTTCCTGGCGCTGGAGATGATTACGCTTTTCATTGTTCTACATTCGTCTTAGCATTGACTCATGCACTTTCTGCAGGAGGATGACGTCTGGATTGGGAGCCGAGTTCTCCGTTGCCGCTACATCATGAATTTTGTGGACAACAGGAGGGGAGGACGCCGTGTCAGAAACGTTCCCCTCCGGGATATCGTTCGGCTGCTCTTGAGCTTGATGGTGTTGATTAGCCTCGACCCGTGGTGGATTTCCAGGCTGAGGGTTCCGATTGTTGCTTCTAGTGTTAGCCATCGGTGGTCACGGGGATCGAAATTTAACGTCCCCACAGTCGGCGCAAATGTTCTGGTGTAAAACCCAGATGTCTAGCCGGATGGGCTAGTACTTTGATCTTGGATCGAATGGCCCTGCCGGAGTATCTATTAGGCAGATATCCGGGAGAGTGGAGGATCACTGTACACGAAATAGGCTCTTCGCCAAGGGGGATGTGGGTTGTGTTTAGTGGGAGAGTGCACAGTGATGCTGAATGTAAATAGGTCTAAGTTAGAACGTATGTACCTTAGGGTTTGACCTTTGTATTTATAAAGTGTACCTTAGGTAAGATATCCAGGATCTATCATGATTCATGGCCGTTATATCATATCCGAGATATGATTACCAATATATTGATATTATAGATAATAGCGGGATTACCCGATATCATCGGAGTATCCCGTGATTGGGTCTGTCCCTTAATGGGCCATATTAGCGTTGGGCTTGATGGGGATCCGTAACAAATTCTATGATGAAAGTTCAGACAAAATTTTTTCATGGATGATTTTGTCACTAATTTCTTAGTGACGGATTTAGATATATACGAAATTTTTTTCATGGCAAGATATGAGTATTTTTAGAAATAGAATTAGCCATGAAAATTTTTCTCGGCTAACTTCAATAGCAACTTCCGTTGGTACTTCCACTACTAAATTTAAAATTTATTGCATTTGTAATGAATTATATATTAAAAATAATACCTTTATAAAAATGAAACTTATGATATTGATAGTGATATGAATTTATTGTAATTGATATGCCCAATTTTTAGTGTTAGGTTTACTTGTTTTTCCTGAGAATATAATATAATGGTCACAAACATCAATAAAAGATCTTTTTTTTTTAAAAAAATAATAATAAGTTTTATTTTTTTTATTTTTAACCAATTTTTAATTTACGTAATTTAGAATTTTATATATTATAACAAGAATTCAGGGGGAGTAACAATTTTAGACTTCCTTGTACATCAAATTAAACCCCTTGGGGCACCTCGCTTTCAATATATATCCCAAATCTTTTTTTTTTTTTTTTTGGGGGGGGAAAGCAACTCTTCGCCATCATCACAACCATATACACTTCTTAAGCTCATCTTTATTTTCTTCCCTACAGGAATATAAGAAGTTCAAAATTTAGCAGATGACACAGCCACTATTAGTATACTCTTCTACAGTTTCAACATAATATAATAAGGAGGTGGTGGATAATAAACATGGCTGTAACTAAGAGGAGCAGTCACAATGGGCTTTAGCTATATTATCTATCTTCTCTTCTTCTTTCTCCTCAGACTCTTTGGCTGCTCCAACAGACACTATTTCTGTATGACACAACTTCCTTAGCTTTCCCACTACTTTAACTGGGTCGATCTCTCCTGTTACGGTTAACTTCATATCCTTCATATCCCCGTTCACTGACTCAACTCCTTCAAACAAAACCAAACCAAACCAGTCAACTTTTCACCTTTGCCACTAACAACCATACAGTACTCTGTACAATTAGTTTATCCAAATTTGAATGAAATCGGGTTCAAACCTCTGACCAACATGATTTTTTCGTTTACCCAGATGACTTCAAACTCAGGATTTGGTGATAGAGATATACCTGAAACGCCTGAGGTTGTTTTCATGACCTTTTGCTTGGTTGTTTTACATTGTACGTAGTTCCACCTTCAACACTATTTTCTGCCAACAAATAAATCATCAGACAGCTATATATTAGTCGATGTAAAGGGAATCAATAATATTCATTAGGACTTGGAAGGAAAGGAAGTATGAAAGAGCAGGGTCAAGTTCTGACCTTCATCGTCATTTGCGAATTATATTGCTGTGTTCAAGCTAATAGTTTCACAATAATGAGAGGCAAAGGGAAGTTAGCTAGGTTGTGAAGAAGAGGAAGATAAGAAGATAAATGGTTCGGTGTGGTGAAGTGAAGATTCATACATGGCAGCCAAATTTATAGATGTGCAGGAGACTGCGAGTCAAAGCAAGTCAAGTCAAGTCTATATATCTTTGACGCGCCGATTTGAAGTCACTTTAGGGATTATCTCAGGAAAAGGCATGCGAAAACTGAATGAGGACATCATTTTGAATTATTGTATGTTTTCTTTTGATGGCATTAATTAATGGTTTTGCCTTTTTTGGGAAGTGTACACAAGAAAAGTAGAGCCGACTTTTCCACGAATGCATCGGTTTCATCCATCTCCTAAGTCATCATACAACTGTGAAGAAGCTTATAACCACACACACACAAAAAAAAAAAAAACAAAAGACTTTGAAGAAGCTAGCTAACAAGGAAAAATGCATTTAAGGGTCCTTTTTATAGAAAAAAAATCCCAAAAAAGGCCCTAAGATTCTGAAAATCCCAGAAAAGGCCATTGGGCCTCTTTTGGGATTTTCAGAATCTACGTGAGTTGTTAACGGGGCTGATATAGTTGTTAATTGGGGCTGATATTATTGTTAATGTGACTGATTTAGTTGTTAAAATAGTGTTGTTAATGCGACTGATTTAGTTGTTAACGGGCATTGATTTTGTTGTTAATGTGGCTGATTTAGTTGTTAAATTTTAATGAATTTATACCAGAAAAGGCCCTTAGACCTTTTTTAGGATTTTCAGAATCTTGGAGTCTTTTTTAGGATATTTTCTGTAAAAAGAGGCCTTAAATGCATTTTCCCAGCAAACAATCTGCCACTTGTCCAGTATGGGTAAACTATAAGTCAACATGGACCCTGCACGACTTCGTGTAAAATCCCTACCCTACTCTGCTTCTGTTGAGTGGCGTACTAACTGCTTGGTTTAATGGTAAAAACAACTTTTTCAACGTAATTTATAGTATATACGAAATAAATATGTAAGAGGGGTTTTATCTCGACTTGTGTAAGTGTTTCGCTTTGAATTTTTACAACAACAACATGACTTTTTCTTTGGCCTCTTAAATAAATAGAAAATATGTAAAATAAGTGAGATTCAATTTATAGATTGATATAGGATGAATCTGTTATAAAATAAAAAAAGTTCGGTGAACACCAAAAAGAATTTGTTTTAAGTGCGATCATTATTTTAAAGTGTTTTGTAGTATAATTTTACCCTTAAATGTTTTTTGAGCAGTTTTAAATCCCAAAAGTTCTATTACTAAAACATATGGAAGATAAATATTGAAAATTTTTAAGATGTTGTAAAGGTTACTCGATTCTCTTCACCAATGAATAGAAGACCATATACAAGTTCAGGCAAACAACCTAATTGCACAAAAACGTTGTCGCATTAATCACATATATATATAGTCAAAGTTTTGTCTTCTCGGTGTTCAAACTTCAAACTCTTTGTGCTTCAATATTCATCATCAATCATTCTTCAGCTACGGGTGCTTCTTTCATCTCCGATTCAAGCACTTAAATCTTATATTACATGATAGTGACAGGGGAAGAAATGAACACCAATAATTTGGGAAGGTTTTCAAGAGACCCTAAAGAAAATGAGAAGCTCGACCGATCTTAAGTTATATTAATATTTATAAAAATGTTATTAGTCATAGTTTTTAAACTATTTCCGCATAGAGAAGTCTAAATGTGACAGTCTTATAGGTCTTTTTTCTAGTAGTGATTTGTACTTACAATTTTTTGTCTTGTTAATTGTTATGTGGTTAAGTTTTGTGACTTAATTTGTAACTAATTTTACAAGCATCAAGATAAAACAAAATTTTTGAAAAATAGAATCATGGTTGATACACCAATTCCTTAATTTGGGAAAACAACGTCCAGCTCAAAAGTTTCAGATTTTTTTTTTCCCTTCTTCTTCGAATTCAAACATGGCTTTGCACGATAAGTGAAAACCATGTCGGAGTCCTCATGAACTCTGTGCGTGTGTTGTTAATTTATTTTAAACTTTTAAATTATCAAAATTTATATAAAATATACCAGGAACATGATGAATACCATATTCGATCATCAACCCATCCTTTATATATCACTTTTCAATATATCCAAATCCATGAGGGCAAAAAAATAAAAGCACACCACATCTCTTTAAACATATACTTTCCAACCCACAAGCTCCTATTCGTTGTAGTAAGCGGCTTCAGTAACGGGGAAAATACTAGTTCAATTCGTTGGAAGCCCGCTTATTGAAAGAGGTATAAATCCTTTAGGCTTTAAACCTCATGAGGTAAACCCTAGATCAATTTTTTTTTTAAAAAAACATATACTTTCCAATCTTAGTCTTATTTTTTCTTTTTTTTCTTTTTGATAACGTAGAAGATACCGCAGCTAATGCCCTATGGGAATATTACACCCATTACAATCCTTACAAAGAAGCACCGCTAGAGCCTCAGAAGGCTGATACACTTCAACAAGACCCTGCCCTGTTCCAAGCCCTTGCTTTGCTAGATAATCCGCTGCATAGTTGGCCGAGCGAGGTGCATAAGTAATCCTTATTTCCCAGTCCATATCCATCGACTTTTCACTTCGTCAAGAAGACGAGAATCCTGTGTACCGCTTGTGTCCATGCCGAATGAGGTTCATAGTCTCCATGGAATCCGTTTCCACCCAGACTTTCCTATAACCCATTGCCCTTGCCATTTTTAAACCAATTAAACAAGCCCAAATTTCCGCAGATAATTCGTCCCCATCATCCAGCGAGTGAATAAAGCCTTTCATAAATCTTCCAGCAGAATTTCGAATCAGACCTCCACTCGCGCTTCTCATAGATACTCTTGAGAAAGCACCATCTACATTCACCTTCACCCAGTCTTCCTACGGCGGGCGCCAAGATTCTCGATTAGGAGCCAAGGTAGCCCCTTGGATCATCGTTCCTGCAAGACACTCCTTGGTGAGATTCAAGCACTCTGCCATTGCACTCGCACTTGCTAGAATAGTGTCATTCGTTACAAATTTCTGTTCAAACACAGATAAATTTCTCCGTCTCCCATGACCACCAACACAAGATAGTAAACGGATGCCCACTCACGACTTGTTTCTTCCTTACCATTGATATTCCTCCATACCCAATCAGAAATATTCATATTACAAAACCGATGCCACTGTGTTGGGCATACCACCTTCCTCCATATAGCTCTCGAGTACGAACAATCCCGAAACACATGGATAGTATCTTCCAGATCAGCCCCACATAACGGGCATCCCGCATCCAAAGTCCAACCCCTCCTTCGTCGACAAGCATTAGTGAGCAGGCGTTGTCGCGCTAATAGCCATAAAAGAGTCTTGCATCTTTGTGGTGCTCTAACTTTCCACATACTACCCCAGTCTCTTTCTGAATCCTGTACAGCCCCTGACAGTACTCGATATGCCGATTTAACCGTGAATTCTCCACTTCTTTCCCACTTCCATCTGACAGAATTCAGGTCATGATCTATTACAAGTCCTCCCTTCACTGCTTCCCATGTTTTCTTTATTCCTGACCATACATTCGAACACGGGCTTTTCAAGTCGAAACGTGGAACTAGGTCATCCCCACATTTATATTTATCCCTTAAAACTCGCACCCAAAGCTTATCCCTCTGCGTCACCAGTCTCCAACCCAACTTCATGAGGAGTGCTTGGTTTTGATATTTCGCATGTCTCAATCCCAAGCCACCCCTTCTCTTCTCCTGACATACCTCATCCCAAGCTACAAGATGTGTCCGACGGCTATCTTCTGTACTACCCCATAAGAAAGATCTATTATGTTTATCTAGAGTTTCACATACATTACTAGGAAGATGCGAGGTTCACTACTAGAAAAAAGAAAATAGTGACGGAATTTGCTACGGAAAATTTTCCGTAGCAAATATTGTGGATTTTGCTACGGATTTCAAAATCCGTAGCCACAAAAAAATATTGCGACGGATTCACTAATCCGTCGCAAAAATCTGCGTTTTTGCGACGGATTAGTGAATCCGTCGCTAATGTGGCAGATCTAGGTCCGCCATAAGGCGACGGACCACATGATCTGCCGCATTCTCGCGACGGACAATAAGTCCGTCGCTATTTGCGACGGACGATAGTCCGTCGCAAAAAGGGCGGTCCTAAAAAGGACCACCCTTTTGCGACGGATATCCGTGTCCGTCGCAAATTGGCGGACTTTAGGTCCGCCAAAAGAGTTTTGCGACGGAACATTATTCGTCGCAAAACCATTTTTTGCGACGGATCCTTAGAATCCGTCGCAAAATGGGCGACGGATCTAAGTATCCGTCGCAAAATGTCGGTGCCCACCGACATTTTGCGACGGATCCTTTGATCCGTCGCAAAAGTGGTGTTTGCGACGGAACAATGTTCGTCGCAAAAGCCGAAAGTCTTAATGACTTTCGGCTCGTCGCCCCGGCTCCCGGCTCTTCGCCCCGTCGGCCCCCCTGAGCTCTCGGCTCGCCGCCCCCGGCTCGGCCGCCCTCGGCCTTAGCTCGCCCCTCCGGCTCGGCCTGCTTTTCCGTCGGCTCGTCGCCCTCCCGGCTCGCCCCTCGGCTCGGCCTGGCTCTCGGCTCGTCGCCCCTCCGGCTCGCCCCTCGGCTCGGCCCCCGGCTCTCGGCTCGTCGCCCGCCGCCCCGGCTCGGCCGCCCTCATCCTCAGCTCGCCTCCCGGCTCGGCCTCCTCCCCGCCGTCGGCTCGTCGCCCGTCCGGCTCGGCCCCCGGCTCTCGGCTCGTCGCCCCCGCCGCTCCGCTCCGTCACGCCTCCCCCTCGCCCTCATTCCTCCTGCCCCCCAAGCTCGTCCCCACGCCTCGCTTCTCCCCTCCCCCTCCCATCTCGTTCCTCCGCTCCCTCAACTCCTCCCCACTCTCGGCATTTCGATTGACGTCCTCTTCTCTTTTCCGGCCACCGCGGTGTTAGCTTGAAGTATTTTTTAATTTTTTTAATTATATGTTAGTAGAAGATTATAAATGTTTAGAATTATTTTATGTGAAGTATTTTATCTAGCACTTTTTAGGAATTTAGAAATTCCAATTCGATCTTGGTGTGATAAAATTATGATTTTATATTAGTTGGTAATGATACATAAATCTTTAAATAGGATGGTGTTGAAATTAGAAAAGTGAAGTGTTGAGAAATGAAATTTAGGGATAAGGCAATTAATTAATTAATGTAAAGTAGGAGGAGGAATGTGTGACATTAAAGAATAATCAAATTTGTATGAGTTATAAAAATTAATGGAATTTACTATTTGATTTAGGCTATTATAAAAATGATTTCGTTAATAATTTGTTTAAAAAATATTCCATTTAAATTTTTTATTTGAATCTATCTTTAACAAGTTATACAATAAATTTGATTAAGTGTTAAATAATCTCTTTGATCCAGCCCATATATGTTAGAAACTCCAAAATACTTAGTATTCTATTCTTTGTTTGCCCCCTACACATGCATGTCCCCATGTTCTGGTGTGCTATCCTCATTCTTTGGTTGCTTGCTGGAATCTGTTCTTTGTTCAATGCATGTGTTTGTGGTATGTTGAGATGTTAATCAGGTTAGTAACTGAACTAGCTAGGAAGTATGGAAGGCAACCATGATAGAAGTTGGATGTACAATCGTCTAAGCGATAGAAGAGAACTAACTCAAGTATTCTTGGTGGGTTTGGAAGTGTTCGTCAATTTGCTTTGGCAAATTCAAATAATTCAAGAAGGGAGATCGGTGTCCGTGTGCCAAATGTAAGTGTTTAAGATTTACGATGCGGAGACGGCCAGAATTCATTTGTGTCAAAAGGGATTCATTAGAGATTATGAATGTTGGGAATTTCATGGCGAAGTCCGCCCGACACCGAGTGGTTATTACGGGGACGAGTAGTCATCGAGAAAACCTTAATCAATATGAGCGAGTTGGTTATGGATGCCGCGGGACCGTCGATCGGCCAATATTTTGATCCCGTTACTCATGCCGAACCGTCATACATGGGAGAGAGAGGGTACCCATCATCAACCATCAAACATGGGTGAGGATCCTCATCCGAAGCCGCTAGGTTCTATAAAATGCTTCAAGAAGCACAGCGTCCGTTATGGGAAGGTTGCGAACACTTTGAAAATAGTGAATATTCATCGCTATCGGCTACCCTAGCAACACTAAGCTTGAAGACCGATCACCATATGAGCGAGAGGAATTACAACGAAATGATGCGATCATGAGTAAGGTTGTTCCCAAAGACAATAATTTGCCGAAGGACTTTTACCAAGCAAAAAAAAGGTGAAAGAGCTTGGGCTTGGATGTGAAAAAATCCATTGCCGCCCCGAGGAGGATGTATGTTGTATTACAAGGATGACGCCGAGCCGACCAATTGCAAATTACGTGGAGATGACGAGATATAAAGTTATGGGGAAAGGAAGGAAAAACACCCGTCATGCAATAAGCAAGATGTGGTACTTTCCTTCCGGTGCCCGGACTTACGAGATTGTATGCATCCGAACAAACAAATTTGCTCACATGAGATGGCACCGGAGCATCGTAGGGATAAAAAATTTGTGACGCATCCATCTGATGCCGAAGCTTGGCGTAAATTTGACGAGGCGAATCCTTTCTTTGCTATGGATCCCCGTAATGTTCGTCTTGGTCTATGTTCGGATGGGTTCGCTCCTTCCAACAATACGGGCAAGAATTATTCATGTTGGCCAGTCATTGTGACTCCGTACAACCTCCCACCTTCTATGTGCATGAGAAGAGAGTTTTTCTTCCTTAACGCGTTAATCCTGGGCCGTCGAACCCAAAAAAGAAGATAGATGTGTACCTCGGGCCTTTGATAGACGAGTTGAAAATGTTGTGGAGTGAAGGTGTTCTTACGTATGATATATCATTAAGTCGAATTTCACCATGCGGGCTGCCTTAATGTGGACGATAAATGATTTCCCGCCTATGGGATGTTGAGTGGCGGCAAACGTCGGGAAAGCTCGCATGCCCGGTATGTCTTGAACGAGAACATGGGTTTTAGCTTGGAACACGGTCGCAAGGTCGGTTGGTTTGACAGCACCGACGATTCCTACCCCGATCATCCGTTTAGGAGAAATAGAAAAGACTTCACGCGGAATCTTTGTCGAACGAGCAGATCCACCTCGTCGTTTAAGTGGACAAGAAATATGGGACAGGTCGGGCACATTCCGAGTGTCGAAGAGGGTCTTTGCTTCAAGCGAACCGGAGGGTACGGCATTGATCATCATTGGAACAAACGCAAGATATCTCGGGAACTACCATATTGGAAAGATCAATTGTTAAGACACAACCTCGATGTCATGCATATTGAGAGGAATGTGTTTTGCAATATTGCGTACACGTGATGGACACCAAGGGCAAGACGAAAAAGACACAAATCAACGCAAGATTGGACGTTGAAGCGATTTGTAGAAGGCCTCGCTTTGCATTTGGCGGAAAATGGCCTTTGGACGAATTTCCAAACCCGGAGCGCCGTACACATTCAATAAAGAGCAGAATTTAGAATTGTTGCAAAGTGGGTAAAAGATCTCGAAACTCCCCGACGGTTATGCGTCAACTGGAAAAGATGTGTCGACATGCACGAGGTGAAGTTGAGCAAGATGAAGAGTCATGATTGTCATGTTTTTTTCCGAGAGATTGTTGCCGTGGGCCTTCAAAGCACTACCGAAGCATGTATGGTCTATTCTAACGGAGTTTTCCATGTTCTTTAGAGAAATTTGTGCTTCGAGCTTAATGTTGAAAAGTTACGACACACGGAGGCGAGCATGGCCATAACGCTATGCAAGTTAGAAATGGTGTTTCCTCATAGCTTGTTTGACTCAATGGAACATTTGCCCGTTCACTTGGCCTACGAAGCAAAGGTAGGAGGCCCGCAACAGTATAGATGGATGTATCCGTTTGAGAGGTAATATATATATTGATTTGCGCTGTTATTAATTGACCGACATGGTACTTTAGCTCGATATTCCATTGTAGGTTTTTACGCACACTTAAGCACAAGATCAAAAATACAAGGTACGTTGAAGGATCTATCGCTGAAGCTTATCTAGTCGAAGAGGCCGCAAAATTTGCGTCATACTATTATCCCCCGAAATGATGTCAAGATGGAGAGGGTACCTCGTAACGATGATGCGCGGTGATACGAGGGATCAAAAGTCAATATTTAATTTTCCGGGCGAGTCGTGGGAAAACGTTGGAAGTCAACTCTTGACGGAAAAGATAAGCGAGATTCTTGAGTGGTACATTCTAAACAACTGTGAAGAGGCCGCCAAGTACCTCGAGTAAGTTTTTTTGTTTGTTTACTATTACGGTAAGTATTAAAGTATTAACTTAAGTTTTTTGTTACGTTACTTTTCTAATTGGGTCCGATCGGGAAATCCTTCAATGCCGGTGTCCCAAGTTGATCAATTCACTAGTTCTGAGTTTCCAAAATGGTTTCGATCATATTTCTTGGAAAATCCATCAGATCCCAATGAAGTTGCGTGGAGTTTATCTTATGGAGCTGCAATGACAGTTACCGATGCAACAAATATATAATCAATGGGTATCGATTTGCAACCGTTGACGCGAACGCAGTACACTATGTTGCAATTACGGTGTATGTTGTCGAGGTGACCAAGTTGACGGGGTGGAGACCGACTACTACGGGAAGTTCGTTGAGATAATTCAGTTAAGTTACCGGTGGGACAAGGTGGTGACCCTGTTTAAGTGTGAGTGGTTTGATAACAGTCCGCGTGGGACAAAAGTGGACAAACTTGGAAATATTGAGGTCCATTGGACAAGGAGATATACGGTTGGTTATGACCCATTCATCCTTGCTCAACAGGCGGAACAAGTTTACTATACACCATACCCTACATCTCGCCAAGGGTGGACGGGAGTTATTAAAACCAAAGCACGAAATATTATACCAAAGTCGAAAGAGCCGGAATCAAATGACGGTATGGTGAACCTTTCCAAGCCGATGTGGAACATGTGCGCCCATAAACATCTTCGATGACGAAGTACCAAACAATCTCTTTGATTTTCGTGTGGAGTTAGAGTTGATTCCTATACAAATTGACGATGAGAAATCGAGACGATGAGGATGAGGCGAGAAATGAGCTTCTCGATAGTGAATGCGAGTTCGACGACTATGAGAGTACGAGATGAGGACATGCAAGTAGATGTCGATGAACATGAATCGTCCGGTTGATTTGTGTTAGTTCTTTGTTTATGACGATATGTTATACTACATACTTTGTAAGTACTTTTGTCATATTAACCAAATATCTTTCTTTTTATATTTTTTGACATTATGTCTATAAGTGTTCGGAGATGGAGCATCAAGGAGGACGTTCGGGTAGTGGACGTGGCGGTGGTCGATCCCGACCCCGTACTATAAGAGGGGGTAGGACGACGCCAACCGCTCCATATGGAGGCGAGAGGGCTCGGCCCGGCAGGTGCCACTATTTGATTTTTCGTCGTCCCCGTCTGGATATTTGTCATCTTCACCATCACTTTATACATCGTCGTCACGGCGGCTAACTCCCCCGATTCACAAAGCAAAGGGGACAACAGGTTTACTTTACCCTTTCTGATTGATTTACATATGTTTAGTTTCTTGAAACCATCTATGTACAAAAATCTTCAATATTTCACATTTCTTCCTTAGCACACTTCGTCGCCTCAGAGCCACGACGGGGAAGCAGGTAGTTCCTCCGATACACCTATCTGGGGCTCAAGAGATCCTGAGACAGGGTTTCTTTGGATATGCACTAAAGGCAACGAGTAAGTCATGCAAAGTTACCTGTAATGTTACAATTCTCTTTTGAGATTGGTTTGTATGCTAATATTTGCATGATAATCTCATTTTCAGATTTGTGCACGATAATCCGGTGGCGACTTTCATGTCGACCCAAATATTCCGTAACTACACTCAAGCTTGGACCGCGTGGACGGAGATTCCTACGAGCAACGAGATATGTGGTTCACGAGTTCTTGGTAAGTTATTTGTTTTATGCGTGTTAATTAAGTACTTTTAAAATTTGGAGCACTAATTGTTCGTTATTGATTTTCGGAAAAGCATATGACATTGCTCGAGCATCATGAAAATCGAAAAAAGCTTTTAACCACAAGAGCGGCGTGCGTGCGTCGAAAGCTCTATTCATTGAGAAGGTCGAGAGGCAAGACAGTTGGCTTCCACGGGACACTAAAGATGAATTATTTGGCACTTGGGAAAACAATGAAAAGTTTAAGGCCATAAGTGCGAAAAATAAGGAAAATAGGGCCAAAATGGCGGGACCGTCATATCTTTGGGGGCTCCATATCCATTTGCGAGCATCGACGCAAAGTTGTAAGTACACGTTATTTTCTATTTACGTATTGAATATTTTGTACTTTGAAGTAATTAATTAAGGTCATCATTTGCGTTTGCGGGAAGAGTCGGGAAGCTCCACTGGATCGGTTGAGTGGGTTACCTTTCGCGGACCCATTCCGATACCGAAGGGAGTGAGAGGCAATGGATTAACCCAAGGGGCGAAACAAATAGCGGTGAGACATTTATTGCCTTTATTACTTGTTTTATGCACGTTATTTTCTTATTTGTTATGTATTTGTTTGCTTGTAGGAAAACTTTGAGAAGCTGTCGCAGGAGAGAGCCTCGTAGCGTGAGACTGACCCCTCATCCTCTATATCCGATAACGAGAGTCTCTTCTTTGAGGCTACTGGCGGATTTAACAAGAAAGGGAGGGTCTTTGGATACGGTGAGTACGCCAAAGTGAAGCAATCAAAGCGCCTCTCATCTCGGCACGCGGGGTTCCTTTAGGTAAACATAATACATTTGATATTGATAATTTTCATTCTCTTGTCCATTCAAATGAAGTACAAATAATAAATGTACTAATCAATTTTGTAGATGAGTGAAGAGGATGAAGTCGTTGGTGGAGGAGCAAGCAACACGGATGACCCGGGGAACAAGAGATGATGAGCCGGCGACTCGGGAAACGGAGATGATGAGGCGGCGGATGCTTATGGAACAAGAACAGATGAAGCAGGCGTTGCAGCAGGAACGGGAGATGATGAGACAGGAGATGAATCAGCAGGCGGAGATGATGAAGGCGGAGATGATGAAGGAGATGCAGCTTCAAATGATGTCCCTTCTGAAAGACAGAGGTTTGGTCCGGGCCGACTCACGGTGATGATGACCATCTTTGGTGATGATGATGATCACAATCTTTTTGTTTAGCCTACTTTTTTGTATTTGTTTGTTGCTACGGATTATATATATATATATTGTGTTTTCACTATGTAAACTCTTTTTTATCGTTAATATATTCATGGTACATTATTTTACTATTTGTATTCAATTTTTCTATTAAAATTTTTTAAAAATATAAATAAAAAAATAAAAATTTGCTAACGTAAAATAATTCAAAAATTTGCTACGGAAAATAAATCCGTAGCAAATTTCCGAATTTGCTACGGAAAAAAAATTCGTAGCAAATTTCTGAATTTTTGAAATTTGCTACGGATTTTAAATCCGTAGCAAAATTTCAAATTTGCTACGGAATGTAAAATCCGTAGCAATTGCTACGGTTATTAAATCCGTAGCAATTGCTACAGTTATCAAATCCGTAGCAAATTTGCTACGGATTATAAAATCCGTAGCAAATTGCTACGGATTTTACATTCCGTAGCAAATTTGCTACGGATTTTTCAATCCGTAGCAAATCCGCAATTGCGACGGATTTTAGAAAATCCGTCGCAATTGCGACGCCATATTTTGCTACGGACAAAATCCGTAGCAAAAACGTTTTGCTACGGATTTTTGGGTTTTTGCTACGGATTTTTTCCGTAGCAAAATCTGAAATTTCTAGTAGTGGTTTGCATAGTATAAGTAGGGATAGCTGATGTGACTGCTGAAATGAGCGTTGCTCGCCCTGCAAGAGAAAAGGACGTAGCTTGCCACCGAGTCAATCTCTCTTTAACCTTGTCAATAACCACTTGGAAACTTTCCTTCCCAGCCCTCTTATGATGGAGCTGCACCCCAAGGTACTTTCCAAGATCTGGTGTTGGAGTAAACCCATGGACCGAACTAAGCTCCGCGGTTCTATTATGATTGACATTTTTTGAAAAAAAGACGCGGGTTTTGGAGGAATTTACCTTGAGTCCCGAGAACTCACAGAATTTAGCCAAACAGTCTCGCACCATCATTGCCTGATGTTGAGACGCTTTAGTAAACAAGATTATACCATCTGCAAAAAACAAATGCGATATAGGCGGGCCCTGTTTTGTGAGTCGAATAGGCCTCCATACCTCCCTTTCCATTCTTTCTTGTATCATATGGGCTAATTTTTCAATACAAATCACAAAGAGATACGGTGAGAGGGGATCACCCTGTCTGACGCCCCGTGAGGATTGGAAACACTCCGCCTGACTACCATTCCATAGCAGCTGAAGATTGGCAGTACTAATACAATATTCCACCACTTGGATAAGGTCCTGAGGAATATTAAGCTCCTGGAGACAGTTAAGTAGGAACTTCCAATTCACCCTATCGTACGCCTTCTCTAGATCGATTTTGATAGCCATATATCCCTTTTTCCTGCCCATTGTTCGCATAGAGTGTATCACCTCCTGTGCCACAATTATATTATCCGAACTAAGGCGACCTGGTACAAAACTACACTGGTTAGGTGCTATCACATGATCCATAAAAAACTTCATTCTGTTTGCTACAACCTTGGTAATCAGCTTATATATTACATTACACAAGCTAATTGGCCTAAGGTCTCTGAATGACTCTGGGTGATCCTTCTTCGGGATTAACACAATGAGCGTTCCATTAACATCACGAATCAACTCCGGGTGGCGGAATGCCTGTTGAATAAACCCCACAATAGAGCCCCTAACCGTGTCCCACTGATGCTGAAAAAAGAGAGCATTAAAACCGTCCGGCCCTGGGGATTTGAGTGCCCCCATGCCCTGGGGATTTGAGTGCCCCCATGCTAATGAGAGCCCCTAATCGTTTGCTCTCTCTCCCACTGCCACTTCCAAAGCAAAACGCTGCAGCCTCCTTCTCACGACTTCCGTTACCATCCCCGTCCCCTCGTTTGCTTATGAGTATTTCTGAAAAAAGAGAGCATTAAAACCATCACCGCCCTTATCTTTTCTATATACAAGATGTTGGAAATTATGCCCTAGGGGCAAGTCATTCTCCATTTAGTTATCACTTCATTTGCATGTTTATAGTGATAGCTGATCCCTGGATATATCTTATAGATTATCCTAAATGTCCCTGGTCGGTCATCTACGTGGGAGCGAAGATGAAATAAGACCGATATGACTTTGATGAGTATGGAGATACGAGTCAAAGTCATGGGCACTTGTAGGAGTACAAGGGTCTTGGACCGACCCACTATGAGAAAGTTTGCATGGATTTTTGTCATAAGCTTATCTCATGTATAACCGCGTCACAACGCCCATGACTGAGATCATCATGGATTCCTACATGATGAGTCATCGTTCTTTGACCTAGTCAAAAGTCACCTTTGAGGGTGATGATAAAGGCTTGGATCGGGATCAGTGGTTCTCATGGAGAGGAATGTGAATGGTCAAGATGGAATTTGTCCTCACATTTGTAGAGAGATATCTTGGGCCCCTCGATGAGTGAGTCTAAGAAATGTACGGCCGTCTTTGTGATGGAAAGGAGTTTCCATTTCACTTATTAGACTACTCGAGAATCGAGAAAGTAATGGTCAAGAAAAAGAAGTTGACATTATCCATGCCTCATCCTCGACCAAATTATCGCGTGACAAAAGGGACGTGACATGGTTGTACGATAGGTAGTATCGTATCATCGATCCCCATATGAATTGGGTAGTCGCAATGTCTTGCTAGAAGAGGCGCTTTGCGACTTGTGGGCTAAGATAAGATTGGCCACATGCCAATCTCATGTGGGCAAGCAGGTCGCACAAGAAAGAATAGCAACACGAAGAAAAGTGTCAGGATTCATTGAATCTAGGAAAAGTGTTCAGATTCATTGAATCTAGGAAAAGTGTCCAGATTCATTGAATCTTAGATACGTCTAAGATTTAATGAATATTGTATTTATCTGGGGTGAATATTATATATATTAATATTATATATATATATATATTAATATAATATAATATATATTATATTATATTAATTCGAAATTAAATAATATAATAATATTAAATAATGATTATAATATTATTATATAATATTTGTTTAGTATTTAATTTATTTGATAAATTAAATATCTAAGACAAATAGAGATATTGTATCTCATGTTTTAATTTTCGAATAAATATATCATATATCTATTTAATTTAAATTGAGATATAGTATCTCAGATTTAATTAAATAGATGGATATCATTCTCGGATTTAATTTATAGAGATAAATTAAATTAGAAGGCTTTTGATTCGGATTAAATAAATATATTAGATTAGATCTATTAGATAGATTTAATTAATATATATATTTAATCAAAGATTCAAAACTCGAATTTCAGATCGGCTTTTAATTCGGATTAAATAAATAAATTACATTAGATCTATTAGATAGATTTAATTAAAATATTTTAATCCAGATTTGAAATTTGAAATTCAAAATTAATGAGGATTAATTTCGAATATAATACGCCGATCGGGTTTGAGAAAACCTACGAGACTTTTGTCAAGCGTATGAAAGCCGCGAGAAACCCTAGAGTAAAAGAGTGAGACGCACGGTTCGAAGGCGCTAGCACGCCGCGCGTGAGACGTGTTGGAAGCTATTCGTGTGGATACCGTAGAGGAGGAGATTCGTAGAGTCCGCTCCTGGATGATCGAGAAGGTAGCCCACGTGATCAAATCGAACGTAAGAAACGCTCAGAATTTCGCATAGGTATGATTCGGACTCTTTAACCTTGATTTAAACGCGGTTGAGCGATCCTCTTCTTGGGATTCGTAAAAATTTTATACTCTGCTGCGTGTACGGATCCTAACACAAGAGACAACAAAGCAACACATCTCTACCATCACAACCAAATATACACTTTTTAAAGTATCTTTTCCTTCGATTCCCTCAAACATATAATAAATTCAAAATTTAGCAGATGACACAGCCGCTATTAGGATACTCTTCCATAGTCCCAACATAATAAGGTGGTTGTGGATAATAAACACGGCTATAACCAAGAGAAGCAGGCACAATGGCATGAGCTATATTCTCTATCTTTTCTTCTGCTTTCTTCTCAGACTCGGCTGCTTTAACAGACACTATTTCTGTATGACATAACTTCCTTAGCTTTTCCACTACCTTAACCGGGTCGATGTCTCCTGTTACAATTAATTTCTTATCCTTCGTATCCATGTTCACAGACGCAACTCCTGAAAAAGAAAACAAAACCACTCAATGTAAACCCTTTGCTATAACAACCATACAGTACATAGCTAACCCAAATTCGAATGGAATTGTGTTTAAAACTTGACGACTCACAAAAGTTTGATTTGATTGAACATATGCCTGAAATGCCTGAAGCTGTTTTCATGACCTTTTGCTTGGTTCTTTCACTATGTAGTTCCACCTTCAACACCAATTTCTGCCGGCAAATAAATGGTCAAACAGCTATATTAGATGCAAAAGGGGAATCAATGTAATAATATTATTTAGTCAGACTGGAAGCAGGGAACTATGAAAGAGCAGGGTCTAGTTCTGACCTTCATCGTCATTTGCGTATTATATATGTTGTTGGGTTGAACCTGAATTCAGAGAAGTGAAAGCTAGAGGAATGGTAGGTTGTGAAGAAGAGGAAGATTATAAGATATGGTGAAGTGAAGACATATGACAGTCAAATTTTATAGATGTTTTGGGGACTCGGAGTCAACCCAAGTCAAGTCTTTATGTATCTTGACGCGTCGTTGTAAAGTCACTTTAGAGCCTGGTTGGTACACTGATTTCATTGGGAAGGGAAAAAGAAGATTAATTATTTTCCTTATTTGGTATGCTTTTCATATCAAATCTTCCAAGGAGCTCAAGTTTCCAAGCCCACCAATCTTCCCTTATATATAGAAAATAAAATCTCACCAAAATTGGTGGGATCGTATTCAAGTGAGCGTGGCATTTTAAAACATATTTATCCCATAAAATATTTTTTTTATAATGTAAGAACATATGATTAAATTCAAATTTATGCGATAAGTTTAAATTTGGTAGGAGAATATTTTAGTCAAATTTGAACTTTACGGGAAATATTTTTAGATAAAATTAAACTTGATAAGAGGTATTTTTTTAAAAAAATATATATATTTGAAGAAAAAAAATTATTTTTCCTTTTCATTTTGAATTAATTCGTTTTTTTTTGAGTGTAAAATAAGTATTTCTGATTCTTTAAACTATTTTCCCTTTTTTTTTCTAACCAAATTTTCATCTCTCTTCAAATATCTTCCATATCAAACCCCCTAGTGATCATCTTAAGAAAAAGTTACGTGAAAAATGAAATGAATTATTGATTCTATACTTTGTTTGTTGGCTTTGGCTTTTTAGAAAGTTTACGAAAAAAAGTAGAGAGTTTAGAATGCTTTTGCTTTTTAGAAAATGTACGACAAAAAGTAGAGGCGACTTTTCCACGAAGGCAACTTCTTCGTTGCCTAAAAAAAAAAACTTTGAAGAAGCTTTAAGCTAATAATCTGCCACGTGTCTAGTATGGTCAAACTTCAAGTCAATCTGAACCCTACACGATTTCGTGTCTTACCCCTAATCCCTAGCCTTCTATTTTGTTGCTTAAGTGTTTCGTGGGGCGTTCGAACTTGAACACGACTTTTTCTTATCGTATATGGACGACTGGAGGTAGCATTTTAAATAGTTTTAAATATAAGATAAAATTTATAATATAAATTATATTATAAGTTTATCTTATATTTAGAATAAAAATAATTTAAAAAGTCTAAATTAAAAGTTAAAGGCCAATTTTATTTAGAAGGATTCAGTTATGGATTTATGTAATGGTAAATGAAGATCTGGCATCAAGAGCGTTATATGACAAGATCATCCTCGATCAAGTAAAATATCAATCATCTCACGATCACGCCTTAAATCCTGGGTAATGCGGTAGTAGGGCGGAAAGTACGCAGGTCGTGAAGGGACACGATTGGGAGAGGAGACAAAAGCAAAGATGGGAGGAAAACCCGCAGGTGATCAATATAAATAAGAGGACATCACCAGGTGTGATCGATCCATTCTCTATTCCATTACTTTACATTGATCCTTAATTGACACACACCACACCCCATCGGCGTTTTAAACACCTTATATGTGTAGAAGACAGTTAGTTATACGAGAATGACTACTGTGATATCTCTTTCATAGTTATCACTGAGCGATCACATTCTCATTGGAGTTTAACTTTAGACATCCTCTGAAGAGTATTCTTATCCAATATCAACCAACCACTAGCCTTAGAGGCTAGACAAACATGTTCTATACTAGAACAATTCAGTTGCCCAAAATTTTTCCAGGGCCTATGTTCTGGAAGTATGAAGAGGAGAACAATTTTGTCCTGTTTATTAGAAAAGTTAATTTTTCCTGTTAGCCTGATTTACATGCCACAATCAGCACATCCACCTCACCCTCAAAAGCCACGACACCATCCAGATCATTTCATCCCTCGCTCTTCATCGCCACACATCCTCGCACCTCTTCTCCAACCACACAGATCTGGAGCCATGATCGGAGAAGGGAAATCTCAAAGATCTGGAAACTTGAACCACCTTCATCATCGGTGTGAATGCCCCCGATTACAGCTATCATAGGGAGTAAGGCAAATCTGTGTCGGCATCTTCGTTGATTGCCTCTCGCCAATCCACATCCAGCAAGATATCGCTGCAACAAAAAAGAGCTTCTCTAATCACAATCAAACACTTAAAAAAATAGAAACTCAAACCAGAAAGCCTTAGTCTCAGTCTCAGAGAATAATTCACCTGCCTATGATGATGCCCATATAGCAGCATCCACCACCAGCAAGTAAAATGCGTACTACAAACAATAGAAAGACAGTTTCAATTTGCATATTATTGGCATTCGATCGACCCAAAAGAACTGACGAGATCAGCGAAGAAACAGAGAAATAAAGGCAGAGAACAACCGATTAGGAGAATTTTGGCTATTGAAAATCCAAGATCTTAATGACAATATCTTACTAACAGAACCAAAAACACCTAACAAGTACAAAGAATGAAGATGGGAAAAGGTAAAGCACACCTAAACGAAGCATCTTGGCAATCATCAGTAGATCTACCAAAAAAACCATGGCCGGAAAAAAAATCAAGCTTTACAAGAAAATTCTTTGAAAACTTGAACCAGGTGAGTGATTGTAAGAAGAGGAACAAGAGAATAAAAATCAGGTGGAGAGGGTGGAAGAGGAAGGGGGTCGTGGAGGACAGTTGGTAGTTTGGGTTAACAGTGAGAAAAATGGCATATTTTCTATTTGACTTTTGTAGAAGTAAGGTAGGATTTAAGTCATATTATATAAATATGATTTGTGTTTAAATTAAAGGTGGTAGAAATGGTTTTTTTCCAAACTTGAAAAGTCAGTTGAGATGGAAAATGAATGAAAATAACGTAATCTTATTAAATACTACATATATTATTTATTTGTATATATTGCGATAATTGAAGATAAAAATCTAATTTTATTTTTTTAAAAAAAAAAATTAAATTAGTATTAAAAAAAAAAAAAAAAAAAGCCAACACCCCTAATGAAAAGATAGAGGGCCTAGCTTTCCTTCGATACTTCTAAAATCCGTTGCCCTCCTATACTTTAAAATGTCGCCTTTTAATGTCTTTCATTTTTTTCTCTCATTTTCCTTTCGAAACAACCAAACACACGTGCGTCTTCTTCTTCTTTTTCCCACAAGTTCCTCCCGAAACAATCAAACACACCCGATCTTTGGCTCCAGCATCCCATTCTTCTTCCTAAAGCTGCGCGGGAAAAATCTGAAGAGGTGGGAAAAGGTTTTAGAGAAGAGGAAATCAAAGGTGGTAGAAAAAGCTTTTAAAGTCTGAGTCATTAAAGTATTTCTTGTAAACAAATGCCCGATGATTCAATTTTTTTAATTGCAATATGCCATATTGTCCCAGTTGCTTGACTATTAAGCCTAAAACTGTGTTTTATAGAAATCTATTGTGCTAGCCGGCACTAATGCTTCGAGTTTGGCGTGTGAAATACTGACATTCTAATTTGTGTTCTTGCGTTTTGCATTGAACCGTTGTCTTATTTCTATGTTGAAACAAGAGCATTTGTAGTTCACTCGCTATAAGAACTTGAAGTGATGAGTGATACCAGAGGCCTAGGCTATAGGAAATCATTCACTCATTTGTAGACATCATTAAGGCCAATTTGTTAAAGCCCCAAAGGAACGCTCTACTGTTGCTGCTAGTAGCCTTGCTTCTTGTTGATTACTTTTTATATTGCTGTGATTTTATATATCAATTTTTAAAATAAATTTTTCATAATATATCAATTTTTCTGTGATTTTATATTTATGTTGGGTACATATTTTTCAATTTTGCAGATGGATATAAATTTAACTCCTAGACTTGATATTAAATTTAACAATATAGAAGAAGCATGGGAATTTTGGAGGGCATATGGCAGAAGAATTGCTTTTGGTGTTTGAAAACAACAAATCTTTAACAAGAGCAAAAAAGATAAGTCAAAATATTCTTCTTATCTATATGTTTGTCATAAAGAAGGGGTGAAGAAACCATACATTCGTGCTGTGAAAACTATAAAGCTTAGAGAAGAGATAAGAACAAATTGCAAAGTAAGAATGAAAGTTAAAGAAGTAAATGGAAAGTACAAAATAAATGAAGTTTTCTTGGATCATAATCATCCTCTTCAACCTCCTGAAGCTCATCCGTTTGCATCGTTTCAAGGATTAACACTAGCTAAACAATATGAATTAGAAAATGCTCAAAACGTTGGCGTTAGTCAAAAATCAGCATTCAATTTGCAAAGCCAATATGCAGGAGGTCAAACCAATTTGGGATATACAAGAGGTGATGTGAAGAATTATCTTAATTTAGAAGGCAACGAGCCATGAGATACAGGGAGCAGGATATATATGGATATTTTGAGTGTCAATTAGCAGAAAATCCATCTTTTTTTTTTCATGCTCACCAAATGGATTCAAAGGAGCAAGTGACAAATGTATTTTTGCAACTACAAAGGGAAATAGATTGAAGTTAATCCTAAACTATAAAGATCAAATTGGTATAGACAATTATGCCCTTTACTTATTAAATTAGCTAATGATGCATTAGAAAATTCGGAGGCATTCTTGCTTATTCATGAAGCTATCTTGGAACTAAGTAAAAATGTGATCGAGCTTCACATAAAATACATATTAGATGATGGTAAAGGTGATGAGAATGGTGTGAGGAATTATGATGGTGATAATGGTGGTGGAAAAGTTGTTGGCTTCAAAAAGAGATATGATAAAAAGATAAGTAAATGAACAAAGAGTTGTCTTGAAACTAATCGAAGAAGAGGAATAACAAAAGCCTTTAAAAAGCCTCATCAAGCTTTACATGTATACTTTTGAACAATTATTTTTTTCAAAGATGCTTAATGCTTATTACATATTTGACATTTCTTTCTAAATATGTTTTAGGGACACTATAATCAACTTCAAAAAGATGAGACATCAACTCTAGGACAACATAATAACATGATGTTGGATAAGTCTCAATCAAGTCAAACGACTCTTACGAATTTATTGACGCTATGTCATATGATGTTGAATAACATCCTCAACTAGTTTGTTTTATGTATTGAGAGATTTATCTTATTTTTTATAGGCACCACTTGATTGCAATTTTACATTGTTTGAAGCACTAGATTTTAGCCAGAAGGCATAAAAAATAATGATAATGAAAGAAAACAATTTAGTCTCTTGTATTGAAATATGAAATTCTTTACATAGCATAGTGGACAAATTCAAGAATGTCAATATAAATTCACTAACACTACAAAGTTTCATTGTGTTGCAAATACAAATTCAATGATTGACTTTGATTCTCCTACATGAAGCCTCCATTCCACCTTATTTTGTCCAGCTCTTTTGTACAACTTGTTACTTCCTTTGGGCTGCTCTCTATTTTGCTCAAGTAGCCTCATTTTACACTTCTTTTGGTCTGTTCTTTATTTTGGTCAAGGAGGCTCATTTTGTACTTCCTTTTGTGTCTACTCTTTATTTTGGTCAAGCAGGCTCATTATTTGTGTAATCTATTATGACACAAAGCCCATGTATTAGTCATTGTAATTAGTTTCAATCCTATTTTGTTTCACTAAAAAGGTGAACAAATAACAATTTGAATGTATGGACTTTAAAATTAGAAATTTGTATCGGCTTCACACAGCAATGAGGAAGAAGTTACACTCCAGTTTTGATTTATAAAATGACAAAAATGACTGTGAGGAATGTTAACTTCAGAGAATCAATCTTCTCCATCAGTGATGCCAATTTCAATGATGTCACAGGTGGATGACATGCCTAAACAAAAGTTAATTCAGAATTAGAAAGCTACATATTATAAAATACATATCGCAATATTATCTTAGCAAACAAATCAATGCATAATAAACCCCAAGAACAAAAGTATATTGTGCAAGCATCTTGTGTTGCAAAACATAGAACAGGTATAATGTTGTCAATACCACAAAAGCAAATTTGTGTTTCATACAAGTCTTTATCTTAAACTAAATTTAAAATCAGCAAAACTTGTGGAAGCTGTTAACTTGCGTAGTATGATGCATTCTCTTTCTCAACTCTAAAAGACGTATTTAATTTCAAGCAATATTGTTGATTATATCACGAAGTCAGAGACTTAAGAACTGACTAAGCTTTTTAACTTGTATGCTGTTTTGCTTCAGCCACTGACAAGTCTTTGGCTCTTCACTTCTTTCTGATTCTCCCTTCTTAAATACAATGAATATCAATTAACTATATGCTATTTCAAAATCACAACTACAACCTCTTTGTGACTTTGGAAAGTAGCAGATTCCACCCCGAATATCCCACACGTACACCATACCATTCTTCCTAGCAACAAAAATGATATGGAATGAAGGTAACATTCCTTGTTAATAATTTCTCAAAGTATAACATATATAGAACAAAATTGAATAAGACATGTCTACGAGGAAATTTATGATGCCTTGATGTGTTATTCATACATCATATTTAACTGATGTAGAAAAATTAAAGTGGAAGCAGAAATATTCATTTTAGAACAATGTTCCAACTTTGCAATTTTGAGAAGCAGGATTATCTATGGGCAATAGATGATCTCACCAAAAACTATTATAGAAATAAAGCTTTAATGACTAAAAACCTATCCTAAGCTATTGTAGAAAATAAAGAGACGCTAACAGCAAAAACTACAAGGCTGAATGATTTCCATACAATCTCAAGCTATTGCAGAACATAACAATATGTATCTTCCCTGAGAAGTTGTTCCAATCCATGAAACTGCCAGAAAATTAAGAGTTATCTCAGTATAGGACAAAGGCCAATCCAAATAGGAAAACAAAATAAACAAAAAATAATAATCAATTATGTAGCCCCAATTGAATTTGATTAATAGGTTGCAAGAAGAACAAAAGCCAACTTACAATCTTTGTAAGTTGTTCAAATTTTCAAAAGTCTGAGGAAGAGATCCTGTAAGCTGACTAAGTAGCCCCGTTTAGGAAGAAACTGGACCAGCCATCAAAAAGAGACTCGACAACCCATGATTCTATATACCTTGTTCTATCAACGAGAAAGGAAGACGCTATTTTGAGACAATATCTTCTTCCTATTCAATCAGAAGAGAGGATGCTTTCATCCTCTTTAATCAATGAGAGAGGGGAAGATTTTTAACAAGTCGAAACTCTGGAGTTGCTTAAGCAATTCGGCCAGATCTAGTGAATGGTTCCATGCAAAAACGATGAGCAAACTACCCTCAAAACCAACGACTTTGATTAAAAAAGCATGGAGGGTTGAGATCTCTTTTTGAGTAACAAAACGACATCGTTTCAAGGTATAGGAGGGCAACGGATTTTAGAAGCATAAGAGGAAAGCAAAACCCAAAGAGTTAGAAGCATAAGCTATAAATCAACCATGAATTGTAAAAGAAAAATTTAATATTAAAGGGAAAAGTAATTACGAATTTATTCTTGTTTGTTCTCCAGGTGGAGAAAGAGGAGAGTACATGTTTATGCTAATAACAAATGCTAATTTATTCTGTTTATGCTAATAACAAAAGCCATTAGCGGAAAATTCATAGTAGTTCAAGACACCATTGACGACGAGGAGTAATCGACCTTCTTCGCATAATCGGAAAGCATGGCCACTCCTCCTCTGCCTTCCAAATGCTGCAGTCCCGTCAACGACATTGCCATGATCTTCTTTGTCTCTAGGATCCTTTCTTGGACCTTCTTGCACCGTTTATTTTTTGGGAAATTTCTACATCCAACTCCCTTTGGTGCCGTCGCCGAACTTCAAGCTTTAAATGAAGAAGAAAATTGTCGCCTTGTTAGCAGGAATGAACGAAATTGAGGTTGGCAATTTATTTCCCATTAATGCTGCAATTCAGACAAGAGGAGAGGAAGCTAGAAAATTGAGTAAAGAGAGGATGATGAAGAAAGAAGAATTGAGATGGGTGTGAGAAATTGAGCTGAGAGAAGACGTTGCTTTAGAAGGGACAACTCGCTGAGGCAACGCTCTCAAGCCCATTGTCAAGGAAAAGTCACTTTTTGGGGAAAAGTCTAGTTAGATATAAGCTCACTCAAACACCCACCTCTTTTGGACTCTAACTAGGCTTTTTTCTTATTGAAATATTCTTTTCCTTTCCATGGCTCAACCAACCGCTGCCTGATGCGAACCCAAACAGGCAGAATGAGTGAGGGTAAAGTGGTGGTACATAGAGGAAGAGAAAGGATGATGTGGAGGACATTTAAATTTGGGAAAATCTTTTGAGGCTTTTTGGTGTAAAAATCGAAAAAAAGCTCTGACATACGCGAAAAGCCAGGCGCTTTTAGGTATTTTGAAGTCTTGGGGGAGTTGTTAATGGAAATTTGATATAGTTGTTAGCATCTTGATATAGTTGTTAATGAAATTTGATTTATTGTTAAAAAATTGTTGTTAATGGGTTGATATAGTTGTTAACTAACAACTATATCGCCCAAATTAACAACTCCCTCAAGATTTCAAAAATACGCGAAAAGGCGCCAAGCGCTTTTCGGATTGTCAAAGTTTTGGGCGCTTTTTGGGATTTTACACCAAAAGGGGCCCTCAAAACGATTTTCCATTTAAATTTTCAACCCATGTCATTAAGTGTTATGAGATGAATGATGAGGTGGGGTACCAAGTGGATGCCAAGTGTATTTAATAGTTAGATTTAATATTAGTTAATGGATGAAGTAAAATTACTTCCTTTTTATACTTTTAAGGTTTTGACCATCAAAAAACTTTTGGACCAAAATTGTCCTTCAGTGAATACTTGTGAGGAAAAATTGGCATTTAACCCTAAGGTTAATCCATCAATATTTTTCTAACTATATCTATTATCCTAAAATATTTTGTAGTGTACTTTTACCCTCAAATATTTTTTCAATGCACGCACAAATTTGTTATTTGACAGACAAACAGACATATGGCGCTATAAATTGTTTGACAAATTTTAATTTGTTTTTTTTATCACCTCTATATATATATCTCAAGAAATTTGTTAACTAGTAATTCAATTCAAGTCGAATTCTTTTAAAATATAAAACATACCAGCAGATTCTGAAGTATAATGAAATTACACTTAATATATGTTTCTACAAATAATGTACTTTTGTGTATTTAATGTAAGTTGAAGTTTTTTTTGGGTTGCGGATAATATTACGCTGGAGCTTGATGCTACAGTTATGTTCAATTTTAGCTAGACATTTGATAAACAAGTTCCAAATATAATACAAAACACATTAACATGAAAAATTAAATTAAAAATTATATGGGTCGCAAATATAAAACTAGTTTAGAATATCCTTTTTAATTTTACGTTTTATTTTTATCAATTTTCTCCAAATTGATCAACCTAACTCATAAATTGATTTATAATCTAATGATATACATAAGTATTTCGCAGATATCATTTAACATATGTTAAATGTAAGTGATTTATTTAGTTTACTTAATTTTCTTAAATTAAATAACTAGCTATTATATTAAAGACGCTCTCTTGTTAGGCTTGACAATGATTGAATCCAACTCAAAAGTACCAAAAAATAAACAATTATATAAGGAAAAAAACACTAATTCTCCGAAAAATTAAAGAAGAGAACGATCACAAGTTCTAGAATGAGTAAACACTTCAGTTACTCAGAGGACACGGTAATAGCGGCGAGTATCAAATATCACAGTAGAGTTATGATGTTTTGAGGTCTGCCATTTAGTGAAGAAAATTACTTCATTCTAGTTTTTACCTATTGCAACATGTAGTATGTCCTATTTATAGGACTTCATTGTATAGTCTAGCGTTTCTATTCCCACTATCCACTTGACGAACTTTGCATAAACTAGTCTGCTACCTAAACTAGTTCGATGGAATATAACAAGACTTCTATTTGCAGGACTGTTCAATGACAAATTACCTAGCAAATATGAAAAACAAACCCGCCAAATTGACATCTTTGTTGCATCGTTGACACTGACTTGACTACTATTGATAATGCTCCCAACTTGCCGGATAATAGTCACCTACTAGAAATTGGGTAGGTTTCTCTCATCATGCATTTTTTTATCATCCCTCATAATATCTAAATTATATCCGTTTAATCAATCCGAAAGGTCACATTATCAAGTTATACTCCCTAGATTTTCTCTCATTTTCCTAATCAACAACCCAGATGGACTCATGAGTAAATGGATGATAAGAGGATCCCCTTCCCTAGAAATTGAACCTCCCAAAAAGGAAGCTAGGGCCATGCTTGATGATGCATGGGATAGGATCAGAAACTAATCAAATTAAAACAAATAGTACTTTTACGGTATCTAACCATCATCACTTCTATAAAATATGAATACAAAAAACGAATATATAATGTTTTCTTACCTGGTGCTGGCAGTGTAAAACTGTCACGAAGTGATTCCTGGCGTGGTGCCCCAAGGTAAAACCATACATCAAGTTCGGTAGTGTGTGCGAGAACCCTTCTGGTGCTTTGAGAGATTACGTGTCACTCTTCCTAGGGACTCACGGAATGAGGAACAATAAGGTGGGTCCAGATATTGCATCTGCTGGAAAATAGGAGGACCGTTATGATCAAACTCTTTCATTTTATCATGGAAAAGATGGAATGGTTGAGAAATAGTGTTTGATGGGGAATAGTGGTGCGTTAGCGAAGAATATGTGATTGAATCAATGAAATTTCTCCGGAAGGTATTACGAACATGTTGATCCCATCCAGGACTTAGTTTTATGACAGAATCGTGCGTGTGACTGTTGTGCAGAGAATGCAGAACTGTGGTATGCTTTAGTATCAACCAGATGTGGTGCAGGAGGACTTTCATCTTCAAGTATAGATTCCACTAGCTTCACAATCATATCACCAGGAGAGGTTGGAGAATGCATCCCATCATCAATTGGATTCTTCTCAGGGCTAGACACGAATTCATCAACTGCATCCCAATTTTTCTCATCAGGCTTCAAGAATGGTTCATCAAATCTAATCAAACTATCCTCATCAGGCAACCAAAGATCAGAGCTATAGTAAGATTTTTCCTCTAACTTGCTGAAAGTATTTAGATCCAAGTCCCACAGATTCTGGCAATCACAAGTTGAAGAATTTTGCTTCGCGCAAAGTGGAATAGCTTGATCGACACCATCAAAGAACAAATTGCCTTTACAGGGAACCATGACTGACTTATCAACTATTGAAAGAAATGGTTTACTATCTTCTACAGGCGGAGAAACCAAGTCATCCAAGACCTCACATTTTGCATCTTTTCCAAATTCAAAAAGTTTCTTCTTGAAAATTGGTGGTCTGCTCTTCTCGTGAAATTCCATTACACCAGGAATTCTGTCTGGATGTCCCACGTTTAAGTTTCCCACGTTTGAGTTTGAGCATGCTTCTGATTTTTCTTGAATCAGACATGGTTTATGAGGAGCATCCATCTGCTCAATGGCTTCACTTGATGACTGCAAGTAACTGGAGTTTCCTGATGACGGTGTCAATAGAAATGACTCTGAAGATTTGTCACATTCTTTGTCCTTCTTAACATGCCTCTTATCTTCGTGGGACAGTGGGGCCTTATCCGCATATGACTTCCCTTCATGTGATACTGAAATTTTATTTAGCAAAATTAACACTGTTTGTGTTTGAGTAGAACGGACTACTCATATTGATAAAACAGAAACTACCATCTAAGCTAGAACCACGCCAACCTGAAAAAACAGCTAAGTACCTGGAAAGAGAATTTTACAAAACCAACATCAGGAATTGGATTTACCTTGTTTCCATCTCTTTTCCCTCCTTTTTGCTGCCTGGTAGAATTTGGAAATCCAGATGATTCATATAGCTCCTAAAAGAACAGTATATTAGGATTCTTGCCAGATTTAAATTAGTTGCTTTTAGCTTTGTCAAATCCATATAAGCAAAAGGAAAAATGAACTCTGACCGGACCATGTAGCGGTGTGGAGGACAGTATGGTATATTACTTCTATGCAGTGACCCACTGATCTTATTCGTAACCTTCAGAGGAGGCAGTAGCAGTACACTTGTGTCGAGTGTAGAATCTGTGTCACAGCAGTTGACAATCCCATAAAAACTTAATAAAACATTGTCAATCATGCTACAGCTAGGTATAGACATAATCTAACAATATTCATCATTACGTGCATTAAAAAAAACACAAAAACCCATCTCTATACCTTATAAACAGACCCAACCCACAGATTATACACTATTAATGGTCAACCAAGAACAAATTATGTGGTATGCGAATTTAGTTTGCAGCCAAAAGTGGAAGTACATTCTAAGATCTTTATTTTCAAACGTAAAAATCCTGCAACAGTACTGCCATGAAGAATCAAGATTCATGCATTTTCACTATATTTGAAGCAATCGATAGAAAAGGGAATCAAATGTGACAAATAGTGTATATTATCTTAGTAGGAAACAACTTGGGCATGTACATTCTGTGAACCTGACGTTCGTTGCACCCAAATCTCATAAATAACCGAACTAGTACTACAGCTTAGTAGCTTACATCTATTATTGCAATATACATGTCAACTACGCAAGCCAACATGTCTAAAGAGCAATTCCTTCTATCAAAGCCCAGCAAGCTACGATCTGAGTAAGAATGAAGCTAATGTTCATTTTCAGCAACCAAATCTCAGGAAAAAGGAGCGTTTACAACTAATTCAAGCTTTTCTAACAATAATTTCTAAAGCAGGGAAAATTGTAATGATACATGTTCTATGGTAAGAGCAGAATCAAGTGTGTCAATAAAGATTAGCATTTTTAGGATTAAATGTGTTGTTGTCTACGAATTTTAGCCTAGAAAGAACCCAATACAATGGTGACTCATAATACTGGTACAAGATTGATAAGAGGATTGACGGGCAAATAGAGTGGACAAAGGAGTTTCTACAACAGCTAGAGAATGTCCAAGTATTACGTCTACATGCCTGAATCACAAAATGGTGGTGATAGGAGACCATCTTCAAATCCTCTGTTAAGAAACAGACAAATATTTAGAAAATATGCAACCGCACTAAGCAGCAAAACTACTTAAGACACGGCGTAGAAGAGTTGTATTACATTGAAATTGGTAGGCGATCCTCCTCTGGTAATTCAATCGAAACCGTTTTCGCTAAAGAGAGAAGAAACTCTATCGAATATGAAAATTTTGATCGTCTGCAATACCAAATCAACAGATAAATTTCCATAGGGGCAACGAAAAATATATAGCGCATTGCTTCATTCTTGAGCACAATCAACAAATTAAGAGAACTTATCATCGAGTAATTCAAATGATAATACAATAAATCCAGAGCAACAATGGGCTTAATTTAACCAGGCGCAATAGGTATCAACACTATTGAATTGAGCTTTATATTAAACAAAATCAAACATATTGCAACTATCTAGCCTCAAAGCCGCCAAAATAATGCTTCTAGAAAGACGTATAAATATGACAATAGTTTAATAGCTTTTCAAGAAAATATTTTACTCTTTAGGATCTTGGCCGGTATCATCGGATGGAGACATTGCCAAGAATCTCGTGTCTTCACTCGGAAGGCTGATTTTCTCCAGAAAATTTCCCGCCAGCGAATCTTTCTGGAAAATATTAGAATATTTCTATGTTAATGAACTTAATGTTGAGCTTGAGAAACGCCATTAGTGTATCTGAAACCTCAAAATGGGCAAGATCTGGTACTATAACATCTTGCTCAAAAAGAGTTTATATGCAAGAATAAGGATGTAACCATTCACCGGGGGGGGATCTCTTCAAGAAAGAACGTTCGACATTTCGTGGCGAGGAAATTTACTTGAGAAAGTTGGAGGGAGAAGAAGCATACGGATTTGTGAAAATTGTGTTCAGAGAAAACTTGGAGTGAGAGAAGGTGGAGAAATGGAAACTTGGTGAAGAAGAAATACATGGATTAAAAAAAATAGGGAAAATCCCTCTTGGGGCCCTTTTTGGAAAAAAATATAAATTTGATTTTTCATTAAGGCGGATTGTTGTTAAAAGTTCTTTTATCTTTTTAGTTGTAAAAATTTTATGAATTTATACTCCATCTTGTCTTTTTGGGATTTGTTTTCCAAAAAGGGCCCCAAGAGGGATTTTCCCAAAAAAAATATATATAAAGGACGTAAATTCTTTTATCTTGGTAAATATTCCGTACGTAAATTTAATTACTTTGTCATTTTTATAAGGGTTAAGGTGTAGATTTGTCAACAAACTATTACTCGAGGAGGCGTACAAGTACAAAAAAACAATTGAAGGGACCAAATTGGCCAACGAACTATTAAAAAGTGAAAAAAAAAACACAATTTTGATCAGATTCGCTAACGAACTATTACTCCGTCACTGTCTTGGTGTCTCCGTCTTCCATTGACTGTCATAGTGTCGGTGACGTCGGCATCTCCAAAGCTTCCATTGTTCCGGGGTGTTCCACTCACCCTCTTGAACTCATCCAGTAGTCCACAGTTTTCGACCGGCATGCGCTTTTCACCCTGATTGCGTCCCTCCGATGCCACAAGCAACAACCGCCGCTGCCACAGCGTCGGCTCGTATGGGTCCCATCTCTGCTGGTGTTTGCCTTATCCAATAAGAAGGCTTAACCGCTCTTTTCTAAGCGTTCCGTTCTTCGGTCCTACGCCCGGTGGCTCATATTTTAACGTAATAGTGATAGTTTTTTTTAATAGTTATTTGGTATTTTTTTTTCACTTTTTAATAGTTCGTTGGCCAATTTGGTCCCTTCAATTGTTTTTGTGTGCCAGACGCTCTTTAGGTAACAGTTCGTTGGCAAATCTGCACCTTAACCCTTTTAAGAATTCCACAAACCTTTGGTGGATTAGTATCACACTTTTGATTTCATCAAGTGTGTGTGCTCTTGAACTTAACCAAGTAGCCTTTAAAGTGATCATTTCTATACCCTATCAATTGTGGTCAAAACGCAAATTGGATTTGTTTTTCCGTAGACCATAAGGGTCAGCTATGCATTCCCATTGTGATTATTAGTGGGAGCTTAATAGGGTTACATTTTCACATTTTCAAGAGTAAAAAAAAAGATGGCATAATCATCAAATATATACTACTAAAACTCTAAGCAACTCATTCATTGGGCCACGTGGATTGCCAACATTGCATTTTCTTCATCATTCATTGGTCAATAGATATTAACCCATATATTGATCACGTGTTCAGACTTCTCACATATATTCCTTCTTTCGTTTATGTGTGAATGCATCAGATATATATCTATAAACCTCCTAGCCCTTCAACTATTGGGCCACATGTTTCGTCTACATGTCATTTTCCTCAACTTTGATTGGAGCTCACCTAGAACTCCCCTTAAACTGGACACGCCAACCACCATCTGTTTGAAACCCATTTACGACGTCCATCTGTTTCAAACCTATTTACTCTGGAAACACTTTTTCAACCTTACTTTGAATTCCATAGGCTATTTCAAACGATGGTTCATCTGTCCTATTTAATTATTGCATATTTCCAATGAGTTTAGCTTTTCCCATGCATTTTTTTTCTAACGAGGCATTATTAGAGAGGAAGAGAGGAATCAGAGAGAATGTAAAATAACATAACCTGATTTTTTTCTTTCAGTGGGGAAACAGAAAACGGCTGAGATGCGTGAGGGTGAAAGACCCTCGGATTTCATCGCGACTCATCGGCGGAATCCGAAGGAAGCTTACAGCAACGGTAGATCGTTCATTAATTACGCGGATTTGATTTAATTTGTGGGTTTGGTGGGGGATGTTGCAGTTGGTGAGTCCAGGAGCGTGGTTGACGGGCTTGATTTCAGGAAACGTATGGCTTGATCACATGTGGTTCGATCATAGTGTTTTTGTATACGGAGATTCATATTGCGATGACGATACGTGGGAGATATTATAGAGGGCTTCCTTTGTTTAGTAGACTAATACTTTTATTTTTATGGAAACTTTGTTGGTTTTTTTGGAATTCCGTTATTTTTGCATTAATTTCGGATCGTCATGACTTTTCGGTGTGGTGAATTTTTTTCCAGTTTTGGGCTGTTTGTTGTTCCATATTTATACTCATTCTTAGTTCTTCTCTGACTATCAGATTGCATCGGTTTATGGGTGCTTATCTTCATTTTTGACGGATTTTTTAAATTGACGATGTTTAAGTCGTGATTTGTTTGTTAGATTATTTGAGGTTGGTGCCATCGCTGATTTTGAGAGTAGAATAGTATTATGTGGATGTGTGTACGCACGTAGAAATTACCCTATTCATTTGTTTGTGTTAAGTTTCTTTGGCGGTACTCTTTTTGACTTAATATTTCTTGTTGCAATTGTGATTACTTATATTCTCCTTTTTTTGGCATGAAAAACTCTTGAAACCTGGAATTATATGGATTTCGATGAACCATCTCGCAATCGATTGTCCCGAGTCTCTCACCATTGTTCGTGCTTTCTCATTTTGAGTTCCTTTTTTCGAATACGTATTGGGCTTTTCTTTCCCACTCCTTTAGACGTTGTAATCTGTAATGACCTCGAGTTTTGTAAAGTGTATGTCAAAGAAACAACGGTTTACGGTTTATGATACGAGATGTCAAAATGTGTGAACTTGTGTATTTTTTTCCGAGTTACTTATAACTGTTACTTCACGATCATCTCTCGACAACACACCCTTTTCACTAACATTGCAGGCAAACAACTGTATTGACAGTTAAATGGTGCATATTGGTAATTGGAGATGTGATTAGTATTTGTGTTGATATAACAAGCCAGAAACTGTTGTCTATTCCAAAATGGCTAGACTTAAGGAATCACAAATGGGGCATTTATTTTATTTGTGGGTGAGTCCTAGTAATCTACGTTTCTCTTGCAATTTTCTTTTGTTTGTTTAATCATAACTATTGGCCTCAGCTTAATAACTTCAAGTTTTGGATGAAGTAGACCTTCACATGGCATCATATCACATTGCGTGCATGACTTCGAAGCCGCAATGTTTATGATAGAAAAATTGTAATGAGACATGTAAGACCTTTGTTGTTTATTTCTTAGGCTTAATGATGTTGTACAAAGGTCATTGTTGCACTTTGATCCCACCTTGATGCATAACATGGAGGAATGAAATGAAGTTAAACAAATTCTCAAATCTTGGAAGGCATATTTAGTATATCAGTTATCAAGGTTATGGTAGCAACTAGGTTATCCAATCTTTAAGTTGTGACTATATGGGTACCACAAGGCCAAAAGCCCTTATATGTATATATATAAACACTTATTTATATTCCTAAGTTCCCGTAAGGGGGCCCTATTAGAATCCTGGCCTTCAAATAATAAATATATTGTCACTTAATAATGATTTGTTCTACTGTTTCTTCTGCCCTCCAATAGGACACATGATCTAAGTTTGACATGAAAAGTTATAGTTCTTTCTCAACCTGAATGGCATGTGTGCGAGATTTAAGCAGTTAATTACAGTTATTGATCTTCATTTTTTCTAAATATGATTGCTAACATTCTCCTTTTGAAGTTATTACTCACTTGAAAACAGATTTATTTTGCGCTTAACCTTTTATTATTATTGGACAGGTGGAGTTGTCTCACCACGATCTTGAGCTTAAGCCGCTTGAAGTCTTCTTTCACAAAATATACAAGGTATAAGTGCTGACCAAATTGTTGGGAAGTTTAGAAAAGAAAACTTGATGTAGGTCTATTTGTGACCTTCAAGTCCAGTATGCAGATTCTGATGCTTTTAAATGATATCAATTTTTTATTATTATATGTTGAATTGTTGATCATATCCTTGCTTGTGTGTGCAGGTCTTTCCCCCATGGAAAAGATTAAGAACAGTAATGATCAATTTTAGGAATAGCTTGAATTGTGAATATTAGTAGTCAACTTGTTATTGTATGAATGATAACATGAGGAGTATTATTTCTTAAAAGTAATGGGAGGTGTCAATATTTAATTTTATTTCTTTTTTAATGAATCTCTCTATTTTTGGTTGTGTTTGAATTGCAGATTCCAGAAGAAGAGAAAAACCAAAGTCCTCATTGTCGTCTGATTCATGTGTACCATTTTATTAAGGACAACGCTCAAAACCAGATGGTAAATTTTATCTAATTCATTTTCCTATATGCAATTTCCGCTGTGATACCTTTGATATTTGGTGCTAATATTGAAAGTATGATGAAATTCTTGTACCTTTGGGTTCCATCCGAAATGCACAGAAAATTCGAATTTTGGGGATCCCTTCTTTTTGGTCATACATAAAGGGGAGACTTTAGGCGATATTGAAGTACGAATTCAACGAAACTTCCAGTTCCAAATGAGGAGTTTGCCAAGGTACATTTCTTCTACTCCCATGCATCCCGGGTTTCTTCTAAGTAAATATTGGTTCCAATGTCGGGTGTTTTACTGACAAAAAATATTGGTAGAGGGAATAGCCTGAATTGTGAATATTAGTAGTCAACTGTTATTGTATGAATGATAACATGAGGAGTATTATTTCTTAAAAGTAATGGGAGGTGTCAACTGTTATTGTATATATGATAGAGTTGAAAATTGTGTGACTCCTTATGGTCTCATGATGTAATTTTCCTTAACAATTCAATTACTGCGAGTTTCCACTAATATTTTATTAATGCTATTTGTGGTTTTCTTCTATGACATTTCACTTATGGAAGTTTTCTTTTCTATTTTTGACTTACGATATTTAACGGTGTAAACTTAGGAAAGCTTGTTTGAATGCACGAACTACGAAGCAAGTGAAGAAACTCCTTTGAAAACAAAAAAGCTTTTTGTGTGGGTATGCTATTGCAAGCAAACTTTACTCAGTGGTACATCTTACATTTTCTGTCCACAATGAAAAATCAAATGCATATTATTGTTGAGTCAAGAGTTTGTAATTTGCAAGACAAAATCCGTTTAAAAAGGCTAACTATGGGAAAAAATACAGTGTCCAAAGAAAATATTTCATTTTATTTGGACTTTTTAGTTTCTCATATTTTTTTAGAAATCCTCCATGTTTAATTTTCTTCTAAACTATACTTTCCTTTGCGGGGGAGCATTGTCTATTCTTGGGGAAGATGATATCACTTGGCAAATATTGCCTTTGTAACAGGCCTATCATTCTATACGTCTGGGAAAACTTTACGTGCTGCATTTGAAGGCTTTGGTGAGATTGTTGAAGGTACCTTCACACGCACTTGCATGTGTATATTCCTATTCATTCCTACTTTGTCTCACAATGTAAGCAAATGAGACCTGGCTTTTACTGATGGATGGTTATGCTCAACAGTTAAAGTTATTATGGATAAAATTTCTAAGAGGTCCAAGGGTTATGTATTTGTGGAATACACAACAGAGGCAAGAGTTTGTAATTTGGTAGGAATCTTCCTTTTAAAAAGGCTAACTATGGGAAAAAATACAGTGTCCAAAGAAAATATTTTATTTTATTTGGAGTTTTTTGTTTCTCATATTTTTTTAGAAATCCTCCATGTTTAATTTTCTTCTAAACTATACTTTCCTTCGTGGGGGAGCATTGTCTATTCTTGGGGAAGATGTCACTTGGCAAATATTGCCTTTGTAACATGGCCTATCATTCTATATGTTTGAGAAAACTTTACGTGCTGCATTTGAAGGCTTTGGTGAGATTGTTGAAGGTACCTTCACACGCACTTGCATGTGTATATTCCTATTCATTCCTACTTTGTCTCACAATGTACGCAAATGAGACCTGGCTTTTACTGATGGATGGTTATGCTCAACAGTTAAGGTTATTATGGATAAAATTTCTAAGAGGTCCAAGGGTTATGCATTTGTGGAATACACAACAGAGAAGGCTGCAGCTGCAGCATTGAAGGAGATGAATGGAAAGGTAAATCTCTCTCTCTCTCTCTCTCTCTCTCACGCGCTCGCACAGGTGTTCTTTCCTTTGCATTTATTCTGCTTCATAATTGTCAATGAGAAAGAGTGAAAAAAGAAAGCAATCAACGGCCTGGGAAGAAAAAGTCATGATTGTTTAGATATTAATTTGACAGATTATCAATGGCTGGATGATAGTTGTGGATGTTGCCAAGCCTAGCCCGCCAAAATTTAATAGTAGTCATGCCAGACCTGTAGCCTGACAAGCAAAAACCATGTCTTTCTGAGGTATAAACTATTTTCCAGCTCTGCGTAACAACATTATCGAGCAGTTCTCCTAGAAAAGCATTATTGATTTTACTTATATAGGTCAACATTGATTTGAGGGATTGACATTGCAAATTAGACTCATTAATATGCTAATGAACTGTTTGATATCTAAAGCTCTGTTACAAAATTCACAACCTTATGTCATTTGTATGACTTATGTACATCTCTATTAAAATAATTAGATGGGCATTTTGAGCATTACACATAATTTGAGGCAATCTGCATGTATATGGCATATTGATAGTGCAATTTTCTATCAATTATATATATTGAATTGATTGAATTGATGAGTTGACTCACAAATAAACCTACTGGAGGTGGAGGTCCTTGTGCTTTTAAATCCAATCCCTCTTGTCTATAGCTTGCCTTCAAACTGCGTACATAAAATTCCTTGGGTATAGGAAATTGATATGGAAAAGATTGAACTACTCGCCACTTGGTCACATAAACTCTTTTAAGAAACTCTCAAAGTATATATTATATAAAGATGTCAATCAATACAAATATTATATAAAGATGCTTACAGAAGGGAAAAAATATACTCCAAATTGTCTTTAGGGTTGGCTTTGCTTAAGCATCCATTGTTAAATCTGTTACTATATGTGTTTTTTTACCTTTTCTATTTCAGATTTTGCTATTTTATTTTTCCATTTAATGATGAGGGCTGAACGACTGAATGAGTTATGTTATTTATACTGATTTGAGTAAAGGCTTTTTATGATTGTAGAAAGCTGTGAATTGACAATTAGATTTAAAATTAAATGATAGTTTTCAACGATATAATGTGCAATATCTATATCTCTCAGTTCCTCCTAGAGATTAGCTGATTTTCTTTGTTTTGCTTCTTCCTTATGCAATCCATAATAGTGTTAAGCTGTTAGTCAGAAGAGTTGAGATAAAGTTGTTCTATGGAAGCTGCATATTATTTTACCTGGCAATATAATCTACATGATTTCTTAATTCTACTATCTGCAAAAAAAAATTAACCTGTTTGTTACTCTCAAGATTGAGAGATATTCTCAAGGAAGATTTTCTTTTTGGTGGATTCATTGGTATGACATAGAATTCATGTTGGTGTCAATCAGAAGAGTGGAGACACGGGTTGCTCCATGAAAGCTCATTCAATAGGTAACAAAAACTTGATGATTTCATAATAAGTCTACTGTTTGGAATATGTGTTAATAATTTGGATCTTCCCAAGATTGGGGGATTTTGTGCAGAAAAGCTTTTACCATGTCTGTTCATTCTTATTTGTATCATGCTTTTGGAACTCTCTCCTAGAGCTCGTCGTCTCATACTTTTGATTTTGCCTTTTGTTCCCTCTCTTTTTGATTTTGGGTGTTCTTATTTGGTAGCCTATCTTTACTGCTTATGCATATGATTTACTACGCTATGAAGTTTACCTTTCTAAAATTTCGGTTGTAATAATGTTGTTATAAACATTCTCTTAAATATTTTATCCATTTTCGTTTTAGCAAAATTCATTGTAGTTTTCCTAATCAATTACATATATTGGGTTCTTCAATTTAACTGGAACACATTGATATACGAATTATTAATGAGTAGTTGATTTGCTTTAGTAAAAAAGTTAACTATATCTATGGAAAGCATATAATAAATATATTTACGAAAAAAACTTTACATATGCATAAGATATTATACGTAATTGATTAAAATTTCTCCATTGTTAAATAGATTAGCATAAATTCTTACCACTATTATTACAAAATTATGTGACAAAAATTTCATTGTCATTTTTTTATATTTAGACAACTTTTTCTTTGAAATGAGAAAAAACTTTCCAGTTAATTAAGTCTATTTCATCCTTCAAGCGCAGCTCACTTTTCCCAAGGTGTATTATGCGAAAAAGTTGTACACTATCATGCGAAGCCAACTTAACATATCTCGTGCGGTGTGTGACCAAATGCTTTTATTCAACGTTGTCATGAATAATTCAAAATATTCTCAAGTTAATGGTAAGGGAGTCTGTTGCAAGAATATTTGAAAAGAATAAGGCAAGAACTCTAACTTATTCTCAATTCACTAACTACTTTACATTTGTTAGGGAAAAAATAATTTGGAAGCATCATGAACATTGTTTTTCCATTGGAAGGCTTCGTCATTGTACACCTGCTCAAGGAGAGTTATATTACCTTCGTTTGCTATTGACAAAAGTGTTCTAGGCAAGAACGTCATTAAGGTAAAGGCGTTGAATGACACTAGTGCAGGGCAAGAAATTTTGATACACGGGATGGACATGAATCCATATGAATCTAAACTTCCATTCAAGATGACTAGAAGACAATTTCCAATCATCATTTCATTTGCCATGAAAATTAATAAGAGTCAAGGACAATCAATGTCAAATGTAGGTCTTTACCTACCAAGTTCAGTTTTTTCACATGGACAACTTTATGTTGCTTTATCTAGGGTAAAGAGTTTCAAAGGTTTAAAAGTACTAATTTTGAATAAGTTTAATAAGTGTATTGACAATACGGTTAATGTGGTATACAAAGAAGTTTTCCAAAACATTTTACCACATTTATAGTTGTAAGGGGAAACTTTGTTCGACTTTGTTATTGTTGTGGTTTCAATTTCATTATCTGAATTCATCTTTTTTGTAATTTCATTTGTGTTTTTCTTGAGGCCTACAATTTATCTATTACTTAATAAAACTACTTTGTTATTACATTTATGACTTTGTTGTCCATATTTAAAACATAATAGAACTCCACACTCCATGCAACGCACGGGTCCAAAGTCTTGTTGTGATTGAAAATAATTAAACGGTACCACATTTATTATGGATCAATTTCCAAACAAGGGCGAAACTGATCACTATGTATCTCTTTATACGTATAGGGACAAGGTAGTACAAAACCAATCGGCAATTTTTATTCATCTTTGTGATTGGGAGCTTATATGGATACCTATACAAGAAAAGAAGGAAGCTCTAGAGTAATTGAGAAAAGAGTTCATGGTTACTCTAGAATAATAAGCCGTGTTCTATATAAGAGACCTTATTAAATCATGCTAAGGCAAAATCGAAGAAATCAATGGAAGTGATGATTTATTTATTTATTTGCTCGAAATGGAAGTGATGATTCATTGAGAAAGAATCATGTTTGAGAATTAGTTGATCCAATCCAAGATTAGAGGCTATTTGGAACTAGTCAATTTTGAAGACTAGAGAGTAAGAGTGGATGGATAGATCAATTAGTAAATACAAGACACATTCAGTTGCAAATGAGCAAGCATAACAAGAAGGCATTCACACTAGTAGAAAAAAGGGTTTTAAGACCGGACAAAAGAGGTATCGTAAGATCGGATAAGCGACCGATCTTGTTCCAGGCGGTATTAAAAGTCTAACTTTTAAGACCGGAGTCCAATCGGTCTTAAAGAAACTCTTTAAGACCGGACATTTACAACATTAGGTCTTAAAAGTCGTACTATATGGACCTGAAATATTTTTTGTTCGGTCCTAAAACTCAACTTTTAAGACTGGACAAAAAAATAGGCTGCTTTTAAAAGATCGACATTTTAAGACCGAACAGAAAAAATCCGGTCTAAACAATAGCGACTTCTAAGACCAGACGACTAATTATATCGGTCTTAAAAGACTGACTTTCAAGACGGGATGATCAATACATCCGGTCTTAAAAATTGAATTTCAATTTGATAAGACCATAGGAAGGCCAACAATGTTTTCTAATATCTTGTGATTTGGTCAACTTATAAATTAATTTTCAATTTGTCAGTTACTGAATGAATGTTATATTAGTGGACCTCTCATCTCATAACGTCTAGATTGATCATTTCTTGACCATTAGGTAACTTATCACTTTTTCCATTGGAAAAAAGGAACTCTTTTTGCTGAGGACCAGGAGATCTACAATCGATTGACTTGGTGGGAGCGAGATAGAAAATGGAAAGCAACTCACCCGTAATGAGAAAGTTCCTAAGAATTGTCCTACAGTTTGTAAGTTTACTTCTCTCTTTCTTTGTTCATTTACTTCATCATTTGTGTTGTGTTATGGTGTAGGGAGTTTCATGCATCTAAGATCTCTATTGTTTCATATATAGAGTTCATTTTCTTAATATGTGGATGATTCATATTATTCCATGATGGAATTTGGACTTTTATCACTCTACTTCATCTACTTCTGAAAAAATGTGTAGTGAATCGAATAAGGCTTGGAAAATTCATGACTGGAATAAGGTCATTTCGCATCGGATGTAGTGAACTTTAGCCAAGGAAGTGGATTGGTTTATATACCAAGCAAAGGTAGATATGCTTTTGCTTTTCATGGTTATAGTACCACCACTGTAACATTCCAAGTTTTTATTAAGTATTTTAGGTAAGATTTATTAAGTATTATGAGGTTTAGAGGAAATTTAAAAGTATAAAATCAAGGGTTTTCTTTTTTATAAATAAATAAAAATACATATCTATATAATAATAACATGGTGCCCACACTTTTATTTTTCTTCTTCTTGAACCATCGCCTTGTTTATTATGTTTAAAATGTGTTTGTGTGTATATATTAATATAATGTATTATTATATAAGATATTATATTGATATTTATGGGGCCCACGCCTTTTTTTTAAAAAAAAAAACTCCCATGACTTCTTCGTTTTTTTTGGTCAAATGACTTGACTTCTTCGTTTTCGCTCCTTAGTCTTCTTATTTTTTTAGAAATATTATTTTATTAATACTATATATATATATATATATATATATATATATATATATATATATATATATATTTTTACTCCTCATTTTCTTCCTAAATGGGGACGCCTCCCACATGCGTCCCCATTAATTCAACAAAGGGGGCACCGATTGCCCCTTAATTATTTCGGTGGGGGATTATAAATACCCCCCTCCAATCACACAAACACCATATATACACATACAGACACTTACACTCTCACACACACACACACACTTTCATTGTTTGTAGAGGAGAGCGTGAGAAAAAGAGAAGAGAGAGAAGGAGAGTAAGGTGGTAATTATTTGGGAGCCTTGTAGTAGCTTTTGGGTGATTATTTGGGAATTAGCGAGTAACAGGTAACTCTGAATATTCTTCCATATACTTGAGAATTGTGTATGATTGTAAATTATATTATTTTTATAGGCGAATTATGTGTATATGTATAATAATATTATTATAATAAAAGTTAAATATTACAGTTTTTGACCCACAAAAATTACAGTTTTGTGCCCAAGAAAATTACAGTTTTGTGCCCAGCAAAAATCACGATTTTACCCCTGAAATGTCAGAAATGACAGTTTAGTCCCTTGAATTTCAAGAACGGCAGATTGGACCGATGAGTTTTATGAGATGTTTGGTTTACCTTGTGATGATATTTTATATGTATGGAAGCTTGTTTTAATATACTTTATTTTATTGATATAATTATCATGGCGGCTGTATGTGTGATGGGTTGGAGTAAGGAGGAATTTTAATGATAAGTTTTCTTTATGCCACCACTCGGTGCACAGTGGATGATACTTTTCAGGGCCCCTTCTTCCATGTTCTCCTCTGACCGGGATTACATTGGAGTTGTGGGACATGTGACACCTCCTTAGTTGCTATTTTTAAGGAGGGGAGCCATAGTCCAGACTTAAGCTCTATACCTTTGGTCGGGTGTATCTTAAGTTTTGGTGAGCTTGGAACCATCCAGTCAAATGAATGAGTTTCTATTGGAATATGTGTTAGCCTATGGCTCCAGTCAGCGGTACAAGGGTGGACGGTGATATAAGGGAGGCTGCATATTACATATTGTATAATTGTATAGTTCACAATTCGATATAATGGTGATTCCTTTTGCAAAATAATTTGGTATGAGAAAATATGGTATATATATATATATATATATATATATATATATATTTGAAATCAGCCCCTGGTTTTTGTCATATATAATTTACTTGTGTACGGTAGAAACTTTTAGTAGTTACTGAGACGTGGAACCTCATCCCATAATAATATTTTTCAGGTGAATATCCTAGTAGGGAGCAAGGGAAGGCACCATGGAGTGAGCTTTGAAGGTTCTTTTGTACTCCTATAGCTTATGTTATGTTATTTTTATTCGCCATGACCCTAGGACTTCCGCATTGTATTTAACTCTGAAAATATTTTGGAAACTTATTTTGACTTTGTATTATGAATTTTATCTGAAATGGTTATGTAATTTAATAATTTGGATCTTGATCATCCCTGTTAGAGGTATTTCAAATATTTTGGCCAAGTTTTCAGGTGTTGGATTTAAGGTGTTACAACCACCAATCAGATTTGTGGCGTCCTGAAATGAAATCAGGACGCCACAAATCACGCCAATTCTCCCCTGATGCGTGATTTTTGGCGTCCTGATTGGGGTTTAGGACGCCTTAAGTAAGACGTCCTGAATATTTTTTAGGACGCCAAAAATGTGCATTTTTTGCTACCCTTGTCGAGACGTCCCTCTCGGATCTTATTTATAACGTTTTTTGGGTTTTTTTGTAGTAGTGTTACCTGAAAAAATGTTAAAGTAAAGAGGGTGAGGCATAAATATAACATCAATGATAAGAAGTAACATAACACTTTTACTAAACATGCCAACCCATACATCCACCTTTCTCCACCTTATGACCTCAAGCATAGGTTCAACCCATCCTTGTTGAGTAACCTGGCCCAAAGTCACTCTACTCACTTCAAGCCCAAGTGCCCAGCTGACCCCCTCCTATACAAAGCCATAAGAGCTATCCACCCACCTAAGCTCATCTCAAATTTGGGCCAAGAATGAGAGGGAGGCTAGGAGCATAATATTTCTCTAACTTCTTCATAGCGCAATATAATCCCATGCATAGAAGATACGATAGATAGTTTTCAAAACACCTTATAACATTTTCTCATTTATGCATACTTACAATCTACACACAGATATTTAGCATAGGCATTCCAATATTCAAATAGCAACATATCCCAGTTATAGCATATAGTTCCAAACATATATTTTGAAATTTATTGCTTCATTGGATCAAGTTTATTATCAAACATATAAGAGATTTTCCAAAATACATCTAGGTAATATATGAAAAATTAAGGTTTAGGAAACACCTTACAGTCCAAAGCATACATATAAAGTAAATTAACTATGGTTAACTCAACTCCAAGCTCAACCTCAACTTATGGAGCATGCACTAGCAATCACTTGTCACAAGCAAGCTCTACCTTAACAATATAGATACAAATCAATTACAAGAAAAATTAGAGGATATTATTACAACTCAACTCTCAAACTCCAATTTCCTTAACAACCCTTAATCTCAACAACCCAAGTCTATCTATCTCATCCCTCAAGCTGAATTCACTCCTTATGTACCTTAAACAACTCTAATATCACCCTCTCATATTAATTACTTAGTTTTAAACTTAACGTTTCATCTCCAATACACCCATAGTCACAAAACCATCAATATCAACATTCTAAATAAATTGATTCTCTATTCTAACTCATATAAGTATAGCCCTATCATTAAACAACTCTTCAAACCATTGTAATATCAAAATGCTATCAAACTCTAACTTAAAATTCAAATCGTCGCTCCAATCTTCATATAATTCAAAATATAACAAAACTAAATTAACAAACCCTTAATTCACTCCATATAACTTATTTAAACCCAATAGATTCAGTGAAATCATTAACTATTTTGAATTCTTTAAGAACCCTAAAATTTTGAAACTTCCAAATATGACAAGTGGAGTAGGAATGAGAGAAATCAAACTAATTAAGAACACTTACATTGATGTTTGGAAACCCCAAAATCCACCGCAAGGTCGAAATCCACAAACCCTAGTAGAGCTTGGCACTCCCTCTCTTCTTTTTTGGTCACATCTCATAATCTAATATATCTCTAAAAATCGTCGAATTGCTTCAGCGAGTGACACACTCGTCAAGGCAAGTGACATAGAAACTCTAGGTTTGTGCTTTGAGGCACTTGCCTTGACAAGCTACTCACTCACTGAAGCAAGAAGTAGCATATTCATAGGAGGCACTCACCTGGCGAGCATCATACTCTCCCTAGGTTGGCCGAGACTTGCTTTGGCACGTAAGAGTATGACAAAGATGCAACATAATCTCTACTTGTACTTGAAAGAGAATAAAATCACATATAGAGGTAGAAGTATTATTTAAAAAATCCATGTTTTTAAATCTGAATTTTTATTTTGTAATGAAAAAAAATTCTAATTATATCTAGCAGTAATACAAACATATAAGTTCAGCAATACACCTTTTAATAAAGGTCTAATCAGATCTTGAGGAGAGTTATTTACACAATGATCTATGAGTTTTTTTGAGGTGATTATTTGATCTCACACGACATGATTAAATTTTTTTGTAATTCATACTTATCTTAGTTTAATTTTAAAAACCTCATCAGTATTGAGTTAAACTCTCGTAATCATCGCACTATTTAAACTTAGAATTCAATTCTTGTAAAAAATACATTCACTTATAAATATGGGATACACTAGTTAAGCTATTTTACTTATAAATCATTAATACACTAGTTAAGTTACAAATTTATTTTTGGGTGTGTTCGATGGTAAAAATGTCTTCTTTTTTCTTTTTTAAATATGACTTTTGCAAACATAAGATAGGATAAAAGTCAAATAGTGTAATATGATTTATATTTGGATTGACGGTAGTATAAGTGATTTTTTAAGTTAAAATATGTTTGGATGACTATTTTGAAAAGTAAGTTTAGATGGAAAGTGACTGAAAAGAACATGATTCTTATTAAATAATACATGAATCTTATTAAATAATACATACACATATTATGTATATATTGCGATAATTTTAAGAGAAAAATTAATTATAAAAAATAAAAATAGTTAATTTATTATTTAGAAAAAATTGAAAACACTAAAATACATAATTAAATATATTTAATAGATAAAAACGTATATAAATTAGAAATCATACAAATGTAAAACTTTCTAACAGAATAATGTTGCATAACTAATTGAAACACATGTCCCATAGAATTTGGCTTGTGAGAAAAGAGAGCAACACTTATAGTAGAAGAGAATCAAGGGTAAATTAGGGTTAGTCAAAAAACTATTAAATGCCCTAATGGTCAAAAGCCAAAGCAGTGACTACATAAGCACCTCCATCCCAGGGACGGAGCTTGAGATAAATATTTGAGGGGGCCAAACGTATACTCATTAACTAATTAAGAAGATAAAATATTTGGAGGGATCAAATGTATAAATTTTTGGGACAAATGTATAAATATTTAGGCCAAATAATGTATAAAAAAAAATCTAACTTTCATTAAATATTTAGGATAATTGGTTTTTTTTGGGGGGCCATGGCACCCCCTTGTCACTGAAAAGATCCGTCTCTGTCCACCCCTACTTAAGATTTTAAAATAGATTAAAAGCCAATTCAAACATCTCAAAGTTTCTGAAATGCACTTAAAAGCACATGCAATTCAGCAAGTTAAGAATATTCAATCATAGATCGAAACGCACACGAACTGTTTGTAAGTTTCAGAAGTCAATGTATAAATTGTATGTATATAAATAACAATAAAGTTTAAGTTATTACAAATCATATTTTAACTATTTATTTAATGAATGCGTAAATTAGTTCAAAGTCATGACATGAGTTAGTAAAGGAATCACTTAGTTAATTTTGCTTGCTCATTTGTTTGCATTTTGCTTGTTTTCTTGCTTTTGTGGATGTTTCTTTTCCATCCCATAATTGAAATAGTTTAAAGCCATGACATGAGGTAATACTGAAAGTGGCATTTTGAAAAAAATAAAAGGGTAGGGTAATTATGTCTTTTGGCAACATTTCTGAATCCCAAATTAGTCCTGGTGGGTTAATTTGATATTTGATAAACTGGACTTCCTGATTTGTCTTTTCTATATTTCTAGGGTATTTCAGTGTTCTTTCCCCAATAAAATCTCAATGTAAAAAAAATTAAAATAAAAAATAAAACCTCATCTCAGTGTTCTCTCGTCAGTCTCATCTGACTCCAAAATCCCCGAGCTCCACGAGAAATGGTGACGTCTTTGAGATTACCCTCTCTAACCCACCTCTTCTCCTCGCCCTCTATTGCTGCTATTTCTAGTATCTCTGGCCGGTCACCGTTGCTTCTCCGGCGTCGCTTCCACGGGCTATGTCTCCGGTCGCGGCCACTTGCAGCTGGCTTCTCCACCCAAAGCACGGCGGCGGAGACCCAAGACCGAATAGATAGCTTGAAGAACCGAGTACCCGATCAAGTTATCACGCCCAGGTCACTGGACTTCAATGCTTGGTACCTCGACGTTATAGCCAACGCCGAGCTAGCCGATTATGGGCCAGTTCGCGGGACAATGGTCATTCGGCCTTATGGCTACGCAATATGGGAATCAATCCAGGTTAGCTAATAAAGGAATCTCTTTGTTTATCACTACATGTTGTGCAATCCACGAAGATGATTTCTTCAATAATGTTCATTTGTTTGTTGACATTTGGTGGTTCAGCAATTTTGCCCCGCTGCTGCCTCTAAGTTCTTAAGGCAGTTTGAAATCCCTAATTACATTTTTTGGCCCCCTATTGTTGCAGGAGTATTTGAATGTGAAGTTCAAGGAGACTGGACATAGTAACATGTATTTTCCACAGGTGAGGACTTTAGATGCTGTATTATGTTGGGGAAGCGAATATACAGCAACTTGTTATGCTATGGATACATTGAAATTTTACAAGTGACACTGTTGTTTTCCTATTATGAACCTAACTGATGAAACTGTATGGTCCGGACGAAAGAGGCTAACTTCTGGTTTATGTTGTTTTGTTCTCCTTTCCCTGTCTAAAATTGTACCTGGGCATAGTAATTTTACGTAACACTCCTCCATATTGTTGACTGCGGCATTTGCCATATTATACTTTTCAAGATCAATGTTCTTTTTATTACCCACACTTTATAGCAATAAAGAAACGATGAATAGGCTTAAGAGTTTCTATGTATCTCTCATCTGTTATATTATTTATTCCATTGTCTTTTTGTTGTTGCAATCTAAATCATATCACTTTGTGGTGTGCGTTTATGTTGTGAAGTTGACAGTAATACAAATATCTTTTTCATGTAGTACATAACAGAAAATAAAAGTACAATATCTATCATTTGCTTTGTGATTTTTATCCAAACTGTCCTGCAGTTTATTCCATACTCATTTATAGAGAAAGAAGCTAGTCATGTTGAGGGTTTTAGCCCAGAGTTAGCACTGGTGACCATTGGAGGAGGCAAGGAACTTGAAGAAAAACTTGTGGTGTGTATACTCATCGCCCAATTGTTACAATTGTTTTCAGATATGTATATTTTTATTTTATGTTCACTTCAATCTATAACTGAATTGAGGAAATTGCTAATGTGTGGTTCTACTATGTTGTGACCTAAGTCTTGGCTTTGATTGTTGCAATTCTTGAGGTTGTGGCAGGTCCGACCAACCAGTGAAACTATTGTGAATCACATGTTTACTCAGTGGATTCATAGTTACCGTGATCTCCCTCTTATGATTAACCAGGCAAGTGCTTTGCATATATGATCCTTTTCTTTTGTTTTATGTTTTTGGTACTGAAGTGTCTTGTATATATGATTAGAATTTAGAAGACTGTTTTTGTATGATGAAACAATGCATTACCTTGTTTATTTCTTCTGCAAAATGAATGTGGCTTAGTGGGCAAACGTCACGAGGTGGGAGATGCGAACCAAGCCATTTGTGAGGACTCTGGAATTTCTTTGGCAAGAGGGCCACACTGCTCATGCAACTCCTGAAGAGGCAGAAAATGAGGTCTGCTTCCTAAGGCATCAAAACTAAAAATGTCTTTACTACCTTATCTGAACTCTTTTTATTTCATCAAAATAAAAATTAGCTGTTCAACTGCAGGCTAGACAGATGATTGACATCTATACCAGATTTGCTTATGAGCAAGCTGCAATACCTGTTATTGCAGGTCGAAAATCTAAAGCGGAAACATTTGCTGGTGCCTCTAAGACTTACACAATTGAAGCCATGATGGGTGACAAGAAAGCATTACAGTCAGGAACCAGCCACAACCTTGGGCAGAATTTCTCCCGTGCCTTTGGAACACAGGTATTTTTTCACTTGAAAATGACAAAATATATCATTTGACCTTCAGATGTGTTTCTAACACCTTTTAAGGCATTTTGAAATGATAAGGTTGTTTATGTAGGAGAAACAGTGGCAAGTAGAAACACAGGAGAAGAGTAGGATGGGGTAAAACTGGGAAAGAGTAGTAATTTCATATAATTTAATCCCCACTTGTCCTAGGATCACTTAGTAGGAAAGCCTTACTTTACATTTTCTAGTTCTAATATTAAATAAATATCCTTTGGAATATAAATCTGATCATATTAGAAAAATCCTGGTGCACTCAGCTATAATTGGTCACCCTGTTCACAAATTTTTTCTGTGCAAGTATATTAAATAAATATCCTTTTGAATATAAATCTGATCATATTAGAAAAATCCTGGTGCACTCCACTATAATTGATCACCCTGTTCACAAATATTTTCTGTGCAAGTATGATATAATTCTGCAAACAAAAGTCTTAATATTCTTGGCTATTCTCCGCTTATTGCATGCATCATCAGTTTTGATTGTGCCTAAATATGTTGTAACATGGTTTGAACATTAATCCATAAAAAGCACAGCCACCTGGTGTAAAGACAAAAATGGACCTTTTGATTAGTTATAGCATATTGTCTCAGCTAGTGCCAGTCTGACCTTGGAATAGCTTAGAATGCAGTAAGTTGGAAATTTTTTAGGGTATTAATCCCTTTTGTATTCTTCAAGTGCGTCTTATTTCTGCTGTTATTTATAATTTGTTATTATTGATAATTATTAATATGATCCTGTGATGAGGGTGTAGCTTTACAAAAATGTATATTTGTGCAGTTCACAGATGAAAATGGACAAAGACAACATGTTTGGCAAACATCATGGGCAATCAGTACCCGTTTTGTTGGAGGTATCATCATGACTCATGGTGATGATGCCGGCCTAATGCTTCCCCCAAAGCTTGCACCAATACAGGTACATTTTGATATCATTTTACATCTAAAAAGATTTAATTCTTAGTTAAAAGTGGTTGTTGGGACACTTTACATCTTGTTAATTCCAAGTCTGATGGTGTCAGTATACAATATGCCTACATCTGTCATAAACTACTTGCTCACTGAATATCCAACAGATGAGTGGTTTTAATGCATAGTTTAATAACAACTCGATGATTCCTTACCACCATTTCAGGGTTTTATTTTGTATGTAACTATTATAAACCATTATAACTTATGGGCATTTTCTTGATATGCATGGGGTGCTTCAGGTGGTAATAGTACCCATCTGGAAGAAGGATGACGAGAAAGTGGCTGTTATCAATGCAGCATCATCTGTAAAAGCAGTTCTTCATTCTGCAGGGATTAAAGTTAAGCTTGATGACTCAGAGCAAAGAACCCCAGGGTGGAAATTCAACTTCTGGGAGATGAAGGTTTACTTATAATCTTGGATATTCTACTTTGTTAACTAAAAAATTATTTGGTTGCTTTTACTCCTGATATATACTTATTCCAATTTAAGAGTATCTGATCAGACTCACCTTATTTAAACCGTCATTGTTCAGGGAGTTCCTCTTAGAATTGAAATTGGTCCTCGGGATTTGTCTAATGGAACTGTGGTGATATCAAGGAGAGATGTTCCTGGGAAGCAAGGCAAAGTATTTGGAATCTCTATGGAGCCTTCAGTTTTGGAGGCTCATGTTAAAGAAAAGTTGGACGAGATCCAGTCCTCTCTATTGGAAAAGGCAATTGCATTTCGAGACAGGTTCAGTTCTTTTCAATATGTCTCCATCTGAACATTATCTGATTATCTCTATAAATAGATCAGTGCATCCAACTCAGTAGCTTGCATTGCTCTAGAGAGAGATGCGATTTCTGTCATCATTTTTGGCCTTCCATTATACTCCTGTGATTCTTAATGTAATACTTAATTAACTAATTTGAGTAGATTAAAAAGGGTGGTTAAATTAATTAATGTGATATGTTTTTTTCAAAAATATCCTAATCATCTTACTTAATTCCCTTCCTCTCTCTCATACTTTATTAATTGTTGAGAGAACATCAATAGGGTTAATTTGGAAACAAATGGATAAAAATGTGAAATAGGTCTTACATTTAGGACTAACATCAACTCTCTAATTAGGTTCTACATTAAGGACCTGAGGGAGTATACTTGTACTATTGCATGCACTTGCACATTCTTAACCTTTCAGACCAGCTGATTGAGAAGCAAATTATTCTCCTTGCAGTAATATTGTGGATGTAACCTCATACGATGATCTTAAAGTAGCAATATCCGAAGGCAAATGGGCAAGAGGCGCTTGGTCTGCTAGGTAGCATTGGTCCTTCATTTCACTATTTTATTTTATTTTGGTTTGGAAACATAGATTCCAATAGTAAAAGGACTCAGAACTCTAATACAAGCTATATACAAAATGGCGCAGTGATGAAGAGGAGATTAAAGTCAAAGAAGAAACAGGAGCAACTATCAGGTGCTTTCCTTTTGAACAGCCAGATGGGGATAAGAAATGCTTGATGACTGGTAAGCCTGCTGAGGAAGTAGCTATTTTTGCCAAATCTTACTGACTCTGCATCCGTAAGCTTTCCTTCTTTTTTTTCTCCCTTCTATTTTTGGAATTCTCAAATCACATGATCTGACAGTTGATGGTTAAAACTCTTTGGTGTAAGTTTTGGTACTTTCGTGCCGAGTCATTTCTTGTTGTATAACTTAGGTTAGTTCAGAGCATATAATTTGTTGATTTGATGTAACTTTAAAGCATTTGTTCAGTTCATTTGATGTAATTTTTTATGATCTCTTGAAATATGATTATATTTATGCCATCAGGAGTCAGGAAAAAAGTATAGTGTTTCATCTTTAGCATTTTTTTAAGAAACAAATTTGGGTGTTGAACCAGTCAACATTTGTTAAAGGTTGATTGGCTTGAATGTGATTGAGTTGTGGTGATATAATTAAATTAATATATTTTTAATTACAAATGATGAATTATAAATAAAAAGTTATAAATAACAAATTTCATAACTTAATATTAAAATTTAAATAATTTAATATTTATTTATAATCAATTGAAAATTAATTAAATAATCACTAGTCATATTCACTAAATAATTATTAGTAATTGTTTATAAGAATGGTACTTATGTGAGATTAGTTTATGTAAAAATTATTTTTTAATATTTTATCGTTATGCACAAGCAACTGGAAAAAAGAAAAAACTTCTAATTGACTAATAAGTTGTTGGTTGATGTGTTGAGCAGTCTCACTATTTCGGTAATGAGGTGAACATAAATTTAAATATTGAGAAAAATGTGAAAACCAATTGTATTTTGAGTCTTAAAAAGGATTATACTCTTGATTAAATAAAAATGTTTCCAATTGATTGAATTGTTAATCTTGTTCATTTACCGGTTCTTTTTTCCCCAATCATATGCTCTACTCTTGATTGATTACCGTGTTACAAAGTTAATTAATTTTGTAAATATAAATTTTAAATTTTCATTGAAAATAAATTTTTAAGGCGACCGACCAAACTTCGGTCTAGGGCTTAGACCCCTTGGACTGGTCTGATTTGGCCTGATAATATTTTTATTTTTTATTTTATTTTATTTTACATTGCCACTTAGTTAAGTCCTCAAAGGCACAACTCCAATACTCCAAGTTCAACATACACGCTTTATATCAAAAAAAAAAAAAAAAAAGTCCAATGTATAGTCTCGTCTCTCCATCTCTCATACTCACTCAGTCTCAGAGTTTGACCTCCGTCTCTCATCCTCCACCATAGTCACTTTCCCTCTCATCTCTCGACTTCGACCTCAGTCCTTCATCCGCTCGTCTCTTGATCATCCTCCATCTTGCTTCAATTTAAAGATTAGAAACCCTAAGACCAGAAACCCTCCGACAGCGGCAACAGGAATCGGCGAATCGACCTTAGACCTCCAGTAAGGTTCTGTTCTTCCTTACCCATTGGTTTCTTATTTCGTTTAATGCTTTAGAATCTAAACTCTAAGTGAAAACTGAATAGTGCATAACAATAGAACTCAGAGTGCTGTTGAACTCATAAAAATATAATTAGTTCTTTCTCAAAAAAGTTGCAACTTTCTAGTTTCTGTGGCTCAGATTTGGGGGGAGATTACGGTTGAACTCATAACAATATAATCACACATTTCCACGAAATTCCTTCCACACATTGGCATTTCGACTAAATTCCTTCGGAAGTCAGGTCACAGAGTTGAAATATTACAAGAAGGAAAAAATAATAATTCCAAACAGGTCCTGGACTGCTTGGACTGGTCACTAGACCAGACATCGGGCTGACTTGTCCAGCTTGAGGTCCCTCCTGGACTAGACCTCAGGTTGACCCCCAACCCAGTCCAATTTGGTCCATGGACATCCCTACCTAAGGGTTTCTTACGATCGACACTAGGAAACTTTCTAGCTCTCACTGCCTACCTAGGGATGACTGGAGATCTCTGATCGCCTAGCCCCATAAATTTGGCAACAAATGGCGGCACATGGAGCTCAAGCATGCCACTTGAATCCTCCTTGTTAGAACGCTAGTCACAACGTGTGGGAGTGCATGACTGGTCCACTTCGGCCACCATCTCTTTCACCGGTGACAACACATTGTTTCCACGAGTTCCTTGTCCTTCTCAAGTTTGAAACGTTTCCTTCAAAGTCTTTAGCTCATTGCAGAGGGTCAAACACAATGTTGAAAGGTTTTTCCTAATTTTGTTGTTTAATCGTAGGGCAGTGCCAAAGTTCTTTCTTGGGAAAATAACTAGAAACGGTAATTGTTAGATATGATTAGTTTTGGTGATGTCTAATATGGATGCCATTATTAAGAGCAAAAAGTTTACATAATATATTTATCTCCCACATTGACTAACTATTATGTTTAATGTAGATTAGTCCAAGTTGAATAATAGATCAAGAAGGAGATAAGAGATTTCAACAAGAAGAAATTGGAGAGAATGTCGAGTTCAAGAAGAAGATGAAATATTAAAGAAGGTAGAACTTGCAAAGAATGATGAGTACAAGTTGAATGACAGAGAATGATCAAGAGAAGAGAAGAAAGAAATAGTTGAATTATGAAGAATAATCAAGAGAAGAGAAGAAAGAAAGAAGAACTTGATGAATGGAATGAGAATATGGTTATTCAAGTTCTTATATTGATGCTAAAAGTCTCCAAGATCATATGGAAGTTGGAATGACTCAATTAGGAATTAAAGTCAGCAAAAATCAGCTTCGGATGAGAAAACTTGAGTTCAGATCTAAAAACTCGAGTTTCCTACTTCGCTACAATGATTTGCTCCTCTTGTATGAGAAAACTTGAGTTAAGGACACAAAACTCGAGTTTGGGACTCAAAACTCGAGTTTGTTACTAACTAACTCGATTTAGTAGTGTCTTCAGCATCTCTAGTGTCTCTGGACTAGGAAAACTCAAGTTTACAAGTACAAACTCGAGTTTACAGCGCTCTTCAGCAACTTTGTTCTACTCTGTTTCACGTTTCACCTGAGCGAGGTCTGATAATTCGATGATATATCCCAAACTAGAGATTTGATTGAGGTGAAACTAGTGGCATATGAAACTAGACTCCCAATGCGTAATTTTGATATAAAATTCAAGCCCAAAGGAGTTCAGATCAAGGAGCTATGAATTGTGGAAGTTGACACTGAAATTCACGCCACACAACAGACCAAGCTTCAATGTTTTGAGTGTATCTCACAAACTACAAATCCAATTGAGCTGAGATCGGTGGAATATGAAAGTAGACTCAAAAGGATTTCCATCAAGACTTGAACCAACCAATATGGAGTTCAGACCAGGGAGATATGAGCTTCGAAAATTGACAGTTAGTTTAGGACGTTGCAAAAACGCTGGTCAAGAACAACCTTCATTCATCAGATCATAACTGTCAGAATACAATGAATTTGGAACTGATTCTTGTTGCATTGGAAAGAAGACACAAAGAGCTATATGTGGATAAGTGGTTTGCCAAATTTGTAGCTATATCAAGTCAGAGAGCAACCAAGGGCATAACAACTTGCAAACTCGAGTTTAGCTCAGACAGAGAGCAAATGATGGTTTTGGAGAGAACCAAACTCGAGTCATTAAGTGACAAACTTGAGTTTGGCTCAGGCAGAGAGAAATCCAACTTTGAACAACAAAAGGAAACTCGAGTTTACATCTCTACTTCAGAAAATCACCGTGTCGAAAATCTCGTTTCTCATCAAGAACATCCAGATGAATACCCAGATGACTTATAATACTTCTTAACATTATTTATATATCATTTGTGTACATGTTTAAGATGATCAAAGGTTGTTAAACTGAAGATCAAGGGTAAAGTAAATGCTGATGTCATAGCTGGTTCAGAAAACGAAGTTCTAACGGCTAGTTCCATCTGAGTCTAACGGCTATATTTCTTTATCCAACAGTGATTGAATCTTCTCAACGGTAATACACTGCAACTACCTATAAAAGAAGACAGATTCAAGACAGAAGGTGCAAGACACAGGACTACATCTTCAAAATGCTCATACTCTGATCTTCATATTATTTACTCTCTATTTTCAATGCCTACATAGTTTATCATAGAGAGTGAAATTTTTTTGTAATGTACTTCAGTGTTTATTCATTCACTTCTGAGAGAGAAGATTCATTGTAATCATCCTATCATTCTATCTGAGAGTTACTCAAGATTGAGTGATCTTGAGTGGGAAACCCATTGTATTGATTACAGTTTGTAAGGGGAGTGAATCCTGGTGAGAGGATTACTTCGAGTATAGAGTGTGTAATCAAGTAGGTGTATTGATTGCAGTTTGTAAGGGGGAGTGAATCCTAGTGAGAGGATTACTTCAAGTACAGAACGTGTAATCAAGTTGAAAGAAGATAGTGGATTGAAAATCTCAAGTGGAGCTTGGGGACTAGACGTAGGTCAAGGATTGGGCCGAACCAGTATAAATCAGTTTGCATATTCTCTTCCCTTATCTCTTATATTTTCAGCTTATATATTTCAATGTGCATATATATTTGAATGACTGATTATCGCTTTATAAATTATTTCTGTCATTTAAACTGCTTTCAGTAAGTTGCAAAAAGATTTTCAAAGTAACTAAAGTTTTATCAAACACCCAATTCACCCCCCCTCTTGGGTGATAGCCAGCCAGGTCTTTCAGTGATGTGGGTACTCCATATTTGTATCCACATTGTTCAAAAATTGTTTTGCTAGAGTATAATGGTGGTGGAGATCAAGACACATCGTTGAAGCTTTTGATCCAAATGTTAGTGTGTCTCAGCCTCTTCAATCTGGTATACAATATCGATATCACTTTCTGTCAACAACTAAAGCTCAAACTAAGTCCAAACCAATGGTGATTGTAAGTTAACTCTTAGACTCTATCTACATTCCTGGCTAGAAAGATATAACTTGCATCAAGCTCTCAAAACATCACGAAACACACCCGAGCGGATTGTTGATTCTAGAGCATCAAATCATATGACTGATTTCCAACAATTGTTTGCTACTTATGTCCCATTTGCTGGCAACATAAAAGTTAAAATTGCATATGGTTCTCTTGATGTGCCAAAACTAGCATGAAATATGTTATTAGCCAATTGACAAAATAAGATAACTGTTGAACAAAATTTCTACCATCTCATTGTGCTTTTTAGGATATATCATCGGGGATGACGCTTGACAATGCTAAAGAATGTGAGGGGCTCTACTTTCTTGATGACGTAGAAGTGAGCCACCAACATTCCACACATAAATGTGATTCTATATCAATCTCTAAAAATGAGGATATTATGTTATGGCATAAGAGAATAAGTCATCCTAATTTCCATTGTATATCTCGTTTGTTTTTGTCTCTTTGCCCAAACACCAACATTGATATGAGATGTGAAGTATGCGAATTAGCCAAACACTACTAATCATCATACCTTAGAGCTCTATATACACCCTCAAAGCATTTCAGTACTATCCATAGTGACTTGTGGAGACCCTATCATATCCCAAGCTGTACCAACACCAAATTGTTTATTTCCTTTAAAAATGATCATACTAGTCTCTGTTAGGTTTATCTCTTAAAAGAAAAGTATGAGGTGCCCTCCTTGTTCATGAATTTTTTCACCATGATTAATAACAAATTTGATACGAGAATAAAAGTCTTTCACAGAGACAATGGTACTGAGTATTTCAACCAAACCTTGAGTAATTTCCTCCAAACACAGTATTATCCATAAAAGTTCTTGTGTAACACTCCCCAACAAAATGGGATCGCTGAGCATAAAAATCAACACATCCTTGATGTTGCATGGGAAATAATGCTTACTTGCAATGTGCTAAAATTACATTGGGGAGATGCCATCCTACTTTCCACCTACCTCATCAATCAAATGCCAAATAAAGTCATATCCTTTTGTACTCCTCTCCAAAGTTACAAAGTGTCTTTCCCACTACCCACCGTGAATCCAACATTCTCTTTCGTGTGTTTTGTTGCCCCGTGCTTATTCATGTGCATCACCACAACAAATTTAACCCCCGTGGCATAAACTATATCTTTATTGGATGTTCTACTAAAAAGGGGTACATTTGCTTCGATCCCATTTCAAGACACACTTTTGTAAGCTTTGATGTCAACTTTTGGGAAGAAGTCCCTTTCTATTCAAGTCTTCACTTCAGTGATAGTGTATGAGTGATGAATATCATACTTGAGAACTATAACCTAATAGAGAGCAGGTTCGCCTTGAATAATGGATACCATCGATAGAGCTAGAGCCATTACCATGACCTTCACCATCTCTTATACAAATATGAGAAGAAAATATGGAAATAGGGGGAAATGTAGAATAGCAATACAACAAGGATATGTTGGTGTACTCACGAAGGCATTGATCTGAGGATGAAGAACATCTTGTACCTCAAGCACTAAAGGAGTCATAACTAGTAGTAGCTCCTGCAGTATCAGAAGAGGCAGAACTGGTGATAGATTTTGAAGGGGTTGATCTTGAAATCTCTGAACATGTTAATGAACAATCTAACCTTGACTCTCCCATTACTCCCAAGAAACACCCTCAATTTGGCACATTGCACCAAATTCAGAAGCACATGTCATATAATGCTCTTTATCCTAGCTACCAAGCCTTTGTTACTAATGTGGATAAAGTTTGCATTCCCAACAACATTCAAGAGGCATTATATATAGATACCAAAATAGAGAAAAGAAGTTATGGAGGAGATGAAAACACTAGAAAATAATGAAATGTGGGACGTAGTTGAAAAGCCTAGAGGCAAGAAACTTGTAAGCAGCAAATAGGTCTTTACCCCTAAATGTTTGGTTGATGGTACTCTATACGAGTTAAAAGCTCACTTAGTAGCAAGAGGATTCACTCAGACATATGGTCTGGACTATCAAGAAACATTTGCATTAATGGCGAAGTTGAACACTATTGTCTTTGGCAGTAAAGCTAAAGTGGCCACTTCACTAGATAGGCATCAAGAATGCCTTTCTAAATGGAGAGCCAAAAGAAGAGGTCTACATGACCCTAACTACAGGTTTTGAAAAAGGCAGAAGTAATCGAGTATGCAAGCTGAAAAAAGCTTTATATGGCCTAAAATAATCTCCCAGTGCATCGTTTTACAGGTTCTCAAGAGTCTTAAAGTCAAAGGGCTATAAACAAGGATTATCATATCATGTAATGTTTGCCAAAATAGAGGAAGGAAATAAGTGCGTCCTCATTATGTACGTTGATGACATAATCCTCATAAGAGATCATATTGATGAAATATCAAGGATAAAGTTGCACTTAGGAGAGAATTTGAAGCGAAGGATCTTGAAAATATAAAATACTTCATTGGGATGGAAGTTGCCATGTCAAAACTACACACCTATATCTCTTAGAGAAAGCATGTATTTAATCTTATAAAAGAAATAGGCATGTTGGATTGTAGTCCTAAGAAAACTCTCATTGACGTTCTGAAAAAGAGGAAGAAGAAACCTAAGAAGAAGAGTCAGAAGAAGGTAACTGAGATGATGAGATTGAAGAAGAAGGCGAAGAACAATAAGCCAAGGAAGCTATTGACAATTGAAGATATCAAATATTTGTTGGGAAAATCATTTATATTTTTTCATACAAGACCTGATATAGCCTTTGTAGTGATTGTGGCTAATCACTACATGAATGAGCCAAATAAAAACCAAATGGACGCATCCACAGAATTTTGAGGTATCTAAAGGGTATTCCTAGTCGTGGGTTGTTCTTTAAAAAACAAGAACATATAACTAAAGAAGTGTATGTTAGTTCCCTATATGTATTTTGATGATGATTAACCTTTGCAAACAATGAATGAGCGCGATAGAGGGATTCCTTTAATTAATTACCTTTCAATCATTATTAAGTCCTTTTAGCATATATCAGAGTGAGCGTGACAGAGCACAAGACCGGTTTGGACTATCTATTGTACTGGTAAAAGTAAAAACAACAGAAGTTCCCGAAGGGTTAAGGGTACAGTTATCCAAGATACATACCAAAATAATAAATACAGTCATCCAAAAAGTAAAGTACAAAATGATAGGGCATTCCCTATTCTTCTCTGCACCGCCGGGCCCTACCTTTCCAAAAAAAGGTCTTATCTATCAGGCACGCTCCCATGCAGCTACAGAAGCGTCTAGAGTCCGATAGTGGCTCCCAGAGTAACCATCAATAATCAAATACTAAATGCGTAAAGTGTATGTACATAACCATGTCAGATATAAAAGTACATGTAATATGCCAATCATACCACATATGCAAACAAAATATACATATCACCGACTACCACGTGCTGTCAGGCTGCCTTACCAAGGCAAGCCCCGGACTTAACGGAGTCACGACTCGTAGAGCTGCCTACACGAGGACAGCCCCAAACCTATCAACCCGCACAGCCACCAATTAAGGCCGACCTCGGACTGATCGTCCTCAGCGCTAGGAATCACATAGTTAGGGACTCGAACCCCAACACGCTCTGATTGTATATTTGGCACCAGAACCCCAACATGCTCTGATTGCATATTTGGCACCAATACAAAACATACACACACATGGAAAAACAAACATACAACAAAACACATAAAGATATCTGAGTATAGCGGTTACTACCTGGTGTGGTATATACTGCCCTTAATATTTATTATGCCTGACGACTTTTTCAAGAATGCCCTTAACCTAATAAAATCAAAATACACTATTTTTAGTATTTCCAAAAATACCCTTGCAATTTTTTTTTGTTAAAACCGAGCCTACACCAATTTTTCCAAAACTCCAGTAGATCTAGCCCAACTTCAAGGAATTTTAATAAATTCCACAAAAATAATGTTTGCATGAAACCAACGCCATATGAACCATTAAAATGTCTATTTTTCAGGAAACATATTTCCAAACCCTGAAAGTACTCATATTTTGGCGTGTAGCTCATTTTTCATTCTCTGGTCAGATTTCACCCTGTTGCTTCCAGAGCCAACTTTATCAATTTTTATCTCTTAGTAGAATAATCCAAAAGACACAAAATTGTACATCACGGTGAACCTTAGGAAGTTTAGTTTTGCCTGTAAAATTTCAGCTTCATCCAAGTTTATTTACTATTTTTAAAACCCAATTGAAGGTTCGCTGCCAGAATTTCCAGAATTGACAACATGCTTGTTCTTAAGGTTTTTCGGTGTTTTTTAGTTCAGAAACTTAAATCATAGCTTAACCCCATACAAAATCACATTTTGAACACTTTGAGACCATCAAAAACACAAAAATCAGATCATAACACCAAGCCCTAACCATTTGAACGAAAACCACAAGTTTAAGCTTCAAAGGTTCGGGTTTTCGGTGTTTACCTGATTCGGAGCTTTGGCTTGGTGATCTAAGTGATTGGGTTTTTGATCTTGGTTATGGAAGCTTACTGGACCCTTGTTTTCTCTTCAGCTGGAGCACGCCACTTTTGAGGGGAAAATGAAGAGTTATGTCCTTTTTTAGATAATTAAAAGGTAGCCAAGCAGTCCCAAATAACTCGGGTAAATTCCTGTCCAATAATTAGTTAATTGATTTGGCCTTTTAACTTTATCTTCAAAAAAATTTCAGAGGGTTCCAGATCTTCCATGTGGTGCCTCCCCCTTCAAAATATCTAGATTTTTACTTTTCATTTTGTGAAAATTACCTGTTTTGGCCCGGAATTTATGTAAATTACCAGTTTTGCCCAGGAACTTCTTTATTATTCTTTTCTTGTTCCGCAAGCACTCTAGATGATTCCTAGGGCTAGGTAGCGCCATCTTGGGCCCACAAATCAGATCCCTTGATTTTTATTTTATTTTTCCCAATTTATCTGATTTATCCCTTTTTTATCCAAAAAGTGGGACCCACAAGTTGACTTTTGGACTACTTTTTCTTTTCTTTTTCTCCAAGCAATTTTTTTTAATAATTATAAGGGCTGTGTGGCGCCATTTTGGGCCCACCAAATCTGCCCTCATACTTTTCCCTATCTTTTCCACTTTAACCGGTCCAAACTCCTTTCACCGGTCCACGCGGGCCCTGCTAGTTAACATGGTGCTTCCTTTCGTACTTTCCTTCAACTTTTCATATGTTTTCTCCTAATTACCTACTCATGTGTGGCACCATCTTAACTTCCCCATATGGCCCCACACTTGTCTCTTTCAGTCCAAAAGAAACCCCTAACTGGTCCCTATCGGTGCCCTTTCTACTGGTCAATCACCTGTGGGACCCTTTTTTGTGTTTGGGCCTGAGTTCAGATGAAATCATCTGATTTTATTTTCTCTCTCCTGACCATGAATGGGGCATACATGCTGTCCTGAGTCAAGAATATGTGTTTTGTCATTATTCCCGGGCCCCGCTTCATTATACCGACTTCATGTTACACCGGTATTTCACCCTGGGCCCGCTCCTTTTCAAACCTGGGCCCCACCATAGTCTCTTCTTCTCTGGTCATAGTGGGAGACTTTTTGGGCCTTTTAAAGTCCTCTATCCTGTTTCCTATTTTTCTGACAGCCTTTGACAATTAATATTTTATAATAAAATATTACAGAAAATAATAATATTTACATTAGAGTAAATACCCTTTTTGGTCCCTAATAAAAAAAACGGACCCTATTTTGGTCCCTTACAAAAAAATTGACCCTTATTCGTCCTTTTTATGGACTAAAAAGGACCTTTTGGAAATTTGTGAGCGATCAAAATGTCAACCAATCGACCCTTATTCGTCCTTTTTATGGACTAAAAAGGACCTTTTGGAAATTTGTGAGCGATCAAAATGTCAACCAATCGACCCTTATTCGTCCTTTTTATGGACTAAAAAAGACCTTTGTTTTGTAAGGGACCAAAATGGGAATCACATTTTTTGTCAGGGACCAGAAAGGGTATTTACTCTTTACATGAACAACCAAATCTCTTCATTAATCCATAGTGCTTACAAATACACTATTTACAACGGTAGGGGTGTTACATTTCGCACTTCATCTCCAACAGACACTTAGAAGAGTCTCAACGGATATTTCATCAAGCTTCTCAACGGTCATAAATGTCAACAACTATAAATACCTGAACCTTTGAATTCTCCACCTACCGAAACGCTGTGCAATCAATTCGACTCAACTACTTCTTACTGTTTCATTATCTAAGATAATATCCTTGGATATTTTCATTGTACTTCAATGTTCATTATCTATCTACTCAGTGAGAAATTAAACACTATTTGATTATTTTAGTTGTTTAAATCTTAAGGTTGTGGAACCTTAAGTGTGGGCGTACAATTACAGCTTGTAAGGGGGAGTGGGTCCTAGTGAGACGATCATCCGAGGACAGTGTGTAATTGTATTTGTGTTTGAAAGATAGTGGAAATCTCATAGTGTTTTTGAGGACTTGACGTAGGTCAAGAGTTGGACCGAACCAGTATAATCTCTCGTGTCCATTATTCTTCTTACGTATCTCTGTTGTTTATTCTTTCTTGAGCTTTAGCGAAAGATTTTTTAAATCACTTATTCACCCCCTCTAGGTGATATTCTACCTTCATTTGGTATCAGAGCGTAGGTTTCTCAGTTGGGCTTAACATCCTGAGAAAGATCATGGAAGGAATATTACCTGACGGTGCTTCAATCAACTGACCACCTGGTGTTAGTGGCGAACACTATTTGTTATGGAAAACAAAGTTCAAAGTTTTTGTGTTGGCCACGAAATATGGTCTCTGGCAAGTAATAGAGAATGGAGATTACATTCCAACAAGGATTGAAGGGGGAATAGCTATTCCAAAGTCAGAAGAAGAATTTGATGAGAATGACAGGAGAAAGATAACACTAAACAGTAGAGTTGTTTTGATGTTACAAAGTGCTCTTAGTCAGCAAGAGTACTTTCGGATTTGTAATCTGCCAAGTGCTAAAGAGATGTGGAAAGCTTTGGAGATAGCCTAAGAAGGAGCCTCCGTCATAAAGGAGAATCGAATCAACACTCTAACAACCGAATATGATCTTCTTTGAATGAAGACTGGAGAGTCCATTTCTGAGTTTCAACTTCATTATACTCATTTGATCAATCAACTAGCGGCTCTGGGAAAAATATATGAGCAAGGGCCTCAAGTTAGAAAAATTCTCAATATCTTGACTAAAGATTGGGAAGCCAAGGTCACAGCCATCGAAGAAGCCCGTGGTGAATCAATGACTTCAGTTGCTGCTCTATTCGAAAGCCTATCTGAATATGAAAGCAAACTCAAATTCAAGAAGGGCTTGGATGAAATCAACACCAATAAAAGCAAAGGTGTAGCTCTCAATGCTATGAAAGAGAAGGAACCTACGAACGAAGATGATGACGATGACGAAATGGGCATGTTCATGTGAAGATTCAATAAGTTTTATAAGAAAGATCAAGGGTTCAGAAATAGATTCTAGAAAGGAAGCTCAAGTAACAAACGCGACTTCAAGGATAAGGATCAAGTCATCTGTTACGAGTGTAAAAAGCTGGGGCATTACAAATCAAAATGTCCTCAGCTGAAAGACAAAGAAAAGGAGAAGAATATGAAATTCAATCATTTCAAAAAGAAAGCCTATGTGTCTGCCATATGGGGAGACGGTTCCTTAGACGAAGAAAAGAATGAGGAAGAAGAAGAAGAAGTCGCCAATGTTTGCCTAGTTGCAGACGAAGAGCAACCTAAAAATGACAAAGAGGTATATGAATATGAACCTTCCTATGATGAATTACATTCTGAGTACAATGAGCTGCATTCTGAATTTGAAAAACTTGCGAAAGAGTTTATTGCCTCAAATAGGAAAATCAAATTGCTTGAACAAGCTAAAGATTTACCTCTAGTTTCAGTTTGTGAAAACATAGTTTGCGAAAAATGCCCTAATCTTATAAAGAAAAAAATCTTAGCTTACAAAAACACTTGAGAAATTCACTAAGGGAAGTGAAATGCTCAATGTGATTTTGAAAGCTCAAAAGTTTACAAATGATCGATTAGGCATAGGATACAATCCTATTTTTGACAAAAAGAAAGGCAAAAAGAAAACTGGTGGAAAACCTTATTGGAACTACTTTCAGAAATCTGTTCATACTTCAAATCCATTTGCTCATTATAACTACTGTAACCAAAAGGGACATAGTACCTCATCTTGCTTTCATAGGAAGGATAGGAGAGATAAACTTGTTGGCAACTATCAATAGGTACCTAAGGGAACCTATGTTCCTAAGGCCTGGACTAACCTCAAAGGACCCAAGAAAAGATGGGTACCTAAAACTTAATCTCTTATGATTTGCAGATATGTCTGAGAGCATCAACAACCAAAAATGGTACATTGATAGTGGGTGCTCCAGACACATGACGGGGGATCAAGAGATCAAAAGATTGTGGTAAAGTCACCTTTGGAGGTAATCAGTCTGGGAAAATCACTGGAATTGGTGAGATTGGTGCAAAGGATGGACCTCAGATCAAAAATGTTTATCTTGTGGAAGGTCTATGTCACAACCTCTTGAGTGTTAGTCAAAGTGTTGATAAGAACTCAACAACTGGATTATCTTCGATTCGAAAGAATGTCTCATTGTCAACAAAAATGATCTCCCAATCGGTAAAGGTAAAAGTAAGGCATTATTTAATGCACCTCGAGAAGGTAACTGTTATACTTTAGATTTACCAAAAATCAATTCTCAAAAATGCTTTGTTAGCAACTTAGACAAAAGTTGGCTGTGGCATAAGCGTTTGGCTCATGTGAACATGTTCCAACTGGATAAGTTGTTAAGAAAAGATTTAGTTCTTGGTTTACCTAAGCTTCGTTTTAAAAATGACATAATATGTTATTCTTGTCAAAGAGGTAAACAAACTAAATCGTCTTTCAAAAATAAAATTGAAATTTCATCAAATCGACCTCTCCAACTACTTCATATGGACTTAGTAGGACCAGCAAGAGTTAAAAGCATTGGTGGCAATCTATATACTCTGGTCATTGTCGATGATTTCTCTCGTTTTACGTGGACTATTTTCTTATCCTCAAAAGATGAAACTTTTGATCCGTTTGCTGTGTTTGCCAAGAAGGTGCAAAACGAGAAAGGTATTTGCATTTCAGATATACGAACCGATCATGGAGGTGAGTTTGAGAATCAAGCATTCGGAGAGTTTTGTGATTCCAAATCCAAATGTGAACAAGGCTATGCTGGAATTCGGGATTCTAGATCTAAACAAGTTGAATTTGGCTATCACACCTTTGACCTTAAATGCTGGACACTTCGAAATCAAGGGTGTCATGATTCAGATGCTGAATGCGATCAGGAAATTTGGAGGACTCCCATCTGAAGACCCAGCTAAGAAATACTTAACCTCTGAAGATGACAGTAAGGGCAGTAGTGAAGCAGGCAGCAGTCCTGCACTATCTCAGCATTAAACTGTTATGTTAAGGTCGGGCTGAAGACTTTAAACCAAGCGCTACTAGGAGGCAGCCCAGGGTTATATTTTAGAGTAAATACCATTTTGGGTCCCTGGAAAAAAACAAGGACCCCATTTTGGTCCCTCACACAAAGAAATGCCCTTTTAGTCCCTGAAAAGGACGAATAAGGGTCGATTTGTGAACATTTTGGTCCCTCGCAAATTTCCAAAAAGCCCTTGTTAGTCCATAAAAAAGTCCCATTTTAGTCCTTAGGGACGAAAATAGGGTCGTGTTTTTTGTCGGGGACCCAAAAGGGTATTTACTCTATATTTTAATTTACTGCTTCAGAGAATAGATGTGCCGCTTAGACATCTGAGAACTCAAAATGGACCCAAGAAAGTGATGAAAGAATGCTATAGCAACCCAGTCCAACTGGTTATGAACAAGGGCAGAATCAATGGTGGGCCGTAAAAGACTGGGCCCAATGGAGTGGAGAGTATATTCCAAAATTGGAAACCGCCACTAGCCACACCAAGCGTCTGCAACATACCTTACCCTGAGACGTTCGGACGGATTGCACGCTAGTCATCCGAATTGTGTGCACACGTTCACTCATTTCGACCCCTACTAAAATCCAACTGAACCTTTCTACACAGATGCTCACGTTAGTCCATTCTCTGCCAGTTACAATATTTCCCCTCTAATTCCAACTCCACATTTCCTCAATGGCACGCACCAAGGGCTCTGGGCAAAAAGCACTAGCTGAAGCTCTAGACACTATGCCATTCGCCACTCGAGAAGTCGAATCCCGTTTTCACTCCCTAAAGGCGGACAAAACCCTTGCACCAGAACGAGGATTTGACACAAATCCATTCGAACAGGGCGCTTACCTTGAATGTGTTAGAAGAATCATACGCCAGTGCAGGTGGGAAAGGTTTTGCCTCCACCCTACCAAAGTAGTAACCCCTCTCGTTCTGGAATTTGGTGCAAATTACTCGGGTGGTTCCCCTTATTTCATCACCGTTCGGGGAAAAAGTGTCCAATATAGCGCAAGTGCAATCCGCAAGGTATTTGACCTAGACCCCACAGACGATGAATACAACGAGCTTTTCCAGCAGGGGAAAATCCTAAAGTCCTCGCTAAGGTGGCCGCCCGACTCTATGTGCCAAACACCGAATGGCAGATTTCCAAGGAAGGGTCCTACAATTTGAAATGCAGCGTTTTCGACCTAAAGCCCATATCTGGTTCCATTTCCTCTGCTTCCGACTCATGCCCACGATGCACACCCAAACTATCTCTAGAGAATGCGCCTTCCTGCTCTTTTGCCTCTTAGAAGGCAAACCAATTGATGTTGACGCACTCATTTACCGGGAGGTATTCGTGACCCTTCAACGCACCATGGGAAACCTCTGGTTCCCCGTACTGATCACCGAGCTTTGCCGCAACGCCTGGGTGATTTTTGATGCCAGCGAGGAAAGAGCTGATTTACCGCAACCTCTAACCGTGGCAGCTGTACATCGCATTCTACAAAAATGTCAGCCGTGGGTCACTCAGACAACCTCGCAAGTTCCTCCGTCGAGCCTCCAGCTGACACAACCCCAATTTCTACAGCGGCCTTCCATGCTATGGCTGCTGTTGGTCGATTTCCTTAATGGCAAGTGAACCAGTCGAACAAGTAATAAAGTGTAAGTAGAGTATCATCCCACAGAGACTGAGATACCGGGAAGTGACGCTCAATTTCTAAGATAGTTGTGCGAAATAGAAAGTAAATATAATTGGGTTGAGAGGTTGTTGTGGTTATGCTAAGTAACAAACAAAAGTAAACAAAGTATCGTAGTCGTAAGAAGATATTAGTAGGAAATTAGGATGAACTTGGAATCATCCTTAAGCAACTCAATCCCCCAGTTGCTTTACCCATTGCTATAGCATCTATACTGCACAGCTTCCGCAATGCTACAGCATAGCTACTACCTACAACACTATTCAGTTAACCCACCACTATAGTCTATCGAAGCTTCCGCGTCCGATAGTTCTAATGGTAACACTACTCCTTCCATATGCCTATGGGAATTTTCCAGTTAGATCAACATTACAAAACAGGGTATAGTGGTTATGAGCGATACACCCATTCCTGAAGCCTACAATAATAGGTCAAGCCTTGACCAACCTGCCTAGCAATCACTGTTTCTCATAGGTCTAACCTCGACTCCTTGCAAGTTGAGGCCACAAATCTCGCCCTTAGCTTCCGCTAATCGACAAGGTAATTAAATCATTGATAAGCAAACTGAATTTATTGAATTAAGAACTAGCAATTGGGTTCATTCAAAACTTAAAGATTCATCCTCGTTCAGCCATATGGATTTTAGTTCATGACTGACGAGGGAAACACAAGACAGATAACAACAAAATGACCCATAATCAAAAGATTAAACAAAAAGGGAACAGAAAGCTTGACGAAGTTCCGACGGCGTGGAAGAAGCCCTGTCACGTCACCACTCCACGTCTTCTTCTCTCCGTCTTACTGCAAGGAAGGATGCTGGGTTCTCTTGGAGTTCTCGTGCCTCGTGAATTCTCTCTCTCTCTTCTTTCGAGTCTGACCGAATGTGAAATTCGTGTTGGCTCTTTCCGACTCTCCCTTTAGGGTTGGCTTGCTGTTTCTTTATATAGTCAGGCTTTCTTGCGGCATAAGTTTCAGCGAACTGGGCTTTCCAAATCTGTCGAGATCCATCGTATCTTTTGATCGCAGTAGATTGATTATGCTGATCCTGCGGGATTCTTCAAATCTTTTAGTTTCGATCCTCCGCATCTTCTATTCCGTTACGTCAGCAATCTACCTGTCTTTTCTCGACCTTCGCAATATTTCCTAAAACAATCTTGACAAAAGATTCGAACATATGCCGCATAGCATCGCGTCCTTTACTTTGCTATAGCTTCATAGATGCTTTGTATTGCACTTCGATATGCTGTCAGAATGCTATAGCCTAGTATCAGCTTTGCTATACGTTCTTCTCATAAAACCTTGTAACTTGTTTCTTCTTTTAGCATATGTTTAGGATGTGCATGGTTTTTATCCTTCAGTTCCCTATATTCATGAATTAATGCCTCTATACTTAGATTGATTGCAGTTAAGCTTGTATTTACCATACAATTCAGTCATAAGATAAAGGGAAAACATGGCATAAATTGTGCTCATCAGCTGCCCAGGTTACCGCTTTGCAACGCTCAGTGAGCACACTACTTCGTTAGCAGCAAATGTGGTGGTAATATGTTGCCGAGCAGGATCGCAGCCTTGCCGCAAATCTCAGGACGAATGCCCCAAAGTACACTCTATTGCCGGCATTCCCTGAGACGACTTTTGATATGCACAATTCGGCTGCTGGTCCACCACAGCAGGAACTAACAAGCTCGCGGAAGCGTCATTGAAGCAAAAGCCCTCAAGAAGGCGAGCCAACCAGCACACACTCCGTCGATATTGAAGATGACGAAGTATCAAATTCTCATGGACCTTCACCAGGGAAAGGTTAAGATAAGATGAGGTGCTCATTCCTAGTACTAGAATATTTCTCTATTTAGAAATTATAATTTTAATATGGCATCCTCTCCCTTGTTGACTAGTAGCAAGGGATTTCCAAAAAAAAAAGGGAAAACAAACCGTAGGGGACGATTTGGGTACTTCCTATCAACTCTGACTAGTCCCTCCCTCTTCGCTTTTCCGTTGCAATGGGGGCATTGCATCGATCAAGTATGGGGGGGTGTTAGTTATTAGTTATTTTAATCTGTGATATAATCTGCTGTTGTTTCAATGTGTGTGTGCTATCCTAATTTTCCCTGAATCTAGCGTTTGCACAAACTGAAATTTTTTCAAATTGCATGATGAAGCATGAACAAAATTTTGTAGTAGTAGGATGAATGTCTATATAACGGAGTATAGCATGATTGCCTAAGGAAACTGAACCTTTAGGCTTGGGAAATTGACAGTGCTAGTTAGCGTGGTGTGTGGTAAAGTGGCGGTGAGGAAGAGTAGCGAGAAAACCCACTATGGAAGGATTTATTTTAGCCTAATTTTTTCCATTCTAGTGTGCATGTCAGCTAAACTATGATTGATCTTTGCTTTGTCTTAATTCTTTGATAAACTATCTGATTTCTGAGCAATTAGTTCGTAGGATAAAGGCATTCATGTCATACCCATCATCCTCATACACAAACCATTTAACATCCCTATTTTGCTACCCTATTGAGCCTACACGACTGTGCTATAGTAGAACTAGTTAGACAGACGAATATAAAGGAAAACTGTGAAGAAATGTTAGAGCAGAGTGCCTTCACAAAAAAATGCTGCAAAAGAGCTGTGTTACTCAGCTTATCTAATGAAAAAAAAAGAAGGAAAGAAGGAAGATTTCGAATAAAGAACAGAAAAATAATACAAAGTTCAAAAGAGGCACTCGGCTAAGTCAAGACACTTGTCTAATACCCTGCTATAGCATTGACTTTGGTTTTCATCTCCATATATAGCTATCCACACCATTACAACCCAAAAAGCCCTTTTGACGGATTAAAGCTTAGATGTTAGGAGGTAATCTTAGAACTTTGACAAGGCTATGGAACTTCTAGGTTAGCATGACAAGAGAGAAAGCTAAAATCCCTAGGGTGAAATAGCGTAAACACGGAACCTGAGAGCCTCTTGACGCTTCTTCATCGAAGCAATGCCATACATCACGAGCCTCTAGTGCTGGACAGTGGGATTGCCTGTATGGGGATGGGAACTGAAAGCAATTGTGTAAACATAGTTATACAGATAGGAGTGCTACGACTATGAGTTTTTGTTAGTTTCATCTTATTTTGCCCAGGAGTGCAAAAAGCTAAGTGTGGGGGTATTTGATGAGCACAATTTATGCCATGTTTTCCCTGTATTAAATGACAAAATTGCATAGTGAATATAAGCTTAATTGTGTTAAATATGAGCAAAAAGGCATTAATTCATTATACAGGGAACTTAAGGAAGCATTTTGCACATGTCCTAAACATGCACTAAGAAAAGAATGAGTTGCGAGATTTTATAAAGAAAACGTATAGCAAAGCTGATACTATGCTATAGCATCAAGACAACTTATCAAAGTGCAGTACAAGGCATCCCTGAAGCTATAGCAAAGTAAAGCACGTAATGCTATGCGACATATGTTCTGATCTTTTGTCAAGATTATTTCAGGAAATATAGTGAAGGTCGAGAACAACAGGTAGATTGCTGACGTAACGGAATAGAAGATGTGGAGGATCGAAACTAAAGATTTGAAGAATCCCACAGGATCAGCAGAATCAATCTACTAAGATTTGAAAGAGAGATACGACTGGATCTCGATAGATTAGGAAGGCCCAGCTCGCTGGAACTTACGCTGCAAGAAAGCCTGATTATATAAGGAAACAGCAAGCCAACCCTAAAAAAAGGTCGAGTCGCGGAGAGTCTAATTCCATTCATATATGGCCAGACTCGAAAGAAGAAAAAGAGAGTTCACAAGGCACGAAAACCTCAAGAGAACCCAGCATCCTTCCTTGCAGTAAGACGGAGAGAAGAAGACGTGGAGTGGTGACGTGACGGGGCTTCTTCCACGCCGTCGGAAACTTCGCCAAGCTTTCTGTTTTCTTTCATTTTAATCTTTTGATCATGGGTCATTTTTGTTGTTATCTGTCTTGTGTTTCCCTCATCAGTCATGAACTAAATTTCCTATGGCTGAGCGAGGATGATTTCTTAAGTTTGGAATGAACCTAGTTGCTTGTTCTTAATGCAATAAATTTAGTTTGCTTATCAGTGAATTAAATTCTTGTGGATTAGTGGAACCTAAGGGCTAGATTAGTGGCCTCAGCTTACTGGAAAGGAGTCGAGGTTAGACTTTTGAGAAACAGTGATTGCTAGGCAGGCTGGTGCAAGGCTTGACCTATTAATGTAGGCTTCAGGAATGGGTCTATCGTTCATAACTATAACACTTTGCTTTGTAATGTTAATCTAACTAGAAAATTGCTATAGGCATGTGGGAGAAGTAAAGTTAGTATTACATGTATCGGACGCGGAAGCTTCGATAGACTATAGTAGTGGGTTTGCTGAATAACATTGTCAATAGTATCTATGCTGTAAATGCCATAGCAATATGTGAAGCAACTGGGGGATTGATATGCTTAAGAATGATTCTGAGTTCAGCCTATTTTCCTACTGATATCTTCTTACGACTACGACACTCTATTTACTTTTTTTGTTATTTAGTGTAATCACAAAAACTCCCAAGTCAATCAAATTTTACCTTCTGTTCACACAACTATTACAACAGTTGAGCGTCACTTTTCGGTATCTCAGTCTCTGTGGGACGATACTCTACTTACACTTTATTACTTGTTCGACTGGTTTACTTGCCATCAAGGAAATCAACCAACAAATGGTAAGGACAATTTAGGTAAGTTTGATCCTAAATCCGATGAAGGAATATTTCTTGGATATTCTAATAGGAGTAGAGCATATAGAGTATTCAATAAGCATACCCGTTTAGTTGAATAGTCAATTCATGTTGTGTTCTGTGAATCCTAGTTAGATGAACCTTTGGATGATGATGAACCTATTTATAAAAGTCAATTCTTTTCAAAAACTACTATTGTTTCTCTTGAAAATCCAGAAAATGTTTTTGAAAATGATTGTCAAAACTCTTGTGAAAATCCTGATCAATCTCAACCTAAAGCTTGGAAGTTCATTAGGAATCATCCTTTGGACCAAGTAATAGGGGATATAAATCAAGGTGTAAGGACCATAAAAAGTACCTTGAATGAGGTTAGATTTTCTGCCTTCATATATGAGATTGAGCCCTTTAAGATTGATGAAACCCTATCAGATAATGATTGGGTGATAGCAATGCAAGAGGAATTACATCAGTTTGATAGAAATCAAGTTTGGGACTTGGTACCTAGGCCTAAAGACCATATGGTCATTGGCACTATATGGGTATTCAATAACAAAAGAGATGAATCCGCAATTATAGTAAAAAATAAGGCTAGATTGGTTGCCAAAGGCTATAATCAGGAAGAAGGAATTGATTAAGAGGAAACGTATGCTCTATTAGCAAGATTGGAAGCCATACGAGTACTCTTAGCCTTTGCGTGTATCAAGGGATTTAAACTCTATCAAATGGATGTTAAGAGTGCCTTTCTAAATGGTTTTACTCAGGAGAAAGTTTATGTTGAACAACCTCCTGGTTTTGAAAATGATCATTATCCAGATCATGTTTACTGTCTCAAAAAAGCATTATATGGTCTTAAACAAGCTCCCAGAGCTTGGTATGAGCGGTTCAACAAGTTTCTTTTGGATCAAGGTTTTGTTAGAGGAAAAGCAAACACAACACTCTTCGTTAAAATGCAGGGTGAATTTGAAATGTCCATGATGGGTGAATTAAATTACTTCCTCGGTCTACAAATCAAAAAGAGAAAGAATGGAATTTTCATCTCTCAAACAAAGTACATTCGAGATCTACTTAAGAAGTTTGGACTGGAGCATTGCAATAGTGCAGATACTCCAATGAGTTCAACTGTTTCTTTGGATACCGATGAAGAAGGGAAGGACTTCAATATAACTACGTACAGAAGGATGATCGAGTCTCTGTTGTATTTGACCGTAAGCAAACCAGACATTCAATTCAGCGTGGGAATGTGCGCAAGATTTCAAGCTGCTCCAAAGGAATCACATGCTAAGCATGTGAAGAGAAATTTTCGTTATCTTTCCGACACAAAGAAACTTGGACTTTGGTTCCCAAAAGGTCAACAAGAATTCTTGGTTGCTTACTCAGACTCGGATCATGCTGGGTACAAGACCGATTGGAAGAGTGCAAGTGGTCAATGCCAATTTCTGGGTGGATCACTTGTATCCTGGTTCAGCAAGAAACAAACTACTGTTTCTATATCATCTACCGAAGCTGAGTATATAGCTGCCTCAAGTTGTTGCGCTCAAATTCTATGGCTCAACAACAACTATTTGATTTGGGAATCAACCTGAAGGAAGTCCCAATTTTGTGTGACAACACCAGAACAATAAGCTTGGCGAAGAATTCGGTTCAACACACAAGGACCAAGCATATTGATGTTAGACATCACTTTATCAGAGATCATGTGCAAAAGAAAGATGTCAAGGTGATGTTCATTCCTACTCATCTTCAACTTGCGGACATTTTCACAAAGCCACTAGCAAAATAGCAATTCAATATCATCCAAAGAGAATTGGGAATAGTAAACCCTAATGAACTATAAGTAATGTTAGTTTAATGTAATTGATTATGTTTTGATGATTAACAAAGACTAACTTAAGCATCGGAGTATATAGAAAATATTTTTGCAGGACTCTGTTGAAACAAGAAAGGACAGAGGTAATTAGAGTGGACTTGACTCGAGCCAATCCTAATCAGAGATCAAAGGAATCACCAAAGGAGCATGTTGACTCGAGTTAGTAAGTGTCAACTCGAGTCTAAGGAAGGCAGAGACTTAAACAGAATGATAGACCTTTTTGACTCGAACCAACATTTCCACCTCGAGCCAAAATCCAACCCGAGAGTTTGAAGAATGGAGAGGAGTTTTTAACTCGGGTCAGTAAGTTGTAACTCGAGCCAACATGACATCACTGTGACAGGTTAGTTCAAATTCTTCATTAACTCGAGTAAACTATTACTAACTCAAGCAGGTAAATATCTAAGGCTCCAGGACCATCCAGATCAAGAGTCTCTAAGCAGAAAGTTCAAGAGCAACCTGAGCCTGGTCCTGAATTGACTTCACAGCCTGCTCCTGAATTGACTTCACAGCCTGCTCCTTTCTCTCTTGGGGAAAATATCAAGGACATTGTTGAGAAGGCTATTTCAGATAGCTTGGATCCTTTGCATATCTCCTTAGCTGATCAGAACTCTCTATCTGTGAAATTGGAGTTTGCAATTGGTAAATTGATGGAAGAAGTGAGCAAGATTTAAGATGATCACGAAGAATTGAAGGAAGAGGTTGGGAACTTGAGTGGGCATCTTGAAGACCATGGAGCTAGCATTACCAACATGAACAACACACTCTGGACTCTCTCCAACAAGGTTGACAAGCTTCTCCAATCTCGGTTTATGTGGATCTTGGATTTGGCGTTCCCTCTCTCACTCCCAAATTTTCACCTCCCTCATCTCCTTCACCTCCTTTGCTTTCACCACCACCCCTTCTTTCACCACTCCTATCATATCCTCTCCACCAATCTCTGCCCCTGCTACTGTTCCTATTCCTCTATCGACCACCTCTCTTGTGAACATCACCTACTCTGGTTCTTCTACAGCTGAGTTGTTTGGTAAAGATGACCTAGACACTTCCATCTCTCTATCTAATCCCCTCTCTATCGTACCTTATTCACCTCTACCTACCCCCAACTCATCCCATCCTTTTTCTTCTCTGTTCCAGAAACCTCCTCTGTGATTCCCTTCTTTTTGATGGATGCCAAAGGGGGAGAGGATTTAAGCAGTGTTGAAGAAAGAAGCCAAGCATTTTGATCTGTGTTTTCTTGCAAGCTTTTGTATTTTGAATGCAAAATGTTCTCTTGCTCTTTTCAATCTATCTTGGCCAAATGTCAAAAATTTTACCCAATCTTGGCTTTTGTTTACAAAAGTTGTCATCATCAAAAAGCGGGAGAATGTTAGTTCCCTATATGTATTTTGATAATGATTAACCTTTGCAAACAATGAATGAAGTCAAATGCTTTGAGTCAGTCGAAAAATATGCTTCATATCAGTTAAACATTTTTACTATCATATTGACTCGAGCCAGGGTTATTGACTCGAGTCAATATCCTTCTTGTATATCGCCAAAATGATACGTTGACTCGAGCCACCAAAAAGTATGCCTCGAGTTTGGGACTAAACTCGAGCCAAAGCAAATCCTGTGACTCGAGCCAATGTGTTTTAAACTTAAAAAGATTGTCTTGCCTGACTCGAGCTTGAGGATTGACTGTTACATTTAAAAATCTCATTTGACTCGAGTCAGTAATCCTACCTCAAGTCTAGATGTTGACTCGAGTCAAATCCCTTCAGTACTTTTGTATAAACATTCAAATGAGACTCGATCCATGTTTTCCTGTGACTTAAGCCCAAGCCTAGACTCGAGTCAATGTTTTGTCTGCCTCGAGTCAGACAATATTTTCAAAACTTCTCCTTGGCTTGAACGATGGATTTACTCGAGCCAGTGATGTCTTTGACTCGAGCCAATATTGCCTCTGTTTTGGAAAACGTTAACGACTTTCTGAGAATCACTAAGTATGTTTTGGATTCTTCATATCATCTATCATTATTATTCTTAACTACATTTAATCAGTTTGTTAATGAGTTACAAATGATTAGAATACAGATTAATTCTGGATTTTGGTTAAAGCAATCCGACGTGTCAGAGCATTTAATGCGCTTACCCATTCGAGACACTCAACCAACAGACATACCTCTGCACATCCAAAAGACATTTTTGGGAAGATTATTTCATTCCCTTTGCTGGGCTCTCCAACAGTCATAATCGCAGGAACCAAAAGAATTAAAGAATATTATGACGGTGATTATACAGACCTTTCGCGCTTCATCTCCAACGGACACTTAGAAGAGTCTCAACGGATATTTCATCAAGCTTCTCAACGGTCATAAATGTCAACAACTATAAATACCTGAACCTTTGAATTCTCCACCTACCAAAACACTGTGCAATCAATTCGACTCAACTACTTCTTACTGTTTCATTATCTAAGATAATATCCTTGGATATTTTCATTGTACTCAGTGTTGATTATCTATCTACTCAGTGAGGAGTTAAAGACTATTTGATTATTTTAGTTGTTTAAATCTTAAGGTTGTGGAACCTTAAGTGTGGGTGTACAATTACAGCTTGTAAGGGGGAGTGAGTCCTAGTGAGAGGCTCATCCGAGGACAGTGTGTAATTGTATTTGTGTTTGAAAGATAGTGGAAATCTCAGAGTGTTTCTGAGGACTAGACGTAGGTCAATAGTTGGACTGAATCAGTATAATCTCTCGTGTCCATTATTCTTCTTTCGTATCTCTGTTGTTTATTCTTTCTTGAACTTTAGCAAAAGATTTTTTAAATCACCTATTCATCCCCCTCTAGGTGATATTCCACCTTCAGTGTACACCAGTGGCGGAGCCAGGATTTAGAGTTTATGGGTGCACAATTGTGTAGGGGTTCAGGGGCAGCGCCCCCGATTTTTTTTTAAGGAAAGTTTTAAATGCATTAAGATTGTATCGTTGACATTTTTTGGAAGGAAAAAAGTTTGACAAGATTAAAGAACATGTTGCAACCTATAAGAAATCAAAGAATGAAGAATTATAATAACTAGAAGGTGGGCAAGCAAACCAAAATGCTGGCTTTGTCTTCAATTCATCATAAACGAAAATCACAAGGTGGGGTATTACCTTCGAGATATTCATTTACATCAGCCTTCATCTTAGCCTTGAGTGCTTTGCATCAACCTCCAAAAAGATTCGAGGGGATAAAGTTATTTCTTGAAGCAAATCAATCTGCAAAAGCGAAAAAAGGAAGGCTGTGTCATGCCAATATTCAATACTGTGACCAAGAAAGTAGACAAGATGAGTTTTAAAAGACCTTTAGATTAGGTGTGGATGGATTTGGTAGCCTCATACTACGAGGAAATGCACTTAAAATAATATTTCACATTTATATGCAGCTATGAGGAATAACATCACAGAAGGTAAAATGATAAGCACACAAGAACTCGGGGAAGTAATGAAGTAGCACTAGGAGCACCCTAAGTGTGCCTTTATAGAAAAAATGAACCTGATGAACAAAAAGGAAAGAGAAGACAGAAAATATATACAAATAAGACTCATTATCATGCTTTCACCATAGAGCAAAGGAATAAGAGAAGGATAGTTACAAATTTGATAGAATTTAGAAAATAAACAAATTTGATAGCATATTCTTTTATGGCAGCAAACATAGGACCTGTTTGAAGTGAACACAAAAACATGGCATCTAAGGAGATTCAACATTGCTGTGAGCATAAAGGGAAAATTCAAGACAACAATCGGCAAAACATACGGGACGGAAAAAAATATATAAACCTCATCGGTATCATGTTATCCAACACCACGAGAGTTTGCAATTATTTTTTGTTGTTGTTGGCACACACTAATCCCTCGGGAATCTAAGAGTGAACAATATGAGAAGCTAGAGATATCTCGAAAAATCCAAGCAGGCAAGCACGATCATTTATATTTTTTTAAAAAAACAATTCTGGTATAAAATTTAAAATTCCACTCGACCCTGATGTAAAAGGACCCTAAAGCGTGCAAATATTGTTCTCGTTATGAGCCCATCCAACTATTAAATGCAAAGTATTAGTTTGAGCCTTTGGAACAATCAATGAGCACCAGTAAGTGCATCTGCTCGTGTCTTAGCATACATTACAAACATATAAACACATGCCCCAATGAAAATACCATGCCTGAAGAAATCACCAAAAATGAGGAAGAATAATTTGATGCAGTAGCTGGTTGCCATTGCTAATCTCGCAATTCTGGCATCTAAGGAGAACCCTAATACGCCTAAATCAGCAAAACATACCGGACGGAGGAGCTGGAAGACAGAATCGAGAAGCACATCTATGCACTGGCAGGAAGTAAAGACAATCGAAAATTACCTCAGACAGAATCACAATGCAACGACGGAGGAGCTGGAAGCACTCAACGATTTGGGGGCGGATCGAAAATCACGATGCAACGACGGAGGAGCGGCGGCGTGGCTGAACGATTTGGGGGCGGATTGTGAGAGTTGAGACACGGATTTGGGGGCGGATCGATTTGGGGGCAGAGCATGAGAGTTGAGACACAAAATTGACAAAAAAAAATGGGATAAGCGAGCGTTCGAACCCGGGACCTCTACATAGATGTGGAAAGCTTTAACCAATTAATCCAACCAGATCTATTGTAATAAAAGTCCTTCACAAGATATAAATTTTTTATGGGTTCACTTGCCCCCATAGGCACTAGTGTGCCTTCGCCCCTGGTGTACACTGATGCAGATTGGGGAGGAACACATCCCAAGCAGAGATCAACCGCTAGTTATTTCTCATTTGTATGGGGAGACCTAGTTACTTAGAAAAGCCAAAAACAAAGTGTTGTGTCTAATAGCAGTGTTGAATCAGAGTTGAGGGTATTGGCTCAAGGGATAGTGGAAGAAATGGGCCGGGGCTGAAATGGGTCATAGATGAGATACAAGTCAACATGGATTTAACTAAAACTCTATTACAAATAAGGCCGTCATAAGCATGGCATGAAATCCTATTCAACATGAAAGATCGAAACATTTGGAGATAGATAGGCACTTCATAAAGGAGAAAGTAGAAGAAGGAATTATCATATTTTTGACTTATCTTCTAACAAATCTTGAAGTTGTGAACGTGTTGACAAAATGGTTGCTCAAACTTGCATTTTAAAGCTACATAAGCAAGATGTACATGATTAAGATCTATGATCCAACTTAAGGCAGAGTGTGGGAATATTGTAATAAATATGTAAATAATTATAATAGCTTATTATTAGGATATTAGTTATTGATTAGTAGGGGAATATTGTGGGATATTACTTGTTATAGAATCCCACCTATTATTGCGGTAAATCCCCAGCAAACACCTTATGTAATTTATATACAGCGATCGGCTCCTATGAGTGAAATCATTGGACTATTCATAATCTATCTAGTCTACAATAATTTTCACATTAAAATTACATAGTTTTTCTAAATTTAGTTAAGAATATTAAATATATCTTTAGTAAATATTAATGTTAAAAGATAACTTAGAAAACAATATTTATTTTAATATGGTTTTTAACTACAAAAATATACTTCAAGAATTTTGGAAGAATATGCTTCAACGGTGTTAATGGTTTGAACTAAAATTTAAGTTTTCAGAATAGAGATGATGTTTGTATAATTAAGTTAAATATAAGAGTAGTTAGAGTATTTTACTCTAATAAGTATAAAAAGAGTCAGAAGTGTAAGAGAAATCTAAATGTCTTAATTTTAACTATTAATTTTTTTTAGGGTTAAGGTGCAGATTTTACCAACGAACTATTACCCGAGGAGCATCTGGCACAAAAAACAATTGAGGGTACCAAAATTACCAATCAACAATTAAAAAGTGAAAAAAAAAACACAATTAAGGTGCATATTGGCCAACGAACTATTACCCCATCACTGTTACCCTGTCACTGTCTTGGTGTCTCCGTCTTCCATTAACTGTCATAGTGTCGGCGACGTCGGCGTCTCCAAAGCTTCCATTGTTGCTGGGTGTTCCACTTACACTCTTGAACTCATCAAGGTCCGTATGCAGCTTCAGGGCGAGAATCACACACCGAAACCAAATCCAGTAGTCCACAGCTTTCGACCGGCACGCGCTTTGCACCCTGGTTCCATCCCTCCGATGCCACAAGCAGTAGCCGCTGTTGCCACAATGCCTACTCGCATGGGTCCCATCTCTGTTGGTGTTTGCTTTATACAACAAGAAGACTTAACCGCTCTTTTCTCCAGCGTCTCCGCCATCGTCCTATGCCAGTGCCTCATATTTTAACATAATTGTGATAGTTGTTTTTTTTAATAGTTATTTGGTACTTTTCTTCACTTTTCAAATGTTGATTGGTAATTGTGGTACCCTCAATTGTTTTTTGTGTCAGATGCTCCTCGGGTAATAGTTCGTTGACAAATCTGCACCTTAACCCCTGTTTTATTTGACTATGCGATGTACGATGGCACTCCATGCACCAACGCTGCATTCTAGTCATCAGAGAAACTTTGTCTATGTCCTTTCCTCTCACTCACTCACTCACTCTCTCCCACCGACTTGACTTTTCTCATATACCCTTCCTTGTCCTTTTAAATTTGGACCGTTTAAATTTTAACCCAATAGTTATACAAAAAAAAGAAAGAAAATGATGAGAAGTGATATAGGAGGAAAGTCAAATCCCAAACACACAGTCTCTCTTCCTTTACTGAGAACTTGGCTGTATGTTTTGGTTTGAAGGAAGGAGAGGAAGGGTATAGATCATCCTTGGTGTAAAAGTCAAATATGATTATGATGTGTCATGCTTCCAAACTATTTATTACTACCTCCCAGGTCACAATTATAAGGCACAGTTGAGTTTTTTTTAGAGATTAAATAAACTAAATAAGTTATTTAATCATTTCATATGTTGTGTTTTTTTAGATTATATATTAGTTTATTGGTTAAACTATTTAGTTTGAAGAAAAAAATTAAAATTAAAATACTCTAAGCTAATTTAATTAACTTTCTTAATCTCTCTAAAAAGATCAACTAGGTCTTATAATTAGAAGCAAAGAGAATAATTAATGTGTGGAAAACTATACGAAAAAAATTATATAATTTTGAAAACTTTGTATAAACAATTTGTTCAGAATTTTCTTTTCCCTCAGACCAAACAGACAGAGCCTAAAAGCTTCCCCTCCTCCTACATCCCTCTCTCTTCTTCAAGGAAATCCTCCTTGCACCTTGGTCCATGGATTCCGTCGCGCAACATCCTCATAAATTTCGGTTTATGTTGGCTCTATCATCCTCTCAGATCTCGATTCATGTGTGACTCTGTCTCAGCCTTTCATTTTCTTGAGATCTTGGCATATGAGCCTCTCATCTTCCTCAGATCTCGCTGTCTCAGCCAGGCAGTTACCACTTGTTGTCACCATCTCGTCTTCCTCAAGTATCGTGCTTGTAGTTCTTGATTGCCTCTTGCCACTTAGTCCGAGTCCGTAAGTTACTCGGTCGCCCTCTCGAGTCCTACTTGCCGAGTAATCACCCATCTTCGTATCTACGATGATGTTTTCCCTTTTGGTTTGTTGATTTTCCCTTTTTCTTTTTTTTTTTATCAATTTTTTCATTGCCTCTACCAATTTGAGCTTTGGATGTCGCTGTGACTTTTGAAGGTGTTGTGTTTCTAGTGAAGGCAATCTCAACTATTGCTAGGGTTTGAATCTATTGAAAGGAATTGAAATATGGATAATTTTTTTGCTTGCTTCTGTAATTCTTTTTTTTAAAAATATTATCTGAAGGATCACACCATTTGTTGCGTCTCTCGATCTTTGGGTTTCTCACAATGAAAATTCTTATATGTTCTTGCATACAGAAATTTCTAGAGTTGATTTTATGATTGTTTATGATTAATTTGATGTGATTTATGAATTGATAATATGATATTTCAATAATGCATCCATGAATGATGAAGATGGTGAAGATTTCTGAGTTTTGGTTTCTGTGATTTTGAAAATGAAGATATGGAGTAGGGAGGGAAAATGAAATAGAATAAGCTACCGTAGTTTTCGCAAAAGGAAAGATCGAAGAAGAAGCTTGGAGGAGTTGGAAGCATACGGTGTTCGATAATTTTGGGAAGAAGAAGATGAGGGAAATAATTTTTTATTTTTTTCTATTCTAAATCTGAATGGTAAATCTTTTTTTTTTTTTTTTTAAAAGTGAGATAGATGCTATATAAACATGTCACATCACCATAAACAGGGGCAACTAACATTAGACCTTTCTTTTTTTCACAACTAACATTAGACCTTTCAAAATGTTAACTTTGGGAGCAACATTGTAGACCATTTTATGAATGGGTACTATGGGGTCTTAATAAACGGGAAATCGGGTAGACGTTTAAGCCAGCCTGTAGGGTTGGACTTGAAAATTAGGTCGAGAAATTTGAAATTGGCCTTGCAGAGGCCGGCCAGGCGAGCACGGCTTAATCAGGCCGGCCTAGATTAGGCATTCGTTATGTCTTTTTTATTTTTATTTTTTTTTTTTTAAATTTTTTTTTTTTTTTTTAAATTTTTTTTTTTGGGATTTTCTTGATTACTTATTTCTTGTAGTTTGTCTTTGCAATTTGTCTATCTATACACTGATATGAAAATAGAATTATTTTAGTTTTGATTGAAGTTTTTCCATTAGAACTTGGTTTCTGAAATAGACTTATGAAGAGCGCATGCACACACATGCAAATCATTATCTACAAGTTTATCTGATATTTGTGGTTCAATTTAATTTCAATCTGTGAACTGATTCCTCGTAATCAATCAAATTTGAACCCCATCTGAGTTACCGATGATAAGTATATAGCAATTGTTTATGTTCGACTTGCATATCTAGAAAGCTATTTAATTAGCATTTATTACCTTGTTCTTTCTGCATATATCTTTTCCCGTCTTATCCTTACTGAATCTTCTCTGTTCTCTTCGCCATGGAAATTTGACCTCAACTTTGATATATATATAAACAGTATGATATGTTACAAACAAATATAAGTCGTTCAAAGATTCATACATAAATTTGTTTGCAACTTTTGCTTTTCTTTTTCTTTCTGGGTCGCAAGCATTCAATAATGGAAAATCAAATCAGATTCTGTTTGTGGTTTCTTTTTCTTTGTATTCGGTTTCGCATTTGGTTCGGTTTTTGTCCCTAATGTCAGTAAACCGAGTATGATTTTGGATGCAGCCTAATGTCTTCGTCACAAAAATTACAAGAAAAAACTCAAGGGACTAATGAATCATTAGCTATGCCGGCTAAATGTACATCATCTTCTCTTCAAGAGACCGATGAATCAAAGCCTAAGAAGGCAAGAAATTTGACTTCGATGTCGGAGGTATTTTACTAGAGTTGAAATTGAAGGGGTACCTAGGGCACAATGTAATGGTTGTCAAAAGACATTTGCAAGGGGTGGGGATAAAGGTACCTCACATCTAAGTCGTCATATGAAGAATTGTGGGCGGTAGGTAAATTGCGAGGATATTGGGGTGATGATGTTGGATAGAGAAGGCAAAATGAGGTCTAGGAAAATTGACCATGAGCGTATTAGGGACCTTTTCGCTTTATGCATAATTGAACATGATCTTCCATATTCCTTTGTTGAATATAAATGGGTCAAAGAACTACTAAGGACACTGAATCCTGATGTGAGGCTCGTCACTAGAAAAACAATGAATCAAATATCAATGAAATTGATGATAGTGATGAATAGTGGCATGCTTTTATATTTTGAGTTTTCTAATGTTGCTTAGTTTAATGCTTCTTACGTTTTATGTGAGTCAATTGTAGACAATGGTTTGTTTTTTATTACGAATTAATGAATGTGTTTATTTGTTGGATGATTTGTATTGTTTAGATATTAATGTTGATAACATTTATTTGATAGATTAAAACTTTAATGGTTGCAATTTACTAATTATATTTCTTTGAAAAAAAAATCGAAGAAAAATAGTTAAAATTTGGAATAGTAATTTTAACCCTAAGCCGTAGGGTAGCCGGCCGCATTGGGCCCGGCCCCGCCCCCGTAGCCCTGTAGGGCCAAGCCCTGTCGGGCCCAAGCCCTATAGGGTCAAGCCCTGTCGGGCCGGGCCGGCCCTGATTCCCAGCTCTAGGTGCTAACACCTTCCTCACATACAATCGACTCCAAACCCTATTTAATTTTTGTAGACCATTTTTTATTTTAAAATGCTTTAAAAAGTTATCCTTATTTTAAAAAATTTAGTAACGACTCTTATTTTTCCTCCCTCCTCAAGAGACTGAACTTCTGGCGCTACAATGATTTTTATACTTTAAATATGAAAGTTTTAGAGTTTTGAAGAAATTGAGGAGATAGTTATATTTTAGTGACTCTAGTAAGTGAGAAATAATAAGAGATGCCGTTGTAATGAAAATTGGAAACTTCAACTTTCTAAATTTATATCTACACACATATTTATTAATTTATTTACCAAATTATCCAAATAACTCAAAAAGTTATTATTGTATAGTAAATTGATTATTGTAGTTTGACTTATGGTTTGTGAATGAGCTCTTGAATTAGGAGTGTTGTGATATTACTTTATTTTGGCGAGAGGTAACCACTTTTCTCTTGTTATGCATGCTTGTATGATATTTGTGAGTGATTTTTAACTATATAGAACTATGAATTTGCTATTTGTTTGTGCTATGAACTATGAAACTATGTCTTTTCATGAAATCATCTTGTGGGACTTGTTTTTTATTGAGAAATGGCTAGTGGCATAATATTATATGAATTGATATTGATTTATGGGATTGGAAAAAGTGTCTTAACAACTTGTGAATTGTTAATGGCATGTGATTAACCATTGTGAGTGTATATTCTCTTGTACTGATATGAGAGGGGATGGTGGCCAGATATTCATTTGAGGATATTCATAGAAGAAATAAGAGGGTGAATTCTTGTAAAAATGAGGAAATAAGAGGGTGAATTCTTGTAAAAATGAGGAAATAAGGTGGTGGGCTTTTAAGTGCATACTTATTAGTCTTTAAGTCCATTTGCATTTAGTAGGGCTGTGAAACCCCACTAATACATTATAGGGGAAACCTATGGTCCGATCTTATACTTTGTGGAGCAGTGAGTTTGTTGAGTTGAATTACCAATCACATGGAGTACTAACTTAGAGGTTTAGTCTGAAGAAATAAAGGAGGTTAGAGGATAACTTTTTGTGTATTGATTGTTGTGCACCATGCGATAATTATAGGAATATGATTATACTATTGTACATTAATAATCTAGCAACCTGTAAATTGAGAGTTAAAATGCTGAAGAGTTTTAATCCGTATACTGATTCCGATAGTCAGCAAAAGAAGATTAAGAGGCCGGGGATGCAGAAAGTCCTGTCACATTGATTCAGATGGTTCAAACTTTGTTGAGACTTGAGATGGTCTTTATACTTGTGTTTCTACTGCATCTTCATTAGGCAGGTTATTTTCTTCAGGGGGTTGTTGTAAAGCTTGTTGGATGGCGAGGATAGAAGTTTTCAGTTCATCCTGACTCTCCAAAAGAAAATCTAACTTCTGCATGCTGTCTTCTTGCTGGGCCTGTATTTTCCTTAAAAAAAAAAAAAAAAATCCAACTTTAGCCCAGAAAAAAAAAGTCTGTTATATAATGCATAAAAGGATATGAAAAAGGTAGTTAAGGTAGTTAGGTCAGATTAGACCGTTATTCTTTTATGATTAATAAATGACCGTTGGACAGTTAAGTCAATTAGGAGGGGTGTAGGTAAGATCTTTAGTCTATATAAACCCCTAAGCTACTGTTTTCATATCAGACTTGTGAATTGAATCATCAGTAAAGTGCAATATTCAGAATTTCTTTGTTTCTCTTAATCTACCTCTATTCTTATTCTCTCCCTTTTCTTCCTTCTTCTCAATACCTTATCAGTCTGTGTTAGAAAGTGCAACTCATCTGCCATCCATAAATTACGCAAAGCTTGTAGCTGTCAAGGAATTACATACACAGAGAAATATGAAACTGGCCTAACATCAACAATCTACAAATATTCTGAAACTACACTTGAAAAGAAAAAGAAAAAGGGAAAATTCCCCTGAGGGCCCAAATAAGTAAGATATTGTCTAAAAAGGTCCAAAGAAAAGTCACATGTCAGAAAAGGTCCTAGGACCTTTTTAGGTATTATTTCAGAAACGTTAACAACTACATCAGTACAACGTTAATAACTAAATTAGTACAGGTTAACAACTATATCTTAATAACTAAATTAGGACAACATTAACAACTCTAAATCAGTATACATTAACAATTAGGACCTTTCCTGACAACTGACTTCTTTTTAGGCCTTTTTTGATAATATTTTGCTTACTTGGGCCCTGAAGGAGATTTTCCCAAAGAAAAACTAAGGCATATTAAAGACAAAGTCACATACTTAGGAGGTTAACATATAAGATACTTTTTAAAATCTATGTCATGTCATGAATATAAGATCTAGTGTTTTTTCCCCGAAAGATTAAGGAAGCTAACTAAATTATATTAAAGTATTTTAATTTATTGTTTTTTTTTTCTAACTATTTTGTCAAACTTATAAATTGTATATAATCACAATATATACTATGATTTAATAGTTTATTTAGCTTCCATATTAAGGACCTGATGGAGTAATACAAATTAGTAATAATCCTCCTAATAAAATGAGCATACTTATGAATAATCCTGCTTTGAGAATTCTGGTGCTTCCAAAATAGTTGTCTTGGATTCAAAGGGGTTACAAGACAAGAACGGTTCCTTAACAGTTTTTGAGGAAACTACTGTTCCTCAAACAACTCTTGATTCACCAGAAAAGTGGTTTAGAATACCTGCTGAGAATGTATTTCCCAAAGAACTAACTTCTGTGACATGTGAGTGGCTATGGACGAAGCATTTCTTGTACATTTACAGTTTCACTAGCTGACAGTTTTCAGTTCAAGTTCACGCTGGTGGGGACAGACAGAGTGCCATTCTCTAACTAAAGTGAGCTATTCTTTCTCAAATTTCAAAAATCCTAATTGAACAAGAAAAGAGTGGGGAAAAATTGATGAGTCAATCCGCAGTGATTTTGGTTAGGGTATGTTTGGTTTGAGGGAGGGGAGGGGAGAGAAAATTTTGACCAAATCGCCTATGGAAAATTTTCAAAACTACATAGTTTTTTGCTTTGTTTTCCGTACATTAACTAATAGAAGCACTTTCTATCATGGTCATATGATCTGACTTTTCACACCAAAAATTTTATTTCCCCTCCCCCTCAAATCAAACACACTCTGTGTGCAAGAGATTGATGCATTGTATTCATAATTTCCATATGAAAACTGGCACTTGATAAGGATTCTGAATATGCGTGAGCTTTGGTTTTAATGGGGAAGCTTCTATTGCAGAAGCAATCAAATGCTAAAGCTACAGCAAATATTCTGAAACTACACTTGAAAAGGAAAATTGAAAGTCATATTGCAGACACGATCACATATTCAGGAGTTTCTTTCCAAGGTAAAGTACAAGATACCTTTTAAAATCTACATCATCCTAGAAAACTAATACTACAAATTAGCAATAATCCTGCCTATCGAATGAGCATACTTATGAATAACTTGAAAAATTCATTCTTGTCTGTAAAACTGATGACAAACGTGTTCATATTATGGAAAGTCCTAAAAAGGAAAGATGTTAGTGTTACATATATTCAAGTAGGGTATGCATGTGAGAACTCCAAGAGATAGCACAAAAGACTTTTCTATAAATATAGAAAAATATGAGGTATCATTGTTTAGTAATTAGTCCTTAATTATTTGATCTAATTGTCGACATTCAAACCCAGCACACATGAAAAGAAATCCTTAAATATAGGTTCTTTGCAAATGATATAGTATTAATTGAGAAGTCAAGAAATGATGTTATGCATCACAAATTTTACAAAGGGCAAGTGAGAAATGATTTGGAGGTAAATAGTAGAAAACAGAGCATACAACAAGTTTCAAACTGTAAGTATATGGGATCGATATTACAAAACAACAATGAAATCAAAATGTAAAAGGACTTTAATAGTCATTTCTGACCACAAATTACCTACCAACTTTAAAGAGGACTTTTATGAAATTGCTATAGGATCAATGATGTTATATGATAGTAAATGTTTGACATTGAAAAGATAACAAAAATGAAAGGGGCTGTGGAGATGAGATTGTTAAGATGTATGGATGGTAATGCAAGAAAATAAAAAAAATCGAAAATGTTTCTATAAGCGGAAAAAGATAAATACCAAGGTGAAAATGTAGAAAATGAATAAAGGTGGTCTAGATACGTGCAAAGAAAGCCCATAAAAGCACCAAAAAAGAAAGACAATAATATAGTCTTCAGCCTAACAAAAGATGTAGAGGGAGACCAAAAAGGAAACTTAAAGTCTTAGGATGGGACTTCATGACAAATGATATTTCTGAAAAATTAATTGTTGATAACGACGTCTTGCAATCCAATAACTAACCTTCTTACTAAGAGAAAACTTATCGTGTTTGTTGATGTGCAAAGGTGATGAATACACAGAAAATAAAATAGAAGGGAAAAAAGACCCAAGGATCATATTTAAAAGACTCAAAATACTGCTATTCATATGCAAAGACGAAAAATGGAGTCTAGAAGACAGTTACCACACATTACATAGGTAGCTAAAACAACCCTAAGTCTACTACTCAGACAACTAATTCATGCTTAAGATTCAAGCAGAAATCATCCTGCAAAACTAACCTAGATAGGAATATGATAACAAGACAAGATGAATCAAAATCTAAAATCCAAGATTATGCATAATTAAACCTTAATTTACCAGTTACAAATTCGGGCATCAGATTTAGAATTACCTTAAGCTAATATAATAGTATAAATATTACCTCGTCATACTACATTACCCTGGGCAAGGTAACAGCACTATTTTTGGAATCTCGATATGAAAGGAAAAAAATAAAATAAAATCGTTGCCAAGGGAGAAGAAAGTATCGAAACAAAGATTCGATTGCAGGCATTCTTTCATCGCCATGCACCCGATACACCTTATCAGCCATTGTTCACAGAGGGGGAAAAACCTAGACGGTGCTGAAACAGGTTCAGGGCTGAAAAAGGAGCTAGAAATCCCAATTTATTAAAGTGAAAAAAAATAGAAGGGCCGTTTGGTGGGAAGAATCTATCTATCCCACTGGATTAACCTTCGTATGTTCTCCCTATCAGCTTTAAGCACTGATTACTGTTCACGAGGATATTTTTGGCGCCATCATTATTTAAAACAAACAAAATTAGGCTACAAGTGTTGGGATTTTTAGGATCCCACCAGATAGAACAATAACAACGAATAAAGGAAACTGAAAATAATAAATGACACACAAATATCTTCTTTGGAAATCTCATTATATGGAAAATTCTGAAACTATAACTTCTCTTTAATTACAAGAAGAGAACAATCTTATCCCTCTCTTGAATTAAGAGAACTCCTCACAAAATACACTCAAGAAATATTTTGTAAAAGCAAAGAAGAGAAGGAAGAATTTTTGGTGTTGGTAGAAAGGAGGAGAGGAGGCTTTATTTATAGCCTCCTCACCACCCCCTACGCTTAGTCCCCACCGATGTGGGACTACTAATATATAACAATCTCCCACTTGGAAATATGATTGAGAACCAATCAATCTCCACACTCTCTCTCCTTGCTATCTTCATGTTGTCTATGTCTCTTTCAGGCCAAATGAAGATGTGCACCATATGAATTTATCAGTGTTGATTGCCTTTGTTAGTGCATCTGCTAGGTTTCTTTGTGTATGAATCTTTTGCATGTCTACACTTCCATCTTCTACCACTTCACGATCAAAATGATATTGAACTCCTATGTGCTTCGTCCTGGAATGAAATGTTGGATTCCTTGCAATGTGCAAGGCACTCTGACTATCACAATACAACAACATATGCTGCTGTTTGTGTTCGAGTTCTTCCATGAATCTTCTTATCCAGATTGCTTCCTTACAAGCTTGTGTAGCTGCCATATACTCGGCCTCTGTTGTAGATAGTGCCATAACTAACTGTAGTTTAGATGCCCAGCTAACAGCTCCTTTTACAATTGTGAACACATAGCCCATAGTAGATTTTCTTTTTTCAAGGTGACCTGCAAAATCAGAATCAACAAATCCTTTGGCAACAAATTCAGATCCTCCATAACATAGAGCAACATTTGAGGTTCCTTTGATATATCTCAGGATCCTCTTAACAGCTTTCCAATGCTCTTGACCATAATTTTCCATGTATCAACTAACTACTCCCACTGCATGTGCAATGTCTGGTTTTATACAGATCATAGCAAACGTTAAACTCCCTACTGCTGATGCATACGGTACTCGAGACACCTCCTTCCTCTCTGCTTCACTGCTAAGACTCATACTTGAGGATAACTTGAAATTAACATGAAGAGGGGTAGACATTGGCTTACAATCTTGCATGTTGAAGCGCCACAAGATTTTCTACAAGTAATTCTTTTGAGAAAGCCAAATCCTCTTGCTATTTTCTGTCTCGGTGAATTTGCATCCTTAGAATCTTGTTTGTTGGTCCCAAATCCTTCATTTCAATCTCCCTAGCCAATTGTGCCTTTAACTCTTGAATTAGATCTATGTTAGGGCCTGCTACTAACATATCATCAACATATAATAGTAGTATAATGAAATCATTATTACCAAACCTCTTGAAATAAGCACAAGGGTCTGAATTGAGTCTGTTGTACTTAAGGCTCAATATAAAGGAATCAAATCTCTTATACCAACACCTCGGCGCCTGTTTGAGACCGTACAGAGATTTGTTCAACCTGCAAACCAAGTTCTCATTATTTGGTTCTTCAAAACCTTCAGGTTGGAGTATATAGATTTCCTCTTCAATATCTCTATGAAGAAATGTAGTTTTAACATCTAACTGCTCTAGATGTAAATCCAATTTTGCACACATAGCTACTACTATACGAATAGTAGTCAGAAGAACCACAGGTGAAAATATTTCAGTGAAGTCAATACCTTCTTTCTGAGCATAACCTTTGACCACCAATCTTGCACAATACTGCTCTACCTGATCATCACTATTTCCCTTGAACTTGTAAACCCATTTGTTTCCAATGGGCTTTCTTCCTTGCGATAACGGTACAAGCTCTCAAGTCTTGTTCTTATGAAGAGCTTCAATTTCCTCCTGCATTGCTGTCATCCACAATGATCCATCCAAGCTAGTTGTTGCTTCTTGGAATGTTGAAGGCTCTCCATCTTCTGTTAAAAGACAGTATGCAACATTACCCTCCACAATATAATCAAACTGCTAGGCTGGTGTTTTCTTCATACGAGTTGACCATCAAACTTCTGTAGTTTCAGATTCAACTGATTCTTGCTCCTGGTGTTCTGGTACTTCTTCAGAAGAATCTTGTTGCTCAAACTTTTGTTCCACCTGAATCATCAAAGTTTCTGAATTGTTTGCTAAAGTACTTTCTACATCTTGCTCTTGCAGCTTGTCTTCTGCAAATATTACATCTCTGCTGATGACGACACTGCAGGTAGTAGGATTCCACAGTCGATACCCCTTGACTCCATTTGCATACCCCAAGAATCCGCATTTTCTGGATTTTGGATCCAGTTTTGTGACTGCTTGGGTGTTGTACGTTACAAACATAGGACTCCCAAATGTGTGTAGGTGAGAATAGTCTACTGGCTTACCAGTCCATATCTCCATCGGTGTCTTTAGATCAATCGCAGTTGATGGTAAGCAATTAATCACATAACAGGAAGTCTTGACTGCTTCGGCCCAAAATGACTTTGCCATACTTGCAGCCCTCAACATAGCTCTAGTTCTTTAGAGTAGAGTTCTGTTCATCCGCTCTGCCACTCCATTCTGTTGTGGAGTGTACGCCACCGTGAGTTGTTTTTTGATGCCTTCCTGATTACAAAAGGCATTGAATTCATCACATGTATATTCTCCACCATTATCTGTCCTGAGACACTTAATCTTCTTTTCTGTTTCCAACTCTACCTGCGCTTTGAATGTCTTGAAGACTGAAAATACATCTGCCTTCCTCTTGATTGGATACACCCAATATCTCCTAGAATAATCATCAATGAAGGATACAAAATACTTTGCTCCTCCCAGGGACATAACCGGTGATTGCCATACATCAAAGTGAATCAATTTCAGAATATTTTTACTTCTAGAATTAGAGGTAGTGAACTTCAATCTGTGTTGCTTGCTTGTCACACAATGCTACAAAAGGGTAAAGATACCTTTGAGAGACCAGGGAGAAGTTTCCGTTCGGCTAGAATCTTCAATCCTTGTTTTGACATGTGGCCTAATGTGAGATGCCACCTTTTTGTTTTATCTTCCTCAGAACTGGTTGATACAACGGATGCTTCTGAATTTAAATCCGTCTCTCCCATAAGTATGTACAAGTTTGCAGAATTTTTCTTAGCCTTCATTACTACAAGCGCTCCCTTGACAAGTCTCATCACGCCTTGTTCTGTATGCTTTTTACAGCCATTGTCATCAAGTTGCCCTAAAGACAATAGATTTTTCTTGATCCCTTTCACTTGCCGCACATTTTGAATTGTGGGAGTCACTCGTGCATCTTTATCCTAACAGTAGCAATACCCGCAACATCCAAGATTCGATTCTCACACGTATACACAGACCCTCTAGAGATACGTTCATAAGTATGGAACCATTCCCTACGAGAAGTCATATGCCATGTTGCACCTGAATCCACAAACCATTCCCTTCTTGAATCGACATTCACTCTTAAAGTTTCCTCTCTTGCCACAATTATAGCACTTGAAATTCTTCTTGCTCCTAGATTTTGATCTTCCTTGTTTGTGACTCCCACTAGAATCACGTTTTGTTGATCTTCCTCTCGTCATCGATAAGGCTTCCGCTTGATGCAAACTTGCCAGACTGTCTTCTTTGTTTGTCGACTTTCTTCTTCAAGAACAGACGCTGCAACATCATCGAAGACCAAACTATCTGTGAGGATATTGTTAGTTATGTTGACAATGAGTTGATCATATGAGTCTGGAAGACTTTGGAGCAAAATCTCTGCACGTTCCTTTGGGTCAATATTATGTCCCAACGTTGAGAGTTGAGAAGATAGAGAGGTCAGAGTATTGATGTGCTCTGTTACTGATGTAGATATAGACATCCGAAGAGTGTAAAGTTTCCTCTTCAAAAATATTTTGTTGTGAAGTGACTTTGATTCGTATAGCTTTGTGGGATGATCCCTTATCTCCTTGGCTGATTTCTTTTCCTCTACACCTGATAATATATCATCTGATAAGGACAGATGCAGATCAGAAATGGCCAGTTCATCAATTCTTTTCCATTTGTCATCATTTGTGATCTCCTCTGACCTCGTATTGATGGCCTCTAGGCAATTATCTTTGATCAATAATGCCTTCATCTTCAATTTCCATAATGAGAATTTTGTCCCATCAAAATTGCTAATATTGATCTTTGTTGTCATGGTTCTATCACAAATTGCTTCTGCTTTAGGATAGCTCCCACTGTTTCACTCGGATTCGGGCTCCTCCGTATATGTGAACAGCGCCTCCGTATGTGTGAACAACACTTCTGTATGCTTGAACAGCACCTTCGTATGCTTGAGCAGCACTTCTGTATGCTTGAACAACATCTTCGCACCGAACAGCACCTCCATATATCACCGGCAGCACCTCAGCACTTCCCCAAGAATAATCCTTTTCTGATGTGACAGATCAGTCTAAGCTGCAGCCAAAGAGCATACTTAGGATACCTTGGCTTTGATACCACTTGTTGGGATTTTTAGGATCCCGCCGGATAGAACAATAACAACAAATAAAGGAAACTAAAAATAATAAATGACACACAAATATCTTCTTTGGAAAATCTCACTATATGGGAAATTCTAAAATTATAACTTCTCTTTAATTACAAGAAGAGAGCAATCTTATCCCTCTCTTGATTTAAGAGAACTCCTCACAAAATACCTCAAGAAATATTTTGTAAAAGCAAAGAAGAGAAGGAAGAATTTTTGGTGTAGGTAGAAAGGAGGGGAGGAGGCTTTATTTATAGCCTCCTCACCACCCCCTACTCTTAGTCCCCACCGATGTGGGACTTCTAATATATAACAACAAGTTGGATGAATTTTCATCGGGCTCCGTGATAGCCGAGATTTGAAATTAGGGAAAATCATTATCAAGTCCAAAGGACCATAGACAATTACCAACAAGTCCTACACCTAATTCCCAAATCAAAAAGTCCCTAGGGACTTTTGTGTGAACTAGTTGTTAATGTGAAATGCCTAGATTGACCGCAAGGAATATTAAAGCAAAAGGCATAGGAGAATTTGAACATCAATAGCTGGAGAACTTTTGGAACTTTAGTACTTATTGTCCCAAATTGTACATCAGTAGCTTATACGTATTTTAACAACCTCTTATGCCTATTTTAACAACATCAACAACCATTTTAACAACGATATTTTCATACCTAGAGAATTTTTGAAACTTCTGTACTTATTGTTCTAAATTTCATATCAATAGCTTATACATATTTTAACAACCTTTTATGCCCATTTTGACAACGATATTTTTATACTTGGAGAATTTTGGGAACTTCAGTACTTATTGTCTCAAATTTCACGTTAGTAGCTTATAAATATTGTAACAACCTCTTATACTCATTTTGACGACATCAACAAATTTTGACAACAATATTTTTATGCTTAGAGAAATTTTGGAACTTCAGTACTTATTGTCCCAAATTTCACATCAGTAACTTATATGTATTTTAACAACCTCTTATGCATATAATGACAACATCAACAACCATTTTGACAAAGTTATTTTCATACCTGTAGAATTTTTGGAACTTCAGTATTTATTGTTCCAAATTTCACATCAGTGGCTTATACGTATTTTAACAACCTCTTATGCCCGTCAATAGCCATTTTGACAATGATATTTTCATACCTGGAGAATTTTTAGAACTTCAGTACTTATCGTCTCAAATTTCACATCAGTAGCTTATATGTATTTGAACAAGCTTTAATGCCTTTTTTGACAACATCAACAGTCATTTTGACAATGATGCTTTCATACCTACATAATTTTTGGAACTTCAGTACTTATTTTCTCAAATTTCAAATTTGTAACTTATACGTATTTTAACAACCTCTTATGCATTTGTATTTTAACAACCTCTTATGCATATTTTGACAACATCAACAACAATTTTGACAACGATATTTTCATACTTGGAGAATTTTTGGAACTTCAGTACTCATTGTCCCAAATTTCATATCAGTAATTTATACGTATTTTGACAACCTCTTATGCATATTTTGACAACATCAACGATCATTTTGACAACTATATTTTCATACCTGAAGAATTTTTTAAACTTCAGTACTTATTATCCCAAATTTTACATCAGTAGCTTATGCGTATTTTAATAACATCTTATGCATTTTTTGGGTTTTTCTCTTTAAGAAGATGGTGGTTTCTTGGAATTAGGATGAAGATAGGATGAACAAGATTGGGAACTCACCTTTTCTTGAATTGGCGGCACACACCAATCAAATTGGCGTCTTGTTTTTCTCTCTTGAAAAACGTCCAAGAAAAGGGGCACACAAAAATCAGCATTTTATTAAAGTTTAACCCTGATTTAAGTGCTTACAAAAAAGCTCAATCCAAGCTTGAATTTGAAAATCCAAATCATTAAGATAATTGAATAAACTCATATTTTGATTATTTGATTGAATAAAAAATTTAAGATGATGGAGCACATCCATATCTTGATTGATTAACTGAATCAAAATTTAATATAATGGATCATATCCATATCTTGATTGACTGAATTTAAGATGATGGATCACATCCATATCTTGATTGATTGAATCAATCACTTAATATGATAGATCATATTCATATCTTGATTGATTGATTGAATCATTAATTTAAGATGATAGATCATATCCATATCTTAAAATTCAAGATCATTTTTAATTCAATCTTTATTTATTATTTATCATATCTTCCTCCAATATTTATTGGATATATATATATATATATATATATATACACACACACACACACACACACGTTTAGATAATTTAGAATTATCTTTCATAACCTAACCTCTCGAATATAAATTCAAATTTAAATTTTAAACTTAAATTCAAAATTTGAATTCCAAATTCAACTTGGCCTAAGACCTCGTTGGGTCTTCTAACACATCTGGGCATTTTGTGGAGATACTGATTTCCCACTAGGGACTCAAAATATGGCACCATTTGTTGGAAATTATGCCCTAGGGGCAAATCATTGTACTTTAAACGTTAACGTTATTTAAAGTATTTCTCTGTTTAGTTTTCATATCATTTGCATGTTTATGATATATCTTATAGATTATCCTAAATGTCCCTGGTCGGTCATTTATGCGGGAGAAAAGATGAAGTAAGACCAGTATGACTTTGATGAGGTATGGAGATACGAATCAAAGTCATAGGCACTTGTAAGTGTTAGTTCTCTATGTGTTTTGATGATAACTGACAATTGTAAACACAAGATGAAGTTTGTCATAGGTAAGTTGAAAAACTTACTGTCAAAGACAAACTCGAGTTTTGGACTTGACAGAGGGTAGCTCAATTTTAATGAACTAAGAAAACTCCAGTTTGTGTAGGTAAACTCAAGTTTCTGACAAACAGAGAGCACTTAAGTTTTTCACATTGAGACAAACTCGAGTTTAGTATTACAAACTCGAGTTTGCACTATACAGAGACTCTCCAATATTTTCTAAAGTAATCAAAACTCAAGTTTTCATTTGGAAACTCGAGTTTTGGGCATATAAAGAGACTCCAAGTTTTTAAGCCTAGGAAAACTCCAGTTTTGATATGGAAACTCCAGTTTGCACTTAGCCAAGAATTTTCTAAGCTTTCCAAAGTTTTGAGAAAACTCGAGTTTAGCCTTTGAGAAAGATTTCATGATTTCCTCATCACCTTGAGAAAACTCCAGTTTACTTAGAAAACTCCAGTTTTCACTTGGCATAGTTTTTCAAAGGTTTTTCAAACTTAATTGAAAACTCGAGTTTAGAATTGGAAACTCGAGTTTTGGCCAAGCTGAGAGCCTTGCTCATTTCAGTGATTTGAAAACTCAAGTTTTGTTTGGAAACTCCAGTTTTGAGCTTTTGGACCAAACATGTTTTTCACTATAAAAGTCCAAAACTTGAGTTTGTCATTAATCAACTCGAGTTTTGCTCATGTCCCAAAATGTGCTTCAAAGATAAAATCGCGACGTTTGTCTCTGGAAGAATAAAACTCGAGTTTCAGATGGAAACTCCAGTTTTGTCTTTTGAGCATAGGTGGAAACTTGAGTTCGAGATAAACAAACTCGAGTTTGTGTCGCTGAGTTTGAAAATCAAGTTGCTCGAATTTGTGAAATCTTCTCGTTTGATCTTAATACTTCTTATCACCACTCATTATTATTACTAGCTATGTTTAATCAGTTTGCTAATGAGTTTCAGATGGTTTAGAGATCTTTAAGTGAAGATTTGAGCAAAAGCAAAAAGTGATGTCAGCACATTAAATGCAAAGTTCAAAAAACTTGCATCCTTTTGAACAATCATTCTACACACGTTGCAAGGGATTAATGTTTCCTTTCCTCATCCAGTAGCTGCTCTTCCAACGGACTAATATTCAAGAAGTCAACCATAAACTTCTGTGCAACTGGATTAAGTAAAGTGTAGAGAGAGAAGAAGACCAAAGCTTAACCTAATCCTTGCTTAATGAAGGCAATGGTCATATTGAAGATTACAACGGTCATTTAATGCTCTCTTTGTATAAATAGAGCTGCATTCAATTCTTCTCAACAACCAATCTGCTGAAAACAAATTACATTCAAGTTTACCAACTACTCTTTCAGTTTTCACTTGTAAAGCATCTTTTGATACATTGATCTTCAGTGATTATATTTATCCACTCTTAGAGAGAGTTCATTTATTGTAAGAATCTCAAGTCAAGGGACTTGGAGATTGGGGATATTGATTGTAACTTGTAAGGGGGAGTAAGTTCTAGTGAGAGAATTACTCTTGAGTTACAGAGTGTGTAATCAATTGAGATAGTGAAAACCCAGAGAGTCTGGGGACTGGACGTAGGTCAAGAGGTTGGACCGAACCAGTATAAATCCTTGTGTCTTGCTCTTCTTCCCTATACTCTGCTTAGCTCTGTTTTAGTGTTCAAAAATAGAGCACTTAGAAAAGTTTTTAAAATCCTCAATTCACCCCCCTCTTGGTGATTAAGCTCCACTTTTAGTAAGATTACAAGGTGCTGGACTGACCCACTATGAGAAAGCTGCATGTATTAAGTCATAAGCTTATCTCATGTATAACCGCGTCACAATGCCCTTTGACCTGAGATCATCATGGATTTCTACATGAGAGTCACTAATCTTTGACCTAGTCAAAAGTCACCTTTGTTCGGGTGATGATAAAGGCTTTGATCAAGATCAGTGGTTTTCATGCAGAGAAATGTGAATGGTCAAGATGGAATTTGTCCCTCACATTTGTAGAGAGATAATATTGGGGCCCTTCGATGAGTGAGTTTGAGAAATGTATGGCCATACTACGATGGAAAGGAATTTCCATTTCAAGTGTTAGACTACTTAAGAATCGAGATAGTAATGGCCAAGAACAGGAGGTTGACATTATCCATGCCTCATCCTTGACAAAATTATCGCGTGACAAAAGGGACGTGACATGATTGTATAATAGGTTGTATCGTATCAACGATCCCCATATGAATTGGGTAGTCGCAATGTCTTGCTAGAGGCCGCTTGCGACTTGTGGGCTGGTACTATATTGGCTCGCTGCTAATCTCATGTGGGCCTGCAGGGTTGCACACAAGATTTTTCGGTTGCGTAACAAAAGTCTAAACTGTTGATCTTTATCCTATTTTACTCACTCTTGAACTTTATCATATTTTACCCTTTATAACCTGATTTATTCTTAGTTGGTGTTTGGATTAACTTAGTTTAAGTTTATCATATATTTACTGATAAAATAATCTTTCCCACTCATGTTGGATTAATTATAGATTTATTTTGAAAAAAATAAAACAACGTTTAAATCACTACAAAAAAAAAGTCACGATTTGCAATGGAATTTGCGAAGGACTTACACCAAAAGTAATCACCCACATCCTCCACCACACTAGTCCAGCTCTGGAGCCTTACCTCTGTCTCCCTGCTCGGATTTAGATAAGCGGGCAGAGAGCTTAAAAGGGGCTGGGATTCATAATTGAATCCCAGAGTAACCATTAATCTCATATAAAATGTATAAACAATGTATGTAGTAAAACCAAGAATAAAAACACAAACCACATAGCATTTAGTATCATGCACACAGCAAGGCACACAACCAAATCCGAAACTAGTAGTCCTAATAGCACACAGTACAAACTACCGGGCATGGCACACAGCAAGGCCCGTATTGCACACAGCATGTTCCGGTTTCAGAGCGCTTGGAAATAAATGATAACCAAATGTATGAAATATACATGGTAAAACATACATACACAAGTCACACAGAGTATATGAGGATTAAGGTTACTACCTGATAGTCGTCCACGAATATAAATGAATTTCTCCGGTGCACAATATCACAACCGTCCTAAAATAGTAAAATATAAATATAATTAATTCCTTCTCAGTAAATATTTCCTTTGCCGATTTAAAATAAGCTCAATTCATGTGTCCTTATTTACTAAATTCCTTTTCTTACCAAGGAATTTAACATGAGCTTATATTCCCTCTATTTTCGTCATTTTTCAGGAATTTCCAGCAAACAGTGACTGATCTTCAAAAATTCATAATTAAATCTAGAAATATCCGTTTGGGGTGGTTCAAAAGCCAAAATGACCCTTAATATGTCTACTTTAATCTTGTAAAATTTAATTCCAATTGGACTTCATTAACTGCCCCAACATTTATTTCAAGATGACCGCCTAGATTGAAAGCCCCAAAACAATTTCAGGTTAACATACAATTCAATCCCGGAGATTCCAGAATTCCTACCAAACCTCTACCCTACACAATTTTTCGTTTTGAAAACAATGGAATCATCAAAATGAGCAAAATCCCACTCCTTAACCATGCCCTCTTCAGACCAAAACTAAAGTTCGAAATCACCAAAGTTGTTTTGCAATTTACTCTTCAAGAATACCTTGTTTTGGTTCTAAACCACTTTCTCTTATTATTTAGGCCATAAACAAACTTTAGCTCATTTGGTAAATTTAGGAAGCATCTCCCCTTAGGGTTCCAACCATCCAAAATGTCAAGAGAGCAAAGGAAGATCACCACAAATGCCAAACACATCGGAAGGCTAAAGAAACAACTTACCTTGATCTTGTTTGATGATTGTAACATCCCATTTTCAAAAGCAGTATAATTTTATTTTTTTCATCAGAGTAGAGCATTGGAGCGATTGAGTAACTGATAATTATATTCAAAATGCCGTAAGTCTGGCTCATTATAGAAGCGGTACAATAACCGAGAGCTTTTAAAGTGAATAACAACAGAAGTGTCTCCCTGGCAACACCCATGCTGTGGCAACAAAAGAAATTCTCCGACCGAGACTCTAAGCGTGCTACTTTCCTCTCTCCTTGGTCCTCGGTCCTCCTGACCCTGAAGCTATTTTAGAGGCTGAGGTCCAAATACACATCGGACCTCAGGTAACGGTTAACCTCATATTTATATAAACAACATATGGAAGACAATCACAGCATTAATCAGCACATAAGAATGTAGCAGATGCGAGATTAATATAACAACAAGACACATCTCATGTAAAGTTATCTATGCTAAGATACATCGCATGTAAAGTTATCTATGTTAACGGTACACATCGCATGTAAAGTTATCTATACAATTCACTCGTATAGTCGTCTATCACATAGAAGTATACAGTAAATATCAGAGTTAGTGTTACAGTACGCGAACGTACCTTCGTTGATGGTAAACGGTACTTTTACGGAAAACGATAATTTCGACAGTGGGTGAAAACAGCGGTACGACGGCGGTACAACAGCGGTCCGATTATCTCAGATATCCTATAAGGATAATATTTATCAATATCTAGCAGCATAACGGGCATTTTAGGTACAAATTACCATCTTGCCCCCGAACCCCTAATCGGCGGAATTTCGCCGAGCTTTCCCATTTGTTTTCGCTCTATCTCTCCGAATTTTGACAGATCTTTTCCCTCATCATATTTTCGAAATATATATCATATTTACCCCTAAATATGATATCTAGACTATCTTGAAAAATTAAAGATAAATCTAGCATTCCTACTATATCTACCGAAAGAACTACCGAAACTAAAGACTAGGGACCGAAGAACTTACCCAGAACTCGGCTATACTTTCTCCGGGCTCTTCCTTCTCTCTAACCTCTCTCTAAGGCACGAAATTTTGGTGTAGAAATGAGGAGGAGGGGCTTGGCTATTTATAGAAGCAAGGAGGGACAAGGTTGGAATTACATCAATTGTCTTCAGATCGGATTTCAACCGTTGGATCGCACTTTGACACGTGGCTCCATCTTGTCCATACACCTCTTGTGTTGACATCATCCTTCCAGAAGAAGATGATGTCATGCATGATGTCATGCATGCTGACTTACCGATAAAGTTCTCCGATCGGTGTCCGAAACGCGTAATCTCGGCGAAACTCAAAAATCCGGTAGCACAGCGCTGAAGTTTTATTCTTTCTCTTTAAAACCACTTGGGTTAACTAAATTTTTGATCCCATTACGAGTATTTCGTCGCTCTTGAACATTTTCGGACAAACGCCATCGGTTACGGAAATAACTTAGGTAGAACAGAACTTCTTGCGAGAAAATCACCGGTTCGTAATATGATCGATCTAAGTAACCATATCCCTGGTTTGAAAAACACGGTGCGTTTTCTATAAGTCACTTTTAGCACTATCTGCCTTATCTTAATTATCCGGTACTCTTAATTACGCTGTTGGTTTCAGAAACGACTTCTGAGACCGCTCAATCTGAGATAGAATTTCTTTGGTTCATAAAAAGTCCGGATGACTCGGGCTATATCCCTATATCTTGGTGTAGGATTTTATTTATATCCATTCTCAAATGTCATGTTGGCTCTTTACTATATATATTATTATTTTATTCAAAATATCTAGATATTTATTTATTTTTCTTTTATTTTTCTAAGCATAAAATATTTTATTATTTATTTATTATTTATTTAATTATTAATTTCGAATTGCTCCTTTAAATTAATTATTTACTAATTAATTTACTTATATCTTAATCTAAACAATTAGCCACTAATTACTTAATTAGCCATTTACTAATTGTTGATAATTTTCATAATTAGGATTAATTATTATCTCACAACTTTTACTTGACATTGGTATTTTATGTCCCATGTAAAATATTAAAAATCATGGGGCCATAAAGTGCTTTTAATATTATTATATTTATGCTTCTCTATTTTTCAAGGAAATAATCCCAAAAATTCCTAAAATTAGAGACAACATACTTCCCAAGTTTTTGTCAGTATCTGTTGCCATATGATATTTATCATAATATTTTCAGGGTATTACAATGATTTTGCAAAACTTCTCCCTTCTTGACTTTACAAGACCTTTGGCCAACCTTATACTAGCACGACACAAATTAAAGTGCTTTAAGAGATTAATAGGTAGATGGAAGGAAGAACATGAGGAGACAACTCCAAAGTTCAAGAGATTACCTTAGATTTCTCAAGTCTTTTCTTCTTCCTCTTCCTACGTCTCTCACGCCTTCAATCTCTCTATTGTATGCACATACTTTTTTATCCAGCCGAAATGAATAAATGAAGTAGAAAATCATTGATTAAAGGAGGGTTTAAGTCGGCTGAGGAGGTGGGAATTATCATTGGACATTAACTTCTAATTTAATTACAATATGCCATATGGTTGCTTTGCAACCTTAATATTAATTCCCTTTGTCCTTTTCGTTGGTTTCTTTCTTTTGACCGAAATGAGTGGGAGGGATTAATGGATATTAAATAGACAAAGTCGGCTTGTGCATGGAGGTAAACATACGACTTCTTTCTTTTACTTATTTACAATGATACCATTTTGTTCTAATCCAATCTTCTTCTTTTCTTTTCTTTTTTGCTTTATCTTTGACCGAAAGTATAGAATGAAAAGGGAATTAATGAACCTTGGTTAGACCATTTTGGCTGATGCAAATGATGAGGAATTTAACGTGACCCTATGACTTCTTCATAATTATAATTATGGTCACTATTACTCAAATTCCATCATGTGCTTGGTTTCATGTGATCATGAACTTCCCTATACCTTTTGGAGAAATAATAGCCCCAGTTGAATTAATTAAATATTAGGCACAAGTGTCCCACTTTGTGCCAACATATGTCCCAAAATTTTCGATTTCGGCAAAATCGGGTATTTTGGGTAAAATTGACCTTTTCGTCAAAATTTCACTATTTCTTTTCTCCAAATACAAATACATCACACATGGAATTTGCTAGAGAAAATTTAGGATATTACATGAAACCCCTCTTCCTGTTGCATTACCTCTCTTCCTCGCCCACCACCACCATCCTCTGTTACTCTCTCACTTTCTCAGGCATTCCTCTTTCGCACCACCACTCTCAACCTCTCTTCCTTTCTCGAAAATGAAAGGAGAAAACAATTCTCTTCCTGTTCTTTCAACGCCAGTTATTGGTGTGACTGGTGTGAGTCCGAACGAACCCTCTTCATCTCACAATGAGCCTCGTAACCGCCCTACACGCCGTGGTAGAAGTGGCACACGAATGAAAGACGTATCCGTAAGTCGGACCTCTGGGTCAAAGCTCGAGATTCAGTTTGATGAAAAGTTGGAACCTTTTGGTCCTAATAAAAACAAATATAATAGTTTTGTCGGCTATCTAGCACGCAGCAAGGTTAGCATCTTGAAAGATGAGTGGAAAAATTTGGACCTTCGCACAGTAAAGGATCCTATTTGGGACACTATCCGGCTTACATACATTGTCCCTCACTATCAGAAGTTGAAAGACAAGACATTGTCTTATCGTGCTGATTGGTGGAGGAAGTTTAAGACCTTTCTAGCTAACAACTATATTTTTGCTGAGGTTCAGCCTGACCATAAGCCTTGGGACAAGTACACATTTATTGATGAACAAACTTGGCAACAATTTGTTCAGCTGCGGACCACTCCTGAAGCTTTGGTGAGTTTATATTTTGTTTTGTTTGCTTATTAACCTGTGCGGATATGTGAATGTTATTGTGTCCATCTAATCTTGTTAGTTAGATGGTTTGGTGTGTGAATAGAAGTATATATTTCCATCCTTTGTCCTGCATCAGAGGAGCATGTCTTAGTTCTATACAAGTCTGATATGTAAACCGTGAAAAGGTAAAATACTAAGTAGGTAATTAGGGAAATAATAATGGCATACGAGTCAAACCATTATTATATTCTTAGCTGGTTCTGTTATAGTAGGTTGTGGTTAAACATTGCTATTAGTTAGTTAGTATGTTAACTGTGTAAAGGTTTCGGTGCAAGCTATTATTGGGCCTTAAGAGTTAAGCCTTTAACTATATATAAGAGGTTAGACTAATATGTGTAGGAACCAGTTATGATGAATGAATAAATTGACTGAGTTGGTAGTAGTTCTGCAGCTCCCTTTCCTCTGTTTCTCCCAATTTCTTCTACAATTCTACATCTTCCTTAAATAAAATGTTGAAACTTGATGAAGTGAATTTGACTAGTGTTTGAGGTTCATATCAAGCAGAAGTTCTCTAATTTATGTTAGTGAGATGGCTGGAATTCATAATTAATAGTTGTTTTTAACAATTCTGATTCACAAAAAAGAAGGGAAGAAGCACAGGAGATAGGGAGAAAGAATGATTGCCCGCATAGGGCTTCTCGCGGCAGATATGAAAAGGCTGAAAAAGAATTGATGGCGGCTAAGCGGAAGAGATTGGAAGATGAAGCTGAATCCAATCCTTCTGCCATAGTTGATCAGCCATCTCCAATACGTCGCGAGGAATTGTGGTTGTATATTTGGCAAAAGCCAAGCGGCGCCTACACGAGTGAACAAACTCGTCTAGTTGCTGAAAGAATTGTAAGTATCATTATTGTTATTTTTTAGTTACTAAACATGTTTCATTACCAAGCTTCTCGTTATCTGTATCTTACAGGAAGATCTTAAAAATAAAGAAGCAGAGGGATCTTTTGTGTCGGACAGGAGGAATGATGTTTCATTACCAAGTTTCATTTACAAGTGTTGTCATCATCAAAAAGGGGGAGAATGTTGGTTCTCTATGTGTTTTGATGATGTCTAACAATTGTAATAATCAATGGGTTAATTTGCGAAGAATTAAGTTTAGACAAATTGCACTTGAGTTTCTTGTAAAATGATTTTGAAAAATCAATAACTCAAGTTGTTAAAAACAACTCAAGTTACGTAACTCAAGTTATACACTTAAGAAAAATCAGATCAAATGAAGGATAACTCGAGTTGTCACTAAACAACTCAAGTTATAAGTTGTACTTCAGTTCCCAAAAGCCTCATCACGATATCAAATTTTGGGTATCTGATATAACTCGAGTTACAAGGAAAAACTCGAGTTGTCCAAGTGCTAAAAACTTTCTGTCTGAATTTCGAAGTAGAAAAACTCAAGTTATAGAATACAACTCGAGTTGCTTAACTCAAGTTATTTATATAACTCAAGTTACATTATTTGCGAAAGTTTTCGAATGATTTAAATTCAAAAGAAACTCGAGTTATTCAAGATACAACTCGAGTTGGACAACTCCAGTTACTGTGATAACTCAAGTTATGCTTTTTTTGCGAAAACTTTCTGGTTGATTTCAATATCAAAAGAAACTCGAGTTATTTGGAAAACTCGAGTTGGACGACTCCAGTTATTACTATAACTCAAGTTACATTTCTTCATGCGCATATCTTCTGAACTAAATATAACTCGAGTTATGTGAAGCAACTCGAGTTGTTCATACCAGATTTGAATATGTTTTTCTGCGCATTCTAATTTTCATCCGATTAAAGCTTGGGTATTTCATGTAATTGATTGTTATTATTCCTAACCAAGTTTAATCGTGTTTGCTAACAGTGAAATGTTTATGTGTCGAAGCATTAAATACTTCTAACATGTTTTTAAACTTGAAATCACGAAAATTCAATATGTGTCGAAGCATTAAATGCGATTTTCCTCTGGGTTTTTCTACTATCACTCAAATCGATACACACTCTGTACTCGAAAGCTATCTCTCTCTTGGATACGCTCCCCCTTACAAGTTGTAATCGAAAGACCTCAAGTGCGACTTTGAGTTTCTTACAAAATGAAAGAAATAAACTCTCTAAAGAGTGGATAAAGAAATCAGTGGATTTCAGTACAATGTACGAGAAGTATAAAGCGGAAAGAAGAACGATTGATAAGCTTGTATGCGTTTTACGTGTGTTGCTACGTTTCCCTGGACTTCAAATCTTCATGTATTTATACGATTTGAAGTTTGTGGACCGTTGGAGATGCGCTCGGACTTGAAGCAATTCGAAAATACATGGGTCTTTCATGTGTATATATAGTTGGAAGATCTTCAGATCTTGAAGTCTGAGTCCGTTGTGGCTTTAAATTTGTTGCAAATTTTCAAGGGATAAATTGATATTGAGACGTTAACTCAGATTGACGAAAATCTGGAAGCATAATTGATTGATATCTTTCCTCTTTGAATGCTCAAATGTTTCCTAAATCAGATTTCTAGGTCTTCTGAAATCTCACAAGAAAACTGGTTAAATCTGGTTAGGAATATTGATATAAGACATATAAATCATAAGCACCCAATTCGTAGAAACAATCTAAAGCGAAATCAAACTTGAACAAATTATACTCCATTCGTTCATCTCGCAGAAGCTCCAAGCTCGAGTTTACAATACCAAGCTCGAGTTTGGTCTTCATTTAAATCTTGAGTTTTGCTTCTGGAAGTCTCAAGCTCGAGCTTGTAAGTGAGTAAGCTCGAGTTTAGCATTTGTCGGGGAAGCAAGTTTGAAATCATTTTGAGAGCCAAAATGCAAAATGGCAAGCTCGAGTCTATTAGTGAGCAGGCTCGAGTTTGGCACTATTCATGTCAAAAATAATTTTGATTCCCAAAGAGCAAGCTTGAGCTTAGAGGTGTAAGCTTGAGTTTGCTAAGCTCAAAATATGACAATGCTCTTCGTCGACCCAAACTTGAGTTTGCAGAGGCAAGCTCGAGTTTGATAAAAATATTAAAACCTTTGAAAATTTTCTGTCAGACCTAAGCTTGAGTTTGCAACTCCAAACTTGAGTTTACACTTTGAAGAAAATTTGAAAAGCTTTCTGCCTGAGGCAAGCTCGAGCTTGGTATGCCAAGCTCGAGTTTACAACTTTTGTAAACTCTTTGTAAAATACAAACTCTACAGTGAAAATGATAAGCACAAGTTTAAGGAAAGGTTTTCACTTGACATTTGTTTTGCGGAGGTAAGCTCGAGTTTGCAACAGCAAGCTCGAGTTTACACTATAGTAAACTCTTTGAGAAAAGTCTCTGGACGAGGCAAGCTTGAGCTTAAAACTAATAAGCTTGAGTTTGCAATTTGAGTAACTTGAAAAAATTCCTCGATTCTTCGTAAACTCGAGCTTCCAAGTGTAAGCTCGAGCTTACTCAAAAATATGAGTAAACTTTGAAAACCTTCAAGCTCAAGTTTATGGACCAAGCTCAAGTTTAGAAAATGTAAGAAGCTTGGTTTTCTTTCTGTAAGGAGCAAGCTCGAGTTTGGAGACCCAAGCTCGAGTTTGACGCTGACAGAATGTTTTTGAATTAAAATAAATATGCTTTACCAATCTTTGACAAAAACATTCTCTCATGTTTACAATTGTTATTAATCATCAAAACACATTGAGAACTAACATTCTCCCCCTTTTTGATGATGACAACACTTGTAAACATTTGTTTCTTTTCAAAAACAGATTTGATCATTTTAGCATAGAAAAAGTGATTTTGATAAACAACATTTGCAAACTTGTCATTTTGAAAGATTCAGATTTAAACAAACATCAGAGTTTAGCAGCTGGAATCACAATTCAAATCTTGAATATATAGACTGCAGATATTTCAATCTTTTATCAGAATCTAAACAATGACTTATCAAAAAAGGAATGATCATAGCAAAGTAGTAGAGTTTCAAAAGCAAATGATCAAAGACAAAAAGAGACATAAAACTGCTGTTCTTTACTTCTTTTCTTCTCCCCTTTGTCATCGGCAAACAAGGGTGGGCTGGAGGAGAGTCTATGATGGCGGGGAGGTGTGAGTGGTGTTCGAGATCGGATGAGTGGTTTGAGGTGGTGGAGCAAAGGTGAAGGATGGGTTCAGAGATGTTTGCAGAAGGAGAGTTTTCTGTGGCCATTTTCGCTGGGTTTAGTCGAGGCAGATGAGAGGTTTCTGAGAGAGAGTAAGGACAAGCTCGGGAGTGGAGTAGAGTGAAGAGGAACAATCAGGTTTATATAGATAAAATGCGCTGCATGCTCGAGTTTAGGAAGCTAAGCTCGAGTTTGAAAGAACTTGTACTAACCTGGACTTCAAGAGTGTATGTGTGAACTCTTGAATTTCCTCTGCAAACTCGAGTTCAGTCACTAATAGGCTCGAGTTTGACTTTCTCCACAATTTCATTTTCTCTCTGACTCCCTCGAGCTCGAGCTTAAGCTAGTAAGCTCGAGTTTGCTTCTCTTGACAGCAAACTTCAGCAAATAGTTAGAGTTGAATATCATCATGAATATCAATTCATTGGGATTTACCATTCCCAATTCTCTTCTTATGAACGCAAATTGCTCCTTTGCCAAAGGCTTTGTGAAGATGTCAGCAAGTTGAAGATTAGTTGGGATGAACATGACCTTGACATCTTTCTTGAACATGATCCCTTATGAAATGGTGTCGCACATCAATATGCTTGGTTCGAGTGTGTTGCACTGGATTCTTGGCCAAGCTTATTGTGCTTGTGTTGTCACATAGAATGGGGATCTCTTTTAGGTTGATTCCCAAGTCAGATACTTGTTGCTTGAGCCATAGTACTTGAGCACAGCAACTTGATACTGCAACATATTCAGCTTCAGTTGAGGATACAGCAACAGTTGTTTGCTTCTTGCTAAACCATGAGACAAGTGAGCCACCAAGAAATTCACATTGGCCACTTGTACTCTTTCGTCGTCTCTTGTATCCAGCATGGTCGAGTCCGAATATGCCACCAAATGTTCAGTGGCCTTTGGGAAACCATAGACCAAGAGTCTTTGTGTCGGCAAGATATCGAAGATTCTTTTCACATTTTCAGCATGTGACTCCTTGGGAGCAGATTGAAATCTTGCACACATCCCCACACCGAATGGATGTCGGGACGACTTCTTTGTAAGGTAGAGCAATGAACCAATCATTCCTCTATACCGAGTTATATTGAAGTCTTTTCCTTCTTCATTAGCATCCAAGGCGTGGTTGAGCTCATTGGAGTATCGGCTCCATTGCATCCATCCATCCCAAACTTCTTGACAGATCTTTGAGATATTTGGTCCGAGATATAAAGATTCCATCTTTTCTTTGTTTGACTTGCAGACCAAGGAAGTAATTGAGTTCTCCCATCATGGACATCTCAAATTCTCCCGCATGTTCTTAGCAAACTCTTCACACAAAGCATTGTTAGAAGCACCAAATATTATGTCATCAACATATATTTGAACAATTAAAATTTCATTGAGCTTATTGCTTTTTATGAAAAGAGTTGTATCCGCTTTACCTCTTACAAATCCTTGATCAAGAAGGAATTTGCTTAATCGCTCATACCAAGCTCTAGGAGCTTGCTTAAGACCATATAATGCTTTCTTAAGGCGATAAACATGATCTGGATGATGATCATTATGAAAACCAGGAGGTTGTTCAACATAGACTTCCTCTTGAATGAAACCATTTAAAAAATGCAGATTTCACATCCATTTGATAAAGTTTGAATCCTTTAATACAAGCAAAAGCTAGAAGAACTCTTATAGCTTCCAATCTTGCCACTGGAGCATAAGTTTCTTCATAATCAATTCCTTCTTCTTGATTATAGCCTTTTGCCACTAGCCTTGCCTTGTTTCGAATAATTATGGCAGATTCATCATGTTTGTTCTTGAATACCCATTTAGTGCCAATGACCGGATGGTCTTTAGGCCTAGGTACCAAATCCCAAACTTGATTTCTTTCAAAGCTGATGTAACTCCTCTTGCATTGCTATAACCCAATCATTGTGCGAAAGGGCTTCATCAATTTTAGAGGGTTCAATTTTCGAAATGAATGCGAGAAAATGTAACTTCATTTAAAGTGCTTCTTCCTGGTTCTTACTCCTTGATTAACATCACCTATCACTTGATCCAGTGGATGACTCTTATTGTGTCTCCAAGATTTAGATTGATGTTGATCAGTGTTTTCACAAACATTTTCACAATGATTTTCAAGAACAGGTTCCTTTTCCAAAGGTTTTTCAGAATTACTCGAAGTAGAAAGTGTTTTTGAAAACGCATTGATTTGAAATGGGAAGAGCATCATCATCATCATCATCCAAGGATTTGTCTAGTTTGGTTTCAGAATACAACATGCATGGATTCTTCAATAACACGAGTTCTAGAATTAAAGACTCTATAAGCTTTACTTCTATTTGAGTAACCCAAGAATATACCTTCATCCGCCTTGGGATCAAACTTACCCAAGTTGTCCTTACCATTGTTGTGGATGAAACATTTGCATCCAAAGATGTGCAAATGAGCTATATTGGGTTTTCTTTTTGTCAGTTCATAGGGAGCTTCTTCCGAAGATATGCTCTATTTGAAATGTAAGCATGCGGTGCTCATGGCATCAGCCCAAAACACTTGAGATGTTTGATTTTCATTCAACATAGCCCTTGCCATCTCGGTTAGGACTCTATTCTTTCTTTCAACAACTCCATTTTGTTGAGGAGTTCTTTGGGCTGAGAAATTGTGATCAATGCCCATCTTGTCCGAGAATTCTTCAAAGGCATGGTTTTCAAATTCTCCACCATGATCTCGTACGAATTCCGCAATAGAAAATCCTTTCTCGTTTTGGACCTTCTTGGCAAAAATAGCAAACTGATCAAATGTTTCATTTTTTGAAGATAAGAATATGGTCCAAGCAAATCTAGAGAAATCATCAACTATGACCAAGGTGTAAAGATTGCCACCAAGGCTTTTTACTCTAGCTTTGGTCCAACTAGATCCATATGAATTAGTTGAAGAGGTCTATTAGTTGAAATTTCATTTTTAGATTTGAAAGAAGATTTGGTTTGTTTACCCATTTGACATGCATCACAAATCATGTTATTTTTAAAAGGTAACTTTGGTAAACCAATGACCAAATCCTTTTTCGCAACTTGTCAAGTTGAAGCATATTAACATGAGCCAATCTTTTATGCCATAGCCAACTTTCATCCAAGTTACCAATAAAACAATTTTTAAACCGATTTACTAGAGAGATTAAGAGAATAGCGTTACCTTCTCTAGGAGCTCTAAATAAAGCTTTAGTTCTGATATTGTCCAAGGAGAGAACATCTTTGCTTATAATCAAGCATTCTTCAGAATCAAAGATAACTAAGTTACCTTTATCTGTGCTTTGACTCACACTAAGGAGGTTGTGACATAAGCCTTCCACAAGGTAGACATCTTTGATTTGTGGTCCTTTGTTGTTTCCAACTTCTCCAATCCCAGCAATCCTTCCGGATTGATTTCCACCAAATGTCACCTTGCCACCATCCTTAGGTTTGATTGTAGCAAATTTTGATTCGTCTCCGTCATATGTCTTGAGCATCCACCTTTGTCAATAAACCATTTGTTGGATTTTGATGCTCTAAGACAAACTGCGATGTATAGAATATCAAGTCTTAGGTACCCAATTTTTCTTGGGTCCTTTTGGGTTAGTTTGTGTCTTTGGAATCTTATAGGATCCCTTAGGCACCCATTGATAATTACCTATAGGCTTGTTCCTTCTTTCCTTTTTATGAAAACGGGGAAGAAGTTGCATGCCCTTTATGGTTGCGTAGTTGCAATGAGCAAAAGGATTAGAGGAGTGGACAGATTTTTGAAAATAGTTTAAATAGGATTTCGGTCCAACCTTCTTTTTGCCTTTTCGTTTATCAGAATCAGGTCTATAGCCAATTCCTGACTTGTCATTTGTGATCCTTTGCTGTTTTAAAATAATATTGAGCATTTCACTACCTCTAGTGAATTTCTCAAGAGTTTTTGTAAGATATAAATTTCTTTTCTCTAAAGTACAGCAATTGTCACAAACTTTTTCTGAAAGGTTTTCACAATTCTTTTTAAATGTTTTCACCGAGAGAAAAGAAGTTGAACCAGTTTGAGCTTGTTCTTCCAAAATTTAATTCTCTTCTTTGAAGATAAAAGCTCTTTTGCAATTTTTCGAAATTCTATAAAAAGAGAATCATATTCTGCAGATAATTCTTCATAAGATGAGTCAGAGTCATTTACCTCTTTATTTTCTGAATCTTCTTGAGCTACAAGACAAATGTTAGCTCTATCTTCTTCTTCAGCTTCATCTTCATCGGATGAGCTATCGCCCCATATAGCTGAAACATAAGCTCTTCTATTGAACTTCGAATTTCTTTTCTTTGTTCTTGGTGTGGACATTCGGACTTGATGTGGCCGGGGTTTTCACATTCATAGCATATGATAGGTTTCTTTGTTTCTGTCTTTGGAACTATTCTTGTGAAACTTTACGGAGGCTTGGTCCTTCTTGTAAAATTTCTTAAATTTTCGGACCATCATGCCTAGCTCAAGATCTTCATCTTCCTCATCATCTCGATTTTGTCTCTTTGAGTTTTGAGGGCAATTCCTTTGTTCTTGCCATCAATCTCATCAAGTCCTTTTCGAACTTGATCTTACCTTCATATTCGGATAAGTTCGCCAATAATCTTTGCTATCGAAGCCATTGATTCACCACGAGCTTCTTCGATTGCAGTGACCTTGGCTTCCCACTCCTTGCTGAGGATATTTAGTATTTTCCTCACTTGGACAGATTGATCATAAATTTTGCCCAATGCAGCAAGTTTGTTGATGAGATGGGTGAATCTAAGCTGGAATTCACCAATGGATTCTCCAGACTTCATACGAAATAAATCATATTCAGTCATGAGAGTGTTTACTCGATTCTCCTTGATTCCAGCTGTCCCTTCATGGGCTATCTCAAGAGCTTCCCACATAGCTTTGGCAGATGTCAAAGTGCAAATTCGAAAATACTCCTTTTGGCTTAGAGCACTTTGTAGCATGTGGATTGCCTTCATGTTGAGAGTGACTTGCTTTCTGTCATTCTCATCATATGCTTCTTCTGGTTTAGGAGTAGTGACACCATCTTTAGTTGAGGTTGGAACATAGTCTCCTTTCTCGAACACCTTCCATAGACCATACTCAGTTGCCATTACATAGACTCTGAATTTAGCTTTCCAGAAGGAGTAATGTTCTCCATTGAAACCTGGAGGTCTGTTGATTGAGGCTCCATCGGGTAGAATTCCTTCCATTGGATCTTTTGATCTAGGATGTTAATCCTTCAAGTAGATAACCTGGCTTTGATACCAAATGAAAGTGAAGGAAATCACCAAGAGGGGGATGAATTGGGGATTTTTAAAAAAAAATTTAAAACACTCACACAACAGAAGCTAAATGGAGATAGGGGAGAAGAGCTTGACACAGAAGATTTATACTGGTTCGGTCTCAACTCTTGACCTACGTCCGGTCCCGGACTCTCCGGGTTTTTCTACTATCACTCAAATCGGATACACACTCGTACTCGAAAGCTATCTCTCTCTTGGATACACTCCCCTTACAAGTTGTAATCTGAAAGCCCAACCTCAAAGTCCCACAACTTTGAGATTCTTACAATAAATGAATTACAGAAATGAACTCTCTAAAGAGTGGATAAAGATAATCACTGAGGTACAATGTACTGATGAGAAGTATAAGCAGAAAAACGATTGATAAGCTTGTATGCGTTTTCTGTGTGTTACTTATGTACCTGCAGACTTCAAATCTTCATGTATTTATACTGGATTGAAGTTTGTGACCGTTGAAGATGCGTTCGAGACTTGGGCCAATTAAAAAATATAGTTGGGTCAGTCCATTGTATATGCCGAATATTGGAAGATCTTGAGGATCTTTGATTTTTTTGAGTCGTCCGTTGTGGCTTTAAATTTGTTGCATCAATTTCGGCATAAGGGAATATCTCCAATTGATATTGAGACGTTAACTCAGATTGACGAAATCTGGAAACATAATTGATTGATATCTTTCCTCTTTGAATGCTCAAATGTTTCCTAAATCAGATTTCTAGGTCTTACGAAATCTCATAAGAAAAACTGGTTAAATCTGGTTAGGAATATTGATATAATCATTTAAATCATAAGCAACAATTTCGTAGAATCAATCAAAAGCATAAATCAAACTTGAACAAATTATACTCAGATTCGTTCATCGCGTTCGATGCTCCAAGCTCGAGTTTACAATACCAAGCTCGAGTTTGGTCTTCATTTAAAATCTTAGAGTTTTGCTTCGGAAGTCTCAAGCTCGAGCTTGTAAGTGAGTAAGCTCGAGTTTAGCATTTGTCGGGGAAACATGTTTGAAATCATTTTGAGAGCCAAAATGCAAAATGGCAAGCTCGAGTCTATTAGTGAGTAAGCTCGAGTTTGGCACTATTCATGTCAAAAATAATCTTTGTTCCCAAAAGAGCAAGCTTGAGCTTAGAGGTGTAAACTTGAGTTTGCTAAACTCAAAATATGACAATGCTCTGTCGACCCAAACTTGAGTTTGCAAGAGGCAAGCTCGAGTTTGATAAAGGTTTTAAAAATTTTAAAAGATTTTTGTCGGACCTAAGCTTGAGTTTACAACTCCAAACTTGAGTTTACACTTTGAAGGAAAACTTGAAAACTTTCTCGCTCGAGGCAAGCTCGAGTTTGGAATTCCAAGCTCGAGTTTACAAATTTTGTAAACTCTTTGTAAAATACAAACTCTACAGTGAAAATGATAAGCTCAAGTTTAAAGGTTTTCACTTGACATTTGTTTTACAGAGGTAAGCTCGAGTTTGCAACAGCAAGCTCGAGTTTACATTCTATAGTAAACTCTTTGAGAAAAGTCTACGGAAGAAGCAAGCTTGAGCTTAAAACTAATAAGCTTGAGTTTGCAATTTGAGTAACTTGAAAAATTCCTCGATTCTTCGTAAACTCGAGCTTCCAAGTGTAAGCTCGAGCTTACTCAAAAATATGAGTAAACTTTGAAAACCTTCAAGCTCAAGTTTATGGACCAAGCTCAAGTTTAGAAAATGCAAAAAGCTTGGTTTTCTTTTCAGTATGGAGCAAGCTCGAGTTTGGAGACCCAAGCTCGAGTTTGACTGACGAGAATGTTTTTGAATTAAAATAAATATGCTTTACAAATCTTTGACAAAAACATTCTCTCATGTTTACAATTGTTATTAATCATCAAAACACATTGAGAACTAACAATGTCAACGGAGAATAAGGTTTAGATCGCAAATGTCAAAGCATACGACGCATTTATTGCATACCAACCACATAGAGTCAAGTAATTATAACGGATATATTGATTACTCACAACGGCTCATTAAGCTCTTCGAAATATTTATGTTTCACAACGGATAGCTCAATGAGTCATCAATGCTACCAAACTATAAATAAGAGGAGCATTCAAGTCTCCAACTACGAAAACGCAAAAAAATGTTGTGCATTCAATTAGCAATTAAGAGCATTTCTTGTTTCGACATACGGAGAGATTATCTTCGGATATATTAAGCTTCAGTGATTATTATTCTACTCTTTTAGATAGTTTTCTCATTGATTATCTTTCTTGTAAGGATCTCAAAGTATTGGGACTTTGAGATTGGGATACTTGATTACAACTTGTAAGGGGAGCAAGTTCTAGAGAGAGAATTGCTTCGAGAGTTACAGAGTGTGTAATCAGTTGAAGTTAGTGAAAATCCGGAGAGTGCGGGAATTTGGACGTAGGTCAAGGATTTAGACCGAACCAGGATAAATCCATTGTGTTCAATCTCACTTATCCCTACTGTTTATCTCGTTTTACATTCGGTTAAACGAGAGGATTCTTGCGAAAAATTTTATATCCCCAATTCACCCCCTCTCTTGGTGATATTCCTTCTTTCATTTGGTATCAGAGCAAGGTCTTCTCTAAAGAGACTAACATCTCGAGAAGGATCAGTATGTAAGGAATCTTACCTGACGGAGCCTCGATCAACCGACCACTGGATTTCTTGGAGAGCATTATTCCTTTTGGAAAGGAAAATTTAGAGTCTTTGTTTTGGCCTCGAGTTCGGATTGTGGAGAGTATTTGAAAGAGGAAACTAATCCGACAACCTCGAAGATGGAGTAAGAACTCCAAAGCTCGAAGAGGAATATGATGAGAATGATAGGTTGTTCACGCGAACGGCAAAGCAATCCTCATGCTCAAAGTGCTCTAAGTCGAATGAATACTTTAGAGTATGCTCAAAGACCACCGCAAAAGAAATGTGGGATGCATTGGAGGTGGCTCACGAAGGAACCACTGAGTCAAACAAAATAGAGTTAACACCCTCATGACCGAATACGATCTTCTTCGTATGAAGTCGGGAGAATCAATTATTGAGTTCCAACTTAGATTCACTCACTTAATTAATCAACTTCGCCGCCTTGGGAAAGTTCTACGAACAACCGTTCAAGTCGAGAAAGGTCTTGAATATTCTCGCAAGGAATGGGAAGCTAAAGTAACCGCCATCAAAGAGGCTCGTGGCGCATCAATGCAATCGGTAGCAGCCTTGTTTGGTAGTCTATCGTCGAAGTATGAAGGCAAGATCAAGTTCGGGAAAGGACTTGATGAAATTCATAGTAAGGGCAAAGGCATAGCTCTCAAAGCTATTAAAGAAACAAAAGAGACAAATGATGATGAAGAAGGTAGATGAAGATGAAGAGTTGGGCATGATAGTTCGAAGGTTCAAAAAATTCTATAAGAAGGACCAAGAATACAAGAAGTTCCACAAGGAAGCTCAAAGATCGAAACCAAAAGCCAATCATATGCTACGAATGTGAAAGACACGGCCACATCAAGTCGAATGCCCCCGCTGAAAAACAAAGAGAAGAAGAAGTTCAACAACTTCAAGAAGAAAGCCTATGTGTCGGCAATATGGGGCGATAGCTCATCCGACGAAGATGAAGCGAGGATGAAGAAAAAGCCAACATATGCCTAGTTGCTCAAGAAAAGGAGCAACTGAAAATAACGATGAGGTATATGATCTTCAACCATCATATGATGAACTATTTTCGAATATAATCTTGTGCAATCCGAATTTGAAAAACTTGCGAGAAAAATACATAGCTTTGAAAAAGAAAAATATTACTCTTGAAATGCAAGTCAACAATTTCTCTGGAAATGTCATTTGTGAAGATTGTGAAGATTTACAGAAAAAGAATGAACATCTTACAAAAGCACTTAAGAAATTCACTAGAGGAAGTGATATGCTCAATGTGATTTTGAAACAGCAAAGATTCACAAATGACAAATCGGAATTGGTTATAAGCCGATTTTGATAAGAAGAAAGGCAAAAAGAAATTTGGTGAAAAGTTGTATATGAATTATTTCGAGAAAATCTGTTCATACATCAAACCCTTTTGCTCATTGTAATTATTGTAACCGAAAAGGTCATACTACTTCTTCTTGTTTTCATAGAAAGGAAAGAAAGAGTAAACCTATAGGTAATTACCAATGGGTGCCTAAGGGATCTTATAAGGTTCCCGAGTCACAAACTAACCCAAAAGGACCCAAGAAAGGATGGGTACCTAAAACATGATATCTTGTGATTTGCAGGTTTGTCTGAGAGCATCGAAATCCAATAAGTGGTATATTGATAGTGGATGCTCTAGACACATGACGGGTGATCATACAAAATTTGCTACTCTCAAGACCAAAAATGGTGGCACTTTGTGACATTTGGTGGAAATCAATCCGGAAGGATTCTTTGGAATTGGTGAAATTGGCAACAATGATGGACCACAAGTCAAGGATGTCTATCTTGTAGAAGGCTTGTGTCATAACCTACTCAAGTGTGAGTCAAAGTACGAGACAAAGGCAACTTGTCATCTTCGACTCGAGAGGAGTGCTTGATTGTTAGCAAAGATGATCTACCCTTGGTCAACCTCAAATCAAAAGCTTTATTTAGGGCCCCTAGAGATGGTAACTGTTATACTCTAAACCTTTCTAACAATTTCAATGAATTTTCTTGAAAATTGTTTTATCGATAACTTGGAAGAAAGTTGGCTTTGGCACAAGCGTTTAGCTCATGTCAATATGTTTCAACTTGATAAGTTACAAAAAAGGATTTAGTCATTGGTTTGCCAAAACTTAAGTTCAAAAATGATATGATATGTGATGCATGTCAGAAAGGAAAACAGACTAAATCATCTTTTAAATCCAAAAATGAAATTTCATCTAACAGGCCTCTTCAACTACTTCATATGGATTTAGTTGGGCTGCTAGAGTAAGAAGTCTTGGTGGAAATCTTTACACCTTAGTTATTGTTGATGATTTCTCAAGATTTTGTTGGACTATATTTTTATCATCAAAGGATGAAACTTTTGATCAGTTCGTTGTGTTTGCCAAAAAGGTCCAAAATGAGAAAGGTACTTCTATTTCAGGCTTAAGGACTGATCATGGTGGAGAATTCGATAATCACGCGTTTGAGGAATTTTGTGGAGCTCATGGAATAGACCACAACTTTTCGCTCCTCGAACTCCTCAACAAAATGGTGTTGTGGAGAGGAAGAATCGAGTTCTCACCGAGATGGATAGAGCAATGCTAAATGAAAATCAAACTTCTCAAGTATTCAGGCGGATGCAATGAGCACGGCATGCTACATTTCAAACCGCGCATACATCCGGAAGAAACTTGAAGACACCTTATGAGCTATATAAGGGAAGAAAACCAAACCTTAGTCATCTACACATCTTTGGGTGTAAGTGCTTTGTGCACAATAATGGTAAGGATAACTTAGGTAAGTTTGACTCAAAGTCTGATGAAGGTATATTTCTCGGTTATTCGAATAGAAGTAAAGCATATAGGATTTTCAATACTCGCACTCGTACTGTTGAAGAATCTATTCATGTTGTGTTTAGTGAAGCCAAATCTGAAAAATCTTTGGATGATGAGGAAGAAAATGGTTATAGAAATCAATTCTTTTCAAAAACCACCCCTGCTTCTCTTGAAAATTCTGAAGATGTTTTTGAAAATTCTTCTGAAAATAGTTCTCATTCACAACCTAGAGCTTGGAGATTCATTAGGAATCATCCCTTGGATCAGGTTATAGGTGATGTGAATGAAGGGGTTAGAACTAGAAATAGCACTTTGAATGAAGTAACATTTTTCGCATTCATCTCACACGTTGAACCCTCTAAGATTGATGAAGCCCTTTCGAGACAATGATTGGGTAATAGCAATGCAAGAGGAATTACATCAATTTGATAGAAATCAAGTTTGGGATTTGGTACCTAGGCCTAAGGACCATCCGGTATTGGCACTAAATGGGTATTCAAGAACAAACGAGATGAAAGCAGCAATCATTGTCCGAAATAAGGCAAGATTGGTTGCTAAAGGCTATAATCAAGAAGAAGGAATTGATTATGAGGAAACTTATGCTCCAGTAGCCAGATTGGAAGCCATAAGAGTCCTTCTTGCCTTTGCATGTGTAAAAGGTTTTAAACTATATCAAATGGATGTAAAAAGTGCATTTTTAAATGGTTTTATCCAAGAAGAAGTTTATGTAGAACAACCTCCGGTTTTGAAAATATTCATTATCCGATCATGTTTATCGTCTCAAGAAGGCCCTATATGGCCTTAAACAAGCTCCAAGAGCTTGGTATGAGCGATTAAGCAAATTCCTTATTGATCAAGGTTTTATTAGAGACAAAGCGACACAACACTCTTCATAAAGAGTAATAAATCTAATGAAATTTTAATTGTCCAAATATATGTTGATGATATTATATTTGGTGCTACTAATAATTCTCTTTGTGAAGAATTTTCCAAGAAAATGCAGGGAGAATTTGAAATGTCTATGATGGGGGGATTAAACTACTTTCTTGGATTGCAAATCAAACAACGGAAGGATGGAATTTTCATCTCTCAAACAAAATATCTCGTGATTTGCTCAAGAAGTTTGGCCTGGAAAATTGCAATGGTGCGACACCCCAATGAGCTCAACAACCTCTCTCGGATGCCGATGAAGAAAAAGGGAAAGATTTCAACATAACCAAGTATAGAGGAATGATTGGTTCCCTGTTATACTTAACTGCCAGCAGACCAGACATCCAATTTAGTGTGGGAATGTGCGCAAGATTTCAATCAGCTCCAAAAGAGTCACATGCAGAGCATGTTAAAAGGATTTTTCGTTACCTATCGGACACAAGAGAATTGGCCCTCTTTGGTTTCCAAAAGGTCAACGGGAATTTTTGGTTGCATATTCGGACTCGAGACCATGCGGGCTATAAGACCGATAGGAAGAGTACAAGTGGGCAATGTGAGTTCTTCGGGGTTCTCTAGTTTCATGGTTCAGCAAGAAGCGAGACAAGTGTGGCGGTATCTTCAAGCGAAGCCGAGTATGTAGCTGCATCAAGTTGTTGTGCTCAAGTTCTTTGGCTCAAGCAACAAATATCGACTTGGGATCAACTTGAAGGAGATTCCAATCCTCGTGATAATACAAGTACCATAAGCTTGGCCAAGAATCCAGTTCAACAACACACTCGAACAAGCACATTGATGTGAGACATCACTTCATAAGAGATCACGTTCAGAAAAAGGATATTAAAGTGATGTTCATCCCAACACACCTGCAACTTGCTGATATCTTCACAAAACCCCTCGCCAAAGAGCAATTCATGTTCATAAGGAGAGAATTGGGAATGGTAAATCCCAATGAACTGTAAGTTAATTCTTTCCAAACAATGTTAGTTACATGTTTTTTTTTTATGATTTAAAGTTACTAATTTAAGCTTCGGAGTGTCTATAGATTGTTTTTGCAGGCGTATGCAATGATCTGACAAAGTTTCTCCTACATATTCGCTGTTGTCAAAGACATAGCTCAACGATACAACTCGAGTTCCTTTCTCAACTCGAGTTATCGAAGACGTAACCTTACAATCGAAAAGCTTAGTAGACAACTCGAGTTCTTACACAAAACTCTAGTTACCCAACTCGAGTTATCGGTAAAAACTCGAGTTCCGTATATCACTCGTCACTCGGTACTAATTTTCTTAATTTACAACTCGAGTTACTCATTTAAAAACTCGAGTTGCTTTGCTTTGCTATATATATCGTCGAATCTGGATTCCTCATTTCTCACGATTCTCAAACCCTAACTCAAGTTTTTCCCTTCGTCTCGCCTTCACTCTACTTTCTCAAACTTCAAATCCTCTGAAATGGCACCCAAATCGATGAAGAACTCCAAAACTCAGAAGGATTCTACTTCAGATTATGCACCCACTGTCTCTACATCACCTCCTGTTTCGTCACGACCAAAGAGAAAGCGAAAACCATCGAGCAAAGCTTCTGAAACTCACACTGAAAAGCCGAAGAAGCTAAGAATAGAAGAGCCTCCTGAAGTTCCTACACGCAAAGAGATTGACCCAGAGGTTGCTACTCGAAAGGACAAGGAACCAGTCATCGTGCCTCACAAGAAAAAGAAGCAAGTGGTCATAGCTTCTGATGTTCAGAGTTCCAAAGCTCAAGCTAGCTCCAAAATAGTCGTTTCTGGTTCAAAGGAACAAGGTGATTCTAGTCTGGGTGGTTCTGCTCCAAAGGTATCTCAATCACAAACTTATGTCTTCAATCCACCCAATATAGTTAAACCACCTAATCACGAATTTATCGTAACCCCACTCCCATGACTAATGCCCAATTCTTAGATTTCCAAGATAAATATGCTTCTCGTGGATTTTGTCCCACGGTGTATGTGGACTTGGTTAAAGCGAAGGAGGAGTGCAATCTTGACTTGTCTCCTTGGTTGAACCAATTCAAAAATCTTACGGCTATCAACACGCTTATTCGCCTACCTTGGTCAAACAATTCTACTATAACATGACTATGGCTAATGTAGTTGGTAGGAAAGGTGTTCTTATAGAGGACAAATGTATTACATCGTTAGAGGAAAATCTATCATTATTTCCTACGATATAATCAATTCGTTCTTTGTTCATTGAGAATCCTCCACCTTTGTGCCCAAATTCGGTTATGATAAAAAGAAATTTTTTGAGATCCTTAGACTCGACAAAGTCTCCGAAGGCCATCTTAATTTTTCCCAGTTGATATGCCTCCGTCCATAGAGCCTTATGGTACATATACTCTAGGAATCTAGTTCAAAAAGGGAAAAACTACACTCACTTCAATTCCACAGACTATGCCCTTTTCGCATCTTTGATAGCCAAAGTACCTTTCAATATAGGCCACTGGGTTTACTAAGAAATGAAAAAATTCAGGTTTGTGTCTTCAAGCTCTAAGTCCACAATACCTTTTCCCAACTTGGTATCTCTGATTCTGTACACCAACAAAATCTGGTACTTGGAGCTTAACGAAAAACCTATCAAGCCTAAGATGTTTGGGCAAACTCATTTGAATTACATGAATTTATCCTTTCATGAGGATTCAGGTCAATCCAGAGCACCTTCTAGATCCAGAGCCTCCAGAGCCTCCCATTCTAGATACACTGAAGCCCAATCAGTTCCTGAATCAGCAGAGTCTCAACCTCCTCCTCAATCATCTAATCTGAGTAACACTATCAAGAATATTGTGGAAAAAGCAATGCAAGAAACTTTTGGTTCTCTCCAGACAACCCTTACAGCTCAATACTATGAGTTGTCTGAGAAACTAGAGTCAGAAATTGGAAAATTGGTCCAGAAGGTCTCCTCTACAGAAGACAAAATGGACTCCATAGATGAGAGATTGGACAATGTAGAAGGACATTTCGATGATCTTGGACACAGATTTGAGAGCATGCATGATATGTATCAACACTTGGATTCCAAGCTCGACAAGCTCCTGAAGCATGCCAATATTGGTCCCTCAGGAGCAATTCCTTCTCCCAAACACTCTCCTATTTCCTCTCCCAGACACTCTCCCATTACCTCTCCTGTTTATCATTCACCACCTCACACTTCATCTATTCCACCCTCTTCCACTCCCATTCTGTCCTCTCCCCATCCATCTCCACCTCATCCCGAAGCCACACCTATTCTACCCACTCCACCTCTCTATGCTCCTTTCATCTCTTCGCTCCTCCCTACCGTTATCCTTCCTACTCCTCCACTCACCCCTACCTATTCCTCCTCCGGAGATACCGAGATCTATTTGATGAACACTCTTCCGGTACCTCCTCACCACCACACTCTCCCAAAACTTCCTCATCCTTAACTCTCACTCTACCACCCGAACCTCCCTCCTTATCTCTTACCTTGTACTCACTTCGCCTATTCGCAAGCCCTGCGTGCATCTCTGACTCCTACTCCTCCTATTTTGCCTGATGACAAAGGGGGAGAGAAAGTTGAAGAAAAAGTGGAGAAATGAAGAGTTTGATGTTTGCATGCTTTTGCTTTATAGTTTACATTTGCACTATGATAGTCTATGTATTTTGTAATGTGTGTGAGTAGCTAGCTTATTAGCTTATCTCTATGTTTATGAGTTTACTAGACAGACTCTTATATATTTTGATATTCACTGTCATTAAATGCAAATGTGCTGTTTCTGATATTGTTTCTGATATAACTTGCAAAATCATTTTTCTTCAAAAATTTACAAGTGTTGTCATCATCAAAAAGGGGGAGAATGTTGGTTCTCTATGTGTTTTGATGATGTCTAACAATTGTAATAATCAATGGGTTAATTTGCGAAGAATTAAGTTTAGACAAATTGCACTTGAGTTTCTTGTAAAATGATTTTGAAAAATCAATAACTCAAGTTGTTAAAAACAACTCAAGTTACGTAACTCAAGTTTTACACTTAAGAAAAATCAGATCAAACGAAGGATAACTCGAGTTGTCACTAAACAACTCAAGTTATAAGTTGTACTTCAGTTCCCAAAAGCCTCATCGCGATATCAGATTTTGGGTATCTGATATAACTCGAGTTACAAGGAAAAACTCGAGTTGTCCAAGTGCTAAAAACTTTCTGTCTGAATTTCGAAGTAGAAAAACTCAAGTTATAGAATACAACTCAAGTTGCTTAACTCAAGTTATTTATATAACTCAAGTTACATTATTTGCGAAAGTTTTCTGAATGATTTAAATTCAAAAGAAACTCGAGTTATTCAGTACAACTCGAGTTGGACAACTCCAGTTACTGTGATAACTCAAGTTATGCTTTTTTTGCGAAAACTTTCTGGTTGATTTCAATATCAAAAGAAACTCGAGTTATTTGGAAAACTCGAGTTGGACGACTCCAGTTATTACTATAACTCAAGTTCTGTTCTTCATGCGCATATCTTCTGAACTAAATATAACTCGAGTTATGTGAAGCAACTCGAGTTGTTCATACCAGATTTGAATATGTTTTTCTGCGCATTCTAATTTTCATCCGATTAAAGCTTGGGTATTTCATGTAATTGATTGTTATTATTCCTAACCAAGTTTAATCAATTTGCTAGTGTGTTTCAGATACTTCTAACATGTTTTTAAACTTGAAATCACGAAAATTCAATATGTGTCAGAAGCATTAAATGCGTTCCCAGACTTCGAAGCTGAAAGAAGAAATAAACCTCTGGACATACAAAAAGCATTTCAGCTTCTTCCCAGTCAACATTCTTTCCGAGTCACAACGAACAATTCAAATAAAGAATGTCAACGGAGAATAACGGTCGAATGTCAAAGCGTACGAGGGAACTGAGTCAAGTAATTATAACGGATATATTGATTACTCACAACGGCTCATTAAGCTCTTCTCAACGGTCATCAATGCTACCAAACTATAAATAAGAGAAGCATTCAAGTCTCCAACTACCGAAAACGCTGTGTATTCAATTAGCAATTAAGAGCATTTACTGTTTCGACATACAGAGAGATTATCTTCGGATATATTAAGCTTCAGTGATTATTATTCTACTCTTTTAGAGAGTTTTCTCATTGATTATCTTTCTTGTAAGGATCTGAAAGTATTGGGACTTTGAGATTGGGATACTTGATTACAACTTGTAAGGGGTAGCAAGTTCTAGAGAGAGAATTGCTTCGAGAGTTACAGAGTGTGTAATCAGTTGAAGTTAGTGAAAATCCCGGAGAGTCTAGGAATTTGGACGTAGGTCAAGGATTTAGACCGAACCAGGATAAATCCATTGTGTTCGATCTCACTTATCCCTACTCTGTTTATCTCTGTTTTACATTCGGTTAAACAGAGGATTCTTGCGAAAAATTTTATATCCCCAATTCACCCCCCTCTTGGTGATATTCCTTCTTTCAACCTTGTGACCAGTATGTGGCAGAACCTCATAGATGATTAGTTGCAAGAGGGACTGTCCACAACTTGGGATCAATTGTACACCACCAACAAATGACTGATGATGAAGTCAGAGTGTCAGTTGAAAAGGTGATCATTGATGCACCTCTCCCTTTCCCAACTGATGAGCTGAAGCTTCTGAGTGATGTCAAAGGAACCTTCATCTCTTGGCCAATGAAGCTTGCACATGTCTCTACTCCTCCTGAAGCTTCATCCCCTCGTCAAGCTTCATCCCCTCCTCAAGCTCCATCCCCTACTGCTAAGTTGACTGCCAAGGAAAAAATATTGGATATGGTATCCAATGGATATTTTAAAGATAAATCGTGGTCTGTCAATGAAGTAGTAGGCCTCCCTCATATTGAAGAGGTTTTTGTTGACCCCGATGATTTAAGGTCCCTGCTGCTTCCTGGAAAGGAGCTTACTAGTCCAATTGTTCTAATGTTTATAAAGTAAGTATCTTCTTCTATGAGTACATAATTTAAATGCATCGTTTAGACACACATACATATATACTAACTCCCTGATGTCACTATTGTAGGTTCATGCATGATGAATTGGAACAACAGGGCAGAAGCGCAGATTTTGGATTCTTGTGCCCAGTCTATGCAAGTTCAACACCCTTGGAGGATAGACAACAGTACATATCAAAGAGGGTGTGTGAAGTGAGAAAAAAGGTGTACTTGTTTCCATACTACCATAGGTACGTATCACAATTCTTGTCTGCAATTCACTTAATTCTGCTACATATATCACTGAGTACTTTACTGCTGTGAATTTTCAACCACCACTAGCAGTTGGTCCTCATGTACATGGAGGAGCATACAGTGATCTTCTTATGCTCCACTCACAGTAGTCCAGGGCCTACGTTGGAGAATACCATGAACGAGTAAGCATGTTATTTTGATTCTCTTGTCTGAAATATCTGCTGTGAAATTTCAGTGAACATTATTGATAAATTTGTGATTTTGATGATAGTGCCATGAGGACCTTCCAAATCGGGGTAAGAAAAAAACATACATATGAGGCCAGAGATCCTAAATGGATCTGTCCAAAGGTTAGTACATATTTGGACACTGGCACACTACCTTGTGAACTTGGTCAGTAAGGTATATATGCTCTTATATATATTTCTTATTCTTTTTAGACCCGTCGGCAACCAACGGGGTCCAACTTATGTGGCCCGTACGTCATGAAACACATATATGATATTATCACGCAAGGAAGGACTAAATTCACTGCAAAAGTAAATGTATTTGATGTTACATATTATGGCTGAATTCAGTTTCTGGCTTAATGTTACGTACATGAAATATGCACGCAAGTTAATTCAGTTTCTGTCTTTGATGTTACAGAGGTTTGCCTGTGCTGTTCCCTTTTCTCATGATGAAGAGGAGCACATACGCAATGTGTTTTGTGAATATCTGTATGACCTCTTAAAGTCAGAACAAAAATTATAGTCCTAAATTCATTTGTAAATATATGTTGTAGCAACAATAATCTTCTGTAAATTTGTTTATTTTTTTCGAACAATTCATTCATTTGTAAATATACACAATGTGTAAATCAATAATAAATGTGTTTATTTTTTCGAACAATTTTCTTGTATCCATTTTGGGTTTCTGAATGTATTGGATGGTGGATAAAGCTATTTAGTGCTTGTACCTTGAGGACAGGATGTTGTAAATGAGCAGTAAGAGTCTCTGAAAATTCTTCGCGACTTTTAGGACCGCATATTTATTAAAAATCCGGTCCTAAAGGTTTTCGTTTAATTCTAAAAAAATATGGCGAGACTTTTAGGACCGCAGATTTGTTAAAAGTCCGGTCCTGAATTTTTAGGACCGCATATTTGATAAAAGTTCGGTCCGTCTTTGTTTAATTTACAAAATATGGCGAGACTTTTAGGACCGCATATTTATTAAAAGTCCGGTCCTAAAAGTCTTCGTTTAATTCTAAAAAATATGGCGAGACATTTAGGACCGCATATTTATTAAAGGGTTAAGGTCCTAATTTGCCACGGAAGTTTTGCTAAGGGAGCATCCAGCACCCGGAAGTTTTTGTGGTATCATTTTTGCCCCGGAAGTTTACAAAATGGAGCAAATATGCTCATCAGTAATCTTGACCGTTGGATTGGTATCATTTTTGCCTCGGAAGTTTATAAAAATTTGCTCATAGAAAAAACTTCCGGGGCAAATTTGCTCCTAAAAATAACTTCCGAGGCATATTTGCTCCATTTTGTAAACTTCCGGGGCAAAAATGATACCACAAAAACTTCCGAGTGCTGGATGCTCCCTTAGCAAAACTTCCGTGGCAAATTAGGTATTTAACCCTCTATATTAAACGTCTGGTCCTAAAAGTCTTCGTTTAATTTTAAAAAATATGGCCAGACTTTTAGGGCCACTTATTTGTTAGTTGTCCGGTCCTAAAAGTCTACGTTTAATTTTAAAAATATGGTCAGACTTTTTAGACCATTGATTTATTAAATGTCCGGTCCTAAAAGTATTCGTTTAATTTTTTTAAAAAAAATATGGCCAGCCTTTTAGGACCGTTTATTTGTTTAATGTCCGGTTCTAAAAGTCTTCATTTAAATATAAATGATGATTTGCTTTTCAGACAATGCAGGGTTCAAGACAACCTCGATTCTGCTCAAGCTAGGTCCCTCCTTGTCGTCGTTTTCACCTCTCCAGATTTTGAGCATTATTATAGGTCTCCCTTTTCTCAATCTTTTTTCTTTTTGTCGCAAAAAAAGGAAGATATTGAAAAGGACACTGAGAATGATCAAATATGGGCGAGGTAAAACCGACGACAACGACGGTCCAACCTTGAGAAGAAATGTCACTGTATTTGTATTTGTTCGAATAAGGTAAACAATGTTTTTTTTATGGTCTTAACGTTGTATTCTGCGAATTTTTAATGTTGATCACACACGAGGACAATGTTTTGTTTGTTTCCTTTTTGTCAGAAAAAGAAGGAAGATAATGAAAAGGACAATGAAATCGAAGATGAGAACTAAAAATTTTATTATATTATAATTTCTATGCTGCCCGGTAAGGGGCAGCACAAGTACAGACAAAAAAAATATAAAACTCCCCATCGTTGCCGGAGGGGAAGGAGCAATCGGAGGGGTCGGAGACGTCCTCATCAGAAGGATGGTACTCAACGTCATTGGCGCTGAGTACCAAGTTCAGCTTGTTGTTGACAGCGTGATAAAGCTGAAACAGTTGACCCAAGCATCGGTCGATGTGATCGACCCGGGCCACCATGTGCTGCATCATCTGGTAGAAGGAAGGATTAGGAGGCAAGGGAGGAGGGTACAAATTTTGAAGAGGAGGACGAGGAAAAGGAGGACCTGGTGGTGGTGGAGCAGCCATAACGGTGGAGGCTAGGCCGTGGAGGTTGTAGAAGTGGTGGAGAAGAATGTGAAGAAAGTAAAGTAACAACGGGTTTAAATAGAGAACCCATCCTGAACAATGTGAAACGCCGGAAACTTTAACGAGGAGACGCATAGTTCCTCAGAATACGAGGAGACGCATAGTTGGCAAGTTTATCTGGAAACCGAAGAGACTCTGAATCATTCATTTGAACAGAGTGAAAGGATACGACTATGCTGAGTAATTTGAAAAGAATGAACTTTTAATACCGGATATTGTAAAAGATTTTTTCTTAAAAGTAATATTTTTTTTAAAAAAAAAATTCTTACTTAAAAAAAATTGAATTGAAAAAATAAATAAATGAATTTTAGGACCGGATACAAGATAAAAGGTCGATCTTAAAAGTAATTGAATTGATTGAAAAAATAAATAATAGACTTTTGGGACCGGAAATATGTTAATAGGACGGGCTTAAAAGTAATTGAATTGAAAAAAATAAATAGAGTAAATACCCTTTTGGGTCCCTAAAAAAACGCGGACCCCATTTTGGTCCCTCACAAAGAAAACCCTTTTTAGTCCCTGAAAAAGACGAATAAGGGTCGATTGGTGAACATTTTGGTCCCTCGCAAATTTTCAAAAAGCCCTTTTTAGTTCATAAAAAGGTCCCATTTTAGTCCCTAGGGACTAAAATGGGGTCCGTGTTTTTTGTCGGGGACCTAAAAGGGTATTTACTCAAATAAAGAATAGACTATTTGGACCGAATATATTATAAAAGGTAGATCTTAAAAGTAATTGAATTGAAAAAATAAATAATAGACTTTTAGAGCCAGATATTTATTAAATACGCTCTTAAAGTAGAAACACTAAATAAATTTAAACCAATTGAATCCCAATTCTCATAATCAATTGCGTATCTCTCCAGCTTTTTGCTCTCCTCACACTACATCTCTGTCCTTATTAACTCCTCACTACCTCCTACCTCCTCACTACCTAGCTCTCTGCCCCAACTGCTCAAAGCCTCAAACCATGGTTAGATACAAGATAACTCCTCGTAGGGGTACTCTTACTCCTGAAACTCGTGCCTTCATTAGATCGTTATATGGTAGGCCTCCTCCAGCGAGAGTGCGTTCTATTGAGACCGAAAAGTATCAGGTAGTTGGATCCATTGTTATTTCGGATGATGAAGAGATTGCCGAAACCCCCCTCCATTCTTCTGCCAATATCCTCCAATCTCTTGATCCTAGCCACCCTCTCGCTGAGTTCCTCTGTCTTCTAGACCATGAAGAGGTTCGCGCTCTCCCTCTCCAGCCTTCATGCAATATTCTCCAACCTCCTGGCCCTAGCGAGCCTACTACTGACCCCTCTCCTCTTTCCAGGAATGATGCATTGTGGCTGATGCAACAAAGATAGGAACTTGCTGATCTTCGGCGGGAAATTAATATTGTTCACGCTGATATCGCCAAGGCATTGGAAGATAATAAGCTTTCGGATGTTTAATCAGATTCTTGTTTTTGATAATTTTCAGCTTGTTTTTTTTCTTGTGTACGTGCATATTCTCCAGTAATGTATGAAGCATTAAGAACTAAGCTTGTGTCTTTTTTTGTTCATATTCTTCAGTGATTAAAGAAGCTTATTCTCCAGTTTTCCTTTATTTTATTCATTCAGTTGCTGCTGCGCTTGCCAAAGCCAATCCTCTTTTTTTTTTGGTTTGGTTAATAAATGAGGACCTTTAGGACCGGATACTTTATAAGTATAAAAAGTATTTGACGTTTAGGACCGGATTTTTACTCCGGTCTTAAAATTAAATGAATAGTAAAACTTAGGACCGGAGTCTTCTAAACCTCCGGTCTTAAAAATTAAATTAATAAAATGCTTATCTTTAGGACCGGATACTTTATTATTAAACGGTCTTGATAAAATCCATAATACTAAAACATGTCTCTGTCACGTGGAAAATTAAATTTCCCTCTCTGAACTTCTCTTGTCGCGCCTAAAGTGATTACTCAGGTTCTGTCATAAATGATTGTGTGTTGCTTCGTCGCTGCTTCGCGTTGCTCTCTCGACAATCACTTTCTGGTTCCTTAGCTAAACGTCTATAGACCAAGCTGTAAGAGGTTTTTCGGTCATATAACCTTATGATTTTTCTACTTATCGTTCTGGGTTTTTCATGGGTTGAATGAAATCAATGAAATGTTCTTCTGGGTTTCTCTGTTGTTAATGAATATTGTATTTTGAAGATTATATTTGCACTTTAGACCTACCCAACTGACCAATAAGTTTTTTTAGGTTACTCTTGTTGTCTGCAACATCAACGTTCGTGGCCGGAGAAGAAAGACTCAGCAAACGCATTTGAATTTATATGCTACAGGTGAGTCCACAAGACCTTTATGCGATGCTTTTAATTTCCACGTCATGCATTTATTTTGCTTCTTGGATTCACTGTGATACATTTATGACCAAAAGTGATTCTTCATTATGCATTTAATGGGCAAGAATAAAAAAAATAAAAAAAAAAGACATAACCAACATTGAGTATATATATGCATTTGGAGTTGGCTTATTTTATATACAAGTTTCAATTTTTTTGGATTATGTATGTTAAATCTTTCCGTATATAGGAATTCTAGTATGGATCACAGTTGGATAAATGCTTTACGGACGAGTGTTGAATATCAGAATGGGGTGAGGGAATTTATAGAATTTGCTAAACAAAATGCCCATGATGATAGTGGGAAGCTTTATTGCCCTTGTGTAAAATGTTTGAATGAGAGGCGACTAAGTCTTAAAGTTATACACACACATTTAATTTGTGAAGGATTTTGTAAGACCTATACAGTATGGGTATGGCATGGTGAAAAAATGCCAAGTGGGTCTCAACATGAGGAAGTGGCCTTTGATGATAATGACACGGATATAGATGATCGCATAGAGGACATTATTTGTGATGTAGGAAGAGACTTTTGATCAATCACATGCATATGGTAATATGTGTAGTGATGCAAAGACACCGCTATACCCTGAGTGTAGAAAATGCCAATTGTTGAACGCTGTATTAAAATTAGTAAGCTTGAAGGCACGTCATGGATGGAGCGATAAGAGTTTTTCTGAAATGCTTGAGGCTTTCAAGGACATGCTTCTGGATGATAATGTGTTGCCGCATCGATACTATGATGCTAAGAAAATGCTTTGTCTACTGGGGATGGAGTACAAAAAGATCCATGCAAGCCTGAATGATTGCATATTGTATAGAAAAGAGTTTGAAGAGAAGCAGAATTGTCTGATATGTGAAACCCCAAGGTACAAGTCAAACAAGGAGCCTGCAAAAGTGTTGTGGTATCTTCCAATCATACCAAGGTTCAAGCGTTTTTGCTAATGAAAATGATGCAAAACATTTGAGGTGGCATGCAGATGAGAGGGTTTCTGATGGAAAACTTCAACATCTAGCCGATTCTTCTCAATGGAAGAAAATCGATCAATTATTTCTGAACTTCGGTGAAGAACCTAGGAACCTTAGGCTTGCCCTTAGCACGGATGGCATGAATCCCTATGGTAGCCTTAGCAGCATACATAGTTCATGGCATGTACTCCTTATTATTTATAACTTATCTCCTATGTTATGCATGAAACGTAAGTACATCATGCTGTCTATGTTGATTTCGGGACCAAAACAACCCGGAAATGACATTGATGTTTACCTTCAGCCCTTGATCGAAGACTTGAAGGAGTTGTGGGAAGAAGGTGTAGATATTTTTGACTCTTTCAAGGAGGTGTTTAAAATGCGAGCCATGATATTTTGTACTATAAACGACTTCCTAGCATATGGGAACTTGTCAGGGTATAATGTAAAAAGCCATAAAGCATGTCCGGTTTGTGAAGAAGGCACACGCTACCATCAACTTCAACATGGAAGAAAGACGGTTTATCTTGGACATAGGAGATTTCTTAGACGGGGCCACCCATATCGTCGATTAAAGGAAGCCTTTTTTGGTGGCCAAGAGTATGAAGATGCTCCGGTGGCATTGACTGAGGAGCAAGTTTATGAAAAGGTGAAAAATATTAATGTCATCTTCGGTAAGACTGCAAAGAGTAGAAAAGAAACAAATATATGGAAAAAGAGATTTGTATTCTTCGATCTTCCATATTGGCGCAATCTTGATGTGAGACACTGTATTGATGTCATGCATGTGGAGAAAAACGTATGTGATAGTATTGTTGGCATGTTTCTCAACATACAAGGTAGTTCCAAGGATGGGGTAAAGGCAAGATTGGATTTGCAAGTAATGAGAATACGCGAAGACTTACATCCAAGGCCATATGGAAAGAGAACTTATTATCTCCCAGCTTCTCATACTTTGTCTAAGGATGAGAAACAAAGTTTTTGTGAGTGTTTACATTGCACAAAAGTTCCCTCGAGGTATTCTTTAAATTTTAAGAGGCTTGTATTGATGAAGGACTTGATATTAGTAGGCCAAAAGTCTCATGATTGTCATGTCTTTATGCAACAGCTACTCCCAGTAGCTATTCGAGGCATCGCCGAATATGATCTTCAACACATTTTGACTAGACTTTGTTTCTTCTTCAATGCAGTTTGTAGTAAAGTTTTTGAGATTGAAAAGTTGGAAGAATTGGAGAATGAAGGATATCTTATCTTGTGTCAGCTTGAGAAGCTTTTTGTTCCTACATTTTTTGACATCATGGTTCATCTAAATGTTCATCTTGTGAGGGAGATAAAGTTGTGCGGCCCTATCCATTTACGGTGGATGTACCCAATTGAAAGATCTATGAAATTCCTAAAAGGGTACATGAAGAACACATACCGTCCAGAAGCATCAATTGTTCAGAAATATGTTTCTGAAGAAGCCATGGAATTTTGTCAAAATTATTTGGCCAAAGTAAGACATATTGGGCTTCCTAGACGTCAGCATGCTGAAGGGGGTAGACGAGGGGCTTCGACAAAGAGTGTGGATCCTGATGAATTGTCAGAAGTCCACTTATACATCTTAAATAATGTTGATGAAGTTCAAACCAGCATAGCTGCATATAAAGAAGCTGTAAGGAAAGAAAATCATCGAATGACTGAACAAAGGTTGATTAGGGAGCATAACAGAACTTTTGCAAACTGGTTCAAACAAAAGGTCGAGGGAAAGGAATGTGTTTCTGATACAATAAAATGGTTAGCACGTGGTCCTGAGGTTGATGTCATATGTTGGAATTCGTATGTGATCAATGGTTATACATTTTACACGAAGTCCCTAGATGATAGGAGCACCGTCCTATACAGTGGTTATGTTAGAGGCTGAATCTATGCACTTCTCCAGTTCGAAAGACAAGAGGCATAAATTGACAGTCATGCCATATTATGGGGTTATTGAAGAGATTTGGGAGGTGGACTATGTTAAAATTAGATTTCTCATTTTCAAATGCAAGTGGGTTAATGTCAATAATGGTGTTCAGATCGATCGGCTAGGATTTACATTAGTCGATGTCAATAGTAGAAGGTTTGGAGATGAACCTTTTATTATGGCAAACCAGGTGAAACAAGTGTTCTATATCACCGATTAAGAAAATACAATGTGGTCTGTAGCTCTCCAAGGAAAAAGGGTCATTGATATTGATGAGGAAATTCATTCAAATTATGGTCATCCTGAGAGTACTCCTTTCTCAAGGGGTCTACCGGACATGAACGAAGAAGATAAAGCGGATAATGAACCCGGTATAAGAAATGATCATCAAGATGGGATATGGGAGGATATCCCTTTATAAAAGAGTCAATTCATAAGGTAATATTCATATGCAGAATTCTTTGAAAACTTTAAGGTTTTAACTATATTCATTTTATGTTCTTAAACAATGTCACTGACTGTGAAGCTTTTGTTCTTTTTTTATTTTTGTGGCAGGATCCGATATGTTATAAAAGTGGATATCATGTTTCGTTGTTGGGTGGGATCAGATGAAGGCATGGTGAATATTATATTGGGCATGTATGTTGATTTACGTGCTGTATTGTAACTCATTGTATTTGTAAGTTATCTTATTGTATATAGTCATTTAGGTGTTGTACCATAGTATAATCATTAAGAGGCCACAACTCATGGTGAATAATATTTGTATTCTTTTCCCAATTCAATTTATTCATAATGGATTGTTCATATAGATTGTAGCTTTAACTATCGACTTTTATGTGTTGGATTGGGTGGTGGATGTGTGTATATATAGATGATCAGGAAGAACAGAACAGGGAAAAAATTCGGGAAAATTTAGACCGGGAAATAAATACGCCGATCTTAAAAGTTCATATTTTAAGACCGGATGTATTTAAAAGTCCGGACTTAAAAGTCTTATTAGACCGGTCTTAAAAGTTGGTCTTTTAAGACCAGTGTTTAATAAGACCGGTCTAAAATGTTCAATTATTAAGACCAGATTTACTTAGTATCCGGTCTTAAAAGTCGGTCTTTTAAGATCAGTCTAATTAGTCATCTGGTCTTAGAAGCCGGTATTTTTTAAACCGGAGTTTCTTTGTCCGGTCTTAAAATGTAGATTTTTTAGATCGGCCTATTGTTTTGTCTGGTCTTAAAAGTTGAGTTTTAGGACCGAATAAAATATATATCTGGTCTATATAGTACGACTTTTAAGACCTAATGTTTTAAATGTCCGGTCTAAAAAATTTTCATTAAGACCTGTTGGAGTCCGGTCTTAAAAGTTACAGACTTTTAAGACCGCCTGGAACAAGACCGGTCGCTAGTCCGGTCTTACGGTGCCTCTTTTGTCCGGTCTTAAAATATTTTTTTGTACCCGTGTAAGGAGTATCTAGTATAACAAATCGCCAAAAATAACGAACTAACACAAATCAACCGGATAATTGTTGTTCTTCAACCTCTGCTTGCACACCTTCCACTGGAGTCTCATGGTCATCGAATTTAGATTCACGGTCAGAGTAAATCTCTTTTGCCTCATCTTCTGATTCCTCGTTGTCAATCTAGATAGGAATTAACTCTAACTCCGTAACGGAATCAAAGAGATTGCTAGGTACATCATCATCGGCAATATTTATGGGCAGTACATGTTCCATATCGGCTTGGAACAGTTCACTCATATCGTCATTTGTTTCTGACTCTTTCGACTTGGGTATAATATTCCGTACTTTGGTTTTGATAACTCCCCTCCACCCTTGGCAGGATGTAGGTATGATGTATAATAAACTTGTTCCGCCTGTTGAGCAAGTAACTCATTGATCAGTGGATCTCAACATTTCCATATTTGTCCACTTTTGTCCCACGCGGGGTGTTGTCAAATCACTCACATTTAAATAGAGTCATCGACTTGTCCCACGGTAATTCAGCTGAATGATGTCAATTAACTTCCCGTAGTAGTCGTCCTCAACCCTGTCAACTTGGCCGCATCGACAACATACACCATAATTGCAACTTGACATATTTTCGTTCACTTCAAAAGTTGCAAACCGATACCTATTGATTACATATTTTTTGAACCGGGTAACAACTCTTGCAGCTCCTAAGAAAAACTCCACGCAACATCATGGGGAGCTTATTGGTTTTACATGAAGTAGTCTTGGAACCATTCAGGAAACTCAACCTTCATGAAGTGATCAACTTCGAAATCTGACCTTGAAGGATTTCTCGATCGGGCCTAATTAGAGAGGTAACTGTAACAAAAAAAAATGAAATTAATAATTTAATACTTATTGTAACAGTAAAAATAGAGGAAATCTTACTCCAAGTATGGGGCGAACTTTTCTCGGTTGTTTAGAATGTACCACTCTGCTACTTGCTTATCTCTTCCTTCCAGAATTGACCTACATTGCTTTCCCACAACTCGGCCTGAAAAATTAAATATTGATATATGACCACTCGTATTGTCGCCATCATCGTTGCGAGGTACCCCTCTCCATTTTGATATAATGTCAGGGGGATAATAGTATGATGCAAATTTAGTGGCCTCTTCGACTAGATACGCTTCAGCAACAGATCATTCAATGTACCTTTGATTTTTTATCTTGTACTTAAGTATGTGTAAAAATCTATAATGGACAATCAGAGGGTATTTATAAACTATAGCACCATGTGGGTCAATTAATAACTGCACACAATATATGTGTATATATATATATATATATATATATATATATATATAACCTCTCAAACGGATACATCCACCTATATTGTTGCGGACCTCCCACCCTTACTTCATAGGCCAAGTGAACAGGCAAATGTTCCATTGAGTCAAATAAGCTAGGAGGAAACACCATCTCTAGCTTGCATAGCATTATTGGCACGCTCGACTCCAAATGCTGTAACTTTTCAACATTAAGCTCAGAAGCACAAATTTCTCTAAAGAACATGGAAAATTATGTCATAATAGTCCATATATGCTTCGGTAGTGCTTTGAAGGCCCACGACAACAATCTCTGAAAGAAAACATGATAATCATGGCTCTTTATCCCGAATAACTTCATCTCATCCATGTCGACACATCTTGACAAGTTTGACCATCTCAGAGTTTAAGATTTTAACCCATCGCCACAATTCTAAATTCTGCTCTTTGTTCAATGTGTACGGCACTTTAGGTTTGGAAGTCCGGCCCGTGGCATACTCTACCAAATGCAAATCAGGCCTTTTACAAATCGCTTCTATGTCCCGTCTTGCATTGACTGTATCCTTCATCTTTCCCTTGGTGTCCATCACGGTGTACAAAATATTGAAAAACACATTCCTCTCAATATGCATGACATTGAGGTTGTGTCATAACAATTGATCTTTCCAATATGGTAGATCTCAAAAGATGTTGCGTTTGTTCCAATGATGATGAATGCCATATCCCTCAAGTTCGCTGGAAGCAATCCCCTCTTCAACACTTTGAATGTGCTTCACCTTCTCCCATATTTCTGGGCCACTTAAATGATAAGGTTCATTTGCCTGTTCAACCATCCCATGCCTGAAGTCTTTTTTATTTTTCCTAAATGGATGATCAATGGGCAGGAATCGTCGATGCCTGTCAAACCAACAGACCTTGCGACTGTATTGCAAGCTAAAACCCACGTTCTGTTCTAGACATACTGGACATGCAAGCTTCCCCGATGTTTTCAAGCCACTTAACATCCCATATGCAGGAAAATCATTTATCGTCTACATTAAGACAACCCGCATGGTGAAACTCTACCTCAATGATACATCGTATGTAAGAACCCCTTCACTCCACAACATCTTCAACTCGTCTATCAAAGGCCTGAGGCATACGTCTATCTTCTTTTTTAGGTTAGATGGCCCAGGGATTAACACGTTAAGAAATAAAAAATCTCTTCTCATGCACATGGAATGTGGGTGGTTGTACGGAGTCACAATCAGAGGCCAACAGGAATAATTCCTACCTGTCTTGTTGAAAGGAGCGAACCCATCCGAACATAAATCAAAACAGAAATTATGGGGATGTGCTGAAAACAAAGGATTCACCTCATCAAATTTAAGCCAAGCTTCGGCATCGAATGGATGCGTCACAAATTTTTCATCTCTGCAATGCTCCCGATGTCATCTCATATGAGCAGCTGTTTGTTCTGATGAATACAATTTATGATGTCTAAGCACGAGAGGAAAGTACCACATCTTGCTTAATGCTTGAAGGGTCGTTTTCCTTCGATTCCTCACAACTTTGTACCTGTCATGTTCATAGAATTTACAATTGGTCCGCTCAACATCATCCTTGTAATGGAGCATACATCTTTTGGGGCAACGATGAATTTTTTCACATCTAAGCCCAAGCTCTTTCACCTTTTTCTTTGCTTGGTAAAAATCCTTCGACAAATTATTGTCATTAGGAACAACCTTGCCCATGATATGCATCATTTCGTTGTAATTCTTCTCACTTATATGATGATCACTCTTCAAGCTTAGTGTTGCTAGGGTAGCTGACAGCGATGAATGTTCACTATTTCAATGTGTTCGCAACCTTCCCATAATAGACGTTGTGCATCTTGAAGCATTTTATAGAAACTTTTGGCTTGTAGATTAGGATCCTCTCCCATGTATGATGGTTGAGTATGTGTACTGGCATCTCCCATGTATGATGGTTCAACATGAGTAATGAGATCAAAATATTAGCCAATCGACGATCTCACGACATCTATAACCAACTGTTCTTCCATCGCAAAACGGCGTCCTGAAGGGTGCCGTTTTGCGACGAAGGCCTAACGTCGTGGTAAAAAGGCTTTCCTTTTTGCGACGAACGTCAATTCAGTCGCAAAACGGTGTCCTAATGGACGCCGTTTTGCAACAGATACCAAACACCGTCGCAAAACGGCGTTTTTAGCGACATTTCTAAAATCATTGCGAACTTGGAAATTTGCAACAGATTTTTTTATCCGTCACAAATAGAGGCACATTTTGCGACAGAAATAATTCCATCTCAAATTCCATCGCCATTTCATTTTAGGGTTAAATACCATTTTTGTCACGGAAGTATTGGCTAGGGGGCATTTAACACCCAGAAGTTTTTTTGACATCATTTTTGCTTCGCAAGTTTACAAAAATGAGCAAATATGCCCCGAAAGTTTTTTTTATGAGCAAATTTGCCCCAAAAGTTTTTTTTAGGAGCAAATTTTTGTAAACTTCCGGGGCAAAAATGATCAATCCAACGGTCAAGATCAACCGATGGGCAAGATTGCTATATTTGTAAACTTTTGGGACAAAAATGATACTAAAAACACTTCTGGGTGCTGGATGCTCCAAAACCAAAACTTCTGTGGCAAAATTGGTATTTATCCCTTCATTTTATATGGTATATGCATGAACGTTCCATTTATTTGTAAATTAAAACCTTTTAATTTTGATGTTATTCTTTTCAGGGTTATATTTAAAAAATTTATTACATTTTAATTAAATTGTATTATTTTAATCATGATTGGGTTAATAATGATTCAACTTGATCCTCCCCCCCCCGGGGGCACTAAACCATTGCCTCAACCAAATTCAATATGACTTTCAATTGTACCTCGGTATTAAACATACTGAAATTATTAAACGGCAATCATTATACATTAAATTTGGAAATTTCGATCTGCAATAATTCAAGGCTCCATTTAGGATCATTCAGAGAAATTAATTCATAATCTAAAAACATTCCAAAAATAAAATATTTTATTAATTTGTATGTATAAATAAAAAAAAAAAAAATATTAATCATTTACTTACAATTTACTTCAAATTAACAAAAGGATGCAACGAAATTGTACCGAGTTTTGTTCTTTACAATTATTTGGAAATTACATTACAAAAATATAAATTCTTACAACCAAATAATTGATTTGGGAATATTGTAGTTTCCATTGGTAGAAAAAGAATCGATGTTCTCTTGTTTAAAAGTCTTATCCCATTTAAAAGAAAATTAAAATGACAACATATTCTTATAATATCTTAAGACATATTTAAAGTATCTTTTGATATATATATATATATTCTTATTGATATTTTTGAAGTTTTTTCTGTTGCACATTAATAAAGTCTGAACTGTTGATCTTTATCCTATTTTACTCACTCTTGATCTTTATCATAGTTTACCCTTTCTAACCCAATTTATTCTTAGTTGGTGTTTGGATTAACTTAGTTTGAGTTTATCATATATTTTCTGATAAAATAATCTTTGCCACTTATATTGGATTGATTGTAGATTTATTTTGAAAAAATAAGACAACGTTTAAATGAACTAAAAAGTGGATTCTAAGATAGAATAGAGTTACAATAAGGTCAATAATAACAAATAATAGTGGTTGGGGAAAAAAAATAGTAGTGCGGTGTGTTAATTCGATGCTCTAGAACATTTTTTCCCCCAAAAACAAAATTAATTAACACTTAGAGGTTTATTGTTTGTCATGTCACTTGACATAAGGTTTTGTCAAGTCACCCCAAAACTACGTTGTTTTGGGAATTAGAGGAATTAATGAAGGGTGTTTTGGTATTTTTTTTTTTTTTTTTTGTATTTATTATACGAATTTTACCAAAAGACCCTTCATTAATTCTCCTAACCCAAAAACTACGTCATTTTGGGGTTAGGAGAATTAATGAAGGGATTTTTGATATTTTTGTTTTCGTATTTATTATATGAATTTTTCTAAAAGCCCCTTCATTAATTCCACTAACCTCAAAACTACGTCGTTTGGGGGATTAGGAGAATTAATGAAGGGTGTTTTGGTATTTTTGTTTTTGTATTTATTATATTAATTTTACCAAAATACCATTCATTAATTCTTCTAACCCCCAAAACAACGTAGTTTTAGGTAACTTGATAAAACCTTATGTTAAGTGACATAAAAAACGATAAAAATATATATATCTCTCTCCCTATATATATATATATAATGTATATATAATGGCCATGCAAAATGGATCCAATTCACTTAGCGAATGCGCGATATCCGAAGGTGAGAACAGAAATAGTGGCAATGTGAACGGAACCCATTTCTATGCGTATGCGTATATATTGTGAAAGGTCATATCTCATTTAATAGAATATTAAAATGACAACATATTCTTATCATCTCTTAAGACATTTTTAAAGTAGCTTTTGATATATATATATATATATATATATATATATTCCTATTGATATTTTGAAGATTTTTCGGTTGCACATTTATAAAGTTTGAACTCTTGATCTTTATCCTATTTTACTTACTCTTGATATTTATCATATTATACCCTTTCTAACCCGATTTATTCTTAGTTGGTGTATAGTTTAACTTAGTTTATGTTTATCATATATTTACTGATAAAATAATATTTGCCACTCATATTGGATTAATTATAGATTTATTTTGAAAAAATAAAACAACATTGAAATGAACTAAAAAGTGGATTCTGTAAAAAGATAGAATAATATAGTTACAATGAGGTCAATAATAACAAATAGTAGTGGTTGGGAAAAAATAGTAGTGTGGTGTGTTAATTTTCGGTGCTCTAGAACTTTTTTTTTTTTTTTCAAAAAAGAAAGTTAATTAACACTTATTGGCATTAATTTATTTTTGTTCAATTCTGATACACACACACAAACTCATGACTAATTAATTTATGAATTAAAACAAAATTTTGATTTCATATAAAAATACTTTTTCGCAACATACAAATATGCAGTTTATACTATCTCAGAGTGTTATTACTGTAAAAGGGGAAGAAAAAACCAATCAAAGGCGTGTACCTATTTAAAAACTCAAAATAAGTAGAATAAAAAAAAAATTGTGTACTTCTGATACTACTACAGAAAAAAAAGCCTTTCATTACAGTTATTTTTGATTATATATAACGGTTTTAAACTATTATTTATTGTGGCGATATATATTCTTGACACAATACTCAAATATCACCCAGACAGATAGACATATAGAAGAAATTGTACAATTTTTCTTTAAATAAATTATTAGCAAAAATATATTGACAATAATATTCATTTTTTATCACTATAATTTGTTTAAGAATTTTATTATAAATACGTAGGAGTGTAGGACATCATAGAAAATAGACATTCTTAAAAATAATATATTTGCTGATAAAATAATATTTGCCACTCATATTAGATTAATTATAGATTTATTTTGAAAAAATAAAACAACATTTAAATGAACTGAAAATTAAAGTGGATTCTATAAAAAATATAGTTCCAATGAGGTCAATAATAACAAATAGTAGTGGTTTGGGGGGGGGGGGGGGGGGGGGAATAGCAGTGTGGTGTGGTGTGTTATAATTCGATGCTCTAGAACTTTTTTTTTCCCCAAAAAAAAGGTAGCATTTAATATTGGCATTGATTCTTTCTTTTTCTTTTTTTATTCCATTCTGATATATATATACACACACACACACATACACTCACAAATTCATGACTAATTAATTTGTGAATTAAAATGAAATTTTGATTTTCATGTAAAAGTACTTTTTCACAACATACAAATATGCAGTTTATACTTTCTGAGAGTGTTAATACTTATTACTGTAAAAAGGAAAGAAAAAACCAATGAAAGGCGTTTACCTATTTAAAAACTCAAGATAAGTAGTATAAAAAAAAAATTGTGTACTTCTAATACTACTACAAAAACAAGGCCTTGATCACAGTTGTTATCAATTATATGTCACAGTTTTAAACCGTTATATATTGTGGTACGATATATTCTTGACATAAATACTTAATAGTTCCGAACTGTGATGTATTTAGTAACATATGTAATGATTTTAATATAACACTCGTTCTGTATTAAGGTTTGGTGAGAGTATGATGTGTATAATGCTAGGATAATACATAACATGCTCACATAATTAACCGTTACATATTCTGTAATGCTAGTATAATGCATAATGGTCTACATAAATATATTTAGTAACACACATCACGGTTATTGCAAAACAACTGTTAAACATTCAGGAAACACACATAATGTTGTTACCTAATAACCATTAGGTATTGATGGGACACTTTTTTAAAATAAGAGTTTCTGCTTTCGGTTTCCCTCTGATTCATATATTGTACGCATAAAGAAACAACAATAAATAGTCAAAATACATAAATTAAACTAGTAGCAGGAAAACAGAAGGAAGAACTAAAATGCACAGTGGAAGCACAAACCAACAGCAACAAATTAAATAGAATCAAGCAACAAATTACACAGTTATCAACACACAAAAACAATAGCAAATTAAAACAGAAGCAAGAACCAAAATAAATGCAGTTAAGGTCTCTTTTTATTTTCCTAGCTAGTCTTATATTGTTGTAAGCTAATCTTCTTAGCTTGAATTTTTCTCTTCATGTCAAGTAATGGTTGTCTTTTTCATCTCATTTTAAATGTTTACAAGTGTACTTTTACATCTTCGAAAAACATATTATGTTTGGCATACATTGAGTAAAAAAAATTTAGGTGTTTTTGCACTCTTTACTCTTTTAAATTGAGGGTATTTTGGTACTTTAAGAACAATAACATGAGCCCCCACAAATACGAAACTATGTTAGGTTACTCTTAATGGTTGTGTCATTTTTGCTTCCATCTTGAATGTTGTGGATACTTTTATCCCTCAAAAAGCATATAGTGTTTATGCACTTTAGATATAAAAGTTTATGGATATTTTTAGACATATGTATTATCTTTCAAACTTTTTTTTCAATCTCGTGAAATTTGAATCAGTTGTGGATAATTAATTTTAATGAAGAAATAAACTACTTAATTATTACTTATGAAACTACTTGTACAATTTTAAAGGTGGAGAATTATTCATTGTCCATGATTTAAAGAATAAAAGATTATCTCGATACATATATAACATACGCATTATTTATTTCTTTATTTAAATTTTAAGAAGATATTTTCCACATCCGGTTCCATATGCATGCATGAGGCTCTATATAAGTAACAATAAGAGCTTCATGGATCCACACCGAACCAAGAGAGTAAGAGAGGGTGTTCAAAGAAATTATCAAGTGATACTGACAAAATGGCTTTCCTTATACCGGCTTTGCCATCTATTGCACCAGGTTTGCTTGCGCTTGGAGCAGCAGCAACCCTTGGAATTGCCAGAGCCGGAGGCGAAGCAGCTGCAGCAGTCGCAAAAGCCGGAGTAGGAGCCACAGTAGGCGTAGTAGAAGCCGTGGGAGATATGAGAGCGAGGAAAAGGGAGGAGGAAAGGAAAAAGGAGGAAGAGAGGAAAAGGAAAAGGGAGGAGGAAGAGAGGAAAAGGAAAAGGGAGGAAGAAAGGAGAAGGGAGGAGGAAAGGAAAAAGGAGGAAGAGAGGAAAAGGAAAAGGGATGAAGAAAGGAAAAAGGAAGAGGAAAGGAAAAAGATGATAGAAGATGCAGAAGATGCATTATCAGAATTAGAAGATTTAGAAGAATTATTATCAGAATTGTTGGGCAGCGGCTCTGACAGTGATGGAAGAGGACCTTCAGGACCAAGGAGAGGAGGGGGCAGCGGCCGCAGCAGTAGCAGCAGCATTGACAGTGACAAGGCATTATCAAAATTGTTGAGCAGCAGCTCTGACAGTGATGGAAGAGGACCTCCAGGACCAAGGAGAGGAGGGGGTGGCGGCCGCAGCAACAGTAGCAGTAGCACTGACAGTGACAAGGCATTATCAAAATTGTTGAGCAGCAGCTCTGACAGTGATGGAAGAGGACCTCCAGGACCAAGGAGAGGAGGGGGCGGCGGCTGCAGCAGCAGCACTGACATTTACAAGGCATTATCAAAATTGTTGAGCAGCAGCTCTGACAGTGATGGAAGAGGACCTCCAGGACCAAGGAGAGGAGGGGGCGGCAGCCGCAGCAGCAGCACTGACATTTACAAGGCATTATCAAAATTGTTGAGCATCAGCTCTGACAGTGATGGAAGAGGACCTCCAGGACCAAAGAGAGGAGGCGGAGGTGGAAGCGGCAGCAGAGGCAGAGGCGGCCGCAGCAGCAGCATTACTAACAGTGACAAGGCAAGTCCAATATGAAAATTTGGATTTATTATATATATGCATATATGATTTGCTGTATATTAGATTTTACAGTTCATATAGTGCACTGAGATGTTATTGTTTGTGTGTGTCCTTAACTTTCGTTTATTTGTATTCCTTGCTTTGTTTTCAGAAGAAGAAAGGAGAAGATTGGATTCATATGAAGATGACAAGGCAAGTCCAATATATATGAAGAATAAAAAGCCTTGACCAAAAGGAGCTCCGCATTTATGTAGTTATACGCCTGGCTGGCTATAATATATGGTCCAACTTAGTAATAAGAAGTTAAGAACTGTGTTAACAAAAGTACGTGAATAAATGTCCTCGAATTAGAAGCCAATATATCTAGATACTTGGCTTGGCTCTCTATATATATGTATGTGTGGGTCAGATAATAAATAAGACAGACTACAACAGACACAGATATGTGATCTGTGTATTTAGAGATAAAACTTCTTGCTTCCGCTGATATTTCAAATTTCTTTATAAATTAATTAAACAATCGAGTACATGCATCTGTCGCTCTCTTTTTCTAACTTAGTGAATTTAATAAACAATAATGAAATAATTTGAAAGATTGATTCATGTTCTCATTATCCGATCCATTTAGTATGGGAATAGATAAATAAATATTCAGTAACGTTGATGATTAAAAGCCCCATGTTCCTTCGAGTATATAATAATAGAACATTAAATCGATCCTATACAAAGCATAAACTAAAAATGGATTTTAAGAGTTAATATTCTAGGATGCTAACTTATACTTTTAAAGTTCATTAATAAATTCAGAATACAAGAGATAATGTTTCAAAGGTATTCAAATTATAATTATAATTATTAAAAATGGTAAAATGAACAATTGAAATTACATGCTAAATGACAGGCCTTCCTTTTAATTCGTAAATACATGAGATTATAACGCTTTTTATAAGAAAGGAAAAGGAAATCATTGAATGTATAACCAAGAAAGGTATTTCACTTTGATCTGGATCCTCTCCTTATCACTTTTTTTCTCATCCCTCCCCATCAACACATCCTGCCGTCCAAATCCAGATCCAAGGGCCCAGAATTTTTTTTTAAAAAAACATACTCTGCTAATCAGCTTTCTGGGCCCTTGGATCAGGATTTCAACGGTCAGATCTGATGATGGGGAGGGATGGGGAGAAAGCTGATTAGCAGAGTATATTTTTTTTAAAAAAAAATTCTGGGCCCTTGGATCTAAATTTGGACGGCAGGATGTGCTGATGGGGAGGGATGAGGAGAAAAGTGATAAGGAGAGGATCCGAATCTATTTCACTTCCTATATAATACTCCATCCAGTCCTAATTATAAGAGCTAGTTGATTTTTTTGGAGAGATTAAGAGCCCGTTTGGATCCTATTATTTTTAGCTTAAAAGCTACTTTTAAGCTAAAGCTAAAAAAAAGAGCTTTTAAAAAAAAGCTAAAAAGAGATCACGGGCTTGTTTGAAGTACCAAAACTTTTTTTGGTCAGCAAAGTACCAAAACTTGACAGAAGATGTGATAGGTTATTGTGATAGGTTGCGTGGCTTAAAAGAGATCACATGTGTGAGTTGTGCCTTCATTCTCTCTTTCCTCCCTTACTCCCTTCCTCATATCATATGTTCTTCCTCATATCATATGTTCTGATCCATCACTTTCTCTCTCCCATTGCAACTCGCACTTTCACCCAGACAAATCCGACGGGAATGGGGGACTAGACTTGGCCAGCGCGAGGAAAATCCTTCTAGCACTTGGGGCGACTATGGATCTCGCATCAATAGGTGATCCTGTCTGATCAGAGCACAGGCTCCGACGATTCAATGGCGAGAACTTGATGACTCTTCTTCAGATCTTGGTTACTCTTGCCAAAATACCCTGGATCTCTTGAAAAGCTCTTGACTGGATCTCTCTCTCTCTTTCTCCTCCTTCTCCTTTCTCTTTTCTTACCGTCGATCCGAGTTTCGGGCGAATTTTTTTATTAAAAAAAAATAATAATACCAAGACTGTGACTCGGCAACTCGGCTGGGTTAGGCCGAGTTGTCCGAGTTGAGCCGGGGTCAACTCGGAACCCGGCTTCCTCCTTAACTCGAACCTGTGTTCCGGCCGGTTCGCCGGTTTTCGGTCCAAACCGGTCGGTCCGGTCCGGGTTCCTAAACATTGATGTCAGCCCATAATTAATGAGGGCAGCGAGTGAGAGTAATAATTAATATAATATTAGAGTTAAGTACAATCAGTAAGGGTAATATTGGAAGTTACTTAAAGTGTAAGACAACTTTATTGATTTCAACTACTTTTATTGGTTTGTGAGAATTGTTAGTTGATGTCTTATAATAAGGACCAGAGGAGGTATATAAAGACGGCTGGAATAGAAAAAACATATATAAGACTAGTAAACTCAACAAATCAATTAAGTTAATGACCCAATTTTAAATATTTAAATATTAGTTATTTTACAATAATAGCCCTTACCGTAATCCAAAGAAAAGAGAATAATAAAAGGAAGAATTCGGCCACTGGTTACATCGTCGTCCTCTCTTGTCTTGATGACGTTACTTAGCGCAACAGCCGCTTCTTCCTGCTCAGAAGCTTCGTCGCTCCTCAGCTTCGACACTAATTTCTCCTCTTTCTCGGAAATTGGACCAATAGGGCTCCGGGGTTCATTCTCGTTGATTTCGACAGAAGAAGACGAAGACGAGTAATAGGTGGGACGAGTCGCGAGAGGTAAAGGTGTCTCGCCGTCTCGGGACAGCCCAGGGAGGCGGATGAATTTGTTTGGAACGGGTTGACTCGGGGACCCAACTCCGTGGCTGCATGAGAGAAAATGACAGGTGGATTATCCAGCACGGCCTTGAGCAATTCCCTATCCGAAACCCCTTAATTCGTAAGAGTATTTGTCTCTTTTTTCTTGAATTTTGTTTTTGGGTCTACTTTTCGCATCCTTGCATGGTCTGTATTCCTATATGTTTTAGGTCTAGTTGGCGTAGTAAAATGGAGTAATAATTTTCGGTATGTTCATACCACATGGCAGGTTGATCATTCAGGTTCTCGAGATTTGCATTTTCATTAGTTTAAGTTATAAATAAGTTTTATTATAGATGCCATTTGAAGGTTGTTTCTGGTGTACCTAGCTGCCGAGAAAGGTAACTAAATTGATTCATATTACTGTGTCTTTGTTGTTCTATGCTGGTCCTCAACTCTTCCGAATTTGCAGTTGTTAATTTGATTATTCATCAAAGGCTTGATCACTTGAAATTTTTCCATCTTGAAATTATTGTATTAAAAATCTGAAATAAAATACAACTTAGTAATTCTGCACCAGTCTATTGCAGAGATAATGAGACCTGAAGTGTGTCAAAACATATTTTATTAACATTAGATTATTGTTTTGGTTTTGGGATGAAAAGAAAACAACAGAAAGGAATAAAGGGGAGTGTAAGTAATCCTCTGAAAGCAACCGAAAAGGGTACAGAACAAATAAAGCAACACAAAAAAGATGTTCTTTGACTCACTTGTAAATGGTCTTATCCCTTTCTAAATCCATTGGAGTTAACCCTTGAAACAAAATCTAGGAAGAAGCCAAAAGTCTACTGTATCCTGGAAAATGTTTGATGGAAAAGTCTCTTGTATCAGTTTACATAAAAACTACAACCGTGAATAAAGAACACACTGTCAATGGATCGTACAGTCCTTCATTGAAAATAGGTTATTAAATATTATTTTGTTAATTGAGCATGTCTACAGCTTTTAAATTTTCTATAATTCTTATATTTATGAGCTAGTTGTTGATCAGTAACAAATCTTTGTAGTTTCATGAATTTTGGAAGGATCTAGGCGATATACTCATTGGATGATTTTATATTAGTTGATCACTTTTTGCAGTGGAAACTGGTCAAATTTTGATTTATGACAAGAATAACAATCATTTTGTTGGGTAATTGACAAGAATAATAATCATTGATACATCATTCATTGACCTAGTAAAAATTTTGAACTAGATAATGGCTGGAAGGAGAATGTCATCTTCTTGTGATCATGGGCTTGATGTGGGCATGTTCTGGTGATTCCTAGTCCCCCCGAACCCTACCTTTTGGTTCTTTTTTCAGAGCATATCACCTCTTTGTAATATTTTATTCTAAAAAGCATGCTCATGTTCTGTGATGAGCACAAGCCCAAAGGGAGAGCCCAATCCCAAAAGCTAGCCTATGAGGAGGGAGAACCCAATGGACTTATAAACCTCACTACAAGAGTTTGGCTCCCCGATGTGGGACTCATTACATAGTAACCCCTTTAAAAGCCGACGTCCCCGACGGCTCTACTCCACGGCACTTCACTCGGCTTTGCCGGTCAGAACCCCTCCGTGGGTAGCCCTCTCCGGAACACCGACTCTCAAAGAAAGCACCAATGTGATGAGCACAAGCCCAAAGGGAGAGCCCAATCCCCAAAAGCTAGCCTATGAGGAGGGAGAACCCAATGGACTTATAAACCTCACTACAAGAGTTTGGCTCCCCGATGTGGCATGTGATGAGCACAAGCCCAAAGGGAGAGCCCAATCCCCAAAAGCTAGCCTATGAGGAGGGAGAACCCAATGGACTTATAAACCTCACTACAAGAGTTTGGCTCCCCGATGTGGGACTCATTACATAGTCACCCCCTTAAAAGCCGACGTCCCCGGTGACTCCACTCCACGGCACTTCACTCAGCCTTGCCGGTCAGAACCCCTCCGTGGGTAGCCCTCTCCGGAACACCGACTCTCAACGAAAGCACCAATGTGATGAGCACAAGCCCAAAGGGAGAGCCCAATCCCCAAAAGCTAGCCTATGAGGAGGGAGAACCCAATGGACTTATAAACCTCACTACAAGAGTTTGGCTCCCCGATGTGGGACTCATTACATGTTCATTCGCTGATTCAATAGATTGTGCATGGTTCAGATTTCTTAACTCCGAGTGCAGTCATATCTGAATTAGTATCTCACTGATGCGTGTATTTTCTATCTTCCAATTTCACATAAGTGTTGCACTGTGGTTTCTAATCAAGACGAGTTCCAGCATGCCATGTCGCAAGATTTTATTGAAAAACAACAAGCTTACTTTAAACAGATTGATAACTTTGAACTGCCAATGGAGGAGGTTCAATCTGTTGATGAGCTCGATTGAGTGAAAGAGATGTAATATAAATGAAGCCAGTTTGAATGTTTAGGCTGGTTGTATAGTTCTTATATTATAGGTTTTCAGAATGATGGGACAACCGGTTGTCTAACCAAATATAGAAATATTAGTTCTACATGACTTGTGTAATAGTCTACATGACTTAGGCTAGTTTGAATGTTTAGGTTGGTTGTATAGTTATGATATTATATGTTCTGATTTACGCGGATAATCCATTAGAAAATTATGTAAGAAATCAAAGATTTTGTGGATGCATAGCTCGATTGCAAATTATGACTCATCTGGCTAGATACTAATAATTTTTTTAACACTCCAGGTAAAAATTTCATATTCAGACCAATGACAGAAAAACTGATCTTATTACACAGCGTGCCGGTTCTGGTAGTCACTAGCAAACAAGAATGATTAGCAGCATGACAGGGTATGAGGATAATGATATCATATTGCAAGAAACACACACAATTATGAAATACGCACAAACAGGAAAATGTCAAATCAACATCTTTTTTAGTTTGCTGATGAGCAATCTGCAATGATGCTCATCCGAAATTGTTGAACAGTTAAAAATGAAGGAAACATGATTTCAAGTGGTACCAAACAAGCACATTCTGCTAGACAAGAACAAGGGTGAGACAAAAATTTCATGATGCTTTAAAATGTATTTCTAAAAATACTCTTATTGAATCTTACATTTCATGATGCCTTTCTGCAATACTCTTATTCAATTAAAAGTGAACTTCTTTAGCACAAATGACCAAATAAAACAGTTCAAATCAGTCAAAATTAAAACCATGTATAAGTAAAAAGTTCAAGTTGGAAATTCGCGAGTCCTGGATTCTAATCGCAACAAAATTAACAGAAATTAATAGGGATTTGGGTTTTTACAAGTCCTTCTAGTATGACCTGCTTCATGGCATCTTACACAGTGGTAAATTTTCTTGTTATGGAATTGTGATTCACGTCTTCTAATTCTTGGTCTTCCAGGGGGTCTACTGGTCTAAGGTGGTTCAAGGAAGGTTTGACCTAATATATTTTCCATCCTACAGTCATTAATGTTTGGCATGTCAATTGTTACAACTGGAGTCATGCATCGACTATAAATTTTTTCTTCAGATGTAATTCTATAGCATTCATCAACATAATCATATACATTGCCATGGGTAAGCTTGATTGCTGCACACACAGAATTCCTAACATTTGTCATTCTGCACAACTACATTCATGTAAGCCAAGATCAACCTCTAGGTCTCCATAAGCAGTATGGACACAAACCTTATTCCCTACGTAATGTACCAGATTCATTTGTTCAATTTTCCCTACATTTTCCCTTACTTTTGACTTTGTTTTTGGACCTACACCATTTCTCCACTTACTCATTGCCAAAGCTGAGGCATACAATTTCTTGGCCACCTTCTCTTGGTGTTCATGGATCAACTAGGCAACATTATGCCTTCTCTCATTTACCATCCACGAATTGAATGATTCAGCAAGATTTATTGTTATAGAAGCCCACCTATCAATGTCCCCATGATTTGTAAGCCATTCAAATAGATGCGTAGAGAATTCTCTCATATCTTCCATAGCATCATTGAACTCATTTCCAAGCCTTGTATATGCGATATTATTAAGAAACTTTAGTGCTTCATCCTTGCTCTGGGAACTTGTCCTTCTACTTCCTTTGTTTATTTTCATCAATTATGCATTAAAGTTTTCCTTCATGTGCCGATAGCAAAATGCATGCCTCTCACAACTGAATATTGCTTGCACAGCTCCTATTATAGCATTGTGACGGTCAGAAACCATTGTAATCTGAATTGACCCTATTATCTGTTTAATCATGTATAAAAACCATCTCCAGTCTTCCAATGTCTCTACCTTCACAATAGCAATTGCAAATGGCAACAAGTCATTGTCTGCATCATATGCGAAGGCTGACAGCAAGGTGCCTTTATATGGTCCACTTAAAAAAGTCCCATCTATGTACAATACATGTCTTGCCCCGATTAAGAACCCATCTATGCAACAACCATATGCTATAAAAACATGCTCAAATGTGTTATTCTCAGAAGCTACAAATTCAGCAACTATTGTTGGATCAGTTTCCTTCAATCGTTGGCATAACCATGGTATAAGCATATAAGACTGCTCTGGTCTACCCTGAACCTCTTCAAGTGCTTTTATCTTAGCAGCGTATGCTTGTTTATACGTCAAATTCACACCGTAGTCTCTTTGCAATGTCTTTATAATTTCACCAGGGCGCTTGTCTACGTGGGACCTCTCCTCCACAACAATAATAGATGATGTAAGAGTTGCCCTACCACTGTGGTTCACTTGAAGATTATCTTGTGCATGATGAACATGCTCATTTTTTAAGTATGTCACACGGAGGAAAGGAGTGGTCTTCCCCATCGCATTTGCTGTTATCTTCCAAGGACACCCTTCAATCTTACATTTCACAGACATCCTTTCCTTGCTATTCCTTAAAAATGTGTACTCAAAATTGTGACCAATACTATACTTGTACAGAGCTTGCTTGAAAGTATCAACATTTACAAAGGTTTGCCATACTCCCGACACCTTTCCTTTCCATTTCAATGAGTTCAACTCAGGCAAAGGTGTGGGTGCACTTTGTACTCTATATAGTAGGCTGCTAGGCCCTACACCAAGTTAGGTGGTCGAGACCATTTTCATAAGACACATGTTCAAATTCATTGTCCAAATTGGTTGGAGCTTGAGAGCTTTGTTCGGGGCGACCAACGATTGTCTCAATGCTGCATTACATAACCACAACTTCTATTACCTCGTTGACAACAATACTATAACAAATGACAACAATTTTTTATTTTTTTAAAAAAAAAGAACAACAAAATCACTTACTTTTGTGGATTACCAATTGTTTCTTGCAGATTGTCATTCCCTTTACATGCTATATACACATGCCCACTTCCTTCATTATTAAAAAAAGGTTTGCAAGTTTAGCATTATCAACAAGATCTACTAGAGTCTTCTAATCAAATGTCACAGTGTATTTTATCTCACTACTATAAGAATTAATGTCAATCCATGATGATATCATTATTCTCAATTCTTCAAGTGTCATTCCCTGTCTTATGGTTTTTATCCTTACACTTCCTCCATTATATTGAAATCTCTCTTCAACATTCTTCTCAAATTGTCCACCAACATGAAAAAAACACAATAGTTCTTTTTCAAATGTTGATCCTAAAGAAGCCATTTTTTGTGCCAACCTACATCAAACAAGACAACTCTCATTATCATGTATATTATTTTCCATCATCGTCACTTTATAAAATGCACATAACATAAATAAGCTTCCAAAATTGATAACAAGAAAGTGATGAAACTAAATCAAACTTGTTATAGGCACTTTTTAAGTAACTCAAGACAACTTGCAGCTTTAAAACCATATCAGATAAATCAAAAGAATAGCCACGTTTACAATAACCTTCAATAATATCTCCCAATTTTAATAGAGAGGATGCTCAAAGGTGTGAACTGAGTTTCTGGATAAGAGTTGTTACGCTTTGAAATTGCTTAAAACAGTATCTCATCACCATTAATATGTATTGTGGAAAACATCAAATAATCCACTCACATCCAGAGTTTTGCTTCCACTGTATCAAAAATTAACACAAGACCTCTTCCTATTTAGTTTATGAATACACAATCATCCATTAAGATTTTGATTTATCAAAGCCTACCCCTGATACTGCATTCCTTTTTACCCTTAGAAAAGGTAGAACCGTGGGGTATTTTCTCCAATGTATTGATCAAATAATAATAAAAGCATATCTACATCATCTTTTGAATTAAAAAAGCTGCTATATATCAGATTCATATGAGGAAAACTTCAATCAGTTGTTGGCAGATAGGATAATACAGTTTACGACAACTCTGTTCTGGGAAAAGTCAACCTCCAATGATCACTTTTGGACTCAGCTTCAGCACCATAAACAGTCAAGCTCAAGAATAAACCCAGAAACATTATTCCCAAAACATGGTGAGCTTTCATTCAAATACACTATTTTGAAGGAAGGCAAGGATGGAACTTGTATTTTAAGGTTATAAACTTAATAGCAAAATCTAAAAAGGGGCTTGCATCCAGAATTAGTGTATCACTATCAACTCTTCTGGGATTCTTCCTATAGTAAAGTCATTTGGTCTATCTTGCTTGAAAATGGGTTGATTTAGACTCCCATTGAACAAATCCCTTAAAAATATAGAAGCAGCTAGCTCACTAAGAGATAGAGACGCAACTTCTATAATAATGATATATCTATATATATAGCATAGCCCTTTTTCTGATATTGAGATTACGTCAATTAATCATTCATATTCTTATGGTTCTGAAGAAACCTAAGCGATTCCTTCTCAACCTGGGCGATGCTACCCCGAGAAGTGCTCCTCGACAGATTCCATCTCCGCTCCTGGGATCAGCTCATTCAAATGCGTCCTATCGTTTGATCCCCAAAGAAATCTACGAGATCATCTAATTATATTGATCACAAAAATATTGTATTGATATGCTATACTATCTTCAGTACATAAATTAACTAAAAAGGATTAAGGAATGAAAGATTTAACGTTACAACCAACTTACCGTAGCCTTCTTTGTTGATTTTTTGATGATGTTGAGGCCTCTAATAAATTTTCTACCGTTAGGGTTCTTATGTTGCGCGTAAACAATCTATCTTCAATATAGAGATAATTTGTCCCAAATTCTAAATCTCTAATTGTCTAATTGTGTCACATAACCTTATTAATAATTTGTCAAATTTAGTAATTCAAATTAGAATTTGGTTATTTCAACCGTCTTTATATGGGATTATCCCTTTTTAAAAAATAAATTTTAAAAGTATATTTTCAACGTCCTTTTATTGAAAACTGATAATAAAAAGCTACTACCTCTAGTTCTAATTATAAGATTGAGTTGACTTTTTTTTAGAGAGATCAATAAAGCTAAATAAATTACTTTATCATATGATATGTTGTATATCCTGGGATTATATATTAATTTATTAGTCAAACTAATTATTTTGGAGAAAAAATAAAAATAAAAATAATCTAAAAAATTCAATTAAATTTTTTAATATCTACAAAAAAAAATCAACTTAATCTTATAATTAGGTCTAGAGGTATTATTAAGAAGGGATATGATATTATCACTTCCAATTTCGGTCACTATCAATGTCATTTTTCACTTTTTTGTCGTTAAATCAGAATCTCATCTATTTATGTCTCTTATTATTTCTCTTTCCTATTAAGATTATGCTCTAACGGTAAAAAAAAAAAAATATTAATGACTCGGTAGTGACAATATCTTATCCCTATTAAAAAAAACATGCTTTAAATTTTTTGTGCAGTTCTCCTTTCCCTTTACTCCGCCATAACCACAGTCAGGCTTTTCTTCCCCTTTCATCCTTAGCTCTCAAGAAACTCCAACTCGCATAGCCATTCAATCCGATCTGAATCTCTTTGGATAAACTTCAAAGTGGTACTTAATAGTCTAATATCCTTGGTTCACTGTTGTCCTGAAGTGTTCCCAAAGCTTTGGCGCTCCCGTCGCCACGCTTAGCCCCTTACACTCTACACAGATCTTTCGCTTGATAATTCTGTGAAGAATGACTGCAAGAAGAAGGAGAGGTCATTTATTTTCGTTCTTCCTTATACTATAACCACTGTGTGATTTCTGATAGTTCTGTTATTATTATTATTATCATTTTAGGATCTTGTCTATTCTTCCTAAGATTTTCGGATCGAAGCGAAGTGGAAGAGGGTCCCATTAAGACGAGTTCAAAGAAGATATAGATAGAATTGCTCAAGGTCCTTCATTTTTGTTGTTTTTTTTTGGGGATCTTGTCGATTTCAACTTCTAGGTTTTCCTTTTAATAATGTTTCTCCTTCTTTTGACAGTTTTAGAGAAGGTGGTTGATTTGAAGAGAAGAGCTTTCCACTATGCGCGGTTCCTTTTATGAGGGAGTGTTATGAGTCCCACATTGAGGAGCCAAACTCTTGTAGTGAGGTTTATAAGTCCATTGGGTTCTCTCTCCTCATAGGAGAGCTTTTGGGGATTAGGCTCTCCCTTTGGGCTTGTGTTCATTACATTGGTGCTTTCGTTGAGAGTCGATGTTTCGGAGAGGGCTACCCACGGAGGGTTCTGACCGGCTGGAGGCCGAGTGAAGTGCCGTGGAGTGGAGCCGCCGAGGACGTCGGCTCTTGAGGGGTGACTATGTTATGAGTCCCACATCGGGGAGCCAAGCTCTTAGAGTGAGGTTTATAAGTCCATTGGGTTCTCCCTCCTCATAGGCTAGCTTTTGGGGATTGGGCTCTCCCTTTGGGCTTCCACGCTCACCGCACCAATGTGGGACTCATAACATAGTCACCCCCTCAAGAGCCGACGTCCCGGCGGCTCCACTTCACGGCACTTCACTCGGCCTCTAGCCGGTCAGAACCCTCCGTGAGTAGCCCTCTCCAGAACATTGACTCTCAATGAAAGCACCAATGTGATGAACACAAGCCCAAAGGGAGAGCCCAATCCCCAAAAGCTAGCCTATGAGGAGGGAGAACCTAATGGACTTATAAACTTTACTCTAAGAGCTTGGCTCCCCGATGTGGGACTCATAACAGGGAGTTACTCAGGTATGGCTTTTGACTTTTGACTGCCTTCCTAAACTACAATTATTTATTGATTTGTGATTATTATAAGATGATTCATGTTCATGATTATAAAATAATTAAATCAGATTCTGGGTGTTTAGTTTAAATAAAGTGTGGGTCAACACAATATTCAGGGTCCAACCGGTTTGGCTTCAGCTGCTGAAATTTAGAGTTTAAGGTACTAAAAAAATGAAGTCCCACGCCATCTTCATGTCTTGAACGAATTTTTAAAATATGAAAGTTGCGGGGTCTTTGTTGTTTGTCATCATTTTTATATAAATGTATTTATTTTTACGCGCTACAATTAAAATGGCTTAACGGGCCGGCCCGTAGCCCTCTAGGACAGCCCCGCAGGGCTAATTTCAAAAATCTTATCAATTTTTCAAGTAGAAAACACTAAAATAATAGAAAATAATGAGTTTTTTCAATCAGATTCACGAAAACATTACTCACTTTAATTAAAATAGAAAACCAATAAGCCTAATATATATAGGACCGAACAACTAAAATCTCTTGAAAGAATCGTAAATATTGTTTAGTGTCCATTTTAAAATGACCATTCAATAATTAATGTCTTGTGTATATGGAGCTAAAAATAACACCTATCATTTACTTATATTGTTGTCAATTCCGTCTTAACTCAATTACATTTTTGTCCATACCTTACATTATACGGCTTGCTAAAGTTGAATGAGATATTTTTCAATTTCTATTTTTTTTCCTTATTTTTAATCTTTGTAATTACCTCAACATACAAACATACCCATCGTATTTTTGTTTATTATCTGGCCTCCTAATCAATCCGACTTGCGAATGTATGAGGCTCAAAACAATTTCTACAAATAAATAAATGAATCAACTTTGTTCCTAATGTGATAAGCAAAGTGTAAGAGGATAAGCAAAGCTAGTTAATTTACGCATGCTTTTCATCCTTTCTCCTTTTCTATTTTTTTGTGTAATTAATCAAAATGATAAAAAATGCTTGAATATAATATTATTTAAATAAAAATATCCTCGACACAGAAAAAAATAAAAACAAAGAAAAGACCCGCAATATCATATTATATTTTTTTGAAAAAAAATGGAGGAAAAATAATTAAAATTTGGAATAGTAACTTTCGGGCCCTGGAGGGTCGGCCCTAGCCTGGTGCTATCGGGCTGGACTTTGAAAAACATATGTTTTTCTTATTCCGGACCCTGGAGAGCCGGCCTTGTTAGGCCCTGGCCCTTCACAGGCCAACCCTGATTGCCAGCTCTATATCACAGCCAGCTCTATATCACACGCGCGATTATATGGTATATACATCAACGTTCCATTTATTTGTAAATTAAAGCCGTTTAATTTTGATATTATTTTTTTCAGGGTTATATTTTAAAATTTTTGTATATTTTAATTAAATTATATTATTTTAATCATCATTGGGTTAATACTGATTCAATCACAATTAGATCATTGCTCCTTAAACCATTTTTCCTCGGAGACCGGCCTTAAACCATTGCCTCCACCAAATTCAATATGACTTTCAATCGTACCTTGGTATTAAACATACTCAATTTATTAAGGGAATATCATTTTTTGCTTTTAAAGCAGATAATTTTATCTGCCTTAAAATAAAACAACGCCGCAGTGAAAACCTAGATAGCAAGAGTCTCACTCTTTTTCTTCACCTGGCGTGAAGAAAGAAAAGCAAGAGTCTTCTTCTGATTTCTTCGTCCGGACGGCGCGCAGGGATTTCTTTTGGGTCCACCATACATTGGAACAGCGTGGCGGCACATAATCTCCAAATTGTAAGGCATATCATGAAGATCACCCAAATTCATAGGTATCTGCCACGAAGTGCATACGAGACCGAGCGCTCGTGAGGATCTCCCCGGCGCCGAGTTTCGAGGAGAATCGCCGCCGTCACGTCCCCGGGAAGGTCCAGCCAGTTCTTGGTTTGACGTTCATCATTCTCAAATTGTTCCTTCGAAGACGAATACGAAGACGATGCTGCGAGTCCGCAGACGACCAAGACGACATGATTGAAGCTTCCTCCGAAACCAATGCTTTGCGAGAAAAGCCGAAAACTTAAATGGATTCAAAATGTTAAACCCTCGTTTTTATCTCAGGCGGTGGAATGAAAATGCGCTTTATAGAATGGGAATACTCTTGCTTTTCTTTCTTCATAGTCAAAAATTAAAAACAATGGTTCCTGTACCTCAAAAATCAAATCCCATCGTGAAAAGCAGAAAATGGTCATGTTCTGAGTTATTCTCTCGAAAACCAAAACGTAGGCAAGGTTAAGAAATCAGAAGAATGACTCTTGCTATCTACGTTTTCACTGCGGCGTCGTATATTTATATTTATATTTATATTTATATATAAAATACCATGCAAAAAGGATCCAATTACTAGGACTTAGCCAATGCGCGATATCCGAAGGTGAGAACAAAAGTAGTGGCAATGTGAACGGAACCCATTTCTATGGTTATATATTGTGAAAAATCATATCCCATTTAAAAGAAAATTAAAAGCACAACATATTCTTAGCATCTCTTACGACATTTTTAAAGTATCTTTTGATATATATATTCCTATTGATATTTTGAAGATTTTTCTGTCACTCATCAATAATGTTTGAACTGTTGATCTTTATCCTATTTTACCCACCCTCGATCTTTATCATATTTTACCCTTTCTAACCCGAGTTATTCTTAGTTGGTGTTTGGATTAACTTAGTTTAAGTTTATCATATGTTTACTGATAAAATAATCTTTGCCACTCATATTGGATTAATTATAGATTTATTTTGAAAAAATAAAACAACATTTAAATGAACTAAAAAGTGGATTCTGTAAAAAGATAGAATATAGGTACGATAAGGTCAATAATAACAAATAGTAGTGTGGTGTGTTAATTCGATCCTCTAGCCTCTAGAACATTTTTTTTTCCAAAAAACAAAGTTAAATAACACTTATTGGCACTAATTCTTTTTTGTTCAATTCTCATATATATATATATATAGACACACATAAATTCATGACTAATTAATTTATGAATTAAAACAAAATTTTGATTTCATATAAAAATATTTTTTCGCAACATACAAATATGCAGTTAATACTTTCTGAAGTGTTACTACGTATTACTGTAAAAGGGGAAGAAAAAACCAATTAAAGGCGTTTACCTATTTGAAAACTCAAAATAAGTAGAATAAAAAGGAAATTGTGTACTTCTGGTACTACTACAGAAAAAAGCCTTTCATTACAATTTTTTTTAAAATTATATATCACGGTTTTGAACTGTGAAGTATTGTTACTGATGCAAAAAGAGCTTTTAAGATCGGACGAAAAACGCCTCGTAAGACTAGATTTGGAACCGGTCTTGATCCAGACGGTCTTAAAAGTATATTATTTTTAGAACGGATGCGCGACTGATATGAAAAGTCCTTTACTTTTTAAGACCGGATGTGCGAAACACCCGGTCTTAAAAATGTTTCAAAATAAATTATAAAAAAAAGAATTCAAATGAAAAAGCAGTCCTAGAATTCGGCTAGAAAGGGTTTTTGAGCCAGATCCGGTGATAGAGAACGAAGAGTAGAGAGGAAGCAACACCAACAACCCAGAAATCAGACATAATAACAAGAAACAAAAATCATTCACCATGAAAATTGAATTTGAATGAATATAAAATCAGAGGTAAAATCAAAGTTCAGATCTACAAAAAAAATCACAAGTTTCAAGCAACCAAATCTAAGCAGAATCTTCGGTGGATCGATGCAAAAGAGATGTCTGGAAGAGATGTCCTCTCATTGGTTTCTTGAATTTGGACAAAAGAGATGTCTATGCAGAGGAATCTGGTTGGCATTGCAATTCCAAATCAAGATCAAATCCTTTCGTTGGCGTAACAGTTCCAGATCCGGCTCTCCCCGCACCAATGTCCATGAAAACCTCCACTGCTGTCGTTGCTGTTAGACCAGACTATCACCCAAGAGGGGGGTGAATTGGGTGTTCGATAAAAACTTTTGGAACTTTGAAGATCTTTTCGCAACTTGGTGAAATTAGTTTGTATGACAGTAATGATTTATAGAACAATAAACAGTCATTTAAACATATATGCTGAGAATATAAGAGATAAGGGAAGAGAATATGCAAACTGAGATTTATACTGGTTCGGCCCAATCCTTGACCTACGTCCAGTCCCCAAGCTCCACTTGAGATTTTCAATCCACTATCCTCTTGTTTAATCCGGGCACAAGAGAAGCCTTTACAATCCCACAAGTTCACACAGGCACTTGTGAAGCCGAATCTCTCACTGGGATACTCCCCCTTACAACCCGTAAGGTTACAATCTGTTTCCCACTCAAGACTACCCAATCTTGAGTAACTCTCAAATTATAAGATGATTACAATAAATCTTCTCTCTCAGAAGTGATAATAATAAACACTGAAGTACAATACAAATTACTTCACTCTCTATAGATGTTTATATGATCATTGAGATAAATAGAGAGTAAGCGATATGAAAATCAGAGTATTGGCATTTCGAAGATGTAAGCTCGTATCATCATCTTTCTCCGTCTTGAATGAGTCTCTACTTATAGACAACTGATATTAGTCCGTTGAAGCATTGGTCCGATGTAGAATATTACCGTTGTAAGTTTTAGTCCGTTGGAGAAATATTACCGTTGGAGCTTCTGACGTAATCATCTGCTTTTTGTAATTCGATGTTAATCCTTCGTTTGATCATTTGAAACTTATACACAAATGATATAAACAATGTTAAGAAGTAGTATAAGTTCTTTTGGATTTCATCCGGATGTTCTTGATGAGAATCTAAGATTTCGGACACGGTGATTTTCTGATGCAGGGAGGTTGACTCGAGTTATTCCACGTGACTTGAGTTGTTTTAAGTGCCAGATGCTCTCTGTTTGAATTCTAACTCGAGTTGTCGTATGTGACTCGAGTTTGCGAAAATGTCATTTTGTCTCTGTTTGCGAGTAACTCGAGTTATCCTTCGTGACTCGAGTTGCAGTATGTGCGCAAAAGGTCTGATTGCTTTCTGCCTGAAAGTTGACTCGAGTTATCTTGCCTGACTCGAGTTAAACCAGTTCATTCACTTATGCTTGTTATCATTGATCCTCAATCCGAGCTTTTGATCAACTGAAACTTGCTCATGAAGATTATTAATAACATTGAGAAGCATAGCAAGTAATAATCAATTGATAACATTAATTTCAGAATTCTCGGAGACATTGTAGAACAGTGCTATGCTATTTTGTTCGTTCGAGTTAAAATCTCTTCCCAATATTCATTCTTCTCTGTCAGCCTCTCTGATTGACATTGACTCAAGTTTCCAGTCCTAAACTTGAGTTATCCAAGCCTAGTTAACAACTCATTCCAAACTCATTGTATGTTGAGCGTTTTTGAACCATCTTGAACTTATTGTAACTTTCGAAGGCCATATCTCCATGGTCTAAACTCCGTTTTGCTTGGTTCAAATCTTGATGGAAATAATTTTGAGTCTTCTTTCATATGCCACCAATTTCATCTCAATTGGATTTGTAGTTTGTGATTTACACTCAAAATACCAAAGCTATGTTTGCACTGTGGCGTGAATTGTAGTGTCAACTTCCACAATTCACAGATCCTTGATCTGAACTCCTTTGGGCTTGAATTGTATATCAAAATGACGCATTGGGAGTCTAGATTCATATGCCACTAGTTTCACCTCAATCCGATCTCTGGTTTGAGATATATCATCGAAATACCAGACCTCGCTCACTGAAACGTGAAACGAGAGGTGAACGAGTTCTTTGAAATACACCGTAACTCGAGTTACTAGTGATAACTTGAGTTACACAACTCGAGTTACTTAGTGATAACTCAAGTTATATCAGTCCAGAAACCCAGAAACACTGTAACAAAGTGGTTAACTCGAGTTGCAACCTCATGACTCGAGTTGGATCGTCCTGAAGCTCCCTTTTGCTCATTTTAACTCTGAATTGAGCCATTCCAACTTCTATTTGATCGTGGAGACTTCTAGAATAAATCTTGGAACTTGTATAATGATATTCTCATTACATTCATCAAGTTCTTCCTTCCTTCATCTCCCATCTTGATCATTCTTCGCCATTTAACTCGAACTCATCATTCTCCATAATTCAACTTCATTTCTCTCTTCTTTCTGTAACCTCTTATCTCCTTCTTGATCTATAATTCAACTCGGACTAATATACATTAAATACAGCAGCTAGTGAATGTAGGAGATAAATGTACTATGGAAACTTTTTGCTCTTAATATTGATAAGCATATTTGTCATCATCAAAACTAAGCATAACTAACATTTGACCTGATTTTCTCAAAATCAGGTCTTACAGTTGCCACTAACCCCCCTGAACTTCAATCGACGTCGGATCTTTCCTTCGTCTACCATGTGACGTATCCCTCTCGGTCCCTCTACGCCACTCCAAAGTCCAGATTATTTCGCAATAGTAGGAAGAATGAAAAAAGGATTCTACTTTGATGGTAAGATCGGGTCGGCAGCATTGTAAAGCACGTTGGGATCGGCGGCGTAGCTAAGGTGAAGTACCTGAGGAGGGAAGGGCGACACAAAGGTCTTTAAGCATGTCGGGATCAGAGGCCAAGGCGAGTGAGAGGAAGCTGAACAAGATGAAGAAAATAGCAAAAATATGTGACAACGATGACATGGTTGTTGAGTCGAGACGTTGAAGAGAACCAAAAAAATGTTGGGATGATGAAGGATTACTCTTGCAACCTCTAAAGAATTAATGGGTGTGTCGGAGAATGAAGAAGGGAAATGGGTGGTGAGAGGTGGAGATTGAAGGGAGAAGAAAAGAGCCATAGCCTTTTTTTTTTTTTTTTTTTTTTTTTTTTTTTTTTTTTTTTTTTTTTTTTTTTACGGTGGTCCATAGACTGATTGTTTAGGATAACCGGTCTTAAAAGTAATAAATGTATTAATTTCCTTTATTTTATATCTTTTAGACCGGTTATTATTAACAACCAGTCTTAAAAGTTCACTTTTAAGACTGGATATTCTTAAAATCCGGTTTTAAAAGTAATAAATGTATTAATTTCTTTTATTTTTATCTTTTAGACCGGTTATTATTAACAACCGGTCTTAAAAGTTTACTTTTAAGATTGGATATTATTAAAATCCGGTCTTAAAACTAATAAATGTATTAATTTATTTTATTTTTTTATCTTTTAAACTGGTTATTATTAACAACCGGTCTTAAAAGTTTTATTTTTTAGACCTGTTAAATATAACAACCCGTCTTAAAGGTAATCGATTTATTTATTTATTATATTTTTTTTATGAAACTGTCACCGGTCATAACAACTGGTCTAAAAAGTGTTCTTTAAATTTACGAAACTGCCACCGGTCATACTTTTTAGAGCGGATCCTCTTTAATCCGGTCTTAGAAGTGTTCTTTAAATTTATGAAATTTCCATTGATCATACTTTTTAGACCGGATCCTCTATAATCCGGTCTAAAAAGTGTTCTTTATATTTATGAAACTGCCACCGGTCATACTTTTAAAATCGGATCCTCTATAATCTAGTCTAAAAAGTTCTTTATATTTACGAAACTGCAATCGGTCATACTTTTAAAACTTGATCCTCTATAATTCAGTCTAAATGAGGCAGTCTTAAAAGCCTTTTTTGTACTAGTGTGTGGCGCTATATATTCTTGGCACAATATTCAAATATGACCCAGGTAGATAGACATATAGAAAAAATTGTACAATTTTTCTTAAAATATATTATTAGCAAAAATATATTGACAATAATATTCATTTTTATCACTATAATTTGTTTAAGAATTTTATTATAAACACGTAGGAGTGTAGGACATCATAGAAAATAGACATTCTTAAAAATAATATATTTGCTGATAAAATAATCTTTGCCACTCATATTGGATTAATTATAGATTTATTTTTTAAAAATAAAACAACCTTTAAGTTAACTGAAAATTAAAGTGGATTCTATAAAAAAGATAGAATATAGTTCCAATAAGGTCAATAATAACAAATAGTGGTTGGAGAAAAAAAATAGCACTGTGGTGTGTTAATTCGATGCTCTAGAACTTTTTATTTCCAAAAAACAAAGGTTAACACTTATTGGCATTGATTCTTTTCTTTTTTCTTTTTTCTTTTTTCAATTCTGATATATATATGTACACTTACAATGTAATATCCCGATTTTTGGACCCTGAGAGTTGAGAATAAGCATAAAGTAGACGGATGACTAACCCCAATTTAAGAAGAGTTGCAAGGATGTCAAGAGATATGAAACCTTTTAGGGACTAAGTAACTCGGCTATACGGGTCAGTGGACCTAGTATACATAAGCTGTGGAATTAAAGTGTCAATGGAAAAGGGGGCACAGAGGACCTATACGGTATTAATCGATTGGTAAAAATGTCATTTAGCTATGTCCTAAGATATGAGACAATTAGCTAAGCAAAAATGTGCTAAAATAAAAGTGTACATGACATTTCTTGAACTAGTAAGGAAATCCTGCGTTTTTGGACTGGAAGAGGAAAAGACACTGAAAAAGTCACATGCTGAAAAAGGAAAAGTCAGTGTAATCATTACATAAGGGACACGTGTCACCACAGGGTTAAAAGAGGAAAAAGTAAGGGTAGAAAAGTCAAATCCTTACCTCCTTAAGGATTCATTTTTGTCCACATGAGGAGAGAGAAGAAAAAATCAGATGATTTTATCTGTACTCAGGCCCAAATACAAAATATAGGTCCCACGAGAGGTTAACTGGTGAAAAGGAGACTGATAGGGGCCGATTAGGGGCTTCTTTTTTAACTAAACGAGACGAATGTGGGGCCATAAAGGAGAGTAAGATGGCGCCATAAAGGAGAGTAAGATGGTGCCACATATGTATGCCCAATCAGGGGAAAATATCTGAAAAGTTGAAGGAAAGTGCAAAAAGGAGCACCCTTTTAACCAGCGGTGCACTACAAGGATCAGTGGATAAAAGGCTAGACTGGATAAGGTGGAAAAGGATGATAAAAAGTAATAGATAAGATTGTGTGGGGCCCAGGAGGCACCACATACTCCCCTAAAAGATCTATGGAATTATCTAGAATTTTGGAGAGAAAATGAGCTAATAATTATGGTACATGCCTTTAACCAGTGGACAAAAGGATGTTTTGGGCCAAAACAGGTAATTTTCACCATTTGCAAAGTAAAAATCTACCACTTTTGGATGGGGATGCACCACATGTACCCTTTCTGGAATTATTTGGAATATCTTGGAGGTTAAGTCAAAAGTCAGATCCAAAATTATTAATCAGTGGACAAAAACATAAACGAGATAATTCAAGTTGCCCAGATCATTTTAGCTATTATTAAAAGGACTTAGACTCTTCATTTTTGGACCCAAAGTGGCGTGTGCAGCTGAAGCAAAAGGGAGAGTCCAGCAAGCTTTCTACACTTAAAGAAAGAGCCAAATCACCAAGAACACTAAGCAAATCTCCGATTTCAGGTAAACACCGAAAACTCAACTCGTTGAAGTTCAAGTTAGGTTTTTCGTCCATGGAGTTAGGGCTTGGTGTTGTGATCTGAATTTAGTGTTTTTTAGGGTTTCAATGAGTCTAAAATGTGATTTTGTATGAGGTTAGGTCATGGTTAAGCTTTACGAACTCAGAAACCACGAAAACTCAAAGAAGAAGCTTGCTGCTAGCTTCTGGAATTTCTGGGCAGCGAAGCTTCAACCAAGTTTTAAAAATAGTAAACAAAGTTGGTTTGAGCTAAACTTTTACAAGCATAAATTAGACATCTGATCTTCACCATGATGTATATTTTTATGTCTTTTTTTGATTTTTCTACTAGGAGAAATAAATTGGTAAAGTTTGCTCAGAAAGCTGCAGGAGTTTTCTGACCAGAGGATAAAGATTGGGCTACACACCAAAATATAAACACTTTTGGACTTTGGAAATATTTTTACTGAAAAATAGACATCTTAGTGGTTCAGATGGAACTGATGTCGTACAAAATGGATTTGTTTGGAATTTATTAAAAATGTTTGAAGTTGAGCCAGATTCACTGGATTTTCTGGAAAATTTGTAAAGGGCTCAGATTTAAGCAAAAATGTAAGGGTATTTTCGTAAATACTAAACATAAGGTATTTTGGTGTTATTTGGGGTTAAGGTATACTTGGAGGAGCTATCAGGCACATTAAAATTTAGTCAGTGAAAATCCCACCAGGTAGTAACTACTTTACTCAAATACTTTTATGTGTTTGCTGTATGTTTTGGTTGCCATGTATGTTTTGTGTTTGTATTTTTGCCAAATATGCATACAAAGCATGTTGAGGTTCGAGTCCCTAATGATTGTGTTCCTAGCGTTGAGGACTGACTGGGGCCTGCCATATGTGGCGGCTCAACGGAAAGAGGTTTGTGATTCCGGTAAATCTGGGGCTTGCTTTGGTAAGGCAGCTCAACTGTACAATGATGGATTGTTGTGTATGTTTCTGTTTGCATATCTGGCATATTTGGCATTTTACCTGTGATTCATATGTCATGGATGCATGCATACACTATACACATATAGTCCATGAGTATTGACAGTTACTTTGGGGTTCATATTTGAACTCCAGACAATTTTGTAGATACAGGAGGGCGTGCTTGAGAAGGAAGACCCTTTTTGGAGAGGTAGGGTTAATCAGTACAGATTGAAGAATAGGGAAGGCCCTATGATATTTTGTACTTATATTTGGGATAACTGTATATTATTGGTATTTTATTTTGGATGACTATACCCTTAACCCTTTCGGGGACTTTTACTTTTTGGTTATTTACGCTTTTACTAGTACAGTAGGTAGTCCAAACCAGTTAAATGCTTTGTTGCGCTCAATCTGATATAAGTTAAAATGGGTTAATAACCAAGGAAAGGTAACAGATAAAATGAATCCCTCTAACCCGCTACTCGAAAGGATGAGGCCGGTAGGGGTGTAACACACAAATTCATGACTAATTAATTTATGAATTAAAACGAAATTTTGATTTTCATATCAAAATACTTTTTCGCAACATACAAATATGCAGTTTTTACTTTTTGAGAGTGTTATTACTTATTACTGTAAAAAGGAAAGAAAAAACCAATTAAAGGCGTTTACCTATTTAAAAACTCAAGATAAATTAGTATAAAAAAAGAAGAAAGAAATTGTGTACTTCTAATACTACTACAGAGAAAAAGGGCTTTCATCACAGTTATTTTCGATTATATATCACAGTTTTGAACTGTTATGTATTGTGGCATTATATATTCTTGACACAAATAGTTAACGGTTTCGAACCATGATGTATTTAATAACATATATAATGGTTGTGTCATTTTTTCGCTTCCATCTTAAATGTTGTGGATACTTTTATACCTTCAAAAAGTATATAGTGTTTATGCACTTTAGATATAAAAGTTTATGGATATTTTTGAACATTTATATTATCTTTCAAACTGTATTTTCAATCTCGTGAAATTTGAATCAGTTGTGGATAATTAATTCTAGTGAAGAAATAAACTACTTAATTATTACTTATGAAACTACTTGTACAATTTTAAAGGTCTAGAATGATTCACTGTCTATGATTTAAAGAATAAAAGATGAAAATGGTGAAAAGAAGAATAAAAGATTATCTCGATATATACATATATAACATATGCATTATTTATTTCTTTATTTAAATTTTAAGAAGATATTTTCCACATCCCTTTCCATATGCATGCATGTGGGCTGTGTGTCACGGTCTTAGACAAAATCCTCCCAAAACCGTGCCGGCCTTAGCTTGATCACTCCCCTTGATCTTGGCTAAGTCAGCCGAACCCTCACAAGTAGGCAAAGAGCACAAAGACAAAGAGAACTTTTAGAGAGAGAAGTAAACACTTAGAGAGAGAAGCTCTGGAATGTAAAGAACTTGTATTGCTTTTGATGGTTACAAATAAGGGTGGCACCTCCTATTTATAGGCATCCACCTCCTCAACGAACGGCTCAGATCGATTACATCCAACGGTGGAGAATAGTTCTCCAGAACCTTCCCTAGAAATATCTAGGTATTCATATCTTTCATGAGAGTTCTAGAGATTTCTATACAATTCTATATCTATGTACAAGTATCTACAATAATTTGGAGCTCTCTAGAAACCTCTTGAAGTGTCTTGACCACAAAATATCTTGCGTTCCCTACGATGCGTGACATGTGGCTCTATATAAGTAACAATAAGAGCTCCATGGATCCACACCAAACCAAGAGTGTAAGAGAGGGTGTTCAAAGAAATTACCAAGTGATACTAACAAAATGGCGTTCGTTATATGGGTTTTGCCATCTATTGCACAAGCCTTGCTTGCAGCCCTTGGAATTGCCAGAGCCAAAGAAGCCGCAGCAGCAGCCGCAACAGCCGCAGCAACCGGAGTAGTAGCTGTAGGAGTCGGAGTAGTAGCCGTGAGAGAAATGAATCAAAAGGAAGAGAGGAAAAGGAAGGAGCATGAAGAGAGGAAAAGGGAGGAGGAAAGGAAAAAAGAGGAAGAGAAGAAAAGGAAAAGGGAGGAAGAAAGGAAAAGGGAGGGGAAAAAGAAAATGGAAGAAGAAAGGTGTTATGGACCGAGATAAATGGGCCCCGGTCGAGAAGGCCCATCAACGTGCTCCTACAGGCACAGGCCCCACGACCCCATGATCCCATGATCCCATGAACTCGGATCCCACGATCTCCATCATCATAAATAATAGGGGAAGGACATGCCGAGCAAAGTGGCCAACTGCTGGTGAGGACCCTTCTATAAATAGGAAGGATCCAACAGGTGCACGGTACACACATTCTCTGAATCCATTTTATCATATCGCATACACAAAGCACACACCCCACACCTCTGGGTGAAAACCCCTGCGTTTAAGCTCTGTGATCTCCATCTATCTGGATATCTCCCCATAGATATCTAAGAGAAGAGTAAAAGATCCTATACTGACTTACTAGCTGGCCCAAAGCTAGACATTTGTGTTCTACACTAGAACATTGGCGCCGACCGTGGGGACGATAAACTTCGAATCCCATACCGCAAGCTACGAGTTCAACCAGGAGCATGGCGAACACCAGAAGAAAAAACATAGAAACTCGGCAGGATCAACTGCCAGAAGGAGCGGGGCAAAATCTCCAGGAATCGACATCACGCCAGGAAGGTTCTACCAACCCAGAAGCAGAAAATATAATGATAGAAGCCGAACATGAGACGTCGGATACAGTGAATTCCCCCATTCCCGGGAATGTAGTCATCCAGCAAGTCAATCCGCAAATTCCACCGCAGCAACAACCCTTAGAATTTCAAAATGTAGAGCCCGACATTCGCATTCTGCAAACCGCACTCGGCTCCATGTATAATCGGATGGAGGCAATGGAAACCAGGAATCGCCTATTGCGCGAGGAGGATACCCGAGCATTCAGGGAGGAAATGAACAGTCGACACGAAGAGTGGAAGCGAATTTTTGAACGGCAATTCCGACAGGAAGAAAATCATACTCGGATCTCAGGTAAAAATGTTGTCGGTCACAGCATAGACGAGGTTTCCATATCACAAAAGGCGGGAACTTCACGGGCACAGCTGAGAGAAGAACCCCTCCTCGGGGAATATCAAGAGCAACTCATCGAGGAGCGGTCGCGGAAGATACAAGCGTTGCAGGAACAAATAGAAGTCCTGAAACAGCTTGGAGGGATCCCCATTGAGCGCGAACAGGAAGAAGATTCTCGGGCCAACATTGACAAAGAAAGACAAAGTCGGGCAGAGGCAGAGAAGATAATCGGTGAAAAAGCAAAGGAACCAATACAGATCCGCAAGCACTCAAAGAAAGACACGACACCGATGTCATCTGAGTCAGATGCCTATGATGACCATATCCAGAGTCCTTTCGTAAATAAGATAATGGCCGCCCCCTACCCAAAGCGCTTGGATACCAAAGACTTCCCTAAATATGACGGGAATCAAGATCCGCAATTGCACATCGGTCACTTCAAAACAGACATAATGGTGAAGGGGTTTACTGGACCGGTGATCTCACGACTATTCGCCGGAACGTTCCGAGGTCCGGCTCAAATATGGTTCAGCTCCCTGCCAACGGAGTCAATCACTGACATGAAGGATTTCGAAAAGAAATTCCTGCAGAACTTCGCGACAAGTCGTAAACAACCGAAGACCGAGTTTCAACTCGACCAGGTTAAGCAATCGCCAGGAGAGACAGTACAAAGATATCTAGACCGTTTCAAGGATGTAGCCCTACATGTCCCCGGGTTAAAGGATGAAGTACACTTACATTGTGTCATTTCAGGCTTAGACAAAGATTCTCGCTTGAAAAAATCCGTGATGAAGTGTCGGCCTAAAACTCTGTCAGATTTCCGTGAGCGCTCCAAACAATACATAGAGCTAGAGCAGATGGATATCATGACCCACGCGCCCCGAAATAAGGCGAAAAGCCCGACTCCCAGAGAGAAACAACAATTCGGACTGAGTCAGAGGGATACTCGGACACATGCGAGGGAGAGCAAATCAAGAAGAGACAAGGCTGAAGGAAGATATGATAAATATGCCCCGCTAAGATTACCGCAAGCGCAAATCTGGAAGGAAGTCTCCTTAACGGAGATGAAAAAGGTGGAACGACCACGACCCATGCGCAACGAAACCACTCTGGATAAATCTCGATATTGCGAGTTCCATGATCAAGCACGGCCATACGACGGAAATGTGTTGGGACTTGCGGGACACCATTGAAAAATTCATTCGAGAAGGAAAACTGCGTCGTTATGTTATACAAACACAAGGACGGCAAAATAAACGTCGGGAAGGAAGAAGTAGGAGCCCGACACCTGAAAAGAAGAGAAGAGAACAGAGAAAGCCGGGGAATGGCCAGGATGACGAATTTCCTGAGTCAAAATATGACTGTAACGTCATAACAGGAGGTTTTGGCGGAGGGGGAGATTCAGTTAGTCAGAGGAAAAAATACTTGAAAGAGATCCTCTCTGTGAGAAGTCGTCCCGAGTTCAAGGGAGAATCTTCAAAAACCCCTGCCCCAATACTCGGTTTCACAAATGAAGAACTAGATGAGGTAATACCTGGTCATCACGACGGCCTGGTCATCACGGGGACGTTGGTAAATTGCCGGGTAAGGAAAATCTTTCTTGATAATGGCAGCGCCGTTAATATCATCCTTTGGGATGCATTCAAACGCATGAGGTTTGATTCTGAGGAGCTGAAACCCTATAAGACCGTGTTAACTGGTTTTAACGGTCAAGATACCCATCCAAAGGGATTCATTGATCTCAAACTCACTCTGGGCACCAAACAAGCTTTCAAGACGAAGCGGTTCGGTTTATAGTGGCCGACTTCCCTCCGCATACAATATCATCCCGGGACGACGACCGCCATTCATGATTGGAATATGTTGGTCTCTTCGAATCACCGTAAACTCAAGTTCATCAACAAGGGAAACCAAGTAGTTACCGTAAGAGGCGACCAAAAAGACTCTCGACAATGCTACTTTGACACAGTCAAAGGGAATAAAGATTCAAAGAGAAGCGAACCAAAGAAAGAAGCCGAGTCGGTCCACGTTGTGGAGTTGGATTTGAGGGAGGAGGAGAAGATCCAGAGAGCAGAACCAAACGATGAACTCGAGGACTACGTTTTGGGAGACACCCCGGAGAAAATCACTAAAGTCGGGAAGTGGTTGGATCCGGAGATCCGTAGAGACATTGAAAAATTCTTGAGGGAAAATGAAGATGTTTTTGCATGGAAAGCCGCTGAAATCCCGGGCATGGATCCTGATTTCTGTTGCCATAGTTTGGCAATCCACCCTGGCTCAGCACCCGTGGCGCAAAAGAAGAGAAAGCAAGGTTCCGATCACTCTACGGCCTTGGAAGCACATGTGGAAGAATTCTCGGAAGCCGGGTTTATCCGGGAAATACAATACACAACATGGCTCTCCAACGTGGTTATGGTCAAGAAACCAAATGGGAAATGGCGTGTTTGTACGGATTACAAAGATCTCAATAAGGTATGCCCAAAAGACGCATTCCCAATGCCTAACATAGATCAGCTGGTGGATAAATCCTCGGGTTTTCAACTCCTATCATTCATGGACGCATACTCGGGATACAATCAGATTGCCATGCATCCCGATGATCAAGAAAAGACGGCCTTCATCACCAATAACGCTAACTACTGCTACAACGTGATGCCCTTTGGCCTTAAGAATGCTGGAGCTACTTATCAAAGAATGATGACTAAGGTCTTTGCCAGTCAAATGGGGAAGAATGTGGAAGTGTATATCGACGACATGATAGTCAAATCGAAGGATGAGAAAAACCATGTCGAGGATCTGCGACAGACATTTGAAAAACTGCGAAAACATCGGATCAGACTGAACCCGGCAAAATGCGCATTTGGAGTACCATCGGGCAGATTCTTGGGCTTTTTACTGACCCACCGGGGGATAGAAGCAAATCTTGAAAAATGCAAGGCAGTGTTGGAAATAAGGCTCCGGTCAACAAAAAAGAAGTCCAACAATTAACAGGTCGATTGGCAGCCCTGACAAGGTTTTTGCCTAAATCGGCTGAAAAGTCACTTCCGTTTTTCAAACTTCGAAGAAGGAGGCACTTGGAGGATGGAACTCGATTGCGAGGAAGCATTTGCAAAGATAAAGTCTGTCGGCATCTCCGCCGTACTTTCCAAACCCGAACCCGGAGAAACATTGATCCTATATTTGTCGGTTGGAGAAGAAGCGGTCGGCCGCTCTCGTCCGAGAACTCGGAGGAGGGGCAAAAACCCGTGTACTTTGTTAGCAGGGTGTTGCAAGGTTCTGAAGTGAGATATCAGAAGTTGGAAAAAATGGCATTCGCACTGCTCACTGCGGCAAAGCGACTGCGCCATTACTTTCACGGACATTCTATTGTCGTCAGGACGAATCAACCCATTCGCCAGGTACTCCATAAACCCGACTTAGCCGGAAGAATGACAAGCTGGGCGATCCAATTGTCCGAGTTTGACATCAGTTATGAAGCCCGGCAATCAATCAAATCTCAGGCATTGGCTGATTTCGTAATGGAGCTAACCCCGTCAACTCCAACAGAGGAAATGCAAAATGAGCCGTGGAAGGTGTTCGTAGACGGCTCATCAAATGTTAAGGGAAGCGGCGCGGGCGTCATTTTGGAGAGCCCCGAAGGAGTTGCAATGGAATTATCGCTTCGGCTACTGGATTTCCCGACATCAAATAATCGGCCGAGTATGAGGCACTCATTGCGGTGCTTATTACAAAGCTAAGGAGAATGGTGCTCAACAGTACATTTAGCAACCGATTCTCAATCGGTGGCTTCCGGATACAAGGAATCTACCAAGCCAAAGGCCCGTTGTTGGCTAAATACTTGCGAAAAGTGAAGGATATAATTGCCGAGTTCGATAAAGTGGAAATTGAGCACATCCTCGGACCGAAAACGTTAGAGCCGATGTCTTGTCTAAACTCGCTAGCACTAAAAGTCCAGGTAATCTTCGGACCGTAATACAGCAGAATCTCTTAGAACCGAGTTGCATCATGCTTATTTCAGATAATCACAATTGGAGAAAGCCAATTGCCGATTATCTGGAAAGGGGGATTGTTCCAGAAGACGCGGAGGAATCAAAGAGACTGATCAGAACAGCAGCCGCTTACTCAATGATGGATGATCAGCTATATCGAAGGGGTTTACACTCCCCGATGGCCAAATGTCTCGACCAAATTGAAGCCCAGTACGTACTTGCAGTAAATCCATGAAGGAATAAACGGACAAAGACATGGGAGCAAAGGCATTGGCTCGAAAAGCAATACGGGCTGGATATTATTGGCCTACCATGGCCCAAGATGCCAAGGATCATGTCCAGAAATGTGAAAGCTGCCAGAAACACGGCAGAATAATACGGACCCCTCCATCCGAGCTGACACAGATCTCGGCCCCATGGCCGTTTTACAAGTGGGACATGGATCTGTTGGGACCATTCAAGGCGGCACAAGGACAACTCAAGTGGCTCATTGTTGCGGTGGATTACTTCACCAAATGGATTGAAGCCGAACCAGTGGCGACCATCACCTCGGCAAACGTGCAGAAATTCGTGAAGAGAAGCATTATTTCGCGTTTTGGGATACCAGCCGAATTAATCACCGAAAATGGAACCCAATTTGTGGATAAAAACTTTCAAAAATTGGTAGCAGACTTTCAGATTAAACATCATTTTGCCTCGGTTGAACACCCACAGTCCAATGGGCAGGCCGAAGCAGCCAACAAGGTCATAGTGGATGGACTGAAGAAGCGAATGCAAGACGCTGAGGGTAGTTGGGTTGAACATTTACACTCAGTATTGTGGGGACATCGGACTACTTCTCAAACTTCAACGGGCGAGACCCCGTTTCGGCTCACATATGGATGCGAAGCAATGATCCCAGTCGAAGTCGGGGAACCCTCATGGAGAAGGCTAAACCATGCGCCGGGGCGGAATGAACAAGAGTTGGCGGTGGAAATGGATCTCATAGACGAGGTCAGAGCCGCAGCTCACTTTCGGGATTTAGCCGCCAAGCGACTCATTGCCTCGAGATACAACAGGAAGGTAATTCCACGCTCCTTCGCGAAGGGCGACCTTGCACTCCGGAGGGCCGACATTGGCAATAAGAATGCACGAGATGGCAAACTCGCCGCTAATTGGGAAGGACCTTACCGTATTGCTGAGGAACTCGGAAAGGGGGCCTATATGCTGGAATCTCTGACAGGCAAACCAATCAAAAGGACTGGAACGCGACAAACCGAAGGCCTATTACGGTTAAAGTCGGGGAGTTTAATTTCCAGTTCATTTTGTTTTTCGCCTTTTGCTAGTTCGCTTAACTTTATTTTCAGGAAAATCGGTCGCTAGTACATGTAAATTCCCATATGAATCAAATTTGATGTAACTAGGTGGACTGAAGAAATAAAGAATATAGGGCCATGGAGCCCGTATTTGGCAACTTGTGGTGAATATAAGAACACTAAGCATGTATGAATAAAGGTTCGAAACTCCTTCATAAATCATGTGATGTGAGGCCGAGTGTTAACTCGTTGATATAAGACATGAGCGACTCAGGGTGAAAAGCCCGATTACGCAAAATTTGTCATAGCGGCAAGGCCGCCAAAGAAATAAGATACCCCGAGTCCAAACAGGCGAGGCGGGTATAAATATAAGGCATGAGCGACTCAGGGTGAAAAGCCCGATTACGCAAAATTTGTCATAGCGGCAAGGCCGCCAAAGAAATAAGATACCCCGAGTCCAAACAGGCGAGGCAGGTATAAATATAAGGCATGAGCGACTCAGGGTAAAACCCGATTATGCAAAATTTGTCGTAGCGGCACGACCGCCAAAGAAAAAACATACCCCGAGTCTAAAATGGCTAGAGCGTATCGACAGAGGTTTCCCGACACTGATCACGTCGGATCCTAACACGAAATATAAAGCAATGAATGCAAAGAAGGAAAGGAGTCAATTAAACATTTAGAATATCAGTCGGTTACAAAAGGCCCAAACGGGCAAAGAAATGAAGTACAATCAGTTCGGAGGAAGAGGTTGATCTTCCCCATGAGATTGATCTTCCCCGTGAGCTTCCGGAACCACCACGGAGCTCGGAGCAGGTGAGCCAACAGCTGCAGGAGGAGCGAGGAAAAATTTCCCGTCGTCAACATAGGCGTTCATATGCACCCCTTCCAGATTCAATGTCACCGTTGGGTTCAAAAATTGAACCTGCTCTAGGGCATTTTCAAAGGCTTCCGAGACACCATTCTTCAGCATGGCAACATCGGCATCAGAGACAGAGAGAGCATCCTTGTACAAAGCCAGCTCGGACTCTAGGGCTGAATTCACAGTCTTATGATAGCTCAGGGCCTTCAAGTCCTCTTGATGAATCTGCAGCCTCCGGGTAATCTCGGATTCAGCCTTGTTAAGGCTGTCACGTGTGAGCCCGAGCTCCTCATCCAAGCTCTCCTTCTGAACCTTTGCCAACTCCAAGTCCTCCAACGCCTGGGCTAACCGTTCCTCGGTCTTCTTCTTCTCCTCCTCAAGCAAGTCCATCTCTTCCTCACGAAGGCCGACTGTATCCTTCAGATGGGCAGCGAGTTCACAGAGGCCGGCATTTTTTAAGTTGATGGCCGCCAGCTGCAAAAGCTCCTCCTTCTCAGAGTCGGCAAGCCTCTTCCCGTCAAAGAAGTTTGCGGGAGCACGCAGAGCTTTGCGAAGGCGGGAGGGAAACGCCGCCCCCGGAGAGATGAAGCCGGAAGTCGGGTGCGGAACCAGAACCAGATCCTGAGGGCACACCTCCTTGAGTCTCAGACTCGGGAACTGAAGGCCCGAGGACTGAAGAGGATGGGACATTAGCTTTCTTGTTCTTGGAAGTTTTCAACTTCTTGGAAACCCGGGGGACGCTAGGCTCTCCACTCGGGGGTGCTCATTTCCCACCCGCGGGTGTATGGACCGGTTCCCGGCGGCAAGTCACGTCAAGATACCCGGGCTTTTTCCCCATTTGCCCACCTGAAAAAGAAAAAAGACAAACGCATCACGTATCTAAGCAAAGACAACAAAATTTGAGCCAATGAGAAATATCATACCCAAAACGGGTTTTGATCTATCACAAATAATATACTCGGCCGAGTCCACCAAAGGCCCTTTTTTTGCCGACAAGAGATGTTAAAGTAACAATGGCTTCATCCTCGGAATCGAACGCTGCGAAGGGCGGGCAAGAAATCCTTGGAATGAAACTTGTGATGACTTTCACCCCAATACGAGGAAAGCGTTCCTCAATCTCCCGGACGGGCTCCTCCGTAGAAACCAAGGTACCTCCCCGACTTTGGCAACAACTTTGAAAAAGAAGTTTTGAACCCTTTCCACGAATCGGTGAACGACTTTAGGAATTTACAACCGTGACAAGCGCGGAGAGACGTCCAACCATACCACATCTTTTCCTCCTCCACCGTCATATTGGTTTCTAAAGGCGAAAAGAAGCTACAAAACACATGTACCGAACACTTGAGGTCATGCTTTTTGCAGTAATTCTCAAACGCCAAGGCAAAGGCCCAACCATTCGGGTGTAATTGCGAGGGGGCCAGGTGCAAGTGGCGGAGTAGGCACATTTGGAAGTCGGAAAACGGAACCGAAGGCCAAGACGGGTAATTACGTCCCGATAAAAATAAAAGAAATGGCCACCTTTATTAGACAACCGACCAGAGGCTACTGATTCGTTCAAAGAGGGCAAAACTACGTTATACCCCGGGCCACCCCGGATGATTCGGTCAAGCTCTCTTTCAGGCATTTTATTCCGAACTCCGGTTACAGCACTACTAATGACACATTCCTTCGCCGTCGCCATCAGAGAAGACCCGGAAGGGGCAGATTCTCCGGTCTCGGATTGACGAGATGGGTGAGAGGGGGAAGACATCTAAAACCTATAATAAACAAAAAGCGAAGGGTACAATCAGAATCATGAAGTATACCTGAAATAACAGGATTGTGAAGACGAGTATCGAAAAACAAAGGAACAGGAGGAATCTAGGAAGCAACAGCCAAAGTCGTCTGTGGTTTGAGGAGACAGCGACATCTGCCCATTAATAAATCGGCGTCTCTATCTCGGCTGTAACGGGCCAACTCTATCGCCTTATCACGGCAATTTGCGCACGGGTTGCAACCTCGGAATACGGGTGACGGATTATCGATCACGGGCGTCGAAGAAGACGTTGCCAAAGACAAAGCTGGCGCACTTGCGGCAGACAAAAATGGCGATGCAAAACCTCGGATGTCTCCAATTCTCCCACCTACCCGAGATCCACCTCTCAGAGAAGAGCAACCCCTCGGGTGGGGCCCGATAATCTTGCCATCTTTTCTTCTTCGCAGGAAGAAGGGACCATAGCCATTGTTTGGCCGTACCGGGGTGTTTCTAATAATTTCCCCTGTCTTCCTCCGGGACGGGTCTACCATACATGTCTAGCATCTCGGGATCGGAATCCATCTTTATTTTCAGCAAGAGTTTTCAGGCAATAACCTTTAGACGCTCGACTCAGAACACCCCGAAAACCAAGAACACCAAGAACGCCAGGAAAACCAAGAAAACCCTTAAAACCGACGAATAGAGAAATCACCTAATCGTGTATAGGGCGGTAAGGAAATACGGTTCGAATGGAAGAGCACGAACGAAAGGTCAAAGAAAATACCTGGAAGGAAGAAGATGGAACTACGTTTGGAGTAAAACGAACAGAGAGTGAAGATGCTGCAAATGGTTTCTCTTTCAAGATCTTCAAATGCAGTGAGGGCTGTGTAAAGGATGAGACCAAGCCCACCAACTACATATAGGCAGGGCCAAGCGAAGGAATCCGAAACGCCTACCGTCATGACGATAACGAGGCGTAAACCCTAAGGCAATAATGACAGACGTGTCGAATGACGTGAAACGACAAGGGCCATTAATGGGCACGATAACCGAAGGCGGCGTTTGAGGACGCATGGCTGCAGGCGTCAGAATAGAGGTTATCCGCTGCTACGAGGGTAAATGAAAGGGCGCCCAGCCAACCTAGCTCCTCGACAGGGCGGAAGAAACTCGTCCAAGTATAAGTTGATACCCGAGTTTAACGTCGGGCATTCATAGGCGGCAAATCGGAGGTTACTCAACTCCGAAACTCGGGCGTAGCAAATTCATCCAGAATAACATCAGCTCGGCCGATCAGAAACCTGAACGACCTAGCTGGGGGGCAACTGTTATGGACCGAGATAAATGGGCCCCGGTCGAGAAGGCCCATCAATGTGCTCCTACAGGCACAGGCCCCACGACCCCATGATCCCATGAACTCGGACCCCATGATCCCATGATCCCATGAACTCGGATCCCACGATCTCCATCATCATAAATAATGGGGGAAGGACATGCCGAGCAAAGTGGCCAACTGATGGTGAGGACCCTTCTATAAATAGGAAGGATCCAACAGGTGCACGGTACACACATTCTCTAAATCCATTTTATCATATCGCATACACAGAGCACACACCCCACACCTCTGGGTGAAAACCCCTACGTTTAAGCTCTGTGATCTCCATCTATCTGGATATCTCCCCATAGATATCTAAGAGAAGAGTAAAAGATCCTATACTGACTTACTAGCTGGCCCAAAGCTAGACATTTGTGTTCTACACTAGAACAAAAGGAAAAAGGAGAGAGAAGCTGTAGGAAAAGCAACGAAAAAGTAGTATCAAAATTGTTGAGCAGCAGCTCTAACAGTGATGTAAGAGGACCTCTAGGACCAAAGAGAGGAGGAGGCCGCGGTAGAGGCAGTAGCAGCGGTAGAGGCGGCAGCAGTAGAGGCGGTAGTGGCAGCGGTAGTGGCAGAGGCGGCGGCGGCGGCGCGCAAAGAGGGACTGACAACGGTACTGACAGTGACAAGGCAAGTCCAATATGAAAATTTGAAGATATTATATATATGCATATATGATTTGCTATATATTAGATTTTACAGTTTATAGAGTGCACTGAGATGTTATTGTTTGTGAGTGTCCTTAACTTTCGTTTATTTGTATTCCTTGCTTTGTTTTCAGAAGAAGAAAGGAGAAGATTGGATTAAGATGAAGATTAAAAAGCCTTGAACAAAAGGAGCTCCGCATTTATAGTTATACGCCTGGTTGGCTATAATATGGTCCAACCTAGTAATAAGAAGTAAAGAACTGTGTTAAGAAAGGTACGTGAATAAATGTACTGCCGAATTAGGTACCTGGCTCTATATATGTATGTGTGGCACAGATAATAAATAAGACTGACTACAACATACACTAGTGCAAAAAAGAGCTTTAAGACCGCCTCATTTAGACCAGATTATAGAGAATCAGGTCTTAAAAGTATGACCGGTGGCAGTTTTGTAAATATAAAGAACTTTTTGGACCGAATTATAAAGGATCCGGTCTTAAAAATATGACCGGTGGCACTTTCGTAAATATATAGAACACTTTTAAGACCGGATTATAAAAGATCCGGTCTTAAAAGTATGACCGGTGGCAATTTCGTAAATATATAGAACACTTTTAAGACCGGACTATGAAATATCCGGTCTTAAAAGTATGACCGGTGGCAATTTTGTAAATATTGTGAGAAGACGCCGATCAGAGATGAGTCCGAGAATGCGATGATTTATTCCTTCACTTAATTGGAATTATATACAGATGCTAATAAGTAAATAATCTTCTCGACCTAAAGTTCCTATAATCTAGGGATTACAATCGGGAATATAATTACGAAATTCAAAAAACCATGATCTCGCTAACTTAATTCCTAAAATCTCTCTAACAACTTAATTAAGATTATTAGAATCAGGAATTTAATTAGGAAATTCAAAAAACCATGATCTGCTAACTTAATTCCTAAAATCTCTCTAACAACTTAATTAAGATGATTACAATTAGGAATTTAATTACGAAATTCAAAAAATCATGATATGCTAACTTTTTAGACCGGACTTTTAAAATATGAGGTCTTAAAAGTCTAGGTGGCAGTTCCGTAAATATATAAAGAACTTTTTAGACCAGACTTTTAAAATATGAGGTCTTAAATTAAGACCTCATATTTTAAAAGTCTGGTCCAAAAAGTATGACCGGTGACAGTTTTGTAAATATAAAAATAAAGTACTTTTTAAGACCGGATGTTTAAAAAGTCTGGTCTAAAAAGTCTACTTTTAAGACTGGATATTTACAAAGTCCAGTCTAAAAAGTCTAAAAGATGAATATTCTATTTTCCCGAGTCGGGAAAATTGAATTTCGCTCTCTAAATCTCTCTTCAACCTGGTAAATCTCGCCTCACATTTTCTTTAACCTCATCTCAAGGACATCGCTCACAAATTTTCCGAAGTTGTGAAAATTGCTCTTGCCCTCCTCTCGCTCTCATTATCTCTTGTTTTGGTTTTAGTTGCGGGTTTGCAATTTTTGCTTTGTCTTGTTCGACTTGTTTCATTTTTGCTTCTTTTGTCTCTGTCTACTCCATCTTCAACATTACTTCAGATATTGCAAGCTTCATTTTATTCTACTTTAAGCAATTTTTGATTCAATTAATTATTTGTGGGAGGAGGACTTGAATATTCTACTTTATTCTACTTCTCCAGGTTCGACCTGATTATTCAAGCTCTTATATATGAAGACGTCGACATCGCGTCCTTGGTTTTGAATCAGATTTTACAAGCACCCATTTTAATCTAGAGCCACGGTACGATGTGTTGCTATGTTTTCGTCCTGTCTCGATAATTTTTGTTGTTGTTGCAAACTTAGATCTATATAGACGCAGCGTAGACACAACTACCAGCTTTCCACTTTAATTAATTTTCCAGTCTCTTTAGTTCTCTGTATTTTGCACCTTCTACCTTGTTAATCTTTAATTCATTTTTTCATTTTAGTTTTTCATCAGTTCCAGCCACAATTTCTTTCACACCCATTTGATCTCACACACACAAAGTATCAGATCTAATAAATTCCCTCGTCTATATTATTAGTGTTTGTAAATTCTGGTTTTTGCCGTGGTAATAAGAATAAAGTTCCCTCAAGTTCTGGCTTGAGATCGGGAATTGATCCTGGGTGTGCCTTTCGTCTTTCTTTCTTTCTTTCTTTCTTTCTTTTTTTCTTTTTTTTTAAAAAAGTGACTTTTAAGAACGGATGTTTAAAAAGTCTTACTTTTAAGACCTCATATTTAAAAAGTCCGGTCTAAAAAGTATTTTTAAGACCGGTCACGCATCCGGTCTTAAAAGTTAGACTTTTAAGACCGCCTGGAACAAGACCGGTCGCGAGTCCGGTCTTACGATACCTCTTTTATCCGGTCTTAAAAGCCTTTTTTCCACCCGTGAGACACAGATATGTGATCTGTGTATTTAGAAATAAAACTTGCGTCCGCTGATATTTCAATTTCTTTTTCATTTTTCTTTATAAATTAATTAAACAATCGTGTACATGCATCTGTCGCTCTCTTTTTCTAACTTATAACGTAGTGAATTTAATATACAATAATGAAATAGTTTGAAAGATTGATTCATGTTCTCATTATATTATCCATTTAGTATGTTCCTTCGAGTATATAATAATAGAACATTAAATCGATCCTATACAAAGCATAAACTAAAAATAGATTTTAAGAGTTAATATTCTAGGATGCTAATTTATACTTTTAAAGTTCATTAATAAATTTACAATACACAAATTATAATTAGAATTATTAAAAATTGTTAAATGAACAATTGAAATTACATGCTAAATGACAGGAAATCATTGAATGTATAACCAAGAAAGGTATTTCACTTCCTGTATGATAATTTTTCGTGCTCTGCTTTGCACATATTGATGGAATAAACAAACTTCGACGATTAATTATGACTTATTATTCCTTTGTGTTTCCAAATTAATTTATTAGAAACAACACGCATAAGCACGAACCAGGAACCCCGCATCTTCTCTTAACCGAAACAAACAAACGAATCCAATAACTAAAACGGAGGAGCAGCAAAAATATATTCAATAGCACATAAATTTCCTTCTGAACAATCTTTGGCATTTGTCTGTTCGGTTCTTGGCCTGTACTTTGGATTCCTCCTCACTTTAAAGTCTTCAAAGACCATGCTTACTCTCTCTCTCTCTCTCTCTCTCTCTCTCTCTCTCTATATATATATATATATATATATATATATATGATAGGGCAAAACTTTAAGCCTATAAACTCCGCAAGTATACGGGCCGTACAAATAATAAAGTGATAAGAAAAGTATCGTTCCCACGAGGACTTGGTATCACAAACTTCGGTTAAGCATTAATTTTACAATTTCGTTTAAGTTGAGCAAACCAAATTGAATTTAATTAAAGGAAAAGAAAATCAAATCAAAAAAAAGCAAACTACCACAAATATTAAATGAGCAACCCGAGTCACTAATCCCTTATTAGCTTCATAAACCTTGATTCCACTAATTTAATTAGCCTTAATATCAATTTTGTCAATCTCGAGTATAAATAGTTATAAGTGCCGTCGGTCCACTTACAACCCTCCCTCGAGTAAAATTAGTTATGTTTAACATAATTACTCAAGAGGCAATAAATCTCGAACACACTCCTCAACAATTATATGGGGCCATTAGGTATATGTTTATCCTAATCGCAAATTAAATCGTAATTTAATCCCATATTACTTAATCTAATAGCCTAATTAAAATCTCCTTCGTCAAGGTAAATTCTAATTCTCAAATTCATATTCAGTGATGATCAGACACTAAATAGATAAATCTAAACCAGATTAAATAACCAAAATTAATAATAATTATAACTAAACAATGAAAACCAAAGTATAATCTACCCATATGTTCATAGTTACTCTAGGTTGCAAAACAACTAGCCACACATGGCTTTAAAAGAATCCATCACATCAACAATAAAATCAGAGTTCAAAGCCATAATGGAAATCAAAGGGCAAATGAGTAAAGATAAACAAACAGCCCATGCGCCTCTGCTTCCTCTGTTCACTCGCGTTTGTCACCGATAATGGTGAAAGGGAAGGTTGAAGGTGATGGTATGGTCAGTGAAGAAGGATGGTCGCTGGCGACGATGGTAACGAGGGCGGGTCGCGGCGACACCGGTGTGGAAGGTGAGAAGAAGGTCGGATTCGCTCTCCGTCGTTCCGTCCGCCCTCGTTTCAATTCTGATTTTTTCTTCCGGTCGTGCTCCGGCGAGAATGATGATAAAAATGCGCTCCTCCCGTGCGTTTTTCTTAGGTTTTAATTGGTTCCATTTGTTCACTTCTAAAACGCCGCGCTCCGTCTCTTTTTCAATTAGGTCTTCCATTCATTTCAATGCGTGGGACCCATGTGCATTTCAATCCCAAATTCAATCTGCATGCGTGGTCGCATCGTTGTTAAAAAAGAGGCATTATTATATAATTAATAATAATAATAATAATATATATAAAACTGATTTGTATTTATTTTTTTTATTTTTTTAGAAAACTTCCTATTACTATTATTTATTTCCTAAACTCAAAAACCTTTATTTTAATTGAAATCCCCCAAATAATGCATCCAAATTGATATCTCTTAAAATCTCAATAAAATCTCTTTAAATTAGTAATAATGACTTCTCAAATATATAAAAATATATCTCAAATCTATTAAAAATGAGAAGTCATCAATATATAAAATTATAATGGGTACAAGGAATAAAAGTCATACATGTCGAGAGCTGGAAGTTGCACAAGAATATAAACGCTAAAGGTTAATGGTAAATTATGCGCAAATTATGTATTACAAGGCAGAATTCGTAAAAACACAAAAATAATAGTTATAATTAATAAACGTTATTTATATGGTGACAAATATTTTATGGAAAAATTGTTATATAATACTTTCAAATGATTTATATTTTATCATAATATTAACGAAAAACAGAAGCATAATAGTCATAACAATTGACCATAAAGTATGAATGAGAAATATTATATTTCTTAAAAAATAACCGCTAGGTAACACTTTCAAACGATCTGTCTTCCCCAACTACTCTTATTTAAAATACTTTTTCATAAATCTATAAATTCACCTATTTTAATGTTTTTCTATAATATGGTGATTGATATATGGAACCAACGCATTCAAAAAAAATTTAAAATGGCAAATAAACAATAGTTATTAAGAAAAATTCATCACTTGTTAGAATACCAGCGCAAATTCTTTAATTTACGGATATTAAAAAAAAACAATCATCACCATTTATAAAATATAATGATGTTTAAAACTAAAGGATTCGACGGCTCGATAGTCCATAAAATCTTCTCAATATATATAAACGTCAAAATACTGAATTTTACTTCTCCACTTCCATTTTAACTTCCCATAGCCAACCGTAAGCGTATGTTCTTCACCAAAATCATGGACAAACGCAAGAAACCTTCGATTCATCATCGGGGGAAAAATCAAATATATTGAATGGCTTATCCACGCGACCTATGAACTCCATCATATGGTTCATGTTTACCTTCAAGATCAAGGACTCATTGACTAGTGCTTGAAGGAAAATACCACTCTCATTCGTATTTTGAACAAGGTAGACAAATTACTAAATAATAAAGAATATAATGATGCGTCGATTCTTAAAACATCTCTATAACTTTTTATTTTAAATTTATTTATATACATTATCTTTTTTTTCTTATTTATTTTGTAAAATATTGCACTAATATAGAAAAAGAAATTAATGTCCATTATTTACGTCCGTTTAAACAAAAAAGACATAAGTAATGAAAGAGACTATGATATTTTTGTAATTATCATTATTACTTTTAACATTTGTTTTTAAAAATGTATGTTAAGAATATATTTTTAAGGTCTATTTTTTTAAAACAGATTTTAAAAGTATATTTTCAACGTCCATTTATTGAAAACCGACGAAGAGAAAGCTACTACCCGGTTCTAATTATAAGACTAAATTGACTTTTTTTTTTGAGAGATTAATGAAGCTAAATAAATTACTTAATCATATGATATGTTGTATATCCTTAGATTATATATTAGTTTATTAGTCAAACTAATTATTTTAGAGAAAAATAAAAATAAAAATACTCCAAAGTAATTCAATTAAATTTTTTAATCTCTACAGAAGAAACTCAACTTAATCTTATAATTAGGTCTCTGGAGGTATTATTAAGAAAACATACGTTAAATTTTTGGAAAAATGATGCCTAGGTCCCAAGGACCATAAAAAATTACAAGAGTCTTAAACAAAAATTTACATACTTTTTGATATTATTTTTACTAAAACAAAATCCAGGTTTTTAAATTTTGTTGTAAATATAGCACTTTCTGTTGTGAATATGACTTTTTCTGTTGTGAATGGCCAAGTTAAAAAATTTGTTGTGAATATAGCACTTCCTGTTGTAAATCTAACATTTTTCTGTTCTCTGTACGCTTAGGGACTTGATTTTGAAACAAAATCCAGGTGTTTAAATTTTGTTGTGAATATGACACTTCTTATTGTAAATATAGTTTTTTTTTTCCTGTTGTGAATGACCCGTTTTTTAAATTTTGTTGTAAAAATAACATTTCCTGTTGTTAATAGAAATAAGGACTTTTTTGATATGTGAATTTCTGTTGGGACTTTTTGTAATTTTTTATGGTCCTTGGACCTGACTATCATTTTCCCTAAATTTTTTGTGCCGTTCTCCTTTCCCTTTACTCCGCCATAACCACAGTCAGGCTTTTCTTCCCCTTTCATCCTTAGCTCTCAAGAAACTCCAACTTGCACAGCCGTCCAAAAGGGTGTGCATGGTTGGAGGGAAGGGGAGGGGTGGAGAGAGAAAAAAGAGAAAATTACGCTCAGGTCCCAAGGAAGGGAATTAATCACAATAAAGTCCCTTGAAATCATGAAATTACACAGAAGTCTCTAGGGACTTCTGTGTAATTATTTGTGAATGTTAAATTACCAATCTAATCTTCCCTCTTCCAATTCCACTCTTTTCCTTCTCCTTCTCCTCTCTCTCTCTCTTCTCTCCCTTTTTCTTTCTCTCTCTTCCAATATTTAAACTCAAATCGGGGCAACCGATGTTGGGTTTAAAGCTTCACTGGGTGTAAAAATTTGTCTGCAGCTGCCCGGTACGCCGGGCGAAAAATCACGGCCTATCAAGCAACTTAAAGATGTAATTTTTGTAGAAAGCTTCTTAAAACATTTCACTCGACGTTTTCGGTTGAATCTCAAATATTTTCTCGAATATTAAATTTAACATTTGTGCTTTCCGGTTCTTTTTCCATATGATGAATTTGTTGGATTTTTCAGTCGAGACAAATTAGGATTTCCTTCTTGCGGACTATTGAATGGCGGAAACAAGTTTTTGTCTTTATAATAATCAATCTTATAAATAATATTTAGTTTCATTTGGATTCAAAATTAAATTCGTTGCTAATCAGGCAAATGCTTCGCAAATGCAATTCTTCAATGTCTCTCATTCACAAGGCCACTTGTCTCCTATTTGTTGGAGAAAGAACATAGGAAAGAATGTAATGTCAATGAGTAGATATTTCCCTTGGTCTGGCTGGTTCTCAGATTTTCTGATTTCGGACCTGCTCTAAGATTTAACTATGGCTTCAGTTGTTTTGCTTATTTTCGGGTGCTCTGTGGATTTTGTGATTTTGGACCTACTCCAATATTCGACCTCTGCTTCCATTTTGCTTACTCATGGTGATCACTTGACATGGCTAACGGCAAGACCACAGATTCGGCGAACTTGCCTTTCTCTCATCCCCTGTTCCTTCATCCATCCTTCATCCTCTACTGTTTCTGGTTAATTTTCCAAAGGTTGTTGTAAATATATGCTTTTTATGTTGTTAATATAGCATTTGTTGTTGTAAATAGCTTCTAGAAGTGAAATATGAAAAAAATCCAGATTTTCAAAAGTTGTTGTTAATATATGCATTTTATGTTGTTAATATAGCATTTGTTGTTGTACATAGCTTCTGGAAGTGAGAGAAGAAAAAAAATCAAGGTTTTCAAAAGTTGTTGTTAATATATGCATTTTATGTTGTTAATTTAACATTTGTTGTTGTAAATAGCTTCTGGAAGTGAGAGATAAAAAAATCCAGGTTTTCAAAAGTTGTTGTTAATATATGCATTTATGTTGTTAATATAGCATTGATTGTTGTAAATAGCTTCTGGAAGTGAGAGAAGAAAAAATCCATGTTTTCAAAAGTTGTTGTTAATTTATGCATTTTATGTTGTTAATATATCATTTATTGTTGTAAATAGCTTTTGGAAGTGAGAGAAGAAAAAATCCAGGTTTTCAAAAGTTGTTGTTAATATATATACATTTTATGTTGTTAATTTAGCATTTGTTGTTGTAAATAGCTTCTGGAAGTGAGAGAAGAAAAAAATCCAGGTTTTCAAAAGTTGTTGTTAATATATGTATTTTATGTTGTTAATATAGCATTTGTTATTGTAAATAGCTTCTGGAAGTGAGAGATAAAAATAATTACATAGAAGTCCAAAATGGTAATTTAACATTCACAAATAATAACACAGAAGTCCCTAGGGACTTCTTTGTAATTTCATGATTTTAAGGGACTTTATTGTGATTAATTATCTTCCTTAGGACCTGAACGTAATTTTCCCAAGAAAAAATGAGAGGAGGAGAAAATTGTACTAAAATGTTTAGTATAGTGGGACCATAAAATTTTTCTCTACATTAAATCCCATCCCCCCACAAACCATGCAATGGGTAAACTTTAAAGTGGTACTTAATAGTCTAATCTCATTGGTTCACTGTCGTCCTGAAGTGTCCCAAAAGCTTTGGAGCTGCCGTCACCGCGCTCAGCCCCTTACACTACACAAATCTCTCGCTTGATAATTCTGTGAAGAATGACTGCAAGAAGAAGGAGAGCAGTGGCGGAGCTTGGGACAAAAATTTGGGGGGGCCAAATAGTAGTGGGGGATTCGGGGTTCGGGCGGCGTCCGAATTTTTTTTTTAAGGAAAGTTTTAAATGCATTAAAAAAATAAAAGAATATAAACAAGAAAAGAAAATAATATAAAAAAATACACCACAACATTGGAAGGTAAGAGGCCGAGGTTTAATCGTTAATTTATGTAATTGTGAATCTTTGGTTCAACCATAAACTTCATGTAATTGAACACCACAACATTGGAAGGCAAGAGGCTAAGGTTTAGAATGAAAAATCAATTAACTTCATTCACAGATGTAGTGTAGAATGGGTAAAAGCATAGTAAAGAATACACCACAAAAGTACATTTCACTGATAAGCTAAAAATTTCAGGTAATTAGAATGAAATATAGAAAAAAAATGATGAGATTAACATAAATCATATAAGACCCCACATGGAACACAAATTGAATTATAAGCCCCAAAGATATAAAAAGAGGGGGAAAATTGGGGTGCCAAAATTTAATTTTACATTATATTAATTTTTTTTTCTTAAGAAAATTCTAAACAATTTTTTTTGGGGGGTCCCTTAAAAACTCCGCCCCTGAAGGAGAGGTCATTTATTTTCGTTCTTCCTTATACTATAATGTTTGTGTGATTTCGATAGTTATTATTATTATTATTATTATTATTATTATTATTATTATTATTATTATTATTATTTTGGATCTTGTCTATTCTTCCTAAGATTTTCGGATTGAAGCGAAGTGGAAGAGGGTCCCATGAAGACGAGTTCAAAGAAGATATAGATAGAATTGCTCAAGGTCCTTCATTTTTGTTGTGTTTTTTTGGGGATCTTGTCGATTTCAATTTCTAGGTTTTCCTTTTAATAACGTTTCTCCTTCTTTTGAAAGTTTTAGTGAAGATGGTTGATTTGAAGAGAAGAGCTTTCCATTATGCGCCGTTCTTGTTATGAGTCACTCAGGTATGGCTTTTGACTTTTGACTGCCTTCCTAAACTACAATTATTTATTGATTTGTGATTATTATAAGATGATTCATGTTCGTGATTATAAAATAATTAAATCAGATTCTGGGTGTTTAGTTTAAATAAAGTGTGGGTCAACACAATATTCAAGGTCCAACCGGTTTGGCTTCAGCTGCTGAAATCAAGGCCTACGAAAGAAAGTTGCAGGGTCTTTGTTGCTACAATCAAGGCCTCAATCTTGAAGATTTCTTACCAGTGGAGGGTCTGCACAAGGTGTTGCGTGGGTAAGGTGTTAGATTCAATATTTTGATGATCACAATTTCCTAAGGTATTGAATTAAGTTATGAAAGGTTTGCTCAAGTAAGGATTCACCATTGCCCAAGCATTGTCGATCTAACAAGGTTATTTGAGCATTTCAGGAAACCATGCTCGAGCAGAGCCCTCAGCCATCAACCATGCTCGAGCAACATCAGGGAGAACCTGTCTCAGGGAAGCATGCTCGAGCAGAGCACATCGTCATGCTCGAGCAACATCGGGCTCAAGAGTTTATGCCCAAGCATAACAAGTAAAGCTTGCCCGAGCATTGAAGATCAATGGAGTCTTGCTCAAGCAGTGGATCCCAGCATGCCCGAGCAACGTTGATTCCAGCAAAAATAACAAAGCAAATTAATCGTGCCCGAGCAAGGAAAGAAAGCATGCTTGAACAGCATGCTCGAGCAGGCACAGAGGGTTGCTCGAGCAAATTCGAAGCTACCTGCCTTATCACGCCAAAATGGACCCTGCCCAAGCAAAGGCTAGAAGCATGCTCGAGGCTCAAGCATTAGCGATAGAGCTGCTCGAGCATAAGAGAGGGTTTGCTCGAGCAACATCGATGAAAAGAAATTTCTGAAAGGCTTGCCCGAGCATACTTAAGTATGTTACTCGAGCATCAGCGATGGAGATTGAGTTATCACAGAAGCTTGCCCGAGCATACTTGGTTACTTGCTCAAGCATCAACGATGGTAATTGTTTTGCAAAAAATAACTTGCCCAAGCAATCTAGATCGTCTTGCTCGAGCACTGGGTAACTCGTTCTCTGAAAATATTCTTTCTTATTCTATGCCCAAGTACACAACTTGATCATGCTCGAGCGGTGGCCACTGTTCTTTAAATCTTCGACTCCATAAATCTTAAGTTACTTTATATCAATTCATTACTTCATCTTATCACTCATTACCTCCTCTAAACATTTTTAATGAGTTTTAGATACTTTTGACATGGATTAACCCTCATATTACATAAAGCATATTTTGTGTCAGAAGCATTTAATGAAGTTGCCAAAACCAGTGATAATCTCGGTAACCAATACTCTGATCGATGTAAAGCTTCCACAGACATTCAGACTGAGCATTAAATGGTATTTCACAATGGGCAAAACAAAAGGAACGAAGGAACGTCGTCACTGCGATTTCACCGTGATTATTCAAACGACGAAATTCTTTACGAAAGCTTCTCTGTCTAACGGATACATTCAAGACTCACAACGGCTATTCTTCAAGCTTCGTCAACGGTCATTAATTGCAGATATCTATAAATAGTCGAAGCATTGAATTCGCCACCTATCGAAACTCTGTGCATTCAATTAGCAATTAAGAACATTTACTGTTTCATCTTTAAGAGTCAATATCTTCGGATATATTAAGCTTCAGTGATTATTAATCTGCTCTTTTAGAGAGTTCTTCATTGATTATCTTTTCTTGTAAGAATCTCAAAGTATTGGGACTTTGGGATTGGGTCATTTGATTACAACTTGTAAGGGAGAGCAAGTTCTAGTGAGAGAGCTGCTTCACGAGTTACAGAGTGTGTAATCTTTTGAGTTAGTGAAATCCCAAAGAATCTGGGGACTGGACGTAGGTCAAGGATTTAGACCGAACCAGTATAAATCCATTGTGTTTATTCTCTCTTTCCCTTACTCTGTTTATCTTGTTCCGCATTTCTCAACTGAGCGATTTTGTGTAAGCAAAATTTTAGTATCCCCAATTCACCCCCATCTTGGTGATACTCCGTCTTTCATTTGGTATCAGAGCAAGGTCTTCTCTGAAGAGATTAACATCTCGAGAAGGATCAATATGGATGGAATCCTACCTGACGGAGCTTCCATCAACAGACCACTGGGTTTCAGCGGACAACATTACGCCTTCTGGAAAGCCAAATTCAAGGTATTTGTTATGGCTTCAGAATATGGCTTATGGAGGGTGTTCAAAATTGGAGACTACAATTCAATGGTGCTCAAAAATGGTCTTAGAGTTCCAAAGCCTGAAGACGCATACGATGAGAATGACAGGAGAAATGTCACACTCAACAGTAAAGCTATTCTCATGTTGCAGAGTGCTTTAAGTCAGCAAGAATACTTCTGTATCTGCACATTGCCCTCTGCTAAAGCCATGTGGGATGCATTGGAGATAGCTCATGAAGGAACAGTTGGAGTCAAGGAAAATAGAGTCAATACCCTCATGACTGAATACGATCTTCTTCGTATGAAGACTGGGGAATCCATTATTGAATTCCAATTGAGGTTTACTCATCTGATCAACCAGCTCGCTGCTTTGGGTAAAACTTATGATCAACCTGTTCAAGTAAGGAAGATTCTCAATATCCTCAGCAAGGAATGGGAAGCTAAAGTGACATCTATCGAGGAAGCTCGTGGTGAATCGATGAGTTCTGTAGCAGCTTTATTTGGGAGTTTATCCGAATATGAAGGAAAGATCAAGTTCAGAAAAGGACTTGATGAGATTAGTGGCAAGAACAAAGGAGTTGCCCTCAAAGCTGTCAAAGAAGCAAAGGAACTAGATGATGATGAAGAAGATGAAGATGAAGAGCTAGGCACGATGGTCCGGAGATTTAAAAAGTTTTATAAGAAGGACCAAGGATTCAAGAAGTTTCACAAGGGTAGCTCCAGCTATGAGGTGAAAAAGCCAATCATCTGCTACGAATGTGATAAGCCTGGCCTCATCAAGTCATAATGCCCGCAGCTGAAAAACCAAGATAGAGAGAAGAAGAAATTCAATAAATTCAAGAAGAAAGCTTATGTCTCGTCTATTTGGGGAGACAGCTCATCCGATGAAGATGAAGCTGAAGATGAAGAAAAGGCTAACATATGCCTCGTGGCTCAAGAAGAAGAGCAATCTGAAAAAGACAATGAGGTATATGATTCACAACCATCTTATGATGAATTGTTAGCTCAATACAATGTTGTGGAATCCGAGTTTGAAAAACTTGCCGAAAAATATATCTTGTTGAAAAAGAAGAATGTGACTCTTGAGTTACAAGTTGAAAATTTGTCTTGTGAAAACACTGCTTGTGAGGATTGCATTGATTTAAAGAATAGGAATGTACATCTTATAAAAGCACTTGATAAGTTCACTAGAGGTAGTGAAATGCTCAATGTTATTTTGAAACAACAAAGATTTACAAATGACAGATCAGGTATCGGATATAGGCCTGACCTCGATAAAAAGAAGGGTAGAAAGAAATTTGGAGAAAAATCTTATATGAACTATTTCAGAAAATCTGTACATTCTTCAAATCCTTTTGCTCATTGCAATTATTGCAATCATAAAGGTCATACTACTTCTTCCTGTTTTCATAAGAAGGAAAGAAAGAGTAAGCCAATAGGTAACTATCAATGGGTGCCTAAGGGATCCTATAAGGTCCCAAAGACACAAACTAACCCGAAAGGACCCAAGAAAAGATGGGTACCTAAAACTTGATTTGTCATGAATTGCAGGTTTGTCTGAGAGCATCAAACTCCAACAAGTGGTATATTGATAGTGGATGCTCTAGACATATGACGGGAGATCATACTAAATTCGCCACTCTCAAGACCAAGGATGATGGCAAGGTGACTTTTGGTGGAAATCAATTCGGGAGGATTGCTGGAATTGGTGAAGTTGGCAACAATGAAGGACCTCAAATCAAGGATGTCTACCTAGTCAAAGGCCTTTGCCATAACCTCCTCAGTGTAAGTCAAAGCACAGACAAAGGTGACTTGGTTATCTTCGACTCTGAGGAATGCTTGATTGTGAGCAAGAATGATCTGCCTCTAGCCAATATCAAATCAAAAGCCTTATTCAGGGCTTCTAGAGAAGGTAACTGTTACACTCTAAATCTCTCTAGTAATTGCAATAAAATTGGCCCTGAAAATTGCTTTCTTAGTAACTTGGAAGAAAGTTGGCTATGGCATAGGCGCTTAGCTCATGTCAATATGTTTCAACTTGACAAGTTGCAAATAAAATATTTAGTCATTGGTTTACCAAAACTTAATTTAAAAAACGACATGATTTGTGATGCTTGTCAGAAAGATAAACAAACTAAATCGTCATTTAAATCCGAAAATGAGATCTCATCTTACAGACCTCTCCAACTACTTCACATGGATTTAGTTGGACCGGCAAGAGTAAGAAGCCTTGGTGGCAATCTCTATACCTTGGTCATCGTTGATGATTTCTCTAGATTTTGTTGGAGCATATTTTTATCATCGAAAGATGAAACATTTGATCAATTTGTTGTGTTTTCCAAAATGGTCCAAAACGAGAAAGGTACTCACATTTCAGGTATTAGAACTGATCACGGCGGAGAATTCGAGAATTATGCCTTTGAAGAATTCTGTGAAGCCCATGGAATAGATCACAATTTATCGCCAAGAACACCTCAACAGAACGGTGTTGTGGAAAGAAAGAATCGTGTTCTTACTGAGATGGCAAGAGCAATGCTGAATGAAAATCAAACATCTCAAGTATTCTGGGCTGATGCAATGAGTACTGCCTGCTATATATCAAATCGTGCTTACATCAGGAAGAATCTCAAAAAGACGCCCTATGAGCTATACAAAGGGAGAAAGCCCAATCTTTCCCATCTACACATTTTGGATGCAAATGCTTTGAGCACAATAATGGTAAGGAGAATTTGGGGAAGTTTGACCCAAAATCTGACGAAGGTATATTTCTAGGTTACTCTAATAGAAGTAAGGCCTATAGAATTTTAAATTTTCGTACTCGAATTGTTGAAGAATCCATGCATGTTGTATTTAGCGAAACGAAATCTGATAAACCTTTGGATGATGATGAGGAAAATGCTTATAGAAATCAATTCTTTTCAAAAACCACTCCTGCCTCTCTAGAAAACTCTGAAGATGTTTTTGAAAATACTTCTGAAAACCAAGTTCAATCTCAACCTAAAGCTTGGAAGTTTATTAGGAATCATCCTTTAGACCAAGTAATAGGTGATGTAGATCAAGGAGTAAGAACCAGGAAAGGAACTTTGAATGAGGTTACTTTCTCTACGTTCATTTCTTAGATTGAACCCTCAAAGATTGACGAAGCCCTTTCAGACAATGATTGGGTTATCGCAATACAAGAGGAATTGTACCAATTTGATAGAAATCAAGTTTGGGACTTGGTACCTAGGCCTAAAGACCATCCGGTCATTGGGACTAAATGGGTATTTAAGAACAAACGTGATGAAACAACAATAATTGTCCGTAATAAGGCAAGATTGGTTGCTAAAGGCTATAATCAAGATGAAGGAATTGATTATGAAGAAACTTATGCTCCAGTGGCAAGATTGGAAGCTATAAGAGTTCTTCTAGCCTTTGCTTGCATCAAAGGATTCAAGCTCTATCAAATGGATGTCAAGAGTGCCTTTTTAAATGGTTTTATTCAGGAGGAAGTTTACATTGAACAACCTGTTGGATATGATTAGTTTTGATGATGTCTTATATAAATGCCATTATTAAGAGCAAAAAGATTGTATACTATATTTATCTCCTACATTAACTAACTATTATATATTTAATGTAGATTAGTCCAAGTTGAATTATAAAGATTAATCAAGAAGGAGATAAGAGGTTACAGAAAGAAAAAGAAGAACTTGTAGAGAATATCAAGGAAAGGATCTTGGGAATGATCAAGAGAAGAGAAGAAAAAAAGAATTGATTTGGGGAATGATCAAGAGAAAAGAAGAAAGAGTTAAGTTTTGAAGAATGATCAAGAGAAGAAGAAAGAAAGAAGAACTTGATTAATGGAATGAGAAAATCATTATACAAGCTTTCAGATTGATTCTAGAAGTCTTCACGATGATATGAAAGTTGGATTGGCTCAAATCGGAGTTAAAATAAGCAAAATCAAGCTTTGGGATGAACTAACTCGAGCCTAGGGGTCTCAACTGAAGTTAGAACGTTTTTCTACAGTATTTTGCGCATCTGATGGGAGTTGACTCGAGCCAGGAACTCATAGACTCAAGTTTGGCTCAAAACTCAAGCCAGACACTTTTGGCTTGAGCCAATAGTGCTTTTCAGCACCTCTGTTCTACTCTGTTTCACGTTCAGCTTGGGCGAGGTCTGGTAATTCGATAATATCTCCCAAACCAGATATCCAATTGAGGTGAAACCACTGGCATATGAAACTAGACTCCAAATGCGTCATTTTGATATAAAATTCAAGCCAAAAGGAGTTTAGATCAAGGAGCTATGAATTGTACAAGTGGGTGCATCAGTTAACGTCACAGAGCTGACCAACCTTTGATATTTTGAGTATATCTCACAAACTACAAATTCAATTGGCTGAAATCAGTGGCATATGAAATTAGATTCAAAATTAGTTCCATCAAGATTTGAACTAGCCAAAACAAAGTTCAGACCAGGGAGATATGGCCTTCGAAAGTTGACACTCAAAATTCTGGATTCATTTCAGCATAGGCTTGGTTTTCTTGATATAGCTCACACTATACACAACAAAATGAAGTGAAACCAATTCCATATGAATATAGACTCAACAAGCGTTTCAAAATTTTTGGAAGCAACCAAGTTTGATGGATCTTACCTTGAGCCAAGGCTTTGTCAACCTCGAGTCAGACCAAGACAGAGAGTTAGACATTTTGAGAAGAGTTTTTGACTCGAGCCAAGAGTCTTGAACTCTAGTCAAGTCAAGCCAGAGCAACCTGATGAAGAGCAGATCTGATGTGCTAACTCGAGTCTTCAAATGCCAACCCGAGTCTAAGGCTAAACTCGAGCCTAAGAGCATTGGTTCTAGCCAAAGTTTTCGACCGTTACTTTCAAATGAACTTCTAACTTCTAGCCTACTCTGTGTAACTGGAGTTTTAACCCAAACTGGAGCCAGAGAATTGTGACTCGAGCCTAGAGTGCTTCCATAGAATAATTTGACTCTAGCCTACACAATGTACCTCGAGTTTCGACCTAAACTTGAGCCTGAACGTGGTGACTCGAGCCAATATGTCTCTGTTTCTGAAAATGCTGTGCGTTTGAATCTTCCAATTCTCTAACTGTCTATAATTGGTTTTAGACTCTTCATATCATCTATCATTATTATTCTTAACTATGTTTAATTAATTTGATAATGAGTTCTAGATGATTATATGAAGGACTCATCCACACAGTTTATCAGACAGCAGAATTTCCACAACGTCTCGAGAATTCAGAAATCACAGGTGGAAAAAAGGATTTTAAGACCGGACAAAAGAGGCACTGTAAGACCGGACTAGCTGCCGGTCTTGTTCCAGCCGGTATTAAAAGTCCGTCACTTTCAAGACCGGATTCGAACCGGTCTAAAAGAAACTTTTTTAGACCGGACATTTTAAAAGTTGTCTTAAAAGTCGTACTAAATAGACATGATATGTATTTTGTTCGGTCCTAAAAATCAACTTTTAAGACCGGACATAAACATAGACCGGTCTTAACATATCGACATTTTTAAGACCGGATAAATAATCTCCGGTCTAAAAAATACCGACTTCTAAGACCAGAAGACTAACTAATCCGGTTCTAAATTTAATTAAATTTAAGACCGGGTAGTTGGTAAAGCCGGTCTTAAAATTTTAACTTTTTAAGACCGGGCTAGACTTTTAAGACCGGACTTATAAATGCATCTGGTCTTAAAATTTGAACTTTTAAGACCGGCGATATTATTTCCCGGTCCAAATTTTCCAGAATTTTTCCCTGTTTTGTTCTTCCTGATCATATATATATTACACACATCCACCACACAATCCAGCACAAAAAATTAGATACTTTAAGCTACAACCTATGAAAAATCCATTATGAATAAATTGAATTGGGAAAAGAATACAAATATCACCATGAGTTATGTGGCCTCTTAATTTAGTACAACACCGTAATGAATTATCTTACAAATACAATGATGAGTTACAAATAAATACCGCACCATGCCTTCATCTGATCCCACCCAACAACGTAACATGATATCCCCTTTTATAACATATATATCGGATCCCGCCACAAAATAAAACAAGAACAAAAGTTTCACGAAAGTTGTCGTTTAATTAAGAACAAGACAACACCGTAATGATGAATATATACATGTAATAAGATAACTTACAAATACAATGATGAGTTTCAAATACCGCACCAAGCCTTCATCGATCCCACCCAACAATGTACGTAACATTATATCCTCTTTTATAACATATATATCGGATCCCGCCACAAAATAAAACAAGAACAAAACCTTCATTGTTTAAGAACATGGAAGGAATATAGTTAAAACCTTAAAGTTTTCAAAGAATTCTGCATATGAATATTACCATATGAATTGACTCTTTTATAAAGGGATATCCTCCCATATCCCTTCTTGATGATCATTTCTTATTCTGGGTTCATTATCCGCTTCATCTTCTTCATTCATGTCCGGTATACCCCTTGAAAAAGGAGTACTCGGGAAGACCGTAATTCGAATGAATTTCATCATCAATATCAATGACCCTTTTTCCTTGGAGAGCTACGAGCACCACATTTTATTTTTCCGATCGGTGATATAGAACACTTGTTTTGCACGGGTGCCTCGCCATAATAAAAGGTTCATCTCCAAAACATCTACCATTGATATCGACTAATGTAAGTCCTAGCCGATCGATCCAAACACCATTTTTGACATTAACCCACTTGCATTTGAAAATGGGAAATCTAATTTTAACATAGTCCACCTCCCAAATCTCTTCAATAACCCCATAATATGGCATGACCGCCAATAAAGGCCTCTTGTCTTTCGAACTCGGAGAAGTGCATAGATTCAGCCTCTAACATAACACCACCGTTCGGGACGGTGCTCCTATCATCTAGGGACTTCGTGTAAAATGTATAACCATTGATCACATACGAATTCCAACTTATGACATCAACCTCAGGACCACGGGCTAACCATTTGATTGTATCAGAAACACATTCCTCTCCCTCGACCTTTTGTTTGAACCAGTTTGAAAATGTTCTGTTATGCTCCCTAATCAACCTTTGTTCAGTCATTCGATGATTTTCTTTCCTTACAGCTTCTTTATGTGCAGCTATGCTGGCTTGAACTTCATCAACATTATTCAAGACGTATAAGTGGACTTGTGACAATTCATCAGGATCCACACTCTTTACCGAAGCACCTCGTCTACAACCTTCAGCATGCTGACGTTTTGGATGCCCAATATGTCTTACTTTGGCCAAATAATTTTGACAATTTCATGGCTTCTTCAGAAACATATTTCTGAACAATTGATGCTTCTGGCCGGTATGCGTTCTTCACGTACCCTTTTAGGAATTTCATAGATCTTTCAATTGGGTACATCTACCGTAAATGGATAGGGCCGCACAACTTTATCTCCCTCACTAGATGAACAATTAGATGAACCATGATGTAAAAAAATGTAGGAACAAAAAGCTTCTCAAGGTGGCACAAGATAAGATATCCTTCATTCTCCAATTCATCCAACTTTTCAATCTCAAAAACTTTACTACAAACCGCATTGAAGAAGAAACAAAGTCTAGTCAAGACGACCCGAAGATCATATTCGGCGATGCCTCGAATAGCTGCGGGAGTAGATGTTGCATCAAGACATGACAATCATGAGACTTTTGGCCTACTAATTTCAAGTCCTTCATCGAAACAAGCCTCTTAAAGTTTGAAGAATACCCCGAGGGAACTTTTGTGCCATGTAAACACTCACAAAAACTTCGTTTCTCATCCTTAGAAAGAGTATGAGAAGCCGGGGGACAATAAGTTCTCTTCCCATATGGCCTTCGATGTAAGTTTTCGCGTATTCTCATTGCTTGCAAATCCAATCTTGCCTTCACACCATCCTTTGAACTACCTTGTATGTTGAGAAGCGTGCCAACAATACTATCACATACGTTTTTCTCTACGTGCATGACATCAATACAGTGTCTCACATCAAGATTGCGCCAATATGGAAGATCGAAGAATACAGATCTCTTTTTCCATATATTTGTTTCTTTTCTACTCTTTGCGTCTTACCGAAGATGACACCGATATTTTTCACCTTTTCATAAACTTGCTCCCAGTCAATGCCACCGAGCATCTTCATACTCCCGGCCACCAAAAAAGGCTTTCTTTAATCGACGATATGGGTGGTCCGTCGAAGAAATCTCCTATGTCCAAGATAAACCGTCTTTCTTCCATGTTGAAGTTGATGGTAGCGTGTGCCTTCTTCACAAACCCGGACATGCTTTGTGGCGTTTTTACACTATACCCCGACAAGTTCCCATATCTTTGGGAAGTCGTTTATAGTACAAAATATCATGGCTCGCATTTTAAACACCTCCTTCTTGAAAGAGTCAAAAACATCGACACCTTCTTCCCACAACTCCCTCAAGTCTTCGATCAAGGGTTGAAGGTAAACATCAAAGTCATTTCCGGGTTGTTTTGGTCCCGAAATCAACATAGACAGCATGATGTACTTTTGTTTCATGCATAACATAGGAGATAAGTTGTAAATAATCAGGAGTACGGGCCATGAACTATGTATCTTTGCTAAGGCTACCATAGGGATTCATGCCATCTCGTGCTAAGTGCAAGCCTAAGGTTCCTAGGTTCTTATTTGAAGCTCGGAAATAATGGATCGATTTTCTTCCATTGAGAAGAATCGGCCGGATGTCGAAGCTTTCCATCGAAATCCTCTCATCAACATGCCACCTCAAATTTTTTGCATCACTTTCATTATCAAACAACCGCTTGAACCTTGGTATGATTGGAAGATACCACAACACTTTCGCAGGCCCCTTATTTGACTTGTACCTTGGGGTTTCACATATCGGACAATTCTGCTTCTCTTCAAACTCTTTTCTATACAATATGCAATATTTCGGGCATGCATGAATCTTTTTGTACTCCATCCCTAGTGGACAAAGTATTTTCTTAGCATCATAGTATCGATGTGGCAACACATTATCATCCGGAAGCATGTCCTTAAAAGCCTCAAGCATTTCAGAGAAACTCTTATCGCTCCATCCATGACGTGCCTTCAAGCTTATCAATTTCAATACAGCGTTCAACAATTGGTATTTTTTACACCCAGGGTATAGCGAGGTCTCTGCATCACTGCACATATTACCATATGCATGTGATTGCTCAAAAGCCTCTTCTCCTACATCACAAATAATGTCCTCTATGTGATCATCCATATCCGTGTCATTATCATCAAAGGCCACTTCCTCATGTTGAGACCCACTTGGCATTTTTTCATTATGCCATGACCATACCGTATAAGTCTTACAAAATCCTTCACAAATTAAATGTGTGTGGATAACTTCGGACTTAATCGCCTCTCATTCAAACATTTTACACAAGGGCAATAAAACTTCCCACTATCATCATGGGCATTTTGTTTAGCAAATTCTATAAATTTCCTCACCCCATTCTGATATTCAACACTCATCCGTAAAGCATTATTTATCCAACTATGATCCATAGAAGAATTCCTATATATAGATGGAAAGATTTAACATACATAATCCGAAAAAATTGAAAATTGCATATAAAATAAGAGATACATAATCCAAATGCAAATATATGCTCAAATGTCGGTTATGTCTTTTTTTTCTTTACGGAGAAACTTGCCCATTAAATGCATAACGAAGAATCACTTTTGGTCATAAATGTATCACAGTGAATCCAAGAAGCAAAATAAATGCATGACGAGGAAATTAAATGCATCGCATGAAGGTCTTGTGGACTCACTTGTAGCATATAAATTCAAATGGGTTTGTTGAGTCTTTCTTCTCCGGCCACGAACGTTCATGTTGCAGACATCAAGAGTAACCTAAAAACACTAGTTCGTCAGTTCGGTAGGTCTAAAGTGCAAATATAATCTTCAATATACAATATTCATTAACAACAGAGAAACCCACAAGAACATTTCATCGATTTCGTTCAACCCATGAAAAACCCAGAACCATAACCAGGAAAATAATAAAGTTATATAACCAAAACACCTTGTACAGCTTGGTCTATAGACGTTTAGCTAAGGAACCAGAAAGTGATTGTCGAGAGAGCAACGAGAAGCAGCGACGACGCAACAAGCAAAATGTGGAGACATAACCTGAGTAATCACTCTTGGCGCAACAAGAGAAGTTCTGAGAGGGAAATTTAATTTTCCCCGCGAAAGAGACAAGGTTTAGTATTTTGGATTTTATTAAGACCGGTTAATTATAAAGTGTCCGGTCTTAAATATATAATTTTATTAATAAGACCGGTTAGTTATAAAGTGTGCGGTCCTAAAGAATAATTTTATTAATACCTTTTTAAGACCGGCAATTAAGAATACTTCGGTCCTAATATTTACTTTTGATTTAATTTTAAGACTGGAGTTTTATAAACATCCGGACCTAAAAGTAAAATACTTATAGAGTCGTAAACCTCTTCGTTTATTAATGAACCAAACTTAAAAAAAATGAGATTTGCCTTTGGCGAGCGCAAACAGTAAACCGAATTAATAAAATAAATAAAGGAAAACTGGAGAATATGAATATAAAAAAGGCACAAGCTTAATTAGTTCTTACTGCTTCCATACATAACTGGAGAATATGCACGTACACAAGAAAAAAAGAAAGAAAAACAATAACTGATCATTATCAATGACAAGAATCTAACAAAACATCCTAAAGCTTATTATCATCCAATGCCTTGGCGATATCGGCGTTAAAAGCATTAACTTCCCGCCGGAGATCAGCAAGTTCCTGTCTTATTCGCATCACCCGCAGTGCATCATTAGAGGAAAGAGGAGAGGGGTCAGCGGTAGGCGCGCTGGGGCCAACTGATTGGAGAGGGGGAGCAGGAACCTCTCGCATGGTCCGAAGGCGGAGGGGTGCGGCAACCTCTTCATCATCCGAAATAACAATGGGTCCGACGACCCGAGATTCTTCGGTCACAATAGAACGCACTCTTCTTTGGAGGAGGCGCACCGTATAACGATCTAAGTCCGGCAAGAGCTTGGTGTAAGAGTACCCCTACGAGGAGTTCTCTTGTATCTAACCATGGTTTGAGGCTTTGAGCAGTTTGGGCAGAGAGCTCCAACTGATACACTCTTTTTATTAATAAGAACATGGAGGTTAGTGTGCGGAGTTAATGAGGACAGAGAGATGGATACACTCTTTTTATTATGTAACCAGATTTAAAAGTATTATTTATTTTTTCAATTAAATAACTTTTAAGACCGTATTTTTAGAAACATCCGGTCCTAAATGTCTACTATTTATTTTTCCATACAATTCAATTACTTTTAATACCGTCCATTTATATTATATCCGGTCCTAAAACCCACTGTAATGGCTGCTCCACCAGGTCCTCCTTTTCCTCCTCCTCCTCTTCAACCTCAGCCCCCTCCTCCACTGCCTCCAAATCCAACTGTCAAGCAGTTGGTGCAGAACATTGTGGCCCGCGTCGATCACATCGACCGACGCTTGGGCCAATTGTTTTAACTGGTTCATACCGTCAACCAGAAGCTGACCATGGTACTCGACGCCAATGACGTGGAGTACGATCCTACACAAGAGGACGCCTCCGACGCCTCCAAAATCGCCTCCGACGCCCCCACCTCTCCGACGACAGGGAGGATTAGTTGTTTTATAGGGCAGCGTAAAAATTATTATATAAAATATTTCTGCATTTTGTTCTTATGGGAGTTTTAATTAATCTGCCAGTTTAATTATATGCATTATCTCGAACACGGAAAGCAATAAGAAAGTCAATTATGAAATATGGAAAATGGCAGACTCAAAACACTAAAATTAAAAAAAAAAAAAAAAGACGAAATTAGGCAATTATGAAATATGGAGTTTACGTTATAATATGGACAAATATTTAATTTAATGTTTTGATGCTATTACACTCTATAAATAAATAAAGTAAATCGGTTATGAAATATGAATAATAGGGAAAGACTTTAATTTAATAATATGATTATTCATTTAATAAAGTAGTTACAAATAGAATAATTAATAATGTAGACTATAGTTACCGCATATTGAATAAATATTTAATTTAAGCAAAAAGATTATTCATTTAATTTATAAGAGATTTTATATATAAAAATATATATTATTAATAAATATATCGTATATTTGTCGCCAATGAAAGACTTTTAGGACCGGCTATTTAGTAAACATATGGTCCTAAAATAATGTAATTTTTTCACAAATAAATAAACGAAGACTTTTAGGACCGGCTACTTAGTGAACATGCGGTCCTAAAAGACTGGCGTATTTTACTGTGAATCACGAAGACTTTTAGAACCAGCTATTTGGTAAACATACGGTCCTAAAATACTGGCATTTTTGAATAATAAACGATGACTTTTAGGACCGGCTACTCAGTAAACATGCGGTCCTAAAAGACTGGCGTATTTTACGGTGAATCACGAAGACTTTTAGAATCGGCTCTTTAGTAAACATACGGTCGTAAAATACTGGCAAATTTTCACAAATAAATAAACGAAGACTTTTAGGACCGGCTACTTAGTAAACATGCGGTCCTAAAAGACTGGCATGTTTTCCAATAATAAACGAAGACTTTAGGACCGGCTATATAGTAAACATACGGTCCTAAAATACTGTAATTTTTCACAAATAAATAAACGAAGACTTTTAGGACCGGCTACTTAGTGAACATGCGGTCCTAAAAGACTGGCGTATTTTACTGTGAATCACGAAGACTTTTAGAATCGGCTCTTTAGTAAACATACGGTCCTAAAATACTTGCATTTTTGAATAATTAAACGAAGACTTTTAGGGCCGGCTACTTAGTAAAATACGGTCCTAAACTTCTCGCATTTGTAAATTAAGCAATGAATATTTTTTTCCACCATACAATACATTCAAAGCAACCACTAATGGACACAAGGAAACTTGTTTTAAATGAATTAACAAATTATTATTGTATACTATCACAAATTGGACAATTGTTCATTACAGACCGAAGATGATTGTTGATACAGCTAGCATATATTTACAATGAATTCACAAATCAACTATTTTTTTGATTTTCCGAGATGATCAGATCATACAGATATTCAGATAACACATTGCGTGTGCGCTCAATATCACCATCAGGAAAGGGGTTAGCACAGTCAAACGTCTGTAGCATCAAAGACAGAAATATATTAGTCGTCCTTCCTTGTATATCAAAGGGGTCAGCGCACAGGCAAAGTTATGTAATACATTTACCTTTGCTTGGATGTCGATCACGGTTGCATGACAATATTATACATGTGTGTCATGACATAATGTCCACATAAGTTGGACTCGTTCGGTTGCCGACGGGTCTAAAAACAAACAAGAAATATATATAAGAGCATATATTCTTTCTGACCAAGTTCACAAGCCAGTGTGCCGGTGTCCAAATATGTACTAACCTTTGGTTTGATCCATGTAGGATCTTTGACTTCAGTCCCGAGACTTGTTCTTGACCTTTTCTTGGAATGATTTTAAGGGCCTATATATTGTCAAAATCACAAATTTACTCAATAATGGTTACTGAAAATTTACAAGCAGAGATTTCGACTAGACAATCAAAATGACATATGCTTACTTGTTCACCATCTGCTGCAATGTAGTCGTTGGTTCGTAGTGAAGGGAGCATAAAAAGATCACTTTATTCTCATTCGGGCAAATCGGGACCAACCGCCAATGGTGACGAAAATTCACAAATGACAAGTACTCGTAATATGTAGCGAGAATATAATTAAGGGAATTACAGAAAATAATTATGATATGTACCTATTGTAGTATGGTGCCAAGTACCAATTTTTCCTATTCTTCTTGGTCAACCTTGTTGTTATGTATGATTGTCTCTCCGCTAAGGGTGGCTGACTCACGTACTGCGGGCACAAGAATCCAATATCTTTGCTTCTGCCCTGCTGTTCCAATTCATGATGCAATAACCTACAATAATGACGTCAGGGAATTAGTATATACGTATGTGAGTGTCTCACATTTATGTTATGTACTCATAGAAGAAGATACTTACTTTATAAACATGAGAATCATTGAATCGTAAGCTCCGTTTATCAAACACAGGGGGAAATTATATCATCTTGGTAAACCAAAACCGGGTGCTTGTTTTTAAGACCTACTTCGTATTGACAGGCCACTGATTAAGTGCAACTTGTTTATTGGATACCATAAGGACAAGCTTGTCCTTGGCACTCAACTTAGCCGTGGCAACCAATTCAGGAGGGGCTGGAGCATCAGGAGGAGTAGAAACATGCACAAGCTTCACCGGCCACGAGATCAAGGTTCCAATGACATCACTCACAAGCTTTCGGCTCATCGGTTGGGAGAGGGAGAGGTGCATCAACGATCACCTCTTCAACCGACACTCGACTTCATCATAAGCCATTTGTTGGTGGTGTACGTTGATCCCAAGTTGTGGACAGTCCCTTTTGCAACCAATCATCTATCATGATGTTCAGGATCCTCCACATAAAGGTCACAAGGTTGCTCGATCGTCCAACAATGCAGCTCCCTCTAGTGCTCACGCATAGCCGTAGGTGAGAGTGGCAAGGGAACACTGGTCTCTGCACGAGAGCTCACAAGCACCTTCATTTGATTCATTTCCTCCTTCATCTCCCTTAGCTGGGATTGAAAATAGGCAGTCAATGAAGCTTCTTTAGCCGCTGCTTGCTCATTCAATTTGGCCACCTCATGTGCCACTGTATGTTCCATCTCCTCCCGGGTAACCAAACTTTGTTTCTGGCGTTTGGCGCTACCAAAGTATTCCTTCAGCCTACCCTTCCTCCAATCCCCCTTACACGCCCGCGTGATCCGGTTTTCCGGCCGCAACGGTCGAACATCATTCCTCCCGTCCGACACAAAAGATCCCTCCGCTTCTTTCTTCTTTAGATCTTCCCGTAGGATACGAGATAATGAGAAGCTTAGTAATGAAACATGTTTAGTAACTATAAATTAACAATAACGATACTTACAATTCTTTCAAAGCAACTAGACGAGTCCGTTCACTCGTGTAGGCACCGCTTGGCTTTTGCCGAATATACAACCATAACTCATCACGACGTATTGGAGATGGCGGATCATGTATCGCGAAGGATTGGATTCTCGTCGCTTCATCTTCCAATCTCTTCCACTTGGCCGCCATCAATTCTTGTTCAGCCTTTTCGTATCCACCGCGAGAAGCCCTATGCGGGCAATCATTCTTTCTCCCTATCTCCTGTGCTTGTTCCCTTCTTTTTTGTGAATCAGAAATGAAAACAACTATTAATTATGAATTCCAGCCATCTCACTAACAAAAATTAGAGAAATTCTGCTTGATATGAACCTCAAACACTAGTCAAATTCACTTCATCAAGTTTCAACATTTCATTTAAGGAGGATGTAGAATAGTAGAAGAAATTGGGAGAACCAGAGTAAAGTGAGTTGCGTAACCGCACCGAAACCTTTACACGTTAACATACTAACTAACTAATAGCAATGTCTAACCACTACCTACTACAAAAGAACTAGCTAAGACTATAATAATGGTTTGACTCTTATGCCATTATTATTTCCCTAATTACCTACTTAGTATTTTACCTTTGCACGGTTTACATATCAGACTTGCATACAACTAAGACATGCTCCTCTTATATAGGACAAAGTTTGGAAATATATACTTCTATTCACAAACCAAACAATCTAACTAACAGGATTAGATGAACACGTACAATAACATTCACATATCCGCACAAGTTAATAAGCAAACAAAAGAGGGCAAACAAAACTAAATAACAACTCACCAAAGCTTCAGGAGTGGTCCGTAGCTGAACAAATTGTTGCCAAGTTTGTTCATCAATAAATGTGTACTTGTCCCAAGGATTATGGTCAGGCCTAACATCGGCAAAAATATATGTGTTAGCTAGAAAGGTCTTAAACTTCCTCCACCGATCAGCACAATAATACAATGTCTTGGCTTTCAACTTCTGGGAGTCAGGAACAGTGTATGTGAGCCGGATAGTGTCCCAAATAGGATCCTTTACTGCGAGACGGTCGAAATTTTTCTACCCATCTGTCAAGATGCTAGCCTTGCTGCGTGCTAGATAGCCGACAAAACTATTATATTTTTGTTTATTAGGACCGAAAGGGGCCAACTTTTCATCAAACTGAATCTCGATCTTTGACCCAGAGGACCGACATACGGATATGTCTTTCATTCGTGTGCCACTTCTACCACGGCGTGCAGGGCGGTTACGAGGCTCATTGAGAGATGAAGAGGGTTCGTTCTGACTCACACCAGTCGCACCAGTAACTGTCGTTGAAGGAATAGCAGAAGAACTATTTTGTCCGTTCATTTTCGAGAAAGGAAGAGAGGATGAGAGTGGTGGTGCGAAAGAGGAACGCCTGAGAAAGTGAGAGAGTAACAGAGGATGGTAGTGGTGGGCGAGGAAGAGAAGTAATGCAACATGAAGAGGGGTTTCACAACAAGAACAGGGGTTTGAGAGTTCAGAGAGCAACGTATCAGTCGTAACTCTTGCGGCAACGTCGCGCGAATATTTGGCGCTTTAGTTTCCATACCGGACGAATTAAAAGGCCGGTCTTAAAGTTCAAAATTTAGGACCATCTATTATTAAAAGCCGGTCTTAAAGGTAATAAAATTTTTGAATAATTTTTTTCAATAGTTTGTACCGGCCATAATTTAAGTCCGGTCTTAAAAGTATAAAATTTAAGACCGTGTTTATATATGTCCGGTCTTAAAAGTTTTAACTTTTATATTTAAATTTTTCCTGATTATTTTGGTCCGCAGAAAATATAAGTTCGGGCTTGTACGAGATTTCTCTATAAAATAATATAAATTTTAATTACATTTTTAAGACCGGTTGGTTTTTTAAGCGGTATGAATAATCTATTTAAGACCTATTAATAAAGGATCCGGTCCAAGAAGTTCTTGATATTTACAAAAGCGCCATTGTCATACATAAGAAGTTCTTTATATTTACAAAACTGCCACCGGTCATAGCTTTAAGACCGTTGCGACGAATGTCCGGTCTAAATGAGGCGGTCTTAAAGCCCTTTTTTGCACTAGTGAATGACTGTTATCAATTGATTTCTACTTGCTATACTTCTCAATGCTATTAATCATGTTTGTTAGTAAGTTTTAGATGATCAAACGAAGGATTAACATCAGATTATCAAAAAACAGATGATGATGTCAGAAGCCTCAACGGTAATATTTCTCCAACGGTCGAATAGTTCCAACGGTCATATACGCTTACAACGATCATATTCAAACCTGGAAGAATTGCTCAATGTTCTTCACTGACTATAAAAGGAGAACCATTCAAAATGGAGAAGATAACGATGAGAGAATGTTGATATTCTGAATCCAACATTTAGCTCACACACTCTCTGTTCTCAATGCTTGTATAGTTCATCAGAGAGAGTGAAATGATTTGTATTATACTTCAGTGTTTATTTATCTTCTCTTTTAGAGAGAACATTTCTGATTATTAAATCATTGTAAGAATCTCAAGTCGTGGGACTTGGAGATTGGGTTATCAGTTTACAACTTGTAAGGGGGAGTGTATCCTAGTGAGAGGATAACTTCGAGTACATAGTGTGTAATTGATTAGAAGGACTATCTCAGTGAGAGATTCGGCTTCACAAGTGCATGGGTGAACTTGTGCGTTTGTAGAGGCTTCTCTTGTGCCTGGTTAAACAAGAGGATAGTGGATTGAAAATCTCAAGTGGAGCTTGGGGACTGGACGTAGGTCAAGGATTGGGCCGAACCAGTATAAATCACAGTTTGCATATTCTCTTCCCTTATCTCTTATATTTCCAGTATATGCTTATTAGAATATCTAACTGTTGATTTAGAAGACGCGAAAAGATTTTCAAAGTTTCAAAATTTTAATCTTCACCCAATTCACCCCTCTCTTGGGTTCAGCCGGTTCTACACAACCTCCTGGTTTTGAAAGTGATCATCATCCAGATCATGTATATCATCTCAAAAAGGCCCTATATGGTCTCAAACAAGCTCCTAGAGCTTGGTATGAGCAATCAAGCAAGTTCCTTCTTGATCAAGGTTTTATTAGAGGCAAAGCTGATACAACTCTCTTCATTAAGATTAATAAATTGAATGAAATCTTGATTGTTCAAATTTATGTCGATGATATCATTTCCCTGCTACTAACGAATCTATGTGTGAGGACTTTTCTAAGAAAATGCAGGGAGAATTCGAAATGTCAATGATGGGCGAACTAAACTACTTCCTCGGATTACAAATCAAACAACGGAAGGATGGAATATTTATCTCACAAACAAAATACCTCTGTGATCTATTGAAGAAGTTTAGGTTGGAAAACTGCAACGGAGCCGACACTCCGATGAGCTCAACTGCCTCCCTGGATGCAGATGAAGTGAAAGGCAAAGATTTCAACATAACAAAATATCAGGGAATGATCGGATCCTTATTGTACTTAACATCCAGTCGTCCTGATATACAATTCAATGTTGGAATGTGCGCGAGGTTCCAATCAGCTCCTAAAGAATCACATGCCGAGCACGTTAAGAGAATATTCCGATATCTCTAGGATACGAAGAAATTAGGACTTTGGTTCCCAAAAGGTCAACAAGAATTCTTGGTTGCATACTCGGACGCTGATCACGCTGGATATAAGACTGATAGAAAAAGTACAAGTGGACAGTGTGAGTTCTTCGGAGGCTCACTTGTATCGTGGTTTAGTAAGAAGCAGACTATTGTAGCTGTGTCATCAACTAAAGCTGAGTATGTTGCCGCCTCAAGTTGCTGTGCACAAATCTTATGGTTAAAGCAACAATTATCTGACTTGGGAGTCCACTTGAAGGAAATACCCATTCTCTGCGACAACACGAGTACAATAAGCTTGGCCAAAAATCCAGTTCAACATACAAGAACCAAGCATATCGATGTAAGACATCACTTCATCAAAGATCACGTGCAAAAGAAAGATGTCAAAGTGATGTTCATTCCTACACACCTCAATTGGCCGACATCTTCACCAAACCGTTGGCTAAAGAGCAATTCTTATTCATTCGGAGAGAATTGGGAATGGCTAATCCCAATGAATTGTAAGTATTTTTCTTTTAATTTACTCATTTTAATAAAAATTACTGACTTTAGCATCAGAGTTTCTAGTTTGTGTTTATGCAGGACACTCTATCTAGATGTTTTAAAACAAAGGCTAACAAAGAGATGCCTGCTCGAGCATGTCAACAATTCTTGCTCGAGCAACGTCGTGGAAAGCATAGTGAAGAACACGAGTCAAGGCACCCTGCTCGAGCACACTCCTAGACCCCTGCTCGAGTAATAGCGAGAAATCACGAGAGTGAAGGTCCTTGCTCGAGCATGCTTGCCAAGTTTGCCCGAGCAACAACAAGAAGCTGGGTGAAATGATATAAGGAAAAGCACCCTGCTCGAGCACCTTGACCAAGCCCACTCGAGCAACAACAGGAATTGTAACTACTGATGCTCAATGCTCGAGCAACGTTCCTAAGTCTGCTCGAGCAAGCCACGATAATGAAGGATTTTTACAACCTCATTATTCCTCTATTTCAACTATAAATCAAGTGTTCACAGTTCACACTTTGATGGGAGGTTAACTCTTATCATCTTATTTACATTTTAATTAAGAATAAAAAATGCATGTGCCTGTCCATGCTCAAGCAAGATAAGAAGTCTGCTCCAGCAAGACCCATGCTCGAGCATGTAGAAAGCCTGCTCGAAAATCATCAGAAGTCAGAATTTTTAAAAGGGCAGCGTCGTTTCACTTAACCCCCATTTCCCCTTTCCTATTCACTTCCGTCGAAACCCTAGCTCACCTTTTTCTCTCAAATTCCTTCATCCGTTACATCCGTTTGAGAATCGTTACTCTAAATTCCACCATTACGACTGTTCAATTCAGCAAGAGTAACCGTTCTAACCGATCGATTTCTTCAAATTCCTTCATTTTCCTCCAATCTCCCACTTCTCACCGTCGAACCCAAATCCCCAAATTTCGATTTCCTCCATTTTTGATTCTTCCAATGGCTAATTCTGGGGATAAATCTCAGTCTAAGCACTCCTCCGGAAAGAAATCCAGATATTACAAGCCCAAAGTCGCAAACTCTGAGAAAATCTCCAAACCCAAATCGTCGTCGAAACCATCGAAGTCGACCACCAAGCCAACGACGGCAGAGAAGCCGAAGACCAATGTGGTGCTTCAGGAATCACTAAAGCCAACGACTAGACTCAAAACAGGGTCTCTTCCTACCGGGAAAAGCAAACGTGCAAGGTCACCGTCTCCATCCTCTTCAAAGTCCGACGACACCGAAAAGACTATAGAAGAGATAAAGGGTAAGGCTAAAGAGGATCGACCTCCATCTCTCAAGCCCTCACTCAGTCAGAAATCACAGGCCTCCGGGAGCAAGAGAGTCTCCTTTTCACTGCCTTCTGAGGGTTCCGAAAGCAAGCCTCCAGATGGACAACTGCCTGAACCTTCACCAGGTATGATAGTTGGTGATATTGCTGTCGATGATTATCGGGCATATGAGCGCTACTACAAATCGAGACCTTTCTGCCCAATAGTGTACGTTGACTTGGCTCACTTCAAGGAGAAGTGTAACTTGGACTTGTCTGATTGGCTACTGCAATTCATGCCACTTCTTGGCATTTACAAGCCCTATTCTCCTGAAGTTGTGCGAGTGTTTTATCACAATATGCATCTACAAGAAAAGCTTCATGACAGTGATGAGGATGTGTTGATCACAAAGGTTCGTGATCAAGAAGTCAAACTTACAGCTTATGATCTCAACGTGCTTCTGGGAGTTGTCGATATTCCTGAGGATCCACCTAAGCTATCTCCAGTTGAGTGTCATCAAATTCTCCTCTCGGATGTGCCAATTGAAGGAAAGAAAGTCAATGTGACTCCGGCTATGATGAAGGCAGAATACAGAGTTCTCTGGTATGTATACAGTCGAAGCCTTGTTCAGAAAGGCCAGAGTTTTACTCATTTTGTGCGACGAGACTTCGAGCGCTTTGCCTCACTCATCGCCATGGAGCCACGGGATCTTAGCAAGTGGATTATGGAGGAGATGATGTCTTTTATCTCCGAGGCTCAGGTTAGGCTTCGTTCAACCATTCCATATCCATCATTGGTTTCTCGAATATTAGAAGTCAACAACATTTGGTACCTCTCGGATGATAAGGAAGTGTATCCTCCACTCTTTGGGAAAGCTCATATGAACAATATGTGGATATCCTTCACTGAAGCATCCTCAAAGAAGAAGAGCAAAGCACCACTTTCCTCCTCTCGGCCGGCTGTTTCTAAGCCATTTGTCTCGGTGCCATCTACTTCCAAGCCATCTGCCTCTCAACCTCCTGATGAAGCAGAGTCTTCTAAGGCTGGTCCTTCTTCTTCTACTCCAGCGCCATCCTTCTCCCAGGCAGCCATCCAAACTATTGTTGAAGCTTCCATTCAGAAGGCTATCGCCCCTGCGTTGCAATCTCTTGAGGTCTATCGGAAGTTAACCAGGGAAATGATCAAAGCCCACTCAGACGACTTGGTGCACCTGAAGACCAATCTGGGCAGGAAAATGGACACTGATTTGCAAGACTTCAAAACGGAATTAGAGGCTAGCATGGACAAACGCTTCTCGGTCATCTATGATCAGCAGCAGGAAATCAAAAAAGAGATTCAAACTCTTTCCAAGCAACAATATGGACTTCACAAGGCTGTTCAAAACTTTGACTACACGTTGGACAACTTTGTGACAAGTTATGCTCCTGATGGTCCTGTTGATCTTCCTACTCCGGGCACCTCTTCTCCTGTTCCATCTGCCTCTACCCTTTTTGGTCCTGAAGGTCCTCCTTCATCTCCTGTTGCGGCTTCCACTCCACCCACTGTGGTTGTTCCTCCTATCGACCCTACCACTGTTCCTCTTCCTTCTACTTCTGTCTCTTTTGATCCTGATTCTCCTACTCCATCTATCCAGGGTCCCTTTTTGGCTGATGACAAAGGGGGAGAGTAGTTGCAGTTTGAGTTTATCAGAGTTCATTTGTGTTTCAGTTACATTTGTGTTTAAGTTATTTAGTTATTTAACTGTTTGACTCTAATTTGTAATATTTTATCAGTTAAGTTGTAACTCATATATTTTAGTACGATAAGTGTTTAACTTCAATTGCCTTGTTTTGTGTTAAACTGATATAACATTACTTAATTCAAATAACCTATATGCTCAAACTATTTGTTAATTGTCATCATCAAAAAGGGGGAGAATGTTAGATTCGATATTTTGATGATCACAATTTCCTAAGGTATTGAATTAAGTTATGAAAGGTTTGCTCGAGTAAGGATTCACCATTGCCCAAGCATTGTCGATATAACAAGGTTATTTGAGCATTTCAGGAAACCATGCTCGAGCAGAGCCCTCAGCCATCAACCATGCTCGAGCAACATCTGGGAGAACCTATCTCAGGGAAGCATGCTCGAGCAGAGCACATCGTCATGCTCGAGCAACATCGGGCTCAAGAGTTTATGCCCAAGCATAATAAGTAAAGCATGCTCGAGCATTGAAGATCAATGGAGTCTTGCTCAAGCAGTGGATTCCAGCATGCCCGAGCAATGTTGATTCCAGCAAAAATAACAAGGCAAATTCATCGTGCCCGAGCAAGGAAAGAAAGCATGCTTGAGCAGCATGCTCGAGCAGGCACAGAGGGTTGCTCGAGCAAAGTCGAAGCAACCTGCCTTATCACCCCAAAATGGACCCTGCCCAAGCAAAGGCTAGAAGCATGCTCGAGGCTCAAGCATTAGTGATAGAGCTGCTCGAGCATAAGAGAGGGTTTGCTCGAGCAACATCGATGAAAAGCAATTTCTGAAAGGGTTGCCTGAGCATACTTAAGTATGTTACTCGAGCATCAGCGATGGAGATTGAGTTATCACAGAAGCTTGCCTGAGCATACTTGGTTACTTGCTCAAGCATCAACGATGGTAATTGTTTTGCAAAAAATAACTTGCCCAAGCAATCTAGATCGTCTTGCTCGAGCACTGGGTAACTCATTCTCTGAAAATATTCTTTCTTATTCTATGCCCAAGTACACAACTTGATCATGCTCGAGTAGGGCCACCTCTGTTCTTTAAATCTTCGACTCCATAAATCTTAAGTTACTTTATATCAATTCATTACTTCATCTTATCACTCATTACCTCCTCTAAACATTTTTAATGAGTTTGTTAATGAGTTTCAGATACTTTTGACATGGATCAACCCTCAGATTACATAAAGCATATTGTGTGTCAGAAGCATTAAATGCAGTTGCCAAAACCAGTGATAATCTCGGTAACCAATAATCTGATCGATGTAAAGCTTCCACAGACATTCAGAATGAGCATTAAATGCTATTTCACAATGGGCAAAACAAAAGGAACGAAGGAACGTCGTCACTGCGATTTCACCGTGATTATTCAAACGATGAAATTCTTATCGGAAGCTTCTCTGTCTAACGGATATATTCAAGACTCACAACGGCTATTCTTCAAGCTTCATCAACGGTCATTAATTGCAGATATCTATAAATAGTCGAAGCATTGAATTCGCCACCTACCGAAACTCTGTGCATTCAATTAGCAATTAAGAACATTTACTGTTTCATCTTTAAGAGTCAATATCTTTGAATATATTAAGCTTCAGTGATTATTAATCTGCTCTTTTAGAGAGTTCTTCATTGATTATCTTTTCTTGTAAGAATCTCAAAGTATTGGCACTTTGGGATTGGGTCATTTGATTACAACTTGTAAGGGGGATCAAGTTATAGTGAGAGAGCTGCTTCGCGAGTTACAGAGTGTGTAATCTTTTGAGTTAGTGAAATCCCAGAGAATCTGGGGACTGGACGTAGTCAAGGATTTAGACCAAACCAGTATAAATCCATTGTGTTTATTCTCTCTTTCCCTTACTCTGTTTATCTTGTTCCGCATTTCTCAATTGAGCAATTTTGTGTAAGCAAAATTTTAGTATCCCCAATTCACCCCCCCTCTTGGTGATACTCCGTCTTTCATAAGGTAGCTTTGGGAGACATCTAGCAGTCTTGGATTGTGCTAGAACCTATCTATTTTCTTAATTTGTTCCTTCCTTCTGTGAATTCATTTTTTTCTTGGGTTGGTGTTTGTAATCTGGTTCAGTGGAAAACCATAGGTACAATTAGCCTTAAACTCTATATTTCTTTGCTTACTGCTTCCATGAGTTTGGCTCTCTATCAGCATATAAATTGCAATCATATAAGAAAAGATTACATAGATGCTTATATCACCAAAAAGATGACATCATTGCATCTATTTTCCGTTCACAATATGTACAAGTGATATTAAGGGTTTTGATGCTTTCAATTTGAGTGAAATTGATGTGGCCACTTGTAGCTGAAATATGTTGCTTAACTTCATTTGTGACTTTGAATTTGTATAAAAGGTGCACATGCATTGTGGGGTTCTCGGAAACTAATTTTAGGATGTAGTATTTAATGGAGTGAAGCAAAAGTTATGATTAGAAGAAAATGTGTGAATTAAGTAATTTGTGTGAATTTTTTTTATTTTGATCCTGCTTTTAAAGGTGGAGATTCAAAGCTCACAAGTTTGATGAACTGGAATTGTGCGGTTGGTTATGCAGTGGGATCTGGCTACCCTTAAGTCCATCCTTCAATTTCGGTCTACAGCTTGTTGGAAGTACCCATTTATATTCTGCTTTCTCAGATTTATTTATTGGCTGGATCTCAAATTGATTATTAAGTTCGATAATTTTTCAATTTATTTTTCCAATTTAATTTTTTGTTTGCTTTGTGAAGCTCGTCAAATTGTGCGATTGATATCACGAAAAACCTTCACTAATCATCACTATGGAAAAGCTTGTATCAGAATGTTTTGTTGTTGCATAATCTATACAGAGTGAAATTGCTTCACAAGCGTAAAATCCATGTGAATGTTGTTACTAAAACTGTTATACTATAACATTGGAGTTAAGCATGATCAGTGTTGACAAAAGAGAGGTCCTAGAGAACTTGGATCTTATTCTTTGATCACTACAATCTTTCAACTTTAATCTTAATCAGCAACTCTCAATTAAATTATGACACATCAAGGACTGCTCTAAAAGAGTCAATTGTGTTATATTGACTTACTAATCAATGTTCATGTGTATGTTTTATATTTTTACTGGAGAACATCATGAAACAAAAAATAAAACACTTAAGTAACTTTATGCTAGTCTTATCCATTGAAGTTACACAAGACAATTTTCTTGAATCTGCGATGTCACAGTGAATTTCTGGTGTTGCAGACATTCACTCAAGCTTGGGCCACAACTAGACAGTGAATTTATGTGCAATGGAATTGTCATGCCGCCACTAGTTCTCCTTTTACTACTGCTGCAAGGGATGCATGCAAAATGAAGTTTGAAGACAAAAGATTAGTTCACATTTCAAGGTCACCAACAATTTTCTTCATGTCTCTTGATAGCATGTTAGTTTAGGAAAATCCCTTATGTCTTATGCTTGTGCAGTAGGCCAAGTTCTCGAAGGCATTATGCTAAAGTCACAACACATGAACGTGAAGAACTGGAGGATTTGTTTGAGATAGAAGATGCCAAATATTCATTTTGTAACAAGTTCCGAGTGTTATTTGAGTGTTTATAAGCTTTGATACATGCCTGAGTTAGAGCTAGCTCTTTTTGTTAGGAACATATGATGTAGAGAGAATTACGACTGTCTTTTGTTTTAATTTGGTAGTAAAAATGGGAAAGCCCAAAATTTATTATTCTTATGAAGATCATCAAATATCAAATATATAAGTTCTCGCCGTTCAATGTACTTGTTTAAGAATACGATGAGATTGTCTATGATTTTATAGATATGTTAATATTGAAATTATTTATTGTAATGATAAAGGGACATTTTTTTAAAAAAAAATGAACGCCACTTACGAAGTCCATTTTTGGGAGGAAAAAAAAGAAGCTGTAACGGCCCGTTTTTGGGAAAATGGATGTTGTAAGGGTATTACAACATTCTTTTATAAATGGATGTTGTTTTCCAAACTTTCAATGTCACTCACATATGTTTCTCTCTTAAAATAAACGTTGAAAGGGCCCCAAAACAGACTTTAAAAGTGTTATATGTAGTAGTGTTGATTTTATAATCAGCCACCAAAATCATTTAAGAAAAAGTCAAATACATAATAATTATTAAGTAAAACGTTAATCTGTCACTTATTAGAATACCATACAAATAAATAATAGTTGTAATTAAAAACCCACTAGTGCAAAAAAGGACTTTAAGACCGGACAAAAGAGGCATCGTAAGACCGAACCATCGACCGGTCTTGTTCCTGCCGGTATTAAAAGTCCACATTTAAGACCGGACTATAACCGGTCTTAAAGAAACTCTTTCGGACGGACATTTAAAACATTAGGTCTTAAAAGTCGACTAAATAAGGCTGAAATATTTTTTGTTCGGTCTTAAAACTCAACTTTTAAGACCGGGCAAAAACTCGGCCGCTCTTAAAAGATCAAAATTTTAAGACCGGACAAAAATATACCCGGTCGAAAAATAGCGGCTTCTAAGACCGACGACTAATTATACGCGGTCTTAAAAGACCGACTTTCAAGACTGGACAATAAATTGTCCGGTCTTAAAAATTGAATTTTAAGACCGGACGTATAAACACACCGGTATTAAAAAACAAACTTTTAAGACCGGCTTAATATCAAATATGTACACATGACCTTTAAGACCGGACATATGGATACATCGGTCTTAACGGTTGAACATTTAAGACCGGCCTATTTATTACCGGTCTAAATTTTCCCGAATGTTTTCCCCGTTACGTTCTTCCCGATCAATATTCACAAATCCACCACCCAATCCAAAGCACATAAAAGTCGATACTTTAAGTATAAGCTATGAACAATTATGAATAAATTGAACTCGGGAAAAAGAATACAAATAATATTCACCATGAGTTATGTCGCTTCTTAAATTAATGAATATATTATGACTACAACACCTAAATTAATTTATACAATAAGATAACTTACTTACAATCCAAATACAATCGTTACAAATACAACATACATGCCCAATATAATATTCACCATGCCTTCATCTCGATTCCCACCAAACAACGTAACATCCTCTTTTATAACATGCCCCTTTGGATCCAATCCTGCCACAAAAATAAAATAAGAACAAACTTCATAGTCAGTGACATTGTTTAAGAACGTAGAAGGAATATAATATAGTAAAAACCTTAAAGTTTTCAAAGAAGTTTTCATATGAATATTACCTTATGAATTATATTGACTCTTTTATAAAGCGATATCCTCCCATATCCCTTCTTGATGATCATTTCTTATGCCGGGTTCATTATCCACTTCATCTTCTTCGTTCATTTCCGGTAGACCCCTTGAAAAAGGAGTACTCTCAGGAAGACCATAATTTGAATGACTTTCCTCATAAATATCAATGACCCTTTTTCCTTGGAGAGCTACAGACCACATTTTACTTTCTTGATCGGTGATATACAACACTTGTTTCGTCTGGTCTGCCATAATAAAAGGTTCATCACCAAAACTTCTACCGTTGACATCGACTAATGTAAATCCTAGCCGATCGATGTGAACACCATTATTGACATTAACCCACTTGCATTTGAAATTGAGAAATCTAATTTTAACATAGTCTACCTCCCAAATCTCTTCAATAACCCCATAATATGGCATGACTGCCAATAAAGGCCTCTTGTCTTTCGAACTAGAGAAGTGCATAGATTCACCTCTAACATAACACCACCGTTCGACGGTGCTCCTATCATCTAGGGACTTCGTGTAAAATGTATAACCATTGATCACATACGAATTCCAACTTATTACATCAACCTCAGGACCATGGGCTAACCATTTGATTATATCAAAAACACATTCCTCTCCCTCGACCTTTTGTTTGAACCAGTTTGCAAAAGTTCTGTTATGCTCCCTAATCAACCTTTGTTCAGTCATTCGATGATTTTCTTTCCTTACAGCTTCTTTATGAGCAGCTATGCTGGCTTAAACTTCATCAACATTATTCAAGATGTTTAAGTGGACTTGTGACAATTCATCAGGATCCACACTCTTTACCGAAGCCCCTCGTTTACCCCCTTCAGCATGCTGACGTTTTGGAAGCCCAATATGTCTTACTTTGGCCAAATAATTTTGATAAAATTCCATGGCTTCTTCGAAACATATTTCGAACAATTGATGCTTTCGGCCGGTATGCGTTCTTCACGTACCCTTTTAGGAATTTCATAGATCTTTCAATTGGGTACATCCACCGTAAATGGATAGGTCCACACAACTTTATCTCCTCACTAGATGAACAATTAGATGAACCATGATGTCAAAAAAGGTAGGAACAAAAAGCTTCTCAAGGTGGCACAAGATAAGATATCCTTCATTCTCCAATTCATCCAAATTTTCAATCTCGAAAACTTTACTACAAACCGCATTGAAGAAGACACAAAGTCTAGTCAAAACGACCCGAAGATCATATTCGGCGATGCCTCGAATAGCTATCGGGGAGTTTGTTGCATCAAGACATGACAATCATGAGACTTTTGGCCTACTAATTTCAAGTCCTTCATCGATACAAGCCTCTTAAAATTTGAAGAATACCCCGAGGGAACTTTTGTTCCATGTCAACACTCACAAAAACTTTGTTTCTCATCCTTAGACAAAGTATGAGAAGCCGGGGGACAATAAGTTCTCTTCCCGTATGGCCTTGGATGTAAGTCTTCGCGTATTCCCATTACTTGCAAATCCAATCTTGCCTTCACACCATCCTTGGAACTACCTTGTATGTTGAGAAGCGTGCCAACAATACTATCACATACATTTTTCCCAACGTGCATGACATCAATACAGTGTCTGACATCAAGATTGCGCCAATATGGAAGATCGAAGAATACAGATCTCTTTTTCCATATATTTGTTTCTTTTCTACTCTTTGCATTCTTACCGAAGATGACACTGATATTTTTCACCTTTTCATAAACTTGCTCCCCACTCAATGCCACCGGAGCATCTTCATACTCCTGGCCACCAAAAAAGGCTTTCTTTAATCGACGATATGGGTGGTCCCGTCGAAGAAATCTCCTATGTCCAAGATAAACCGTCTTTCTTCCATGTTGAAGTTGATGGTAGCGTGTGCCTTCTTCACAAACCGGACATGCTTTATGGCCTTTTACACTATACCCTGACAAGTTCCCATATGTTGGGAAGTCGTTTATAATACAAAATATCATGGCTCGTAGTTTAAATACATCCTTCTTGAAAGAGTCAAAAACATCGACACCTTCTTCCCACAACTCCTTCAAGTCTTCGATCAAGGGCTGAAGGTAAACATCAATGTCATTTTCGGGTTGTTTTGGTTCCGAAATCAACATAGACAGCATGATGTACTTTCGTTTCATGCATAACATTGGAGATAAGTTGTAAATAATAAGGAGCACAGGCCATGAACTATGTATGCTGCTAAGGCTTCCATATGGATACATGCCATCCGTGCTAAGGGCAACCCTAAAGTTCCTAGGTTCTTCACCGAAGTTCGGAAATAAATGATCGATTTTCTTCCATTGAGAAGAATCGGCCGGATGTCGAAGCTTTCCATCAGAAATCCTCTCATCTGCATGCCACCTCAAATTCTTTGCATCATTTTCATTCGCAAACAACCGCTTGAACCTTGGTATGATTGGAAGATACCACAACACTTTTGCAGGCCCCTTATTTGACTTGTACCTTGGTGTTTCACATATCGGACAATTATTCTTCTCTTCAAACTCTTTTCTAAACAATACGCAATCATTCGGGCATGCATGGATGTTTTTGTACTCCATCCTCAGTGGACAGAGTATTTTCTTAGCATCATAGTATCGATGCGGCCACACATTATCATCCAGAAGCATGTCCTTAAAAGCCTCAAGCATTTCAGAAAAACTCTTGTCGCTCCATCCATGATGTGCCTTCAAGCTTACCAATTTCAATACAGCGTTCAACAATTGATATTTTTTACAACCAGGGTATAGCGGGGTCTCTGCATCACAGCACATATTACCATATGCATGTGATTGATGAAAACCCTCTTCTCTTACATCACGAATAATGTCCTCTATGTGATCATTCATATCTGTGTCATTATCATCAAAGGCCACTTCCTCATGTTGAGACCCACTTGGTATTTTTTCACCATGCCATACCCATACTGTATAAGTCTTACAAAATCCTTCACAAATTAAATGTGTGTAGATAACTTCAGGACTTAGTCACCTGTCATTCAAACATTTTACACAAGGGCAATAAAACTTCCCACTATCATCATGGGCATTTTGTTTAGCAAATTCTATAAATTCCCTCACCCCATTCTGATATTCAACACTCGTCCGTAACGCAGTTATCCAACAGTGATCCATAGTAGAATTCCTATTTATGACACGGATACAAAATAAGGAAACACCAAATTCATATTTATGCTCAACGAAGAAACTTTCCCATTAAATGCATAACGAAGAAACACTTTTGGTCATAAATATCACAGTGAATCCAAGAAGTAAAATTAAAGCATGACGAGGAAATTAAATGCATCGTGTGAAATTAAATGTGGACTCACATGTAGCATATAAATTCAAATGGTTTGCGGAGTCTTTCTTCTCCCGCCACGAACGTTGATGTTGCAGACAGCAAGAGTAACCTAAAAACAATAAAGTTATTTAACCGAAACACCTCTTACAGCTTGGTCGATAGACGTTTAACTAAGGAATCAGAAAGTGATTGTCGTGAGAGCAACGCGAAGCAGTCGACGAAGCAACACAAAAACACCGAGTAATCACTTTCGGCGCGACAAGAGAAGTTCTGAGAGGGAAATTTGATATTCCGCGTGTCAGAGACATGTTTTAGTATTTTGGATTTTATTAAGACCGGTTAATTAAAAAGTAGACGGTCCTAAATATATAATTACATTTTTAAGACCGGACGTTTACAAAACGCCGGTCCTAATTTTTTATTTTTCATTTAATTTTAAGACCAAAGTTTTATTAAACATCCGGTCCTAAAAGTCCTCAGTTTTTTTTTTTAAAAAAAAGATGATTGGCTTTGGCGAGCGCAAAGATCAACTCAATGGAAAAAAAATTAAAGGAAAACTTGAGAATATGAACAAAAAAAAGACACAAGATTAGCGGTCTAATGTTTTATTATTCTTCATTTAATTTTAAGATCGGATTTTTATTAAACATCCGGTCCTAAAAGTCCTCATTTTTTTTAAAAAAAAAAGAGGATTGGCTTTGGCGAGCGCAGCATCAACTCAATGAAAAAAAAATTAAAGGAAAACTTGAGAATATGAACAAAAAAAGGACACAAGCTTAGCGGTCCTAATGTTTTATTATTCTTCATTTAATTTTAAGACCGGAGTTTTATTAAACATTCGGTCCTAAAAGTCCTCATTTTTTTTTTAAAAAAAAAAAGAGGATTGGCTTTGGCGAGCGCCGCAGCAACTCAATGAAACAAAAATTAAAGGAAAACTTGAGAATATGAACAAAAAAGGACACAAGCTTAGTTCTTAATGCTTCATACATTACTGGAGAATATGCACGTACACAAGAAAAAATAAAAAAGAAAAACAAGCAGAAAATTATCAAAAACAAGAATTTGACTAAACATCCTTGGCGATATCGGCGTGAAAAGCATTAAATTCCCGCCGGATATCAGCAAGTTCCTGTCTTATTCGCATCAGCCGCAATGCATCATTAGAGGAAAGAGGAGAGGGGTCGGCGGTAGCGCGCCTGGGGCCAACCGGGTCGGAGAGGGGAGCAGGAACCTCTTTATGATCTGAAGGGTGGAGGGGGGTGCGGTAATCTCTTCATCATCCGAAATAACAATGGGTCCAACGACCCGAGACTCCTCTGTCACAATAGAACGCACTCTTGATGGAGGAGGCGCACCGTATAACGATCTACGGAAGGCACGAGCATCAGGACTAAGAGCACCCCTACGAGCGGTTCTCTTGTATCTAACCATGGTTTGAACAGTTGGGGCAGAGAGCCACGTAGTGTGGAGTTACGAGATTGTGAGGAGTTACTAATGACAGAGAGGTATATATGTTGAGTTACGAGGTATGAGGAGTTTAATAAGGACGAGAGAGGTATGAGGAGTTAATAAATATGCGGTCTAAAATTTATTTCAGTTTTTTCAATTCAATTGATTTTAAGACCGACCGTTTAAAATATATCCGGTCCTAAAAGTCTATTATTTATTTTTTCAATCAATTCAATTACTTTTAAGACCGACATTTTGTCTTATATCCGGTCCTAAAAATCTTTTTTTTTTTCAATTCAATTTTTTTAAGAACGGATCTTTTACAATATCCGGTATTAAAGGTTCTCCGAGTCGTATCCCTACACTCTCTTTTCAAATGAATGATTCAGAATCTCTTCGACTTCCAGATAAACTTCCCAACTAGGCATCTCCTCGTATTCTGAGGAACTATGCGTCTCCTCATTATTGTTTCCGGCATTTTACATTGTTCGGCCAGGGTTCTCTATTTAAACCCGATGTTACTTTACTTCCTTCACATTCATCCCCATCACTTCTGAAACATCCACAGTAATGGCTGCTCCACCACCACGAGGTCCTCCACCACCACCAGTCCCGCTCCTCCGTTGCCTCCCGAACGGACAATCCACCGAGATGATTCAAGACATCCCGGCCCACCTCGATCATATAGACCGATGCTGCGGCCAGCTTTTTCAGGTCTATCACGCCGTCAACGCAAAGCTGCAGGTGGTACTCGATGCCCAGAACATTGAGTACCATCCTTCAGATGACGACCTCTCCGACGACTCCCTCCCCTCCGACAACGATGGGGAGGAGTAGATATTTTATTTTATTTTTTCTTTTTTTTTTTAAATCTGCTCTTTTGCTCCTCACGGGGCAAAAAAAAAATATAATTTAAAGATCTTTTTGTTTCCATATTCGATCGCCATGTCCTTTTCATTATCTTCTTTCTTTTTCCGACAAAAAAGGAAACAAACAAAACATTGTCCTCGCTTAAATCAACATTAAAAATTCGTAGAATACAGTTAAGAACATACAAAAAAACAAAAACAAAAAACAACCGTTTACCTTATTCGAATAAAAATAAACAAAGTGACTATTCTTGTCAAGGTTGGACCGTCGTTGTCTTCGGTGTTACCTCGACCTGAGTTGAATATTTTCAGTTTCCTTTCAGTATCTTCCTTATTTTTTCGACAAAAAGAAAAGAGACAACGAAAAGGGAAACCGATAATGCTGCTCAACATCATGAGAGGTAACATTGAAGACAACGAGTGTCCTAGCTTGAGCAGAAGGCCAGAACCTCGGTTGTCTGGAACTCTAAAAATTTGTTAAACATAAAATGCGGATGTTCAAGTAAAATGCGGTCCTAAAACTCTAACATTGAAGAACGAATTTTTAGAAGACTTTTAGGACCAGCTGTTTAACTAAAATGCAGTCCTAAAACTCTAAAACGAATTTTTAAAAGACTTTTAGGACCGGATGTTCAAGTAAAATGCGGTCCTAAAACTCTAACGAATTTTTAGAAGACTTTTAGGACCGGATGTTGAAGTAAAATGCGGTCCTAAAAGTCTAGCCATAGTTTTTTAGAAGACTTTGAAGACCGGACGTAATGATTTGTCCAGTCCTAAAAGTCTTGCCATATTTTTAGAAGACTTTTAAGACCGGACAAATAATTAAGTACGGTCCTAAAAGTATAGCCATAATTTTTTTCAAAATTAACGAAGACTTTTAGCACCGCAGGTTTAATAACTATGCGGTCCTAAAGGTCTCGCCATATTTTTATGAACAAAGACTTTTCTCATTTACAACATCCTGTACCTTAAATTTCAAGAAAAAATATCTAGAATGAATGAACGAATTTATTCTTGAATTACACAGTTTGTATGTTTATTTACAAATGAATGACTTGTTCGAAAAAATAAACAAATTTACAGAAAATTATTTTTGCTACAACATATATTTACATCCACATTTAAGACTTAATTAGGCCATACAGAGATATTTACAAAACACATTGCGTATGTGCTCCACTTCATTATCGGGACGGGGACCGAAGCTCTAAACATCTCGTAACATCAAAGATTTAAACCGAATTAACTTGTGTGCATATTTCATTAAGCCAAAAACTGAATTCAGCCATAATATGTAACATCAAATACATTTACCTTTGCTAACAATTTTGTCTTTCCTCCCCCGATAACATCATACATGTGTTTCATGACGTGCGTGCCACATAAGTTGGACTATTTTGGTTGCCGATGGGTCTAAAACGAACAAGAAATATAGGATAAGTGACAAGAAATATAGCATATATATAGCTTACTGACCAAGTTCACAAGGCAGTGTTTCAGTATCCAAATATGTACTACCCTTTGGGGTGTACCAGTTAGGTTTAATAGTGGCCTATTTCCCACGCTTTAATCTTACCTCGACTTGGAAGGTCATCATGGAACTATCATCAAAATCACAAATTTATCAATAATGTTCACTGAATATGCAACGTAGAGATTTCAGACAAGAGAATCAAAATGACATGCTTACTTGTTGACGGTCTCCTTCAATATAGGATTTGGCTTATTGTGAGTAGAGCATAAGAAGATAACTTTATGATCCTCCATGCACATGAGGACCAACTGCCAGTGGCGGCTGAAAATTCATAGTAGTAAAGAACTCAGAGATATATGTAGATGAATTAAGTGAATTGCAGACAAGAATTGTGATACGTACCCGTGGAAGTATGGAAACAGGAACACCTTTATTATCACTTCACACACCCTGGTTGACATGTATTCTTGTCTCGATCTTCGGGCCGTTGTACTTGCATAGACCGGGCACAAGAATCCAAAATCATTGATTCTCGCCTTCGTTTGTCCAATTCTTGATGCAAGAACCTAAAATAATGACATCGATCAGGGAATTAGTATATATGTATGTGTGTAAAAACGATGCAGTTAAATTATGTACTCATCATAGAATCAGATACTTACTTCATAAAAAAGTTGAATGATTGGATTACTAAGCTCCCGTACAGAATCGCAGGGACATTACATCTATTTTGTCAACGTAAACATCTACAGGATGAGGGACGCCTACTACTTCTTGGACAGGCCATGATTTATCTGTAAAATAATTATTGTTTGCCAAATCAGTTATTTTTTGCTTGGCAGTCAAATGAAAGAGGGGATGGAACTTGAGGAGGAGGGGATGCAGCTTTAGGAGGGGATGGAACTTGAGGAGGAGGGGATGCAGCTTGAGGAGGAGGGGATGCAGCTTGAGGAGGGGATGGAACTTGAGGAGGAGGGGATGCAGCTTGAGGAGGGGATGGAACTTGAGGAGGAGGTTGCTCGATCGCTTTGTCCAACAATGCAGCTCCCCTAGTGCTCGCCGCATAACCGCAGGAGAATGTGTGACGAGAACACCGCTCTCTCGGACGAGAGCTAAAAAGCGCCTCATCTCGATTCATTTCCTCCTTCATCCGGCTCATCCGGGATTGCCACATTGCTTCTTTAGCCGCGCTTCCTCACTTAATTTGGCCATCTGGGATTGAAGCATTGCTTCTTTAGCTGCAGCTTCATCACTTAATTTGACCAGCGTCTGTTCCATCTCCTCCAGGGTAACCTTACTTTGTTTGTGGCGTTTGGATTTACCAAAGTATTCCTTCAGGTCTACCCATCCTCCAACCCCCCTTACATGCCCCACGTGATCCTGTTTTCCGGTCGCAATGGTCAGAACATCATTCCTCCCGTCCGACACAAAAGATCCCTCTACTTCTTTATTTTTAAGATCTTCCTGTAAGATACAGATAACGAGAAGCTTAGTAATGAAACATGTTTAGTAACTAAAAAATAACAAAAATGATACTTACTATTCTTTCAAAGAACTACACGAGTTTGTTCACTCGTGTATGCGCCGCTTGGCTTTTGCCGAATATGCAACCACAACTCCTCGCGACGTATAGGAGATGGCTGATCAACTATGGCAGAAGGATTGGATTTAGCTTCATCTTGCAATCTCTTCCGCTTGGCCGCCATCAATTCTTTTTTGGCCATTTCATATCCGCCGCGAGAAGCCCTATGCGGGCAATCATTCTTTCTCCATATCTCCTATGCTTTTTCCCTTCTTATCTGTGAATCAGAATTGAAAAAAAAAACTAATAATTATGAATTCCAGCCATTGATGTCTAACAGAAATTATAACACTTCTGCTTCATATGAAGGTCAAACATTAGTCAAATTCACTTCATCAAGTTTCAACATTTTATTTAAGAAAGATGTAGAATGGTAGAAGAAATTGGGAGAAACATAGGAAAGGGAGTTGCGAAATGCCGCCAACTCGTCAATTCATTCATTCATCATAACTGGTTCCTACACATATTAGACTAACCTCTTATATATAGTTAGAGGCTTGACTCTTAAGCCCCAATAACACTTGCACCGAAACCATTACACGCTTAACATAGTAACTAACTAACATCAATGTCTAACCACTACCTACTATAACGTAACTAAGACTATAATAATGGCTTGACTACATATCCGCACAAAGTTAATAAGCACACTAAAGGGCAAACAAAACTAAATATAAACTCACCGAGCTTCGGGGGAGTGGTCCGCAATTTGAACAAATTGTTGCCAAGTTTGTTGATCAATAAATGTGTACTTTTCCCAAGGATGTTCTTGAGGCAGAACCTCGGCAAAAATATAGGTGTTAGCTAGAAAGGTCTTAAACTTCCTCCACCGATCAGTACAATAAGACAAGGTCTTGTCTTTCAACTTTTTGCAGTCAAGGACAATGTATGTAAGCAGGATAGTGTCCCAAATAGGATCCTTTATTGCGTCATGGTCCACACTTTTCCACTCATCTGTCAAGATGCTAACCTTGCTGCGTGCTAGATAGCCAACAAAACTAGTATATTTGGATTTATTGGGACCGAAATGCTGCAACTTTTCATCAAACTGAATCTCTAGCCTTGAGCCTCCCGTTTGACTTAGGGTTAAATCCTGCATTCGTGTGCCTCTTCTACCACAACGTGCAGGGCGGTTACGAGGCTCATTGTGAGATGAAGAGGGTTCGTTCTGACTCACACTAGTCACAGAAGAATCGGCGTTCCGTAACGGGAGTAGAATCGTTTTCACCGTTCATTTTCGAGACAGGAATAGAGGTAATGCAACAGGAAGGGTTTCGCAATGTAAACAGAGGTTCTTCAGTGATAGTAACAAAAGCTTTCGCATGAAGAAATGTATATTTGGCGGTTCATATTCAAGACCGGATAGACAAATAGACGGTCTTACTAATTAACATTCAAGACCGGTCATATTAATCTCCGGTCTTAAAAGTAATTAATTTTTTATACGCACTCTTTTTCTATATTTTATACCGGCCGCATTTTATGTCCGGTCTTAAAAGAATTACTTTTAAGACCGGCTTTTATATATGTTCGGTCTTAAAACTTTATAACCTTTATATTTAAATTTTTCCTTATTATGTTGGACCGCATAAAATATTAGTCCGGTTGTGTGAGATTTCTCCATAAAGTAATTGATATTTGAATATTTTTAATAATATTTTTAAGACCGGCTTGGTTTTTAACGGGTCTTAATAATATATTTAAGACCGAACAAAAAATGATCCGGTATAAGAAGTTCTTTATATTTACAAAATCGCCACCGGTCATACATAAGAAGTTCCTTTTATTTACAAAACGCCACCGGTCATACCTTTAAGACCGGTGCGTCCAATGTCCACTCTAAATGAGGCGGTCTTAAAGCCCTTTTTTGCACTAGTGACCGTCATATCTTGTCTCATAAGAACAACATATGTTTCACAAAAACCATCATAAAACAACAAAAGCCATGATGTTCGAAACCTTTGCCCTTCCCTATGTTGTCCATAATACCTTGTACATACTTCTTTGTTCTCTGATGATCAGGCATCAAAACCAATTACCCATTAATTACTCACCATTGTGCACGACTACTTCTCTTCAACTTCCAATGTATGCAATGATGGTTCAAACCCATCACATCCAATCTATTTAAATTCCACATTTCCTTATGTTTTTCGTATTATTTCTTCATCGTCCTCCTTTGTTCTCTCAACATGAAACATCATGTTGTAAACTTGCTTGAACATCCCTAACGTCATTCTCCTCCTACACAACCTCTACCTCCTTCTCCTCCTCTACAACCTCCACCACCTCCTTCTCCTCTGTCTTCGCCTCTGTCTCTTCATCCACATCCTTTGCTCCATCAAGTGGAAGGAATGATGCGTCATGCATAACATATTGACCATGTTGTGAGGGGGATGACTGGATATTTGTTGAGTATAAACAGGATAGCCGATCTCATTCTCGATGAGTATGGGATTGGCCACCATGATCCTAACATACTCCTAGATGATTCAAGATACTCCTCTGGTGACTAGTAGTGTGATGATGTAAGGTATACTGCAAATTTTTGGAACTTTTGATTTATTCAAAATGAAGGAAACAAAAGTTTAAAAATTCGTAGTAGACTTCATATCATCTATTAGAGGGTGATATTTTTTATTTTATTTTTATAGAATATAAAAAAGTAATTATCTAAGCACCATTAGCCCAATTTTTTTTTGAGAAAATATAACATAGCTCATGGCTATCAATAAAGAATCGTGATAAATGTAAACAATAAATAAAAATTCTTACAAATGAACCATGATGTAAAGTTTTAGGCACTAAAGTCCAAATAAACACTACCATGCATCTTCTATTTAAACGTCAGAAACATAATACACTTGGCACTTAGTCTGTTCGAACGAAACCCACTAACATCATAATCCTACTACTCCTATTATCTTTTTACGTCAATTGAGAGTCATTTTCAATCAAACCCTACCATAAAAAGCCTTTGTCAGACTTCTATGCTACAGCCACGCAAGTGAATACACTTGACCCTTGTCTTGGCAACTATTGCACAAGTTGCTTTTGCTTGCCCTGACTCCCGTTTCACTTGCCCTAAATCATAGCTAGGTAGTTATGATTGCCCTAATCCATTTTCACATATTCATCCTGCATTCACTTCGAAGGTTCCTCTCTTGTTACTCGCAGTGTTCAACCCGGCCAATTGGGCTACCTTTGTGAAGTCACGATGTGAAAAAGTATTCAAGGTGACATTAAATTGCTTTTGTGAAATTATGTTTTTTTTAGAAAACCTATTATCAATGGCGGAGCTTAGTGTAACAATGTGGGGGCTATAAGAAAAAAAATGTTCAGAATTTTTCTAAAGAAAACTAATATAATGTAAAAGGTTTGTTAGCTTATATATTAGACCTGTTAAAATACTTTTATTATAGATTTGCCCCCCCCCAAAATATTTTTTTAAATTAGTTAATGAGTATACATTTGACCCCCCCTTTTTTTAATTAGTTAATGAGTATAAATTTGACCCCCTAATTTTTTTTAATTAGTTAATGAGTATACATTTGGCCCCCAAATATTTCTTCTAAGATCTGCCACTGCCTATTATTGCTCTAACTGAAGGTTCTTTTCTTGTTATAGGAAGTTGTCAACCCATTGCTTTGATTGATGGTTCCTACTCTATTGTTCTTTTTGAAGTAACTTTTGGAAATATGAACCCCTATGCGAATACCTCTCTCTTTTTTTTTGGGAAGTATCCATATCTGAAGAAGTTATTTCCAAAAGATCAATATAGATGTGATGAATAAACTAGTTTAGTTGTACCAAAATTCATACATGATCAAGCGAATATAAGCTTTTGTGAAGTCATAATGCAATAAAGCATTCAATATCCCTAACAGAAAGGGCGCAGGTGTATGGTAAACCTTGAGCTTGAGGGTTTGCATACCCTTGATCCCTTTCTGATAGGGATATATGTTTTTTCCTATAGTCCTTTACTTTCTAGGGTTAATTCCTTTGAAAAGACACAATTATATGTTGGAAATTATGCCCTAGGGCAAGTAATTGTACTTTGAACGTTTATGTTATTTAAAGTACTTCTCCTTTAGTTATCATTTCATTTGCATGTTTATAGTGATAACTGTATCCTTGGATATATCTTATAGATTATCCTAGATGTCCCTGGTCGGTCATCTACGCGGGAGCGAAGATGAAATAAGACCAGTATGACTTTGATGAGGTATGGAGATACGAATCAAAGTCATAGGCACTTATAAGGGTACAAGGTGCTGGACCGACCCACTATGAGAAAGCTGCATGGATTTAGTCATAAGCTTATCTCATGTATAACCGCATCACAACGCCCTTTGACCTGAGATCATCATGGATTCCTACATGATGAGTCACTGATCTTTGACCTAGTCAAAAGTCACCTTTGACCGGGTGATGATAAAGGCTTGGATCGAGATCAGTGGTTTTCATGCGGAGGAATGTGAATGGTCAAGATGGAATTTGTCCCACACATTTGTAGAGAGATGATACAGGGCCCCCTCGACGAGTAAGTCTGAGAAATGTATGGCCATACTACGATGGAAAGGAGTTTCCATTTCAATTAGACTACTCGAGAATCGAGAAAGTAGTGGTCAAGAACAGGAAGTTGACATTATCCATGCCTCATCCTTGACCAAATTATCGCGTGACAAAAAGGACGTGACATGGTTGTATGATAGGTTGCATCGTATCATCATCCTCATATGAATTGGGTAGTCGCAATGTCTTGCTAGAGGCCGCTTGCAACTTGTGGGCTGGTACAGTATTGGCCCACTGCCAATCTCATGTGGGCCTGCAGGGTCACACACAAGAATAGCCCAACACGAGCAATAGTGTCCAGATTCATTGAATCTTAGATATGTCTATGATTTAATGAATACTGTATTTATTCTAGGATGAATATATATATATATATATATATATATGTTAATTCGAAATTGAATAATAAAGATATTATTTAATGATGATATCATTATATAATGTTTGTTTTGTATTTAATTTATTTGATAAATTAAATATTTAAAAAAATAGACATGGAGATTTAATCATGGAGATCAATTAAATCTGTAGGCCCATAATTCGAATTAAATATATTTGATTAGATCTGTTGGACAAATTTTAATTAATGCATTGATTTAATTCATATTCGAATCAACAATTAATTAAGGTTAATGTTGAATATTTTAATACGGCTCATTAGGGTTTTAGAAACTCTATAAAAGGATGGTGATCTAGTCGTATTAGAACTCTCTGAAAACGAATTGAGAGAGCCACACAAGAATAATCTAGAGAAATATGTGAGACACAAAGGAAGAGGGTGCTAGCACGCTACCGCCCGTGTTCGAAGGTTGTTCGTGTGGATACCGGTAGAGGGAGGAGACTCGAAAAGTCTGCTTCTGTTTGATCAAACGCGATGGCACCACGTTCAAGACGTACAACGGCCGAAACGCATCAAGAAGGAGATGCGCATCAGACCGGGTCAAACGCAACTCTCAATCCTACGCATAGGTACGGTTTTCTAACGAACCTTGATTTAAACGCGGTTGAGCGATCTTCTTGATCAATTCCAAATTGTATGGTAACTCATTGTGGGATGTATTGTTCTATTATATTTAGACGAGCACAATTAGCTTAGAAACTCTCGCTTGAACTGTTTTACATCCATACATCACGTTTATTATATAAAAACCATCATGTATTAATTTACGGTTCTTATTTACAAACCATTATTTATGTTACTAAATAAATAATAGTCCCAAATTTTTCCCTGTTTTGTTCTTCCTGATCATATATATACACAAATCCACCACCTAATCTAGCACATAAAAGTCAATACTTTAAGCTACAAGCTATGAACAATCCATTATGAATAAATTGAATTGGGAAAATAATACAAATATTATTCACCACGAGTTATGTGACCTCTTAATTAATGATTATACTATGACAGTACAACACCTAAATGAATATATACAATAAGATGACTTACAAATATAATGAGTTACAAATACAACACGTAAATTAACATATATGCCCAATATAATATTCACCATGCCTTCATATGATTCCTACCCAACAACGTAACATCCTCTTTTATAACATGCCCCTTTCGATTGGATCCTGCCACAAAAATAAAACAAGTACAAACTTCACAGTTAGTGACATTATTTAAGAACATAGAAGGAATATAGTTAAACCTTAAAGTTTTCAAAGAATTATGCATATGAATATTACCTTATGAATTGACTATCCCTTCTTGATGATCATTTCTTATGTCGAGTTCATTATTCGCTTCATCTTCTTCGTTCATGTCTGGTAGACCCCTTGAAAAGGGAGTACTCTCAGGAAGACCATAACTTGAATGAATTTCCTCATCAATATCAATGACCATTTTTCCTTGGAGAGCTACAGACCACATTTTATTTTCTTGATCAGTGATATAGAACACTTGTTTCGCCTGGTCTGCCATAATAAAAGGTTCATCTCTAAAACTTCTACTATTGACATCAACTAATGTAAATCCTAGCCGATTGATATGAACACCATTATTGACATTAACCCACTTGCATTTGACAATGAGAAATCTAATTTTAACATAGTCTACCTCCCAAATCTCTTCAATAACCCTATAATAAGGCATGACTGCCAATTTAGGCCTCTTGTCTTTCGAACTGGAGAAGTGCATAGATTCAGCCTCTAACATAACACCACTGTTCTGGACGGTGCTCCTATCATCTAGGGACTTCGTGTAAAATGTATAACCATTGATCACATACGAATTCCAACTTATGACATCAACCTCAGGACCACGTGCTAACCATTTGATTGTAAGAAACACATTCCTCTCCCTCGACCTTTTGCTTGAACCAGTTTGCAAAAGTTCTGTTATGCTCCCTAATCAACCTTTGTTCAGTCATTCGATAGTTTTCTTTCCTTACACCTTCTTTATGTGCATCTATGCTGGCTTGAACTTCATCAACATTATTCAAGATATATAAGTGGACTTGTGACAATTCATCAGGATCCACACTCTTTACCGAAGCCCCTCGTCTACCCCCTTCAGCATGCTGACGTTTAGGAAGCCAAATATGTCTTATTTTGGCCAAATAATTTTGACAAAATTCCATGGCTTCTTCAGAAACATATTTATGAACAATTGATGCTTCTGGCCGATATGCATTCTTCACATACCCTTTTAGAAATTTCATAGATTTTTCAATTGGGTACATCCACTGTAAATGGATAGGGCCGCACAACTTTATCTCCCTCACTAGATGAACAATTAGATGAACCATGATGTCAAAAAATGTAGGAACAAAAAGCTTCTCAAGGTGGCACAAGATAAGATATCCTTCATTCTCCAATTCATCCAACTTGTCAATCTCGAAAACTTTACTACAAACTGCATTGAAGAATACACAAAGTCTAGTCAAAATGTGTTGAAGATTATATTGGGCGATGCCTCGAATAGCTACTGGGAGTAGCTGTTGCATTAAGACATGACAATTATGAGACTTTTGGCCTACTGATTTCAAGTCCTTCATCGATACAAGCCTCTTAAAATTTGAAGAATACCTTGAGGGAACTTTTGTGCCATGTAAACACTCATAAAAACTTCGTTTCTCATTCTTAGACAAAGTATGAGAAGCCGGAGGACAATAAGTTCTCTTACCATAGGGCCTTGGATGTAAGTTTTCACATATTCCCATTGCTTGCAAATCCAATCTTGCCTTCACACCATCCTTGGAACTACCTTGTATGTTGGGAAGCATGCCAACAATACTATCACATACGTTTACCAAGGTTACCTTTTAAAAATAACATGATTTGTGATGCATGTCAAATGGGTAAACAAACCAAATCTTCTTTCAAATCTAAAAATGAAATTTCAACTAATAGACCTCTTCAACTAATTCATATGGATCTAGTTGGACCAGCTAGAGTAAAAAGCCTTGGTGGCAATCTTTACACCTTGGTCATAGTTGATGATTTCTCTAGATTTGCTTGGACCATATTCTTATCTTCAAAAAATGAAACATTTGATCAGTTTGCTATTTTTGCCAAGAAGGTCCAAAACAAGAAAGGATTCTCTATTGCAGGAATTCGTACAGATCATGGTGGAGAATTTGAAAACCATGCCTTTGAAGAATTCTGTGACAGTATGGGCATTGATCACAATTTCTCAGCCCCAAGAACTCCTCAACAAAATGGAGTTGTTGAAAGAAAGAATAGAGTCCTAACTGAGATGGCAAGGGCTATGTTGAATGAAAATCAAACATCTCAAGTGTTTTGGGCAGATGCCATGAGCACTGCATGCTACATTTCAAATAGAGCATATCTTCGGAAGAAGCTGGACAAAACTCCCTATGAACTGTACAAAGGAAGAAAACCCAATATAGCTCATTTGCACATCTTTGGATGCAAATGTTTCCCCACAACAATGGTAAGGACAACTTGGGTAAGTTTGATCCCAAGGCGGATGAAGGTATATTCTTGGGTTACTCAAATAGAAGTAAAGCTTATAGAGTCTTTAACTCTAGAACTCGTGTTATTGAAGAATCCATGCATGTTGTATTATGTGAAACCAAACTAGACAAATCCTCGGATGATGATGATGATGCTCTTCCCATTTCAAATCAACTGGTTTCAAACACTTTCTACTTCGAGTAATTCTGAAAAACCTTTGGAAAAGGAACCTGTTCTTGAAAATCGTTGTGAAAATGTTTGTGAAAACACTGATCAACATCATCCTAAATCTTGGAGACACAATAAGAGTCATCCTCTGGATCAAGTGATAGGTGATGTTAATCAAGGAGTAAGAACCAGAAGAAGCACTTTAAATGAAGTTACATTTTCTGCATTCATTTCGAAAATTGAACCCTCTAAAATTGATGAAGCCCTTTCGACAATGATTGGGTTATAGCAATGCAAGAGAAGTTACATCGTTTGAAAGAAATCAAGTTTGGGATTTGGTACCTAGGCCTAAAGACCATCCGGTCATTGGCACTAAATGGGTATTCAAGAACAAACATGATGAATCTGCCATAATTATTCGAAACAAGGCAAGGCTAGTGGCAAAAGGCTATAATCAAGAAGAAGGAATTGATTATGAAGAAACTTATGCTCCAGTGGCAAGATTGGAAGCTATAAGAGTTCTTCTAGCCTTTGTTTGTATTAAAGGATTCAAACTTTATCAAATGGATGTGAAATCTGCATTTTTAAATGGTTTCATTCAAGAGGAAGTTTATGTTGAACAACCTCCTGGTTTTCATAATGATCATCATCCAGATCATGTTTATCGCCTTAAGAAAGCATTATATGGTCTTAAGCAAGCTCCTAGAGCTTGGTATGAGCGATTAAGCAAATTCCTTCTTGATTAAGGATTTGTAAGAGGTAAAGCAGATACAACTCTTTTCATAAAAAGCAATAAGCTCAATGAAATTTTAATTGTTCAAATATATGTTGATGACATAATATTTGGTGCTTCTAACAATGCTTTGTGTGAAGAGTTTGCTAAGAATATGCAGGGAGAATTTGAGATGTCCATGATGGGAGAACTCAATTACTTCCTTGGTCTGCAAGTCAAACAAAGAAAAGATGGAATCTTTATATCTCAGACCAAATATCTCAATGATCTCAAGAAGTTTGGGATGGATGGATGCAATGGAGCTGATGCTCCAATGAGTTCAACCACTGCCTTGGATGCTAATGAAGAAGGAAAGGACTTCAATATTACTTAGTATAGAGGAATGATTGGTTCAATACTCTACCTTACAGCAAGTCTTCCTGACATCCAATTCAGTGTGGGGATGTGTGCAAGATTTCAATCGCTCCCAAGGAGTCACATGCTGAAAATGTGAAAAGAATCTTGAGATATCTTGTCGACACAAAGACTCTTGGTCTATGGTTTCCCAAAGGCCGGCTGAACATTTGGTGGCATATTCAGACTCAGACCATGCTGGATACAAGACAGACAGAAAGAGTACAAGTGGCCAATGTGAATTTCTTGGTGGTTCACTTGTCTCATGGTTTAGCAAGAAGCAAACAACTGTTGTTGTATCCTCAACTGAAGCTGAATATGTAGCAGTATCAAGTTGTTGTGCTCAAGTACTATGGCTCAAGCAACAAGTATCTGACTTGGGAATCAACCTAAAAGAGATCCCTATTCTATGTGACAACACAAGGACAATAAGCTTGGCCAAGAATCCAGTGCAACACACTCGAACCAAGCATATTGATGTGCGACACCATTTCATAAGGGATCATGTTCGGTAAGAAAGATATCAAGGTTATGTTCATCCCAACTAATCTTCAACTTGCTGACATCTTCACAAAGCCTTTGGCAAAGGAGCAATTTGTGTTCATAAGAAGAGAATTGGGAATGGTAAATCCCAATGAATTGTAAGTAGCTCCTACTTAATGTTAGTTATGTGTTTTATGATTACTATCTACTAACTTAAGCATCGGAGTATCTAGTTGTGTTTTATGCAGGACATTTATGTTCATAGACAACTCTGACAATATGCTAAAGTTTGCTGTCAAGAGAGGCAAACTCGAGCTTGGAAGTATAAGCTCGAGCTCGAGAAAGTCAGAGAAAATGAAATGTTAAAGAAAGCCAAACTCAAGCTTATAAGTGAGTGAACTCGAGCTTGCCGAGGAGTTTCAAGAGTTCACACATACACTCTTGAAGTCCAGGTTAGTACAAGTTTATGCAAACTCGAGCTTAGCTTCCTAAACTCGAGCTTGCCGAGTATTTTATATATGTAAAAACTGACTGTTCCTCTTCACTTCTCACAACTCTCGAGCTTGCTCCTATTCCCTCTCAAAAACCTCTCACCTTTTTCGACAAAGCCCAGCGAAAATGGCCCCGTAACACTCGTCGCCAATATCGCCGATTCGACACCCAATCCACACAAACTCCTAACCCTGAACGCCCTACGCGAACGAAAATGCTTCCAAAACGTTTCAAAACTGGGATAGACACCCAAATCCCTGGAGTTACAGCAACTCATTCGACTCCTACCTCCAGAACAAAAGGAATCGAAATTAAAGACAAGCCAAATGCTCCCAAGAAACGGGCAAATATAGAAGAAGCAATCAGCAAAGGGAAAGAGAAAACTCCAGAGGTCACTACTACCTACAAATCCAAACGATCAAAGAAGACTGCCTCTAGGACTGATCAAGCAAGTTCTCAAGTTCCTCCAACCTCTCAGCCACAAGAGGAACCTACCCCTCAGGTATCCAAGGAAACCCTTGCTCTGTATGAAATTTACAATCATACCTGTATACCAGAAGGCTTTTCAAGTGAACCTATTCGATTGGAAGGAGAAAATGCAATCAATTTTAAAGAAAAATTTAGCTCCAAAATATTCTGTCCAATTGTTTCTGTTAATCTTGCTCAACTGAAGAATGAGTGCAATTTGGATCTCTTTCCATGGCTGAAACCTTTTGAAAATCTGATCTCTATAAGTGCCTCTTACATGACCCCACTCTTGTCAAGGTATTCTATCATGGCATGTCTTACAATAACTTGCTGGACGATGATGGAAATTTAGTTGAGTAAAGGGTCACTACATCTATTAGAGGAAAACAAATTACCATTTCCCCTTCCTATCTAAATTCAATCCTGCAAATTACCAATCCCCCACCTGTAGCTTCATTGAACTATACTGATAGGGAGATCTATGAACTACTAAGACCCAATGAGCCTATTCCAGAGGGGTCAAACATTCTCAATTTTGAACCTGGATCAATGAACCCTACATTCAGAGCTATCTAGTACATTTATACAGAAATCTCATTCAAAAAGGAGGAAGTTTCACCCATTTCGCAAAGAAGGATTATCCTATCTTTGCTTCCCTTATTGACAAGGTACCTCATAATGTTGGAGTACTTGGATTTTTCAAGAAATGGTCAAATTTCGTTTCACTTCTAGAAAAACCTCCGAATTCCTTTTGCAAGCCTTATGTTTGTCATCCTTTTTCATGAGAAAATTTGGTATGTTCCTATAAAAGAGAAACAAGAAAAACCTCTAGTGTTTGGAAAGCACATTTTGAACCTCATGAGAATCAATATGGATGAAGGTTCTGGCCAATCAAGGGCCCCTCCTCAGTCAAGACCAACAAGATCAAAAGCCACCCATTCCAGATTACAAGAAGCACAGAGTGCTCCTCCTCCTCCTCCATCACAGCCTATGCCTTCTGATATGGATGCAAGAATCAAGGAGATAGTTGACAAAGCCATTTCTGATTTATCTGATAAAATTGAGGCGTAGTAGGCAAATTGGTTTCGAAGTAACTCGGGGTCATAGTAATTTGGTGGATACTCAAGAAGGCTTTAACATTGGTCAAGAAGAACTGAAAGAAGGTCGGAAGCACTGCAGAAGGAAGTTAAAGACCTTAGTGGTCGCTTGCGAGAACACTCGGCCAAGATCTCCACTGTTGGTCACAAGATCTTGGACAAGAAGAATCGGTCCATGGTCGCTTTTCGGGTTCGGGGTTTTGATGCTTCTACCCCGCCGAACCTAGTTCTAAACCTGACCCTGCACCCTTTGCCACTCAACCTAAGCACACCACTCCACCTACCACCACCAACTCTCCCTCTCACACCTCTCCTGCCATAGACTCTCCTCCAGCCACACCCTTGTTTGCTGATGACAAAGGGGGAGAAGAAAAGAAGTAAAGAGAGCAGCAGTTTTATCTTTTTTTCTCTCTGTTCTTTTGCTTTTGAAACTCTACTACTTTGCTATGATCATTTCTTTTTGATTGAAATATCTACACTCTATATATTCAAGATTTGAATTGTGATTCCAGCTGCTAAATCTCTGATCTTTGTTTAAATCTGAATCTTTCAAAAAGGTTATATATGATTAATCTCTGTTAGTAAATGTGTTTACCTGTTACTATACTAAAACTGGGTTAATCAAATCGCGTCTCAAAATAACAAGTTTGCAAATGCTGTTTCTCTATGCTAAAATGATCAATTCTGTTTTTGAAAAGAAACAAATGTTTACAAGTGTTGTCATCATCAAAAAGGGGGAGAATGTTAGTTTTCAATGTGTTTTGATGATTAATAACAATTGTAAACATGAGAGAATGTTTTTGATAAAGATTTGTAAAGCTTGATTGATTTCAAATCAAAAAACATTTTTGTTCCAAACTCGAGCTTGGCTACCCAAACTTGAGCTTGCCCCATACAGAAAGAAAACCAAGCTATTTTGCATTTTCTAAACTTGAGCTTGAAGGTTTTCAAAGTTTACTCATATTCTGAGTAAGCTCGAGCTTGGCATCCCAAACTCGAGCTTGCATCAGGCAGAAAGTTTTTTAAGTTTTCCTTCAAAGAGTAAACTCAAGTTTGGAGTTGTAAACTCAAGCTTAGGTCTGACAAAAACTTTTCAAAGCTTTTAACATTTATGACAAACTCGAGCTTGCCCTTGCAAACTCAAGTTTGGGTCGACAGAGCATTGTCATATCTTGAGCTTAGCAAACTCAAGTTTACATCTCTAAGCTCAAGCTTGCACTTTGGGAATCAAAATTATTTTTGACATGAATAGTGCCAAACTCGAGCTTACTCACTAATAAGCTCAAGCTTGCCTTTTTCCATTTTGGCTCTCAAAATGATTTCAAATATGTTTCCCCGACAAATGCTAAACTCGAGCTTACTCACTTACAAGCTCGAGCTTGAGACTTCCAGAAGCAAAACTCAAAGTTTAAATAAAGACCAAACTCGAGCTTAGTATAGTAAACTCGAGCTTGGAGCTTCGCGTTGCAGATGAACGAATCTCGAGTATAATTTGTTCAAGTTTGATTTCGCTTTAGATTGTTTCTACGAATTAGGTGCTTATAATTTATATGCCTTATATCAATATTCCTAACCAGATTTAACCAGTTTTTCTTATGAGATTTCGAAGTCCTAGAAATCTGGTTTAGGAAACATTTGAGCATTCAAAGAGGAAAGATATCAATCAATTATGCTTCCAGATTTCCGTCAACTGAGTTAACGGCTCAATATCAATTGGAGATATCCCCTTATGCCGAAATTGGTGCAACAAATTTAAAGCCACAACGGATGATTCAAAGAATCAAATCAAGATCTCCCAACAACTATATTCAATGACACGGACCCAACAAACTAGTATTTCGAATTGCTCCAAGTCCGAATGCATCTCCAACGGTCACAAACTTCAAACCAAAGTATAAATACATGAAGATTTGAAGTCTGCAAACATAGAAGTAACACACAGAAAACGCATACAAACTTATCAATCGTTTTTCTGCCTATACTTCTCGTCAGTACATTGTATCTCAGTGATTATCTTTATCCACTCTTTAGAGAGTTCATTTCTGTAATTCATTCATTGTAAGAATCTCAAAGTTGTGGGACTTTGAGGTTGGGCTTTCAGATTACAACTTGTAAGGGGGAGCGTATCCAAGAGAGAGGATAGCTTTCGAGTACAGAGTGTGTATCTGATTTGAGTGATAGTAGAAAAACCCGAGAGTCCGGGACCGGACGTAGGTCAAGAGTTGAGACCGAACCAAGTATAAATCTCCGTGTCAAGCTCTTCTTCCCTATCTCCATTTAGCTTCTGTTGTGTGAGTGATTTTAAAAAGGAATTTTTAAAATCCCCAATTCACCCCCCTCTTGGTGATTTCCTTCACTTTCAAAATTGTCTTCCTTCCATGTTGAAGTTGATGGTAGCATGTACCTTCTTCACAAACCGGACATGTTTTATGGCCTTTTACACTATACCCTGACAAGTTCCCATATGCTAGGAAGTCGTTTATAGTACAAAATATCATGGCTCGCATTTTAAACACTTCCTTCTTGAAAAAGTCAAAAACATCGACACCTTCTTCCCACAACTCCTTCAAGTCTTCGATCAAGGGCTGAAGGTAAATATCAATGTCATTTCCGGGTTGTTTTGGTCCCGAAATCAACATGGACAACATGATGTACTTTTGTTTCATGCATAACATAGAAGATAAGTTGTAAATAATCAGGACTACAGGCTATGAACTATGTATGCTGCTAAGGCTACCATAGGGATTCATGCCATCCGTGCTAAGGGCAAGCCTAAGGTTCATAGGTTCTTCGCCGAAGTTAGAAAATAAGTGATTGATTTTCTTCCATTGAGAAGAATCAGCCGGATGATGAAGCTTTCCATCAGAAATCCTCTTATCTGCATGCCACCTCAAATTTTTTGCATCATTTTCATTAGTAAACAAGCGCTTGAACATTGGTATGATTGGAAGATACCACAACACTTTTGGAGGCCCCTTATTTGACTTGTAGCTTTGGATTTCACATATCGGACAATTATACTTCTCTTCAAACTCTTTTCTATACAATGTGCAATGATTCGGGCATGCATGGATCTTTTTGTACTCCATCCCCAGTGGACAAAGTATTTTCTTAGTATCATAGTATCGATGCGGCAACACAATATCATCCGGGAGCATGTCCTTAAAAGCCTTAAGCATTTCAGAAAAACTCTTGTCGCTCCATCCATGACGTGCCTTCAAGCTTACCAATTTCAATATATCGTTCAACAATTGATATTTTTTACACCTAGGGTATAGCGAGGTCTCTACATCATTACACATATTATCATATGCATGTGATTGATCAAAAGCTCTTCTCCTACATCACAAATAATGTCCTCTATGCAATCATCCATATCCGTGTCATTATCATCAAAGGCTACTTCCCCATGTTGAGACCCACTTGGCATTTTTTCACCATGCCGTACCCATACTGTATAAGTCTTACAAAATCTTTAACAAATTAAATGTGTGTGTATAACTTCAGGACTTATGTATAACTTCAGGACTTAGTTGCCTCTCATTCAAACATTCTACACAAGGGCAATAAAACTTCCCACTATCATCATGGGCATTTTGTTTAGCAAATTCTATAAATTCCCTTACCTCATTCTGATATTCAACACTCGTCCGTAAAGCATTTAGCCAACTGTGATCCATAGTAGAATTCCTATAGACGGAAAGATTTAACATACATAATCTGAAAAAAATGAAACTTGGATATAAAATAAGCCAACTCCAAATGCATATATATGTGTTCAATGTCGCTTATGTCTTTTTTTTTATGGAGAAACTTGCACATTAAATGCATAACGAAGAATCACTTTTAGTCATAAATGTATCACAGTGAATCCAAGAAGCAAAATAAATGCATGACGAGGAAATTAAATGCATCGTATGAAGGTCTTGTGGACTCACCTGTAGCATATAAATTCAAATGCGTTTGCTGAGTCTTTCTTCTCCGGCCACGAACATTGATGTTGCAGACAGCAAGAGTAACCTAAAAAACACTTGTTGGTAAGTTGGGTAGGTCTAAAGTGCAAATATAATCTTCAAAATACAATATTCATCAACAACAGAGGAACCCACAAGAACATTTCATCGATTTCGTTCAACCCATGAAAATCCCAGAACGATAAGCAGGAAAATCATAAAGTTATATAACCGAAACACCTCTTACAGCTTGGTCTATAGACGTTTAGCTAAGGAACCAGAAAGTGATTGTCGAGAGAGCAACGTGAATCAGCGACGAAGGAACACACAAACACTGGAGACAGAACCTGAGTTATCACTTTCAGCGGGACAAGAGAAATTTAGAGAGGGAAATTTAATTTTCCGCACGACAAAGACATTTTATTAATTTAATTTTTAAGACCGAAGGTTTAGAAGACTCTGGTGCTAACTTTTTACTATTAATTTAATTTTAAGACCGGAGTTTTATAAAATATCCGGTCCTACAAGTCAAATGCTTTTTAGACCAGTTACTTATAAAGTATCTGGTCCTAAAGGTCCTCATTTATTAACCAAACCAAAAAAAAGAGGATTGGCTTTGGTGAGCACAGCAGCAACTGAATGAATAAAATAAAGAAAAATTAGAGAATAAGCTTCTTTAATTACTAGAGAATATGAACAAAAAAAAAAGACACAAGCTTAGTTCTTAATGCTTTATACATTACTGGAAAATATGCACGTACACAAGAAAAAAAAACTGAACATTATCAATGACAAGAATCTGACTAAACATCCTAAAGCTTATTATCCTCCAATGCCTTGGCGATATCGGCGTGAGCAGCATTAACTTCCCACTAGAGATGATCAAGTTCCTGTTTTATTCGCATCAGCCACAATGCATCATTAGAGGAAAGAGGAGAGGGGTCAGTGGTAGGCGCGCTGAGGCCAGGAGGTTAGAGAGGGGGGCGGGAACTTCTTCATGGTCTGAAGGCTGGAGGGGGCTGGCAATCTCTTCATCATCTAAAATAAGAAGATGGAGGAACTCAGCATAGACAAGGTCATGGGACCTGGAGGTTAGGGAATATTGGCAGAAGGATGGAGGGGGGTGCGGCAATCTCTTCATTATCCGAAATAACAATGAGTCCAACGACTCGAGACTCTTTGGTCACAATAGAATGCACTCTCGCTTGAGACACCTCGCATAAGGATCTAAGGAAGGCACGAGCTTCAGGAGTACCCCTACGAGCAGTTATCTTGTATCTAACCATGGTTTGAGCTGTTGGGGCAGAGAGCAAGGTAGTGAGGAGAAAATAAGGGCAGAGAGGTAGTGTGAGGAGTTAATAAGGGCAGGGAGGTAGTGTGAGGAGTTAATAAGGGCAAAGAGATACGCAGTTGATTATGAGAATGAATTGGGAGTTGTTAGTTATAATTAGTTTTGATGATGTCTTATATAGATGCCATTATCTAGAGCAAAAAGCTTGTATAATATATTTATCTCCTACATTGACTAACTACTATAATTAATGTAGATTAGTCCAAGTTGAATTATAGATCAAGAAGGAGATAAGAGATTTCAGAAAGAAGAATTTGGGGAAAATCTTAAGTTCAAGAAGAAGAGAAGATATTAAAGAAGGTAGAACTTGCAGAGAATGATGAGTCCAAGTTAAATGATGAAGAATGATCAATATGAGAGATGGAAGATGGAAGAACTTGATGAATGGAATAAGAATATCATTATAGAAGTTCCAAGATTGATTCTAGAAGTCTCCATGATCAAGTGGAAGTTGAAATGGTTTCGGAGTTAAAATAAGCTACAGTTCCATTCATGCAGTCATTCTCGAGTACAACAATGTCATTCTTGAGTATGGTACATTAATAGCTCTATTCAAGCAAAAATTCCGATCATTCTCAAGTATGAAACAACCATTCTCGAGAATGGTCGTGTTTTAGCTACTCTGTTCAGCTCTGTTTCACGTTTCACTCAGGTAAGGTATGATAATTCGATGATATCTCTCCAACTAGAACTCCGATTGAGGTGAAACCAATTTTGTATGAAACTAGACTCCCAATGCGTCATTATGACAAAGATTCAAGTCCAAAGGAGTCCAGATGAGAGAGCTATGATTTTTGCAATTTTCCACAACAATCAACGTCACAATCCAGACCCACCTTCGGTACTTTGAGTGTATCTCAGAAACGGCAAATCCAAATGAGATGAAACCAGTGCCATTGGAAACTAGACTCACATAACTTTCCCAAAACATCAATATCATGAAACACAAAGATCAATTGAAGGAGATATGATGTTTTGAATTTTACAGTCAGTTTAGGATATTACAAAAATGTTGGTCAAGAACAACCTTCATTCATCTGATGATAACGGACGAACTACAATGAGTTTGGAGTTGATTCTGTTAGTTCTCAATGTGTTTTGATGATTAATAACAATTGTAAACATGAAAGAATGATTTTTATTAGAAATTGGTAAAACATGTTGTTTGCAATTCAAAAACATTTCATCGGCTACAAACTCGAGCTTGGGTCTCCAAACTCGAGCTTGCCCCTTACGTAAAGCAAACCAAGCTATTTTGCATTTTCTAAACTTGAGCTTGGTCCATAAACTTGAGCTTGAAGGTTTTCAAAGTTTACTCATATTCCGAGTAAGCTCGAGCTTTCACCCGTAAGCTTGAGCTTACGAAGGTTTGAGGATTTTGTCAAGTTACTCAAATTGCAAACTCAAGCTTATTAGTTTTAAGCTCAAGCTTGCCTCTTCCGAGACTATTCTCACTAAGTTTACAATTATGTAAACTCGAGCTTGGAGTTACAAGCTCGAGCTTGCCTCGCGTAATCCTTTAAACTTGAGCTTATCATCTTACCGTAGAGTTTGTGAGTTTACAAAAGTTGTAAACTCGAGCTTGGCATACCAAGCTCGAGCTTGCACCAGCGAGAAAGTTTTCAAGTTTTTCCTTCAAAGAGTAAACTCAAGTTTAAGGTTGTAAACTCAAGCTTGCGTCGACAAAAATCTTTCAAAGTTTTTAAAACCATTGCCAAACTCGAGCTTGCCCTTGCAAGCTCAAGCTTGGGTCGACAGAGAGCAATGTCATATTTTGAGCTTAGCAAACTCAAGTTTACACCTCTAAGCTCAAGCTTGCATTTTGTGAACTAAAATTATTTTTGACATGAATAGTGCCAAACTCGAGCTTACTCACTAATAAGCTCAAGCTTGCGTTTTTCCACTTTGGCTCTCAAAGTGAATTCAAACATGTTTCCCCGACAAATGCTAAACTCGAGCTTACTCATTTACAAGCTCGAGCTTGAGACTTCCAGAGGCAAAACTCAAGTTTTAAATGAAGAGCAAACTCGAGCTTACATAGGTAAACTCGAGCTTGAACTTGAGAATGATGAACGCATCCGGGTGTATTTTGTTCAGTTTGATTTATGCTTTAACTTGATTCTCGCGAATTGGTTGTATATGATTTATATGATTCATATCAATATTTCCTAACCAGATTTAACTAGTTTGCTTATGAGATTACGGAAGATCTAGGTTTGTTTTAAAGAAGACTTTAAGACAAACAACTTGACAACTTGCAATATTATATTATTCTCCAAAAGCAATGGGTTACAACCTGGATAGCAACACAACCATTCTCCAAGAAAGAAAGCTAGCCTCCAAACAAACTGGACAATATTATACAACCGCCTCCACTAAACATAACAGCATGGGAACACATTCATGAGGAGCCAAATTTCAAATATTCAAATCTGCAACAACCATATTCAAACAGATTTGTTCACAACAATGTGCTAGATTCATGGAGACATACTCACAACTTGACTATATTTTCGAATTAGATCAAGTCTCAACGGATCTACAACGTTCACAAGCTTCAATCCAAAGATAAATACATGAAGATTTAAAGTCCGAAAGTAGACAAGACATACACGTAAAACGCATACAAAGATCTCGTCTTTTTTCGCTTATATTTCTCATTTGTATCTTTGATACATTGTGCTTCAGTTGCTTATCTTTATTCACTCTTTGAGAGAGTTCATTTATGTAAATCATTCTTTGTAAGAATCTCAAAGTTGTGGGACTTTGAGGTTGGGTTATCGATTACAACTTGTAAGGGGAGTGTATCCTAGAGAGGATAACTTTCGAGTACAGAGTGTGTATCCGATTTGAGTGATAGTAGAAAAACCGCAGAGTCCGGGGATTTGGACGTAGGTCAAGAGTTAAGACCGAACCAAGATAAATCTTCGTGTCAAGCTCTTCCTCTCTAACTCCATTTACCTTGGTTAAGCATCTTGTGTGGGTGATCCGAAAAGAATTTTTAAAATCCCCAATTCACCCCCCCTCTTGGTGATTTCCTTCACTTTCATTTGGTATCAGAGCATAGGTTATCTACATTAAGGATTAACATCCTAGATCAAAGATCCAATGGAAGGAATTCTACCCGATGGAGCTTCAATCAACAGACCTCCAGGTTTCAATGGAGAACATTACTCCTTCTGGAAGGCCAAGTTCAGAGTCTATGTAATGGCAACTGAGTATGGCCTATGGAGGGTGTTCGAGAGAGGAAATTATGAACCAAAGAACGAGAAGATGGTGTCGAACTCCTAAGCTAGAAGAAGAGTATGATGAGAATGATGAAAGCAAGTCACTCTCAACATGAAAGCAATTCACATGCCGCAAAGTGCTCTAAGCCAAAAAGAGTATTTTCGAATTTACACTTTGTCATCTCGCTAAAGCTATGTGGGATGCTCTTGAGATAGCCCATGAAGGACAAATGGAATCAAGGAAAATCGAGTAAACACTCTCATGACTCGAATATGATTTATTTCGTATGAAGTCTCGGAGAATCCATTAGTGAATTCCATTTCGATTCACTCATCCGATCAATCAACTTGCTGCATTGGGAAAAGTCTATGACCAACCTGTCCAAGTGAGGAAAATACTAAATATCCTCAAAGAAGGAATGGGAAGCTAAGGTCACCGCAATCGAAGAAGCTCACGGTGAATCAATGGCTTCGGTAAAGACTATTTGCGCTCTTTCCGAATATGAAGGAAAAATCAAATTTAAAAGGGCTTGATGAGATTGATGGCAAGAATAAAGGAATTGCTCTCAAGACTCGTCAAAGAGGTAAAATCGATGATGAAGATGAAGATGAAGATCGAGCTAGGCATGATGGTCCGAAAGTTCAAGAAATTCTACAAAAAGGACCAAGCCTACGTAAAGTTTCACAAGAGTAGCTCTAGCACGTAAACAAAGAAACCCATCATATGCTATGAATGTGAGAAGCCCGGTCACATCAAGTCCGAATGTCCTTTTGAAGAACAAAGATAAGAAATTCAATAAGTTCAAAAGAAGAGCTTATGTTTCAGCTATATGGGGCGATAGCTCATCCGATGAAGATGAAGTCAAGAAGAAGACAGAGCCAATATCTGTCTTGTAGCTCAAGAAGAGGATTCGAGATAGTGAAGAGGTAAATAATTCGACTCATCTTATGATGAACTTTCAACCGAATATAATTCTCTTTTCATTGAATTTCGAAAAATTGCAAAAGAGCTTTCGTCTTCAAAGAAGAAAATTAAATTGTTGGAAGAACAAGCTCAAATCAATTTTTCTTTCGTTTCTCCTTGCGAAAACATTTCAGAAAAAGCTTGTGACAATTGCTGTATTTTAGAGAAAAGAAATTTGCATCTTACAAAAACTCTTGAGAAATTCACTAGAGGTAGTGAAATGCTCAATGTTATTTTAAAACAAAGAAAGGTTCACAAATGATAAGTCGAATTGGTTATAGACCTGATTCGATAAACGAAAAGGGAAGAAGAAGGTTGGACAAAGATCTTATTTGAACTATTTTCGAAAAACAGTCCATTCACTCCTCTAATCCTTTTGCTCATTGCAACTATTGCAATCGTAAAGGTCATGCAACTTCTTCTTGTTTTCATAAAAAGGAAAGAAGAAACAAGCCTATAGGTAATTATCAATGGGTGCCTAAGGGATCCTATAAGATTCCTAAGACACAAACTAACCCAAAAGGACCCAAGAAAAAATGGGTACCTAAGACTTGATATTCTATATCATGCGGTTTGTCTTAGAGCATCAAAATCCAACAAGTGGTTCATCGGTGGATGCTCAAGACATATGACGGGAGACGAATCTAAATTTGCTACAATTAAACCTAAGGATGGTGGCAAGGTAACATTTGGTGGAAATCAATCCGGAAGGATTGCTGGAATTGGAGAAGTTGGAAACAACGAAGGACCACAAATCAAGGATGTTTACCTTGTAGAAGGCTTATGTCACAACCTCCTTAGTGTGAGTCAAAGCACAGATAAAGGTAACTTAGTTATCTTTGATTCTGAGGAATGTTTAATTGTGAGCAAAGATGTTCTCTCTTTAGACAACATTAGAGCTAAAGCTTTATTTAGAGCTCCTAGAGAAGGTAACTGTTATACTCTCAATCTCTCTAATAACTCTATTTCGAAAACCGCTTTGTTGGTAACTTGGATGAAAGTTGGCTTTGGCATAAACGATTAGCTCATGTTAATATGTTTCAACTTGACAAGTTACGTAAAAAGGATCTGGTTATTGGTTTACCAAAATTACAAGTTTAAAAACGACATGATCTCGTGATGCATGTCAAAAGGGTAAACAAACCAAGACTTCCTTCAAATCTAAAAATGAAATTTCAACTAATAGACCTCTTCAACTACTTCATATGGATTTAGTTGGACCGGCTAGAGTAAAGAGCCTTGGTGGCAATCTTTATACTTTGGTCATAGTTGATGATTTCTCTAGATTTGCATGGACCATATTTTTATCTTCAAAAGATGAAACATTTGATCAATTTTTGTATTTGCCAAGAAGGTCCAAAACGAGAAAGGATTCTCTATTGCGGGAATTCGTACAGATCATGGTGGAGAATTTGAAAATCATGCTTTTGGAGAATTCCGTGATAATATGGGCATTGATCACAATTTCTCGGCCCAAGAACTCCTCAACAAAATGGAGTTGTGGAAAGAAAGAATAGAGTCCTCACCGAGATGGCAAGGGCCATGTTAAATGAAAATCGACTTCTCAAGTGTTCTCGGGCCGATGCTATGAGCACCGCATGCTATATTTCAAATCGAGCATATCTCAGGAAGAAGCCGAACAAAACTCCATATGAGCTGTACAAAGGAAGAAAACCCAATATAGCTCATTTGCACATCTTTGGATGCAAATGTTTCATCCACAACAATGGTAAGGACAACTTGGGTAAGTTTGATTCCAAGTCGGATGAAGGTATATTTTTGGGTTATTCAAACAAGTAAAGCTTATAGAGTCTTTAACACTAGAACACGTATTGTTGAAGAATCTATGCATGTTGTATTCTCAGTGAAACCAATCTAGACAAATCCTTGGATGATGATGATGATGTTTCTCCTATTTCAAATCAATCGGTTCTCAAACACTTCGTACTTTAACAAATTCTCGAAAAACCTTTGGAAAAGGAACCGATTTTGAAAATAATTGTGAAAATGTTTGTGAAAACACCGATCAACACCAACCTAAATCATGGAGATACAAGTAGGAGTCATCCTCTGGATCAAGTGATAGGTGATGTTAATCAAGGAGTTAGAACTAGAAAAAGCACCTTGAATGAAGTCACATTTTCTGCATTCATTTCAAAATTGAACCCTCTAAGATTGATGAAGCCCTTTCGAGACAATGATTGGGTTATAGCAATGCAAGAGGAGTTACATCGATTTGAAAGAAATCAAGTTTGGGATTTGGTACCTAGGCCTAAAGACCATCCGGTCATTGGCACTAAATGGGTATTCAAGAACAAACGTGATGAATGCAATAATTGTTCAAAACAAAGCAAGGCTAGTTGCAAAAGGATATAATCAAGAAGAAGGAATTGATTATGAAGAAACTTATGCTCCAAAGAGCAAGATTGGAAGCTATAAGAGTTCTTCTAGCTTATGCTTGTATTAAAGGATTCAAACTTTATCAAATGGATGTAAAATCTGCATTTTTAAATGGTTTTATTCAAGAGGAAGTTTATGTTGAACAACCTCCTGGTTTTCAAAATGATCATCATCCAGATCATGTTTATCGCCTCAAGAAAGCATTATATGGTCTTAAGCAAGCTCCTAGAGCTTGGTATGAGCGATTAAGCAAATTCCTTCTTGATCAAGGATTTGTTAGAGGTAAAGCAGATACAACTCTCTTCATAAAGAACAATAAACTTAATGAAATTTTAATTGTTCAAATATATGTTGATGATATAATATTTGGTGCTTCTAACAATGCTTTATGTGAAGAGTTTGCTAAGAACATGCAGGGAGAATTTGAGATGTCCATGATGGGAGAACTCAACTATTTCCTTGGTCTCGCAAATTAAACAAAGGAAAGATGGAATTTTCATTTCCCGCAGACCAAGTATCTCAATGATCTCTTAAAGAAGTTTGGGATGAATGAATGCAATGGAGCCGATACTCCAATGAGTTCAACCACCGCCTTGGATGCTTGATGAAGAAGGCAAGGACTTCAACATCACAAAGTATAGAGGAATGATTGGATCATTACTCTATCTCACAAAGAAGTCGTCCCGACATCCAATTGTGTGGGGATGTGCAAGATTTCAATCGCTCCCAAGGAGTCACATGCCGAGAATGTGAAAAGAATATTCGATATCTTGCCGACACAAAGACTCTTGGTCTATGGTTTCCCAAAGGTCAACCCGAACAATTGGTGGCATATTCAGATTCAGATCATGCTGGATATAAGACCGATAGAAAAAGCACAAGTGGCCAATGTGAATTTCTTGGTGGTTCACTTGTTTCATGGTTCACAAGAAGCAAACAAGTGTTCTTTGTATCCTCTATCGAAGCTGAATATGTGGCTGCATCTAGTTGCCGTGCTCAAGTCCTTTGGCTTAAGCAACAAGTTTCGACTTGGGAATCAATTTAAAGGAGATCCCAATTCTATGTGACAACACAAGCACAATAAGCTTGGCCAAGAATCCAGTTCAACATACTCGAACCAAGCATATTGATGTGAGACATCATTTCATAAGGGATCATGTTCAAAAGAAAGATGTTAAGGTCATATTCATCCCAACACATCTCCAACTTGCTGACATCTTCACAAAGCCATTAGCAAAGGAACAATTTGTGTTCATAAGAAGAGAATTGGGAATGGTAAATCCCAATGAGTTGTAAGTAGCTCCTACTTAAATGTTAGTTATGTGTTTTATGATTACAATTTACTAACTTAAGCATCGAGTATCTAGATGTGTTTTATGCGGGGCATTTATAATGTTAAACAACTCTCACATGTTCTTTGAAGTTTGTTTGTCAAGAGAGGCAAACGCGAGCTTAGCAAAGGTAAGCTCGAGCTCGAAGGAGTCGAGAGAAAATGAAATTTTGGAGAAACCCAAACTCGAGCTTATAATTGAGTAAACTCGAGCTTGCAGAGGAATTTCAAGAGCTTTCACATACACTCTTGAAGTCCGGTTAGTACAAGTTTATGCAAACTCGAGCTTAGCTTCCTAAACTCGAGCTTGCCGCGCATTTTATATATGTAAAACCCGACCGTTCCTCTTCACTTCACTCAACTCTCGAGCTTGCTCCTATTCCCTCTCAAAATTCTCTCATCTTCTTCGACAAAACCCAGCGAAAATGGCCCCGTAACACTCGTTCCGTAAATGTCTCGATTCTCAATCCACTCAAAACCCCGAACGCCCTAGTAGATCAAAAATGCTGCCTAAAAGATTTAATGTTGGGATAGATACCCACATTCCCGGAGTAAACAAGAACCCATTCGACTCCTCCATCAAGACCAAAAGGAATCGAAATTAGAGACAAACCGAGGCTCCCAAGAAACGACCAAATCCGAAGAAGCAACCAAAGAAAGGGAAAGGCAAAATTCCAGAGGTGACTGCAACCTACAAGTCCAAACGAAGAAAGAAGGCAACCTCTCGGGACCGGTCAAGCAAGCACACAAGTTCCCTCGTAGTCTCAAAGAACAAGAGGATCCTACTCCTCGTGTATCCAAGGAAACTCCCGCACTATATGATATTTACAATCACTCTACTATACCCGAAGGATTCTCTAGTGATCCTATTCGTTTGGAAGGAGATAATGCTATTAATTTTAAAGAAAAATTTGGTTCCAAAGTTTTTCGTCCCATCGTCTCTGTGGACCTTGCCGCACTTAAGAGAGAATGCAATTTGGATCTCTTTCCATGGTCAAACAATTTGAAAATCTGATTTCTATAAGTGTTTCTGACCCACTCTTGTCAAGGTATTCTACCATGGCATGTCCTACAATAACTCGCTAGACAGAGTGATGGAAATTTAGTTGAGGAAAGGGTTACCACAACCATTAGAAACAAACAAATAACCATTACCCCTTCCTATCTAAATTCAATTATGTAAATCTCCAATCCTCCATCTGTAGCTTCATTGAACTATACTGATAGGCAAATCTATGAACTGCTAAGACCCAATGAGCCTATTCCGGAGGGGTTAAACATTCTCAATTTTGAACCCGGATCAATGAATCCTACATTCGAGCCATCTGGTACATCTACACCGCAAATCTTGTGCAAAAAGGAGGAAGTTTCACCCATTTTGCAAAGAAGGATTATCCTATCTTTGCTTCCATTATTGCCAAGGTACCTCATAATGTTGGGTACTTGGATTTTTCAAGAAATGGTAAGATTTCGTTTTGCTTCCGAAAAACCTCCCGAATTCCTTTTGCAAACCTTATCTCCGTCATCCTTTTCCATGAGAAAATTTGGTATGTTCCCGCTAAAGAAAAATTAGAAAAACCTCAAGTTTTTGGTAGACACATCCTAAATCGATGAGAATTAATATGGATGAAGGCTCGCCAATCAAGGGCCCCTCCTCAATCAAGGCCTACAAGATCAAGGGCCACTCACTCCAGAGTGCAAGAAGCACAGAGTGCTCCTCCACCTCCTCCTCAGCCTACCATGCCTTCGATTTGATGCAAGGATCAAAGAGATAGTTGACAAAGCTATTTCTCGATCTATCGAAGGAATCGGCGTAAATGGGAAAATTGGTTTCCGAAGTAAATCGGGGTCATAGTAATTTGGTGGATACTCAGGAAGATTTCAATATAGGCCAGGAAGAGCTGAAAGAAGGTCAGACAGAATTGAAGAAGGAAGTTAAAAACCTTAGTGGTCAGCTTGGAGATCACTCAGCAAGTATTTCCACTCTTCTGGTAACCATGATGAGTCTGAGTGACAAAATGGACCAAATTCTGAAAAATCAGTCCATAGCTGCTTCAAGTTCTGGGTTTGGGTTTCGGTGAACCAAGTTCTACTTTGCCCAAAATTGACCTCCTCGAACCCGCCTCACCCACCGAACCAAAGAACCTCCATTGAACCCGAGGCAAACACTCTCACCAATCAGCCCGAGCCTCCTCTCAACCGCACAACCCTTCTACTCCCGTAGCTCCACCCTTGTTTGCCGATGACAAAGGGGAGAAGAAAAGAAGTGAAGAGAGCAGCAGAGCACTTTCAGATTCTTCTTGCATTGGAAAGAAGGATTTAAAGATTTTAAGTATTTGAATCAAAATGAACTTGTTTGCATCTCCATGAGAAATGGATTCTCGAGTATATGTCAATGATTCTCAAGAATGGGTAAGCAATTCTCGAGAACCCCGAAGCAATACTTGAGAACCATTGTTTTAATCTGTCTGCCTTAAGTGTTCAGGTAGCAATTCTCAAGAATGGATCAAGGATTCTCGAGAATGGTGTGGCAGATCCTTCATCGAAAGCCTTATCTGATATGACTCTCGAGAATGGATCCTCTTCACTATATCATTTCTCTTCTCATCAAGATAACTCTCGATAATAGGTAAGTAATTCTCGAGAATGGTTCTCAAGAATAGGTAAGTTAATTCTCGAGAATGCTTTGACAGAATCACAATGGCATGGTTTCTCTAATGTGATTCTCGAGAATTAGTAAGCAATTCTTGAGAATGGTTCTCAAGAATTGGTAACCAATTCTCGGGAATCAACGGTAAAAGTTCTCTGATATATTTCCCTTAAGTAATGATTCTTGAGTATGAGTGATATGATTCTCGACAATGCTTAACTACTGATGATTAAGAAACTCTCTGAACATATCATTATCAAGAATCTATAATATGATTCTCAAGTATCATCGAGACATGCTCTATGGAAAAACCTTTCTTCTAATAGTTCTCAAGAATGGTATGAATAATTCTCGAGAATGTATATCAGTATTTGAAATCTCTGTTCTCGTAAACTGGAAATCATTGATTATGGCTTGGGTACTTCATATTATTAATCTATACTTTTCCTAACCTAGTTTAATCAGTTTGCTAGTGATTTTCAGATATGCTTAACATTGTTTAAACATCAAAATTATCATAAAGCAAATCTGTGTCAGACACATTTAATGCAACTCTAAAAAGCAGAGCCAAAAATCGGAATTAGTCCTCGTAGCAAACGGAATGATTCCTTCGAGACATGCCTATTCCAGCTATTATTCTGAGTCACTCTATGCACAAGTACAGTCGACGACGAATGCATTTAATAAAGCAACGGTCAATTAAACTCAAGGGAATTCATCTGTGCCCGACGAAGCCAACAAAATGATTTTACTACTTCACCGTAGATAGTTCAATAACTCATACACTCTATTTCTCAATGTTTACATAGTTTACAGTAGAGAGTGAGATGAATGATTATGTACTTCAGTGTTAATCATATTCACTTCTAAGAGAGAAGATTCATTATAATTATTTTATCTGAGAGTTACTCAAGATTGGCTGATCTTGAGTGGGAAATCGATTGTAACCTTACATTGTGTAAGGGGAAGTATCTCGGTGAGAGATTCGGTTTCACAAGTGCCTGGGTAAACTTGTGTGATTGTAAAGGCTTCTCTTGTGTCCGGTTTAAACAAGAGGATAGTGGATTGAAAATCTCAAGTGGAGCTTAGGGACTGGATGTAGGTCAAGGATTGGGCCGAACCAGTATAAATCACAGTTTGCATATTGTCTTCCATTATCTCTTATATTTCCAGTATATGTTTATTTGAATATCTAACTGATGATTTAGAAGAAGCGAAAAGATTTTGAAAATTCCAAGTTTTTAATCTTAACCCAATTCACCCTCCTCTTGGGTTCAGCCAGTTCTTCAGGATTCAATTGGTATAAATGAATTTAGTGTTTCTACTTTAAGAGCGTATTTTATAAATATCTGGTCCTAAAAATCTATTATTATTTTTTTCAATTCAATTACTTTTAAAAATTTCGCAGAATACAACGTTAAGACCATACAAAACAAAAACATTGTTTACCTTATTCTAACAAATACAAACAAATACAATGACAATCTTCTCAAGGTTGGACCGTTGTTGTCGTCGGTTTTACCTCGCCCAAATTTGATCATTTTTAGTGTCCTTTTCATTATCTTCCTTTTTTTTCGGACAAAAAAAAAACAGAGAAAAAGGAGACCGATAATGGTGTTCAATATCTGGAGAGGTAAAAACAACGACAATAAGAGACCTACCTTGAGCAGTACCTCGGTTGTCTTGAACCCCAATGCATTGTCTGAAAAGCGGATCACCATTATTTAGATTTAAACGAAGACTTTTAAGACCGGTCATTTAACAAATATACGGTCCTAAAAGCCTCGCCATATTTTTTAAAATTAAACGAAGACTTTTAGGACCGGACGCTTAACAAATATACAATCCTAAAAGTCACACCATATTTTTTAAAATTAAACGTAGACTTTTAGGACCGGACGTTTAACTAATATACGGTCCTAAAAGTCTCGCCATATTTTTCAAAATTAAATGAAGACTATTAGGACCGGACTTTTAAAAAATATACGGTCCTAAAAGCCTCGTCATATTTTTTTAAAATTAAACATAGACTTATAGTGTTGAGATCCGTACATGCAGCGGAAGGATTTTCATCCATTTAAATAACTTCCAAATCCCATCGGAGGATTCATCAATGACGTTTAAATCAGGTTCGTTAGAAATCGTACCTATGCGAACTCGTGAGCGTTTCGTCTGATTCGATCTCATGTGTGTCTCGAACGTCGTACGTCTCGAACGTGGCGCCATCTTTTTCGATCAAACAGGAGCTGACTTTGCGAGTCCACTCCTCTCTACCGGTATCCACACGAATAGCCTTCAACACTAACGGCAGCATGCTAGCGCCTTCAGTATTTTCGCGTCTCTCTTTTTTTCACTCTAGGGTTTCTCGCGGCTTTTCTAATACATCTGACAAAATGTCCTGTAGGTTTTTCAAAATCCAGTAGGCGTATTATATATTCAAAATTAATCTTTATTAATCTTGAAATTTGAATTTGGATTAAAATAATATATCAATTAAATCTATCCAATTGATCTAATCTAATATATTTATTTAATCCGAATTAAAAGCCTTCTGATCTAATTTATCTCTATAAATTAAATCGAGATATGATATCTATCTATTTAATTAAAACTGAGATACTATATCTCAATTCAAATTAAATCAGATATATCATATCTTTATTCAAAAATTAAATCGAGATACAATATCTCTATTTGTTTTAGATATTTAATTTATCAAATAAATTAATACAAAACAAATATTATATAAAAATATTATAATCTATATTAATAATATCATTATTATTTAATTCCGAATTTATATTATAATATATATATATATATATATATATCCACCCTAGATTAAACGTTGTATTCATTAAATCTTTGACATATCTAAGATTCAATGAATCTGGACACTATTGCTCATGTTGTGCTATTCTTGTGTGCGACCCTGCAGGCCCACATGAGATTGGTAGCGGGCCAATACTGTACCAGCCCACAAGTCGCAAGCGGCCTCTAGCAAGACATTGCGACTACCCAATCCATATGAGGATCGATGATACGATACAACCTATCGTACAACCATGTCACGTCCCTTTTGTCACACGATAATTTGGTCAAGGATGAGGCATGGATAATGTCAACTTCCAGTTTTTGACCATTACTTTCTCGATTCTTGTGTAGTCTAATAATTGAAATGGAAACTCCTTTCCATTGTAGTATAGCCATACATTTCTCAGACTCACTCATCGAGGGGCCTAGTATTATCTCTCTAAAAATGTGAGGGACAAATTCCGTCTTGACCTTTCACATTCCTCTGCATGAAAACCGCTGATCCCGATCCAAGCCTTTATCATCACCCGGTCAAAGGTGACTTTTGACTAGGTCAAAGATCAGCGACTCGTCATGTAGGAATCCATGATGATCTCAGGTCAAAGGGCGTTGTGACACGGTTATACATGAGATAAGCTTATGAGTAAATCCATGTAGCTTTCTCATAGTGGGTCGGTCTAGTACCTTGTACTCTTACAAGTTCCCATGACTTTGATTCGTATCTCCATACCTCATCAAAGTCATACTGGTCTTATTTCATCTTTGCTCTTGCATAGATGACTGACCAGGGACATTTAAGATAATTTATAAGATATATCCAAGGATACAATTATCACTATAAACATGCAAATGAAATGATAATGAAATGGATAATACTTTAAATGACATAAACGTTTAAAGTACAATGACTTGCCCCTAGGGCATAATTTCCAACATTTTGAACTAGACGTTTAACTAATTACGGTCCTAAAGGTCTCGCCATATTTTTTAAAATTAAACGAAGACTTTTAGGACCGGATCTTAAACAAATATGCGGTCCTAAAAGTCGCGAATACTTTTCAAAGACTCATACTGCTCATTTACAATATCATGTCCTCAAGTTACAAGCACTAAATAGCTTTATCCACTATCCAATACATTTAGCAACCCAAAATGAGGACAAGAAAATTGTTCGAGAAAATAAACAAATTTATTATTGAATTACACAAATTGTGGAATTGTTCATTTACAGAAGATTATTGTTGCTACAACATATATTTACAAATGAATTTAGGATATAATTATTGTTATGACTTTAAGAGGTCATACAGATATTCACAAAACACTTTGCGTATGTGCTCGATATCATCATCAGAAAAGGGATTAGCACAGACAAACCTCTGTAACATCAAAGACAGAAATTGCATTAACTTGCGTGCATATTTCATATGTAACATTAAGCCAAAAACTGAATTCAACCATAATATGTAACATCAAATACATTTACCTTTGCAGTGAATTTAGTCCTTCCTTGCATGATAATATCATATATGTGTTTCAAGACATACGGGCCACATAACTTAGACCCCTTTGGTTGCCAACGGGTCTAAAAAGAACAAGAAATATATGTAAGAGCATATATAGCTTATGGACCAAGTTGACAAGGCAATGTACCTGAAGACAGAATATCACCTAGAGGGGGGTGAATAGGTGATTTCGAAAATTCTTTTCGAAATCCTCACGGAGACACAAGGAGGTAAGATAGAGACAGAGAAGAGAATTGAACACAAAACAATTTATATTGGTTTGGTCTCAATCCACTGACCTACGTCCAGTCCCCAGAACTCCTGGGTTTTCACTATCTTTCAAATGTAATTACAGACTCTGTAAACGAAGGATGATCCCCTTACTTTCGGACTCCACTCCCCCTTACAAGTTGTAATTAATACTCCCTTTCTTAAGGTTCCTTAACCTTAAGTATAACTCACTAAATGAAATAAATAAGTGTTTAAAGACTCCTCACGAGCAGATAAAATGAACACTGAAGAACGCTCAGAATTTAATGAAACAGTTGAAACAACGAATGAATCTGGAATCAAATTAATTGCTCATCGTTTCGGTGGTTGTCCAAATTCAATGCTCTTCCTATTTATAGATGATGCCATTAATGACCGTTGAGGAAGATTAAGAATCAACCGTTGTGACTCATCAAGGTAGCCGTTAGATAGATGAACCGCTTTGTCTCAGTTTTGTCCGTTTGAATATCACAGCTGGAATTTGTGGAGAGACATTCTCTTACATTCTTTTTGTATATCCGTTGTCAAATAGCATTTAATGCGCAATGGGAATATTCAGAGAGGCTTTACTTCGATCAGAACAATTTGCCTCTGGTTTAGGTAGCTTCATTTAATGCTTGTGTCAGAGCACAATGCTTTATTCTAATCAGCTGGTAATTTGTGTCTAATTAATCTGAAACTCATCAATACACTGGTTAAAAGCATTTGGTAAACTCAATAAGTAATAATCAGATGTGATAAGCTAAGAGTAAAGATTTGAGAAATTACGCAGACGGAGTTTTCAAAACAGAGGCAACTTTGCTCGAGCAATAATCCTAGCTTGCTCGGGCAAGTACCTTAAGATTCAGTTATAAAGAACTAGGTTGCTTATGCTCGGGCAAGTTTATTTTTCTTGCTCGGGCATAGTGCTCGAGCATGATGATTTATGTGCTTGGGCAAGCTTTTCAATATGCAGCAAAAATAACTTTCTTCGATGTTGCTCGAGCAAGCTTGAAATCTTGCTAGGGCAAACTCCAGGCAGAGGCGATATAAAGAAAAAGACTAAGTCTTCTCGGGCAAGCTTTTCTGTTTGCTCGGGCAAGCATTCTTCTCTGCTTGGGCAAGACTATCTGATTTGAAGATTTTTACTTCTGTCTCGATGTTGCTCGGGCAAGACTGACCTTGCTCGGGGAAGGTCATGCTTTCTGATGCTTTCAGATGTTGCTTGAGCAAGATCATTTGAGCTTTATTTTTCCTTCAGAGGACCCGATGTTGCTCGAGCATGATTACTACTTTGCTCAGGCAGGGTTATACTTTCTGACATTTTCGAAGGTTGCTCGGGCAAGTTCACTTGTACTATGCTTTGGCTTTCTTCAGAACCCGATGTTGCTTGAGCAAGCTTATTTCCTTGCTCGGGCAAGGTCATGCTTTTTGAGATTTTTCGAAGATTGCTCGGGCATGTTCTACTATACTTTCCCTTTATGTTTCGTGAAGCCCGATATTGCTCGAGCATAGTTCTGCTCTTGCTCGAGCAAGGTTACTTGAAGTCTAAAATTACTTAATTCAATACTCTGGAAATTGTGATCATCAAAATACAGGAATTAACATTCTCCCCCTTTTTGATGATGACAATTCTTAGGATTGAATTTGAACATAATTGAACAAAGTTTTAGAAGAATTAGTAATCTAATCTCAAATTGAAATCAATAACTGATAAGGTAATAACTCATAACCATTCGATATATTGATTTCAATAAACAAGATAGCAACAAGAGATCATAAATAAACTCCTAATCATCAATGAAAATCCTAACAACTACTCTCCCCCTTTGGCATCGACAAAAAGGGGACCACTACCACCAGAATCATCAGACGAAGAAGGAAGAGGGACAGTGGAAGGATCAATGGGAGGTGGAGGAACCACGACAGTAGAGGATGGAGGAGGAGGTGGAGGCCAGGTGGAGGCGCCATCTCAGAACCAGAGGCTGAGGGCATGGCAGTGACGCTCTGGCAATGAGAGAGGCAAATCGCTCAAAATCTTTCCTCACAAAATGTGTGAAGCTTTGACCTTTCTGAACCAGGCAGCGACTGTAGATATACCAGAGTACCCTGTACTCATCCTTCATCATAGCCAGAGTAACATTGATCTTCTTGCCTTCAACTTGAACATCCAGAAACAAAATTTGATGACATTCGACATGAGAAAGTCGTGGAGGATCTTCAGGAATTTCCACTACACCCAAAAGGACATTGAGGTCATAAGCCGTGAGCTTGATTTCTTGATCTCGCACCTTAGTAATCAACACATCATCATCAGATTTGTTGGCCTTCTCTTGCATATGCATATTGTGGTAGAAGACTCGTACCACTTCCGGGGAATATGGCTTGCTTATACTTAGAAGAGGCATAAATTAGAGCAACCAGTTTGTCAAATCGAAATTAAACTTTGCCTTGAAATGATCCAAATTGACAAACACAATAGGACAGAATGGGCGAGATCCAAAATAATGATCAAACATCTTGAAATCATCAACAACAATATCTGCAGTGATAATATTAGACGAAGGTTCTGGGAGTTTACCATCCGGAGGTCGATTTGTCGGAGATTGATCATGTTTGTTTTCTGACCCTTCCGATTGGAGTGAGAAAGAAACCTTGACTTTTTGCTCCGGACCCTTGAGATTTTTGACTAAGAGATGGTTTGAGAGGTCGGGGATGATCTTCCTTCTTTTTGGCAACGTCATCCATTGCCTTTGAAGTGCCCAATGACTTCGAAGTGGGTGGTGACGGTGACCGTGTTCGTTTTGCTTTTCCGGCAGAAAGTTTGAGACGAGTGTTGGGTGAAGTCTGAGTATCCTCACTAGCTTTTGACTTCCCAGATGATTTGGACTTGGTGGATTTCGTCGTCTTTGCCGTAGATTGGGATTGACTCTATTTTGGAGGATTGCCGGAAGAGGCGACTTTTGGCAGATGGAATCTCGACTTCTTCGCCAGAAAGGATTGAGATGCTGACTTCTCACTTGAACCGGCCATTGACGGCGATAATGATTCGACGATGATGATTTTTGATTTTCGTCGACGAGGAGTCTGATCGTGAGTGAGAGAGGATTTGGATGGAAGTTTGAAGAAATCGATCGGTTAAAGACGTTACCTTGATGTATTGAGTAATCCAATCGGTGAGAATTGAGGTAACGATTCGTAAACGGATATAACCGAGAGAGGAATTTGAAGTAGAAGGGTTTAGGGTTTTGGACAGAAAATTTGGGGAAAATGTGATTTCCGTTGAAAATGAAATGACGCGCCTATTTGAACTTCTGTCGTTCGACTTTGCTCTAGCAAAGTTTCGTGTTTGCTCGGGCAAAGTCCTTGCTCGAGCAGACTTTTTGTCTTGCTTGAGCAAGAACATGAAAGCCCAAAATTTTTGGCAAGGCCCGTTCTTGCTCGAGCAAAGTTTCTAAGCATGCTCGAGCAGCATTCTTTCCTTGGCCTTTTTCAAAGCAATTTTTGCTTGGTTGCTCGAGCAAAGTGTACTGATGTGCTCGAGCAACATTTGCTCTGTTGAGCTCTGTTTTGTCTTCTACGAACAGACCATCCTGCATATCAGTAATAAGAAACTCCATTGCCAAAGTCAGTATTTGTAATTTAAAAATAAATTAATTAAGAGAGACATACTCACAATTCATTGGGATTAGCCATTCCCAATTCTCTCCGAGTGAACAAAAATTGTTCCTTAGCTAGTGGTTTGGTGAAAATGTCAGCCAACTGTAGGTGAGTAGGAATGAACATCACTTTCACATCTTTCTTTTGCACGTGATCTCTGATGAAGTGATGTCTTACATCGATATGCTTGGTCCTTGTATGTTGAACTGGATTTTTCGCCAAGCTAATCGTGCTTTTTGTTATCACACAGGATAGGAATCTCTTTCAGATGGACCCCCAAGTCAGATAATTATTGTCTTAACCACAAGACTTGTGCACAGCAGCTTGAGGCTGCTACATACTCGGCTTCAGTTGATGATACAACAATAGTGGTCTGTTTCTTGCTGAACCAAGATACCAATGAGCCTCCGAAGAATTCACACTGTCCACTGGTGCTCTTTCTATCAGTCTTGTATCGGCATGATCAGCATCCGAGTATGCAACCAGGAATTCTTGTTGACCTTTTGGGAACCAGAGACCTAATTCCTTTGTGTCCGAGAGATACCAAAAAATTCTTTTTACGTGTTCGGCATGTGATTCTTTGGGTGCCGATTGGAATCTTGCACACATTCCCACACTGAATTATATATCTGGCCGACTAGCAGTTAGGTAGAGTAGAGAGCCTATCATTCCTCTGTATTTGGTTATATTGAAGTCTTTTCCCTTCTCTTCATCTGCATCCAATGATGTTGTCGAACTCATTGGAGTGTCTGCACCATTACAATGCTCCAATCCAAATTTCTTTAGTAAATCCCGGAGATATTTTGTCTGGGAGATAAATATTCCATCCCTTCGTTGCTTTATTTGTAGTCCAAGAAAGTAATTAAGCTCTCCCATCATTGACATTTCGAATTCTCCCTGCATCTTCTTAGAAAATTCCTCACAAAGAGAATCATTAGTAGCTCCAAATATAATGTCATCTACATATATTTGCACAACTAAAATTTCATTAACTTTATTGGTTCGAATAAACAATGTTGTATCTGCCTTTCCTCTAACAAAGCCTTGTTCTAGTAGAAATTTACTTAAACGTTCATACCAAGCTCTAGGAGCTTGTTTAAGACCATACAAGGCTTTCTTGAGACGATAGACATGATATGGATGATGTTCATTTTCAAAACCAGGAGGTTGTTCAACATACACCTCCTCCTGAATAAAACCATTTAGAAAGGCACTCTTTACATCCATCTGATAGAGTTTGAATCCTTTGATACACGCAAAGGCTAAGAGTACACGTATTGCTTCCAATCTTGCTACTGGAGCAAACGTTTCCTCATAATCAATTCATTCTTCCTGATTATAGCCTTTGGCGACCAATCTAGCCTTATTTTGGACTATAATTGCAGATTCATCTCGTTTATTTTTAAATACCCATTTAGTGCCAATGACCGGATGGTCTTTAGGCCTGGGTACCAAATCCCAAACTTGATTTCTATCAAATTGATGTAATTCCTCTTGCATTGCTATCACCCAATCATTGTCTGAGAGGGCTTCATCAACCTTAGAGGGTTCAATGTGAGAAATAAAAGTAGAAAATGTCACTTCATTTAAAGTGATATTTCTGGTCCGTACTCCCTGATTAATATCACCTATAACTTGGTCCAGGGGATGATTCCTGATGAACTTCCAGGCTTTAGGTTGAGATTGATCAGGATTTTCTAAATTGTTTTGAGGACCACTTTCAAAAACATTTTCGGGATTTTCAATAGAGGCAGGAGTGGTTTTTGAAAAGAATTGGTTTTTGAGGATGTTTTCTTCATCATCAAGATCATCTATCTTAGACTCACAGAATACAACATGAATTCACTCTTCAACTATGCGAGTGCGTTTATTAAAAACTCTATATGCTTTACTTCTACTTGAGTAACCAAGGAATATACCTTCATCGGATCTGGGATCAAATTTTCCCAGATTATCCTTACCATTGTTATGTACATAACACTTGCATCCAAAGATGTGAAGATGGGCCAAGTTCGGTTTCCTTCCCTTATATAGCTCATATGGAGTCTTGTTGAGTTTCTTCCGGAGATAGGCTCTATTTGAAATGTAACTTGCAGTGCTCATATCGTCTACCCAGAAGACTTGTGATGCCTGATTTTCGTTCAGCATTGCACGAGCCATCTCCGTTAGTACACGATTCTTTCTTTCAACCACACCATTCTGTTGTGGTGTTCTTGGAGCTGAGAAATTGTGATTGATTCCATGAGAATCACATAACTCTCCAAAAGCTTGATTCTCAAATTCACCTCCATGATCTGTTCGGATTGCTGTAATGCATATACCTTTCTCATTTTGCACCTTATTGGCAAAGATAACAAACAGATCAAATGTTTCTTCCTTAGAAGATAAAAATATGGTCCATATGTATCGTGAGAAATCATCGACAATGACCAGAGTATACAAATTGCCACCAAGGCTTTTTACTCTTGCAGGTCCAACTAAATCCATATGAAGTAGTTGGAGTGGTCGATTGGTCGAGATTTCAGGTTTGTTTTTAAAAGATGATTTGGTTTGTTTACCCTTTTGACAAGAATCACAGATCATATCATTTTTAAAACGCAATTTGGGTAAACCAACAACTAAATCTTTTCTTACCAACTTGTCTAGTTGAAACATGTTTACATGAGCCAAACGCTTATGTCACAGCCAACTTTCATCCAAGTTGCTAACAAAACATTTTTCAGTACCAGCTTTAGGTAAATCTAAGGTATAGCAATTACCTTCTCTAGGAGCTTTAAACAATACCTTAAGTTTACCTTTATCAATTAGGAGATCATCTTTCTTGACAATAAGACATTCTTCTGAATCAAATATGATCCAATTATTCTTGTCAGCGCTTTGACTCACACTCAGGAGATTGTGACAGAGACCTTCAACAAGATACACATCCTTGATTAGAGGTCCATCCTTTGTACCAATTTCGCCAATCCCAAAGAATCTTTCCGGATTGGTCTCCTCCAAAAGTGACTTTGCCACCATCCTTTGATTTCATTGCCACAAATTTGTCAGTGTCTCCCGTCATGTGTCTTGAGCATCCACTATCAATATACCATTTGTTGATTCTTGATGCTCTTAAACACACCTGCAGATCAGATGAAATTAAGCCTTAGGTACCCAATTTCTCTTGGGTCCTTTGTGGTTAGTTCGGCCCTTAGGAACATAGGTTCCCTTAGGCACCCACTTGTAGTTGCCAACAGGTCTATCTCTTCTATCCTTTTTGTGAAAACATGATGAAGTGTTGTGGCCTTTTCGATTACAGTAACTACAGTGAGCAAATGGATTTGAGGAATGAACAGACTTTTGAAAATGGTTTAAATATGACTTTCCTCCTCTTTTCTTCCTTCCTTTCCTTTTATAAAAAATGAGATTGTAACCAATGCCTGATCGATCATTTGTAAATTTTTGTGCTTTCAAAATAACGTTGAGCATTTCACTTCCCTCAGTGAATTTCTCAAGTGCTTTCGTAAGAGATAAATTCCTTTTCTCTAAATCTAGGCAGTCGTCACAAACTAGATTTTCACAAGAAAGATTTTCAACTTGCAGCTTGAGAGTCATATTCTCCCTTTTCAAGGTTATGCATTCCTCAACTACCTTTTCAAATTCAGTTTGTATTTCACTATATTCATCAAACAATTCATCATAGGTAGGTTGTGAATCATGTACCTCTTTGTCATGATCCGGCTGTTCTTCCTCTGTCACAAGACAGACATTTGCTATTTCTTTCTCTTCCTCACTCTCATCTTCTGAAGAGCTATCTCCCCATATGCCAGATACATAAGCCTTCTTTTTGAAGTGATTGAATCTTTTCTTCTTTTCTTTATCGTTATCCTTCAACTAGAGGCATTCTGACTTGTAGTGTCTTGGCTTCTCGCATTCGTAACAAATAACTTGATCTCTATCTTTGAAATCTCTTCTGTTATTGGAGCCACCTCTCTGGAATCTACTTCTGAACCCTTGACCTTTTCTATAGAACTTTTTGAATTTTCTCACGAACAACCCAATTTCATCATCGTCATCATTTTCGTCTTCGTCTTTATCCTCCTTTTCTTTTTCAGCTTTTAGAGCAACACCTTTGCTTCGGGTAGGATTGACTTCATCTAGCTCCTTCTTAAATTTCATCTTCCTTTCGTATTCAGTTAGACTTCCGAATAGTGCAGCAATAGACACCATTGATTCTCCACGGGTCTCCTCTATTGCAGTAACTTTCGCTTCCCAATCTTTTGTTAGAACATTGAGAATTTTTCTGACTTGAGAACGTTGTTCATATATTTTTCCCAAAGCCGCCAGTTGATTGACAAGATGAGTATAGCGAAGTTGAAATTCAGCAATAGTTTCTCCATTCTTCATCCGAAAAAGATCATACTCGGTGGTTAGCATGCTGATGCGATTTTCTTTAGTGCCAGTGGTTCCTTCATATGCTACCACCAGAGCTTTCCACATTTCCTTCTCAGTTGACAGATTGGATATTCGAAAGTACTCTTTTTGACTAAGAGCACTTTGCAGCATTAAAATAGCCTTGCTGTTAAGAGTAATGTTTCTCTTATCATTTTCATCAAATTCCTCTTCTGACTTAGGAACTGAGATGCCTCCTTCAATCTTTGTGGGAACATAGTCTCCTTTTTCTATCACTTGCCAGAGACCATATTCTGTTGCTAGTACGAACACTCTGAACTTTCCTTTCCAGAAAGTATAATGTTCTCCGTTGAAGCCAAAGTGGACGATTGATTGAGGCACCATCGTGCAATATTCCGTCCATGATCGATCTCGGGATGTTAGCCCCAACTGAGATAACCTGGCTCTGATACCAAAATGAAGACAGAATATCACCTAGAGGGGGGTGAATAGGTGATTTCGAAAATTCTTTTCAAAATCCTCACGGAGACACAAGGAGGTAAGATAGAGACAGAGAAGAGAATTGAACACAAGACAATTTATACTGGTTCGGTCTCAATCCACTGACCTACGTCCAGTCCCCAGAACTCTTGGGTTTTCACTATCTTTCAAATGTAATTACAGACTCTGTAAACGAAGGATGATCCCCTTACTTTCAGACTCCACTCCCCCTTACAAGTTATAATTAATACTCCCTTTCTTAAGGTTCCTTAACCTTAAGTAGAACTCACTGAATGAAATAAATAAGTGTTTAAAGACTCCTCACGAGCAGATAAAATGAACACTGAAGAACGCTCAGAATTTAATGAAACAGTTGAAACAACGAATGAATCTGGAATCAAATTAATTGCTCAGCGTTTCGGTGGTTGTCCAAATTCAATGCTCTTCCTATTTATAGATGATGCCATTAATGACCGTTGAGGAAGATTAAGAATCAACCGTTGTGACTCATCAAGGTAGCCGTTAGATAGATGAACCGCTTTGTCTCAGTTTTGTCCGTTTGAATATCACAGCTGGAATTTGTGGAGTGACATTCTCTTACATTCTTTTTGTATATCCGTTGTCAAATAGCATTTAATGCGCAATGGGAATATTCATAGAGGCTTTACTTCGATCAGAACAATTTGCCTCTGGTTTAGGTAGCTTCATTTAATGCTTGTGTCAGAGCACAATGCTTTATTCTAATCAGCTGGTAATTTGTGTCTAATTAATCTGAAACTCATCAATACACTTTGGTTAAAAGCATTTGGTAAACTCAATAAGTAATAATCAGATGTGATAAGTTAAGAGTAAAGATTTGAGAAATTACGCAGACGGAGTTTTCAAAACAGAGGCAACTTTGCTCGAGCAATAATCCTAGCTTGCTCGGGCAAGTACCTTAAGATTCAGTTATAAAGAACTTGGTTGCTGATGCTCAGGCATGTTTATATTTCTTGCTCGGGCATAGTGCTCGAGCATGATGATTTATGTGCTTGGGCAAGCTTTTCAATATGCAGCAAAAATCACTTTCTTCGATGTTGCTCGAGCAAGCTTGAAATCTTGCTCGGGCAAACTCCAGGCAGAGGCGATATAAAGAAAAAGACTAAGTCTGCTCGGGCAAGCTTTTCTGTTTGCTCGGGCAAGCATTCTTCTCTGCTTGGGCAAGACTATCTGATTTGAAGATTTTTGCTTCTGTCTCGATGTTGCTCGGGCAAGACTGTGACCTTGTTCGGGCAAGGTCATGCTTTCTGATGCTTTTAGATGTTGCTTGAGCAAGATCACTTGAGCTTTACTTTCCCTTCAGAGGACCCGATGTTGCTCGAGCATGATTACTACTTTGCTCGGGCAGGGTTATACTTTCTGACGTTTTTGAAGGTTGCTCGGGCAAGTTCACTTGTACTATGCTTTGGCTTTCTTCAGAACCCGACGTTGCTCGAGCAAGCTTATTTCCTTGCTCGGGCAAGGTCATGCTTTTTGACCTTTTCGAAGATTGCTCGGGCATGTTCTACTATACTTTCCCTTTATGTTTCATGAAGCCCGATGTTGCTCGAGCATAGTTCTGCTCTTGCTCGAGCAAGGTTACTTGAAGTCTAAAAATACTTAATTCAATACTCTGGAAATTGTGATCATCAAAGTACAAGAATTAACAGTACCAGTGCACAAATATGTACTAACCTTTAGATAGAGCCATTTAGGATCTTTGGCATCATACGTATGCTTTTGTTTACCTGGATTTGGAAGGTCTTCATGGCATTATCATCAAAATCACAAATTTATTAATAATGGTCACTGAAAATTCACAGCAAAGATTTCAGACAAGACAATCAAAATGACATGCTTGCTCGTTCATGGTCTGCATCAACGTAGGCCCTGGACTGCTGTGAGTGGAGCATAAGAAGACCACTGTATGCTCCTCCATGCACATGAGAACCAACTGCCAGTGGTGGCTGAAAATTCACAGTAGACAAGAACTCAGTGATATATGTAGCAGAATTAAGTGAATTGCATACAAGAATTGTGATATGTACCTATGGAAGTATGAAAACAAGTACACCTTTTTTTTCACTTCACATACCCTCGTTGATATGTACTGTTGTCTCTCCACCAAGGGTGTTGTACTTGCTTGGTCTGGGCACAAGAATCCAAATTTTTTGCTTTTGCCCTGTTGTTCCAATTCATCATGCATGAACCTACAATAATGACATCAGGGAATTAGTATATATGTATGTGCGTCTAAACGATGCATTTAAATTATGTAATTATAGAAGAAGATGCTTACTTTATAAACATTTTAACAATTGCATTAGTAAGCTTCTTTCCAGGAAGCATCAGAGATGTTAAATCATCGGAGTCAACAAAAACTGGTTGCATATCAGGGAGGCCTACTACTTTATTGACATGCCACGATTTATTTTTAAAATATCCTTTGGATACCATATTGAATATTTTTTCCTTGGCAGTCAACTTAGCCGTGTCAACAACTTCAATGGATGGAGCTTGAGGAGGGGATGGAGCTTCATGAGAAGTAGAGACATGTACAAGCTTCACTGGCAAAGAGATGAAGGTTCCTTTAACATCACTCACAACCTTCAGCTGATTAGTTGGGAGAGGGAGAGGTGCATCAATGATCACCTTTTCAACTGAAACTCTAACTTCATCATCTGCCATTTGTTGGTGGTGTACAGTTGATCCCAAGTTGTGGATAGTCCATTTTGCAACTAATCGTCTATGAGGTTTTGCCACATACAGGTCATAAGGTTGCTTTGACTGTCTAACAATGCAGCTCCCTCTAGTGCTCTGCTGCATAGGTGCAGGTGAATGTGTGAAGGGAACACTGGTCTTTGGACAACAATTCAAAAGCAACATTATTTTATCCATGTCCTCCTTCATCTTGCTCGTCTGGGATTGAAACATTACAGTCAATAAAAGCTTCTTTAGCCGCTACTTCCTCACTTAATTTGGCCAGTGTCTGTTCCATCTCCTCCCAGGTAACCATACTTTGTTTATGGCATTTGGATTTACCAAAGTATTGCTTCAGGCCAACCCCTCCTCCAATCCCCCTTACACGCCCTGTGTGATCCGGTTTTCCGATTGCAACGGTCAGAACATCATTCCTCCCGTCTGACACAAAAGATCTCTCTGCTTCTTTCTTTTTAAGATCTTCCTGTAAGATATAGATAACGAGAAGCTTAGTAATGAAACATGTTTAGTAACTAAAAAATAACAATAACGATACTTACAATTCTTTCAGCAACTAGACGAGTTTTTTCACTCGTGTAGGTGCCGATTAGCTTTTGCCGAATATACAACCAGAACTCCTCGCGACGTATTGGAGATGACAGATCATGTATCGCAGAAGGATTGAATTCAGCTTCATCTTCCAATCTCTTCCGCTTGGCTTCCATCAATTCTTTTTTGGCCTTTCCATATCCACCGCGAGAAGCTCTATGCGGGCAATCATTCTTTCTCCCGATCTCTTGTGCTTGTTCCCTTCTTTTTTGTGAATCAAAATTGAAAACCACTATTAATTATGAATTCCAGTAATCTCACTAACAGAAATTAGAGAACTTCTGCTTGATATGAACCTCAAACACTAGTCAAATTCACTTCATCAAGTTTCAACATTTTATTTAAGGAAGATGTAGAATTGTAAAAGAAATTGGGAGAAACATAGGAAAGGGAGTTGCAGAATTGCTGCCAACTCAGTCAATTCATTCATTCATCATAACTGGTTCCTACACATATTAGACTAACCTCTTATATATAGTTAGAGGCTTGACTCTTAAGGCCCAATAACAGCTTGCACGAAACCATTACCCAGTTAACATACTAACTAGCTAACAACAATGTCTAACCACTACCTACTATAACAAAACTAAAACTATAATAATGGCTTGACTCTTATGCCATTATTATTTCCCTAATTACCTACTTAGTACTTTACCTTTTCACGGTTTACATATCAGACTTGCATAGAACTAAGACATACTTCCTCTGATGCAGGACAAAGGATGGAAATGGATACTTCTATTCACACACCAAATCATTTAACTAACAGGATTAGATGAACACAATAACATTCACATATCCACACAGGTTAATAAGCAAACAAAAGGGCAAACAAAACTAAATATAAACTCACCAAAGCTTCAGGAGTGGTCCGCAGCTAAACAAATTGTTGCCAAGTTTGTTCATCAAGAAATGTGTACTTGTCCCAAAGATTAGGGTGAGGCTCACCAGCTGGAACCTCGGCAAAAATATAGTTGTTAGCTAGATTGGTCTTAAACTTCCTTCAGCGATCAGCATAATACGACAATGTCTTGTCTTTCAACTTCTGACTGTCACGAACAGTGTATGTAAGCTGGAGAGTGTCTCAAATAGGATCCTTTAATGTGCCATCGTCGACATTTTTCCACTCATTTGTCAAGATGCTAACCCTGCTACGTGCTAGATAGCCGACAAAACTATTATATTTGTTTTTATTAGGACCGAAAGGTTCCAAATTTTCATCAAACTGAATCTTGAGCTTTGACCTAGAAGTCCAACTTAAGGATACATTTATCATTCATGTGCCTCTTCTACCATGGTGTGCAGGGCGATTACAAGGCTAACTGTGAGATGAACAAGGTTCGCTCTGGCTCACACCAGTCACACCAGTAACTGACGTTCCAGGAACAGGACTAGAATCGTTTAAAACCGTTCATTTTTGAGAGAGGAAGAGAGGAATGCCTGAGCAAATGAGAGAGTAACAAAGGCTAATGGTGGTGGGCGAGGAAGAGAGGTAATGCAATAGGAAGGGTTTCACAACGTGAACAGAGGTTCTTCAGAGAGAGTAATGAAAGGTTTCGAGAGAAGAAAATATATTTGGCGCTTTATTTTTAAGATCAGATATAAAAAAAGACGGTCTTAAAATTTAACATTTAAGACCGGTCCTATTAAACTCCGGTCCTAAAGGTAATTAATTATTTGTTTAATTTTCTTCAATATTTTTGTATTGGCCTCATTTTATGTCTGGTCTTAAAAGAATAAATTTTAAGACCAGCTATTAAATATATGCGGCCTTAAAACTTTTAGATCTTTATATTTAAATTTTTCCTTATTATTTTGGACCGCAGAAAGTATAAGTCCGTCTGTATGAGATTTCTCTATAAAGTAATTAATATTTCAATTTTTTTAATAACATTTTTAAGATTGGTTGTTTTTTAAACCGGTCTGAATAATATATTTAATACCTATGAAAAAAATGATCCGGTCCAAAAATGTCTAAATGAGACGGTCTTAAAACCCTTTTTCGCACTAGTGTATGTCGATAAATTAGGTAACATATATCATAATTAAATAATTTATCTAGTTTTTTTAATTTTTCAAATGAGTCTTATGTTAAGAAACATAGGTGGTATATCAGTTTATAAGTTAGACATATTAGTTTGTAAAAAAAATGATAAATAAAAGAGATAAAATAAAAAGATTTTACATTTAAGACTAAAATTCACTCCAAAAATTGATAAAATTAAAACTACTTTGAAATGTGTGAGCAGATTGAGTTAGAACAAGATTTATATTCTTAAACTCAAGAATATGAAGAATATAAAATGAATTTTAATACTTTTTGAAAAGCTAGAACTAGCTAGCACTCATACCAGATTAGAACTTATATTCCAAAAAATTCGAAACAAAATTTATGTATTTTATTGATCTTTTCCTGCAATCCAAACTTCCCTAGAGTTTTATATATAATCATCAAAAGAAGGGGTCTAACACATTGTTAGGGAGTTTTGATGAGAATGAAGAGAGAGTTCTTTAACATTATTTTGAAATATATCAACAAATTAAAATAAATAGAATTATTTGTACATAAAAAAATAAATAAAATACAAAGAAAAATAATTGATTGTTTAGATAGAAAAAATATTTGTATAATGTGAAAGAAATCCAACTCCTAGGACTAATGTGAAGAACAAACACTTTCAAAGTATCGGACAAAAAGTACAACATAAAGTATCGAATAAAAATAAATGGCAATCTAAATGGAATCTATGACTATTGTATTAGAAAAGTTATATCCCCGTTAAAAAGAAAAGTAAAGCGCATTCTCATTATCTCTTAATACACACACAGATATATTCTTTTCTTTTAATGTGATGATTTTGTCGATTCATATAATTTGCAAGTATTTTTTTTAACTTCTTTTTATTCATATCACCTATTTAAAGTTAGAGTGCTTTTGGAGCTAACAAATCTAAACCTTTTTAACCAAAAATTGCCAGTATAAAAATTTTAAACAATATTTCATCAAATAAATTCTTTTCAAAATAAAAATACTAAAATAGGTAGATCATAAAAAGTTGACTCTTTAAAGATCGATAATTAATAATAGATTAGAAAATGATTTTTATGTTCAAAGGAGAAAAATCATAAAATTAAACACGTAGGAATAGAATTATTTATTGATTTAAAAAATTTAAGAAGACGTTTTCAACTTTCCTTCCATGTATGTGTGGATCATATAATAAATAAGACTGACTAAAGATATGGCGTCTGTGTATTTACGAATAAAACTTGCTTTTGTTGATATTTCATCTTTATTCCTTTTAATTCTTTATAAAATAAATAAACAATCATTTACAGGCTTCTCTCTCTTTTTGTAAAGGAAGAATTCTATTAAAAGATATTTGAATTTCACAAATTATAATTGGGTCCCAAAACTTAACAACTAATTGATTAGATTATACAACACAATTAGGGATTTTAAAATTTAATGAGATGTCCAAAATCTCTATGAGAAGAGAAGAGAAGGGAAAACCATAAAAATTACTAACTTCGGTGATAGAGGAAAAAATCCTCTCACTGTTACAATTGTACTTCCTTGAGTTTGTGCCTGAGTTCGCGCACCACCTTACTGAAAGGCATCATCTGGAAGGCATTGGTTGAGACTCCCATATTTGTAACTGATCTAATGTTTTTAATTTTGCAGTTTTAACTATAGAGTTTTAGGCATACTTAGAGGTCTAATTAGAGGGATGAGACATTTTTTTTTTCATATATATTTTTTATTTAAGATTTAAATTATATGCTACTTTCTGGAATGTTTTTACACCTATTATTTCACATTAATTAATTTTTATGATACTGGTGTTACAGGACAAATATTTTTGAATGCAGGACTGAAAACTAATTAATTTGAGATATTGGGTACAAAAAACATTTCAGAAAGTATCATATAATTTAAATCCAAATAAATAAAATATATAAAAACAATTAAAAAAAATGTGCTCATCCCTTGTAAGGTGCACATAAGGGATGTGCAGCTAATGTGAACCCATACTTAGAATGAAGTTTATTCACTCAAAATACCTACACGAACTGTATCACAACAGCAGAGTCCAAGTATAACGCACACCAAATACACCGGGGGAAGAGGAAAGAACTCAAGAGAAAACATCTCTGGGCTTGTGTTTGAGAATTTGGAAGAATATGTCACATATGAAATACTTGACTTCCCATGAAGCTCCGGTAACCCTCGGAAGAAGACTTGACCATTTAAGGGACATGATTAAAATAGCGACTTTGTATTGTTAAAGTCACCATTTTGATCCCATTGCTGCATCGTAGTATCAGGAACATGATTAAATTTAAAAGTCCCTTTAATTAAGAGTCGATTTCCTTGTAGAATGAACTACTAAAGCTAGTCTCTTTATTTCAATTGATTTGATAATAGATGTTCCATAACAAATACTTCTACATAAAACTACGTTTTCCCCTTATATCAACCTATTCTGGGAATTGTAACTTTGAATTATTGACCACAATAAGATTTAGAAAGATTTAACATCAGAATCAACTTATTGTTGCCTCCTTTGCCCATTTTTTGACTTTGCTGATTATGTCTACATAAATTTGGTTCCGTTAGGGCTTCTACGAAGTGCACAAATGGTTCAATCCTCAATTTTACTTTTTTAATAATTAAGGGGTATAGAAATAATTTGAATCAATTTCTAAATCCCTTATTGTGTCACATAACTCAATTAATAGTTTGTTAAGTTTAATGACGCAAATTAGAATTTGACTATTTCAACCGTCTTTTATTAGGATTTTCTATTTTGTAACAACCAAAATCATTTCAATTTATAACACAGTGATTTTTTGTCCAAAATAACTTAGTGAATTGAATATACAATAATGGAATAATAGATTGACCGAATGATTATTAATGTTCTCATTATCCATTAGTATGGATAGATTAATATATAGAAGATTAGATAAATAAATATTCATTAATGTGAATTCAGTCGGTTACATGGTCTTTAAAACAAGTCATTTTATTTATCATTTATGAATAATTTGCCTTTTTATAATTATTGTATACATTAATGATGATTGGGGAAAAGACCATGTTCTTTCAAGTAATAATAAAACACCTTTATCCTATACAAAATGCAAACAAAAAATGGATTTTAAGAGATAATATTCTAGTACGCTCATTTATATTTTTTAGAGTTCATTAATAAATTTAGAAAGGCTGGAGAGTATATATTTCGAAGGTATTCAAGTTGTCATTATAATAATTGTTCAATGAATAATTGAGATTACATGCTACAATGTCAGGCCTTCCTTTTATTTAGTAAATACATGAGATTATAACGCATTTTACATAGATCAAACAGAGCTATTGGATTCTATCGACTACCAAATTTTTAGATATATTGTTAACTAAAAAGTCTAGCTCAACAACTTTATTAAATGTTCTCTTCATCTTCCTCTACTCTTTTACTAAAGACTCCATCATACTACTTGATCAACTATTTTCAACGGCATATCAAAAGATCTTCTTTGAATGTGTTTGATTTACCTCAAACAATCTCCTATAATTTTCTTTTTGATAGATGTAACATCCCATTTGAAAACGGCGGATTTTTTTTTTAAAAAAACGTTTCCAAATATTTCAAGCAGAGTAATCAGAGTAAAGCATTGGAGCGAGTAAGTAATTTTCATTACATTCAAAATATGGACCATAGTGTAAATGTATCGGATTACAGTCATCTAGAATTCTCAAAAGTTAAAGAAACTAAAGAAAACGATGAATAATGTAGACACGTCTTGGCCTACTCCAGCTGCTTTCCTCTATCGCCAAACATCGGTCCTCCAGACCCTGATGCTACAGCTGAGATCCATTCCACATATGGATCTCAGGTAACGGTTAACCTTATGCTCAAATAAAACAAGATACGTACGCAGAGATATTCATTTCAATACAAAGATATCATCACAAAAGCAAACGGCAGATGTATGATCAATAACATGGACGAACATAAGCACAAAGCGGTATGTAAAGTCTCTCTCTCGACTAGTTCTGCACATATCCAAAGGCCACGCCACAACGTGTCCTCGCGCTAGGAATAACTCAAACAACATTACCAAAACTATAATCTGTGGGTAAAGTGTAAGTATCTCCGACGATTCTCAACGTAACCTCGTCTATGAACGTATCTATAACGCAAAAGTATATAAGCAGCATAGAGTTAGGGTTACGAGTACGCGTCCATACCTTAGTTGCGGATATCCGGCTCTTTAGGCTAAAAACGGTACTTTTTGACGGCCGTACGTAAAAACAGCGAAACAGCGGCAAACAGCGGAACGATGGAATTTCGACAGCGGTTCGACGTCAGAAGTATTCTAATCAGAATAATAACACACTTATGAATATTTGGCAGCATAACAGGCATTTTAGGTGAAAAAGACCATTTTGCCCCTACTACCCCTAATTGGCGGAATTTCGCCAGAACTTCGTTACTTTGACCTTATTCCATTTCAAAATTATCCCCACTATGTTTTTACCTCGTCAGGCATCTTTCAATGCAATGAGGCTTAAAAACAAGTATAGGAACAAATTTCGAAACTTCCTAGATCAAAACAAACGGTTCTACTATAACTACCGAAAGAACTACGGAAACTAAAAGCTAAGGACGAAGAACTTACTCGGAGCTAAGGCACAACTTTGCGAGCTTCTCTCTCTAAGTTTCGGCCAAGGTAGAGAGAAGAGGAGGTGTGAAGAAATGAAGGAGGTGCTCATGCCTTTATATAGGCAAAATTTGTGCCACTTTGGTAATTTCCACATTCCAACTCTTGTAATTTTTCCCTTCCTTATAACCATGTAAAATCAAGGTAAAATGATGTTTAATTCTTGTCCATGGGTTGCCCTAGTCGACATAAGGGGGTGATGTGGCAGCCAGCCATTGGTCCAAAAATGGTGACTCATGCTCACTTTATGCCTGGTCCGATAGAATTTCCCCGATCGGTGTCCGTTTCACGCGATTTCGCAGAAACTCAAAAATCCGGGCATGTAACTTTGGAGGTCTTTTCATCCTCTTTCATATTATCTATTTGGATCCTCTTTTTGATCATGTCCAGGTATTCTCCGGTGCGTCGGAAGATATTCGGACAAACGCGTCCGATTACGGAAATCGCTTCCGATAGAACCAAACGGACAATAATTCGCTGAATCGTAAAACGTCCAGTGGTTGCCTAACTTAATCCCGTGTTTGAAAACACGCAATTGTTTCTGTAGGTTCTTACTTTGCCTATCTGGCTCTACTCTATTGATCAGCTTTCCGTCTTATTAGGAATTAGGGTTTTCGGTTGCGGAATCGACGTCTGGTAAATTCTTTCTTCGTGTAAAAATTCACTTGTTCTTAATTTGATTAGTCTGAAAAGACTTTTACCTCTGGTTTACCTGTAGAATTTATTTCTAACTTTTCCCCTCGGTCTGCCTCTAAGCTGACTCACCGCATTATATTATTATTTTATTCTAATTATCATTTTAATTATTTAAACAATTCTTTTTAATTAAAAATACCAAGAATTTCGGCCCCCTGTTTTTAAAATTCAGTTTTAATTATTTCTCCATAATTTTTTCCATTTTTTAAAAATTTAATATTTTTTACCAAAAATTCCCTGTTTTACCCCCGCTTCGTTAAGGCTTAAATCAGCCTAAATTCTTCGTTTAGTGATCTTTTTAGGATTAGGTTTCTTCATACATTTATCTTTACTAATTTTACAGTATATTGTTATCTTACAAACTTTATACTGACATTGTCATTTTATATCCTATGTAAAATATTAAAAATGTTTACACCATAAAGTTACTTTATGGTTCTGAAATGCTTTTTAAACATTTCTTCATGTTATTTCCTCTAAAATAATTTATTAAATTCTTCTAATTAAAGATAATACTCCCATAATTTTCTCATAATTTTTCATGATCTTTCAAAGTATTTATCATAATGTTTTTAGACCGCTTTTATCACCATTATTGCATTTTTAGTCATTCGTTCATCGATTTTTCCGTAACTAACTTTTTGACAATTTACTCGACAATTATAACAATTTTCTATAATAGTTTTAACTTATGAATTTGCTTCATCAAAATATTCATTAATTTATCTTATCTCAAGAATTCCATATTTGCTAAAATCCGGGTATTACAATACATATCACTCTAATACTTCCATATATATACTCAATAAGAATTTTATTTTTTCTTATATAATATCCCTTTTACCTTACTAGGTCTTTTCTGGTGACAAATACTATCTACAGTCTTACAGTCTTAAATGTAATATTCAATAAAACTTGAATTCCGTTGATGCGGGTTTACTCCCATCTCCATATCCCACAGAAGAAGCACGTCCTAATTCACGCGGGTGATGCCCGCGTGAGTTTTATCATATGGCTAGTAGGACCCCAAATATTAGAGAAACATTTTTTTTTATAACAAATTTTTAGGAAAGGGGTTGGACTTACCCACGATTCAAGGGTAGGGTGAAGTCTTTCTTCCTCCTAGGTGATACCAATAATGGGCAGGACGAGCCGTCTATTACCCTTAGGCGTTTACTTAGGCACCCAGGAGATAGGATGCCTCCCCCAATGCCTTGACCAACTCCAGGATTGAACCCCCTCCCTTTGGTGAGAGTGTCCGATATAACGCCCGTCCTTTTTTATCGCTTTTATTTATCAGAGCCGTAGCGCACAGGCATCGAAATTATTTGAATGACTTAATTGCGGAATAAAGCTTTCATAAAGTAACTTAGTTTAAAACATTGAAAACGCGAGGATAAACTTTTCGTGAGCGATATCTATCCCATAGGGGGATCTTAATACATTAACCCAAAAAAAATTGACAAATGATAAATGAATTAATATAGTCCAACTATTCATAATTTCCCAAAAAGCTCCTTCAATTGTAATCCTTACACCTGCGTCTTCACTCTTGATCCCGAACCACTGCCTGTTACTTTCATACGGTCTGGAGTTCAAATGAATGAACCCCAAGGGTAACAGTTAATCTCATATGCAGGTATGAAATGTAAATGACAGTATAACACATGTATAAGCATATAATAATTTACAGTAAATAAGTCGCACCGTAACCACAGTTATCGGCCAAGGACCGCAGCCCTTTAGGACACAGAACCCTATTTTAGGACATGCAACCCTATGAGACACGCAGCTTCAATCTATAGCTAGGATACACACATGCAAATTTTCTAGGAACCATGATCAGTCATACATGTAATACATACATACAAGCTAATAAGATAATAGTTACCCACCTCAAATTTGAATCCTTAACTTTGTCCGGAATTGTTGGGATCGATAGAGGTGTCAAGGTATGCCTATAAACGTTTATCATTGTCATTAGTCACTTCTGGCGCCGCAAAGTAACTAACTATGCGAAATGTAATTGTTAAATGATTAAAAGTGGATTAACCCCCAAAAATTCCCTTACTAATAATACCCTTTTTATTTATTTATTAATTAATAATTCTCTTATTATTTATTCTATTTCTTAATAATACTAATTATTTATTCATTTTTTTATTTATTATTAATGTCATTATTATTATTGTTTATTTATTTAATTTATTATTTTTATTATTCATCTACAATTGTCTTGGACTCTCAAAGGCTATCCTAACACCTTAAATTAGGAGCCTATAAATACCAACCATTATGTTAATTATACCTTAATGCATTTTATTTAATGTTTCTCATGGTCTTCTAAAGTATAATGTTTCTCGTAGTTTCCACCAAAAGCTTTGGTAAATACTAATACTACAAAAATAGGCTTCATCTATATACAGATATACTTATATGTGAACACCAAGTAAAATAAGTTTTAATGTAATACACACAATCTGTATATATGAATAAATCTTCCCCTATTATTTCCATGTGCCTACATTACCTCATTTACTGATGACACGCATTAACATTAAATACAATATTTCCTTTCACTTATCTATGTAACATACATATACATATCTATTTATATGAGTATAACAAGAGAGTAAGCCTTTTTCTTTTGACAGCAGACTTCCAACGGTTTTTCATAGGTATATGTAAACATCATGATTCCTCGATCTTCTCTTCATGTATTTGCAACGACTCATATGTGTACTCAAGTTTTCCTTTTCTTTTCATAAGCAACGAGCACAAGCATATATTTATATATAACTATAGGTTCCCCTCTCTCATTATATGAAGCTATACACACACACACACTACTCTAGCAACCCAAAAAAAAATTGACAGAACTTCCTAGACCTTCCTTTCTCCTTCTTATGTAGCCACGACAACACACACATATATACTTATACACTTCACAGCAAGAACTCACGTTATTCCCCTATGAGCAATGTTTCATGCATATAGATATACTTAGACAGTAAAAGCTTTCCTCTCCTTTTATCCCCAAAGACAACATATATATATTATATTCCCATGACAACAACAGTTTCGGTTTTCATGAACAGCATAGTCTTTCTGACATCTTCTAAGTACAATGTTATATATATATATATAGACACAAGACAGCAATGTTTTCTTTTATGACAACAATGTTTTAACAACAACTCATATGGATTCTAGCTATGCTCCTAACGGTGTTAATCTCAGAGATTTGTGTTGGTAAATGGTGAAAACCGAAAGAAGAGAAGCTTGATACTTACTTTCAGTTTTTGGCTTGTGGAATGTGATCTTATGACAAAACCGATCACCCTCTGTTTTCGAGAATTCAGAACTGAGCAACCGCCGCAGGAAAATCTCTCACTCTTTCTTGTACTCTTCCTCCTTCTCCCGGCGTGCCAACGTTCTCGGCTTGGTCTCTACTAAAACTGGTGTGAGGATCAATGAGAGCCAAGGATCATTATTTAAATAAGAAAACAGAGGCCCAGTCCGAGAATCATGAATGCATTGAGGAAACAATAGAACGATGGAGAAAGATCTGTGAGAGGCTCTAGGCGGATGGCAACTCTGACTTAGTGAACAGTTGCTGGCCGAAAGGTGTGGGAAGATTTGATTTTTGTAGATCGAGTGACGTGTTGGCTAATTTCTCTTGCTGTGGTTACGCGTCTACAGTACCTATTATAGCCGCTGAGTTTGCTTGCTAATTTGATGCTGCGTTTTGGTTATTTATTTATTTATATAAATAGAATAGGTGATGCTGTGTAAGTCTAATGGGTGGGGCAATTATATCCAAAGTATATGCGTTTTGGGTTGTTTTGGTTTGCTGGAGGGATTTGGATACTTGTATAAGTGTTTTAGGTTTTATGTTTAATAGCATATGGGCCCATGATGATGAGTTAAATATATGCTCTTAGTTTTGCTATCATTCTGTGCCCTGGATGTGCTTCACCTAAAGGGAGTTAATGAGCTGGAGAGATGGATATAATGGGTATTGTATTGGGCTTTTTTGATAATATATATATATATATATATATATATATATATATATATATATATATTGTGTGATTACTAAAATTAACCCACTTGATTCTCACTACAAAAAAAAGATCATTAGTAGCGGGAAAAATGACATATTTGTAGCGGTTTTTACCATTACTAATAACATCTATAGCGGTTAGATAAACCGCTACAAAATCCACCATGACAAACTAATTCGTAGCGGTTACAAAAAAGCGCTACTACATATAACTTGACCGTTATTGTATCTGTAGCGGTTTCAAATGACCGCCACTATATGAGGTCGCGCTGACTTCTTGCGTAAACATTAGTCGCGGTTATTAAACCGCTTCAAGTTGAATTTGATCAGAGTTGTAGCGGTTTACCTAACCGCAACTAATTATATGAAAAAGTAGAGCTAAATGTTTCAAAATATTTTGTAGCGGTTACATGACCACTACAAATATTCCCGCCAATTTTTGGAAAAAAAAATTGCCGCCACTTTTAATTAATTCTTTAGAATATTTGTAGCGGTGGTTAACCGCTACAAAAAAATCCCGCCATTTTTTTGGAAAACAAGTTTTGCCACCATTTTTTTTTTCAGTATTTTATATTTGTAGCGGTTGTAAACCACTACAAATGATTCCCGTTATTTTTTGCAAAGTAGTTTTGACGGGTAGTTCATATTTTTGTTCGTATTTGTAGCGGTTAAGAAACCGCTACAAACGAATGAAATTGAAAAAAAAAAAAATTTTTTGAATTATTATAGTAATTAAGTAAATATTGTATTATTAATAATTTATATTTTTAGTGAAAATAAATGATATTTGAAAGTGGAGCAAATCACCAAGAGGGGGGTGAATTGGGGATTTTAAAAATTCTTTTCTAAGGCTCTGTTTTTGAACACTAAAAATAGGGCATAACGGAGTAAGAGAAGGAGAAGCAAGACACAAGAAATTTATACTAGTTCGATCCAACCTCTTGACCTACGTCCAATCCCCAGACACTCTGGGATTTCACTAACTCAAACGATTACACACTCTATAACTCTCAGAGTAATTTTCTCACTAGAACTTACTCCCCCTTACAAGTTGTAATTAAATATCTCAATCTCCAAGTCCCACGACTTGAGATTCTTACAATGAATGATTTTCAATAAATGAAACTCTCTTAAGAGTGGATAAATATAAACATTGAAGTACAGATGTATCAAAAGATACTTTGCTCAAGAAAACTCAAGGAGTAGTTGGAAATTTGAATGATTTTCTTTTTCAGCAGATTGGTTGTTGAGAAGAATTGAATGCAGCTCTATTTATATGAAGAGAGCATTAAATGACCGTTGTAATCTTCAATGTGACCGTTGCCAGCATTAAGGAAGGATTAGGTTAAGCTTTGGTCTTCTTCTCTCTCTACTCTTTGGTTAATCCAGTTGCACAGATGTTTATGGTTGACTTCTTGACTTTTAATCCGTTGGAACAACAGCTGCTACTGGATGTGGAAATGAAACATTAATCCCTTTACAACGTGTGTAGAATGATTGTCCAAAAGGATGCAAATTTTCTGGACATTGCATTTAGTGTGTTGACATCACTTTTTGCTTTTGTCCAGATCTTCTTTTAATACTCTTTAAACCATTTGAAACTAATTAGCAAACTGATTAAACATAGCTAGGAATAGTAATGAGTGATGATAAGAAGTATTAAGATCAAACGGGAAGATTTCACAAATTCGAGTAACTTGATTTTCAAAACAAGCGACACAAACTCGAGTTTGTTTATCTAAACTAGAGTTTGCAACTTTCTTTTAGAAGTCTAAACAGGAGTTTCCAACTGAAAAGTGGATTTTTCAAAACACTGAAATGAGCAAACTCTTGGCTTGGCCTAAACTCGATTTTTCTTTGTTAGCTACCAATGTTTGTTTTGATGATAACTAACCCTTGTAAAAGGAACTTGGTCAAACAAAGTTCATTTACTCGTGAAAATTGAGTCTGCATTTTATCTGTCAGATTGGTCTCCAGCCAACCCCATCTGACTCGAGCCAATAGCCTGTCTAAATTTATCAGAATGCAAGTTTTGACTCTAACCAATTTCTGATGACTCGAGCGAAGCCCTGCACTCTAGCCTAACCCATCAGACTCCAGCCAAGCTCCTGTCTAAATTTGTCAGAATACAAATTTTTGCTCTAGCCAATTTGTACTGACTCGAGCTAAGCCCTAAACTCTAGCCTAAGAGCATTGGCTCCAGCCAAGTTTTCGACCGTTATTTTCAAATACTCTTTTTACCTCTAGCCTACACAATGTACCTCGAGTTTTAACCTAGACTTGAGACTGAGATTTGTAACTCAAGCCTAGAATGCTTCCCTAGAACAATCTGACTCTAGCCTACTGAGTGTACCTCCAGTTTTGGCCTAGACTTGAGCCTGAATCTTGTGACTCGAGCCTAGCATGTTGTTATAGAAGAACTTGACTCTAGCCAGAAATCTTGACTCTAGCCAAATTTATCAGTTTGAAAAAACCAGATTTCTAAACCTTGCTAAATCTCTGAGTATGGTTTACTTATTTTATATCTTCACTCATTATTGTTCCTAATCATGTTTAATGAGTTTGCTAATGAGTTTTAGAAGATTATTATATGGTTTAACGATAAATTCAAATAAAGAAACCGTGTGTCAGAGGCATTTAATGCAAAGCAGAGACATTCACCATTTTGGCAAGAAGACCATCAAGGCAACAATAAAGCCACACGACCATTTCCTTCATACATTCTTACTGAGTCTCAACGGACAATTTGAATAAGAAATGTCAACAATGAATCTTCAGAGAATACGAAGCAGTCTGAGTAAACGTTGTTCAACGGAAATATTTATTTCACTCAACGGATAATTCGAAGAGTCTCAATGGATTACTTCAAGCTTCTACAACGGTCATAAATGCAACCAACTATAAATACCAGAAGCATTCAAATATGCACCTACCGAAACTCTGTGCATGCAATTAGCAATACAATCATTTACTGTTTCTACTAAGTGAGATAATATCTTCGGATATTTAAATCTTCAGTGTTTATACATCTACTCTTTTAGAGAGTTTATCATTGATTATCATTTATTGTAAGAATCTCAAAGTATTGGGACTTTACGATAGGGACATTTGATTACAACTTGTAAGGAGGAGTAAGTTCTAGTGAGAGAATTATTCTGAGAGTTACGAGTGTGTAATCATTTGAAGTTAGTGAAATCCCAGAGAGTCTGGGGACTGGACGTAGGTCAAGGATTTAGACCGAACTAGTATAAATCGCTTGTGTTCATTCTTCTTCTATCCTACTCTGTTCATCTTTGTTTTGTTATCTTCTAACAGAGCTTTTCGGAAGAAAATTTTATATCCCCAATTCACCCCCCCCTTTTGGTGATATTCCGTCTTTCATTTGGTATTAGAGCAAGGTCTTCTTTGAAGAGATTAACATCTCGAGAAGGATCAATATGGACGAAATCCTACCTGACGGAGCTTCGATCAACAGACCACCTGTTTTCAGTGGAGAACCCTATTCCTTCTGGAAAGCCAAATTCAAAGTCTTTGTTATGGCCTCTGAATATGGCTTGTGGAGAGTGTTCGAGATTGGAAACTACAATCCAACTGTGATGGAAAATAGTCTCCGAATCCTAAAGCCTGAAGACACCTATGATGATAATGACAGGAGGAATGTCACACTTAATAGCAAAGCTATTCTCATGTTGCAAAGTGCCTTAAGTCAACAAGAATACTTTCGTATTTGTACTTTGCCCTTGCTAAAGCTATGTGGGATGCACTGGAGATAGCTCATGAAGGAACAATTGGAGTTAAGGAAAATAGAGTCAATACCCTCATGACCGAATACAATCTTCTTCGTATGAATTCTGGGGAATCCATTATCGAATTCCAATTAAGGTTCACTCATCTAATCAACCAGCTTGCTGCCTTGGGTAAAACTTATGAACAACCTGTCCAAGTGAGGAAAATTTTCAATATCCTCAGCAGGGAATGGGAAGATAAAGTCACAGCTATTGAGGAAGCTCGTGGAGAATCGATGAGCTCTGTAGCAGCCTTGTTTGGTAGTTTATCCGAATACGAAGGAAAGCTCAAGTTCAGAAAAGGACTTGATGAGGTCAGTGGCAAAAACAAGGGAGTTTCCCTCAAAGCCGTTAAAGAAGTAAAGGAATCAGATGATGAAGAAGATGAAGATGAAGATGAAGAGCTAGGCATGATGGTCCGGAGATTCAAGAAGTTCTACAAGAAGGACCAAGGATACAAGAAATTTCACAAGGGTAGCTCCAGCTATGAAGTAAAAAAGCCAATCATATGCTACGAATGTGATAAGCCTGGCCACATCAAGTCAGAATGCCCCTAGCTGAAGAACCAAGATAAAGAAAAGAAGAAGTTCAATAAGTTCAAAAAGAAAGCCTATGTCTCAGGTATATGGGGAGACAGTTCATCCAATGAAGATGAAGCTGAAGATGAGGAAAGAGCTAACATATGCCTCGTGGCTCAAGAAGAAGAGCAATCTGAGAGTGTCAATGAGGTATATGATTCACAACCATCTTATGATGAATTATTTGCTGAATATAATGTTGTGCAATCTGAGTTTGAAAAACTTGCTGAAAAATATATTGCTTTATAAAAGAAGAATGTAACTCTCGAAATGCAAGTTGAAAATCTTTCGAGCAAAAACATGGTTTGTGAGGACTGTCCTGATTTGAAGAAAAAGAATGAGCACCTCACAAAAGCACTTGAGAAATTCACTAGAGGAAGTGAAATGCTCAATGCCATTTTGAAACAGCAAAGATTTATAAATGATAGATCAGGAATCGGGTATAGACCTGACCTTGATAAAAGGAAAGGCAAAAAGAAACTTGGAGAAAAAACCTATATGAACTACTTTCAAAAATCTATTCATTCTTCAAACCCTTTTGCTCATTGTAATTATTGCAATCATAAAGGTCACACTACTTCTTCCGGTTTTCATAAAAAGGAAAGAAGGAGTAAGCCTGTAGGTAACTATCAATGGGTGCCTAAAGGATCCTATAAGGTTCCTAAGACACAAACTAACCCTAAAGGACCCAAGAAAAGATGGGTACCTAAAACCTGATTTCTTGTGGTTTGCAGGTTTGTCTTAGAGCATCAAAATCCAATAAGTGGTATATTGACAGTGGATGCTCGAGACATATGACGGGAGATCATACCAAATTTGCTACTCTCAAGACCAAGGATGGTGGCAAGGTGGCTTTTGGAGGAAATCAATCTGGAAGGATTGCTGGAATTGGTGAAGTTGGCAACAACGATGGACCTCAAATCAAAGAAGTCTACCTTGTAGATGGCCTTTGCCACAACCTCCTTAGTGTGAGTCAAAGTACAGACAAAGGCAACTTGGTTATCTTCGATTCTGAGGAATGCTTGATTGTGAGCAAGAATGATCTTCCCTTAGCAAATATCAAATCAAAAGCCTTATTTAGGGCAAATAGAGAAGGTAACTGTTACACCCTAAACCTCTCTAGTGATTGCAATAAAATAACTTCTGAAAACTGCTATCTTAGTAACTTGGAAGAAAGTTGGCTATGGCACAAGCGTTTAGCTCATGTCAATATGTTTCAACTTGACAAGTTGCAAAGAAAGAAAGAAAGGACTTAGTGATTGGTTGACCAAAACTTAATTTAAAAAATGACATGATTTGTGATGCTTGTTAGAAAGGTAAACAGACTAAATCATCCTTTAAATCTAAAAATGAAATTTCATCTAATAGACCTCTCCAACTACTCCATATGGACCTAGTTGGACCAGCAAGGGTAAGAAGCCTTGGAGGCAATCTATATACTTTGGTTATTGTAGATGACTTCTCAAGATTTTGTTGGACTATATCTTTATCATCGAAAGATGAAACATTTGATCAGTTTGTTGTGTTTGCCAAAAAGGTCCAAAACGAGAAAGGTATCTCCATTTCAGGTATAAGAACTGATCATGGTCGAGAATTCAAAAATTATGCTTTTGAAGAATTTTGTGATGCACATGGGATACATCACAATTTCTCCGCCCCAAGGACTCCTCAACAGAATGGCGTTGTTGAGAGAAAGAATCGAGTCCTCACTGAAATGGCAAGAGCAAAGCTAAACGAAAATCAAACTTCTCAAGTCTTCTGGGATGATGCAATGAGCACTGCATGCTACATATCAAATCGTGAATACATCTGGAAGAATCTTAAGAAGACATCTTATGAGCTCTACAAAAGAAGAAAACCCAATCTTGCTCATCTACACATCTTTAGGTGTAAGTGCTTTGTGCACAATAATGGTAAGGATAATCTGGGTAAGTTTGATTCAAAATCTGATGTAGGCATGTTTCTTGGTTATTCTAATAGAAGTAAGGCTTATAGAGTTTTCAATACTCGTACTCGTATTGTTGAAGAGTCTATTCATGTTGTGTTTAGTGAAACCAAATCTGATAAACCTTTGTATGATGTTGAAGAAAATACTTATAGAAACCAATTCTTTTTAAAAACTACACCTGCCTCTCTTCAAAATTTTGAAGATGTTTTTGAAACTAGTCCTGAAAATGCTTGTGAAAACAATGGTCAAACTCAACCTAAAGCTTGGAGATTTATTAGAAATCATCCTTTAGACCAAGTGATAGGTGATGTAAATCAAGGAGTAAGAACCAGAAAAGGTACTTTGAATGAAGTTACTTTCACTACTTTTATTTCACAAATTGAACCCTCTAAGATTGATGAAGCCCTTTTAGACAATGATTGGGTGATAGCAATGCAAGAGGAATTACATCAATTTGATAGAAATCAAGTTTGGGACTTAGTACCTAGACCCAATGACCATCCGGTTATCGGGACTAAATGGGTATTTAAGAACAAACGTGATGAAATAGTAATCATTGTCCGTAACAAGGCAAGATTGGTTGCTAAAGGCTATAGTCAAGAAGAAGTAATTGATTATGAAGAAACTTATGCTACAGTGGCAAGATTGGAAGCCATAAGAGTTCTTCTAGCCTTTGCTTGTATCAAGGGATTCAAGTTCTATCAAATGGATGTGAAAAGTGCATTTTTAAATGGTTTTATACAAGAGGAGGTTTATGTTGAACAACCTCCTGGTTTTGAAAGTAAACATCATCCAGATCATGTTTATCGTCTCAAGAAAGCTTTATATGGGCTTAAGCAAGCTCCAAGAGCTTGGTATGAGTGATTAAGAAAATTCCTTCTTGATCAAGGTTTTATTAGAGGCAAAGCTGACACAACTCTCTTCATCAAGAGAAATAAGTTAAATGAAATTTTAATTGTTCAAATTTATGTTGATGATATTATTTTTGGAGCTTCTAATGAATCTATGCATGAAGATTTTTCTAAGACAATGCAGGGAGAGTTTGAGATGTCCATGATGGGTGAACTCAACTACTTCCTTGGCCTTCAAATTAAGCAACGCAAGAATGGTATCTTCATATCTCAGACCAAGTACTTAAGAGATTTGCTGAAGAAGTATGGTCTAGATGGATGCAATGGAGCTGATACACCTATGAGCTCTACTACTTCTTTGGATGCCAATGGAAGGGAAAAGATTTCAACATCACAAAATATAGAAGAATGATTGGTTCATTACTCTATCTAACGGCGAGTAGACCTGACACCCCGTTCAGTGTGGGAATGTGTGCTCGTTTCCAATCCACTCCTAAGGAGACTCATGCTGAACATGTGAAGAGGATATTCAGATATCTTGCTGATACAGAAGAATTGGGATTATGGTTTCCTAAGGGTCAACCTGAACATATGGTAGCATATTCAGATCCAGATCATGCTGGATACAAGACGGATAGAAAGAGTACAAGTGGTCAATGTGAGTTCCTTGGTGGTTCACTTGTCTCATGGTTTAGCAAGAAACAAACAACTATCTCTGTATCATCAACTGAAGTTGAATATATAGCTGCATCAAGTTGTTGTGCACAAGTGTTGTGGCTCAAACAACAACTTCAAGATTTGGGAATTCATCTCTTGGAAATCCCAATACTTTGTGACAACACAAGCACGATAAGCTTGGCAAAGAATCCATTGCAACATACTCGGACCAAGCATATTGATGTTAGACATCACTTCATAAGAGATCATGTTCAGAAGAAGGATGTCAAAGTGATGTTCATCCCAACTCATCTGCAACTTGCTGATATCTTCACCAAACCTCTGGCGAAAGAACAATTCATGTTCATCTGAAGAGAATTGGGAATGGTAAATCCCAATGAATTGTAAGTAAAAAATGTTAGCTTAATGTAATTAATTATGTTTTGATGATTAATCAATACTAACTTAAGCATCAGAGCCTTTAGATTGCGTTTTTGCAGGACTCTGTTATGGTAAGAAGTTACAGAGGTAACTAGAGTATGATTTGGCTCAAGCTTATCTTGGTAAAACTCGAGAAACTTGTTGACCACCTCAAGCCTACTCAAAGGCAAACACTTGCATCGATGTGAAATTTGGTCCCTACCTCGAGCCAGAACGAGAGCAAACTCGAGCCCTTGCAAGACAGAAAGATGAGCATTTTGAGAAAGGTTTTTGGCTCGAGCCAATGGTATGTAACTCTAGCCAACACAACTCTGCGGAGTACAAGCATGATGAACAAACTCAAGCCTATGTTGGTCACCTCGAGTTTGGGGCAAAACTCGAGCCTGTTAGAGGTGGCTCGAGCCCACAAGCGTCAGACACACACTTCAAGTTAGTACACCTTATACTTAGACTCGAGCTCTTATGTTGAACACTCGAGCCTATTGTTATATTATTAATATATGTACACACTTGTGTCTTTCATTTTATATCTTTGCATTTCTCTTCCCTCTTCGGTCTCTCTCTTCTCTCCGAAAGCCTCTCAAAACCCTAACCCCCATCTTTTCTCTGCGATGGCTCCTAAAATCTCCCAAAAATATTCTGCCAAGATCAAGGGTGCTTCGGATCTTGAGAAGACTGAATCATCTTCACCTCCTCAACTGAAACGTCCTCAACGCAATAAAATTCCTCCCAAGAGATTTCGTCCGAAGGTCGCTTTTGAAGAACATGTGCTTAAACGATCAAGAACAGTTGTAATCGAAGAACCTTCTGCAACTCCTGTCAAGAAGCAAATCGACCCTGAAGCGGCTGTTCGAAAGGACAAAGAAGTGGTAGAAGAGATTCCTAAGAAATCAAGAAAATATTTAGTATTCCGCGGAAACCCTCTAACGCCTGTCTCTGGTTCTTGTTTTAAGTCAAACGAGGAGTCTGGGTCCAAGGTACCGGAAATTCCTGCCATTCATGCTATTTCTAATCCTCCATTAGATTTTGCATGTGGTCCACTTATGTTTTCCCCTGAAGAAGGAAAGAAATACCGAGAGGATTTTGCGCTTAGGGATTTTTGCCCTATAATGTATGTTGATCTACCTAAACTGAAGGAAGAGTGTCCTTTGGACCTCTATCCCTGGTTCAAGGAATATGAATTATTTCTCTCAATCCGTGCCTCATATAGTCCTGCTCTGGTAAGGCTATTTTATTTCAATATGACTGCTCATCATCTGTTAGACAAAAATAATCATATCATTGAAGAGAAGCTCATTACTTATGTAAGAGGAAAGAGGATTGTTTTAACTGTCGATTACCTTAATTCACTGCTTCAGATTTCCAACCCTCCGCCGGTCCCTGCAATCCACTATGACAATGAGCAGATTTTCCAAACACTTGAACCAAATGTACTTTTCTTTGAACCACTTAAGTTTTCTCCAGTAGCCATGCCTCCAACTTACAAAGCCTTGTGGTATATCTATTCAAGGAATTTTGTTCAAAAAGGGAAGAACTTTACACACTTTACCCAAAGAGATTACTCACTGTTTACATCATTCGTGGCTAAGGTTCCCCATAATCTGGGTCACTGGATTTTCCATGAGATGAAGAAGTACAATCTTCACTCTAAAAAGAATTCTACCATTCCTTTTCCCAGCCTAATTTCAGTTATCCTCTTCCATGAAAAGGTACGGTACCTTGAGTCTCTTGAGCAACCAAAAACACCTGAGAGGTTTGGCCAACATCATTTGAATCTTATGAAAGTTTCTTTTCAAGAGGGATGTGGAGAATCTAGAACACCTACTCCGTCTGGATCCAAAGTTCCCAAATCCAGAGCTCGATCCGCACCTGGTCAAGATTTTTCCTTTATGCCTGCACTATTCTCTCTGGGAGCTCAAATCAAATCCATTGTTGAAAAGGCTATAGCTAATAGCTTGGATCCCTTGCTTATGTCTGTTGCAACTCAAAATTCTCTTCTTGTAAAGATTGACACACAAATTGCACAGCTAGTGGAAGATGTTGCTTAGATTCAGGCTGATCAAGTTGACCTCCGGGAAGAAGTAGAGAACTTAAGTGTTCATATTGGCGATCATGGTGTAAATCTTACCAATGTTCACAACACTGTTTGGACTGTGATTCATAAGGTAGACAAACTTCAGGCATCCCAACAACAGCAGTCTAAATTAGTTGCCCCTGGTCTTGGCACTTCCTATGCCTCTCCCAAGCCATTTCCTCCTTCATCTCCTATCCAACCGTCGGTCTTACCCTCTCATGACTTTATTTCTCCCATTCTCTCCACTCCCATCATCCCAACTTCTGTCATTCTTCCATCCCCTGCTACTGTCATTCTTCCATCCCCTACCATTGTTCCTCTTCCATCTCCAAAAGCTTCGCCTATAAAGATAACTTATTCTGGTACTTCTACCGTTGACCTATTTGATGAAAGTGATCTTAACTCTCCTGTTACTAAACCTAAGTCTATTGTTCCTCTCTTGTCTCTCTCATCTTCTTTCTCACCTCTGCCTTTCCCATCCTTCTCTCATCCCTTTTCTTCTCGCTTACGACTTCCACCTCTGAATCTTCCTTTTTGAGTGATGCCAAAGGGGGAGAGATATGCCAGAAGAAGTCAAGAGTCAAGTTATTTTGAAGACTTAGTCTTTTTGTGAAGGCAAAACTCTCCGTTAACTTTTTGTTATGATTGCTTCACTTTTGTCTGTCAAGTTATTTTGGTAGTTCATCCTCTAACAGATTATGTCTTGATTTGTTAATGCATCTGACTCTATTATCAATGAAATGTTATGATCCTTTATCAATTACATTATTTGATACTTATGTTGCATCCTTTACTCGCTTGTTCTATTTTTTTCAAAACTTGGTAAAAAAAAAAAATTAAACACTTTTCTTGACTTCTAAGCATCTAAAGTTTACAAAGGTTGTCATCATCAAAATGGGGGAGAATGTTAGCTCCCAATGTTTGTTTTGATGATAACTAACCCTTGTAAAAGGAACTTGGTCAAACAAAGTACATTTACTCGTGAAAATTGAGTCTGCATTTTATCTGTCAGATTGGCTCCATCCAACCCCATCTGACTCGAGCCAATTTCCTATCTAAACTTGTCAGAATGAAAGTTTTGACTCTAGCCAATTTCTGCTGACTCGAGCCAAGCCATGCACTCTAGCCTAACCCATTAGACTCCAGCCAAGCTCCTGTCTAAATTTGTCAGAATACAAATTTTGGCTCTAGCCAATTTGTACTGACTCAAGCCAAGCCCTAAACTCTAGCCTAAGAGCATTGGCTTCAGCCAAGATTTCGACCGTTATTTTCAAATACTCTTTTTACCTCTAGCCTACACAATGTGCCTCGAGTTTTAAGCTAGACTTGAGCCTGAGATTTGTAACTCAATCCTATAATGCTTCCCTAGAACAATCTGACTCTAGCCTACTGAGTGTACCTCCAGTTTTGGCCTAGACTTGAGCCTGAATCTTGTGACTCAAGCCTAGCATGTTATTATAGAAGAACTTGACTCTAGCCAAAAATCTTGACTCTAGCCAAATTTATCAGTTTGAAAAAACCAGATTTCTAAACCTTGCTAAATCTCTGAGTATGGTTTACTTATTTTATATCTTCACTCATTATTGTTCCTAATCATGTTTAACGAGTTTGCGAATGATTTTTAGAAGATTATTATATGGTTTAAAGATAAATTCAAATAAAGCAACCGTGTGTCAGAGGCATTTAATGCAAAGCAGAGACATTCACCATTTTGGCAAGAAGACCATGTGGGCAACAATAAATCCACACGACCATTTCCTTCATACATTCTTACTGAGTCTCAACGGACAATTTGAATAAGGAATGTCAAGGATGAATCTTCAGAGAATACGAAGCAGTCTGAGTAAACATTCTTCAACGGAAATATTTATTTCACTCAACGGCTAATTCAAAGAGTCTCAACGGATTACTTCAAGCTTCTACAACGGTCATAAATGCAACCAACTATAAATACCGGAAGCATTCAAATCCGCACCTACTGAAACTCTGTGCATGCAATTAGCAATATAATCATTTACTGTTTCTACAAAGTGAGATAATATCTTTGGATATTTAAATCTTCAGTGTTTATACATCCGCTCTTTTATAGAGTTTATCATTGATTATCATTTATTGTAAGAATCTCAAAGTATTGGGACTTTGGGATAGGGACATTTGATTACAACTTGTAAGGGGGAGTAAGTTCTAGTGAGAGAATTATTCCGAGAGTTACAGAGTGTGTAATCATTTGAAGTTAGTGAAATCCCGGAGGTTCTGGGGACTAAACGTAGGTCAAGGATTTAGAGGCGAACCAAGTATAAATTGCTTGTGTTCATTCTTCTTCCATCCTACTCTATTCATCTCTGTTTTGTTATCTTCTAACAGAGCTTTTCGGAAGAAAACTTTATATCCCCAATTCACCCCCCCTCTTGGTGATATTCCGTCTTTCATTCTTTAAAATTGAAAACCTTTGAAAAATCTATGCCAAGTGAAAACTAGAGTTTTCTAAATAAACTGGAGTTTTCTCTAAGTGGGTAAAAACATGAAAGCTCTCTGTCAAGTACAAACTCGAGTTTGTAAATCCAAACTCGAGCTTTCTCAAAACTTTGGAAAACTTAGAAAAACTCTTGGTTAAGTGCAAACTGGAGTTTTTATATCAAAACTGGAGTTTTTTTAGGCTTAAACATTGGAGGCTCTCTGTATGAGCAAAACTCGAGTTTACTCTTGCAAACTGGAGTTTTGTTTACTTTAGAAAATATTGAAGAGTTTCTGTATGGTGCAAACTCGAGTTTTTAGAACCAAACTCAAGTTTGTCTTAATGTGAAAAACTTAGAGTGCTCTCTGTATGTTATAAACTCGAGTTTGCCTTTGCAAACTGGAGTTTTCTCAGTTCATTAAAATTGAGCTACTCTCCGTCAAGAACAAAACTCAATTTTTCTAATTAAAACTCGAGTTTGTCTTTGGCAGTAAGTTTTTCAACTTATCAAAGACAAACTTCCTCTTAAGTTTACAATTGTCAATTATCATCAAAACACATAGAGAACTAACAATATTAAAATATGATATTTGATTATATAAGATTATTATATAGGTGTAAAACAATGAGAATATGTAAGTATAATAACAACTAATTTTGAGTTAATTAAAATAAAATTACTTCTAAAAAATTGTGTGTGAAGGTTGATCGAATAATGTATGAGAAAGTAAAAAGAAAGTTGAAAAATATACGTAAAGCAACTGTAAAATAACAAAAGCTAGTATCAGCAGGGTAGTAGAAAAAAGAAATATTTCGATAATAATTAGATTTGATCTGGTTGAACGGCACTTACCCCCTTCAAACACTTAACCTCTTCGAGAAAACATAAAAATATGAGAGAAGACGAAGAGAAAACGTGTGTAGAAAAGGAAACTGAAGCATATTAAATGTGGTTTGGTGGGGGTATTTATTTTGATATCTGCACTTTATTTTGTAGCGGTTGAGTTTACACTTTTTGTAGCGGTTTTACTTAGTAGCGGTTTAGGGTGCTTCTTTTGTTGCGGTTTTTTTTAATATTATTTTGTAGCGGTTTTATAATCGATACAAATAATATTATGGTTTTTTTATAAAAAATAATAATAAGAAGATTATAGATTACATCGTAGGCATAATTTTTTCTCTCAATCTTCGTCACCATCCCTATAAAGAAAGTTTGTATAAAATGTTACGTGTGAGTTGAATATGTTTGAACAAAAATAAAAATTTAGTTAAATGTTATTATTTCATAAAGAGTATATTAAAAAATGTACCTAACTATAGGTAAATTGTCATTGCCATCTGGGAAGAAGTTTTCGAAACTGCCGGGCTGGAACGGCTCACAATCGTAGGCGACGTTATCACCATCGCCCATGTCGTAAAGGTCCCAAGGCTTTAAGTGAACCACCATATTCCAATCCCTATGCCTCTCATCGGCGACATAATAAACCTGATGGGCCTCCGAAGCAAGAATATACGGCTTGTCATCTTTAGACCGACCAGTATGAATAGGCCGGGAGAAATTCACTGATGTGATGCCTAAGTCGTAAGTCGTGAGACCCTGGGAGGTTGTCGTATTCGTCCACAAACACTTGAATAGCATCACGGAGAAAAGGCCTTGGTAAGTTATCTTGACCATATCAAGCAGCTTTCCATAATACGGGAAATCACCGAACTGCATGTTCCCGTCACTGCTACTCGCATAACTCCTCGTCCCAAACGTGCCATATACACCCGAGTTTTGGGTCAATAATCCCTGATCTCGTGAAATGGTGCAAAACTTGAAACCATTGACATTGTATGCCGTAAATCTTTGGGCGTGATCAAGTGGGCCGAGTGCGAGAGCTCTGAATTCTGGTGAGTGCAGGTTGTGGTCATTCATTGTTCTCCTCCTAAACCAACCAGGGAATTCTTTGTGAACCTTTCTATCAATTTCGAAGGATGTCTGTGTACGGATCCTTAGTTGACGCTTCACATGACTCATAAATTCCATGCAATTAAACATGCAATGACGAGCATGAAATGTGAGTATAAAATGTAAGGAAATATATAGGATAAAATATATATATATATCTATGTGCAATCTGAAAGTACGGTTCAACTTTAGTGTGATTAATCAAGACATGCCTATGTGGTTGAATCTTCTCAAGTGCCGTGAGTTTGAGGTTCTCACTTCCACCAATTGGTTTACCAACACGAGGGACAAACAACTCTATTGCTGATGGCTCTGGCGCTAGCTCAGGACAATCGTCTACACGAGGCGGTTGGTTAAATGATGTCTCAATGTCATCAAAGTACATGGAACAAAAATACAAGACCTCATCCCCAATAAAACCTTCTACTATTGAACCTTCAGGCCACGCCTTATTCCTCACGTAAGATTTCAGTTTCCCAAGAAACCTATAAAGTAATGAAGGAAAAATGTCGATACATCAATGGTTAAATGTGTGACTAGGGAGTAATGCTAAAGTAATTGATTTTAAATGAGTACCTCTCAATAGGATACATCCATCGGTAGTGAACTAGGCCAGCAAGCTTTGTTTCGTGAATAAGGTGTACTATCAGGTGAACCATGATCGTGAAAAATGAGGGAGGAAAGATCATCTCCAAATGACATAGCGTAAGAATGATTTTCTGTTGCAGCTGGTCGAGCTCCTCCATGGTCAAAACCTCGGAACACAACTTCCGAAAGAAAGTACAAAGCTCGACCAAAATGATTGACACATTGAGAGGCAGCGTATTTTTTATGGCCAGTGGAAGTAACTGTTGCATAAGCACATGTGAGTCATGACTGTTCAGCACAGTAAACTTTCGAGCCGCACGTCAACACATCGTGAAATGTTGCTTGAATACCCGTCAGGACTTTTACTTTCTTCAACGTCGCGAGGAAGATTTCCTTATTTGGTTTTGTCAGGGTGAATTTTGTTGGTTGAAATCTGTCATGCTCATCCGGCCACGCATCTCCACGAACTCTCATCTCCTGTAAATCTTTCCTCACTTGAAGATGATCTTTTGACTTGCTTGGTTCGTTTAGAATCGTGTACAACACATTATCGCACACATTCTTCTCAATGTGCATGACATCCACACTGTGTCGGAGCAAATTATCTTTCCAATACGGAAGAGTGAAGAAGACGCTTATCTTCCGCCATTGCTGGGCCGGCGAACCAGAAGCCCTGTCAGTCTTTGTCACGACCTTTGCTGGATCGTCTTTTTTCCCATACTCAAATTCAACATCCACAAGCTGCTCTACGATTTCTGCACCCAATAAATTCCGAGGATGTCCTCTTTTTTCCTATTGCCCATTAAAACGATTGCGTTGCAACCTAAACCTGTGCATACCATCGAGAAACCTCCGATGACCCATGAAGCACCACTTACAACTGTGGGGAAGGCGCATAAGTCAGAGTCAAAATTGCAAGCCGGACACGCAAGGCCGGTATGCACATTCCACTCGGATAATGTTCCTAGTCCAGGGAAGTCACTGATAGTCCACATCAATGCCGCACGTAGGTTGAACAGTGTCTTCTCATGCGCATCATACGTCTCGACATCTACATTTAACAACTCCACCAACTCCTTGATAAGCGGTTGGAGATACACATCGATGTGATTTCCCGGTGCCTTTTTTCTTGGAATGATCATGGACATAATGAAGGAACTTTTTTTCATACACATCCAAGGGGGCAAGTTGTAAGGTATCAAAACAACTGGCCATATACTATAGCTTGTGCTAAGATTCCCAAATGGATTAAAACTGTCGGTCGCCAAAGCAAGACGAACATTTCTAGTGTCCGCTGTGAAATCAGGAAAGTCTGAGTCGAACGCTTTCCACGCTTTAGCATCCCGTGGATGTCTGAGTTTACCATCTTCGTTCTTGTCAGCTTCATGCCACCTCATATGCTTAGTTGTTTTAGATGACATAAACAATCTTTGTAAGCGAGGTTTTAAAGGAAAGTACTTTAAAATCTTTACGGCTTTCTTCTTTTGCTTTTTTCCCTTCTGAACTATCCTGAACCTTGAAGTGTGACACTTCTTAGAAGTCTCCCTTCGAGCATCCTCTCCCTAATAAAGCATACAGTCGTTGGGGCAGGCATCAATTTTTTCATAGTTCAAGCCTAATCTGTTGATTATCTTCTTGGCCTCATATTAGGTTGTGGGAATGTCTGCGTCAGGGAAAGCATCTCGTAATGATTCCAGCAACATTGACATTGCCTTATCAAGGATCCCACACAAGCACTTGATATGATACAATTTGATCAGAAAAGATAATTTTGAGTATTTCTGACAACCTTGATACAGAGGACGATCGCTCTCATCCATAAGGGTGAAAAATTCACGAGCTGCATCATTCCTGAAGAAAACTGGTTCTGCACCCTGAACTTCTACCGTGAAGTTGTCGTCTTGAACACCAAAAGCATCGCGAACAGCTTCATTAACCGGATCATCTCGATCTACTTGATTTCCTACTTGTGAGGTTTGAGGAAGATGATCCCCATATCTCATACCATGTTTCTCACCATGAACTTCCCAGAATGTATATGCTTTTAGGAAAGGCTTCATAAGAAGATGTTCCATAGCACCTTCTGTTGGAAATTATGCCCTAGGGGCAAGTCATTGTTCTCCATTTAATGATCATTTCATTCGCATGTTTGTAGTGATAATTGTATCCCTGGATATATCTTATAGATTATCCTAAATGTCCCTGGTCGGTCATCTACGTGGGAGTGAAGATGAAATAAGACCAGTATGAACCGCTACAAAAACCAACACAAAATGGTAGCCGTTTGACATTAGTAGCGGTCCATCATATTAACTGCAACAAATGTTGGTGCTCTTTTTTTAGTTTAAAATTAAAATTTGTAGCGGTTCTTTCAACATAACTGCTATAAATTTTATTAAGTCCATTAATTATTTTACAATCTATTTTATTTGAGAAAATGACTTTTTATTCACTAATTATTAACTCCATTAACTATTTCACAAAATACATTTTTCCTTATATATTGTTATATATTATATCAAGAACCAACCACAATAAAGATAACAAATATTTAAGGAAATGAAATTGTCAACAAACTAAATAACATAAAAAAGAGAACAAACATCCAGTGGTACAAAAATGTGTGTGAAAATAAAAACTAACTATCAGGAGCCTGATGATCAAGTCTTATCTCAGGGGGTTGTCTTAGGGGGCGTGTGCACGACCAAAGGTAACAACACCCTCCTCATCAGCAGAAACAGGACGCGGATGGGAATCCTCGTGGATGAACGAAGGGTGATGCAGGGGGGAATCCTCGTAGATGAACGGAAAGGGAGGCTCGGGAGATGGAAACCGTCTGTGTGGTAACAACTCAGTCAAGGCCCCCGTAAAGCATCCCAGCTCTGCCTCTAACTAGCGTACCAACGGTCGTATCTCTCTTGCATGCTCCTATTCCTGGCATCATGCTCGGCCTTCTGTGTAGCAACCTGCTCGGCAACCTGTGCAGTAACCTTCTCGGCAATAACTGCATCAATCGCCTCCGGTGGTGGCCTTCTTGAGCCAGAGGTGCAGGCCTCAGAGCTGGAGTCCTTGCCGTACACCATGCTAGGCCTGGCACCTAGCCCAAAGCCCCTAACGCGGCCAGGATGCTCGACTGGGCCCACAACAGCTTTCAATAGGACCGTAGAATCCACAGACCCTTGTGACTCTAGGGGTTGCGACACTGGCAGCTCTGCCTGGCTTTGCTCAATCCAGGCCTGACGCACAGATTTCATAAAACATTAATTAAACAATTTAATTCAATTTAAATGTATTAAGTTAAATATATAAATAATTTTTTGTAGCTTACTATTATCTCCTCTGCTGCCTTAGAGGTCGACGTCCCATCATGGTGTCTATGGGTGCGTGTGAACAACTGCCCATAGTCCGTCTGAAAATTCTTCTCCTGAGCCTTCTCTTGCTAAAAGAGTTAAAAGAATATAAACTTTGTTATTTCAAAAACAAAACAATCATCATTTAAATTTAAAATTAATTTAACTTTCAACATACCATCTCACTATAGGTCACAACAAACATGTTGGTTCCGGTCGTGTGATGGACCCTTTGATGTGCTCGACTTCTAGTGTTCCTCTGCGACAGAGCCTGCGAGGAGGAGCAAACAAAATGTTAAGTGAAATTAATTATTATTTTGATATCTTGTAAACTATATTTCAAGTACATTTAAACTATTAATTAAGTTAAACTATTAATTAATTTAAACCAAATGTAAACAATAAATTAATTTAATCTATATTTGTATTTTTAAAATACATTTAAACAAAATTAATTTAAAGAAATTTTAAACTGTAAATTAACTCATGTTTTAAAAACACTTAAACTATGATTAATTAAAAAAACGTACCTGTCCGTCTGCACTCCTCCTATATTGGACAAAACCTGCCCAGTCATTTGGGTCCATGCCATTTGGGACGTTCTCGATCAACTGCTGCAGAGGCATAGTCCCATCTCCACTCTGCTGTGTGTACAAACAACCCCTTCGGCTTTTCCACCATTCCCCGATTTTCATCAGTACGTACCTCTTCGTGTTGGCTCGCACGTTAAACTTTTTCTGTATCATAATTTAATTAGTAATTAAGTAATAAATAATTAAGAAATAAATAGATAAACCACAACTTATAACTATTGACATGTAAAATTTAATTAAACAACATAACTTGCCTGCACAATGCCATTCACGAGACTGATTCAGACCAGTAAGGCTCAAAATCTTGGTCTCCACCTCCACCTCCTCAGCGACCTAGGAGGATGAAGTCGACCCCCAGACGTTACCACTATGGTGTCGTCGATCGATTAAGGGTGTAAGCGAGAATATTCCTGATTCCTCGCCTAAATCAAAGAAAGCATTTGAATCTTCACCCAAATCAAAAGGTGTCTTGTTCAAAGAACCCTCAGAGACTCACTTGAAAATGCGCCATGAACAAGAACCAGTACCTGAACGCAAAGGGAAGAAGAAGGCGACTGAAGCTCCTAAGCCACCTAAAGCAAAGAGGTCGAAAGCTACCTCTACTACTGAGATAGGGCAAGCATCTACACAACATGAGCAAGCTCCTTCTGTCATCTCCAACGCCATTGAGGATATCTACAACCACAGCACTCCTCCAAATGGATTTTCAACCACTGCCACCATTATGTCGACTGAAGATGCTGACAGATTCAAAGAATACTTTTTGAACAAAGAGTTTTGTCCCTCAGTATCTGTTAATTTGGGAAATTGAAGTATAAATGTAGTATAGATTTGTGATGCTTGTCAAAAGGGGAAACAAACCAAATCATCTTTCAAATCTAAAAATGAAATTTCAACTAATAGACCTCTTCAACTTCTTCATATGGATCTAGTTGGACCAGCTAGGGTAAAAAGCCTTGGTGGCAATCTTTATACTTTGGTCATAGTTGATGATTTTTCTAGATTTGCTTGGACTATATTCTTATCCTCTAAAGATGAAACATTTGATCAGTTTGTTGTTTTTGCCAAGAAGGTCCAAAACGAGAAAGGTTTCTCTATTTCAGGAATTCGAACCGATCATGGAAGAGAATTCAAAAATCATGCATTTTCTGAGTTTTGTGATAACATGGGAATTGACCACAACTTCTCAGCCCCGAGAACTCCTCAGCAAAATGGCGTTGTGGAGAGAAAGAATCGAGTCGTCACTGAGATGGCAAGAGCTATGCTGAATGAGAACAACACCTCTCAAGTGTTATGGGTTGATGCAATGAGTACGGCTTGCTACATCTCAAATCGGGCATACCTCCGGAAGAAGTTGAACAAAACTCCTTATGAGCTGTACAAAGATAGAAAACCCAACTTAGCTCATCTGCATGTATTCGGATGTAAGTGCTTCATCCACAACAATGGTAAGGATAACTTGGGAAAGTTTGATCCCAAGGCGGATGAAGGTATATTCTTGGGTTATTCAAATAGGAGTAAAGCTTATAGAGTTTTTAATACTCGTACTCATATTGTTGAAGAGTCAATGCATGTTGTTTTCTGTGAATCCAAATCTGATAAACCTTTGGATGATGATGAAGAAAATGTTTTCAAAAATCAATTCTTTTCGAAAACTACTCCTACATCTATTGAAAATCCTGAAAATGTTTTCGAGGCTGATCCTCAAAATAATCTTGAAAATCCTGATCAGTCTCAGCCTAGAGCTTGGAAGTTCATTAGGAATCATCATTTGGACCAAGTGATAGGTGATGTAAATCAAGGAGTAAGAACCAGAAATAGTACTTTGAATGAAGTAATTTTTTCTGCTTTTATATCACATATTGAACCCTCTAAGATTGATGAAGCCCTTTCCGACAATGATTGGGTGATAGCAATGCAAGAGGAGTTACATCAATTTGAGAGAAATCAAGTTTCAGATTTGGTACTTAGGCCCGAGGACCACCCGGTCATTGGCACCAAATGGGTATTCAAGAACAAACGAGATGAATCAGCAATCATTGTCCAAAGCCACCTAAAGCAAAGAGGTCAAAAGCTACCTCTACTACTGAGACAGGGCAAGCATCTACACAACATGAGCAAGCTCCTTCTGTCATCTCCAACGCCATTGAGGATATCTACAACCACAGCACTCCTCCAAATGGATTTTCAACCACTGCCACCATTATGTCGACTGAAGATGCTGACAGATTCAAAGAATACTTCCTGAACAAAGACTTTTGCCCCTCAGTATCTGTCAATTTGGGTAAATTGAAGGATGAATGTAGTATAGATTTGTCTCCTTGGCTATTGAATTATGAATCTTTCATTTCCATTTCTGCTTCATACACTCCCAACATAGTTAAAATCTTCTATTTTAACATGGTGTCTGACAACATTTTGGATTCTGAGGGAAACTTGGTTGAAGAGAGAGTCACCACTACTGTCAAAGGGGTCAAATTCACCCTATCAGCTTCTGTCATCAACAACATTCTGAAAATTGACAATCCACCTCCTATTCCCACAATAAATCTAAGTAACCGAGAGATTTTCCAATTTCTTCGTCCAAATGAGCCTTTTCCTGAAAACCAGTCGCACACCCTCTCTTTTAAACCTGTGTCAATGCCCCCTGTCAACAGAATCCTTTGGTACATATACTCCAGAAACTTTATCCAAAAGGGTGGCAACTTCACTCATTTTACACAAAAGGATTATCCATTTTTTGCTACCTTTATGAAGAAGACCCCATTCAATCTTGGTCATTGGATCTTCCAAGAAATGATCAAGTTCAGAATTGCTTCTCGAAGGCCTTCACACATCCCATACCCCTCACTTGTTTCAATAATCCTATTCTACCACAAGATATGGTATCTTGGTCTTCCAGATTCCATTAAGAAACCAACTGTGTTTGGGAAGAGCCAATTGAACTACATGAAGCTCAATTTGGAGGAAGAAGGATCTGGCCAATCAAGGGCCCCCTCTAGATCACAGGCAATAACATCTCAAGTCAGAGCTCAAGAAGCTCAATCTGCTCCTGCACCTCCTCAGACATCTCTACCATCTGACTTTGATACAAGAGTGAAAGGTATTGTGGATGCCGCCATAGCAGCTATGTCAATAAGGATTGAGTTCGAGGTTGGAAAGCTAATAGCAGAGGTGACAAGGGGAAATCATGAAATGGTTGGTGCTCAGGATGCAATGAAAGAACAAATTGACACTCTCTCTGGACAAGGAACTGAGCTCAAAGAAAAGACTGAGGATCTCATCGGACATATGATGGATCATGATGCCAAACTCACTACTTTGATGATCAACAATGTGAGTCTAGGTGACAAGCTGGATAAAGTCCTCAAGCATCTGCACATTGGTTCCTCTTCTGGTTTTGGAACTTTTGATGTGAAGTCTGATCCTGAACCCTGCTCTTCATCCCCATCATTCACTTTCACCAGTCCTCAGGTTCCCGTTTCCTCACCTGACCCATCCACACCTATTTTCCCTTCTCCTCTTTCCCAATCCATACCTCCCACAGTCGTCTTACCATCTCCAACTACCCCAACTACCGAGGTTTTTCACCATGACACACCTCCCTCCACTCCTGTGATCACTCTCCATGAATCCTCCATCTCAGCTCCTCCTCAATTTGAAGATGACAAAGGGGGAGAGAAAGTGGCTAGATAGAATTTGAGTTTGAAGAAGTTTGGAGAGTTTAGTTCTTAGTAGCATATGTTTGTTTAGCTCTTAGTAGCATGTGTTTGCTTTGTGCATTTTGAACTCCTCTTGTAACATCTTGCACTTTATGAATGAAATTGTCTGTTTTGCTTATTGCTTCTGTTGCCTATCTCTGATTTGCCCAAATGTTGTGATTATCAAGTGTGCAAAATCAATTTCAAAATGAACAGAGAATATCAAAATACCACTATCTGTCAAACTTTTGAAATTTAAAATACTGAGTTTTGAACAATTTCATTTTCAAAATGCAAACTCTCTCAAATTCTTGAAGTTTTGGTTTACAAGTGTTGTCATCATCAAAAAGGGAGAAAATGTTAGTTCTCTATGTGTTTTGATGATAACTGACAATTGTAAACACAAGTTGAAGTTTGTCTTTGGTAAGATGAAAAACTTACTGTCAAAGGCAAACTCGAGTTTTGGTTTCAAAACTTGAGTTTTGACTTTATAGAGAATAGCTCAATTTTAATGAATCAAGCAAAACTCAAGTTTCCATTGGAAACTCGAGTTTTGGACTTACAGAGAGCTCTCCAAGGTTTTCACCTTGAGACAAACCCGAGTTTGGATTTGCAAACTCGAGTTTGCACCATACAGAGACTCTTCAATATTTCCTGAAATTTATGGAAACTCGAGTTTTGGTTTTGGGAACTCGAGTTTTGGTCATACAGAGACTCTTCAATACATCTGTGCAACTGGATTAACCAAAGAGTAGAGAGAGAAGAAGACCAAAGCTTAACATAATCCTTGTCTAATGAAGGCAACAGTTATATTGAAGATTACAACGGTCATTTAATGCTCTCTTAGTATAAATAGAGCTGCATTCAATTCTTCTCAACAACAATCTGCTGAAAACGAATTGCATTCAAGTTTACCAACTACTCTTTTAGTTTTCACTTGTAAAGTATCTTTTGATACATTAATCTTTAGTGTTTATCATTACCTACTCTTAGAGAGAGTTCATTGATTGTAAATCATTTATTGTGAAAATCTCAAGTCCGGGGACTTGGAGATTGGGTTATTGATTGCAACTTGTAAGGGGGAGTAAGTTCTAGTGAGAGAATTACTCTTGAGTTATAGAGTGTGTAATCAATTGATATAGTGAAATCCCAGAGTGTCTGGGGACTGGACGTAGGTCAAGAGGTTGGACCGAACCAGTATAAATCTCTTGTGTCTTGCTCTTCTTCCCTATACTCTGTTCAACTCTGTTTTTAGTGTTTGAAAATAGAGCAATTCGAAAAGCTTTTAAAATCCCCAATTCACCCCCCTCTTGGTGATTAAGCTCCACTTTCATTTGGTATCAAAGCAAGGTCTTCTCTAAAGAGCTTAACATCTCGAGAAGGATCACTATGGAAGGTATTCTACCTGATGGAGCTTCGATCAACAGACCACCGGGATTCAGTGGAGAGCATTATTCATTCTGGAAAGCCAAGTTCAAAGTCTTTGTTTTGGCTTCTAAATATGGTATGTGGAGAGTGTTCGAAAGAGTAAACTATGAGCCTTCTTCTGTCGAAGATGGTGTTAGAACTCTCAAGCTAGAAGAAGAATTTGATGAGAATGACAAAAAATTAGTCACTCTCAATAGCAAAGATGTTCTAATTCTTCAAAGTGCCCTAAGTCAAAGTGAATATTTTCGTGTCTGCACTTTGACATCTGCAAAAGCCATGTGGGATGCCCTGGAGATTGCTCATGAAGGTACAACTGGAATCAAGGAAAATCGTGTAAACACTCTCATGACTGAGTATGATCTTCTTCGTATGAAGTCAGGAGAATCCATTGGAGAATTTCAGTTAAGATTCACTCATCTGATTAACCAACTTGCTGCTCTGGGAAAAGTCTATGAACAACCAGTTCAGGTCAGAAAAATCCTGAATTTTCTCAGCAAGGAATGGGAAGCTAAGGTCACTGCTATTGAAGAAGCTCGTGGAGAATCAATGGCATCTATAGCAGCCCTCTTTGGCAGCTTGTCTGAATATGAAGGCAAGAACAAGTTCAGAAAGGGACTTAATGAGATCAATACCAAGAACAAAGGTATTGCTCTTAAGGCGGTCAAAGACGCCAAAGAATCAGATGAAGATGAAGATGAAGATGAAGATGAAGAGCTGGGCATGATGGTCCGAAGATTTAAGAAATTCTACAAGAAGGATCAAGGTTTCAAGAAATTTCACAAGGGTAGCTCCAGCTATAAGACAAAGAAGCCAATAATCTGCTACGAGTGTGAAAAGCCTGGCCACATCAAGTCACGATGTCCCAATCTGAAGAACAAGGACAAAGAAAGGAAGAAGTTCAATAGATTAAAAAGAAAGGCTGTCTCAGCTATATGGGGAGATAGCTCATCTGATGAAGATGAAGATGATGAGGAAGAAAAAGCTAACATATGCTTAGTTGCTGAAGAAGAAGAAGAACAACATGACAATAGTAATAAGGTATCTGACTCAAAACCATCGTATGATGAATTATTTGCCGAATACATTGTTGTGCAATCTGAAGTTGAAAAACTTGCTGAAAAATATATATCCTTGAAAAAGAAGAATGTGACTCTTGAACTTCAAATCAAAAATCTCTCTTTTGAAAATGTTTCCTGAGTGGATTGTGCTGATTTAAAGAAAAAGAATTTACACCTCACAAAAGCACTTGAGAAATTCACTAGAGGAAGTGAAATGCTCAATGTCATTTTGAAACAACAAAGATTTATAAATGACAGATAGGGAATCGGTTACAAACCTAACTTTGATAAAAAGAGAGGCAAAAAGAAATTTGGAGAAAAATCTTATATGAAATATTTTAGAAACTCTGTTCATTCTTCAAATTCTTTTGCTCATTGCAACTATTGCAATCGTAAAGGTCATACTTTTGCATTCAAGTTTTCAACTATTGCATTCAATTCTTCTCAACAACAATCTGCTGAAAACGAATTGCATTCAAGTTTACCAACTACTCTTTTAGTTTTCACTTGTAAAGTATCTTTTGATACATTAATCTTCAGTGTTTATCATTATCTACTCTTAGAGAGAGTTCATTGACTGTAAATCATTTATTGTGAAAGTCTCAAGTCTGGGGACTTGGAGATTGGGTTATTGATTGCAACTTGTAAGGGGGAGTAAGTTCTAGTGAGAGAATTACTCTTGAGTTACAGAGTGTGTAATCAATTGATATATTGAAATCCCAGAATGTCTGGGGACTGGACGTAGGTCAAGAGGTTGGACCGAACCAGTATAAATCTCTTGTGTCTTGCTCTTCTTCCCTATACTCTGTTCAGCTCTGTTTTTAGTGTTTTTCCCAAAGAACCGCAACAAATGCCACGCCACAAACATTCGCGCCTTTACGCGCCAAGCTGGCGCCTCATTTGTAGCGGTTTAATTTAGGGTAACCGCTACAAATATCGCAGCAAACATGCTTGCTCTTTTGCGCCAATGCTTCCGCTACTAATTTGTTGAAGTTTCGTTAAACACCGCTACAAATTAATGATTTTGTAGCTGTTATTTATGACCACTACAAGTGAACCACTACAAATGATGTTTTTTTTTTGGTAGTGTCTCTTCCAGATTCTTATTGCAATTAAGCCCATTACTTATATAATTGCAATTTTTTTGGAAAATAAATTAAAACTTAAATCCTTAATTCCTTTTAAGGATTTTCTTTCTCAATTTAATTTCTTTTGGCCTTAAAATATTAGCTCTAAAAATATTTATACCAAAATTATTCCCTATTTATTTGTCCTTAATTTATGGGAAAATATGCCTTAAATTCCAATAATTATCCTCATAATTATTTTAAGCCAAATTACATAATTAGTTCCCATAAAATATATAAATCTCAAATCCCAAAATTTGGGATGTTACATTTCTCCCCCGTTAATTTAAATTTCGACCCCGAAATTTGCTATACATTTTGCAAACTCTTAGCCATAAATTCTGGGTACTTCTTCTTCATGCTTTCCTATGTTTCCCATGTTGCCTCTCTAGGATATAAACCTTTCCAGACTACCTTCACAAATGGGATACTCTTATGCTTGAGTTGCTTTTCCTTATGGTCAATGATTCGTATCGGATCAACCACAAAAGTATTATCATGTCGAAGTTCCACATCCTCATACTCTATGACATGCTTAGGGTCCGATTGATACTTCTTTAGCTAAGAAACATGGAATACATCATGAAGTTTACCCATGTTTGGGGCTAAGGCTAGCTGGTAGGTTACTGGTCCACGTTTCACCAATATTTCAAATGGACCAACATATTGAGGACTTAACTTTTTCCTCTTTGATGATCTACCAACTCTTGTAACTGGAGATATTTTCAGAAAAACATGGTCTCCCACATCAAAATCTAGAGGTCTTCTCCTTTTATATGCATAGCTTTTTTGCCTGCTTTGCGCTGCTAGGAGCCTTTTCTTGATGAGCTCAATACCTTCGGAGGTTTTGTCAACTATATCTGGCCCAATTAGCCTTCTTTCAGACAACTCTGTCTAGCAAATGGGTGATTGACATTTTCTGCCATATAATGCTTCAAAGGGAGCCATCTGAATGCTCGAATGATAACTGTTATTATATGAAAACTCTGCTAATGGAAGATATTGATTGCAATTCCCTTTGAAGTTCAGTACACACGCTCTCAACATGTCTTCCAGTGTCTGTTTGGTCCATTCAGATTGATCGTCGGTCTGGGGGTGATAAGCCGTGCTAAATTTTAATTTTGACCCCAAAGCTTCATGTAAAGCTTGCTAGAATCGAGATGTGATTCGAGGACCTCTGTCAGAAATAATACTCTTTGGTATACCATGGAGTCTCACTATCTCCTTGATGTAGAACTCAGCCAATTTCTCAAGAGTATAACTAGCATTGATGGGTATAAAGTGTGTTGTTTTGGTAAAACAATATACAATTACCCAGATTGCATCAAAATGTCAAATCTTGGGCAATCCCACCACTAGGTCCATGGTAACATCCTCCCACTCCCATTCTAGAATTTCCATTCTCTGCAGTGGTCCTCGAGGTCGTTGATGTTCAAGTTTCACCCTCTGACAAGTTAAGCATTTGGCCACATACTGGGTTACATATTTCTTCAACCCTAGCTACGAGACCTCAAATTTCAGATTTTGGTACATTTTCACCATGCCTAGATGTAACGTGTATTTTCTCTTGTGAGCTTCATCCAGTATTTTCTGTCTCAACTCATCATTTGGTGGTATATAAATTCTCTTCTTATACCTAACCAATCCGCTAAGTGACAAATTGTAGTCTTGAGTCTCATTCAAAGATATTAGCCCTCTGATAATTGAATATTTCATACACTTCTTTTTATCTCTTGATTAATAATTTAGGACTCTTTAGTTAATAAATAATGGCTTTTATACTTATTTAGGCTTTGGGCCTTTGATTATATTTTAGTCATTTTTAATAATAAAATTCCAGTTTTACATTGCTTCACTATTTTCACCATAACTCTTGAACCAGACATCGGATTTGCCTCAATTTTGTTTCATATTTCAGATTATTCAAAGAGCTACAATTGTTATGAAGAAGGGAAAATTCGGACAAGAAGGCGGTCGATTTTGGAGCCGAAGTCAGATGTATATTTCTGGATTTTATTTGGGCTCGAATTTTGTAATTAAAGCCCACTTTTATTTTATTTCCGTTTTGGGCTGAACCATTGGAGCCCATTTCCGTTTTAGGTTAACTTTAAGTTAGATGGTGGCTACAACATCATTCATTCACGTTTTTATTATTGTGTGGATCAAAATAGAAGTTTTGAAATTCTCTCAAATGTTCTTCGTGTTCTTCTCTATTCTTCATTTTTTCCAACCATGCTCAGCTAAACTTCTATGATTAACCCAACGTTGAGGATTCCATGATTCGTCTAGAGAGCTTGTGCTTAATCGGTAACTTTACTCATTTCTGTTTTCATCTTATTGGATTTGATTTCTGGAAATAGTTCGAATATTAGATTTAATATTCGGTTTGGTTCATCACAGAGACTGAGTTTGAACTAGGTTACAATGTTGTTGTGTGATTGCACAGTGAGATGCCACTGTTCAGATAAATGCTAGGCGATCGTCTAGTTGAGGGATTTTCTGAACGAACGCATAGATTTCGGTTCGGCTAGAACCAAACGCGAGTTCGTTCATATTTCGTTCAATGATGGAAGTCTCAGGAATCTGAATGTTAGGTTGATCGTTTTTAATCTGTTTCTACATATTTCGTTCTGTTTCAGTTTATTTTCATTTTTAATCTGTTTGAATAAACCCCCCCATTTTTTTGTTTCGTTTATTTGTTGTTGTCAATCAAACCCGCTGAAAGTTCATTGGGGAAACGACCCAGGTTCCCTATTTCTGCAAATCATTTTTGAACTTGGTTATGTTGGGAGACACAAAAAATCTCTTTCAAAATATGGCGCCGATGCCGGGGAATTTGCATTGGTTTGATTAGTAACAGTAGTGTAAATAGGATCGTTTCGGTAGTTTAGGTGGTTCGGGTGGCTAGACAGAAATTTTTCTGACCCAGATCACTCAAACCAGGTCTTATTCACAATGAATTGGGCATTCTAAGAAAGACTCACTTCCTTATGGAAGTGAGGTCTGCCCTATTTTCCCCAAATTCCAACGTTTAGACCACCTTTTCGATGTTTTAAGTTTCGATTTTGTGATTTCTACTAGGGCAATTTTTTCGGAGTATCTCCGAATGGTCTGAAATTTTACATGGTGATAGAAAATGGCCTAACTCATAGGACACATCGCTTGCGCCATGTGGTCTTCAGATTTTAGCCAAATTCCATCGTGTAGACCACTTTTTCAATTTTTGAAGTTTTTTATTCCATTTTTGGGTTCCCCAATAGTCTAGGAGTTGCCCTGTCTAAGTCCCATAAATTTTAAAAATAATCTCATAGTGTTTATGGACTTGTTTTGGTCAATTTCTAACATAGGTTTTTGCTTTTGTGTTGTCTTAGAGTTTTTCTGCTTTTTATCACTTTTAGTAGCATTTTCGTAATTAGCTGTTTTTACCACTTCTGGTGGCATTTTCGTAATTCTGAGAGTCTGGTGGCATTTTCGTAATTCTGAGTATCTATAAATTCTGCCTTGTGTTTATGCTGCATGAGTACTAGGAGTACTATTGATCCAGAAGACTTGTTGCCATTTGATCTCGAAATAGAAAGAACAATTCTTCTTGCTAGAAGAGTTGTTAGGCTAAGTCGTGGGATTAATACTGAATTGGACATTGAACTTGAGTCTGATTGTGATTATTCTGATTGTGTCCATTCTGTTGATCTTTCTGATTGTGTTTCTGATAGTACTTTTGATAGTCTTGTTGTTTTCACTGATTCTAGTAGCAATTTTGCTAACTCAGAAATTTTGGCAGAACAAGCAGATCGTCCTACTTTGAAAGAATTAGTTGTTGGAAATTATGCCCTAGGGGCAAGTCATTCTCCATTTAGTTATCACTTCATTTGCATGTTTATAGTGATAGCTGATCCTTGGATATATCTTATAGATTATCCTAAATGTCCTCACGGTCATCATCACGCGGGAGCGAAGATGAAATAAGACCGATATGACTTTGATGAGTATGGAGATACGAGTCAAAGTCATGAGCACTTGTAAGAGTACCATGTGCTGGACCGACCCACTATGAGAAAGCTGCATGGACTAAGTCATAAGCTTTTCTTATGTATAACCATGTCACAACACCCTATGACCTGAGATCATCATGGATTCCTACATGATGAGTCACTGTTCTTTGACCTAGTCAAAAGTCACCTTTGACCGGGTGATGATAAAGGCTTCAATCGGGATCAGTGGTTCTCATGGAGAGGAATGTGAATGGTCAAGTTGGAATTTGTCCCCCACATTTGTAGAGAGATAATACTGGGCCCCTCGATGAGTGTGTCTAAGAAATGTACGGTCGTACTGTGATGGAAAGGAGTTTCCATTTCACTTATTAGACTACTCGAGAATCGAGAAAGTAATGGTCAAGAAAACCATGCCTCATCCTTGACCAAATTATCGCGTGACAAAAGGGACGTGACATGGTTGTACGATAGGTAGTATCGTCTCATCGATCCCCATATGAATTGGGTAGTCGCAATGTCTTACTAGAGGCCGCTTGCGACTTGTGGGCTAGTACAGTATTGGCCCATTGCCAATCTCATGTGGGCCTGTAGGGTCGCACACAATAATAGCCCTAGACGAGCAAAAGTGTCCAGATTCATTGAATCTTGAAAAAGTGTCCAGATTCATTGAATCTAGCAAAAGTGTCTAGATTCATTGAATCTTAGATATGTCTAAGATTTAATGAATACTGAATTTAATCTAGGATAAATATATATATGTATATATATATATATATTAAATTCGAAATTAATATTATTAATAGAGATTATAATATTATTATATAATATTTGTTTTGTATTTAATTTATTTGATAAATTAAATATCTAAAAAGAAATGGAGATATTGTATCTCATTTAATTTTTGAATAAAGATATTATATATCTATTTAATTTAAATTGAGATATAGTATCTCGATTTAAATAAATAGATAGATATCATTTCTCGGATTTAATTTATAGAGATAAATTAAATCGAAGGCTTTTGATTCGGATTAAATAAATATATATTAGATTAGATCTATTAGATAGATTTAATTAATATAATTTTAATCAAAGATTCAAAATTCGAATTTCGATCGGCTTTTAATTCGGATTAAATAAATAGATTACATTAGATCTATTAGATAGATTTAATTAATATATTTTTAATCTAGATTTAAAATTCGAATTTCAAAATTAATGAGAATTTAATTTTGAATATAATACGCTGATCGGGTTTGAGAAAACCTACGGGACTTTTTGTCGAGCGTATTACAGAAAGCCGCGAGAAACCCTAGAATTTAAATTGAGAGAGACGCAAAACTCAAAAGGCGCTAGCACGCTGCCGCAATCGGGTTCGGGATTATTCGTGTGGATACCAGTAGAGGAAGCCGATTCGAGGAGTCGACTTCTGCTGATCGAGAAGGTAGCCCACCAGTTTAAAGAGAATGAGACGCGGACCGTTTCAGCCGTAGGTAATATTCGGTTCCTTAGCCTTGATTTAGACGATGGTTGAGCGATCCTCCGGATGGGATTCGTAGAATATTTTAATCCACTGCGTGTACGGATCCCAACATTAGTTACCCCTGATGTGGGAAATCAAAATTTGTGTATTCGATATCCTGAACTTGCTGCTAACTTTGAACTAAAATCTGGTCTTATCCATTTGTTGCCCAAGTTTCATGGTCTTGCAGGTGAATGTGCTTATAGGCATCTAAAGGACTTCCATATGGTATGCAGCACGATGAAACCTCAAGCAATTGATGAGGACCACATTAAGCTGAGAGCTTTTCCATTTTCCCTAGATGGTGCGGCTAAGGATTGGCTATACAATTTGCAACCAACATCTGTTGGGAGTTGGGATGATATGCAAAAGTTATTCCTGGTGAGGTTCTTTCCTTCCTCAAAAGCCATTGCTATTCAGAAGGAGATCACTAGTGTTAAACAAATCAATGGGGAGACCATGTATGAGTATTGGGAGAGGTTCAAGCAATTGTGCGCTAGCTGTCCACACCACCAGATTTCAGACCAACTCCTAATTACATATTTCTATTCTGGTTTGTTACCGATGGATAAAAGTTTTGTGGATGCATCCAGTGGTGGGGCCTTAGACAGCAAGACACCTGAAGAGGCCTGAGAGTTGATATCTACTATGGCTGCTAATTCTCAGCAATTTGGCACTAGGGTCAATAGTACTCCTATTTACCATATTCAAACATCTCCAGTCCAGTACGATTCTCAGATATTAGAGACTAGACTTGATGATCTAACCTCCCTTGTGAGGCAGTTGGCAGTGACACAGACAATACAGTCTTCTCCTCCTCAGATTGACTACTCATGTGGGTTCTGTTCTGACCCTTATCATTCTACTAATTCTTGCCCTACTTTGCATGATCCTGCTTATCAAGACCAATCAGTAGCTTCAGTGTGTGTTTTTCCAGGAAAGCCACAATACCAGCAAAATAATGCCTTTTCTAGTACCTACAATCCTGGTTGGAGAAATCACCCCAATTTCCATTGGAACCAGAGTAACCAATATCAGCAAAGTTTTGGGAATTACCAACAGAGATAGTATAAACCACCGAATTTCCAACAGCAGTCTGCACCTCCTTTGCCTTTGCCAGCACCACTTCCTCGACCAGCCATATGTGCACCTCCACAGGGGGCACAACAACAGGCTAGTAGTAGTAGTGGTGGTTCCTCACTTGAAGATATGATGAAGCAATTTATCACAGCCAATATACAGTTCCAACAGCAAACTAACACTTCCATTCAGACTTTGCAAACACAGATTGGGCAGTTGGCAACATCATTGAACCAGCTTCAACCTCAGGGATCCAACACTCTCCCTTCACAAACAATTCCTAATCCTAAGGGGAATGTGAGTGCTATCTCCCTTTGATCTGGCAAGAAATTGGAGGAACCTAAACCAGCTGTAGATGTGACTTCCACATCAGAAAGAAAGTCAGAAAATGTGAAGATTGACTCTAAAAATAAAAAGGCAATGCAACAAGGTGAAGAGGAAGACATTCTCATTCCTCTTCCTTTCCCTCAGAAAGCAGTTCAGTCTAGGAAGTTGGCAGAAAAAGCACAAGAGAAGGATATACTTGAGACATTCAGAAGAGTAGAGATCAACATTCCTCTCTTAGATGCGGTCAAACAAATTCCAAAATATGCCAAGTTTCGAAGGAGTTGTGTACCAACAAGAGGCGGCGAAGGAAATGAACGAGTGAGTTTGAACCATAATGTATCAGCACTCATCCAGCCTACCATGCCTCGCAAGTGCAAGGATCCAGGGACGTTTTCTATCCCTTGCCTTATTGGTAATTATAAATTTGATGATTGCATGCTAGATTTAGGTGCTTCTATAAATGTCATGCATGCATCTAGTTATAAATCTCTTGGTCTTGGTCTCTTGCGTCCTACTGGTGTTGTTGTTCAGTTAGCTAATAGGAGTAGTGCTCATCCTTCTGGTTTAGTTGAAGATGTATTAGTCAAAGTTAATGAGTTGATATTTCCTGCTGATTTTTACATCTTAGATATGGAGGATGAGTCTTCTAGTAGTAGGTCACCGATCATTCTAGGGAGGCCTTTCATGAAAACAGCTAGGACTAAGATAGATGTGCATTCTGGTACTCTTTCCATGGAGTTTGGTGATATATCTGTTAATTTCAATATCTTTGATGCCATGAAACATCCTAGGGAAGAACATTTTGTTTTCTGCATTGATGTGATTGATGATGTTGTGGATGATGTTCTTATTGATTGGTGTGCTGATTATCCTGATTTTACATCTGTGAGTGATTCTCCCATTTGTGCATGTGCTGATAATTAATGGTGCTCTGTTTGCACTGATTTGGTTAATGCTGTATTATTTGGTGATTCTACATTACTTGTGGATTCTGATATTGATTCTGAGTTTGAGCTTCATCCTAATCCTAATGTGTATCCTAATTTTGATGAGCTTAACTCTGATTTTGATGAGCTGAATTCTGATGTTAACCTTGAGCTGTATAGACCCAGTTCTTTTGCTTCTTTGAATGTCGTTTCAGGTATTTCTACTGTGATGACATCAGAATTGTTGCAACAACCACCCAAGCTTCTACCCTCCACTGAGCAACCGCCCAAACTTGAGTTGAAATCCCTTCCAGATCACCTGAAGTATGCATTTTTGGAGGTGGATGAACAGTTGCCAGTCATTGTGGCTAACAATCTTCTTCCTGACCAAGAAGAGAAGCTCCTAAGCTTATTGAGGGCAAACAAGAAAGCCATTGGGTGGACATTAGCTGATATCGTTGGCATCAGCCCTTCCATGTGTATGCATCAAATTCTGTTAGAAGAGGACTCTAAGCCGTTGAGGCAACCCCAGAGACGCCTTAATCCCTTTATCCTTGATGTGGTGAAGAAGGAGGTCACTAAGCTTCTACAAGCTGGTATCATCTATCCCATTTCTGATAGCTAGTGGGTTAGCCTGATCCAGGTGGTTCCTAAGAAATCCGGAGTCACTGTGGTAGCCAATCAGAAGAATGAGCTCATTCCTACTCGAGTTCAGAATAGTTAGAGAGTTTGCATCGACTATAGGAGTCTCAACCAAGCGACTCGCAAGGATCATTACCCTCTACCTTTCATTGATCAGATGTTAGAGCGATTGGCTGGTAAGTCTCATTACTGCTTCCTGGATGGCTACTCCAGATACTTCCAGATCCATATTGATCTTGAGGATCAGGAGAAGACAACTTTCACATGCCCCTTTGGAACCTATGCCTACTGAAGGATGCCTTTTGGCCTCTGCAATGCACCTGGCACCTTTCAGCGTTGTATGGTAAGCATTTTCTCTGAGTTTCTAGAGGACTGCATGGAGGTTTTTATGGATGATTTCACTGTATATGGGTCTGATTTTGATGCATGCTTAGCTAATCAGTCTAGAGTTTTGCATAGGTGCATTGAGTCTAATCTTGTGCTGAATTATGAAAAGGGTCACTTTTTGGTTGAGTTGGGTATAGTCTTGGGAAACATAGTGTCTAGGAAAGGGATTGAGGTAGACCCTGCTAAGATAGATGTGATTACTGCTTTGCCTTACCACGCATCTGTGCGGGAAGTTCGCTCTTTTCTTGGTTATGCAGGTTTCTATCGGCGTTTCATTCGAGATTTCAGCAAGACTACTCGACCCTTATCCAACCTTCTGCATAAGGACACTAACTTTGTATTTGATGACGAGTGCAAGGTGGCCTTCGATCACTTGAAGCGTTGCCTGACTACAGCTCCAGTAATCCAACCCCCTGATTGGTGCGTCCCCTTCGAGTTGATGTGTGATGCTTCCAACTATGCGGTTGGTGCTATCTTGGCTCAGCGAGTCGACAGAACATCTCATGTGATTGCGTATGCCTCCAAGACTTTAGATCCTGCCCAGTCTAATTACACCACTACCGAAAAGGACTTGTTGGCTATTGTATTTGCTTTTGATAAGTTTAGGTCATATCTGCTAGCTAGTAGAGTAGTTGTTTTCTCTGACCATGCTGCTTTGAAATTTCTTTTGAAAAAGGCAGATGCTAACCCACGACTCATCCGGTGGATGCTATTGCTCCAAGAGTTCGATGTTGAGATTCGAGATAGAAGTGGAGCACAAAACTGGGTAGCTGACCACTTGAGTCGCATCACCCATTCTCGTTCTCACCCCTCTTCTATTTGGGATGATTTCCCTGATGAGCAGCTTTTACAGCTGCAAGGTAAGCTTCTATGGTATGCTGATCTAGTTAACTACTTGGTAGCTGGTGTTTTGCCTGTAGATTCCACTAGAGCCCAAACTCTCAAATTAAAGAGTGAGTCTAAATGTTATGTTTGGGATGACCCTTATCTGTGGAAATTTTGTAGTGACCAAGTAGTTAGGAGATGTGTGCTTGATCATGAGTTTCACTCTATATTGCATTTTGCTCATGCTTCTGCATGTGGTAGTCACTTTGGACCCCAAAGAACTGCTAGGAAAGTGTGAGACAGTGGATTATTTTGGCCTTCCTTGTTTCATGATTCCCATCTGTTTTGTAAGTCATGTGATAATTGTTAGAGAGCAGGGAGTATTTCCCGTAGGCATGAGATGCCCCAGAACCCTATATTGTTTTGTGAGATCTTTAATGTTAGGGGTATTGATTTTATAGATCCATTTCCTGCTTCATATGGTTATACTTACATACTACTAATTGTTGATTATGTCTCGAAATGGGTTGAGGCAAAAGCCACCCGGACTAATGATTCTTCTGTGGTGGTGGATTTTGTTAGGTCTAACATTTTCTGCAGGTTTAGCATTCCTAGAGCTATTATCAATGACCAGGGCTCCCATTTTTGCAACCGAAGCATGGGTGCCTTGTTACGCAAGTATGGAGTGCTTCACAAGGTCTCCACAAAGATACCATCCTCAGACCAACGGTCAAGCTGAAGTCTCAAATAGAGAGATTAAGCAAATCCTTCAGAAGACTGTTAACTCTACCCGGAAAGATTGGAGTAAGCGATTAAAGGATGCTTTGTCGGCATATTGCACCGCCTGCAAGACTCCGATTGGGATGTCTCCTTATCGGCTTGTCTTTGGTAAGGCATGTCATCTTCCGGTTGAGTTGGAGCATCAAGCCTATTGAGCCATTAAGCAGTGTAACATGGATTTGGCTAAGTCTGGGATGGAGCGGAAGCTACAATTGCAAGAGTTATATGAGCTTAGATTGGATGCCTATGAGAGCTTGCGGTTATACAAGGAAAAGACTAAGGCATTCCATGATAAGCATATTATGAGGAAAGAATTTTCTGTGGGCCAGAAAGTTCTTCTGTTTAACTCCCGTTTGAAGTTTATGCCTGGTAAGCTTTGATCTAAATGGGATGGCCCTTTTGAGATCACTAACATTTTTCCATTTGGTGCTGTTGAGCTATGTGATCCACCCACAGGACAAACCTTTAAGGTCAATGGGCATCGCCTCAAGCAATTTCATGAGGGATCCCAGCAGCAGCCTGAGGAAGCCGAGATTCTCTTCATTGATGCCACTTATCCTCCATAAACCCTTGGGGAGTATTCTTCTTTCTTCTACCTCTTTCTCTTTTATTTGTTTTCATTTTTGCACTTTGCTTTTCGAAAATAAATACAGTCTCTCTTTCTATGATTGCTACATATTATGAACTAGGACATTTTGGTTTTAATGGATCATTCTGTTCGGTCTGCAATTCTTGACTCTTCGATTACATGTCTTGGTAGTTGATTTGATGTTGTTGATTGCCTAAGTTGGTATTGACCTTGTGAGGTTTTGGGCCTGCAAGAATGAAATTCATCTTTTTCCATTCTTTCTTTCATGTGTGCATCTGCTCATAATTTGTGTTCTCTAGAACTTGCTCCTTTTCTTTTTGAAACTACATTTTTCACTTACGTGCATAAGTATGATGGAAGCTTGTTTTATTTCTTTTATTTTCCCCACTTTGGCCAAATAGTCATTCCCTTGCATTATGATTCCTTTGCTAGCCCCTTTGTGCCTTTTTGACCCATTCTTTTTTAAGCCACATTACAAGCCTAAGCGTAAAACCATTTTATTCCGCACCTTGAAAATTTATTGAGCATTGGTTTCACCTTGGTTTTGTGTTTAAGTGTGAGGGTTGCTCAGGAGTGCAACAATTTAAGTGTGGGGGGGGAGATATTTGATTTTGTCATTGTGATTATTTATATAGTATAATTCCTATAAAAAAAAGCCCCTGAAAAAAAAAGAAAAAGAAGAAAGAAAGAAAAGAAAAGAAAAGAAAAAAGAAAGAAAGAAAATACATAGAAAGAAAGGAGATATATGAGTAAAATAAAAGTTTTCATACATAGAGAATGATTGTGTTAATCAGTGCTCTTTTTAATTTCTTTGGTGCTTAGCCTCTCATTCCATACTATTACCTACCTTCACCCTAACCTCATTACAACCTTTAATAATAAGCTCTCTTGAATTGTGCATGCATGTGTTATGAGTAGTGGAGATGTAGAAATTGAGCAAGCTTATGGTAGAACAATTTTCTTGAGTAACATTTGAGTGATACACTTATTTATACTACATTGATCTTCTACTTTGACTAATTCTTATATTTAATGTAGATGCAAAGTTTAATAATGAAGAATGATCAAGAAATGAGACTCAAGAAAGAAGAACTTGCACTATATGTGTTATTGGAAGTCTCCATGATCAAACGAAGTTGGAATGAAGTTTCATCATATTTGAGCTATAATGGACTACACATGAATAATGCCGATACGTAAAGCCAACACAAGATATTCTGGAAGAAGTTCAGAATATGATCAGCCTTCTGGATATTGAAGAAGGTAGAAGTTGCAGAGAATGATGAGTCTAAGTTAAATGATGAAGAATCATCAAGTTGGGAGATGGAAAAAGGAAGAACTTGTTGAATGGAATGAATATATCATTATTCAAGTTCTTATATTGATGCTAGAAGCCTCCAAGATCATATGGAAGTTGGATTGACTCAATTCGAGTTAAAGTCGCAAATATGAGGTTCCGGATGAGCAAACTCGAGCCTTCAAGTATTAAACTCAAGTTTACTACCTTGCTGAAGTAATTTGCCTATCGATATGAGCAAACTCGAGCTTAGCACTCTAAACTCGAGTCTATAAGTGTCTTGACAGCTTTGGTGTTTGGACTAGGCAAACTCGAGCTCATCAAGACAAACTCGGCCGGTGATCAACTCGTTTCACGTTCAAAGCATGGGCAACGTCGGGTAATTTGATGATATCTTCCAAGCCAGAGATCCGATTGAGGTGAAACCAGTGGCATATGAACCTAGACTCCCAATGCGTCATTTTGATATAAAATTCAATCCCAAAGGAGTTCAGATCACGGAGTTATAAATTGTGGAAGTTGACAAAGAGAAATCCACGCCACACGTAAAACCAAGCCTCACTGTTTTGGGTTTATATCACCATCTACAAATCCGATGGAGCTACAATTGGTGGCATATGAAAGTAGACTCACAGAGCTTTCCATCAAGTGTTGAACGGACCAAAACGGAGTTCAGACCAGGGCGATATGGTCTTTCCAAGTTGACAACGTTGCAAGCTCGCTGAACAAAGTCCAAAATCAGCTAGACCAAGTTTACAAGTAGCAAACTCGAGCTTACAAGTAGCAAACTCGAGTTTACGGGTTACAGAGAGGAAAATGCTGATTTTGAAGAAGTCCAAACTCGAGCCTAAAGTTACAAGCTCGAGCTCGAGAGTTCCAGAGAAGAAATGAACTTTTGGAAAAAGCCAAACTCGAGCCTATAAGTGAACAAACTCGAGTTTAGCTCGGACGGAGAGCAAGCGGTCCCGATAAACACCAAACTCGAGTCTATAAGTTATACGCTCGAGCTTGAGACTTCCGAGGCAAAATCCAAGTTCAAAAGAAGACCAAACTCGAGCTTACCTATATAAACTCGAGCTTGGAACCGGAAACAGATTTACACATCGGTTCGGAAAAATCACCATGATCGAAAAAACATCATATCTCATCAAGAACATCCAGATGATTACTCAAATGATTAATACTACTTCTTAACATCATTTATATCATTTGTGTATAAGTTTCAGGTGATTATAGTTTGAGATAACATCAATTTGACAAATCAAAATCGTCAAGAGTATGAAGATGAACTTTCCGCAGATTTTTAAACAAACAAAGAAGGCGTAATTGAACGAGAAACCCGAAGAAGCAACGTTTAATGCTGAACGGTAATGTTCTTCAATGGATTCAAATGTTCAATGTCCTTTAACTTCAGATTTGAGAAGATTTGAATTTGCTTTAAAGTCAAATAAAGCAACTCCTACGAGCCACTTGTATTATTTTATTATATCTTCTCAAACAAAGCAAATGGAAGACGACTGGAAAGATGGACAGCCATTTCTCAATGCGAACAACAATGCCTCCACCAACTAAATTTGTACATCATCATTTCTCAAACAAGACCACATGGGACACATTCTTGAAGAGCCAAATATTCAAATATTCAAATCGCAATTGTTCTCATGGCTATATCTTAATGCTATATTCCCAATGACCATATTCTGTGGCTATATTCTCCACGAATTCAAAGCACTCCAACAGTCATTAAGCTTCAACTAGCATAAATACCTGAAGATTTGAAGACTCTATACAGAACATAGAGTACACAGAGCAGAAAAACGCAGAGACACAAGCTGACATCTTCAAGATGCTAATACTCTGATTTTCATATCACTTACTCTCTGTTCTTAATGTTTACATAGCTTATCATAGAGAGTGTGATGACTTGCAATTGTGCTTCAGTACTTATCCATCTACTTCTGTGAGAGAGAAGAGTTATTGTACACATCCTACCATACTATCTGAGAATTACTCAAGATTGGGTGATCTTGAGTGGGAAACACATTGTGTTGATTACAGCTTGTAAGGGGAGTGAATCCTAGGAAGAGGATTACTTCGAGTACAGAGTGTGTGATCAAGCAAGTGTATTGATTACGGTTGTAAAGGGAGTGAATCCTAGTGAGAGGATTACTCCAAGTACGAACGTGTAATCAAGTTACAAGAAGATAGTGGATTGAAAATCTCAAGCGGAGCTTGGGGACTGGATGTAGGTCAAGGATTGGGCCGAACCAGTATAAATCAATTTGCATATTCTCTTCCCTTATCTCTTATATTTCCAGCATATATATATCTGAATGTCCATACATGTTTGAATGATTGAGTGTTGCTTTATCAATTATTATTGTCATTCAAACTGCTTTCAATAAGTTGCGAAAAGAATTTCAAAGTTCCTAAACTTTTATCAAACACCCAATTCACCCTCTTGGGTGATAGCCAGGTCTTTCATTTGGTATCAGAGCTAGGCTCTTGTTTAAAGGACTTAACCGTCTCAAGAGTTTCAATGGCTAATTTTGGGTGCTCTACGTTTTCAAAAGGGTTTGATTTTACCATTCCACCGCTTTTCAAAGATATTGATTTTTGGTTTTGGAAAGCGGAATGACTAGTTTTATCAAAGCAACTGATTTTTATATGTGGAATGTTTTTACAAATGCCTTTGATTTCAAACCAAGAAAGGATTGGAGAAAAAAGATATTAAGATGTTTTCATTGAACATTAGAGCAATGAACATATTATACAATGCCTTAATCTTGAAAATGATTTTGAGAAAATCAAGTCTTGCTCTAGTGCTAAAGAAATTTGGGATACTCTTGATTTTATATATACCTCTAACAATTGTGTTGAAGTTGAATGTGTTGAAAGTTCATCGTAAATTACAAACCGCACATTTATGGATGATGAACAAATGGAAGAAGGCGAAATCGAGAGAATGCTTTCATGATCCGATCCAACACAAAAGAGCAAGAGGAAGACAATTCCCAAGATGATCTCATGAACGATTATGATCAATCATTATCTAGAGATCAAGATGCACATGAGGTAAACAATTCCAATTCTTCTTGTGTATATAAGAAAAACGTTTTTGAACAATCGCATAGAAGTGTTTTTCAACCATTTACTGATTCTATTTTGAAAAACAAATATATTTTCAAAAATGATCTTTGGAAAATCATGTGGGAAGAATGAATGTTCAAATGAAGATTATTTGAAGTCTTACTCTCATCACCAAGCACAATACTTGCAAACCTGTTCACAATAAGCATCATTCTATTATTTGCAATTATTGTGGCAAATCTGGTCATATTTCTTACACATGCTATATTAGGAGAAATTCTCTGTGAGAAATAAATTTGTTTGGGTTCCTAAAGGACAATCAAGGTCCAATACTAACGAGTCAAGGACCCAAGTATAAGTGGGTACCAAAATGTCCATCTAGTGATTTAAATGTGCGGGACAATTTGAAAATCAATGGACATAAGGGTACAGAGAAGATGAAGAAGAATCCAAGAGTTTCTCATGAACCTAAAAGGAAACTCACATCGGTTAGAGAACTTGTGTAAAAGCCATTCTTTGGAACTACAAGGTCAAATCATAAGCAATGGATACAAGCAAGAAGAATACATTCCGCCTCAAGAATGAACTACCATGAAGTTCCATTCAACTATCTTGAGGAGAATAAGAAAAGAAGGATCTCTCATGCTCCAAGGAAAAGATTCTTGCGTTCTGCATCATATGAGAAAGCGTTGCTTGATCCCAAGACTAAATTCAAAATGACAAAGTATCAACGAATGATACATTGGGTGAGCAAATGCAATCCTTTAAGTACCTAAGGCTAAGGTATGCAAATATAAATCCTCCTATGCTATCATTTAAAATATTCATTGAGGTTTTATATCTTGTAGTCTTAGGAATCAGCATTGCAAATCATATTTTTGGGTTCTCACATCCTGATTTATATTTTGAAAGAGATTGCAATGATCAATAAGCTTAATTCTTTATGCATATATGATGATTTGAAAAGAAAGCGCTTCTTTATGCATGAACTCATGATTAATTCATTGTGCTTTACTGTTCTGAATTGACTATATTCATAAAAGCATGTGAATTTAATTTTGGTCCCTACAAGCTAATGATGATTGGATCCAAGTAAGGTTGGATACCAAGAAAGAAAAAGATTTATAAGGTTTTGTAGGATCAGAGAGAGCTTCTCAAGAATGTAACATAAAGAAATGATCCAAGTCTTGAGAAATTTGAACAAGCTAAGCTTGATGTTGATGGTGATTCTTTGGAAAATGAGTTATCTACAACAATTCATCTCAACCTAGCAAGCTTCTATGAGGACAAGAGGAATTACGGTGATATCTAATTCTTACCTCATACTATGATTATATGGAGTTCATTTTTGATTTGTCTTTGGTTAAGTTAAAATGTTTTGAAACTGATTCAATTTCAATCGGCAATTTCTTGTCGGTGCCAAACTCGAGCTTGGCTATGCAAGCTCAAGCTTGCCCTGACGTAAAGTAAACCAAGCTATTTTGTATTTTCTAAACTTGAGCTTGGTCCGAAACTTGAGCTTATCATTTTTGTAGAGTTTGTGAGTTTACAAAAGTTGTAAACTCGAGCTTGGCATCCCAAACTCGAGCTTGCACCAAAGCGAGAAAGTTTTCAAGTTTTCCTTTCAAAAAGTAAACTCAAGTGCGGAGTTGTAAACTCAAGCTTGCGTCGACGAGAAAATTTTCAAAGATGTTAACATTTGTGACAAACTCGAGCTTGCCCTTGCAAGCTCAAGCTTGGGTCGACAGAGAGCAATGTCATTTTCTCGAGCTTAGCAAACTCAAGTTTACACCTCTAAGCTCAAGCTTGCATTTTGTGAACTAAAATTATTTTTGACATGAATAGTGCCAAACTCGAGCTTACTCACTAATAAGCTCAAGTTTGCGTTTTCTCAAAATGATCTTCAAGATGGTTTCACGATAGTTTCCTCGACAAAACTCTAAACTCGAGCTTACGGATGGAAGCTCGAGCTTGGTATCTGAATAAACTTTCCAAACTCAAGTTTGTCTTTCCAAACTCAAGTTTGTGTCAACCATGTTTTTGAAATCATCTTGCTCGAATTTTCAAAAACTTCATGTATGATCTATATACTTCATATCATCAATCACTAATATTCCTAACCGTGTTTAATCAATTTGTTAGTGAGTTTTTGATGATCAAACAAGTGAATTTGTGCATAACTTTTTGATTTTATATTTTTGAAATGCACAAGTGTAAAATTTGTTTGGATTTCAATTCACACTATTTTGTGAAATTGCATACATATGTTTTTGAAAATTATCCATACTTTAAATGCATTTAAATGATGTTTCAAAAAACTGGAAGTTAATATTGTATCTTGAATGTTGGATATGCTTCAAATTTCTCCACTTGAGTTTTTCGGCTAAGTTTTTCCTATCATTCACATATTGACCTTTGGTATTCAATATGATGCTTGAACTCCTCATTCTTCATTCTCAATCAAGTTAGATCTTATATCTAACAAGTTGATTATCTATATGAGTTTCAAGCTTATCTCCTTAAAAGAATTCAATTTGTGAAAGTCTTATGCTTATTGAATAAACTCTTGTTGGTCAAGTTACTCAAATATACATTTATCTTCATCCATTTCGAGTAACTATATTCTTGCTTTGAATATTCATATATTTCAAGACTCTATTCTAAAAAGCAATATTATCTCTTAGACAATAGCAAAGTCATTGTGCTCATATATTTCGTTGTGCAAAGCATGTTTCGAAAATGCTCTACCTTCATAACTTTTGCTTTTGAGAAAATTCTTTTACATGTAAACTTCAATGTTTCACATGTTCTCTTAATCTTGAAGCATTACGATATATTCTTTAACATGTTGACTTCCACCATGTTTAAAATGAACATTGTTTTCAAGCATGTTTCAAAAATGAATCTTTCATTCATGAAAATTTTGATTTCATAACGCATTATCATATTTTGAAAGAACATTCAAGATTTGAAACACTTTGCATATTTCATTATCATTCTTGAAAAATCTGAGCTCACTCATAAACCGTGAATTGATAAATGCTTATCTTTATGGATAAGATTTTCTATGCTCTTTGATCAAACTTACATGCATTTTATCAATGACATCTTTTTGCATAAAAAGTGTATTTACAAAGTGTCATTGAAAAATAACATTCTTGATATCATTTAGTTGTTACCCTATTTTGATTCATTGGCTTGAATTTACTTGATTGGGTAAAACTATGTTTTGATCTTTGATTGCTATACTCTTTGCTCCAATATCATATTGTTAAATTATATGAGAGCTTAAGAGTTGTTATGTCTAATCAGTTGTGGACTCAAGAATCATTGGGTACCAAAGAACATATATTTTTGCAGGGGAGTTGACCAAAATGTTCGTTGTTGAATACAAAGAACATAGGCAAACGAGAATAGACCATTTCGGTGGCTATGTCGCAAATTTTGTGATATCACTTGAATGACATCCCATCACTAGCAAGAGGCTTAGACCAAGATGATAAGGAGCATGCTAGCTTGATGATAAGTTATGAGCAGAAACTAATTTGAAATCCTATACGAAGCTCATTTGGGATTTCAGCTTCTAAGATCATCGATACAATTGAAAATTGCTATCCAAGAATGCATCTATGGACTATAGAGGATTATAACTTGAGTAATTACGATATTACTCAAGTGAGGTATTGTATTATGCATATGTCATAATCATGCTAGGCTAACTTGATTTCATTCATTCCATTTTATTTCATGAATCTTAGCCTAAGCGTAATCATTTATTTAAAATGATCCTTATGCCTTAAAACTCTTTTATCATCATAAAAAGCATAAGTGATTTCTTCATACCAATTTCAAGTCCATCCATGTGAACTTGAAAGTTCTTAATTCTGAGATACCATGTTATGTCCATTGGAGTTAGATGAATTCCAGACCTCATAACACTTGGTATCACATCATTATTTGGTATCATTAAAGGGAGCTACAGCTGTTTTAATCATGCATTCATTAAGGGGGAGCTATCTTAAAAGCTCATCTCCTTTATTTGAAGAAAACCCTTTCTAAGCATACTCATCTGTATTCACTATCTTCTATTAGTTTTGATGATGAGTTAATTTCATATTTTAAAATATCTTATATTTTCCTTTCATTATTTTTAAATATCATTTGGAAAGGAATACTTTGATATTTAGTTGCACTAACAAATCTCTTTTGCAAAGAAAGTTTTTCAATTTGTAGCGAAGACTTTGTTATGTGTTACAACTTTCCTTAATGCACTACAAGGAGAAATATTTAAATTAAGGAAGGATGCTTTGATGTTCAATCACATTGAAGCTAAGGAAGGAAAACCTCTTGAAGCCAAAGAGACATGTTAAGCAAAATAGCTATATGAAGAAAAGGAAAAGGATGGAAATGATATCATGGAACAAGAAAGCAAGAAAATGGACTTCATCGATCATTCATCATTTGCGTTGAGAATCTTCATGAGCATTTCTAATCTCTATCTCTTTATATTCAATAGAAATTTTGGACATGTTTGATATCTCTATGTTTCAAGTGTGAAAGATTTCTTGAAAACCTCTCCAAATTCTTTCAAATTTGTTTTCATAAAAACATTCCAAATTGCATCATATTTAGAATGAAAACACTTTCAAATCAAGGAGAGAAAATCAGTTCTTTGACTCTTCTAATCTGTTTTCATATTTGTCTCTATAAGCATTTCTTCTTTATTTCAACTTTTTGCTAATGACAAATAAGGGGAGAGAATGGCAAGAAAAATATGTTGCAATTAATATATTTTCATATTCATACATATTTTTCTTATAGTATTTGCCATCATAAAAAAGGGGAGAATGTTGGTTATGATTAGTTTTGATGATGTCTTATAGAGATGCCATTCTTAAGAGCAAAAAGGTTGCATACTACATTGATCTTCTACTTTGACTAATTCTTATATTTAATGTAGATGCAAAGTTTAATAATGAAGAATGATCAAGAAATGAGACTCAAGAAAGAAGAACTTGCACTATATGTGTTATTGGAAGTCTCCATGATCAAACGGAAGTTGGAATGAAGTTTCATCATATTTGAGCTATAATGGACTACACATGAATAATGCGTCTGAAAGCCAACACAAGATATTCGGAAGAAGTTCAGAATATGATCAGCCTTTACGGATATTGAAGAAGGTAGAAGTTGCGAGAATGATGAGTCTAAGTTAAATGATGAAGAATCATCAAGTTGGGAGATGGAAAAAGGAAGAACTTGTTGAATGGAATGAATATATCATTATTCAAGTTCTTATATTGATGCTAGAAGCCTCCAAGATCATATGGAAGTTGGATTGACTCAATTCGAGTTAAAGTCGGCAAATATGAGGTTGGATGAGCAAACTCGAGCCTTCAAGTATTAAACTCAAGTTTACTACCTTGCTGAAGTAATTTGCCTATCGATATGAGCAAACTCGAGCTTAGCACTACAAACTCGAGTCTATAAGTGTCTTTAGCAGCTTTGGTGTTTCTGGACTAGGCAAACTCGAGCTCATCAGTACAAACTCGAGTTTACAGCGGTGATCAACTCTGTTTCACGTTCAGCATGGGCAACGTCAGGTAATTTGATGATATCTTCCAAGCCAGAGATCCGATTGAGGTGAAACCAGTGGCATATGAACCTAGACTCCCAATGCGTCATTTTGATATAAAATTCAATCCCAAAGGAGTTCATATCACGGAGTTATAAATTGTGGAAGTTGACAGAGAAATCCACGCCACACAGAAAACCAAGCCTCACTGTTTTGGGTTTATATCACAATCTACAAATCCGATGGAGCTACAATTGGTGGCATATGAAAGTAGACTCACAGAGCTTTCCATCAAGTGTTGAACGGACCAAAACGGAGTTCAGACCAGGGCGATATGGTCTTTCCAAGTTGACAACGTTGCAAGCTCGGCGAACAAAGTCCAAAATCAGCTAGACCAAGTTTACAAGTAGCAAACTCGAGCTTACAAGTAGCAAACTCGAGTTTACGGGTTACGAGAGAGGAAAATGCTGATTTTGAAGAAGTCCAAACTCGAGCCTAAAGTTACAAGCTCGAGCTCGAGAGTTCCGAGAGACTTATTTACCTTAAACACTTGAGAAATTGAGTGATTGAGCGCATCATTTGAGAGACCATCTTTTGTGATTAGCATCATTGATTGAGATTACCATGAATTGTAATTTTCTTGTGTCTATTGTATCTTTTGCGTCTATTGTTAGCAATTGTTAGAAAAGAAAATTTTCTCCTTTAGGTCTTTTTCTTTGAATTTTGCTCAGGAGTGCAAAAGATTAGTGTGGGGGAATTTGATAATTGAATATTTCATACACTTCTTTTTATCTCTTGATTAATAATTTAGGACTCTTTAGTTAATAAATAATGGCTTTTATACTTATTTGGGCTTTGGGCCTTTGATTATAGTTTAGCCATTTTTAATAATAAAATTCCAGTTTTACATTGCTTTACTATTTTCACCATAATTCTTGAACCAGACATCGGATTTGCCTCATTTGTGTTTCATATTTTAGATGATTCAAAGAGCTACAATTGTTATGAAGACATGAAGGGCCAATGCGGACAAGAGGGCGGTCGATTTTGGAGCCGAAATTAGATGTATATTTCTGGATTTTATTTGGGCTCGAATTTTGTAATTAAAGCCCACTTTTATTTTATTTCTGTTTTGGGCTGAACCATTGGAGTCCATTTCCATTTTAGGTTAACTTTAAGTCAGATGGTGGCTACATCATTCATTCACGTTTTTATTATTGTGTGGATCAAAATAGAAGTTTTGAAATTCTCTCAAATGTTCTTCGTGTTCTTCGTGTTCTTCGTCTGTTCTTCATTTTTTCCAGCCATGCTCGGCTAAACTTCTGTGATTAACCCAACGTTGAGGATTCCATGATTCGTCCAGAGAGCTTGTGCTTAATCGGCAACTTTACTCATTTCTGTTTTCATCTTATCAGATTTGATTTTTGGAAATAGTTCAAATATTAGATTTAATATTCGGTTTGGTTCATCCCAAGTACTGAGTTCGAACTAGATTACAGTGTTGCTGTGTTATTGCACAGTGAGATGCCACTGTTCGGATAAATGCTACGCGATCGTCTAGTTGAGGGAGTTTCTGAACGAACGCATAGATTTCGGTTCGTCCAGAACCAAACGCGAGTTCGTTCATATTTCGTTCAATGATGGAAGTCTCTGGAATCTGAATGTTGGGTTGATCGCTTTTGATTTGTTTCTGCATATTTCGTTCTGTTTCAGTTTATTTTCGTTTTTAATCTATTTGAATCAAAAACCCCCCATTTTTACTGTTTCTGTTTCACTGTTGCTGTCAATCAAACCCGCTACAAGTTCGTTGCGGAAATGACCCAGGTTCCCTATTTCTGCAAATCATTTTTGAACTTGGTTATTTTGGGAGACACGGCAAATCTCTTTCACTCTCGTATGGAATTTGCTTGTTCGTCTTGCTTATGAGCTTCTTCAATTTCACCCCTCAGATCATACTCTCCTCGGCTAACAAGAAGACTTGCAAGATACACCTCATGAGGCTCTTTTGGTTCCATAGCAATTTGATTCCCATTTGTTCGTCTTGCTCTTTTGGTTCCATAACAAGAAGACTTGCAAGATACACCTCATGTTGTTAGTATCAATGATATGCTCTTATGTTATATATTCATCCTCAACTAATGACTTATGTTTCTCTTTTCTTATGATTGAGTAATTACTATGGACAATCCAATATTTTTGTCCAAAACAATTTTTTAGAAACTTGCTTTCAAAAAAAATAAGTTTTGCTATCATCAAAAAAGGGAAGAATGTTAGATTCCATGTTTGATGATAACCAAATTATTTATATAATCTAATTACACTACAAAAAAAACCACATTTTGTAGCGGTTAATCTGTAGCGGTCAACATTAACCGCTACAAATAGTCAATTTTGTAGCGGTTTAAACATAAACCGCAACAAATTCGTAGCAGCAGCAATGGTGCCAAAGTGCGAGCTTGTTTGCTGATGCTACCAAAAATTTAACTAAGCATCGCAAGTGTACGGGTCATGAAAATAGTAGTGGCAAATCTAGGTCATCCCACAGAGACTCAGTCAAACTAGTGATTAGGTGTTAAATTTCCTTTTTTTTTCGTTTAAGTTGAGCAAATCAGAATTGTTTCCCATAATAATAAAAAGAATTTTAATAAAAACAAGAACTTTCAAACAGAGAGAGAATTCAAATATCAAGGAGGACAACTTAGAGATACTAATTCCTTGTTTGTTTCCTAGATTTTATTCCCACTAAATTAATTCTAACTTAACGTAATCAGCTAATCTAGAGTATTAATGTGTATAAATGCCTGTCAGTCCATTTATATACTTATCTCAATTAATTATACAATGTCTCATATAATTAATTAAGATGCAATTCATATTGGGCTCACTCTAATTTGATTAAAAAACTAAGAAACTAGAATCAAGGTCAATTTAAGTTACTTGAAATAACAAGACCAAAACAAAGAATAATCAAAAGCAACGTATCACGAAGTTTACAAACTCTTCCTCGATTTATGATTCGGTGCTCCTCATATTTGCTTCATTTTTTTTGGAGAAGAAGATGAGGACTTCGTTTTGGTTATGGCTTCAACCAAAAAAGTTCAACAACATCTTTTTGAAAAAAAAAAATTAGAATCAGAGTTCTTGAAATAACAAGACTCCGATTCCGAGTTACGTTGTTGAATGATGATGATTGATTGAACGACCCACAAAAGATGAGGATTCTCTCCTTGATGAATGATTGCGACCCACAAACAAAGTGTGACAATGAAGCTTGCCGGCGTGAGAGAAAGAGGATGGTCGAAGGTCTCTATCCCGTGGCACACTGATCACTGCTCTGTTCTGTCTTGTTTTATTGCCCAGCAGAACTACCGACCTTCTCCGAAAATGCCGCCTCTGAATCTCATCGCTCCAGTCGTGCTCACTGTAGAAGACGATGGATGAACAGTGCTCTCCTCCTCACCAGCGGCACTACTCTGTCTTTTTCTCCCTCAAGTTATCATCTCACCCTCAACTTTTTTCTTCTCTCCAACTCTTCCCGTGCAGCGAAAAATATCCCAGTTGAAAATGCCGCCTTTGCTCTCTTGGCTTTCTCTAGCTTCCATTAGGTCTTCATTTGTTCCCCACAAAAAACGGTGTCATTTTGCTCCCGACTCTTTTAATCAACTTCCACCATCAATTCCCAAGCGGTGCCGTCACACTAATAAAGGAGAAGAAATATTATAACATTAATATACTATTAATAATAAATTAAAACCATTTTTTTTTTTTTTTTTTTTTTCATTTCAAGTAACTTGTTATTATTTTATTTAAACTAAAGTATTTCTATTTAAATTTGAAAACTATGGTATTTACGATAAAATCCCCTTAATAATGTGCCAAATTGGTATCTTATCAAAATCTCTAAAAAATCCCTTTAATTTAGCATTGATGACTCCCCAAATATATTAAAATATATCTCAAATCTACTAAAAATGGGAAGTCATCACACCCCCACACTTGCATCAAATCTTGTCCTCAAGATTTTAAATTCCAAAGCAACCAAATTCAAGAAAACCATGGAAGCAAGATTTTTAAAGCAAGCAATACAAAATTGAAGTCAATTTAAACTTCCAAGAAACAAACTTTCTCATAAATCTTTTCAACATTCCAAAAATGCAAGGAGCAAGGTAATTAATTTGGCAAAGATAAATCACAATAGAATGTCCCTCACAAGTCAAGTGTTTACACTCATTTCTCAAGATATTCAAGGGCTTGTGTTTCACTCAATTCCACCTATTACAACTTATCAACCATAAGCTTGTTTATCATCTCAATCTCCACTATATACATTATCCAATTGCATACTCAAATCAAAAGGACTTTCTCTAGGTTTTAATGACCAAGGTAAGATAATGAAATGAAAATGATCAAATGGTATGGGAGAATACTTTAATAAGTGCTAAGTATTTTAATGAAATTCATGATGAAGAATGAAGGAATACCTACAAAGAAAAAAAAAACTCACTAACACTATATATAGCCTTTATTCTTTTGATCTCAACAATCTTTTTCTTTCTTTCTTTTCTTGATCTCTATTTTTCTTTTCTTTTCTTTTTTCCATATATTCCTTTTTTCTATCTTCTTTTCTTTCTTTCTTTCTTTTTTCTCTTTGCTTTTCACTATATACACATACTCTTTTAGTGATGACTTTCTAACTCCTTCACTCTTCTAAATTGGTTCACTTAGCACTTACTAAAGAAACAAAAATGAATGGAAAGAAAAAGATATAAAAATTGCATATCTCAAACAAAGGGCTATTTATTCTATGCAAATTTCTTTCTTTCTTTTTCTACAATGAAAAAAAAAATAAAGGCTCAAATGGGGTAAACAAATGATTTTCATGTGATAAGGATGGACATTTGGCCGAACTAGCTATGAAATGAATGCCTAGATCATCTTTGTGCATGCAAAAAGGATTTCAAATTTCAAAAGAGATTCAAGACAAGTTCTAGAGATGAAATCACAATAGGTGCACTCCGTCTTGAAAGAAATGAAACTTAGGCTCAATTTCCTCACAGGTTCTTTGACATCCTAAAGTAAAGTACCAAAACCAAATCTTTACCACTTTACTAACATTCAAAGAACATAGAATCAATTTCTAATCAAATTCACTCCTCTTCATGTTCAAATCAAACCAATTGTGATAATGCTCACAAATAATATTCAAACTTCCATAAGAATTTTTTTTAAGAAAATCTGAGGACAAAAAAAGTCATGTAAAATCCAGGATACCCTCACCCCCACACTTAAATGTCACATTGTCCTCAATGTGAACAAGTAACAAAGAGTAATGGAAGTGAAGAGCAACCATATATAAGTGTAAGGGTTCACCAATTTCAGAGATTTCAAATTTTACACCAATTAAACAACTCAAGTGCTAATAGTCACTCAATAATCATCACAAACAGTCATCACATGCACATCCAACTAAGACCAGCACTCATTCCCAATCAATATATCATCAACAATCAAATAGAACAAATCAAAGAAATGTAGAAGAAAACTCCCATATTTGTCCTTGACTTGCACTCTCAATCCTTGCTACCAAAGTGGAACACCTCATCAGGAGCTTTCAATAGTCCTACAAAAGCAAACAAAGCATCAAATCATACCTTGGGTTGCCTCCCAAGAAGCGCTTGGTTTATAGTCCTCAGCATGACTGTACTAGCAATCTAAGTAGGTGATGACAAGTGGTGAACCATTGTTTGTCGGTTCACTTCACCACCATGGTAATGCTTCAGTCTTTGCCCATTCACTTTAAAGCAATGTTCTGTTCTCCCATCTTTAACTTTGATTGCACCTTTTGATAACATTGAAACCACTTTGAAAGGACCAGACCACCTTGACTTAAACTTCCCAGGAAATAATTGAAGTCTTGAGTTGAAGAGAAGCACCAACTGCCCTGGCTCAAAAGAGCGCTTCAAGATATGACTGTCATGCCATTTCTTTGTTCTTTCTTTATATAGTCGTGCACTATCATTTGCTTGAAGTCTGAATTCTTCCAACTCATTCAGTTGAAACAACCTTTTAGTTCCCGCTTGATGGGGGTCCATATTTAGCTTCTTGATTGCCCACCATGCTTTATATTCCAATTCAAGTAGTAAATGACACATTTTTTCTGAAAACCAAACGGTATGGTGACATGCCAATTGGAGTACAAAAAGCTGTCCTATAAGCCCATAAAGCATCATCAAGCTTGTCAGACCAATCTTTTCTAGTTGGACCCACAGTCTTCTCAAGAATCCTCTTAATTTCCCTGTTAGTCAATTCACACGAATCATTATTTTGTGGATGGTATGGAAGTGACATTCGGTGGTGCACTCTATATTTTTCCAAGAGAGCCTTGAAATTCTTGTTGTTGAAGTGAGTCCCTTCATCAGTAATGATTGCTTTGGGGGTGCCAAATCTTGTCAAGATATACTTCTTCAAGAATCGAACCACTGTGTTAGCATCATTAGCTTGGCAAGCCATAGCTTCAGCCCATTTACTCACATATTCCACAACAACAAAGATGTACTTGTTTCCTCTTGAATATGGGAAAGGACCCATGAAATCCATCCCCCAAACATCGAACAACTCCACCTCAAGGATTCTAGATTGAGGCATCTCATGTCTCTTAGAAATATTACCTGTTCTTTGACATCTATCACACTTGGTAACAAATTGGTGAGCATCTTTAAACAAAGCAGGCCAATAAAAAACAAATTCAAGAACCTTTGATGCAGTTCTTTGCCCCCATAATGTCCCCGTATGCGGATGCATGACATGCATTCAAAATTTCCTCTTGTTCTACCTCAGGCACACATTTTCTAATAATCAAATAAACACATCTCTTAAAAAGAAATGGTTCTTCCCAAATATAGTAGGCAACATCATGCAAAAACTTCTTTCTTTGATAGAAATTCAACTTAGGAGGTAATACTTCACACACAAGATAGTTCACAATATCAGCATACCATGGCAACCCACAACTACTTACAACAAACAATTGCTCATCAGGAAAACATTCATTCACCAACAAATCACTCACATGATCAGAAGCGTTCACAATTCTAGACAAATGATCAACAACTTGATTTTTAATTCCTTTCCTATCAACTGTATGCACATAAAATTCTTGTAGCAACAAGACCCATCTAATCAGTCTAGGTTTAGACTCTTTCTTCCCTAACAAATATTTAATGGCGGCATGATCAGTGTGAACTATAACCTTAGCACCCATCAAATATACCCTAAACTTTTCAAAAGCAAATACTATAGCAAGCATTTCTTTTTCTGTGGTAGAGTAATTTACCTGAGCTGCTATTAGGGTCCTGCTCGCATAGTAGATAGGATGGAAGATCTTCACACGCCTCTGTCCCAACACAACTCCAACAGCATAGTCACTCGCATCACACATTACTTCAAAAGGTAGTGACCAATCAGGAGCTACAATGATAGGAGCTGAAGTCAATCTTCTCTTCAGTCCTTCAAAAGCCTTCATACACTCCTCATTAAACTGAAAATGAGTATTTTTCTCCAATAACTGTGAAAGGGGCTTTGAAATCTTGGAAAAATCTTTAATGAATCGGCGATAGAAACCAGCATGGCCCAAGAAGCTTCTTACAACTTTGACATTAGAAGGAGGAGGAAGCTGCTCAATCACAGAAATCTTGGCTCTATCAACATCTAAACCATTTTTAGAAACTTTATGACCCAAAACTATGCCTTCAGTCACCTTGAAATGACATTTTTCCCAGTTGAGCACTAAGTTTGTCTCCTCACATCGCTTCAACACCTTTTCCACATTGATTAAGCACTCTTCAAATGATTCTCCAAATACTGAGAAATCATCCATGAACACTTCCATGATCTTTTCTATCATATCAGAGAATATACTCATCATACATCTTTGGAAAGTGGCAGGAGCATTGCATAAACCAAATGGCATTCTTCTAAAGGCAAAAGTGCCATAAGGACAGGTAAATGTTGTCTTCTCTTGATCTTCGGGAGAAACCACAATTTGATTATACCCGAATACCCATCCAAGAAACAGAAGAATTCTCTACCCTGATCAATCAATCGGTCTAACATCCGGTCAATAAAAGGAAGTGGGAAATGATCTTTCCTTGTAGCATCATTCAACTTTTACGTAATCCATGCAAATACACCAACAGTAACTATGCGAGTGGGGATAATCTCATCTTGCTCATTAGTAATCACTTTGTCATACCCCTTTTTTAGGAACACATTGCTTTGGGTGACCCACGAGCTATCGAAATGGGGTAAATGATCCCAAAGATCTAACCATTTAATAATTTCCTTCTTGACTACTTCTTTCATCATAGGATTTAATCTTCTCTCGATTACGGATAGATTTCTTGTGATCATCTTCCAAGAGTATCTTGTGCATTACAATTGATGGGCTTAAACCTTTTATGTCTGCAATTGTCCAACCTAAGGCGCCTTTGTGGCCCTTGAGAACTTTCAACAACCGTTCTTTTTTATCTTCAGATAAGGAAGAAGAGATGATAATTGGTAGTGTCTCAGATTCACCCAAGTATGCATATTCAAGATGCGGTGGTAAGGGTTTAAGCTCTAGAATTGGTGCTTGTTCAATAAAAGGCTTCAAAGAAGTAGTTGGCCTTGATTCCATCTCTAACAACTCAAACTGCTGTGATGGTTTACTATAATAAGGAGAGGCTTCAAGTAACTCCTTACATTCAACTATATTCTCTTCTTCAATTTCATCAGTCCCAAGTAAAACAGATGCTAACGATTCTTTTATAGAAAAAGACTCTAAAGTCTCTTGAATCATCTCATCAAACATGTCAACCCTGAAGCAATCTGTAACATCCCTAGGATACTTCAATGCCTTGTTCATGTTGAATATAACTTCTTCATCATGCACCCTCAACTTGATCTATCCCTTTTCAACATCAATCGGTGTTCGAGCTGTAGCAAGGAAAGGTCTTCCCACAATGAGCGGTAGATCTCTATCTTCATCACAGTCCAAGACAATAAAGTTAGCAGGGAAAATAAACTTGTCAACTTTAACCAAAACATCTTCAATGATACCCTTTGGAAAAACTAAACTTCGATCAGCTAGCTGAAGTGTCACATAAGTTGGTTGAGCTTCACCCAGTTGCAATTTTCTCAACACAAATAGTGGCATCAAGTTAACATTTGATCCTAGATCACATAATGCTCTTCCTTAAAACTTTTCTCCAATTATGCAAGGTATAGAAAAACTGTCTGGATCTTTCTGTTTAAGGGGTAGCTTGTTGAGAAGAATAGCACTACACTCTTCAGTTAAGGATACGGTTTCATAGTCACCAAACCTCCTCTTCTTACTTAACATCTCCTTTAGAAACTTCACATATTGAGGCATTTGCTCTAACACTTCAAGGATAGGGATGTTTGAAAGTGGAGCTTAATCACCAAGAGGGGGGGTGAATTGGGGATTTTAAAATTTTCTCGCGAAAGTGCTCTGTTTGTAGTATGCAAAATAGAGATGAACAGAGTAAGGGTAAGAGAGATTGAACACAATGGATTTATACTAGTTCATTCCAAATCCTTGACCTACGTCCAGTCCCCAGACTCTCCGGGTTTTTCAACTAACTCAAATGATTACACACTCTGTATCTCACGGAGCAATTCTCTCACTAGAACTTACTCCCCCTTACAAGTTGTAATCAAATAGCCCAATCCCAAAGTCCCAATACTTTGAGATTCTTACAAAAGGATAATCAATAAAGAACTCTCTAAAAGAGCAGATTAATAATCACTGAAGATTGATATATCCGAAGATATTAACTCTTAGAGTAGAAACAGTAAACGCTCTTAATCACTAATTGAATGCGCAGAGTTTCGGTAGGTGAAGACTTGAATGCTTCTAGCTTTTATAGGTGCTTGCAATAAATGACCGTTGAAGAAGCATTAATGAGCCACTGAGTTTAATAGATATATCCGTTGAGCTGTGCTTAGCTTCGTCTCTTCGTATTCTTCCGAAGTTAGCCGTTATTCTCTGTTGACATTCTTTGTTGGATTTGTCCGTTGAGACTCAGGTGGAATGTTGTCTGGGAATGTTTGAAATGCTTTACTTTTGCTCAGACGTTCATTTTCCACTTTCATGTTTCGTCTCTGCTCCGCATTAAATGCATCTAACAGTATTTTGCTTTATGGTAATTTGAAATCTAAAACTTGTTAATCATACCTGAAACTCATAAGCAAACTGATTAAACTTGGTTAGGAATGATAATATTCAATAATATGAAATACCCAAAGATTAACCAAGAAGATTCAGATTACGAGAACGAAGGTATTTGAATTTTTGATACAGATGACTCGAGTTACATTCCATGACTTGAGTCAAGTTGTAGTGGTCAGAAACTACAGAAAAGAATTATCAATTAACATAACCCGAGTTGTTAAGTGACAACTCGAGTTATGGCCTTTGGAAAAATGAATTTTCTTAAAGGAACAACTCGAGTTATGTTGGTTAACTCGAGTTACCAAGTTATAAAATCATTTTTCAAAGACTCATGGTTTTGTAACTTAAACCACTAATTATTACAATTGTTAGACATCATCAAAACACATAGAGAACTAACAATGTTAATGTGTAGTTGCTTGAAAATCCCCAAAAAAGGTACTCATTTAAGATTCTTCTGGTTTGCCTTCTTTTTCACTTCACCCTCTTTAGACTCAATCTCAACTTTCTCTTCATTGACTTTTTCATTCACTGTCTGTGCAACCTCTTCATTATCCTCTATAGTGACTGTAAGGTTTGTTTGATCATTAGAAGCTGAGGGTTTCTTCATTGGTTGTGGAATCTCAGGTAATTCCTTTCCACTTCTCAATGGTAGAGCTTTGCATTCCTCTTTCCCATCTCTACTAGGATTAGGCACAGTATTACTTGGCAATTCTCTCTATTGTAAAACATTCACAGCATTTGCAATTTGTCCCATTTGTACCTGAAGAGTCTTGATAGATGAGTTTATACCTGCAACAGATGAGTCTAGTCTTGCATTAATAGCAGCTTGCTCCTTGGTACTCTTTAATTGAAAACTCGCAAGCTGAGACATCAATGCCTCTAGATCATATTTAGGTTCTTGGGCAGGAATGACTTCCTTTTCAAATTGAAAGAACCCAGGAGGTGGTACTTGTTTTGTACTAGAGATTGATGCTTCATTAAGAGTCGCTCTATACTTCCAAGAGAGGTTGGGATTTTTACGCCACCCAGAATTGTATGTATTTGAGTAGGGATTGTTCTGGTTATTGCCCTGGTAATTTCCTGCATAGTTAACTGGCTCCACCTGTTGAGATATGAGGCATTATCCATTATCATGGTCATTTTCATAGTAATCACAAGAAGCATGAATAGCATTGACTCCCATTTTTCTACCATTAGATCGGTTTACTTGAGCTTCTAAGTGATCAAACCTCTTGTTGATTGTATTCAACATTGCCATCAACTGTGAAGAAGGTTCCTCAATAACTTTATCAACTGATTTCACTGGCCTTCATTCATTGTTGTTTGTGTAAAATCAGCTGATAAGTCATCCAAACATTTCCAGACATGATTCACCAGTTGCTTTGTAATTCCCCCATTAGTGACAACATTTAATTCTAATTTAGATTCAGAAGTCAACCGAGTACTGAAAATTTGAAGCAAGACCCACTTCTCTAGATTGTGACCAGGACTCTCCCTAACAAGCAACTTGAACCTCTCCCAGGCTTCATACAGATGTTCCCCAAATTGTTGACAGAAATTAGTAAGAGCCGCTCTTGTATCCACCATCTTGTTATGTGGAAAAAATCTTGATCTGAATTTTTCTTCCAATGTCTCCCAAGAGGTTATGCTGCCCTCTTCTAAATTGTTGAGCCATTCTTTGCCTTTCCCTTGTAGAGAGCAAGGAAAAAGCCGAAGGCGGATCACAGCATTAGGAACTCCATTATGCTTGAATGAGTTGCAAACATCAAGGAATTGTATCAGATGCTGATTTGGATCCTCTAAATCATTTCCTGAATATTGACCCTGTAGTTCAAGCGTCTTAAGCATAGTCTTCTTGATTTCAAAATTGTTGGCTAGAAAATCAAGCACTCTGATTCCTGACTAATAGCCTATAGATTGTCTTCCCAGAAAATCATTGATACACTAATTATCATTTTCATCCTCAGCCATCTCTTCAGTTTTAGAATGTATTACATCCTCCTCTTGAATATGAGGTGTTGTAGCTTCCAGAAGCTCTTGGATATTCCTTGTTTTCTATGGTGTTTTAGTAGCTTTGGCTTTACGGGTCATATATCAAAGTACCTGCAAAACCAAACAAATCTCAAAGTATCAAACAAACACCAAAAGCTTAAAAGAAAAAAAAATAAAAATATAATTACTCAAACAAAAACTACTCAAGGATTTCTAATACTAATCACCAATTGCCTTGAGTCCCCGACAACGGTGCCAAAAACTTGATGCTACCAAAAATTTAACTAAGCACCACAAGTGTACGGGTCATAAAAATAGTTGTGGCAAATCAAGGTCATCCCACTGAGACTCAATCAAACTAGTGATTAGGTGTTAAATTTCCTTTTTTCGTTTAAGTTGAGCAAATCAGAATTGTTTCCCATAATAATAAAAAGAATTTTAATAAAAACAATAACTTTCAAACGAGAGAGAGAATTCAAATATCAAGGAGGACAACTTAGAGATACTAATTCCTTGTTTGTTTCCTAGATTTTATTCCCACTAAATTAATTCTAACTTAACGTAATCGGCTAATCTAGAGTATTAATGTGTATAAATGCATCGGTCCATTTATATACTTATCTCAATTAATTATACAATGTCTCATATAATTAATTAAGATGCAATTCATATTGGGCTCACTCTAATTTGATTATGCGGAGCTTCTAGGTATATGTCTATCCTAGACGCAAATTAGATTAAAATCTAATTCCACATTATTTAATCCAAGGTCAATTTAAGATTTCCTTCGTCAAGTTTAATCCGAAATCCCCAAAACATGTTTAATGTTGGCCAATCACTAAACAATGAATAATCAAAACAAGATTAAATAAACTGAATTAATATTAAGCAAAACTAATTAGTGGGAATAATTACTAAAACCCAAACAAGTTCATAATACTCTAAGTTGAAAGTAAAAAGTTAGCCACTCATGGCTTCAACCAAATCCAATTCAGCACAGAAAATTTCAGAGTTCAACAACATACTGTGAAAAAAAAAACTAAGAAACTAGAATCAGAGTTACTTGAAATAACAAGACCAAAACAAAGAATAAGCAACAGCCTCTTCCTCTGATTTATGATTCGGTGCTACTGGTTTTTGGAGAAGAAGATGAGGACTTCGTTTTGGTTGCTCCGATTCCAGACGTTGAAGATGATGATGATTGAACGACCCACAAACAACATCTCTCTCCTTGCAACTGTGACAATGCTGCTTGCCGGCGTGAGAGAAAGAGGATGGTAGAAGGTCTCTATCCCGTGGCACACTGATCACTGCTCTGTTCTGTCTTGTTTTATTGCCCAGCAGAACTACCGACCTTCTCCCAAAATGCCGCCTCTGAATCTCATCGCTCCAGTCGTGCTCACGGTAGAAGACGATGGATGAACAGTGCTCTCCTCCTCACCGGCGCGCTACTCTGTCTTTTTCTCCCTCAAGTTATCATCTCACCCTCAACTTTTTTCTTCTCTCCAACTCTTCCCGTGTAGCGAAAAATATCCCAATTCAAAATGCCGCCTTTGCTCTCTTGGCTTTCTCTAGCTTCCATTAGGTCTTCATTTGTTCCCCACAAAAACGGTGTCGCTGCTCCCTGACTCTTTTAATCAACTTCCACCATCAATTCCCAAACGGTGCCGTCACACTAATAAAGGAGAAGAAATATTATAATATTAATATACTATTAATAATAAATTAAAACCATTTTCTTTTTTTTTTTTTTTTATTTCTTTTAAGTAACTTGTTATTATTTTATTTAAACTAAAGTATTTCTATTTAAATTTGAAAACTATGGTATTTACCATAAAATCCCCTAAATAATGTGCCAAATTGGTATCTTATCAAAATCTCTAATAAATCCCTTTAATTTAGCATTGATGACTCCCCAAATATATTAAAATATATCTCAAATCTACTAAAAATGGGAAGTCATCATTTGCGACTAACTTTGTAGGGATTACTATAAAACAAAAACAGGTACAAAGGTGGCACCTAGCTTGGCGCGTAATGGCGCGAATGTCGTCGCGATTATATGAAAATAATTGCTACAGAATGCAAAATGACACAATATTTGTCGCATTTATGGAAAAGAGATGCGTAAACTGCAACAAATCTTATTTATTTGTAGCGGTTATTATAAAAACCGCTACAAATATTCACACTCTATAGCACATGTGTCACTCGGGAGATATTAAGTCTGAGCGCAAAAGTAAGTATAAAACTAAGGAAAACTATATATTGGATATCCGTACATCTGTTATAAATATTAAAAAATAATTAGATCTGCATTGTCACTGAATGAACTGTCTTGGCTTGGTAGTTGAAGTATCACATCTGAATTAAGACAAGCAAATATCTACAGCTCTCATCAGTCAAGATGAGATAGTTCATTTAGTGACAATGCAGATTTACCTAAAAATTTGACGTGAAGACTAGTGTTCTTCATGCGTGATTTGTAGCTAGCTAGATTACAATACCCCCAACCCTAAAATGTTTTTCCCTAGATAGTTCAGCATGTAATCGAAGATTGGGTTGTAATATAGCTACCTTTCTCATGAAAATATCTCTGATTAAAATGAGTTAGTGAGTTTTTTGTGGGAGATCAGCATCTATACTAAATCCGAATCTTCACATGGCATGCTGGACTATCTTCAGTAAATAAATAGTTTTTGTAGTTGTTTCTCCTGAAACGGCTACAAAATGGAAGATGTCAGTCAGTTTGTAGCGGTTTTATCTCAATAACTGCTATAGAGTGTCAAAGGTCAAGCATTTTGTAGCGGTTATCAAAATGTCACGATGAATGAGGTAGGGTTTTGTTATTAGTAGCGGTTTATGCAACGGTTTTATTTAACCGCTACAAATTGACTGACTTCTGTAGCGGTTTTCCTATAGAACCACTACAAAATGACGCCTTTTTGAAAAAACGCCTCCCCTTATTTCAAACCACCCAAGGTTTGAGACATCGCCTTTAAAGTTTTCATTTTCTTACTTTTTACTTAAAGTCTGGGAGTGATGGTTTCTAAGGGAAATGGAGGGAAAGGGAAAGAGGTTGTACGCGGTAGAACACCTCTAAGAGGCAGTAGTAGTAGGGGGCTGTACTAGGGGGCGTGAGGGTCAACATATCCCTCTGCCACCTCAGGTGGGGATCAATATAGATCAGCTCTTCGACGATGAGCCAATTCCACCACCGGAGATCGTATGGGGAGCACAAGGTGTACATCTGTCCGTCAGCGACCTCGATGAGTATGAAAATGAGGAGTTGGAGATTGACTTTAACATTCCTATTGGCGAGGCGGAGCGGTTTAAAGATCAGGAGGAGGAGCGAGACCAAGGGAACCCCTGACTGTCATCTTCGCGTTCCACCGGATTTGAGGTGGATGTCAAAGGTAAATGTAATTATTTTTTGTGATAAAATTTAAATTTATATTCCTTACGATTTATTAAATTATATTTAAATGTAATACAAACATTTCTTTATAATATTGCAAATTTCAGGGAAACATCAGCAGGAGGATGCTGAATGTTCCCAGTGTCAATCTGTTGGAGGGGCCTCGCGTCGTAGTCCCCTGGAACGAGCACACGAACCAGCCAGTCGGCAACAGTGGTTAACTGTTCAACCGATTCCTGGTGCAGCTGGGCGGGAATTGGGCACGGTTCCCCCTCAACTTCCAGAGTTGGAAGCATGTTGCGAAGATGAACAAGGACAGAGCGTTTGAGGATGTTGTGCATGTAAGTTATGTTGTTTGATTATATTTTATATGTAAATAGTTATAATTTATGGTTTATTTAGTTATTTATTTATTAAATAATTAATTAATTGATAATTAAATTATGATACAGCATATGTTTAAAGTGTGAGGCAACAAGAAGAGGTACTGATAATTGAATATTTCATACACTTCTTTTTATCTCTTGATTAATAATTTAGGACTCTTTAGTTAATAAATAATGGCTTCTATACTTATTTGGGCTTTGGGCCTTTGATTATATTTTAGCTATTTTTAATAATTAAATTCCAGTTTTACATTGCTTCGCTATTCCTACCATAACTCTTGAACCAGACATCGGATTTGCCTCATTTTTGTTTCATATTTCAGATGATTCAGAGAGCTACAATTGTTATGAAGACGTGAAGGGCAAATTCGGACAAGAGGGCGGTCAATTTTGGAGCCGAAGTCAGATTTTTATTTGGGCTCGAATTTGTAATTAAAGCCCGTTTTTATTATTTTCTGTTTTGGGCCTGAATTGTGGATTGGAGCCCCATTTCATTTTTCCGTTTTAGGTTAAGTGAGGCAACAGCCAAAAACAGATATTCATTCACTTTTTTACTCAGTTTTGGATTAAAATACAGAAGTTTCATTTTCTCTCAACTGTTCTTCGTGTTCATGATGAACTTCTTCATCTCTTTCCCATTTTCGTTCTGCATAGCTATGATAGGCTAAGCTTCTGTGATTGACCCATGGATTGAGGATTTCACGAATCCAGAGGACACGCGCTTCAGTCGGTAACATAATTCGTTTCTGTTTATTTTAATCGGATCCGATTATAATTGCGGATTAGGTATTAGATTTAATACCTATATTGATATCCCAAGGACATAGGTCGGACCGGGTTCCGAGAGAGCGTTGTGCGATCGCACAACGAGCTCGCCACGTGTTCGATCAAATGCTAGACGATCCTCTAGTCGAGGGAATATCTGGACAAATGCAGAGATTTCGATTTGTTCAGAATCAATCACGAGTTTGGTTATTATCTTTTTGTCCACTGAAGGTTATGGAATCCTAATTCTAGGTTAATCGTTTTTAATCTGATTGATCTTATTTTCTTGCTTTCTGTTTTAGTCTTTGCTTTGTTTTAATTACATTGAAAAACCCCCCATTCTGGTTATTGTGTTACTTGTTTACTTTTGATTTTAAACCCACTGCGAATTCCTTGAGAGAAACGATCCAGGTTTCTATTATACTGCAAAATTATATTGATCCTGGTTATTTTGGGAGATCACGGCAAATCTCTGTTAGGTACGCACTGCTGAAGATAGAGGACGGTTGGAAGAACCGAAGGGGTCGTCTTTACACCAAGAGGAATGGAGATGGGACGATTCCTCTGCAGCAGCTAATTGAAAGTGTCCCAGTCGGCGTCGACCCAAATGACTGGTCGGGTTTTGTCGAGGCCAGGAGGAGTCCGTGAGACAGTCATGTTTTTTTTAATAATTATAGTTTAAATTTTGTTTAAACTTAGTTTAAATTAATTAATAGTTTAAATTTTATTTAAATATAGTTTAAATATTAGTTAATTTATAGTTTAAATTAAATTTAGGTTAAATATAGTTTAAATGCGTTTAAATTATAAATATGGTTTAAATAATTAATAGTTTCGGGGTTTTGGTTAAATATAGTTTTAATTAATTAATTGTTTAAATTTTGGTTAAAATAGTTTTAATTATAAATATAGTTTAAATGTAGTCTAAATTATAAATATAGTTTAAATATACTTATAGTTTAAATTAATTAATAGTTTTAGGGTTTAGGTTAAATATAGTTAAAATTTTGTTTAAATATAGTTTAAATGTAGTCTAAATCATAAATATAGTTGAAATTAAATTTTGTTTAAATGTGGTTTAAATTTTGCTCCTCATTGCAAGCTCTATCCCGGAGGAACACCAAAAGTCGACAACGTTAGAGGATCCATTACATGGCGGGATCTAAGACATTTACTGTGACCTATAGTGAGCTGGTATGTTCAAATTTAAATTAATTTTAGGTTTATTGATTATTTTATTTTTGAAATAACAAGTTTATATTCTTTTAATTCTTTTAGCAAACAAAGGCTCGGGAGGAGAACCGTCGGACGGACTATGGGACATTGAGACTTCTTTCAACTGACCGCCTCGTGTAGACAATTGTCCAGAGCCAACATCCACAAAGTTGTTAATCCCTCGTGTTGGTAAACCAGTTGATGGAAGTGAGAACTTCAAACTGACGGAACTTGAGAAGTTTCAAATGTTGAGATCCGTACACGCAGCGAAATTAAAAATTTACGAATCCCAAAAGAGGATCGTTCGACCGCGTTTAAATCAAGGTTCGTTAAGAAATCGTACCTTTAAGAACTCATGCGCGTCCTATGCGAACTCGTGTGCATCCTTCGCGAACTCGTGTTCACCTCTATTTCACATTCATCTTGGGCGAGGTCTGGTAATTCGATGATATCTCTCAAACCAGAAATCGGATTGATGTGAAACTAATTTTTTATGAAACTAGACTCCCAGTGCGTCATTTGGATATAATATTCAAGCCTAAAAGAGTTTAGATCAAGGCGTTATGAATTGTTGAAGTTGACAGTGAAATTCACACCACCCAGCAGACCAAGATTCGGTCTTTTGAGTTTATCTCCCAATATACACATCCAATTGCACTGAAACTGGTGCCATTTGAAACTAGACTCAAAATTCGTTCCATCACGCTTTGAACCAACCAAAATAGAGTTCAGACCAGGGAGATATGGCCTTCGAAAGTTGACACTCAAAATTCTGGAACTATTTCAGCATAGGCTCGGTTTTCTCGATCACCAGGAGCCGACTCAGCGAATCCACTCCCTCTACCGGTATCCACACTGAATAGCCTCGAACACGGATGGCAGCGTCTTTGGCGCCTTGATATTCTCGCGTCTCTTCTTTTTCTCTCTAGGGTTTCTCGCGGCTTTTTCTAATTCATCTGTTCTATAATACGACTGGATCATTATCTATATAGAGTTTCTAAAACTCTAATAAGCCGTATTAAAATATTCAAAATTAATCCAATCAATTTTGAAATTCGAATTTCAATTAAAATAATATGTTAATTAAATCTATCAAATAGATCTAATCTAATATATTTATTTAATCCGAATTATAAGCTTACATATTTAATTTTTCTTTATAAATTAAATATAAGATATGATATCTTTTTATTTAATTAAATATGAGATACTATATCTCTCAATTTAATTAAATCGAGATACTATATCTTTATTCAAAAATTGAATACGAGATACAATATCTCAATTTATTATAGTTATTTAATTTATCAAATAAATTTAATACTATATGCAATAATATTATTATCTATAAATAATAACATTATTAATTTCGAATTTAATAATATATATATATATATATATATATATATATATTTATTTATTTTCATCCTAGATTAAATACAGTATTCATTCAATCTTAGACATATCTAAGATTCAATGAATCTGGACACATTTGCTCGTGTTGGGCTATTCTTGTGTGCGACCCTGCAGGCCCACATGAGATAGGCAGCGGGCCAATACTGTACCAACCCACAAGTCGCAAGCGGCCTCTAGCAAGACATTGCGATTACCCAATTCATATGGGGATCGATGATACGATACTACCTATCGTACAACCATGTCACGTCCCTTTTGTCACGCGATAATTTGGTCAAGGATGAGGCATGGATAATGTCAACTTCTTTTTCTTGACCATTACTTTCTCGATTCTTGAGTAGTTTAATTGAAATGGAAACTCCTTTCCATTGTCGTATGGCCATACGTTTCTCAGACTCACTCATCGAGGGGCCCAGTATTATCTCTCTACAAATGTGAGGGACAAATTCCATCTTGACCATTCACATTCCTCTGCATGAAAACCACTGATCCCGATCCAAGCCTTTATCATCACCCGGTCAAAGGTGACTTTTGACTAAGTCAAAGATCAGCGACTCATCGGTAGGAATCCATGATGATCTCAGGTCAAAGGGCGTTGTGACGCGGTTATACATGAGATAAGCTTATGACTAAATCCATGCAGCTTTCTCATAGTGGGTCGGTCCAACACCTTGTACTCCTACAAGTGCCCATGACTTTGATTCGTATCTCCATACCTTATCAAAGTCATACTGGTCTTATTTCATCTTCGCTCCCGCGTAGATGATTGACCAGGGACATTTAGGATAATCTATAAGATATATCCAAGGATCAGTTATCACTAAAAACATGCAAATGAAATGATAACTAAAGGAAAAGGACATGCCCCTAGGGCATAATTTCCAACAGACTCCCACTTGCACTAAGCGCAATCATTAATTACTCTAGTTCCCGTTGCCCTAACATGACGCTCATGTTTTGCTTGTGCAAGTGGCTTAGTAGGAGGATCAGCATCATTGTCTTCTCCTAGTACTTTGCATATATATATATATATATATATATATTATATCACCTCTATCATTGATTTCTCTGATAGGATGAAATCGCCTGAGTATATGTTTGGTCCTTGATGTGACCTAGGCTCCTTGGTCTGTGAAAAGCGTGAAAGTGGAGCTTAATCACCAAGAGGGGGGTGAATTGGGGATTTTAAAAATTATTTCAGAAAAGCTTTGTTTTTCAAATACTAAAACAGAGTAGACTATGGAGTGGAGAAAAATAGCAAGACACAAGGAATTATACTGGTTCGGTCCAATCTCTTGACCTACGTCCAGTCCCCAGACTCTCTGGGATTTTCACTATCATAATTGATTACACACTCTGCACTCAAGAGTAATTCTCTCACTAGAACTTACTCCCCCTTACAAGTTGTAATCAATGAACCCAATCACCAAGTCCCCTGACTTGTGATTCTTTACAATAAATGATTTGTAGGTAAGGAACTCTCTCTAAGAGTGGATAGAAATAAACACTGAAGCTCTAATGTATCAACAGATACTTTACACAAGAAAACTCAAGAGTAGTTGGAAACTTGAATGATTTTCCTTTTCTGTAGTCTTAGTTGTTGAGAGAAATTGAATGCTACTCTATTTATACTGAGAGAGCATTAAAGATCCGTTGCAAACTCCATTATGACCGTTGGTGCATTAATCTAGCTGTTGGAGGCATTTTGGAGTCTTCTCTCTCTACTCTTCACTTAATCCAGTTGTACAGAAGTTCAGAGTTGACTTCTTGAATATTAATCCGTTTGAATAGCAGCTACTAGATGTGATAGGTAGACATTAATCCTTTGTAAGCGCGTGCAGAAGGATTACCCAAAAGTATGCAACTTTCTGGGTTTAGCATTTAATGTTTTGACATGCTTTTTGCTTTTGCTTTAAACCTTCAATTAGTATTCTCTAATTTATCTAAAATTCACTAACAAAGTGGTTAAACATAGCTGGGAATATCAGAGAATAATAATGACAAGCATTGAGATTAAACAAATAGGTTTTCACAAAATCATTCAATTTGATTTTCAAAACCCGCGACCAATACTTGAGTATGTTCTTCAATACTCGAGTATGTCACTGTGCACTAATATGAATACTTGAGTATACATCTTAATACTCGAGTATTCATCTTCCAGAGAGGCACTTCATGATTTGAGCTTTGGACAATTTCTTTGAATAAGACCAATACTCGAGTATTGAAACCATTACTCGAGTTTTGAACCTTTTATGTGAAAATAAGTTTAAGTCCAAAACCTCAATACTTGAGTATTCAAATCAATACTTGAGTTTTCAAAACATTTGAAAGAGAGCCAAGCTCTCTGTATGTCCAATACTCGAGTATTCAACTCAATACTAGAGTAATCAATTTGTTTGAAAAACTTTGTGAAATCTTTTCCAAGTCAATACTTGAGTATTCACTTTAATACTTGAGTATTCAAATCATTTGGAAATAGCAAAACCTTTCTGTATGGCTAATACTCGAGTAATCAACTCAATACTCGAGTATTCAGATGTTTTCAAAAACAATGAAAAGTTTCTGCCAATTCAATACTTGAGTTTCCATCTCAATACTTGAGTATTCATAAACATGTGCAAAGTTTGAAAAATTTCTGTTTGTCCAATACTCGAGTATTCAAACCAATACTCGAGTATTCACATGTTTGAATACTTTGATGACTTCTCAGTATAACCAATACTTGAGTATTGGCAATTTTGCCTTTTAGTGAAAAAGTCTCTGTATGATCAATACTCGAGTATTCAAACCAATACTTGAGTATTGACTCATTGTGAAAAACTTGGAATGCTCTCTGTAACTTCAATACTTGAGTATTCATTGGAATACTTGAGTATTGCTAATCTTTGTGACAATGACCCATTCTCTGTCAACTCAATACTTGAGTATTGAAACCAATACTCGAGTATTCACTTGACAGCAAGTTTTTCAACTTACCAAAACACATTTTAATTTGCGTTCACAATTGTCAGTTATCATCAAAACACATAGGGAACTAACAAAGCGCCGCTATTGTCACTGAACAAGTCTATTGGATTTGAGATGGTAGGAACCACCCCAAGTTCATTAATGAACTTTCTAATCCAAAAGGCCTCCTTAGCTGTATCCGATGCTGCTATCTACTCAGCTTCTATCGCAGAATCAGCTACAGTGCTCTGCTTGGAGCACTTCTAGCTTACCGCACCACCATTAAACAGGAATACATATCCTAATTGTGATCTTAGATTTATCTTGGTCAGTTTGGAAACTTGTATCGGTGTGGCCAGTCACACAGAGCTCATCTTCCAAATCACCATATACCAAGAATAAGTCCTTAGTCCTTCTCAAGTACTTAAGGATATTCTTGATGACGATCCAGTGACCATCACCGGGATCTTGTTGATATCTGCTGGTCATACTCAAGGCAAATAACACATCCGGTCGAGTACATAACATGACATACATGATAGATCCAATGGCGGAAGCATATGGAATCTTACTCATGCGGTCTCTTTGATCTTGTGTACTAGGACACAGATCCTTACTGAGATGGATGCCATAAGACATGGGCATGAAACCCATTTTAGAATCCTGCATATTGAACCTATGCAGTATCTTGTCTATGTATGTACTCTAACTAAGGCCTAAGAGCCTCTTGGATCTATCTCTATAGATCCTAATCCCTAGGATATAAGTGGCTTCGCCTAAGTCTTTCATTGAAAAAGAATTTCCTAACCAAGAATTGACACTCTGCAAGGTAGGAATGTCATTCCCAATGAGTAGGATGTCATCGACATAAAGCACTAGAAATACAACTGTGCTCCCACTAACCTTCTTGTAAACACAAGGTTCATCTACGTTTTGAATGAATCCAAACTCTTTGACAACTTCATCAAAATGATGATTCCAGCTCCGAGATGCTTACTTCAATCCATAAATGGATCTTTGAAGCTTACAAACTTTACCAGAGTCCTCTAGACGCACAAAACCCACAGGTTGTGTCATGTACACATCCCCAAGGAGCTTTCCATTAAGGAAGGCTATTTTGACGTCCATCTGCCATATTTCATAGTCATAATATGATGCAATGGCAAGAAGGATTCTGATGTATTTGGCCATTGCAACTGGGAAAAGGTTTCATCATAGTCTGCACCATGAGTTTGAGTGAATCCTTTTACTACCAGTCGTGCCTTGAAGATATTTACTTTTCCATCCATGTTAGTTTCCTCTTTGAAAACCCACTTGCACCCAACGGTTTTTATACCTTCAGGTGGATCGACTAAGGTCCATACCTTATCGTCGTACATGGATTGCATTTCAAACTTCATGGCATTAAGCCATCTTTCGGAGTTTGGTCCCACCACGGCCTCTCGATAGGTAGTTGGCTCATTCTGCTCAATGAGCAAAACATCACGACTTCCAGTAATCAAAAATCCATATCTCTGAGGCTGTAGCCGTATTCTATCGGACCTTCATGGGCCTTGTGTTACTTGAGTAGGCTCATCAACTTGTTGTGAGTCTTCTCCAATTTCCATATGTGGTTCTACATTGTCTTATGACTCTCGAACTTCTTCGAGGTTCACCTTACTCCCACTAGTTCTTTTAAAGATAAACTCTTTTTACAAAAAGATACCATTACAGATAACAAACACTTTGTGATCTGTGGGATTGTAGACATAGTATCCCTTAGTTTCCTTAGGATACCCCACAAAAAGGCATTTTGAGGATCTTGATGATAATTTATTAGAGGCTTGGTGTTTAACGTAAACCTCACATCCCCAAATTTTAAGAAAGGACAAACTGGGTTTCTTCCCAGTCCATATCTCATCATAGTTCCGGTCGGTCCAATTATTGAACAAAATATATATATATATATATATATATATATATCACTCTAGTTATTGCCTTAATTGTATCACTTATTTTTCTTTTATTTTTAAAAAATATCACTTGGACTAATTTCATAAATAATTCCATTTAACTGCCTCGTTCATCTTTTAAATATTTGATTGGTACCCAACGCCAATGCCAACGGCCACTCCACTTGTTCCGCTTGGCTCAAACCCATTGCAACCACATACACGTTCATTTATATATATATAATTAGGGTAAAAGATTTCTCCGGTCTCACTGGAGATAAGTTATCTTCAGTGACCCCCAAAACTCCGTCGTTTTGGATTAACAAAGGGTATTTATGTAATTTTGCATCCTTCATTAATTCACCTAAAATTACAAACATACCCTTCATTAATTCAAAACGACGTAGTTTTAGGGGTTATTGGAGATAACTTATCTCCAGTAACTGGAGAAATACTTTTCCCATATAATTAACGGGAAATCATCAATTATTAACTTGTTAATTAAATGAGATACTATTAATAAATAGATCAAGGACACCAGAATGAAGAAGTCCAGGTGGGTCCTACTATTTGGCAGTCATGGTTCTTCATCCAACAAAAGTAAGAGGAGTCATTTGTTGGTAGATAAAGAAAAGCGCAAAAGCTCTTGGCATGCGATCGATGTTCATGATCCTCCAAAGAATCAATCAATGTAAGTGAGAGTCACGGAATATCGATGTTCGAGAAGGCATAGAAATTAAGTGAAAACCTTATCATCAATCAAAAGTGGGTAGCTACTAGCTAGAAGAAGCTGCCTAACCTGGTTAAAATAATCACGACGTTAAGGATGTTGCTTTGGGATTAAGTGTGAACGCAGCTGTTTCTAGGGCATGGCCCAAAAAAGAAGGTGGAAGATCTGTTTGACTCATCATAGATCGAACCATATATAATAGAGTTCGATTCCTCCGTTTAGAAACACCATTTCATTGAGGTGTTCTTGGAGGAGTAAGTTGTGAGATGATCCCACAACTCCTAAGATGGTCAATGAACTCTTGGCTCAAATATTCACCACCTCGATCGGATCGAAGGGCTTTAATTGTTTTGCCAAGTTGATTTTGCACTTCATTTTGGAATATTTTGAACATTTCAAAAGATTCATACTTATATTTCATTAGATAGATATAGCCATATCTACTAAACTCGTCTATAAATGTAATGAAGTACAAATGACCTCCTCTGGCAGAAATATTCATTGGTCCACAGACATCAGTATGGATGAGGCCCAATAAATCAGTGGCCCTATCACTATGCCTAGTAAAAGGTGCCTTTGTCATCTTTCCCAATAAACAAGACTCACATGTATCAAATGATTCAAAATCAAATGACTTAAGAAATTCATCTTTATAGAGTTTCGAAATGCGTTTCTCATTTATATGACCTAGATGACAGTGCCATAGGTAGGTCGGATTCAAATCATTTGACTTGATCCTTTTGGTAGTCTATGTCATAGATATGTTCATTCAATTTTCTAGTGTCCTTTGGACTCTGCACATTTATACAAATGTGAGAACCACATGCGGTATCTAATACCCATGTTGAGGAAGTAGAAAAGTGAATATCTATGACGTAGATACCTGAAGCGATAGCCCCGCTATTCTTCTTGTTCTTTTCCAGATCTTCAAGGTAGAGTTTGCAATTCCTCTTCCAATGACCGATTTCATTGCAGAAGAAGCAGACCCCATCCTTCGGAGGTTTTGCCTACTTGGCTTCAGGCTTAGATTCGGGCCTGTTTGACTCATTGAGCCATTACCCCATCTTTTGCCCTTGCCTTTCTTTTCATACCCTTTCCTTTCTGAACGGACAAAACAGTGTCGGGCCTCTTCTTTAGGATCTGCTCAGCAGTTTTGAGCATCTCATGCAGTTTAGAAATTGATTCATCCATGTTGTTCATGTTATAGTTCATGACAAACTGGTCATAACTATCCGGGAGTGAGTTGAAGATCATATCTATAGCTAACTCCTGGGAGATGAGGAATCCAAGCCTCTCAAGGTGATCAATATAGCCTTTCATTTTCAACAAATGAGGACTAACTGATTCACCTTCAGCTATCTTGCAAGAAAATAAGGCCTTTGTGGTCTCATACCTCTCTTGCCTTGCCTGTTGCTGGAACATTTCCATTGGATGATCAATCATCTGAGAGACCTCCATATGTTCCAAATCTCCATCGAGGTCTGGAATCATAGTGGCAGGCATCAGCATCCAGATCAGAGAGTCATCCTTATGCTTCGTATAAGCATCAGTCTGAGCTCTTGGATAAGTAGCTGCAGGCTCGTCAAGAATGGGTTGATCGATGAGATACTTCTTTCTTTTGTGTTTGGGATCAATGCTTAAGTTCCCAAACAAGTCAAGAAGGTTTGTCTCATCGAGTTCGTCATTCTCAATGACTGATCGCATTGATGGTGTTGTGGCTTTACTATTGCTAGTCTACATGATTCTACTACTAAAAGATATACAAAGTTTAATTAGTAACCTCCCACCTGAATTAACAACCCTCATTATAATTAGTGGGCTAAGATCCATATTTGGCTTAAATTTAAGTCCGCTTTAAGGTGACGCTTAAAATCAAGTTATTTAGGTAGGCAAGCTCTTTGCCAATTACATCATATGTAACTCTTAGATCTTTATGGGATTTGATCATCATATGATCTGGCATGTTTAATCTCATATAATGCCTTGAGATCCAAAGCCGTTTTGATAATCTCAATTAAGTCAAGACAATAATGAATGTTGAGTATCACCATTACTCACTCTTGTCTCACCAAGATAACTCAAATGCATCCACTTTGGTGGAACATACAAATAGGCGATCGAGGTTTTGACAAGTATTCATTTATTGATGGCATTATGACTTAAGATTTTATTTAGAGGGTATTATTGGTATAATCTAATTAATCCTATTAATTCTACTTATGTGAATACAATCATTATTGTATCTCATATAATATCTAAATTAATTATGAGTGATCTAATCAAAACATAATTAAAACTCTAAATTCATTATGAGTGATCTAATCAAGTCATAATTATAACTCTAAATTAATCATGCAGTGATCAAATCAAGACATAATTAAAACTGTGACACAACATGGCTCATCTAACCTAAAATCCTCTCAAGCCAATGATAGGACTTCTCTAAATAAGAAAAAGAAATACATCAGGAGAAACCTCGTTTCAACATATGAGGGAGTGGGATGAGAAGAGAATGTACATCAAGAATATTTAGAGAGGCATGGCTCATGTGCCATATTTAAAATTTACAACACTTGTAAAACTCTAGAGCCATGTTGTTCACCATACCCAAACAACATTTGAAAGGTAAATCACAATATATATTAATTCATATATTATCAAATAAAATATTATGATTAATATTATAGAGTTTAAATTCTCTAATTTAAACTATATTATATATTATATAATATAATATAATATCATGATTTAAATTCTCTAATTTCTATTATATTATATAATATATATAATATAATATCATGATTTAAATTCTCGCGCTACGAACAGTCAGCCGATAAGAACAAAACCCTAATATTTTGAAAGGACATAATCTTTTCAAAACTTTCGAAGTGGTCAACCAGTGTTACCTGATCGTTCGAACTCGGGTCGTCCAATGTTACTAGAACGTCCGAGCATCATTCAACCCCTGTGTGCCCAAAACGTGAGCGAGATCGATGTCCGATCTGAACGCTTCAAAACATGACCGATCCGCGAGCGTTATGAATGTCCGACCCCATCACATCCACTATCCGTCCTGAACGATTCAGAATGTCACAGATCTGAATGTGACCACCGGTTCTGATCTGAATGTTTCAGACCCACATGAAAACTGCCGCAATCCGATCTGAACGATTCAGAATCGGCTGCAACAACGGACTAGCTATTCATAGAAACCCTAACACGAGTTTTCAATTTAAACACATAATAGGATTCGGCTTTTAACATATATGTCACATACATATGATCACACGAATAAACCCAATTTAAACTCTCGGTTAATCTGGCTCTGATACCACTGTTGGGATCCGTACACGCAACGGAATTAAAAATTTACGAATCCCAAAAGAGGATCGCTCGACCATGTTTAAATCAAGGTTCGTTAAGAAACCATACCTTTAAGAACTCGTGCGCGTCCTATGCGAACTCGTGTGCGTCCTTCACGAATTCGTGTTCACCTCTATTTCACGTTCAGCTTGGGCGAGGTTTGATAATTCGATGATATCTCTCAAACCAGAAATCGGAATGATGTGAAACCAATTTTGTATGAAACTAGACTCCCAATGTGTCATTTGGATATACAATTCAAGTCCAAAAGGGTTCAGATCAAGGCGCTATGAATTGTGGAAGTTGACAGTGAAATTCACACCACTCAGCAAACCAAGCTTCGGTGTTTTTGGTTTATCTCCCAATATACACATCCAATTGCACTGAAACCGGTGCCATGTGAAACTAGACTCAAGATTCGTTCCATCAAGCTATGAACCAACCAAAACAGAATTCCGACCAGGGAGATATGGCCTTCGAAAGTTGACACTCAAAATTCTGGAACTATTTCAGCATAGGCTCGGTTTTCTCGATCACCAGGAGCCGACTCAGCGAATCCACTCCCTCTACCGGTATCCACACCGAATAGCCTTGAACACGGATGGCAGCGTGCTGGCGCCTTCAGTATTCTCGCGTCTCTTCTTTTTCTCTCTAGGGTTTCTCGCAGCTTTTTCTAATTCATCCGTTCTATAATACGACTTGATCATTATCTATATAGAGTTTCTAAAACCCTAATAAGCCGTATTAAAATATTCAAAATTAATCCAATCAATTTTGAAATTCGAATTTCAATTAAAATAATATATTAATTAAATCTATCAAATAGATCTAATCTAATATATTTATTTAATCCAAATTATAAGCTTACATATTTAATTTATCTTTATAAATTAAATATAATATATGATATCTTTTTATTTAATTAAATATGAGATACTATATCTCAATTTAATTAAATCGAGATACAATATCTCAATTTATTATAGTTATTTAATTTATCAAATAAATTAAATACTATATATAATAATATCATTATTAATTTAAAATTTAATAATAAATATATATATTTATTCATCCTAGATTAAATACAGTATTCATTCAATCTTAGACATATCTAAGATTCAATGAATCTGGACACATTTGCTCATGTTGGGCTATTCTTGTGTGCGACCCTGCAGGCCCACATGAGATTGGCAGCGGGCCAATACTGTACGAGCCCACAAGTTGCAAGCGGCCTCTAGCAAGACATTGCGACTACCCAATTTATATGGGGGTCGATGATACGATACTACCTATCGTACAACCATGTCACGTCCCTTTTGTCACGCGATAATTTGGTCAAGGATGAGGCATGGATAATGTCAACTTCTTTTTCTTGACCATTACTTTCTTGATTCTTGAGTAGTCTAATTGAAATGGAAACTGTTAGTTCTCTAAGGGTTTTGATAATCTCCAATAATTGTAAACAAAGCATATTATGTCAAGACCCTAACATCGATAAAGTTGGGCCAAGAGCACTTTGTGCTTTATTTTGTAGGATATCCCGAGGGAACTAAGGGATACTACTTTTACGTCACGAGGATTACAAAGTGTTTGTATCCAAGAATGCTATATTTCTTGAGGAGATTTACTTTCAAGCCAGGATAGTGGGAGTAAAGTAGAACTTGAAGAAGTTCAAGACCTACAGAACGGATACCGTAACCCGAGTCGATTTAATCGGGCGATGCCTCGTTAGAGGTAGTAGGCATGACAGCGCAGGAATGACATCTGTGATAAGTCATCAACCCGGTATAGGTATGGTTTTGTGGTTGAGAATCAACAAACCGTTGGAAGATGACGAACCCTCTTCCTACACCGGCCAGATCAAGGATGTTGACTCCTCGGAATAGCGTAAAGCCATGGAATGCGAAATAGATTCGATGCATGAAAACAAGGTATGATCTTGGTTCCACCACCCGAGGGAATAGTTCCTATTGGGTGTAAGTGGGTCTTCAAAAAGTTAAGAACGTCTTTGATGGCAACATTCAAACCTAAAGCTAGGTTGGTTGCGAAAGGTTATCGTCAAAGGCAAGGTATTGACTACGATGAAACTTTTTCGCTGTTGCTATGATCGAAATCTATTAGATCATACTAGCTATAGCTGCATATTATGATTATGAAATTTGGCGGATGGATGTCAAAACCGCTTCTTAAATGGTTTTTGAAGGAGGAAGTGTATGGACACACAACCGCAGAAGGTTTGAATCTAAGGCCAAGAAAGCATATGTTCATCAAACTTCAGAAATCAATATATGGGCTTAAGCAAGCTTCCGGAGTTGGAATCTTCGTTTTGATGAAGTTGTTAAAAGTTATGGCTTTATAAAGAATGAAGATGAACCGTATGTTTACAAGAAGGTTAGTGGGAGTAATGTTGTTTTCCTTGTGCTATATGTGGATGACATATTGCTTATTGGAAATGACATTCCTATATTCTGAGTCTACTAAAATTTGGTTGTCGAAAACTTGTGAAGGATTTGGGAGAAGCGGCCTATATACTTGGTATTAAGATCTATAGAGATAGATCTAAAAGGTTGCTAGGGTTATCCCAATCTACGTACATAGATAAGATGCTAACGGTTTAGCATGGATGGGTCGAAAGGGGTTTTCTTCCCGTCGATCATGGAATTCATCTTTCCAAAGCCATGTGTCCCAAGACACAAGAGCTAAGGAAAAACATGGAGAGGATTCCATATGCATACGCAGTGGATCCATCATGTATGCTATGCTATGTACGAGACCGGATATCTCTTATGCTGAGCATTACAAGCGAGATACCAGCTGACCCAGGAAGGTCACGGACAACAGTAATGACGATCCTAAAGTACTTAAGAAGGACTAAGGATCATTTTGGTTTTATGGTGGTTGTGATGAGTTGAAAGTGAAAGGGTTCGCGATGCCGTTTCCAAAGTGACGAGAGATGATTTAAAATCCTGATGCGGTTTTATCTACACCCAAATGGTGGAGCTATTTGTTGGAAAAAGTTCCAGTTGTGCTAAAACCACGCAGACTCGCTCCGGGCTGAATACGCATCGCCGAACGGCGGTAGGAGCGTATGGATCAAAAAGTTCATTGGTGAACTTGAGTGGTTCAGCATTGTTGAACCAATACCTGTATTGTGACAACACGGGAGTTTATAAGCTCGGGGGCAAAAGAACCGGGTCTCATCGAGATCAAACATGTGCTCCGCAAGTATCACCTCATCCGGAAATTGTTCAAAGAGAAGATATAAAAATGGACTACGTTCCCAGATGATAATTTGGTCGATTGTCGACAAGGGACTTTCTCGGAGAAAGCATGATAGTCGTTATGGTCATTTAGGTTTGATTCGTCGACCTGATTGGCTCTAGGCCAAGTGGGAGATTGTTAGTATGTAGGTGTCTTAGAGACAATCTGTTGAGCACTTGTACTATTTGATATTTCATGATTATATATTTGAGCATAATTTATCTTTATCATATTTATGTCTACTTTATATTTTATGGTTAATATGAGTTTAAAGATAAAGGTAGAGGAATAGAATAGGTGTTCTTCGATGATCTATGATAGGGATCATGATCATGAGGAATCGAGAACCTTCTGTGTCTATTGCGCGAAACTTGTTCCTAGTCTTGAATCACCAAGAAAGGGCATTGGTGATCTCGATAAAATAATCTGACATCATCCTTGTATAGTGATACAAGGTAGGAACCTCAATGGAATCGAGGCATGTTGATGCCTTAGGCGATGTCGTGGGTGTATCACGTTGGAAAACGAGATAGCACTAAAAAGCTGGCCCATTGAAGGCTGCAAAGGATTATTTTTGTAGAGTATCGTTGGATTTGTAATGTCTCAAATACGTTTGGTAGTGTTGATCATCTTAGACTTGAGGATGTCGCCGAACGCTGTCATCAGAGTTATACTTTGTTGTACAACTCATCACTTTGAAAAATGGGGGAGCGTTAATAACTGCTGGGTGTAAGCTTGAATACGTAGTATAGATGGGCGTGAAAGACTGATCCTGAGGATTAGTTATTCCACGAGGCCGTTAGGGAACTGGATGGCTTTTAGTTAGTCGGGAATCTGTCGTAGTAAGTGATCATGAAGAGTCATGATCCGTCTTAGAGTCAATAGAAGAATAATGCAGTTACGTGTAAAAGCTTCATTTAGTCAATCTAGAGAGGTGATCTACATCAACTGCTTCACCATTAAATATGAGCAACGGTGTAAGGGATGATAAATGCGCGTTATCAATTAGAAGGTAGATCAGCTTGATCAACGATTAGTTAGAATCTATGGCGTTATTTAATTATTTATGTGATCATTAGATAAATTAACATATTAAAGGAGTTTAATTGGTTGAGTTTATCTATGTGATGTAGTGGGCCTAATAAGATCGCCTGTTAAGATTATTAGCGATTCTTAAATTAGCGAAGTTTGGGCCAAATAAATGTTATTGGGCTTTGTAAAGGTATTGGTATAATTGGGTTGAAAGCTTGGCCCGATTATAAAGAGGTTAGGAGATTAAAGGGTAATTTATGAATTATCGATCTATATTGATCAAGGATTGAATAAAGATAATAATTAATTAATGGTAAATCATTACGTGTGAATAGTGTCAAGTGAATAGTGTTATTAAGTACTATTTATTAATGAATAATTAATTATTAATTAATTATGAAAAGCCTTGCTTGAAAGAATTAATTATCGGAAATATCGGCTTGGAATAATTGATTTTAAAGCGGAAACGAATTTAGTAGAAATGAATATGTAAAACGGCGTTTAAAGAAACGTGTAGTTCGCGTTTAAAGAAGAGAGCGTGTGTTTCAACGTTGAAAGAAGAAGCTTGTGGTAGCGGTTAGTACATTGTTTATAAATAAGCGTTAGTTCCTTCATTTAGATTCCTTTGGCGGCACTCTTCTCTCTTCTGCTCACTCTTGCCTTCAGGAAGTTATACAAAGGCACTGGTAATTAACATAGTGTGAGTAAAGTTAGAACAACGTACTCGCGCTTCTTGCATATGGCGTCAGGGAAGGCAGTTGGAGAAGGAGTTAATTTCTGATCAAGGAGATATCGTGTGGATCAGCGTTAGAAGGCATCATCTTCTTTTGGCCGTCTTACAGTGATCTTGGTATTCGCAACCTAATATGTGTTTTAGCAATGAATCTAAATATGTATTATGTTATGATGCAGCGGTTAGCGGTTAAATTTAGAATAGTATTTACGTAAGCATGATAAATATTATTTCTTAGTGTCGAGTCAAGATCCAGTATGCTCTTATTATTATGACTTAGTGCGATCTTGTCACATCGAAGAAAAGAATTAATCTCGGTAGGTAAATATTATTCTGGTATGATAAGTATTCTGGTCGCGATAAAATTATTTACCTTTATGGTAAATATTATTTATCGCACGGTAAAAAAGATTTTTACCGCATTACTATTCACATAAATAGTAATCTACTATTCACGTTATAAAAATTATTTACTTTACGGTAAATATTATTTATCGGGTACGTAAAAAGATTTTTTATAGTTACTATTTATGAATAGTAATTACTATTCACATTAATTAGTGAATTTAACGCGGGTTCATAAATACTGAAAAAATTTGTTTTACAACCCGTGAACTTATTGTTAACAGTAAGAACCGATTTTAACCTTTAAGTCTTAAAGGTTAAAATGTTTCTTGCTGACATTCAAGCAATAAGTTCACGAGGTTGTAAAACAAATTTTTTCAGTATTTGCGAACCCACGTTGCAAATTCACTATTCGCCAATAGCAATTACTATTCATAAAATAAGAACGGTGAAAAATCTTTTACCGCATCAAGCAAATAATATTTACCGTAAAGGTATAAATAATTTTTATCATGTGAATAGTAGATTACTATTTATGTGAATAGTAATCGGTAAAATCTTTTTTTACGTGCCCAAGAATAATATTTACCATAAAGGTAAATAATTTTTACGTTAAGAATATTTTTATCGCTTTAGAATAATATTTACCACTCGAGATTAATTCTTTTCTCGATGTGACAGATCGACTAAGTCAAATACACAGAGCATACTCGTAAAATCTTGACTCGATACTCGTAAATAATATTTATCATCGCATACGTAAATACTATTCTAATGAACCAAGAACTACGCATCATAACTCTTTATAATACATATTTGTGATCTCGCTTGCTAAAACACATACAAGTGCTTTAATACCGTGATCACCAAGACGCCAAAGAAAAGATGACGCCCTCTAACGCTGATCCACACGATTATCTCCCTGATCAGTAAACGGAACTCCTTCTCCTCAACTCGCCTTCTCGGACGCCACAGCAAAGAAATAGCTTATACCGTTGTTTAACTTTTACCTCAAGACTATAAAGACACTACTGTTCTTTAGGTTATAACTTCCTTACATATATATATATAGGTTATATAAGAGCGCGAATTAAACGGTAATAAATTAACGCATTTAAAAAACAAATTAACCGCTATTACAAGCTTCTTCTTTCAATGCTGGAAATTTACACGTTTCTTCTTTAAATGCGAAACTACATGCTCTTCTTTAAATGGAAACCACATATTCATTTCTACTTCAAACTCAAAATGGCTTTAAAAATCAATTATTCCAAAGGTTGATCTTTTAATAATTAATTCTTTCAATAGTTGCTTCTCATAATTAATTAATAATTAATTATTCATTAATGTTAGCATTTAATAACACTATTCACTTGACACTATTCACATGAATGATTTACCATTAATTAATTATTATCTTTATTCAATCCTGATCAATATAGATTTGATAATTCATAAATTACCCTTAATCTCCTAACCTTCTTTATAATCGCCAAGTTTCAACCCAATTATACCAATAGTCTTGACAAAGCCCAATAACATTTATCGCCCAAACTCGCTAATTTAAGCAATCGAATAATCTTATGCGATAATCTATTGGCCATAATTAACATCGACATAGATAAACTCGAACCAATTAAACTCCTTTAATAAGGTTAATTTATCTAATGATACATAAGACATACTAAAGAATGCCATAGCCCCTTAACTAATCAAGTTGATCAAGTGATCTACCTTTCTAATTGATATCGTGCATGACAGATCATCCTTACATAACGTATTGCTCATATTTAATGAGAAAGTGCGATAAGATCACCTCTCTAGATTGACTAAACGTAGCTTTTTTTACACGTAACTGAATATTCTTCTATTGACTTCAACATCGATCATGACTCTTCATGATCACTTACTACGATAGATTCCCCGAAGTCAACTAGAAGTCATCCAAGTTCTACCTGGCCTTTGAACAACTAATCCTCAGGATCGTAAGTTCTTTCAAGACGCTCCATCTATACTCATGTATTCAAGTTACACCCAAGAAAGACAATCGTTCTCCCCATTTTTCGCAATAGGGACATAAATATGATAAAGATAAATTACGCCAAATATATAAACTATCAAAGGGAGAGGACGTGGTACATACTAAGCGAGACGAGGCCAAACTAGAGGGAGAGACGTGGTCTCCCTCAAAGAAATCCAACACCCGAGCTCGAGAATAACCAACCTGAGCAGACTGAGTTACAAGAAGTGAAGCAAATGCTGCAAGAGAAAAGAGCTCTTATTAACGTACTCCTGGAAGAAAGACAAGCCAGAAATCAACAAAATGAAGAAGAAAGGAACGACACTGAGGAAGAAGACGAAGATGAGGACAGACAGATGGAAGAGGCGATGAGTCGAGGATCTCGATCACCTTCGCCGATAGAGCTTTGGTAGTTCTACCTCAACGAAATAGAGAGGTGGAAGCCACACAACATTGGGTAACTCAATTCCGTAAATTGAAACCCCGATTTTCCGCGGAAAGACCGATTCATTCACCGAAGGCTGGCGGATGAGACTAGATAAGATCTTTGAGGTCTTAGACTGTCCCGAAGACCGTAAGGCCCAGCTAGCAATTTACAAACTGGAAGGAGATGCCGACCATTGGTGGAAGACCGTGGCAGTGACATTGCGGGCACGCGTTTGCCCTGTGACTCGGGAGAAGTTCTTGGAAAAGTTTAACGAACAATATTTCCCTCCCTCGTTACAAGTAATAAAAGAGTCAGAGTTCTTACATATTCGACAAAACCATGATGAGTCATTCGAGGATTACTTCGCTAGATTCACCAACCTATCTCGATACTCATCATATCTGAAGACCAACGACAACGAAAACTGGAAGGCGAGTCGATTGGTAGATGGTTTGAGGTTTGAGATTCGGGAAAAGCGGGTGTCACAAAGCAATTTCCGGATCGATTCAAGCGATAGAATCATGCCGTGCGGTCGAGCGTAATCCGAAGGAGCTCAGGAGGATCAGACATCTCAACAACAGCAGCAACAACAACAACAATGCAAACCGTGGCGGGTCAAGTCGTGGAGGTTCCTCGCAGAAGAGGAAGGCACCATGGAACAACTCCCGAAGCGGAGGCAAGAAGCCGTTCCAACAAGGGCAACAAGGTTATCCCGGTCAAGTAGGGACCCAAACTTGCCCAAAGTGCGAAAGGACCATCCGAGGAGCCATTTGTGATGGGAAGCCGATCTCGCTACAAGTGCCAAAAACCCGGGCATATCGGTCGGAACTGTCCGGAGATTGCAGCGGTGGCAAGACCGCAGAGCCAAGGCCGGGTTTTTGCGCGATCGACGCGGAGGCCGAGAGTCTCCGAAATGGTGCAAGGTATGTTATTATCAACGGAAATCTACGCAAGCATTGTTTGATACAAAGTGCTAGCCATTCGTTTATTTCCTATGATTGTGTAAATCGTATAGGAATGCATGCCTCTAGATTGTCTTATGATCTGATAGTATCTACACCACTTGGCTTGAAATCCTTAGCTTCTGATGCATGTATTGATTGTACCGTGAGCATTGATGGACAAGTTTCAAAAGTGGACCTTATCCGACTGCCACTTCATGGCATAGACGTCATACTCGGTTTGAATTGGCTAGCAACGAGCGGTGCGATGATCAACGTAATAAATGACAAGAAGATAACGTTCTTCGATTCACCTAACGAGAGACAAAGTTGATGTGAGCCTGAATTTTCTCTCGCTACGGAGGCGATGGATGCATGAAGGAGGGATGCCAAGCATATATCATCTTTTTCTCGGTTAAAGCTGGCGAGCTTTCACTTGAGAACATTCCCGTTGTAAACGAGTTTCCGACGTGTTCCGGAGGATCTCACCGAGCTACCTCCTACGAGAGAAGTCGAGTTCACCATTGAATTGATGCGGTACGGGATCAATTTCAAAGGCGCCGATCGTATGGCTCCAAATGAGATGCGGGAGTTGAAGAAACAACTTGAAGAGCTATTACGAAGGGGTTCATCCGACCCAGTGTATCACCGTGGGGAGCCCCAAAGTCTTGTTCGTGAAGAAGAAAGATGGAAGTTTCGACTCGTATCGACTACCGTGAACTCAACAAAGTAACCGTCAAGAACAAATATCCACTTCCCCGGATTGATGATCTTTTGGATCAATTATCTGGTTCCACCGTATTCTCAAAAATCGATTTACGTTCGGGATATCATCAGTTGCGAGCCAAAGACAATGATATTTCCAAGACAGCTTTCAGAACCAGATATGGGCATTATGAATTCCTTGTGATGCCTTTCGGATTGACCAATGCACCTGCGGTATTCATGGATTACATGAACCGTATCTTCCAACAACACCTGGACCAATTCGTGGTGGTGTTTATCGACGATATTCTCGTCTATTCTAAAAGCAGAGAAGATCGTGAAGAACATCTGCGACTCGTGTTAAAGATACTGAGGGAGAAGCGACTCTACGCAAAGTTGAGCAAATGCGAATTTTGGCTGCCGGAAGTGAGATTTCTGGGCCATGTGATATCTAGCGGCGGAGATACTGAGGGAGAAGCGACTCTACGTAAAGTTGAACAAATGCGAATTTTGGCTGCCGGAAGTGAGATTTCTGGGTCATGTGATATCTAGCGGCGGAGTTGCTGTTGACCCAGGCAAGGTGGAAGCGGTTACGGATGGAAGAGGCCGAGACGTGTGACGGAGATACGTAGTTTTCTAGGTCCGGCGGGATATTACCGCAGATTTATACGGGATTTCTCGCGTCTTGCCCTACCATTGACAAAGCTTACGAGGAAGAATCAACCCTTTGTATGGGGAGACGACCGTGAGGAGAGCTTTCAGAGACTGAGGGAGAGGTTGACTACAGCACCAGTATTGATCATCCCAGATCCTGATGAGACTTACGTGGTCTACAGTGATGCCAGTGGGCAAGGATTGGGCTGTGTCCTAATGCAATTGGGTAGAGTGGTGGCTTATGCCTCTCGTCAGCTGAAGCCGCACGAGTCGAACTATCCTACACACGATTTGGAGCTTCCGCCATCGTGTTCGCTTTGAAGATATGGAGGCATTATCTCGTACGGTACGACCATAGATTATCTGCGACCACAAGAGCCCGAAGTATCTCTTTGATCAAAGGAACCGAATATGAGGCAACGTCGTTGGATGGAATTGCTGAAAGACTACAACCCGGAGATCAAGTATCACCCGGGAAAGCAAACGTTGTTGCAGATGCTCTAAGTAGGAAGAAGGTGCAAGTATCATACATGATGATACAAGAGCGAAATTACTTGAAGATTTCGAGACCCGAATCTTTCAAACCAAATCGCATGAATTTCAACGCACCAAGTGACGCCTACCTTGCAAATCTTCTTGTGAGTCAAGGGGAGTACGACCGAGAGATGAAGTTGATGAAGCTCAGAGACAAGATGATTGGGCAATCTCCATGCGGGAGAAGATCTCTCAAGGTGAAACCCAAGACCACGACCTTTCATCTAGTGGATTGGTCAGGTACAAGAAACGAAACTACATACCGCCGGTTGATGAATTAAGGCGGAAGTGTCTGGATGAGGCTCACAAGAGTAAGTATACTCTACATCCAGGAATGGTCAAGATTTACCAAAGCATGAAGGCTGAGCTTTGGTGGCCGGAATGAAAAGAGACGTAACTCGCACGTGGTGGGTGTCTAACTTGCCGTAAAGTAAAGATTGAGCACCGGCGACCCCCGGTCTTCTCGCAAGGACTAGAACCGCCGGAGTGGAAATGGGAGAATGTGACCATGGATCTTGTGGTAGGTCTACCTAAGATCGGCATCACGATACCATTTGGGTGATCGTCGACCGATTAACCAAGTCGGCACATTTCATACCCATTAGCATCCACTACTCTCCGTAACGAATGGCTGCAATCTACATCAAAGAGATCGTGAGGCCGCACGGAGTCCCTAAGAAAGTATTATCTCCGATCGGGATACTCGATTCCAATCCCGCTTTTGGAAAGCACTACATGAAGGAATGGGTACCAAGCTGAAGTTCGGTTCGGCTTATCACCCTCAAACCGACGGTCAATCGAGAGGACGATACGTACGTTTGGAGGATATGCGCGAGCATGTGCCCCGGATTTCAAAGGAAATTGGGACGAACACCTCTCACTAGCGTAATTCGCGTATAACAATAGTTATCATTCAAGCATACAAATGGCCCCGTTCGAGGCTTTGTATGGGCGAAAGTGCCAATCGCCTTTATCGGGATGAAGCGTCGAAAAGCGTTGCTTGGACCGGATATGCTAAAAGAGACCTCCGAGCATATCGCTCGATCAAGAAGAGACTCCTTGCCGCACACAAGTAGACGGAAGAGCTATGCGAGATAAGAGGAGAAGACCGTTGAAGTTTGAAGTCGGAGACCATGTGTTTCGAAATTATCTCCAAGAACCGGTGTCGGCGGAACACCGAAGAGAAAGAAGCTTAGTCCGCGTTACGTTGGACCATTTGAAGTGTTAGCCGAGCGAGGACCGTTGCGTATCAACTAGCGTTACCCCGAACCCGAGTAATCTCCACGATGTTTTTCACGTGTCATGGTGAAGAAATACCTACCAGATCGAGATCATGTGATAGAGTACGATGATGTTGAAGTACGGCATGATAACACCTTTGTAGTCGAGCCGGAGCGAATTCTCGAACACCAGGAGAAACGGCTTAGGACTAAAACTATACCGATAGTGAAGGTGGTCTGGAAGGGTTTGTCACCAAACGAGGCGACTTGGGAAACCGAGAGTGACATGAAGGAGAAGTACCTAGAGTTTATGGCCCGTAGTCTAGTTAGTATAGATTAAATTTCAAGGGCAAAATTTTGTCTAAGGGGGAGAGAAATGTAATACCCGGATTTTAGCAAATATGGAATTCTTGAGATAAGAGAAATTAATGAATATTTTGATGAAGCAAATTCATGAGTTTAAAACTAGTATAGAAAATTGTTATAATTGTCGAGTAAATTTTCGAAAAAGTTACGAAAAAAATCGGATGACAGAATGACTAAAAATGCAATAATGGTGATAGAAAAACAGTCTAAAAACATTATGATAAATACGAAAGATAATGAAAAATTATGAGAAAATTATGGGAGTATTATATTTAATTATAATAATTTAATAGATTATTTCGAGGAAATAACATGAAGAAATGTTTAAAAAGCATTCTAGAACCATAAAGTAACTTTATGGTGTAAACATTTTTAATATTTTACATAGGATATAAAATGACAATGTCGTATAAAGTTTGTAAGATAATAATGTACTGTAAATTATAGAATTATCAACCATTGGTAAGAGAATGATTAGATAATTACTAGCTAATTGATTGCTTAAAACAAGAGAAATATAGAAAGTTAAATTTATGGTAAAATCCTTAATTAAGAGATTAAATTTGGTAATTAGCATAAAATACACTTATTAATTATGATAAAAAGATTAAGAAAAATTAGTAAAGATAAATGTATGAAGAAACCTAATCCTAAAAAGATTACTAAACGAAGAATTTAGGCCTAATTAAGCCTTAACGAAGGCAGGGGTAAAATGGGAATTTTTGGTAAAAAATATTATATTTTTAAAAAATGAAAAAAATTATGAAAAAATAATTAAAACTGAATTTTAAAATGAGGGGGCCGAACTTCTTGGTATTTTTAATTAAAATGAATTGTTTAAATAATTAAAATGGTAATTAGAATAAAATAATAATATAATGCGGTGAGTCGGCTTATAGGCGGGCCAGGGGAAAAGTTAGAAATAAATTCTACAGGTAAACCAGAGGTAAAAGTCTTTTCAGACTGATCATATTAAGAACAAGTAAATTTTTACACGAAGAAAGAATTTACGGACGTTGATTTCCGCAACCGAAAACCCTAATTCCTAATAAGACGGAAAGGCGATCGGATAGAGTAGAGCCGGATAGGCAAAGTGTTAGAACCTATAGAAGCAATTTCGTGTTTTCAAACACGGGATTAAGTTAGGCAATAACTGGACGTTTTACGATTAAGCGAATTATTGTCCGGAAGTTGGTTCTATCGGAAGCGATTTCCGAATCGGACGCGTTTGTCCGAATATCTTCCGAAGCACCGGAGAATACTTGGATATGATCAAAAAGAGGATCAAAATAGATAATATGAAAGAGGATGAAAAGATCTTCAAAGTTACATGCCCGGAAGTTTGAGTTTCGACAAGATTACGCGAATCGGGTACCGATCAGGGGAGACGATCGGGGAGTCAGCTAGGGTGACATCATCAATGATGATGTCACAAGGGGGGGAGATGTAGACCAAGAAATCCAAGGGCCAAGGGAGTGCCACGTGGCAAAGTGCGATCCAACGGCCGAAATCCGATCTGGAAACAAATTTGGAAATTCCCACCTTGTCCCTATTTTTCCCTATAAATAGCAAGCTCTCTTGCTCTTCATTTCTATCCCAAAATCCGAAACCTAGAGAGAGGTTCTAGAGAGAGAAGCTCTGCAAAAATTCCGCCTAGCTCCGAGTAAGTTCTTTCGTCCTTAGCTTTTAGTTTCCGTAGTTCTTTCGGTAGTTATAGTAGAACTGTTGTTTTGATCTAGGAAGTTTCAGAATATATTCCTATACTTAATTTTAAGCCTCATTGCATTGAAAGATCCTGACGAGGTAAAAACCTAGTGGGGATAATTTTGAAATGGAATAAGGTCAAAGTAACGAAGTTCTGGCGAAATTCCGCCAAATAGGGGTAGTAGGGGCAAAATGGTCTTTTTCACCTAAAATGCCCGTTATGCTGCCAAATATTCATAAGTGTGTTATTATTCTGATTAGAATACTTCGACGTCGAACCCGTCGAAATTCCATTGTTCCGCATTGTTTGCCATTTGTTGAGCCGCGGATTTATTTGTTTTACGTACGGCGTCAAAAAGTACCGTTTTTAGCGGAAGAGCCGGATATCTCGCAACTAAGGTACGGACGCGCGTCGTAACCCTAACTCTATACCGCTTATATACTTTTGCGTTATAGATACGTTCATAGGCGAGGTTCCGTTGAGAATCGTCGGAGATACTTACTGACTTTACCCACGGATTATACTATTGGTAATGCCGTTTGAGTTATTCCTAGCGCGAGGACACTTTAGTGGCGTGGCACTTTGGATACGTGCGAACTAGTCGAGAGAGAGACTTTACATAGTGGTTTGTGCTTATGTTTGTCCATGTTATTGATCATACATCATTATTTGTTTGCTTTTGTGATGATATGCCGTATTGAAATGAATATCTCGCCGTACGTATATCGCTTTATTTGAGCATAAGGTTAACCGTTACTCGAGATCCATATGTGGAATGGATCTCGTAGCATCGTGGTGCGGAGGACCGATGTTTGGCGATCGAGGCAAGCGTTTGGAGTAGGCCAAGACGTGTCTACATTATTTATCGTTTTTCTTTAGTTTCTTTAACTTTTGAGAATTCTGGATGACTGTAATCCGATACATTTACACTATGGTCCATATTTTGAATATAATGTAAATTACTTACTCGTTCCAATGCTCTACTCTGATTACTCTGCTTGAAATATTTGGAAACGTTTTAAAATAAAAAAATTTCCGCCGTTTTCAAATGGGATGTTACAGTCTGAATTAATAGACAGGAAAGAGTCATGAACCGAAGGAGGCACCAGGGGATGGAGCCATAGCTAGACGCCAGTCGATGGAGCCGTGAGAAGGCACCGGTCAAGAAAATGCGGGAAGAAAGTCAACAGAACCTACATTATGGCAAGAATCTAATAAGGTTACTTCATATCATTTGGTGCTTAAACTAGAAAGGGTCGTCTATGTGGTTCAGTCAATCAGTCACCCTAGCACGGTGAGACTCCCACTAGACCTACCCGGCTGGCCAAATGGCATGATTTAACCGAGTTAGGTTCGATGCCCCAAGTCTACTCAAGGCTCGGATGAAGAGGGTATAGTTACATAGAAGATTTGTAATTATGAAGTTTTGTATTCTTTGTATCACATGAACATTCCGTCGGGAAATTTTTAATATATCAGTATACGTCAGGCATCATCATATGTCTGAGTATTTTATATCAGTTACTCATTGTTAAACTCATTGTTATACATGTTGTTCAAATTTTTAATACATGCTCTCCGTTTCCGCAAAACGCTAAGCTGTAGCACCTCAAAACTCTGATGAATTTTTATAAAACCACGTGTCACCGGCACGATTTATGGTACGGAATTTGGGGTGTTACACTAATGATGCTACCAAAATTTAACTAAGCACCGCAAGTGTACGGGTCATGAAAATAGTAAGTGGCAAATCAAGGTCATCTCACAGAGACTCAGTCAAGCTAGTGATTATGTGTTAAATTTCCTTTTTTCATGTAAGTTGAGCAAATCAGAATTGTTTTCAATAATAGTAAAAAAAAAGAATTTAATAAAAACAAGCACTTTCAGAGAGAGAATTCAAATATCAAGAGGGACAACCTAGAGATACTAATCCCTTGTTTGTTTCTTAGATTTTATTCCCACTAAATTAATTCTAACTTAACTTTACCAGTTAATCTAGAGTATTAATGTTTATAAATGCCTGTCGGTCCACTTATACACCTACCTCAAATAATTATGCAATGTCTCACATAATTAAGTAAGATGCAATTCGAATCGGGCTCACTCTAATTTGATTATGCAGAGCTTCTAGGTATATGTCTATCCTAGACGCAAATTAGATTAAAATCTAATTCTACATTAAATTGAAACCTAATTCCACATTATTTAATCCCAAGGTCAATTTAAGATTCCCTTCGTCAAGTTCAATCCTAAATCCCCAAAACATGCTTAACGGTGGCCAATCGCTAAGCAATAAATAATAAAACAAGATTAAATAAACTAGATTAAAATTAAGCAAAACTAATGAGTGGGAACAATTTCTAAGTCTCAAACAAGTTCATAGTACTCTAGGTTGAAAAGGAAAATTAGCCACACATGGCTATAAGAAAATCAATTACAAAAACAAGAAATTCAGATTTCAACATAAAGAGAAGAAGAAGAAAGACAATATCACAAAACTGTGGAGCCTTCTCCTTGTGCAACGCGTACTGCAACTCTTTTCCAATTCCTCAGATCTGCCTCTCTCCTTTAATTGTTCTTCGCTCACGTCCTGCTCTTTGCTTTTCTGAACTCTGCCCCCCAAGAATGACGTTCTCTTCGATTTATATATATTGCCTTCGTTTCTCTTCTCTGGGGCCGTGATCTCCTTGTGCAATTAAAGGATAAATCATTGATAATTGAATATTTCATACACTTCTTTTTATCTCTTGATTAGTAATTTAGGACTCTTTAGTTAATAAATAATGGCTTTTATACTTAATTGGGCTTTGGGCCTTTTATTATATTTTAGCCATTTTTAATAATAAAATTTCAGTTTTACATTGCTTCACTAATCCTACCATAACTCTTGAACCAGACATCGGATTTGCCTCATTTTTGTTTCATATTTCAGATGATTTAGAGAGCTACAATTTCTATGAAGACATGAAGGGAAAATTCGGACAAGAGGGCGGTCAATTTTGGAGCCGAAGTCGGAATTTTAATTGGGCTTGAATTTGTAATTAAAACCCGTTTTTTTTAATTATTTTCTGTTTTGGGCCTGAATTGGATTGGAGCCCCATTTTCGCTTTTCCACTTTAGGTTAAGTGTGGCAGCAGCCACAAACATTATTCTATTCACGTTTTTAGCTTTTGGTGGATCAAAATAGGAGTTTTCAAATTCTCTGAAGTGTTCTTCATGTTCTTCGTGTTCTTCGCGTTTTTCATCTTTTCTTCTGCGTTTTGCTTAGCCATGCTCGGCTAAACTTCTGTGATTAACCCAACGTTGAAGGTTCCATGATTCGTCCAGAGAACTCGTGCTTGATCGGTACTTTACTCGTTTCTGTTTTCATCTTATCGGATTCGATTTCTGGAAATAGTTCGAATATTAGATTTAATATTCGGTTTGGTTCATCCCAAGGACTGAGTTCGAACTAGGTTAGAGTGTTGCTGTGCGATCGCACAGTGAGATGCCATTGTTCGGACAGATTCTAGGTGATCGTCTAGTCGAGGGATTTCTGGACGAACGCAGAGATTTCGGTTCGTCCAGAACCAAACGCGAGTTCGTTTATATTTCGTTCGATGAAGGAAGTTTCTGGAATCCAAACGTTGGGTTGATCATTTTAATCTGTTTCAATCTCGTTTTAATCTGTTCTGCATATTTCGGATTAGTTTATGTTTATTTTCGTTTTAATCTGTTTTGAATCAAAAACCCCCAATTTTGTTATTTTTCTGTTTCGATGTTGCTGATTTAAACCCACTGCAAATTCCTTGAGAGAAACGACCCAGGTTACATTATATTGCAAATCATTGTCTAATCTGGTTATTTTGGGAGATCACGGCAAATCTCTGTCAAAATAAGGCGCCGCTGCCGGGGAATTTGCATCGGTTTCGTTAAGCAACGGTAGTTTTCGGTGGTTCGGGTGACTGGACAGAACATTTTTCTGATCCAGATCACTCAAACCAGGTCTTATTCACAAGGAATTGGGCATTTTAAACAAGAGTCATTCTCTTTAAGAGTGAGGTCTTCCCTATTTTCCCCAAATTCCAACGTTTAGACCATTTTTTTCATTTGTTTTAAGTTTCTATTTTGTGATTTCTACTAGGTCAATTTTTTTTGAGTATCTCCGAATGAGCTGAAATTTTTCCAGGCGATAGAAAATGGCCTATCTCATTGGGCACACCAGAAATCAAATTTGATTTCTGTTGGTTATGATTAGTTTTGATGATGTCTTATATAGATGCCATTTTTGAGAGCAAAAAGGTTGCATGCTACATTTATCTTTTACTTTGACTAATTCTCATATTTAATGTAGATGCTAAGCTAAATGATGAAGAATCATCAAGTTGGGAGATGAGAGAATGAAGAACTTGCTGAATGGAATGAAGACATCATTATCCAAGTTCTTATATTGATGCTAGAAGCCTCCAAGACCATATGGAAGTTGAAATGGATCAATTAAGAATTAAAGTCAGCCAAAATCAGCTTCGGGATGAGAAAACTCGAGTTAACCATCAAAACTCGAGTTATCAAGTGTCTTCAGCATCTCTAGCATCTCGGACTAGCAAAACTCGAGTTTTCGTCAAAACTCGAGTTTCCAGTGGTCATCGCTCTTCAGCTCCACTCGATTCACGTTTCAGCTGGGCGAGGTCTGGTAATTCGATGATATCTCCTAAACCAAGAATCCGATTGAGGTGAAACCAGTGGCATATGAAAATAGACTTCCAATGCGTCATTTTAATATAAAATTCAAGCCCAAAGGAGTTCAGATCAAGGAGATATGAATTGTGGAAGTTGACACTGAGATTCACGCCACACAGCAAACCAAGCCTCAATGTTTTGAGTGTATCTCACAAAATACATATCGGATTGAGCTGAAATCAGTGGCATAGGAAAGTATACTCACAGAGCTTTCCATCAAGAGTTGAACCAACCAAAACGGAGTTCATACCAGGGAGATATGACCTTTGAAAGTTTGACAAAGTTTTCTTTGTAAAGTGAAAACTCGAGTTTTGTTTCAAAACTCGAGTTTTGACCTTACGAGAGAGTCTCCTAAGTTTTTGAATTCTAAAAACCTCCAGTTTTGCCTAAAACCTCCAGTTTTGATTTTTCCAATTTTTCACAAAGTTGTGAAAACTCGAGTTTTGAATCAAAACTCGAGTTTTGAGTTGAGAAACAATTCGGGTTTTAGACGGATCTCAAAACCTCCGGTTTTTGGTGAAAACCTCCAGTTTTGAGTTTGGCAAAGTTTTCACGAGAAAAGTGAAAACTCGAGTTTTGATTCAAAACTCGAGTTTTGATCGACGTAAAGCATTCATGTTTTTCGAGTTTTTGAAAACCGCAGTTTTTTGCCCAAAACCTCGGTTTTTGACTTGGCGCGAATTCCTCAAGTTTTCATATTCAAATGAAAACTCGAGTTTTGATTCAAAACTCGAGTTTTGGCCAAGCGAAAGGTTGATGCGTTTTCAATGTTTTTAAAACTGCCAGTTTTGATAAAAACTCAAGTTTTGATGTTTTGGACAAATGTGATGTTTCACGATAAAGGACCAAAACTCAAGTTTTGGTACAAAACTCGAGTTTTGGAACGACAAGTATTTAAAAACGCTTTTGACATAATATTGTTCAGTTTTTGATTCATGGTTTAGATCATTTACGTAAAATGGTTGTTTATGATTTATATATATCATATCATTATTCCTAACCAGATTTAACCGGTTTGCTCATGAGATTTTCGGAAGATCAAAGATTGTTTGATAAACATTAAATCAACTACTTTGACAAACTTGCAATATTTTATTATATCTCTCTTTCAAAGCAAAATGGATTACAACCTGGAAAGTAGCACAACTATTCTCTAAGACGAGAAAGCTAGCATCCATCATCTAAAACAGTGGACAACATTATACAATGTCCACACTATTGAAGATCCAAATTTCAAATATTTCCAATGACTATATTCCACGTAAATGCACACAATGACTATATTTTCGAATGGGTTCAAGTCCGAACGGATCTATAACGGTCATAAGCTTCAATTAGCATAAATACCACGAAGATTTGAAGACTCGGAGAGAACACACGAAATACAAGAGTACACGGAGCGAGAAAAACGCAAAGACACAAGCTTACATCTTCAACATGATTATACTGTTTTTCATAACATTTACTCTGTTCTCAATGCTTACATAGCTTATCATTGAGAGTGAAATAATGTGTATTGTGCTTCGGTGTTTATTCATCTACTTCGAGAGAGAAGAGTCATTGTAAACATCCTATCATTCTATTCGTGAGATACTCAAGATTGGGTGATCTTGAGTGGGAAACACATTGTGTTGATTACGGCTTGTAAGGGGAGTAAATCCTAGGAAGAGGATTACTTCGAGTACGAGTGTGTGATCAAGCAAGTGTATTGATTACAGTTGTAAGGGGGAGTGAATCCTAGTGAGAGGATTACTTCAAGTACAGATCGTGTAATCAAGTTACAAGAAGATAGTGGATTGAAAATCTCAAGCGGAGCTTGGGGACTGGACGTAGGTCAAGATTGGGCCGAACCGTATAAATCACGGTTGCATATTCTCTTCCCTTAACTCTTACATTTCCAAAAGCATATAAGTTTGAATGATTTGATTATCGCTTTATAAATTATTCTTGTCATACAAACTACTTTCGAAATTGCGAAAAGATTTTCAAACTTCGAAAGTTTTATCATACACCCAATTCACCCCCTCTTGGGTGATAGCCACGTCTTTCATTTGGTATCAGAGCTAGGCTCTTGTTTAAAGGACTTAACCGTCTCAAGAGTTTCAATGGCTGATTTTGGGTGTTCCCTGTTTTCTGAAGGTTTCGATTTCACCATTCCGCCGGTTTTCAAAGATATTGATTTTTGGTTTTGGAAAGCTAGAATGACTAGTTTTATCAAAGCAACTGATTTTTATATGTGGAATGTTTTTACAAATGCTTTTGATTCCAAACCAAGAAAGGATTGGACGAGAAAAGGAAAAGAAAATGTTTTCATTGAACATTAGAGCAATGAAATTTCTTTACGGTGCATTGACGAGAAAATGATTACGAGAAAATAAAATTTTGCTCTTGTGCTAAAGATATTTGGGATACTCTTGATTCTATGTATGCTTCTAACAAATATGTTGAAGTTGATAGTGTTGGAAGTTCATCTGAAGCTATAAGTTGTATATCCACGATTGATGAACAATTGGAAGTTGAGGATGAAGAAGGAGAAATCTTAGAACACTTCCATGATTCAGTATACACGAAAGAACAAGAGAATGAGGATTCCCGGGAAGAGTTCATCATGCACGAATATGGTAAATCATTTTCTGGATTTCAAAATGCACATGCGGTAAACAACTCCAACCCTTCCTCTGTAGATTCGAAAAACGATTTTGAAAGTTTACATAAAATTGTTTTTCAACCATTTATCGATTCTATTTTGAAAAACAAAAATGTTTTCAATCATGCTGGAAAATCATATGGGAAGAAAGTATTTACAAATATGGGTCATTTGATATTGCATCCCCTTGACCAATACAATTCTTGCAAAAGCGCTCATAATATGCATCATTCTATTATTTGCAATTATTGTGGTAAATCTGGTCATATTTCTTACACATGCTATATTAGGAGAAATTCTAATGTGAGAAATAAACTTGTTTGGGTTCCTAAAGGACAATCAAGGTCCAATACTAACAGTCAAGGACCCAAGTATAAGTGGGTACCAAAATGTCCATCAAGTGCCTTGTGTGTGCAGATTGATTCCATAAAAAATGGACATAAGGGTGCGAGAAGATGAAGAAGAATCCAAGAGTTTCTCATGAGTCTAAAAGGAGATTCACAACAGTTAGGAGAACTCGTGGAGAAGCCATTCTTTGGAACTACAAGTGTTAAACATCGAGGAAGCAATGGATACAAGCAAGAAGGGTATCATCCACCTCAAGAACAAACTACCATAGAGTATCATTCAACTATCTTGAGGAGAACAAGAAGAGGAGAATCTCTCAAAGATCAAACAAGAGACTCTTGAAGTCTATATCCCTTGAGAGAGCTTTGCCAACACCCATGGGAAAACATATGAAGAACCAATGGGTAAGCAAAGTCAATCCTCCAAGTACCTAAGGCAAATGTATACAATGGTAAAACCTCCTATGCCATTATTTGAATTATACATTGAGGTTTTATATATTGTAGTCTTAGGAATGAGCATTGCAAACTATTTTTAAATTGGGTTTTCACATCCTGATTTTTTTAAAAAAGGAGATTGCAATGTTCAATAGGCTTAATTCTTTATGCATGCATGATGATTTGAAAAAGTATTTCTTTATGCATAAACTCATGATTAATTCACTGTGCTTTGTTGTTCTGAACTGATAAAAGCATATGAATTTAATTTTGGTTCCTACAAGCTAACGATGATTGGATCCAAGTAAGGTTGGATACCAAGAAAGAAAAAGCTTTATATGGTTTTGTAGGATCAGAGAAAGCTTCTCAAAGAATGTAACATAGAGAAATGATCCAAATCTTGAGAAAGCTGAACAATCTATGCTTGATGTTGATGGTGAACATTGGAAAATGAGTTATCTACATCAATCCATCTCAACCAAGCAAGCTTCTATAAGGACAAGAGGAATTACGGTGATATCTAATTCTTACCTCATACTATGATTATATGAAATTTATTTTTTGTTTTGCCTTTGGTTAAGTTAAAAGGTTTTTAAACTTATTCAATTTCAATCAAAGCAACTTTCTTGTCAAAGCAAAACTCCAGGTTTCAGAGAAACCTCCAGGTTTCGTCATACGAGACTTCTCAACATTTTCTCGAGAAAAAAAAAATAATAGAAAACTCGAGGTTTCGTTAAAACCTCAAGGTTTCAAAGACATACTCGAGAATTTCAAATTCTGCGAATTCCTAAAACCTTCTTGTTTGATCTTAATACTCCCTATCATCATTCACTAATATTCCTAACTATGTTTAATCAATTTGTTAGTGAATTTTTGATAATCAAACAAGTGAACTTGTGCATAACTTTGTTGATTTTATAATTTTGAAATGCACAAGTGTAAAATCTGTTTGGATTTCAACTCACATTGTTTTGAGAAAATGCATACAAATGCTTTGAAAACATATCCATACTTTGATTGCATTCAAATAATGTTTTCAAATTGGAAGTTAATATTGTATATTGAATGTTGAATATGCTTCAAATTTGTCAAGTTGAGTTTTTCCTATCATTCACATATTGACCTTTGGTATTCAATATGATGCTTGAACTCCTCATTCTTCATTCTCAATCAAGTTAGATCTTATATCTAACAAGTTGATTATCTATATGAGTTTCAAGCTTATCTCCAGAAAAGAATTCAATTTGTGAAAATCTTATGCTTATTGGATAAACTCTTATTGGTCAAGTTACTCAAATATACTTTTATCTTCAACCATTTCTGAGTAACTATATTTATATTCTTGCCTTGAATATTCATATACTTCAAGATTCTATTCTAAAAGGCAAGATCATCTCTAAGACAATAGCAAAGTCATTGTGCTCATATATTTTGTTGTGCAAAGCATGTTTCGAAAATGCTTTACCTTTATGACTTTTGCTCTTGGGAAAATTCTTCTACATGTAAACTTCAATGTTCAACATGTTTTCTAAAACTGAAGCATCTCTTGATATATTCATTAAACCTATTGACTTCCAATATGTTTAAAATGAACATTGTTTTCAAGCATGTTTCAAAAATGAATCTTTCATTCATGAAAATTTTGATTATCATATTTTGAAAGAACATTCAAGATTTGAAACACTTTGCATATTTCATTAACATTCTTGAAAAATCTGAGCTGATTCATAAAGCGTGAATTGATAAATGCTTATCTTTATGGATAAGATTTTCTATGCTCTTTGATCAAACTTACATGCATTTTATCAATGACATATTTTCTGCATAAAGTGCATTTACAAATTGTCATTGGGAAATAACATTTTTGGTATCATTTAGTTATTACCCTTTTTGATTCATTGGCTTGAACTTACTTGATTGGGTAAAACTATGTTTTTGATCCTTGATTGTTATACTCTTTGCTCCAATTGTTAAATTATATAAGAGCTTAAGAGTTGTTATGTCTAATCTTGTATGGACTCAAGAATCATTGGGTACCAAAGAACATATATTGTTGCAGGAGTTGATCAAAATGTTCTGTTGTTGAATACAAAGAACATAGGCAAACAAGATAGACCATTTCAGTGGCTATGTCTGCAAGTTCTGTGACATCACTTGATTGACATTCCATCACAAGCAATAGGCTTAGGCCAAGATGATAAGGAGCATATTAGCTTGATGAGAAGCTATGAGCAGAAACTAATTTTGAGTTCTTATTCAAAGCTCATTTAGGATTTCGATTCTAAAATGAATTCAAAGAAATTGATGGGTGTAAAGACTCATCCGCCCGAAGCTCATCAATATCTGGGAGAGCCTCAATATTGATCACATCATCAGAAATTGGCTAGCCAGTGAGGCATCTATGGATTACAAATGATTATGACTCAAGTAATTACTATATTACTTGAGTGAGGTATTGTATTTTGAAATAATATGCATATATCATAAACATGCTAGGCTAACTTGATTTCATTGATTTCATTTTATTCATCACAGCCTGAGCACACTTATTTCTAAAAAGATCCTTATGCTTTAAACATTTTTATCATCATAAAACGTATAAGTGTTTTCCTTCATACCAATTTCAAGTCCACCCATGTGTACTTGAAAGTTCTTAATTCTGAGATACCATGTTATGTCCATTGGAGTTAGATGAATTCCAGACCTCATAACACTTGGTGTCACATCATTATTTGGTATGACTAAAGGGAGCTACAAATTTGTTTTAATTATGCATTCATTAAGGGGGAGCTTCACATTCACATGTGTTTGATATCTTAAAAGCTCATCTCCTTTATTTGAAGAAAACCCTTTCTAAGCATACTCATCTGTATTCACTATCTTCTATTAGTTTTGATGATGAGTTAATTTCATATTTGAAAATATCTTATATTTTCCTTTCATTATTTTTAAATATCATTTGGAAAGGAATACTTTGATATTTGGTTTCACTAATAAATCTCTTTTGCAAAGAAAGTTTTCAATTTGTAGCGAGAAGACTTTGTTATGTGTTACAACTTTCCTTAATGCACTACAAGGAGAAACTATTCAATTAAGGAAAGATACTTTGACGATCAATCATTGAAGCCGAGGAAAGAAATGGAAGCTGAACTACGATCATATTCATTCGGATGAGATACAACTCAAGAAACCAAGTACTTTAGTTTCATTTCTCATCTCCAAGGCTATAAGGCTATTGAGCACATCACGAGATCTCAAAGCTAGCAAATGGATTTCACAGATCAATCATCAATCGCAAAACCTACATGAGCATTTCTAATCTCTATCTTTTTATATTCAGTAGAAATGTTGCACATGTTTGATATCTATATGCTTTAAGTGTGAAAGATTGATTGAAAACCTCTCCAAATTCTTTCAAATTTGTTTTCATAAAAACATTCCAAATTGTATCATATTTAGAATGCAAACACTTACAAATCGAGGAGAGAAAATCAGTTCTTTGACTCTTCTAATCTGGTTTCATATTTGTCCCTCTAAGCATTCCTTCTTTACTTCAACTTTTTGCTAATGACAAATAAGGGGAGAGAATGGCAAGAAAAATATGAGCATCTAATATATTTTCATATTCATACATATTTTTCTTATAGTATTTGCCATCATCAAAAAGGGGGAGAATGTTGGTTATGATTAGTTTTGATGATGTCTTATATAGATGCCATTTTTGAGAGCAAAAAGGTTGCATGCTACATTTATCTTTTACTTTGACTAATTCTCATATTTAATGTAGATGCTAAGCTAAATGATGAAGAATCATCAAGTTGGGAGATGAGAGAATGAAGAACTTGCTGAATGGAATGAAGACATCATTATCCAAGTTCTTATATTGATGCTAGAAGCCTCCAAGACCATATGGAAGTTGAAATGGATCAATTAAGAATTAAAGTCAGCCAAAATCAGCTTCGGGATGAGAAAACTCGAGTTAACCATCAAAACTCGAGTTATCAAGTGTCTTCAGCATCTCTAGCATCTCGGACTAGCAAAACTCGAGTTTTCGGTCAAAACTCGAGTTTCCGGTGGTCATCAGCTCTTCAGCTCCACTCGATTCACGTTTCAGCTGGGCGAGGTCTGGTAATTCGATGATATCTCCTAAACCAAGAATCCGATTGAGGTGAAACCAGTGGCATATGAAAATAGACTTCCAATGCGTCATTTTAATATAAAATTCAAGCCCAAAGGAGTTCAGATCAAGGAGATATGAATTGTGGAAGTTGACACTGAGATTCACGCCACACAGCAAACCAAGCCTCAATGTTTTGAGTGTATCTCACAAAATACATATCGGATTGAGCTGAAATCAGTGGCATAGGAAAGTATACTCACAGAGCTTTCCATCAAGAGTTGAACCAACCAAAACGGAGTTCATACCAGGGAGATATGACCTTTGAAAGTTTGACAAAGTTTTCTTTGTAAAGTGAAAACTTCGAGTTTTGTTTCAAAACTCGAGTTTTGACCTTACTGAGAGAGTCTCCTAAGTTTTTGAATTCTAAAAACCTCCAGTTTTGCCTAAAACCTCCAGTTTTGATTTTTCCAATTTTTCACAAAGTTGTGAAAACTCGAGTTTTGAATCAAAACTCGAGTTTTGAGTTGTTGAGAAACAATTCGGGTTTTAGACGGATCTCAAAACCTCAGTTTTGGTGAAAACCTCCGAGTTTTGAGTTTGGCAAAGTTTTCACGAGAAAAGTGAAAACTCGAGTTTTGATTCAAAACTCGAGTTTTGATCGATTTAGAAAGCATTCATGTTTTTTCGAGTTTTTGAAAACCGCGGTTTTGCCCAAAACCTCAGTTTTGACTTGGCGCGAATTCCTCAAGTTTTCATATTCAAATGAAAACTCGAGTTTTGATTCAAAACTCGAGTTTTGGCCAAGCGAAAAGGTTGATGCGTTTTCAATGTTTTTAAAACTGCCGTTTTGATAAAAACTCAAGTTTTGATGTTTTGGACAAATGTGATGTTTCACGATAAAGGACCAAAACTCAAGTTTTGGTACAAAACTCGAGTTTTGGAACGACAAGTCTGAAAAAACGCTTTTGACATAATATTGTTCAGTTTTTGATTCATGGTTTAGATCATTTCGTAAAATGGTTGTTTATGATTTATATATATCATATCATTATTCCTAACCAGATTTAACCGGTTGCTCATGAGATTTTCAGAAGATCAAAGATTGTTTGATAAACATTAAATCAACTACTTTGACAAACTTGCAATATTTTATTATATCTCTCTTTCAAAGCAAAATGGATTACAACCTGGAAAGTAGCACAACTATTCTCTAAGACAGAAAGCTAGCATCCATCATCTAAAACAGCTGGACAACATTATACAATGTCCACACTATTGAAGATCCAAATTTCAAATATTTCCAACAGCTATATTCCACAGAAATGCACACAACATGACTATATTTTCGAATGGGTTCAAGTCCGAACGGATCTATAACGGTCATAAGCTTCAATTAGCATAAATACTGAAGATTTGAAGACTCCGAGAGAGAACACACGAAATACGAGTACACGAGAGCGTAAAAACGCAAAGACACAAGCTTACATCTTCAACATGATTATACTCTGTTTTTCATAACATTTACTCTCTGTTCTCAATGCTTACATAGCTTATCATTGAGAGTGAAATAATGTGTATTGTGCTTCAGTGTTTATTCATCTACTTCTGAGAGAGAAGAGTCATTGTAAACATCCTATCATTCTATCGTGAGATACTCAAGATTGGGTGATCTTGAGTGGGAAACACATTGTGTTGATTACGGCTTGTAAGGGGAGTAAATCCTAGGAAGAGGATTACTTCGAGTACGAGTGTGTGATCAAGCAAGTGTATTGATTACGGTTGTAAGGGGGAGTGAATCCTAGTGAGAGGATTACTTCAAGTACGAGATCGTGTAATCAAGTTACAAGAAGATAGTGGATTGAAAATCTCAAGCGGAGCTTGGGGACCGGACGTAGGTCAAGATTGGGCCGAACAAGTATAAATCACGGTTGCATATTCTCTTCCCTTAACTCTTACATTTCCAAAGCATATAAGTTTGAATGACGATTATCGCTTTATAAATTATTCTTGTCATACAAACTACTTTCGATAAATTGCGAAAAGATTTTCAAACTTCGAAAGTTTTATCATACACCCAATTCACCCCCCCTCTTGGGTGATAGCCACGTCTTTCAATTTCTTGTGTGGTATGCTCAGAATTGCCAAATTCCATCGTTTCGACCACTTTTTCAATTTTTGAAGTTTTTTTATTCCATTTTTGGGTTCCCCAATAGTCTAGGAGTTGCCCTGTCCAAGTCCCATAAATTTTAAAAATCATTTGATGCTGTTTTGGGCTTGTTTTGGTCAAATTCCAACATAGGTTTTAGGTTTTTGTGTTTGTGTTTTTGTGTCATCTTAGTGTTTTCTACTTTCTACCACTTTTAGTGGCATTTTCGTAATTCTGATTTTCTAGTGGCATTTTTGTAATTCTGATTTTCTGCAAATTCTGCCTTGTGTTTGTGTTTATCTTTGCATGAGTACCAGGAGTACTATTAATCCGAGAAGACTTGTTGCCACTTGATCCCGAAATAGAAAGAACAATTCTCACCGCTAGAAGAATTGTTAGGCTTAGTCGTGGGATTGATACCGAATTTGACATTGAACTTGAGTCTCGATTGTGTCCATTCCGTTGATCTTGACTCGATAGTCTTGTTGTTTTCACGATTCTAGTAGCAATTTTGTTGACTCGTAAATTATGGCGAGCAAGCGGCTCGTCCCACTTTGAAAGAATTAGCTACCCCGATGTGGGCAATCAAAATTTGTGTATTCGATATCCCGAACTTGCCGCTAACTTTGAATTAAAATCTGGTCTTATCCATTTGTTGCCCAAGTTTCATGGTCTTGCGGGTGAATGTCCTCACAGCATCTAAAGGAGTTCCATGTGGTATACAAAGACGATGAAACCTCAAGCAATTGATGAGGACCACATTAACCGAGAGCTTTCCCATTTTCCCTAGATGGCGCGGCTAAGGATTAGCTATACAATTTGCAACCAACATCTGTTGGGAGTTGGGATGATATGCAGAAGTTATTCCTAGTGAGGTTCTTTCCTTCCTCAAAAGCCATTGCTATTCAGAAAGAGATCACTAGTGTTAAACAAATCAATGGGGAGACAATGTATGAGTATTGGGAGAGGTTCAAGCGATTGTGTGCAAGCTGTCCACACCACCAGATTTCAGACCAGCTCCTAGTTACATATTTCTATTCCGGTTTGTTACCCATGGATAAAAGTTTCGTGGATGCATCTAGTGGTGGGGCCTTAGATGGCAAGACACCTGAAGAGGCCCGAGAGTTGATATCTACTATGGTCGCTAATTCTCGCAATTTGGCACCGGGGCCAATGGTACTCCCGTTTACTGCATTCAAACACCTCCGGTCCAAAGTATGATTCTCGAGAGATTGGAGAATAGACTTGATGATCGACTTCCCTTGTGAGGGCGGATGGCGTGACCCGACAAGACAATCTTCCCCTCCTCGATTGGGTACTCGTGTGGGTTCTGTTTCGACCCTTGTCATTCTACCGATTCTTACCCTACTTTGCATGATCCCGCTTATCAAGACCGGTCGGTAGGCTGCGGTAGGTGTTTTTCCGGAAAGCCACAATAATACGAGAATAATGCTTATTCTAATACTTACAATCCGGGATGGAGAAATCACCCTAATTTTCGTTGGAACCAGAATCGAACCGAAGTAACCAATATCGCGAGACTGCGGGAATTACCAACAATGACGTACGGACCACGGAATTTCCAACAAAGTCTCGCACCTCCTTTGCCAAAGACCACCTCCTCGACCAGCCATATGTGCACCTCCCACAGCGGCACAACAAAGAGCTAGTACTAGTAGTAGTGGTGGTTCCTCACTTGAAGATATGATGAAGCAATTTGCCACAAACTCTATACAGTTCAACAAAGAACCGAAACTTCCATTCGTAGTTTGCAAACACAGATTGGCCAATTGGCAACATCACCGAATCGCTTCAACCCCGGGATCCAACACTCTCCCTTCACAAACAATTCCTAATCCTAAAGGGAATGTGAGTGCTATCTCCCTTCGATCTGGCAAGCAATTGGAGGAACCTAAATCGGCTGTAGATGTGACTTCCACATCAGAAAGAGAGCCAGAAAATGTGAAGATTGACTCTAAAAATAAAAAGGCAATGCAGCAAGGTGAAGAGGAAGACATTCCTATTCCTCTTCCTTTCCCTCAGAGAGCAGTTAAATCCAAGAAGTTGGCAGAAAAAGCGCAAGAGAAGGATATACTTGAGACATTCAGAAGAGTGGAGATCAACATTCCTCTCCTAGATGCGGTCAAACAAATCCCCAAATATGCCAAGTTTCCGAAGGAGTTGTGTACCAACAAGAGGCGCGAAGGGAATGAACGAGTGAGTTTGAACCGAGAATGTCTCGGCCCTCATCCGGCCTACCATGCCTCGCAAGTGCAAGGATCCGGGGGACGTTTTCTATCCCTTGCCTTATTGGTAATTATAAATTTGATGACTGCATGCTAGATTTAGGTGCTTCTATAAATGTCATGCCTGCATCTATCTATAGATCTCTTGGTCTTGGTCCCTTACGTCCTACTGGTGTTATTGTTCAATTAGCTAATAGGAGTAATGCCCATCCTTCGGTTTAGTTGAAGATGTATTAGTCAAGGTTAATGAATTGATATTCCCGCTGATTTTTACATCTTAGATATGGAGGATGAGTCTTCTATTAGTAGGTCACCAATCATTCTAGGGAGGCCTTTCATGAAAACAAACTAGGACTAAGATAGATGTGTATTCGGTACTCTTTCCATGGAGTTTGGTGATATATCTGTGAATTTTAATATCTTTGATGCCATGAGACATCCTAGGGAAGAGCATTCTATTTTCTGTATTGATGTGATTGATGATGCTGTGGATGATATTCTTGCTGATTGGTGTGCTGATTATCATGATTTTTCATCTGAGAGTGATTCTGCCATTTGTGCATGTGTTGATAATGAATGGTGCTCTGTTTGTACTCATTTGGTTAATGCTGCATTATTTGGTGATTCTGACTTGCTGGGTGATGATTCTGCATTACTTGTGGATTCTGATATTGATTCTGAGTTTGAGCTTCAGCCTGATCCTGATGTGCATCCTGATTCTGATTTTGATGAACTTAATTCTGATTTTGATGAACTTAACTCTGATTTTGATGAGCTGAATTCTAATGTTAACATTGAGCTGTATAGACACAGTTCTTCTGCTTCTTTGAATGTGATTTCAGGCATTTCCGGACCACCCAAGCTTCTCCCCTATACTGAGCAACCACCCAAGCTTAAGTTGAAATCCCTTCCAGACCATCTGAAGTATGCATTCCTGGAGGTGAATGAGCAGTTGCCAGTCATTGTGGCAAATAATCTTATGCCCGATCAAGAAGAGAAGTTCGCTAAGCTTATTGAGGGCGAACAAGAAAGCCATTGGGTGGACATTAGCGATATCGTTGGCATTAGCCCTTCCATGTGTATGCACCGAGAATTCGTTGGAAGAGGACTCGAAGCCGCGAGGCAACCCCGAGACGCCTTAATCCTCTTATCATTCATGTGGTGAAAAAGGAGGTCACTAAGCACGCAAGCCGGTATCATCTATCCCATTTCGATAGCCGTGGGTTAGCCGGTCCGTGTGGTTCCCAAGAAGTCCGAGTCACCGTGGTGGCCAATCGAAGAATGAGCTCATTCCTACTCGAGTTCAGAATAGTTGGAGAGTTTGCATTGACTATAGGAGACTCAACCAAGCCACCCGCAAGGATCACTATCCTTTACCTTTTATTGATTAGATGTTGGAGTGGTTGGCAGGTAAGTCTCACTATTGTTTCTTGGATTGCTACTCGGGCTACTTCCAGATCCACATTGCACCTGGGGATCAGGAGAAGACGACCTTTACATGCCCCTTTGGAACTTATGCCTACAGAAGGATGCCTTTTGGCCTCTGCAATGCTCCTGGCACCTTTCAGCGTTGTATGGTAAGTATTTTCTCTGAGTTTCTAGAGGATTGCATGGAGGTCTTTATGGATGATTTCACTGTATATGGATCTAATTTTGATGCATGCTTAGCTAATCTGTCTAGAGTTTTGCATAGGTGCATTGAGTCTAATCTTGTGTTGAATTATGAGAAGTGTCACTTTATGGTTGATCAGGTATAGTCTTGGGACACATAGTGTCTAAGAAAGGGATTGAGGTAGACCCTGCTAAGATAGATGTGATAACTGCTTTGCCTTACCCCGTATCTGTGCGGGAAGTTCGCTCTTTTCTTGGTCATGCAGGTTTCTATCGGCGTTTCATTAGGGATTTCAGCAAGACTGCACGACCCCTGTCCAACCTTCTGCATAAGGACACTGACTTTGTATTTGATGATGCTTGCAAGGCGGCCTTCGATCATTTGAAGCGTTGCTCGACTACAACTTGATGATCCGGCCCCCGATTGGTGCATCCCTTTGAGTTGATGTGCGATGCTTCCAACTATGCGGTTGGTGCTATCTTGGCACAACGAGTCCACAAAGCATCTCATGTGATTGCATATGCCTCCAAGACTTTGGATCCCGCTCGCCTAATTACACCACGACCGAAAAGGAGTTGTTGGCTATTGTATTTGCTTTTGATAAGTTTAGGTCATATCTCGCTAGCTAGTAGAGTAATTGTTTTTCTCGACCATGCCGCTTTAAAGTTCCTTTTGAAAAAGGCAGATGCTAAGCCACGACTCATACGGTGGATGCTATTGCTCCAAGAGTTTGATGTTGAGATTCGAGACAGAAGCGGAGCACAAAATTGGGTAGCTGACCACTTGAGTCGTATCACCCATTCTTCCTCTCACCCCTCTTCTATTCGGGATGATTTTTCCGATGAGCGGCTTCTACACTGCAAGGTAAGCTTCCATGGTATGCTAATCGGTTAACTACTTGGTAGCCGGTGTTTTGCCGAAGATTCTACTAGGGCCCAAACCTTTAAATTAAAGAGTGAGTCTAAATATTATGTTTGGGATGACCCTTATCTCGTGGAAATTTTGTAGTGACCAAGTAGTTAGGAGATGTGTGCTCGATCATGAGTTTCACTCTATATTGCATTTTGCTCATGCTTCTGCCTGTGGTGGTCACTTTGGACCCCAAAGAACTGCTAGGAAAGTGTTAGATAGTGGATTGTTTTGGCCTTCCTTGTTTCATGATTCCCATATGTTTTGTAAATCATGTGATAACTTTCAGAGAGCAGGTAGTATTTCCCGTAGGCATGAGATGCCCCAAAACCCTATATTGTTTTGTGAGATCTTTGATGTTTGGGGTATTGATTTTATGGGTCCATTTCCTGCTTCATATGGTTATACTTACATACTGCTAGCTGTTGATTATGTCTCGAAATGGGTTGAGGCGAAAGCCACTCGGACTAATGATTCTTCTGTGGTGATGGATTTCGTTAGGTCTAACATTTTCTGCAGGTTTGGCATTCCTAGAGCTATTATCAGTGACCAAGGCTCCCATTTTTGCAACCGAAGCATGGGTGTCTTGTTACGCAAGTATGGAGTGCTTCACAAGGTCTCCACATCATACCATCCTCAGACCAACGGTCAAGCTGAAGTCTCAGAAGACTGTTAACTCTACCCGGAAAGATTGGAGTAAGCGATTAGAGGATGCTTTGTGGGCATATCGCACCGCCTACAAGACGCCGATTGGGATGTCTCCTTATCGGATTGTCTTTGGTAAGGCATGTCATCTTCCCGGTTGAGTTGGAACATCAAGCCTATTGGGCCATTAAGCAGTGTAACATGGATTTGGCTAAGTCTGGGATGGAACGGAAGCTGCAGTTGCAAGAGTTGGAGGAGCTTAGATTGGATGCCTATGAGAGTTCAAGGTTGTACAAGGAAAAGACTAAGGCATTCCATGATAAGCATATTTTGAGGAAAGAATTTTCTGTGGGCAAGAAAGTTCTTCTGTTTAACTCCCGTCTGAAGTTTATGCCTGGTAAGCTTCGATCTAAATGGGATGGCCCTTTTGAGATCACTAACATTTTTCCATTTGGTCTTTGTTGAGCTATGTGATCCACCCACGGGAAGAACTTTTAAGGTAAATGGGCATCACCTCAAGCAATTTCATGAGGGATCCCAAAGAATGGACGAGGAAGCGAGAGATTCTCCTCATTGATGCCGCTTATCCTCCTTAAACCCTTGGGGAGTATTCTTCTTTCTTCTCCCTCTATCTATTTTATTTGTTTTCCTTTTTCTACTTTGCCTTTTGAAAATAAATACAGTCTCTCTTTCTATGATTGCTACATATTATGAACTTGGACATTTTGGTTTTAATGGATCATTCTGTTTGGTATGCAATTCCTGACTCTTCGATTGCATGTCTTGGTAGTTGATTTGATGTTGTTGATTGCCTAAGTTGGCATTGACCTTGTGAGGTTTTGGGCCTGCATGAATGGAATTCATCTTTTGCCATTCTTTCTTTCATGCGTGCATCTGCTCCTGATTCGTGTTCTCTAGAACTTGCTCCTTTTCTTTTTGAAACTACATTTTTCACCTACATGCATAAATATGATGGAAGCTTGTTTTCTTTCTTTTATTTTCCCCACTTTGGCCAAATAGCTTTCCCTTGCATTATGTTTCCTTTGCTAGCCCATTTGTGCCTTCTAGACTCATTCTTTTCTAAGCCACATTACAAGCCTAAGCATAAAACCATTTTATTCCGCACCTTGGAAATTTATTGAGCATTGGTTTCACCTTGGTATTGTGTTTAAGTGTGGGGGTTTGCTCAGGAGTGCAACATTTTAAGTGTGGGGGGAGATATTTGATTTTGTCATTGTGATTATGTATATAGTTCTAAAAAAAAAAAAAACAAGCAAAAGAAAGAAAAGAAAAGAAAGAAAAGCAGAAAAAAAAAGAAAAGAAAGAAAGAAAAATATACATAGAAAGAAAGGAGATATTTGAGTAAAATAAAAGTTTTCATACATAGAGAATGTTAATCAGTGCTCTTTTTAATTTCTTTGGTGCTTAGCCTCTCATTCCATACTATATTACCTACCTTCACCCCTAACCCCATTACAACCTTTAATAATAAGCTCTCTTGATTTGTGCATGCATGTGTTATGAGTAGTGGAGACGTAGAAATTGAGCAAGCTTATGGTAGAACAATTTTCTTGAGTAGAATTTGAGCGATACACTTGTTTACCTTAAACACTTGAGAGATTGGTTGATTGAGCGCATCTTTTGAGAGACCATCTTTTGTGATTAGCATCATTGATTGAGATTACCATGAATTGTAATTTGAGATGAAGGGATTTTTGGTCTTGATTGATTGGTCTTTTGGAGCTTTGTGTCCCTTGTTCAATTTTTGCATTGTTAGCAATTGTTAGAAAAGAAGAGTTTCTCCTTTAGGTCTTTTTCTTTGAATTTTGCTCAGGAGTGCAAAAAGATAAGTGTGGGGGAATTTGATAATTGAATATTTCATACACTTCTTTTTATCTCTTGATTAGTAATTTAGGACTCTTTAGTTAATAAATAATGGCTTTTATACTTAATTGGGCTTTGGGCCTTTTATTATATTTTAGCCATTTTTAATAATAAAATTTCAGTTTTACATTGCTTCACTAATCCTACCATAACTCTTGAACCAGACATCGGATTTGCCTCATTTTTGTTGCATATTTCAGATGATTCAGAGAGCTACAATTTCTATGAAGACATGAAGGGAACATTCGGACAAGAGGGCGGTCGATTTTGGAGCCGAAGTCGGAATTTTAATTGGGCTTGAATTTGTAATTAAAACCCGTTTTTTTTAATTATTTTCTGTTTTGGGCCTGAATTGGATTGGAGCCCCATTTTCGCTTTTCCACTTTAGGTTAAGTGTGGCAGCAGCCACAAACATTATTCTATTCACGTTTTTAGCTTTTGGTGGATCAAAATAGGAGTTTTCAAATTCTCTGAAGTGTTCTTCATGTTCTTCGTGTTCTTCGCGTTTTTCATATTTTCTTCTGCGTTTTGCTTAGCCATGCTCGGCTAAACTTCTGTGATTAACCCAACGTTGAAGGTTCCATGATTCGTCCAGAGAAATCGTGCTTGATCGGTACTTTACTCGTTTCTGTTTTCATCTTATCGGATTCGATTTCTGGAAATAGTTCGAATATTAGATTTAATATTCGGTTTGGTTCATCCCAAGGACTGAGTTCGAACTAGGTTAGAGTGTTGTTGTGCGATCGCACAGTGAGACGCCATTGTTCGGACAGATTCTAGGCGATCGTCTAGTCGAGGGATTTTCTGGACGAACGCAGAGATTTCGGTTCGTCGTAACCAAACGCGAGTTCGTTTATATTTCGTTCGATGAAGGAAGTTTCGGAATCCAAACGTTGGGTTGATCGTTTTAATCTGTTTCAATCTCGTTTTAATCTGTTCCGCATATTTGATTAGTTTATGTTTATTTTCGTTTTAATCTGTTTTGAATCAAAAACCCCCAATTTTGTTATTTTTTTGATTTCGATGTTGCCGATTTAAACCCACCGCAAATTCCTTGAGAAAAACGACCCAGGTTACATTATATTGCAAATCATTGTCTAATCTGGTTATTTTGGGAGATCACGGCAAATCTCTGTCAATCATATCCTTGTATATTGCTATTGTTGCGTGAATGTCTGCTTCTTTTATTCAATTGCTTGGGTTCCACGTTTCACTCCTCCTCTCGATTACAACTATCAATTTTGACTTTTCCTTTGTGTGGGGTCCATTTGTCCATTCCATTCCCCAAAGTTTCCAAAACAATGAATTGGGAATAAATCAAATAATTGTCTTTGCGCCCCGATTGATTGTGAACAATAAAAGGAAATTATATAATAAAAATAATAAAAATAATAAAAACTGAATTTTTGTTCCTTCTTTTCTTTTTTAGAAAGTTCTCATTATTATTACTTATCTTCTAAGTTCAAACTTTATTTTAAATTGAAACCTACTAATAGTGCATCTAGATTGATATCCCTTAAAATCTCAACAAAATCTTTTCAAATTAGCATTGATGACTTCCTAAATATATCAAAATATATCTCAAATCAATTACAAATAGGAAGTCATCACACCCCCACACTTGCATCAAATCTTGTCCTCAAGATTTTTAAATTCCAAAACAACCAATTTCAAGAAAACCATGGAAGCAAGATTTTTAAAGTAAACACTATAAAATTGAGGTCAATTCAAACCTTCAAGAATCAAACTTATTCAGAAATCTTTTCCACCATCCAAAAATGCAAGTTGCAAGGTAATTAATCCGGCAAGATAAATCACAATAGAATGTCTCTCACAAGTCAAGTGTTTACACTCATCTCTTTAGGTATTCAAGGGCTTGTGTTTCACTCTTTTCCACCTATTGCAACTTATCTACCATAAGCTTGTTCCTCATCTCATTCTCCACTATATTATCCCATTACATATACAAGGACTTTGATAATAGATAACTACTTTAGTTAGTGCCAAGCAACTCAATACATAATATGAAGAATGAAGGGACTTTATTATTATTATTATTATTATTATTATTATTATTATTATTCTTGAGCCGTTGTAGGTCCCCTTTTGACGCGACCCTGCACATGGGTGATGCAGCACCGGTTACTCAGTTACTCCAACAGGAACCTCAAGAGGCTTTTAGCCCAACTCATAACCCTCTTTGACTGAACCATTTGACGCGAGTGCCAACATTGGTGATGAAGTGCCCCTGGTTACTAAGTCAAGTCTAGAGATGTCAGCGGAGTTATTATTATTGTCCTTATTCCTTATTTTTTATTACTTAGCACTTACTAGAGTAACTAATAAAACCGAATGCCTAAATCATCCTTATTGATGTAAAGGACTTTTTTTCCCGCTTCAAAAGAGATTCGAAACAAGTTCTAGAGATGAAATCACAATAGGTGTACTCTCTCTTAGAAGGATGAATATTTGGGCTCAAATTCCTCACAGGTTCTTTGACATCCTAAAGTAAAGTACCTAAACCAAATATTTCCCTATTTGCTAACATTCAAAGAAAAGAGAATCAATTCCCAATCAAATTCATTTCTTTTCATGTTCAAATTAACCCAATTGTGACAATGCTCACGAATAAAACTCAAACTTCCATAAGAATTTTTTTTTAAAAAAAAAACAAATTGAGGACAAAGCAAGTTAAAATCAAGGATACTCTCACCCCCACACTTAAATGACACATTGTCCTCAATGTGCATAAGTAACAACAAGTAATGGAAGTGAAGAGCAACCATATCTAAAGTGTAAGGGTAACACCAATTTCAGAGATTTTAGCTTTCCACCAATGGAATAGCTCAAGTGCTAGCAGTCACTCACTAGTTATCACAAACAGTCATCGCATGAATATCCAACTAAGAGGAGCACTCATTCCCAAGCAATATAACATCAACAATCAGATAAAACAAATCAAAGAAAAGTAGAAGGAAACTCCCCTATTTGTCCATGATTTGCGCTTGCATCCTTGCTACCAAAGTGGAACACATCATCAAGGGCTATCAACAATCCTACAAAATCAAATAAAGCATCAAATCATACCTTGGGTTGCCTCCCAAGAAGCGCTTAGTTTATAGTCTTCAACCCGACTATGTCAGCAATCTTAGTAGGCGGGGACAAGCGGTGAACCATTATTTGTCGGTTCACTTCACCACCATGGTAATGCTTCAGTCTTTGCCCATTCACTTTAAAGCAATCTCCTGTTCTCTCATCTTTAACTTCAATTGCACCTTTTGATGACACCGAAACCACTTTGAAAGGACCAGACCACCTTGATTTAAGCTTCCCAGGAAATAACTGCAGTCTTGAATTGAAGAGAAGCACCAACTGCCCTGGCTCAAAAGATCGCTTCAAGATATGATTGTCATGCCATTTCTTTGTTCTTTCTTTATACAATCGTGCGCTATCATATGCTTGAATCCTAAATTCTTCCAACTCATTCAGTTGCTGCAACCTTTTTGAGCCCGCTTGATTGTGATCCATATTTAGCTTCTTGATTGCCCACCATGCTTTATACTCCAATTCAAGTGGTAAATGGCGCGCTTTTCCGAAAACCAAACGGTATGGTGACATGCCAATTGGAGTACGAAAAGCTGTCCTATAAGCCCATAAAGCATCATCAAGCTTGTCAGACCAATCTTTTCGAGTTGGGCCCACAGTCTTCTCAAGAATCCTCTTAATTTCCCTGTTGGTCAACTCACACAAACCATTAGTTTGTGGATGGTATGCAAGTGACATTCGGTGGTGCACTCTATATTTTTCCAAGAGAGCCTTGAAATTCTTGTTGTTGAAGTGGGTCCCTTCATCAGTAATGATTGCTCTAGGGGTGCCAAATCTTGTCAAGATGTACTTCTTCAAGAATCGAACCACTGTGTTAGCATCATTAGCTTGGCAAGCCATAGCTTCCGCCCATTTACTCACATATTCCACAACAACAACGATGTACTTGTTCCCTCTTGAAGATGGGAAAGGACCCATGAAATCCATCCCCCAAACATCGAATAACTCCACCTTAAGGATTCTAGATTGAGGCATCTCATGTCTCTTAGAAATATTACCTGTTCTTTGACATCTATCACACTTGGTAACAAATTGGTGAGCATCTTTAAACAAAGCAGGCCAATAAAAACCAGATTCAAGAACCTTTGATGCAGTTCTTTGCCCCCATAATGTCCCCCGTATATGCGGATGCATGACATGCATTCAAAATTTCTTCTTGTTCTACCTCAGGCACACATTTTCTAATAATCAAATCAGCACATCTCTTAAAAAGAAATGGTTCTTCCCAAATATAGTAGGCAACATCATGCAAACATTTCTTTCTTTGATAGAAATTCAAATCAAGAGGTAATGCTTCACACACAAGATAGTTCACAATATCAGCATACCATGGCGAACCACAACTACTTACAGCAAACAATTGCTCATCAGGAAAACATTCATTCACCAACAAATCACTCACATGATCAGAAGAGTTCACAATTCTAGACAAATTATCAGCAACTTGATTATTAATTCCTTTCCTATCAACTATATGCACATCAAATTCTTGTAGCAACAGGACCCATCTAATCAATCTAGGTTTAGACTCTTTCTTCCCTAACAAATATTTAATGGCAGCATGATCAGTGTGAACTATAACCTTAGCACCTATCAAATATACCCTAAACTTTTCAAAAGCAAACACTATAGTAAGCATTTCCTTTTCAGTGGTAGAGTAATTTACCTGAGCTGCTATTAGGGTCCTGCTCGCATAGTAAATAGGATGGAAGATCTTCACACGCCTGTGCCCCAACACAACTCCAACAGCATAATCACTCGCATCACACATTACTTCAAATGGTAGTGACCAATCAGGAGAAACAATGATAGGAGCTGAAGTCAATCTTCTCTTCAATTCTTCAAAAGCCTTCATACACTCCTCAGTAAACTGAAAAGGAGTATCTTTCTCCGAAGAATCGTGAAAGGGGCTTTGAAATCTTGGAAAAATCTTTGATGAATCGACGATAGAATCCAGCATGGCCCAAGAAGCTTCTTACAACTTTGACATTAGAAGGAGGAGGAAGCTGCTCAATCACAGAAATCTTGGCTCTGTCAACCTCTAAACCATTTTTAGAAACTTTATGACCCAAAACTATGCCTTCAGTCACCATGAAATGACATTTCTCCCAGTTGAGCACTAAGTTTGTCTCCTCACATCTCTTCAACACCTTTTCCAGATTGATCAAGCACTCTTCAAATGATTCTCCAAATACCGAGAAATCATCCATGAACACTTCCATTATATCTTCTATCATATCAGAGAATATACTCATCACACATCTTTGGAAAGTGGCAGGAGCATTGCATAAACCAAATGGCATTCTTCTAAAGGAAAAAGTGCCATAAGGACAGGTAAATGTTGTCTTCTCTTGATCTTCGGGAGAAACCACAATTTGATTATACCCTGAATACCCATCCAAGAAACAGAAGAATTCTTTACCAGCCAATCGGTCTAACATCTTGTCAATAAAAGGAAGGGGAAAATGATATTTCCTTGTAGCATCATTCAACTTTCTGTAATCCATGCAAATACGCCAACCAGTAACTATGCGAGTGTGGATAATCTCATCTTGCTCATTAGTAATCATTGTCATACCCCCTTTTTTAGGAACACATTACACTGGGCTGACCCACGAGCTATCAGAAATGGGGTAAATGATCCCAGCATCTAACCATTTAATAATTTCCTTCTTGACCACTTCTTTCATCATAGGATTTAATCTTTCTCGATTGGATAGATTTCTTGTGATCATCTTCCAAGAGTATCTTGTGCATTACAATTGATGGGCTTAAACCTTTTATGTCTGCAATTGTCCAACCTAAGGCTCCTTTGTGGCCCTTGAGAACTTTCAACAACCATTCTTTTTTATCTTCAGATAAGGAAGAAGATATGATAATTGGTAGTGTCTCAGATTCACCCAAGTATGCATATTCAAGATGCGGTGGTAAGGGTTTAAGCTCTAGAATTGGTGCTTGTTCAATAGAAGGCTTCAAAGAAGTAGCTGGCCTTGATTCCATCTCTAACAATTCAAACTGCTTTGTGATGGTTTCATCGTAATAAGGGAGGCTTCAAGTAACTTCTTGCATTCAACTATATTCTCTTCTTCAATTTCATCGGTCCCAAGTAAAAAGAGATGCTAACGGTTCTTTTATAGAAAAAGACTCTAAAGTCTCTTGAATCATCTCATCAAACATGTCAACCCTGAAGCAATCTGTAACATCCCTAGGATACTTCAATGCCTTGTTCATGTTGAATATAACTTCTTCATCATGCACCCTCAACTTGATCTCTCCCTTTTCAACATCAATCAGTGTTCGAGTTGTAGCAAGGAAAGGTCTTCCCACAATGAGCGGTAGATCTCTATCTTCATCACAGTCCAAGACAATAAAGTCAGCAGGGAAAATAAAATTTTCAACTTTAACCAAAACATCTTCAATGATACCCTTTGGAAAAGCTAAACTTCGATCGCCTAGTCGAAGTGTCACGAAGTTGGTTGAGCTTCACCCGGTTGCAATTTTTGAACACGAGATAGTGGCATCAAGTTGACACTTGATCCTAGATCACATAATGCTCTTCCCCGAAACTTTTCTCCAATAATGCAAGGTATAGAAAAACCGCTGGATCTTTGTTTAAGGGGTAGCTGTTGAGAAGAATAGCACTACACTCTTCGGTTAAGGCTACGGTTTCATAGTCACCAAACCTCCTCTTCTTACTCAACATCTCCTTTAGAAACTTCACATATTGAGGCATTTGCTCTAACGCCTCAAGGATAGGGATGTTAATGTGTAGTTGCTTGAAAATCCCCAAAAACTTCTTATATTGCTCATCTAAAGCTATCTTCTAAAATCTTTGAGGGAATGGTAAAGGCGGTACCCATTTAAGATTCTCCTAGTTTGCCTTCTTTTTCACTTCACCCTTTTTCTACTCAATCTCAACTTTCTCTTCATTGACTTTTTCATTCACTGTTTGTGCAATCTCTTCATTATCCTCTATAGTGACTGTAAGGTTTGTTCAATCATTAGAAGCTGAGGGTTTCTTCATTGGTTGTGGAACCTCAGGTAATTTCTTTCCACTTCTCAATGTCAGAGCTTTGCATTCCTCTTTCCCATCTTTACGAGGATTAGGCACAGTATTACTTGGCAATTCTCCCTGGTGTAAAACATTCACAGCATTTGCAAGTTGTCTCATCTGTGCCTGAAGATTATTGATAGAGGCATTAGTAGCAGCTTGATCCTGAGCGCTCTTTAATTGACAACTTACAAGCTGAGCTATCATTGCTTGTAGATCAGATTTAGGTTCTTGGGTAGGAATGACTTCCCTTTCCAATTGATGAAAGCCAGGAGGTGACACTTGTTTCGTATCAGAACTTGATGCTTCATTAAGAGTTGCTCCATATTTCCAATAGAGGTTGGGATTTTTTTGCCACCCAGAATTATAGGTGTTTGAGTAGGGATCGTACTGGTTGTTGCCACAGTAGTTACCTGCATAGTTCACTGGCTCCACCTGTTGGGATATGAGGCATTGTCCATTAGCATGACCATTTCCACAGTAATCACAAGAAGCATGAATAGCATTGACTCCCATCTGTCTACCATTAGATCGGTTTACTTGAGCTTCTAAGTTATCAAACCTCTTGTTGATTGTAGTCAACATTGCCATCAACTGTGAAGAAGGTTCCTCAATAACTTTATCAATTGATTTCACTGGCCTTCTTTCATTGTTGTTCTGTATAAAGTCAGCTGATAAGTCATCCAAGCATTTCCAGACATGATTAACCGGTTGCTTTGTAATTCCCCCATTAGTGACAGCATTTAATTCTGATTTAGATTCAGAAGTCAACCGAGTACTAAAAATCTGAAGTAAGACCCACTTTTCTAGATTGTGACCAGGGCTCTGCCTAACAAGCAACTTGAACCTCTCCCAAGCTTCATACAGATGTTCCCCAAATTGTTGACAGAAATTAGTAAGAGCCGCTCTTGCATCCACCATCTTGTTATGTGGAAAAAATCTTGATTTGAATTTTTCTTCCAATGTCTCCCAAGAGGTTATGCTGCCCTCTTCTAAATTGTTGAGCCATTCTTTGGCTTTCCCTTGTAGAGAGTAAGGAAAAAGCCGAAGGCGGATCACACCATTAGGAACTCCATTCTGCTTGAATGAGTTCCAAACATCAAGGAATTGTATCAGATGCCAATTTGGATCTTCTGAGTCGTTTCCGAATACCGACCACGTAGTTCAAGCATCTTAAGCATAGTCTGCTTGATTTCAAAATTGTTGGCTTGAAAATCAGACACTCTGATTCCTGACTGATAGCCCCGAGATTCCCAGAAAATCATTGATACACAAATTATCATTTTCATCCTTAGCCATCTCTTCAGTTTTAGAATGTATTACTTCCTCCTCTTGAATATGAGGTGTTGTAGCTTCCAGAAGCTCTTGGATATTCCTTGTTTTCTGTGGTGTTTTAGTAGCTTTGGCTTTACGGGTCATATATCAAAGTACCTGCAAAACCAAACAAATCTCAAAGTATCAAACTAACACCAAAAGCTTAAAAGAAAGAAAGAAAAAAATAAAAATAAAAAATAAAATTACTCAAACGAAAACTACTAAAGGATTTCTAATACTAATCACCAATTGCCTTGAGTCCCTGGCAACGGCGCCAAAAACTTGATGCTACCAAAATTTAACTAAGCACTGCAAGTGTACGGAGTGGCAAATCAAGGTCATCCCACAGAGACTCAGTCAAGCTAGTGATTAGGTGTTAAATTTCCTTTTTTCATTTAAGTTGAGCAAATCAGAATTGTTTTCAATAATAGTAAAAAAAAAAAGAATTTAATAAAAACAAGCACTTTCAGAGAGAGAGAATTCAAATATCAAGAAGGACAACCTAGAGATACTAATCCCTTGTTTGTTTCTTAGATTTTATTCCCACTAAATTAATTCTAACTTAACTTCACCAGTTAATCTAGAGTATTAATGTTTATAAATGTATGTCGGTCCACTTATACACCTACCTCAAATAATTATGCAATGTCTCACATAATTAATTAAGATGCAATTCGAATCGGGCTCACTCTAATTTGATTATGCGGAGCTTCTAGGTATATGTCTATCCTAGACGCAAATTAGATTAAAATCTAATTCTACATTAAATTGAAACCTAATTCCACATTATTTAATCCCAAGGTCAATTTAAGATTCCCTTCGTCAAGTTCAATCCTAAATCCCCAAAACATGCTTACCGGTGGCCAATCGCTAAGCAATAAATAATAAAACAAGATTAAATAAACTAGATTAAAATTAAGCAAAACTAATTAGTGGGAACAATTTCTAAGTCTCAAACAAGTTCATAGTACTCTAGGTTGAAAAGGAAAATTAGCCACACAAAACTGTGGAGCATTCTCCTTGTGCAACGCGTACTGCAACTCTTTTCCAATTCCTCATATCTGCCTCTCTCCTTTAATTGTTCTTCGCTCACGTCCTGCTCTTTGCTTTTCCGAACTCGCCCCCAAGAATGACGTTCTCTTCGATTTGTATATATTGCCTTCGTTTCTCTTCTCTGGGGCCGTGATCTCCTTGTGCAATTAAAGGATAAATCATATCCTTGTATATTCCTATTGTTGCGTGAATGTCTACTTCTTTTATTCAATTGCTTGGGTTCCACGTTCCACTCCTCCTTTGATTACAACTATCAATTTTGACTTTTCCTTTGTGTGGGGTCCATTTGTCCATTCAATTCCCCAAAGTTTCCAAAACAATGAATTGGGAATAAATCAAATAATTGTGCTTCGCGCCCGATTGATTGTGAACAATAAAAGGAAATTATATAATAATAATAATAAAAATAATAAAAACTGAATTTTTGTTCCTTCTTTTCTTTTTTAGAAAGTTCTCATTATTATTACTTATCTCCTAAGTTCAAACTTTATTTTAAATTGAAACCTACTAATAGTGCATCTAAATTGATATCCCTTAAAATCTCAACAAAATCTCTTCAAATTAGCATTGATGACTTCCTAAATATATCAAAATATATCTCAAATCAATTAAAAATAGGAAGTCATCACCTAACATATTACCATATCACTTAGAATAATATCCTAAGGTTATTTTCGTCATCCTTGACCCTTTTACCCTTGATGGATTTGTTATTCCATTTTTACCCTTACATTTTCTCAAAAAACGCATTGCTGGATTTTCTAGACAGATTTTTCAGCAACTTTGAAAAATCATAATTAATTCTACCAAACTCGAAATGAGGTTCCATAAAATTCCTCATGACCCTTGACATGTCTACTTTCAAGAAAAAATATCCTCAGAAGGTAAAACATCAAGAATCATTCCCAGTTTAATATTTTCTCAATGCTGTCCAGTTTTAATCCCAAAAAAGTGGCTTAACTTCAAAAATATATTGCTACTTGTGTGGAACTCAAAATGCTTCACATTTTATATATTTGGAAATCCCTACATGTCTACTTTATCCCTGTAAAATTTCATGATTTCATGACTTAATTTTCTACATAAAATAATAGCATCAATTTCGATGTCTGCACAGAACTTAAGTTATCGAAAATTGTACAATTTTCACAATCTTGTTCCATTAATTCCAAAAATTATTTCCCAACATGTTTTTACCTCATTAGGAATTTTTCAATGCAAGGAGGCCTAAAAACAAGTTCAAAAAATATATGGTCCTAAAGGTTAAGTCATATTTCTTAAAATAAAACTGGACTTTTAGGAGCGGACAATTAATACAAATACGGTCCTAAAAGTCTCGCCATATTTTTAAAATAAATGATGACTTTTAATATCAGACTTTTAGGAGCGGACAATTAACAAATATACGGTCTTAAAAGTCTCGACATATTTTAAAAATAAATTAAACGAAAACTTGACTTTTAGGAGCGGACATTTAACAAATATACGATCCTAAAAGTTTGGCCATATTTTTAAAATAAATGAAGACTTTTAAGACCGGACTTTTAGGAGCGGATAGTTAACAAATATACGGTCCTAAAAGTCTCGCCATATTTTTAAAATAAACGAAAACTTTTAAGACCGGACTTTTAAATTATATACAGTCTTAAAAGTCTAGCCATATTTTTTCGCTTTTAGGACCGGATCTTTGAAAATATGCAGTCCTAAAAGTCGTGAATACTTCTCAGTAGATCTCTTACTGCTCATTTACAACATCCTCTACCTCAAATTTCAAGCACTAAATAGCTTTATCCACCATCCAATACATTCAGAAACCCAAAATGGACACAAGCAAATTGTTCGAAAAAATAAAAATAAAAATTATTGAATTACACTTTGCGTATATTTACAAATGAATGAATTTGTTTGAAAAAATAAACAAATTTACAGAAGATTATTGTTGCTACATCATATATTTACAAAGGAAATTAGGACTATAATTTTTGTTCTAACTTTAAAAGGTCATACAGATATTCACAAAACCAAATTGCATATGTGTTCCACTTCATCATCAGAAAAGGGATCAGCACAGGCAAACCTCTATAACATCAAAGACAGAAACTGAATTAACTTGCATGCATATTTAATATGTAACATTAAGCCAGAAACTGAATTCAACCATAATATGTGTAACATCCCATTTTCAAAAGCAGTATAATTTGTTTTTCATCAGAGTAGAGCATTGGAGCGTAAGAGTAACTGATACATATATTTCAAATGCCGTAAGTATGGCTGTTTACAGTAACGGTACATTGTACCGAGTGTTTACAAAAGTACATAACAACGGAGGAAAGTCTTCAGCCGGGTCTCTATGCGGCCTGCTTGCCTTTCTCCTCGGTCCTCGTTCCTCCTGAATCTAACGCTATATTAAGAGCTGAGGTTCAATGCGCATTGAACCTCAGGTAACGGTTAACCTCATATTTACATATACAGTATATAAGCATACTAACAAGCATATCCCCACATCATATAAGCCCCCTGGCAGATATGTCGCACTTAGCATACGTTTCGCACTTAGCAATCGTTTCGCACTTAGCAATGGTTTTGCACTTAGCATTTCGCACTTAGCCAACGTATCCCAACATCCAACAAGCATAATAATAGTACAATGAGCATTCCACAGAGCTATCAATTACCTCACATATGCATACAATACACATAACACATATACGCATATAATAAACATCAGAGTTAGTGTTACAGTACGCGAACGTACAATATAGACAGCACATGAGCCCAACAACAGATATATTACACACATATCACATATACGCATACCATAATTATCAGAGTTAGTGTTACAGTACGCGAACATACCTTCGTTGACGGTAAACGGTACTTTTACGGAAAACGGTACTTTTTGACAGCGGGTGAAACAGCGGTACGACGGCGGTACAACAGCGGTCCGATTATCTTAGATATCCTATAAGGATAACATTTATCAACTTCTAGCAGTATAACAGGAATTTTAGGTACAAATTACCATTTTGCCCCTGAACCCCTAATCGGCGGAATTTCGCCAGAGCTTCACTGTTTTCGCTCTATCTCTCCGAATTTTTGAGATATTTTCCCTCATCATATTTTCGAAATATATATCATATTTACCCCTAAATATGATATCTAGACTATCTTGAAAATTTAAAGATAAATCTAGCACTTCACCTATATCTACCGAAAGAACTACCGAAACTAAAGACTAAGGACCGAAGAACTTACCTAGACTTTGCTCAGACTTTCTCCAGAGCTTCTCTCTCTAAAATCTCTCTCTTGGTTTCGAATTTTGGTGTGAAGAATGAGAGGAGGGAGGCTTGCTATTTATAGAAGAAGGGAAGGACAAGGTGGGAATTTCCACAAAAGTCTTCAGATCGGATTTCAACCGTCGGATCGCACTTTGACACGTGGCTCGATCTTGGCCTTACACCTCTTGTGCTGACATCATCCTTCCAGAAGAAGATGATGTCATGCATGACATCACATGTGCTGACTTACCGATAAAGTTCCCCGATCGGTGTCCGAAACGCGTAATCTCGGTGAAACTCAAAAATCTGATAGCAAGGCACTAGAGTTCTATTCTTTCTCTTTAAGAATACCTGGTTTAACTAAATTTTTGATCTCATTACGGGTATTTCCTCATCATTGAAGATTTTCGACAAACGCCATGTGATTTACGGAAATTACTTCCGATAGAACCGCCTTCTTGGCGAGAAAATCACCTGGTTCGTAATATATTCGACCTAAGTAACCATATCCCTGGTTTGAAAAACACGGTGCATTTTCTATAAGTCACTTTTAGCACTATCGCCTTATCTTAATTATCCGGTACTCCTAATTACTTTTGTTGGTTTTGAAACGACTTCGAGACATTTCACTCCGAGGTAGAATTTCATTTGGTTTATAAAAAGTCGATGACTTAGACTAAATCCCTATACCTTGGTGTAGGATTTAATTTCTATCCATTCTCAAATGTCCCTGTTGGCTCTTTACCATATATAATATTATTTTAATAAGAATATCTAGATATTTATTTTTCTTTTATTTTTTATTTTTTTTTCTAAGCATAAAATATTTTATTAATATTTTTATTTTTATTTTTATTTATTTTTTAATTTCGAATTTCAGCCCCCTTAAAAATAATTATTTAAATTATTTTTAATTCATTTACTCTATACCTTAATTATCCCATTAATTACTAGATTAGCCACTTACTAATTTTTGATAATTTTCTTAATTAGGATAAATCATTATCTCACAACTATTTTACTTACATTGGTATTTTATATCCCATTGTAAAATATTAAAAATCATGGGGTCACTTATGATCCCCAAAATAACATTTAATTTTGTCTCATTATTTTTCAAGGGAAATAATCTCAAAAATTCCTAAAATTAGAGACAACATACTTTCTAATTTTTAATAAATATTTTACTGCCTCTTAGGATTTATCATAATATTTTTAGGCCATTTAATGCCCTAAAAATACATTTTAGCTCTTTATCTCTCCTAATTCTCATAGTAATTACCTTAGAAAATAAGATAATTATTACTTATTTTTGAAACCACATATTCACCTATTTTCAATAGGTATTATTTACCGAAATATGATACTTATCATAAATACAATTTTTAGGGTATTACAATATGTAACATCAAATACATTTACCTTTGCAGTGAATTTAGTCATTCCTTGCGTGATAATATCATATATGTGTTTCATGACGTACGGGCCACATAAGTTGGACCCCTTTGGTTGCCGACGGGTCTAAAAATAACAAGAAATACATATAAGAGCATATATAGCTTACTGACCAAGTTCACAAGGCAGTGTGCCAATGTCCAAATATGTACTAACCTTTGGTGTGAGCCATTTAAGATCTTTGGTATCATACGTATGCTTTTTGTTTCCCTAGATTTGGAAGGTCCTCATGGCACTATCATCAAAATCACAAATTTATCAATAATGTTCACTGAAAATTCACAGCAGAGTTTTCAGACAAGAGAAGCAAAATGACATGCTTACTCGTTGATGGTCTACATCAACGTAGGCCCTGGATCGCTGTGTGTAATACCCTAATTTTCATAATTCATGTAAACATTGTATTTTGATAACTAAAGTAGCAAAATACAAAGGTGAATATGTGTCTCAAATAATTATAATCTATTAATTATAATTTTATCCAAATTTCGCTAGGAAATTAGTGGACAAATGGTTGGATTTGGGTCTACATATTTAGCACAATAAAATATGACATTATTAACACATTAAATAATGGTTAATTTATGATCAAAATAAGGCAAGAAAATATTATGTAAACACTTAAACAAATTAATGGAAATTAGCAACAATAAATGAACAATTTAGTTTTCACTAATTGAGATTGGTTGCAAAATGCTCCAAGATGATTAAAGGCAAAATATGATCATCAAAAGAGGGCTAATTATACTTGAAAATAATTAAGCCAATGATGATGAAATAATACTTGCCTAATTAAGCACTAATTTTTATGATTAGTTAATAAATCAATTAACTAATAGCAAATTCAATTAAGGGTGAAGATTGGATTTAAACAAACACAATTGAATCCAATGGTTCTAATTAAACCTATAATTAACCTTCATCCTTGTGTAATTGAGTGGGCCAATAAGAAATCAAAGAAATGAGCTTAATCCTCATAAAATTAAATAGACCAATGGGAGAATTAAGCTATGGATAAGTGGTGAGGATTTATTTTCAACAAACACAAAATAAATCCAATGGTGAAGGATCAAGATGAGAGGATAAGATATGAATTAATAAAAATTTAAGATATTATAATTTAATTAGCACATGTGATTTAAGATAAAAATCTTCAATAGTTAAGTAGAATTTTTCTAACACAAATGGAAGGCTAAGATTAAGTTTAATAAAGTGAAATCTAGTGGTTCTAATTAATTATACAATTAAGCTAAATCCATGTGAAATTTGATGGACCAATGGGAGGCTTTGAACATTAGATATTAGAGACAAATAAAACACAAATCATGAGTCAAGTGAGAGGGAGTAAGGCACGGTTTTGGCTAGCTTGTGAAAGAAGAAGGAATAAATATATTAATTTCTCAATTGAACACATGATAATTAGCACATGGGAGCATTAATTAAGGGGGACAAATTGGAAGGGATAGTTAATGGGATCACATGGGCTCATCAATGCAAAAATGGAAGAGGATAAGGAGAGAGGAAGAGAAAACTTAGTGAAGAAGGAAAGGATAGAATGGTAAATGCACATGTGGGGCCCACAAGAGTTGAACAACCAATAGGAAAAATCAAAGAAAAATGGCTATAACATGGCTATGTAAATTAGATTAACCAATGAGAAGCTTTTAAACCATAGAATGAGTCTTCATGAAAACCAAACAACATGAGCCCTTGATGAAGAAATATAATCCAATGGGTGAGAATCTTGAACTTTCACTATAAATAGGCACCTTAGGCTTCTTCATTCTTCACACCAAAACCATTCTACAAAGAGTAGAGAGAAGTGAGAGCTAGTGAGAAGCAAGAAGGAAGAAGGAGTAGCAAGGTTCTTCAAGGGTAAGTTCTCTAGTTCTTAAGTTCTAGTTTTTAGTTTTGTAGTTCTTAGCATAAATGTTAGTTTGATCTTGAATCTTCCAATATAGTTTTGATTTCATGTTTTTATGATTAAAAATGGATTTATTTCGAAAACTTGATGGAAAATATGGTGGAGCAAAAAAATTGGAAGCTAGAGATCAAAGTAACAAAACTTTGGCGAATTTTCGGCTTAAAATTCTGTGCAAATCGGTAAAAAGATGCTATTATTTTATGTGTAAGATGAAGCCAATAAATCAAGAAAATTTTCAGAAATAAATTAGACATGTAGGGCTTTCCGAATATATAAAATATGTAACGTTTTGATCTCCGGTCAGGGAGATATGAATTTTTGAAGTTAAGCCTTATTTTTGGAACTCAAATCTGGGCAACATTGAGAAAACAGAAAACTGGGAATTATTCTTTGTGTTCTTGGTTCTTGGAGTATTTTTCCTTGAAAATAGACATGCCAAGGTTTCCGAGGAATTTTACGGAACCTCATTCCGATTTTTATAGAATTAATTATGATTTTTCAAAGTTGGTGAAAAATCTGGTGAAAATGCTGAAGGTTGCGTTTTTTAATACAATGTAAGGGCAAAATTGTAATAACAAATCCACCAAGGGTAGAAATGTCAAAATAGGTGAAAATATCCTTTTTGAGATTATTCTAGGAAATATGATATTAATTATAATATCATGGAAAAGGGAATAATCCAAAAATAACATATAGGATATCCGGGAAGTCCGGAGTCGGGTTCAAAGGTCAGGCAAGTTGGCCATTATATGGTGAAAGGTACGTTCGCGTACTAGTAACTTTAACTCTGATGTGTTTTGTATGCATGTATGTGGTAGTATGATTCATAGGGTCATGGATAGGACTATGTCTTGGATCATGTACCGTGGCTAAGACTCTGTCTTAGGTCACTGTTTACATACATTCAGCTTTGTACGGGTTATAGTCTTGATAATACCGTTGAGTTTTCCTAGCGCTGAGGACACGAGGAGCTGTCGTGGTACTGGTTAGTGCAAACGTAGATAACTTTACATGTGCTGTGTGCTATGTACTGTTATTGTGACTAATCTTACATATGCTGTGTGCTTATGTATTGCTGTAATGTCATGAACATCTATCATACATATACTGTTATACTTTTCATATGAGTTTAATTGTTACTTGAGGTCTGATGGGTATTGGACCTCAGCCTTGACTAAAAGTCAGGGAAGGAACCTGGATCAGAGAAGGCACCGGTAGATGGAGCCGTGAGAAGGCACCGATGGACAGAGCCAAAAAGGAGCACCGATGGGTGGAGACGGGAAGCGGCACCGGACAAAGCAAATGCCGGAAGAGCGTCATCAGAGCATTCATTCTGGCACGGATTTAACGAGGTTACCTCAAACAGTTTGGTGCCAAAGGTAGGCTAGTCTATGTGGATCAGTCAATAAGTCGCCGTGAACTCGGGGAGACTTCCACGATAGACACCTACCTGGCCAAATTGTTTGAGTAACTGAGTTGGATTCATTGCCCCAAGTCTAGCTACGGCTTGGTTGAAGATTGTATAGTTACCATAAAGATTTGTAATTATACAAAGCTCTATATTAATATATCACATGAATATTCCTTCGGGAAATTTTTAATATACCAGCTTATGTCGGGGCATCAGCATATGTCTAGGCATTTTATATCAGATACTCATTGTCCAAATATTAGTGCATGCTCTCTGCAATACTACAAAAATTGGATATTACTACACTCAAAAACGTCCTTATTAAGAAATAAGTAGTAAAAAATGAAGGTAGTGGTATTCTTGTAATTATATATAAGGAAAATGAGCCTTCAATGTCCTGAATTATAGTTTAGGTCTTATAAAATTGATGTTTGGCGTTCTAACAAAGTTTCAGGACGTTTTAATTGCTTCCCGCCATGGGGAATATGAGAATTTTTTGTTTGGCGCCATGGTATTTATTTTTGTTTGGAATAAAATTCATTTTTGGCGACTGATTTACTTTCAGTCGCCAATATTAAGAAAATTGGAGACCTGATTTACCTTCATGTCGCCAATTTTAAAAAATTGGCGACCTGATTTAGTTTCAGGTCGCCAATATTCAAAAAATTGGTGACCTGATTTACCTTTAGGTCGCCAATGTTATAAAATTGGCGACTGATTTAGTTTTAGGTCGCCAATATTCAGAAAATTGGCGACTGATTTTACCTTGGTCGCCAATATTCAGAAATTTTTTGATTTGTTAATTAGAAAATTGGCGACACGATTAACAAATCAAAGTCGCCAATCGTCGCCAATGTTTTAAAATTGGCGACCTGATTTTACATTCAGGTCGCCAATTATCATTTTAAAACACAAATAGGGCTCAGTTACACTCCTCACTCGCGCGATAAAACCATTCGTCATTTCACATCTCCGCGCCTCCTTCCCCAAATCCAGTCGTCATTTCCCTTTTCGCAGGCGTCTCCTCCGTCGCCACCTCCACCGCGCCGCGCAAATCAATTGTGGGCTTTGTGAAACCCAGCCCTTTGTTCATCTCTCGTCCTTCATCCTTTCCATTCATGCGCCGCCACCGTCGTTTGTTCGTTCGCCGCCGGAGTCCGTCTTCCCCGGGTAAAAAATTGCTGCTGTTTCTTTCCTCTGTTCTTGATTCGCTGCCATATATGTTATGTGCTCGCTTTGGTTCGTTGCTTCAGGAAGCTTTAAGCTTGGCTTCCTCCTCCTTGGTTTTGTGAATATTTTGTGTTTGGGTTATAGCAGTGGTGCATCATCCTTTTCTTCCTCCCCTGTAATTTCGTCAGTGAAGGGTGTGCTGCCAGTCCTTCCTCCTTCTTTGCTGCAAGTGGTGCTTGAGGTATGCCAAACACATGTTTCTCCCAATTTGTTGGTTCGGTGTAGCTTTTAGGCATCCTTTGAATGTTGAATGTGCCCCTAGTGAGGTATACAAATAGACTATGCCCGATTGAATTTGAAAATACCTTTCAGTTGAACCCAATTTCTCTCCTTACAAAACATTTGCAGTAACAACATCTATGTTTTGCATTCTCAGTGATTACTTCTTTTTTGACTTCAGGAAGCTAATAACCCTTTTGAGTAAAGTGACTTGGTCACGACAACAACTCACATCTATTGTTGTTGTTTTTAGGTTGAATAGAGTTAAATAGATTTCAAGCATCAGAATTTAAAGTTGAGGTAATTATAGTTAAATATTGTTTTTTTTTATGTGCATTGAACTAGGTAAACTTTGTTGTATGAATAAATATGCTTAGAAGTCCATAATTTATTGTTGATGACTTAGACAATTTAGCTATATTTTTATATTTTGTATTGATGAAACTGTTGGAATTAATAGCTGATGTTGATATGAATTGCCCTAGTTAGTAAGTTTTATTGAATGAAGCTGAAATTGTTTGTTATTGAAATTTTGGAATGTCTTACTTGTAAGGGGAAATGCTGCCAATTTTTTAAAAAAAGATTGAGAAAAAACCATGTCGTTCTTGAAATTGTTATAAACCTAAGTGTTGTTGGAAATGTCTTAGGTGGCAATAAAATGGATCATAGTTGGATGAATGCTTTGAGAACTAGTGAAGAATATGAGAATGGGGTAGAAGAGTTTATTGAATTTGCTAGAAGGAATGTGGCCACAAAAAATGGGATGTATTATTGTCCATGTGTTAATTGTTTAAATAGGAGTCGAAGGGATATTGCTTGATATAAGGGATCACCTACTTTGTGATGGAATACACCTTTGATACACAATGTGGATATGGCATGGTGAGGAAGTAAACCGGTGCATCCACGAAAATGAAGTTGAGGTAGATGATGATGAAATGGAGAAAATGATTCATGATGTTGAGGTAGAATCTTTTGCACACCGGGTGAATATGATCGCGTGCGGAGTGATGCAGAGACACCTTTGTTCCCTGGGTGTACTAAGTATACATGGTTGACTGGGACCTTACATTTGGTCAACTTAAAGGCAACCAGTGGGTGGACCAATAGTAGTTTCACGTCGCTGCTTGAATTGTTGTGTGATATATTGCCAGATAATAATGTACTTACAAATCGTATGTATGAGGCCAAGAAAATCTTGTCTACGATGGGTATGGAGTATAAAAAGATACACAGTTTCCCTAATGACTGCATATTGTAAAGAAACGAGTATGAAGGCCTCAGTAATTTTCTGAAGTGTAAAACTTCACGATACAAAGTGAAGAAAGTTAGTGTTTCTGGAGAGCAGACAACAAAAAGGCAACCTTTGAAGGCATTGTGGTATCTTCCAATAATGCCGCGGTTTAAGCGTCTGTTTACTAGTGAAGCAACGATGAAGAAGTTGAGATGGCATTCTGATGAGAGAATATCCGATGGAAAATATATGCGGCACTCGGCTGACTCTTCGCAATGGAAGAAAATAGATGAAATGTTCCCTCAATTTGGCAGTTAGCCAAGAAACATTCGGCTGGGGCTTTGTACAGATGGCTTCAACCCGTATCGAACTCTTAGCAGCACCCATAGTGCATGGCCGGTTCTCCTTGTAATATACAACTTACCTCCTTGGCTATGTATGAAACGCAAGTATGTGATGCTTTCTATGATGATTTCTGGACCAAAACAACCCGGAAACAATATCGATGTGTACTTGGCGCCTCTGGTTGAGGATTTGAAAAAGTTGTGGGAGGAAGGCGTAGATGTGTTTGATGCATATAAGAAGGAGTCCTTCAAGTTGCGTGCAATGATTTTTATCACGATAAACGACTTTCCTGCATACGGAAATTTGTCAGGGTACAGTGTGAAGGGGCATAAAGCATGTCCAATATGTGAAGCAGACACAAACTTCCATCAACTAAAGCATGAAAAAAAATGGTTAGCCTGGTGTTCATAAAGTGGTTCCAGGAGACGATTTTGCACGAGACCGGTGTTCGGATACAATCGAGTGGTTAGCCTGGGGGCCTTCTTTTCAGGTCATCACTTGGAGCGGTTATGATATAAACGGATATTGTTTTTACACAAAAGAGCAAGATGACAGAAGTTCTGTGCAAAATAGTGGGGTGATGGTTTAAGCTGAATCCATGCACTTTTTGAGTTCGAAAGACAAAAACCCGGTGTTAGCATCAATGGCCTATTATGGAGTTATTGAAGAATTATGGGAGAGTAGCTACAGCAAGTTCAAAGTTGCTTTATTGAAATGCAAGTGGGTTAGCAATAATGCTGTTGTAATAGATCCTAAATTTGGATTTGTCTCAGTTGATCTTCAAAGACTTGGTCATAGAGATGAGCCATTCATTTTAGCAAGCGAAGCGAAACAAGTGTTTTATGTTACAGACCCTGCAAATAAAAAATGTCCATTGTACTTCAAAGTAAAAAACAGAAGTATGGTGAAGAATCCTTGAACCTTGACGATACACTCCCTTTCACAACAAATCCACCTACAACACGTGAAGTATAATTGGTAAATGGTGAAGAATATGCTGGAAGAAAGGATCATTGTGAAGGAATTTGGGAAACCATATAAAGTGAGATTTTCAAGAATGAAATAGTACTATGTTATTTTTGTGGTGGTTTAACATGTTCGTTCATTTTAGTAATTTGTTTATTATTTAATAACCTATCTAACATTGATTTGTCTTTCTTTGATGAACAGGAATATGTCCACCTCTGACGAGTCATCGGGTGATAGGGTTGATCAACCCGTTGTGAGAAAGGGTAGAGGTAGCACAAACATGGGTGCCCTAATTTCTCGTCGTGACAGTCAAAAAAAGAGGTTGCATGTGGAGTTCGATGCCAATATGAATCCGATTGGTAGAGAGGAAGACAATTTTATTAGCTATCTTGGCTATCTGGCGCGAAGAAAAATTCGTATTGTATATTCTAGTTGGAAGATGGTTCCTGATAAAACGAAGGAGTTGATTTGGGCACAAATTTTGGTATCTCACTTTCGATATATCTGCATTTGTATCTTTAGTCCTATTACTTGATTTCTTTCATATCTTTTCTTTTACCTTGCAGCAAATATTTGATGTCCCTAACAATAAGGTGATGAACAAACATTGGATGGGCGAAGTTCGTCTCCGTTGGAAAGATTTCAAGAACAAGCTCACTAAAAAATATATTCTAGGGTCAAAGAGGAACGAGGACCCATGTATGACCTATGATTTCATTTCTCTAGAGGATTGGAGGGAGTTTGTGGCGTCACGGCAGAATCCTGAATTTCTTGTAAAATTTCTGTCATATCTTATCTTTTATTTGAATTTACTTGACATCGTAGGCTCAGTTTTGTTTGTTTTCGTGTCACAGGAAAAAAGTCAAGCCAATAGAGAGAGGCAAGCGAAAAATAAGTATCCGCATTGCATGTCTAGTGTAACATCCCATTTTCAAAAGCAGTATATATATATATATTTTTTCATCAGAGTAGAGCATCGGAGCGATTGAGTAACTGATACATATATTTCAAATGCCGTAAGTCTGGCTGATTACAAAAGCGGTACAATGACCGAGAGTTTTCAAAATGAATAACACCCGGAGAAAGTCTTCAGCCGGGTCTCTGTGCGGCCTGCTCGCCTTTCTCCTCGGTTCTCGGTTCTCCCGAACCGACGCTATGATAAAGAGCGAGATCCAATTACAAGTTGGATCTCGGGTAACGGTTAACCTCATGCTTAAATACGACTACATATACACGACGGCAATGACAATCAATACAACAGTCCATAACGAGATGTATGATTAAAAATACATAACCACGTATACAAGATATTAACCACGTATGTAACATAACCTCGTATGATACAACAATAATAACCTCGTATGTGACATAACCTCGTATGTAACATACCGTGTATATAGCATAACCTCGTACACTACTACACAACAATCATATACAATCATATAATAAACATTAGAGCTAGTGTTACAGTACGCGAACGTACCTTTTTGGCGGTACAACGGAACTTTTACGGAAAAACGTGAAATTCGACAGCGGGAAAAATAGCGGTATGACGGCGGCACAACAGCGGCTCGATTAGCTCAGATATCCTATAAGGACAACGTTTATCAACATTTGGCATCATAACAGGCCATTTGGGCGAAAATTACTATTTTGCCCCTAGTACCCCTATTTGGCGGAATTTCGCGTAACTTCATTACTTTGACCTTATTCCATTTCAAAATATCCCCACTATGTTTTTACCTCGTCAGGCATCTTTCAATGCAATGAGGCTTAAAAACAAGTATAGGAATATATTCTGAAACTTCCTAGATCAAAACAACAGTTCTACTATAACTACCGAAAGAACTACGAAAACTAACAACTAAGGACAGAAGAACTTACTCGGAGCTAAGGCAGAATTTTTCCAGAGCTTCTCTCTCTAGAACCTCTCTCTAGGATTTGGATTTGGTGTGAAGAATGAGAGCAAGAGAGCTTGCTATTTATAGGGAAAAATAGGGACAAGGTGGGAATTTCCACAAAAGTCTTGAGATCGGATTAGGCCGTTGGATCTCATTTTTGAGGACAAAACACTTTGGGCCATCCATGGTCAAGATCGAAATCTAAGAGCCCTAAAGTCAATGGATGAGTTGTCATCCATGATGGCTCTTGCTTTATGGCCTCGACCGATAAAGCTACCCGATCGGTGTCCGTTTCGCGCGATTTCGTAAAACTCAAAAATCCGGGCGTGTAACTTTGAAGATCTTTTCATCCTCTTTCATATTATCTATTTGGATCCTCTTTTTGATCATATCCAGGTATTCTCCGGTGCGTCGGAAGATATTCGGACAAACGCATCCGGTTACGGAAATCGCTTCCGATAGAACCAACTTCTCGGACAACAATTCACCAATCGTAAAACGTCCAGTTGTTGCCTAACTTAATCTCGTGTTTAAAAAGACACAATTGTTTCTATAGGTTCTCACTTTGCCTATCGACTCTACTCTATCGATCAACTTTTCGTCTTATTTGAAATTAGGGTTTTCGGTTGCGGAATCGACGCCTGGTAAATTCTTTCTTCGTGTAGAATTTCACTTGTACTTAATTTGATCAGTCGAAAAGACTTTTACCTCTCGGTTTACCTGTAGAATTTATTTCTAACCTTTCCCCGTTAAATACTATAAGGCCGACTCACCGCATTATATTATTATTTTATTAAAAATGCCTTCACATTTATATTTTTTTTTTCTTTTATTTTTTATTTATTTTTCTAAGCATAAAATATTTTATTAATATATTTTTTTTTTTAATAATTTCGAATTTCTCCAATTAAAAATAATTATTTAAATTATTTTTAATTCATTTACTTTATACCCTAATTATCCCATTAATTACCAGATTAGCCACTTACTAATTTTTGATAATTTTCTTAATTAGGATAAATCATTATGTCACAACTATTTTACTTACATTGGTATTTTATATCCCATGTAAAATATTAAAAATCATGGGGTCACTTATGATCCCAAAATAATACTTAATTTTGCCTCATTATTTTTCAAGAGAAATTATCCCAAAAATTCCTAAAATTAGAGACAACATACTTTCTAATTTTTTATAAATATTTTACTACCTCTTGGGATTTATCATAATATTTTTAGGCCATTTAATGCTCTAAAAATACATTTTAGGTCTTTATCTCTCCTAATTTCCATAGTAATTACCTTAGAAAACAAGATAATTATTACTTATTATTTGAAACCACATGTTCACCTATTTTCAATAGGTATTATCTATCGAAATATAATATTCAGGATAAATAATTATCCGGGTATTACATCTAGAGGTGGCTATAAAAAGCTTGAATGGAAGATGATGGAAGTGTTAGTTCTCTAAAGGTTTTGATGATCTCCAATGAATGTAAACAAAGCATGGAGTCTTGCTCTCAAAATTCAAGAAACTGTTGTAAGAGCAAAACTCGAGGTTTTGGAAGAAACCTCGAGGTTTGGAAGCCTCCAGCTAAGCAAAACTCGAGGTTTCCATGAAACCTCCAGGTTTCAGTGAAACCTCCAGGTTTCCCGGAGAGGTTTGTCAAAAGCGAGACTTCTCACTAATTTTTCGGAATATTGGAAAACTCGAGGTTTCCCATGAAACCTCCAGGTTTCAGTGAAACCTCCAGGTTTCCGGTGAAACCTCCAGGTTTCGGTGAAACCTCCAGGTTTCCGAGGAGAAACCTCCAGGTTTCGTGTTACAGAGAGTCTCCTACACTGTGATCCTTTTAAAACCTCCAGTTTTGCAAGGAAACCTCCAGGTTTGAACTAAATGAAGTTTTCTCTAAAGATTTCCAAACTAGAGAAAACTCGAGGTTTGTCCAGACAGAAAGTTTCTATGATTTCGCAACATGAGAAACCTTCAGGTTTATACTGAAACCTCCAGGTTTCTGTTTTAGCGCAAAAACTCAGGTTTTTCTTGATTAAGAGAAACCTCGAGGTTTGTCTTGAAACCTCGAGGTTTTGGCATCCAGAGAGCAAATGAATTTCACTAGTTTTGTAAACCTCCAGGTTTGATTAGAAACCTCCAGGTTTGCTCTTGGCGCGTTTTTGCAAGTTTTAAGTTCAAAGTAAAAACCTCGAGGTTTCATTTAAAACCTCGAGTATTTGTCATACAGAAAGTATGACACTTTTCGCGATTTGGAAAACCTCCAGGTTTCTTTTGAAACCTCCAGGTTTGTAGTTTTGGACATAAATCTCTTTCGCTTGCTACAGTCCAAAACTCGAGGTTTGACGAACAAACCTCGAGGTTTCACGGCATCGTCAAGATTTCAAATCCGACGAATCTCCAAATCCTTTTCGTTTGAACTTAATACCTCGTATGATTAATCCTTCATATTCCCTGCTATGTTTAACCACTTTGTTAGTGAATTTCAGACGAATTAAAGAACACAGATTGAAGGTTTAAAGTAAAAGCAAAAAGCATGTCAGAACATTAAATGCTTCAACCAGAAAAGTTGCATACTTCTGGTAATCCATCTGTACACGATTACAGAGCATTAAAGAATGTTCTCCATTTCCAAGAATTCTTCTCCAACGGATTTATTTACAAGAAGTCAACTACGAACTTCGCCTCACTGGATTAAGAGAAGATTAGAGAGAAGAAGACCAAGAGGCGGAACCCAGGAACCTTGGTTAATGTGACCAACGGTTATATGATGAATTACAACGGTCATTTAATGCCTTCTCAGTATAAATAGAAGAGCATTCAATTCCTCTACACAACTAAGACCTCAGAAAGCGAAAATCATTAAAAGCACGTACTAAGTATGTTGATACGTTCAATCTTCGTGTTTATTATTATCCACTCTTAGAGAGAGTTTTACATCTTGAAATCATTTATTGTAAAGAATCACAAGTCGGGGACTTGGTGATTGGGTTCATTGATTGCAACTTGTAAGGGGAGTAAGTTCTAGTGAGAGAATTACTCTTGAGTACGAGTGTGTAATCAGTTGAGATAGTGAAAATCCCGGAGAGTGCGGGATTTGGACGTAGGTCAAGAGATTGGACCGAACCAGTATAAATCCTTGTGTCTTGCTCTTCTACTCTTAACTCAGTTCATCTCTGTTTTAGTGTTCAAAAACAGAGCTATTTACAAAAGATTTTTAAAATCCCCAATTCACCCCCCTCTTGGTGATTTAGCTCCACTTTCAGGAAGAAGAGTTACAGCGAATGAAGGAAGCTTCCCAATCTGATCCTTCCATTGCTATCCAGGCCCTTGAGCGTCCTCCTCGTCACAAAAAATGGAAAGCTGCGAGAATGAAGGGTGACAAATATATAAATGAAGATGTTGCTGAGGTTGCCTCAAAGATTGTAAGTAGTTATTATTTATGAAAAATCTTATGGTACAGGATGCAATTGAGCAGCAGAGCAGCCAAGGTTCATTCACGCCAGGTACACGGCAAGACATTTTGACAACGGTGATTGGGAAGCTGGATTACCTTGATGCTGTTCGAGGGGAGACTAGGGGAGTTAGTGTCGCAAAATATTTCGGACGACGTTCACGTTATCATGACGAAGCCAACCCTAGTCCAGAGCTTGTAGCCAACATTCGAGCAACCCTCGTATTTGAGGTTATAGACCAACTACGGGGTGAAATGAGAGCTATGGTACAAGAGAAGGCAAATACAGAATTGGAAATCAGGTCGCCTTAATAAGGCGACCTGAATTTATATCAGGTCGCCTTAATAAGGCGACCTGATTTACAATTCAGGTCGCCAAAGTCACAATTTCAACTACCCCCCTTTCGAGACGTCCCTTAGTAAAGGGACGTTAATTGGGTCTTATTTAGGTCGTTTTCTAGCATTTTTGTCGTAGTGATGTTTCCGCATTACTCTGAGTGGTAGCACCTGAAACTCTGTCGATTTTCTTAAAACTAAGTGTCAACTGACACCATTTGAAGCATGGAATTTGGGGTGTTACACTTTTGGTATCAGAGCTAGTTTCGGAGCATGGTTTGGACATCTAGGTTAGGAGTACTGATATGGTACTGGTATTGTGACACAGAAAGGACGTATACCCTAAGGAAAAGGGTTGGGTTTTGTTAAAACCCTGATATAGAGTAGATGACACAGAATATGTGTTCTGTTGCTAAACTCTAAGACTTCTGATATGGAAATCAGAGTCTGAATAAAATCCCTTCCCAGTGTCTCAGAAATTTAAAACTGAAGTGGTACAGAGATATCGGTACTACTTAGGTTTTGGTGTAGATAGTAACCTACTGTTTAGGTTTCCCTGTAGAAAACAGCGATCTACTGATTAAAGTTTCTTTATAGAAATAGTAACTTACTAAGTTACCCTGAGGGGACAATCCCTATCTAGTTGAGGCCGACACCATGCGTGCAATGGAGTGTGGTTCCAGGGACGGAGGTCTTTGACTGTGTCCTTGACGGTGGTGGTCTGTTACATGAAAAGGGAGCAGTAGATAGAAAAGGGAAAGTACCCAGTATTTCTGGGGAGGCAGTTATGCCGAACTAGTACTCATGATAGTTGTCGGTATGCAGTGGTGTGTGTATCGATATTAGTACCCTAGATCCGATAGACGTATTTGTGAAGTTAATACGAATAGAATGACCCTAGATGAGATGGCAAAAATGGATTTTAAAGGGTGGTGATAGAAGTTATAAATGAGAGCAAGGTTTTCGTAATCTAGTATATTGCCATAGGGTGCTCCAACGCTATATAGCATATATTATGCTCAAGGTAAGATATCCAAGCAAGAACTAGTATAAACTCGCATATATTATGCTATGATATCCAAGCAAGAACTAAACTCGCACTAGAAGACATTCTAGTTGTGAATAAGTTCCCTGAGATGTTTCTAGAAGCTCTCAGCGGATTACCACCAACAGGGGAAGTTGAGTTCACTGGTTGGTTGATGCTTGGAACCGAACCAATATCAAAGGTGCCGTATCAGATGGCTTTAAATGGATGAGTTTCAAGAAAGAAAAGCACACACCAAAACGAATACACCAATCCAGGAATTTCAATTCCTACCACGTTGGGAGGGTGTATAGCCCACGGCGATGGTCAACGCCGTTGATGCCTGGTGACTCAGCTCCAATCTGGTAGATTGGGTAGAGTGCGAGGCCAGAGGTATGCGATGGTCGAGGATCAGTTGATCTAGTGTTTGCAGTTGAAGCTACATAGGATTGGGATATGTCCTGGTGAGGACAAAGTGGTGTTGTCTGCCTCTCCAATGTTTATAGTGGGCAGTAGGACCTCTGGGACCGGTGTGTCCATAGGTCGTTGGACATGTATATGTTCGATGAAAAGCCCTAAGTCCTGTGCGACTATTATGTCTATAGGCTGGCAAAAGCCCACGGTTCCTAGACAATGGATACCGAGAAGTGTTCCGAAAAGTTTGTGAAACTCGAGGTTAGTAGACGATGTCTGAAATAGCCGGAAGATTAAAATAGAGCAGACTAAGCATACTATGGATGGCTTGAGTAGCCAAGGATAGAGGTCCGAATGTGTTTAGTTAGTGATGACCATCTAAGACTAGTTGTCTGGTTCCTGAGAACGTTTAAAAAAATTGATTTTTTTTTCAATATGTTAGCTCTTGTGTTTTGATGATTACACTTTCTAAGTCATTAAATTAAGAAAGATGTGTTTGCTCAAGCAAAGATGAGATTATACCCAAGCATAACTAAACTGATCAGGCATCTCAAGTAAGCATGCTCGAGCAGAGCATAGAGTCATGCTCGAGCAATGTCGGGTACAAGGCAAAAATCGAGTGTTCTAGGAAAGGCCTGCTCGAGCAGAGCATATAGGAATGCTCAAGCAATATCGAGCCAAGACAAAACTCTGTTGACTGAAACACCATGCTCGAGCATAGTATACTATAGACACAGCCTACTCGAGCATTACTAGAAAGCATGAAGGAGTTGCTGAAGCAAAGTTGAGCAACTTGTCTTCTCATCCTAGAATGGACCTTGCCTGAGCAAAGTTAGGAAACATGCTCGCAGACCATGCTCGAGCATGGATAACTGGGTTGCTCGAGCAAAGTCGACAACCTATTCTTTGGTCTCTGTATAAGGGTTGCCCGAGCAAGCTCTGGTAGTTTGCTTGAGCATCATCGATAAAATCTCTTTTCAAAGTCTCTCAAAAATAATTGCCCAAGCATATACCTGTGCCTTTGCCCGAGCATTGACCAAAAGAACTTAATTCTCACAACACCTTGCCCGAGTAGACTTTGTTCTTCGCTCGAGCAATGGGTAACTTACTCTCTTTAAGGTTTCACTTTCTCATCACTTGCCCGAGCATATATCTTGATCACACTCGAGCAAGGTTACCTCTGTTTTGAAGTCTTCGACACCGGATATCTTAAATCCTGTTATATCACTTTTGTTACTTCAGATTATTACACATTGCTATTACCAAATGCTTTTAACGAATTTGTTTATGAGTTTCTGTTTATTTAAACATGGATTAACAACAGATTTGAATAAAGCAAAACGTGTGTCAGAGAAGCATTAAATGCAGTTGCCAAACCGGGTGATAATCTCCGTAACCAATACTCTGATCAATGTAAAGCTTTCACTGCTATTCCGTCTGCGCCATTAATGCTATCTCTCAACGGACACAACAAATGGAATAAAGAATATCTGCGAAGGACAAAGGATTTACATCAAATGTATCCAGTGAAGTTTCATCTGTCTAACGGACACATTCAAGACACTCAACGGCTATTCTTCAAAGCTTCTTCAACGGTCTTTAATTGCAATATCTATAAATAGACGAAGCATTAAATTGGCCAACAACGGAAACGCTGTGCATTCAATTTGAACTTATTGCAATCTGCTGTTTCATTAATATCTTCGGATATTTTGCTATACTTCATTGTTTATCAATATTTACTCAGTGAGGAGTTCTTAAAAACCATTTAATTCTTTTAGTTGTCAAAATCTTAAGGTTGTGGAACCTTAAGTGTGCGTGTATCAATTCCAACTTGTACGGGGGAGTGAGTCCAAGAGTGAGAGGATCATCCTTCATTTACAGAGTGTATAATTATCTTTGGAAGATTAGTGGAAATCCCAAGGTGTGCTTGGGGACTGGATGTAGGTCGAAATATTAGACCGAGCCAGTATAAATTGATCTGTGTCCATTTTCTCTTCTCACACTTGCATTTCTCTTCAGTACGCAAAAGTTTTTTTTGATCACCTATTCACCCCCTCTAGGTGATATTCCAATCTTCATTTGGTATCAGAGCCAGGTCTCTCAGTTGGGCTTAACATCCCGAGATAGATCATGGAAGGAATATTACCTGACGGTGCTTCGATTAATCACCTTCCAGGCTTCAATGGCGAACATTATTCATTCTGGAAAGAAAAATTCAGAGTGTTTGTGTTAGCCACCGAATATGGTCTCTGGCGAGTAATAGAGACTGGATATTATGTTCCCACAAGGATCGAAGGTGGCATCGCCATCCCCAAGACAGAAGATGAGTTCGATGAAAATGATAAGAGAAACATTACTCTTAACAGTAAAGCTATCCTAATGTTACAAAGTGCTCTCAGTCAGAAGGAGTACTTTCGAATATGCAACTTGTCGACTACGAAAGAAATGTGGAAGGCTCTGGAGGTAGCATATGAAGGAATCACCGGCATCAAGGAAAACCAGATTAGTACTCTGACCACTAAGTATGATCTTCTTCGAATGAAGACTGGAGAAACTATTGCTGAGTTTCAACTTCGCTACATTCATCTTATCAATCAACTGGCGGCCTTGGGCAAAACATATGATCAAGGTCCTCAAGTCAGAAAAAATCTTAACGTTCTAACAAAAGATTGAGAAGCAAAAGTTACAGCAATAGAGGAGACTCGTGGAGAATCATTGACTTCAGTTGCTACTTTATTCGGAAGCCTATATGAATATGAAAGCAAGCTGAAATTCAAGAAGGACTTGAACGAAGTCAACCCTACTCGGAGCAAAGGTATTGCTCTTAATGCTGTGAAAGAAAAAGAAGACAAAGACGAAGATGATGACGATGATGAGATGGGCTTATTCGTAAGAAGATTCAAGAAGTTCTACAGAAAAGACCAAGGCTTCAGGAATAGGTTCCAGAAAGGTGGTTCCAGTAACATACGAGAATTCAAAGATAAAGATCAAGTCATCTGTTACGAATGCGAGAATCCAGGACACTACAAATCAGAATGCCCCCAGCGGAAAGATAATGGTAAAGAAAAGAAGAAGAGGTTCAACCACTTCAAGAAGAAGGCCTATGTATCAGCCATATAGGGTGATAGTTCCTTAAAAGAAGAAAGTGAAGAGGAAAAAGAAACTGCAAACGTTTGCCTAGTAGCAGAGGAAGAACAACCGGATAATGACAGAGAGGTATATGAATCACAACCCACTTATGATGAATTATTCGATGAGTACAATGAAATACAAGCTGAATTTGGAAAAGTAGTTGAGGAATGTATAACCTTGAAAAGGGAAAACATGACTCTTAAACTACAAGTTGAAAATCTTTCTTGTGGAAATTTAATTTGTGATGATTGCCTGGATTTAGAGAAAAGAAATTTATCTCTCACAAAAACACTTGAGAAATTCACTAAAGGGAGTGAAATGCTCAATGTTATTTTAAAAGCACAAAAATTTACAAACGATCGATCAAGCATTGGCTACAATCCTATTTTTGACAAAAAGAAAGGGAGAAAGAAAAGTGGTGGAAAGTCTTACTTAAACTATTTTCAAAAAACTATCCACTCTTCAAATCCATTTGCTCATTGTAGTTACTGTAATCGAAAGGGGCATAATACTTCATCATGTTTCCACAAGAAAGATAGAAGAGACAAACCGGTTGGCAACTATAAGTGGGTGCCTAAGGGAACTTATGCTCCTAAGGCTCGAACTAACCCAAAAGGACCCAAGAAAAAATTGGTACCTAAAGCTTAATCTTTTCTGACATGTAGATGTGTTTGAGAGCATCAAGGATCAACAAGTGGTATATTGGCAGTGGATGCTTAAGACACATGACGGGGGATGCAGACAAGTTTGTTGCAATGAGATCAAAAGATGGTGGCAAAGTCACCTTTGGAGGGGATCAATCCAAAAAATCACTAGGATTGGCGAGATCGGTGCCAAGAGTAGGCCTCTAATTCAAGACGTGTACCTTGTTGAAGGTCTCTGCCATAACCTCCTAAGTGTGAGTCAAAGTGCTGATAAGAACAACTGGATCATCTTTGACTCAGAAGAATGTCTCATTGTCAACAGAGATGATCTCCCAATTGATAAAGGTAAACTGAAGGTATTATTCAAAGCTCCTCGTGAAGGAAATTGTTATACATTGGACTTGCCTAAAGTAAACTCTGAAAAGTGTTGTTAGCAACTTAGACGAAAGTTGGCTTTGGCATAAGCAACTAGCTCATGTCAACATGTTTCAGCTGGATAAGTTGTTAAGAAAAGACTTGGTGATCGGTTTACCCAAACTTCGTTTTAAAAATGACATGATTTGTGATTCATGCCAACGGGGTAAACAAACTAAATCATCTTTCAAAAACAAACCTGAAATTTTGACAAACCAGTCTCTTCAACTACTTCATATGGATTTAGTTGGACCTGTAAGGGTAAAGAGTCTTGGTGGTAATTATATACTCTGGTGATTGTAGATGATTTCTCTCGTTTCACTTGGACTATTTTCTTATCCTCTAAGGATGAAACATTTGATCTATTTGTTGTGTTTGCCAAAAAGGTGCAAAATGATAAAGGTATTTGCATTACAGCCATTCGAATAGATCATGGAGGTGAATTCGACAATCAATCGTTCGGAGAATTTTGTTAAGCCTATGGAATTGATCACAATTTTTCTGCTCCAAGAACACCACAACAGAATGGTGTGGTGGAAAGGAAGAATCGTGTGCTCACTGAGATGGCTCGTGCCATGCTAAATGAAAATCAAACTTCACAAGTCTTCTGGGCAGATGCAATGAGCACGGTCGGCTATATCTCCAACAAAGCCTATCTCCGAAAGAAGCTCAATAAGACTCCTTATGAACTATACAAAGGAAGGAAACCGAATTTGGCTCACCTTCATATTTTTGGCTGTAAGTGTTTTGTACATAACAATGATAAGGACAATTTAGGAAAATTTGATTCCAAATCCGATGAAGGTATATTTCTCGGTTATTCTAATAGAAGTAAAGCATATAGAGTTTTTAACAAGCGTACTCGTATAGTTGAAGAATCAATACATGTTGTGTTATGTGAATCTAGATCTGATGTATCTTTGGATGATGATGAGGAAGTTTCTGACAAAAACCAATTCTTTTCAAAAACTACTCCTGCCTCTCTTGAAAACTCAGAAAATGTTTTTGAAAATGATTCTCAAAATATCTTTGAAAATTCTAATCAATCTCAACCTAGAGCCTGGAAGTTCATTAGGAATCATCCTTTGGACCAGGTAATAGGATATATACATCAAGGGGTAAAAACCAGAAAAAGTACCTTAAATGAGGTCACGTTTTCTGCCTTCATATCTGAGATTGAGCCCTCTAAGATTGACAAAGCCCTATCAGACAATGATTGGGTGATAGCAATGCAAGAGGAGCTATATCAATTTGATAGAAATCAAGTTTGGGACTTGGTACCTAGGCCTAAAGACCATCCGGTCATTGGCACTAAATGGGTATTAAAAAACAAACGTGATGAATCTGCAATTATAGTCCGTAACAAGGCTAGATTGGTTGCCAAAGGCTATAATCAGGAAGAAGGCATTGATTATGAGGAAACATTTGCTCCAGTGGCCAGATTGGAAGCTATACGCGTACTTTTAGTTTTTGCGTGTATCAAAGGATTTAAACTCTATCAAATGGATGTTAAGAGTGCCTTTCTAAATAGTTTTATTCAGGAGGAAGTTTATGTTGAACAACCTCCCGGTTTCAACAATGAACATCATCCAGATCATGTTTATTGTCTTAAGAAAGCCTTGTGTGGTCTTAAACAAGCTCCTAGAGCTTGGTATGAACGTTTAAGTAAATTTCTTTTAGATCAAGGCTTTGTTAGAGGAAAAGCAGATACAACATTGTTTATAAAAAACAATAAGCTTAATGAAATCTTAATCGTACAAATATATGTAGATGACATAATTTTTGGTGCTACTAATGATTCTCTTTGTGAAGAATTTTCCAAGAAAATGCAGGGAGAATTTGAGATGTCCATGATGGGAGAGTTGAACTACTTTCTCGGCTTTCAAATCAAACAACAGAAGGATGGAATATTCATTTCACAAACAAAATACCTCCGTGACCTGTTAAAGAAATTTGGAATGCAGCATTACAATGGTGCAGACACCCCAATGAGTTCAACTGCTTCTTTGGACGCCGATGAAGAAAAGGGCAAGGACTTCAACATAACTAAGTACAGGGGAATGATTGGATCTCTGTTATACTTAACTGCTAGCAGACCAGACATTCAGTTCTGTGTAGGAAAGTGCGCAAGATTTCAATCAGCTCCAAAAGAATCACATGCCGAGCATGTTAAGAGGATCTTTCGATATCTTTCAGACACAAAGGAATTGGGTCTCTGGTTTCCAAAAGGACAACAAGAATTCCTGGTTGCATACTCGGACTCTGATCATGCTAGATACAAGACTGATAGAAAAAGCACGAGTGGACAATGTGAGTTTCTTGGTGGCTCACTCGTTTCATGGTTTAGCAAGAAACAAATCACCGTAGCTGTATCCTCCACCGAAGCTGAATATGTTGCTGCTTCAAGTTACTGTGCTCAAGTTCTTTGGCTGAAACAACAATTATCTGACTTGGGAGTCCATCTTAAAGAAATTTCAATCCTATGTGACAACACCAGCACAATAAGCTTGGCAAAGAATCATGTTCAACATACAAGAACCAAGCATATTGATGTGAGACATCACTTTATCAGAGACCACGTGCAGAAGAAAGATGTCAAAGTGATGCTCATACCCACGAACTTGCAACTTGCTGATATCTTCACCAAACCGCTTGCTAAAGAACAATTTATGTTCATTCGGAGAGAATTGGGAATGGCTAATCCTAACGAGTTGTAAGTAATTTTTTTAATCCATTTTAATAAAAGATTACTGACTTTGGCATCGAAGTTTCTAGCTTGTGTTTTTGCAGGACACCCTGTTCATAAGAGCTAAAACAAAGGGTAACAGAGACATTCTTGCTCGAGCATGCCAGCAATCTTTACTCGAGCATTCATATGGAAGTTCAATGAAAAACATGAGTAAAAGAATCCATGCTCGAAGCACACTCCTCAAGCCTGCTCGAGCAATGACGAAAAGTATAGAAGAAAAAGCATCCAACTCGAGCACACTCAAATCATTGCTCGAGCAACAGTGGGTGTTGTCTTCCTGACTTCAGAAGAGTAATGGTTGTTGCTCGAGCAAGCCTAGACGTCTGCCTGAGCAACAACGAGACTTATGAACGCTACATGAGAAATGAAGAACAATGCTCAAGCAACACTCTTGAGTCTGCCCGAGCACGCCACACTGATGAATATCTACATTTAAGCAAACAATTAGTCTCATCGCTCCTATATTGAAAATCTATAACTCAAGTGTTCACAAGTACACACTTGATGGGAGGTTAGATCTAATCATCTTATTTATAATTCAATAAAAATTAAAATTGCATGTGCCTGTCCATACTCGAGCAAGACAAGACGTCTGCTCGAGCACAACCCATGCTCGAGCATGCAGAAATTCCTGCTCGAGCAACATCGGCCGTCAGTATTTTTTTTAAAAAAGGGTGCAAGCGACGTTTCATTTCGTTAAAACCCCTGTTCAAATCCATCGAAACCATAAATCTCCTCCTCTCAAAATTCCCTCATCTGTCTCGTCCGTTTGCAAATCGTTACTCCAAATTACACCGTTACGACTATTCAATCCATCGAGAATAACTATTTTAACCGATTGATTTCATTAAATCTGTTCATCTTCCTCCTATTTCAAGCCCCACATCGTCGGACCCATCGATGACAATTCCAAATTATCCCATCCTCAATTCCTCCAATGGCTGGTTCTGGCGATAAATCTACGTTGAAACACTCTTATGCGAAGAAATCCAGATACTATAAGCCCAAAGTCGCAGACTTCAAAAAATCCACGAAAACCACCAAACCCAAATCATTGTCAAAACCGTCGAAGTCGACCACCAAGCCTAAGACGGTAGAGAAGCCGAAGAAAAATATGGTAATTCAGGAATCGCCAAAGCCGACGACTAGACTGAAGACTGGGTCTCTTCCTACCGGAAAGGGTAAACACACTAGGTCACCGTGTCCATCTCTTTCTAACTCTAACAACATCGAGAAGACGATCGATGAGATACGATCTAAGGAAAAAAAGGATCAACCTCGAATTCTCAAGCCATCTCTCAGTCAAAAATCACAGGCCTCAGAAAGCAAAAAGAAAGTTTCTTTCTCACTGAAATCCCAAGCTTCCGAAAGAAAGAAGGATCAAGTCGTGACTAGTCGACCTCCAGATGATCAGTTTCCTGAACCTTCACCGGGTATGATAACTGGTAATGTAGCTATTGATGATCATGCTCTATTTGCTCACTACTACTGGTCGAGGCCCTTCTGTCCAATAGTATATGTAGACTTGGCTCATTTCAAAGAAGAATGCAACCTGGATTTAACTACTTGGCTACTTCAGTTTATGCCACTTCTTGGCATTAGCAAGCCATTCTCTCCTGAGGTTGAGCGAATATTTTATCATAACATGCATATACAGAAAAGGCTCAAGAAGATGATGAGGACATTTTGGTAACACAAATTCAGGATTAAAAAATCAAGCTTACCGCTCATGATCTGAACGTGCTTCTTGGTATTATCGACGTTCCTGAAGATCCTCCTACGCTTTCTCCTGTTGAGTGTCATCAGATTCTTCTTCCGGATGTTCCAATTGAAGGCAAGAAAATCAATGTGACTCCTGCTATGATGAAGGACGAATATAGATTTCTATGGTACGTATACAGTCGAAGTCTTGTTCAAAAAGGCCAGAGTTTCACCCACTTCGTATGACGAGACTTTGAACGTTTTGCTTCACTTGTTGCCATGGAGCCACGGAATCTAGGCAAGTGGATTATGGAGGAGATGATGTCTTTTATTTCTGAGGCTCATATTTGGCTTCGCGCTACTATCCCCTATCCGTCATTGGTCTCTTGGATATTGGAAGCCAATAACATTTGGTACCTCTCGGATGACAAGGAAGAATATCCTCCACGATTTGGGAAGATTCACATGAATCATATGAGGATCTCTTTCACTGAGGCGTCATCCAAGAAAAAGAAGGGTAAAGCCCCAGTTTCAACCTCTCAGCCTGCTGTCTCCAAACCATCTACTTCCAAGCCATCTGCTGAAGGTGGAATATCACCTAGAGGGGGGTGAATAGGTGATTTCAAACAATTCTTTTGCGATATGATGGATAGGTAATGAAAGCAATAAAGACGTAAAGAGAAATGGTACAAAGGAGTTATACTGGTTTGGTCCAACTCTTTGACCTACGTCCAGTACCCAGACACTCTGAGATTTTTCACTATCTCACAAATACAATTACACACTCTATAACTCACAAGTTGTAATCGTACACCCACACTCAAGATACCACTATCTTGAGATTTGAACAAATATAAATGATAAAACTCTCTCACAGAGTAGATGAACAATAAACACTGAAGCTTAATAGTATCCAAAGATATAACAGAATGGGAATTGACCGCTTTGAGTGCTTTGCCTGTGTAAGCGTTGGTTTCTGTGTTGATGATTTCAATCCTTTGAGTATTTATAGTAGTTGTAGAATGAATACCGTTGTAGGATTTGAATTTGTCCGTTTGAATGTGTCCGTTGTGAGCATTTAAGCATCCGCGCCTATTTCGCCTTAATTGGATTTCGAGTGTTGTCTCTGTTTTACGAAATTTTCGCTGCTTGATAGCTCATCAATGTTCAACCATTGGTTAAACATATGAAAATCACTTAAGAAGATGATTAATGATATCATAATAAATACTGAATGGTTTTTAGAAAGATATACGCGGATAAACAAATCATTATAATAAAGCTGCAGAGGTTTTGTGTTTGCTGATATACCATACTCGGGTACCCATAATTACATACTCGAGTAGCCTGTGTATAAACAGCTGACAGACGCTTCATTCTCGTCAATACTCGAGTATCCATACTCAGTACTCGAGTATCTAGGTGATTCAGATATATCAGATGCTTTGCTCTTCAACATACTTGAGTATCCATTCTCAATACTCGAGTATTGTATTAGGAGCAATCTGCAATGTGGAAATGTTAAGCCAAATACTCGAGTATCCACTTACACATAGTCAAGTATTGATTACCTGAAACACTTTGCCACATAGTTTAGACAAACCATACTCGAGTATCTCATTAACATACTCAAGTACTCATTGAAGTACAAGATTAAAAACTGATTCAAAACCTTAAATGATTTCAAGTCTTGTTATCATCAAAACCTTGAGAACTAACATTCTCCCCCTTTTTGATGATGAAAACACTTGGATATATGTTTTGAAGTAAAATTTTTAGGTTTTGATATTAGCATGCTTTGAGAGTAAGAAAGCCAGTGAGAATAAAGATAACAAGTTATATCAATACGAAACACTTGCATTTCAACATTCACTTAGTCAATATATATTCAGTGCCTCAAAATGAAACAAATTACACCAAGATGAGTAGCTGATAGAAGTACATGTGGACTGCAAAATATCAAAACGTCAGAAGCGACAGAAATCAAGAAATGAAATTTCCTAATTAATTAAAGCTTTCTAATCAAATCAACTTGCTTCTTCTTCTCCCCCTTTGTCATCCATCAAAGATGGGGAATCTGGCTTATCAGTAGGATCAGGAGCAGTATCTGAGACGAGAGGAATAGGATCAACATGAGGAGTGGAAACAGGATCAGAGTCTGGTACAACAGGAGTAGAGGTATTAGCCACAGGAGGTATGGTAGGAGGAGGTTTATAGAGCTTGATTCCCAAGTCATCTATGGTCTTCTCAATACTGAGCAGACGATGATGAAGAGCTTTCTGCCCGTCAGCCAAAGTTTGAAATTCCTTTCGCATTTGCTCGTTTTGTGAACGGAATTGGGACTGAACAAAATTGGCCATTGCTTTCATCTCATTTGCGAAGGCCGTGAGCAACTGGGTATGGAGACTTTGGAAGTGAGTCATGAATGGGTTTAAAGTGTTGTTAACAGAGGCATTGACCAAGTTTTGAATGGAGGGAGGAGGAGCAGAGTGAGTACCAGCATGAATTTGATGTCTGTAGATTTCTTGTCAAGTAGGTTCCTTAAGAATAATTTTAGCCAGCACATAACTGTTTTAATATACATTCAATGATTCTTTTCTAAACAAAATTAATTATGTGCATTGAATTGTTCGAAACCAAAAAGAATGGAAAGCGGCAAAATGAAAAAGGGAGTATATATTTTAGAGAATAAAAAAGAACGTAAATATTTGAAACCAAACGAATTATTTATACATTCTAAATTATGGTTAACCATTAAGAAAATTATTGGACTATATATCATTTCAGAACTCCTCATAATTCTTAATACATTAACATCCACTAACTCTCAGAAGAAGGAAAGACTAAAAAATTAGATACATAGTATATTGCGAATTAATCATCCACTCTCTAATAAAAAGTTATCCTCAAGAGACATAAACCCATTATTGTGAAACTCATGACTTGACTATCCAAATTTGTTGTTTTACGTTTTTAACATACAACATCGTATTAACTAGCTCTTAAAATCGTGCTAACTGCAAATTCGAATGAATTTGTGACTTTAAATGCTGAGTTTACCATTTTTGCATTTCTAGTTTATAAAATTATGGTAAATCACTATTAAACTTGTGTTAACTTTTTGAATTCGATTATTAAACGGCTTCTCATATGAATTTTATATACATTTGTTTGTTGAGCATGATAAAGTATGAATTTGATGAGTTTAATTTCAATTATTTGAGTTTGAATTATATTTCAAATAAATTGTTGTCATTTTATATTAAAGTTATTTAATAATATACTTTTAATAATTATTTACCAATAAAAATAAACTCTTACCACGTCACGAGTTTGACAATCATTAGACTAAATTTATTCTTTCTCCCTCTCCCCTTATAAAAGGCCTTGGCCTAAAATAAAAATTACTCATACTCCCTTAACTGTCTTCTCGTCATTCGCCTAGTGAGAGATTTTGTGTGTTGGGCCGAAGTTGTGTTTTGTGTTGCTTTGCATGCAGATGCTGATTTCGATAGAGAACCCGTAATCTCTTAGACTTATGCTGTGAAGGTGAATCGTTCAGATCTGGCTTTTTTAAGTTTCGATGGTATGTTTGGCTCAAACTCATCAATTGTTGCACTTATATTTAGATATGGCATGAAATGCTTTGTTGTCGGTGAGCTGGTGTCATAGAGTTTATTTTTGAAGCAAGTGGTCATATCTCTGGTGGCAATTTTACGATCTACGAGTGCAACTTTTCTTTTTCAGATCGCGGTGGTGTCATTTTGCCCTTTGCCTTTAGTTGTTTTTTATGTATTTGATTTTTCTAATTGGCTTAGGTAGGATTTTGTCTCCGATTTGGGTCTCAATCTTTATGTTTGGTTTGATTTTCCTCTTTTATTATATTTGCTTTGATTTAACAAAAATCAATTAACGATGTTGGTATTTTCCTTCTTTTTGTGCAGTTAACCAAGAGGTCTGAGAATTGAAAATGATGAAGATCGTGAGGATAAAAATATCATTGAGTCTTATGCGACGTTTATATTTCCCTACCAAATCAAAGATATACCAAAGGTACATTAATGTGTATTTTGGCTAGTAAAATGCTTTAGCTTGAAACCTAGATAAGTTTAATTTTGACGTGTTTGCTATGAGGTTCTCTAATAAAAATACCTACAATTAGATAATTTTTGTAGCTAAATATTGGGTCTTCCAAGACTATTCTCTCATGCATAATTATAACTATTTCTTCATATCTGCCCAACTTCGGTCTTTATCCTTTCGGTGTGTCCTTCATTAGTTAATTGAATATGGTTATTTGGTTATTTAAAATTGTGTTCATAGGCCATGAAATCATATTGAAGAATGGAATCATTGTAACTGCTGGGGTAGATTACAAACAATGGTTAAAACTGTTGATTTAGCTTAAATATTTTGAATTGAAAGCTTAATTAATAGAAAAGTAGAGGAGTTTTTGTCAAGCTACTCTCTCCTACTTTAGTATTCCTAAGAGACTCAAAAGTAATTGGTGCCCAATTTTTACTTTTCTAAAACAAATTTCGTTTTTCTATTTATGTTTAGCTAATTCTAAATATAAGAAATAATCAACGCCTCATGTAGCACAGCATCAATGGTCTCCTAAAGCCACCACATATATTTAGTTGACGAATTTCTTTTTAGGGAAAAAGACAAGAAAATAATAATTAAACTTTAAAATTTCAAATCAGTCTTGTTACAATGTATATATATTAACTACAAAAGTATAATAATTGGCAACTCAGTTTAGTAGGAAATTATTTAGTTAGGATTTTGATGTTCACAAGGTTTTTTCTCGTCTTTTTCCCATCTTTTCATGGGATTGGTTTAATTTCTTAATTTGTTGGTTCCATAAATTAGTCATCTATATACAATAAATTTCCATAGATTTTTAGTTTTGAAGTCATCACTCTGATCTCTTTAACAAATTGAGGTATTCGTCATATCTAACAAATTAAATTATTATTTATTACTCAGAATTTCATACCATATAATGATTTCATTATCAATTTATCATCATATTTAAGAGTTTACTATGGAATTGATGGATATGAGTAGCTAGTGTTTAAGCTAAGTCTTCAGTCATTTGGTGCTATCTACTCTTATTCTGTTGAACATTTCTTGATTTACCAAATACTCTTGTATTTTTCCATTAACTTTCAGGTCATGATAACTGCAAATTCTCATAGTCAATAACCTGGAAAATACAAAATCCAAGAGAGGTACTATGATTTTTAATAATTCCTATTAGATATAAGATCCGAAAATGAGATTTTCAAAATTCATGTAAAAAGACGTGAAAGCCTTCATATATTTTTTTTTCCTGAAAAAAAGTAACAACTCCTCGCTGGCTGCCGGTCACTGCTTGAGACTACCAACTGGTGGGAATATTTTTTTGGAAAAGTGGTGGAGGCGGTATTTTATCCTCTACCACTTGTATGCCAAAAATAATAGTGGCCATTGAACCACCAATGAATTTTAATATACATTTAGCGAAAAAATATATAATTTAACTGCATATATTTGATTCCAACTCATTCCCACCTTTTGTATAGATGTTCCCCACATTTCATTAGCTATTACTGACTTGATGTTGTCAACAGTTGAGGTGAGGAGTGAGTTGATTATGGACACAATTTTAGCGCCTAGTTGCCTCACTGTGTCGTCATTCTTGCATGCCAAAACCTGGAAAGTCAAGCTCATCATCATCATTGCTGGAGAATGTAGCAGCTCATCATCACCATGCTCAAATAATCAAGGCGACTCATCATTGTCACTGCCGTGAGGAGGAAGCATTCTCACAGTGACTTTCCAGATTTTAGTTTGCAAAAATGACGACACAGTGAGGTAACTCAATGTTGAAACTGTGCCCACAATCATCTCACTCCTCACCTCAACTGTTGACAACATTAACTCGGCTATAGCTGATGAAATGTGGGGAATAGATATAAAAAAGTTGGAAATGAGTTGAAATCAAAGATAAGGAGTTAACTTTTATACTTCTTTGCCTTATGCATATTAAATGAATTGGTGCCTCAGCGTATTAAATGACGTGAATGAGAGAACGTATGTAATATTAGGGTCACACATCTCAAAGTAGTCTGCTTGGCGTGATTCAGAGGGAGAGAGAGAGAGAGAGTGGGGGAGTAATTTTAGGGGTTATGTCTCACAAGTCGCAAGAGCGTATAAGGTGTGGATGAGAGAGAACATAATTTTAGAATTTGTTTTTGGGTAAAGGTACAAAAATGCACATGTGCTTTACCGGCCCTTAGAAGCCCCATGTGCTTTACCCTTTGACCAAAAAAAAAGAAAGAAGAAGAAGCCCCAACACCAAATGCTTTTATTTAGGTGAAAAAGTGCTTACGTGGTCAAGAAAGTGGAGCAAAAATCCCACTTGTCATTAATATACCAGATGTCTGTTAATACCCAAGCCGTTAGTCAATCTCTCTCTCCTCGCATCTTCTTCTGCTGAATTCATTTGTGCGCTTTGATGGAGAACAACGATCGAACACCAAAGCTACCAAGATACAAAATGTACAGAAATATGGGGGCAAAATGATCAAAGAAAAACAAAAAAGCATATCTATGAAAGAAGCGTGTCTTCAAACTCTTGGGTCTGACAATGATGAGAAGCATCCCAGTTAGGGAAAAAAGGGAAATGGCCGAACTCGGAGATGAAGCCTTCCAACCCTCTCAAGTACCCTCTAAAGCTGATCTCGCCATCGTAAAACCCCTTGTAATACCCTACTTTTCATAATTCATGTAAACATTGTATTTTAGTACATAATTAGCAAAATGCAAAGGTGAATATGTGTCTCAAAGAATTATAATCTATTGATTATAAGTTTACCCAAATTTCACTAGGAAATTAATAGATAAATGGTTGGATTTGAGACTACATATGTAAGAACAACAAAATGTGACATAATTAACACATGAATAGAGGCAAGGAAGTGTTCTAAAAACACTTAAGTAAATTAAAGGAGATTAGAAAAGACTAATGGGCAATTAAACTTGCCTTAATTAAGACCAATTGGATAATTCTCCAAATTAATTAAAGAACAAATTAATATCATCCAAAAGGGGGGCTGCTATTTTGAAAATATAAAGGGCCTAAAGTGTAATACCCGGATTTTAGCAAACTGGAATTCTTGAGATAAGAGAAATTAATGAATATTTTGATGAAGCAAATTCATGAGTTTAAAACTATTATAGAAAATTGTTATAATTGTCGAGTAAATTGTCGAAAAAGTTAGAAAAAAAAAAAAATCAGATGAACGAGAATGACTAAAAATGCAATAATGGTGATAAAACTTGAGTCTAAAAATATTATGATAAATACTTTTGAAAGATCATAAAAAATTATGAGAAAATTATGGGAGTATTATCTTTAATTATAAGAATTTAATAGATTATTTCATAGGAAATAACATGAAGAAATGTTTAAAAAGCATTCCGAACCATAAAGTAACTTTATGGTGTAAACATTTTTAATATTTTACATAGGATATAAAATGACAATGTGAGTATAAAGTTTGTAAGATAATAATGTACAGTAAATTATAGAATTATCAACCATTGGTAAGAGAATGATTAGATAATTACTAGCTAATTGATTGATTAAAACAAGAGAAATATAGAAAGTTAAATTTATGGTAAAATCCTTAATTAAGAGATTAAGTCTGGTAATTAGCATAAAATACACTTATTAATTATGATAAAAAGATTAAGAGAAATTAGTAAAGATAAATGTATGAAGAAACCTAATCCTAAAAAGATTACTAAACGAAGAATTTAGGCCTAATTAAGCCTTAACGGCGGGGGTAAAACGGTAATTTTTGGTAAAAAATATTATATTTTTTAAAAATGGAAAAAATAATGAAAAGATAATTAAAACTGAATTTTAAAATGAGGGGGGCGAACTTCTTGGTATTTTTAATTAAAATGAATTGTTTAAATAATTAAAATGGTAATTAGAATAAAATAATAATATAATGCGGTGAGTCAGCTTATAGGCAGACCGAGGGGAAAAGTTAGAAATAAATTCTACAGGTAAACCAGAGGTAAAAGTCTTTTCAGACTGATCATATTAAGAACAAGTAAATTTTTACACGAAGAAAGAATTTACCAGACGTTGATTTCCGCAACCGAAAACCCTAATTCCTAATAAGACGGAAAACTGATCAGATAGAGTAGAGCCAGATAGGCAAAGTGAGAACCTATAGAAACAATTTCGTGTTTTCAAACACGGGATTAAGTTAGGCAACAACTTGACGTTTTACGATTCAGCGAATTATTGTCCAGAAGTTGGTTCTATCGGAAGCGATTTCCGAATCGGACGCGTTTGTCCGAATATCTTCCGACGCACCGGAGAATACCTGGATATGATCAAAAAGAGGATCAAAATAGATAATATGAAAGAGGATGAAAAGATCTTCAAAGTTACATGCCCGGAAGTTTGAGTTTCAACAAGATTACGCGATCGGGTACCGATCGGGGAGACGATCGGGGAGTCGGCTAGGGTGACATCATCAATGATGATGTCACAAGGGGGATGTCGACCAAGACATCCAAGGGCCAAGGGAGTGCCACGTGGCAAAGTGGGATCCAACGGCCGAAATCCGATCTGGAAACAAATTTGGAAATTCCCACCTTGTCCCTATTTTTCCCTATAAATAGCAAGCTCTCTTGCTCTTCATTTCCATCCCAAAATCCGAAACCTAGAGAGAGAAGCTCTACAAAAATTCTTCCTAGCTCCGAGTAAGTTCTTCTGTCCTTAGCTTTTAGTTTCCGTAGTTCTTTCGGTAGTTATAGTAGAACTGTTATTTTGATCTAGGAAGTTTCAGAATATATTCCTATACTTGTTTTTAAGCCTCATTGCATTGAAAGATGCCGACGAGGTAAAAACCTAGTGGGGATAATTTTGAAATGGAATAAGGTCAAAGTAACGAAGTTCGCGAAATTCCACGAAATAGGGGTAGTAGGGGCAAAATGGTCTTTTTCACCTAAAATGCCTGTTTCGCTGTTTTGCGTACGGCCGTCAAAAAGTACCGTTTTTAGCCGGAAGAGCCGGACATCTGCAACTAAGGTACGGACGCGTCGTAACCCTAACTCTATCCGCTTTATACATTTGCGTTATAGATACGTTCATAGACCGAGGTTCCGTTGAGAATCGTCGAGATACTTACTGACTTTACCCACGGATTATAGTATTGCTAATGCCGTTTGAGTTATTCCTAGCGCGAGGACACGTTAGTGGCGTGGCCTTTGGATATGTGCGTAACTAGTCGAGAGAGAGACTTTTTACATACCGCTTTGTGCTTATGTTCGTCCATGTTATTGATCATACATCTGCTGTTTGCTTTTGTGATGATATGCTTTGTATTGAAATGAATATCTCGCTGTACGTATCTTGTTTTATTTGAGCATAAGGTTAACCGTTACCGAGATCCATATGTGGAATGGATCTCATTTTGTAGCATCGTGGTCGGAGGACCGATGTTTGGCGATCGAGGCAAGCAGCTGGAATAGGCCAAGACGTGTCTACATTATTTATCGTTTTTCTTTAGTTTCTTTAACTTTTGAGAATTCTGGATAACTGTAATCCGATACATTTACACTATGGTCCATTTTTTGAATGTAATGTAAATTACTTACTCGCTCCAATGCTCTACTCTGATTACTCTGCTTGAAATATTTGGAAACGTTTTAAAAAAATTAAAAATTTCCGCCATTTTCAAATGGGATGTTACATAAAGAGATGAAATTAAGTTTGCTAATAATTCTCTAATAGCCTTGATTAAAAAGCAAATCAATTAACCTATGACATTTGCAATTAAGGGACAATTAAGCACATGATTAAGGGAATAATTAGGCTTAATTAAATCAGCCCCTAAAGTCTTTTAGCACATAGGATAAAGGGAAGAGGATAGAATGGAAGAGGATAAGACGGAAGAGGATAGAATGGAAGAAGATAAGGTGGAAGAGGATAAGGAGAGGGCCGGGGAGGACGGTTTGGAGAAGAGAAGAAAGAGAAAGAAGAAGACTTGTTGAAGGAGTTGAAGAGAAGGGTAGTTTGGTAATTGCACATGTGGGGCCCACAAGACATGAATTGTGCCTATAAATAGGAGGGCTTGCCTCTTCATTTTTCACACCAAACCAATTCCAATAGGCTGAGTATAGTGAAGTGAGAGTGCGTGTGGTGAAGTCGGAAGAAGTAGAGGAGAAGTTCAAGGTAAGTTCTTTAGCTTTGGTCTTTAGATTCATGGTAAATTTATGATGTAATCTTGAATCTTTAAAAGTGATTTCTTTTTCATGTTTTTTAAGCTTGAAAATGGGTTTAAAACGAAAATTTGATGGAGAATATGGTAGGAAATAATTTTTGGAAATCAATAGATCTAGATTTTGAAAATTGTAGAATTTTCGGTTTAAAATTCTGTGCTGGCAGCGAATATTAAGGCTATTTGTTTTTGCAGTAAATGAAGTCACTAAATCATGAAATTTGACATGAATAAAGTAGACATGTAGAGCTTTCTAAATATATATATTATGAAGCATTTTGAGTTCTACACAAGGAGATAAAAATTCTTGAAGTTAAGCCACGGTTTTGGATTTAAATCTGAACAGTGTTTGAAGAAATAAAAACTGGGAATGATTCTTGATGTTATGGATTCCAGGGATATTTTTCCTTGAAAATAGACATGTCAAAGGTCATGAAAACGTTTGCAGCATTCAAAAACGAGTTTTCTAGAAATAATTATGATTTTTCAAAGTTGCCGCAAAATATGCCCAGAAAATTCCAGCAATTGCGTTTTTAATGAAAAGTAAGGGTAAAAGTGGAATAATAAATCCACCAAGGGTAGAAATGTCAAAATAGGTGAAAATATCCTTTTTGATATTATTCTAGGAAATATGATATTAATTATAATATCATGAAAAAGGAAATAATCTGACAGTAACATTATAGGATATCCGGGAAGTCCGGAGTCGGATTCAAAAGGTTGGGCGTTTTGGCGTTATATGCGGTGAAAGGTACGTTCACGTACTAGTAATTTTAATCGCCTATATCTTGTATGATCATATATGATTGAATGATTCATAGAGTGATGGACAAGACTAGGTCCTGGGTCATGCACCATGACTAAGTTATGGGGCTTAGGTCACATGTTTATATACATTCAGCTTTGTGTGGGTTATAGTCTTGATAACGCTGCAAGGATGTTTTCCTAGCGCTGAGGACACGTGGATTCGTGGCACAAGATGAGTGTGCAAACGCTGTTAACATTACATCTGTTGTGTGCTATGTATTGTTGTAACCTTACATCTGCTGATATGTAATGAATATCTGTCATATATTGTTATATCTGCTATAGAGGTTAACTATTACCTGAGATTCAATGGATATTGAATCTCATACTTGATTAAAAGTTCAGGAAATGAACTGGGATCTAAGAAGATGACGTAGACGAAGTCGGGAAAAGGCATCGGTGGACGGAGCCGAGAAGAGGCACCGGTTAGAGCAAATGCCAAAAGAGGTCCATCAGAGTATAGTTTCTGGCATGAATCTGATAAAGTTTTTTCAAACCATTTGATGCTTAAACTAAGGAAGGGTTGGTCTATGTGGTTCAGTCATAAGTCGTCGCGAAAGACAGGGAGACTTCCATTAGACTAACATCTGTCCTGGCCAATATGTTTGATTAACTGAGTTAGGTTCATTGCTACAAGTCTAGTTAAGGCTTGGTTTAAGAATGTATAGTTACTATTTAAGAGTTGTTGTAATACCTGGAAATTTCTATTTAATATAAGTATCATATTTTGGTGAATAATTAGTATAAAAATGAAGGTAAATATGTGTCTCAAATTATTATAATTAGTTGATTATAATTTAAGGCAAATTTCCCTTGGGATTAAATAAACAAAAGGCAAAATATAATATTGAGATTATGAATCATAAAATGTGATTTAATTAACACATAAAATGATGGTCATTTTATGACCAATAGGGGCAAGAAAATATTATGAAAGCACTTAAGTAAATTAAAGTGAATTAGCAAATTCTAATTGACAAATTAACTTGTGCTAATTAGGATTATTTGCAAATACTTCAACTTGATGAAGGACTATGGAAATAAATAAAGGTTAAAGTGCCTAAAGCTTGATTAATAAAAACACTAACAACCACAATTAACTAGTAAACCAATTAACCAACAAAAGATGCAATAGAAGGACAATTAAGCATATGATTAAGGAGATAATTAAGATTAATAAATCAGACCAAAAGGGTTAACAATTTCAGCTAGCCTTGTTGGAGCAATGAGAGCCAAGTATCTTAAGATAATATCTCAATTAATTAAGCCTAAAACATCAGAAAATTAGATTAACCAATAAGTAGTATAACTAAAAGGCATTTAAGAGATTAATTAGGGTGCTAATCAAGTTTAAAAATTTAGCCCCTAAAGTCAACGAAGTAGGCGCTGCACATGGGTGGGTTTTTTTTTTAAAAAAAATGAAATGATTAAACAATTAGCTAATTAAAACAAAAACACAATAAATGGCTTATTGGTTTATGCATGTCGACCAAGCCATGAGGTGAGGATTAAACTTAAAAAAGTGCATTTCTAATCCAAGGGTTAAGGTGAGTTTTGGTCACATTTAAATGCCAATTGAGTCCTTGATTTTTCTCTATAAATAGAGATGTTCCCCCTTCACAAATTCTTCACACCATCACCACAAACACCTCTGATCCTTTGATTAAGAGAGTGAGAGTGAGAGTTGTTTTGGAGCTAGAAAGAAGGAGCAAGGTTCTTCAAGGGTAAGTTCCTAGTTCCTGAGCTTTAGTCTTTAGTTTTTAGTAAAATGTTAGTTTGATCTAGAAAATGGTAAAATAAATTCCCATGATTGTTTTTAGGCCTCATTGCATTGAAAAATGGCTAATGAGGTAAAAACATGTTGGGAAATAATTTTTGGAATCAAATGGAGCAAGATTGTGAAAATTTGGAAAATTCCCCGATTTCAGTTTTTCGGGAGTTAGTTGGAAAGAGGTTATTATATTATGTATCAAATGGAGTCATTTAATCATGAAATTTTATATGGTTATATTAGACATATATATCTTTCGATTGATACAAAATGTGTAGACATTTGAGTTTTGTAGAAGGAGAAAACAATTCTTGAAGTTGGGTCACATTTTTGGAAGATAAATCTGAGCAGTGATTGGAAATAATTAAACTGGTATTGACTCAGCTATTTCGAGTTGAAGCCGTTATTTTTCCTCAAACATAGACATGTCAATGATTGTGAGGAATCTTATGGATCCTCATTTCAATTTTTGTAGAATTACTTGTGAGTTTTCAAAGTTACCGAAACATCTGCCCAAAAATGCTGAAATGACGTTTTTAAGGGAATGTAAGGGTATAATTGGAATATCAAATCCACTAGGGGTAAAAAGGTCAATAGTGGCTAAGATATCTCTTAGGATATTTTTTATAAATGGAATAATGTGGTGATACTATTATAGGCTATCCAAGAAACGTACCGACAGACGAACGTACCGCTAAGCTCTACGGACTAAGGTACGAACGCGTACTGTAACTCTAACTCTGATGCTTCTTGTATGCTTATATGTGATAGATTATCTCATAGGGTCATAGACAAGACTAGGTCTTGGGTCATCCACTGTGGTTAAGACTCTGTCTTGAATCACTGTTTACACATTCAGATTTATATGGGTTATAGTCTTGATAATGCCGTTGAGTTTTCCTAGCGCTGAGGACACGAGGAGCTGTTGTGGCACTGGTTAGTGCAAATGTGGATAACATTACATGTGTTGTGTGCTATGTACTATTGTGTTGTTATAACCTTACATCTGTTGTGTGCTATGTATTGGTTAATGCTGTAATGTTATGATTATCTGTCATACATATATTGTTTATACTTGAGCATGAGGTTAACTGTTACCTAAGGTCCGATGGGTATTGGACCTCAGCACTTACCATAGCTTCAGGATCCGGAGGATCAGGAGCCGATGACAAGGGTAAGCAGCCCGCGTGAGGACTCGGCTGGAGTTTATTTTGGAGATGTATCTATAGTTAGAACTTTTAATACTCGGATAAATGTACCGTTATTGTAACCAACCGGATACATCGTAGTTAATATTTTGTCACATACTTATCAGTTACTCATTCTTTTAAATTGCTTCGATGCTCTACTCTGATAACAATATAGTATTCCGCTTTTAAAAATGGGGTGTTACACTTTTGGTATCAGAGCATTCATTCTGGCATGAATCTGACGAGGTTACTTCAAACCATTTGGTGTCGAAGGCAGGGCTAGTCTATGTGGTTCAGTCAATAAGTCGTCGTGAAAGACGTGGAGACTTCCACTAGACACTTACCTAGCCAATACGTTTGATTAACTGAGTTGGGTTTTAAAGACTTCAGCTTAGAGCATGTTTTGTAAACTTGAGTACTGATATAATCCTCGTGGTACCATGCAGTAAAGATGGACGGAGATGTACCCTCCCACATAAACTACTATGGACGAGTAAGAAGTATTGCACGAAGGACCGTCAAGAAGAAAGTAATACCGATATACAACCCTAGATGGGTGAGCGTCAACCTAACCCAAAAAACCCCCTACACCCATTCATAGCCCTGAACTTTTGAACGTATACAATCCTGAGTTGGTATACAACCCTGAACCTGTACACGACCCTGATCCAGTGTACTACCCTGAACCGATAGCTAGTATACCTTCTAAGCCAGAGAGGCCTATAGGATCGTATCATTCATCTGTTGATGACAACCGCGGATATTTCCAGTTGCTAAGCTATCGGGATGATTCTGAGAGTGAATCTTTCTATGAACCAAATTCCCTGCGACATGTCCTAGATACAAACAAGGTGCTGATAGTCGCTCTACTAACGGATTACTTGACGGCGGAGCGGCACAGTGAGACTATGAAAGGGACGTATTCCGAATATCTGGAACAAGTCAAGACGATCTATGAACGGAGAAAACACAATGGTCTTCCTTTCCCCAAGACGATTGGGTGATATCTATACTATACCTCTTTCCCCGAGACCGCTTCTGGATGGAAAAGACGAATGAACTCTTAGAAGGAGAACATATAGCCGATTTCCACTCCTTTTTGTATCGTCTCCAACAGCTTGTTTTAGACAACATGTAAACAAGAAATTGTAAAAATACGACAATATGGGGATGTAAGATATAACCACTGGTCATAAACCAGTTGGATAATATAACATATGTTGGCATGTACATTATATCTTATGTGAAATATATGTTTGATTTACACACTATATTATCCCTTGATATTAATATTTGTCAATCTTCATATATCAAATATAGAAAAATAACATGGCAAATTTACGAGGAGCTGGAGTTCCAAGAGGCTGAGGTAGAGGAAGAGGCAGACAACCTCGAATGATACAAATACCAATACAAGAACCTGAACAACAATGTCAAGTACCTAATCAACCAAACCAGAATGCCTGGCTGGAAGTGATGGCGATGCTACAAGAGCAACATGTAATGATTGAAGAACTTTGCGCGGACAGGCAGGGGAGACAAGTAGAAGGTCAACAAGCCGAAGCTTAACAACAAAACATTACTGAGGAAGAAGACGAACGAGACGATGAGCGAGCAGTGGAAGCTGAGGAGTCTGATAGATCTGTATCACCTCCTAGACCTGATAGAGCGATAGCAGTATTACCTCAACCCAACAGAGTAGCTGAGACTACACAATATTGGGTCACCCAATTCTGCAAGCTGAAGCCACCAGCTTTCCATGGCAAGCTTGACTTAGCTAAAGATTGGATAATGAGACTGGAAAACTTCGAGGTCATATAGTGTCTGGAGAATCGAAAGGCTCAACTTGCAATCTACAAGCTGGAAGGAGATGCAGACAGATGGTGGAAAAGCATTGCAATGACATTACGGGCACGTTATTATCCCGTTACTTGGGAGAAATTTCTGGAGAAATTTAACTAGCAATACTATCCTCCCTCCACAGAAGTGATGAAGGAGTCAGAATTCCTTCATATTCGGCAAGGTCACGAGGAGTCATTCGATGATTACTTTGCTTGATTTACCGGACTATCACGGTATTCATCATACTTGAAGTGTTACGACGATGAAGGCCGGAAGTCACGTATACCGATACATGGGCTAAAGTATGAGATAAGGGAAAGACTTGTATCTCAGCGGTTCCAAGAGTTAATTCAAGCGGTGGAATCATGCCGACTGATTGAATGTAACTTAAAGGAACTACGCACATCCAGAAATTTCAACAGCAGCAACGCAAGTCGTGGCGGTTTTAGCTGTGGAAATTCCTCACAGAAGAGGAAGGCACCTTGGAACAACTTCCGAGGTGGGAACAAGAAACCATTCCAGTCTGGGTAGCAGAGCTATGCTAAAGTGCCAGAATCCCGACCATGCACAAAATGCGGGAAGTACCATCCAGGTGCTAACTGTGAAGGGAAACAAATTTGCTTCAAATGTCAGAAGCCAGGGCACGTTAGCTTAAACTGTCCTCAAAGGGTTGCAGAGATAAGGCCACAACACTCAAGCCAGGTTTTTGCATTGACAAATGAGGAGGCTAGAAAATCTCCAGAGATGGTTCAAGGTACTATCTCTCTTAATGGAAATCTACTTCAGGCATTGTATGATTCGGGTGCTAGTCATTCATTTATTTCATATGATTGTGCAAATCGCTTAGGTATGCATGCCTATAGATTACCTTATGATTTGATAGTAGCTACACCACTTGGCGTGAAATCTCTAGCTTCTAATGCATGTCTAAATTGTATTGAGAGTGTGAATGGACGAGAGTCTAACATATACCTTATCCGATTACCACTTCATGATATCGACGTCATTCTCGGTCTTGATTGGCTAACGGCGAACAATGCAATGATCGACTGTGGTAATAAGAAGATATTGTTCTCACATTCACAAGGAAGAGTTAAGATTGATGTGAGCCTAAATTTTCTCTCTGTTGCGGAAATTGAAAGATGCATGAAGCATGGATGCCAAGCGTATATGGTTTTCTTCTCAATCAAGGCGGAATCCGAACCTTCACTCGAAGACATCTCAGTCGCGAATGAATTCCCTGATGTATTTCCGGAGGATCTCACTGAGTTACCTCCAGAAAGGGAAGTCGAGTTCGCCATTGAATTGATGCCTGGAATAGGGTCAATATCACAAGCATCGTATCGAATGGCACCGAACGAGATGCAAGAGTTGAAGAAGCAGCTTGAAGAACTGTTGGAAAAAGGGTTTATCCGACCCAGTGTGTCACCATGGGGAGCCCCAGTGTTGTTCATGAAGAAGAAAGACGGAAGCTTACGACTTTGTATCGACTACCGAGAGTTGAACAATGTGACCGTCAAGAACAAATATCCACTCCCCAGGATTGACGATCTACTAGACCAATTATCAGTTCCTGTGTCTTTTCAAAGATCAATTTGCACTCGAGATACCACAAGTTGCGGGTCAAAGCTAGTGATGTTCCGAAGACGGCCTTTAGGACCAGATATGGGCATTACAAATTCTTGGTGATGCCTTTTGGTTTGACAAATGCACCTGTCGTGTTCATGGACTATATGAACCGTATCTTTCGTCAACACCTAGATAAATTTGTAGTGGTGTTTATTGACGACATCCTTATCTACTCAAAAAGTAGAGAGGAACACGAAGAACATCTGCGACTAGTACTGATTGTACTAAGGGAAAAGCGACTCTTTGCTAAGTTAAGCAAATGTGAGTTTTGGCTACCAGAAGTGAGATTTCTTGGCCATGTTATATCACGCGACAGAGTTGCTATTGATCCTAGCAAAGTGGAAGCAGTTTTGGACTGGAAGAGGCCAGAGACAGTGACGGAGATACGTAGTTTTCTGGGTCTAGCAAGATACTACCGCAGATTTATACAGAATTTCTCGCGTCTTGCCTTACCATTGACAAAGCTCACAAGGTTAAATTAATCATTTGTATGGGATGAGGACTATGAGAGGATCTTCCAGATGCTGAGGGGGAGGTTGACTACAGCACCAGTATTGATTATCCCAGATCCGAGTGAGACTTATGTAGTCTATAGTGATACCAGTGGCCATGGATTGGGATGTGCCCTAATGCAGCAGGGCAGAGTGGTACTTATGCCTCTCGTCAGTTGAAGCCTCACGAGTCAAACTATCCTATATGGAGGCATTACCTATATGGTGCGACCATAGAGTTGTACTGCGACCACAAGAGTTTGAAATATCTGTTTGATCAAAAAGAACTCAATATGAGGCAATGTCACTGGATGAGGTTGCTAAAAGACTACGACCTGGAGATCAAGTATCATCCGGGTAAAGCCAATGTCGTTGCAGATACTCTAAGCAGAAAGTCGGTGCAGGTGGCATACATGATGATTCAAGAGCAGAGGCTACTTGAAGATTTCAGAGATTTGAACCTATCAAATCAGGTTTGCGTGAGTCTGAACGCGCCCAATGAAGCCTATCTTGCAAGTCTTCTTGTTAGTCAAGGAGAATATGATCTGAGGGATGAAGTCGAGGAAGCTCAGAGGAAAGATGAATGGGCTATTGCAATACGGGAGATGATCTCTCGGGGTGAGACTCAAGACCATGACCTATCACCTAGTAGGTTGGTCAGGTACAAGAAGCGGATTTACGTACCGCCGGTTGATGAATTGAGGTGGAAGATACTGGATGAAGCTCATAAGAGTAAGTATACCTTACATCCAGGAATGGTCAAGATGTACCAGAACCTAAAAACTGAACTCTGGTGGCCCGGGTTGAAGAAAGATGTAACCCAATATGTGGCCAGATGCTTGACTTGCCAAAAATTAAGTGAAGATCGAACATCAGTGACTCGCTAGTCCTCTTCAAGGACTAGAAATTCCAGAATGGAAATGGGAGAATATAACCATGGATCTGGTGGTGGGACTGCCCAAGATCAGGAATCACGATGCGATCTGAGTAATTGTTGACAGATTAACTAAGTCATCACATTTTATCCCCATCAGATTTATATCAAAGAAATCGTGAGACTCCATGGTGTACCTAAAAGCATCATCTCTGACCGGGATCCTCGATTCACATCCCAATTTTGGCAAGCATTGCATGAAGCACTGGTTAAAAATATGAAATTCAGTACGGCTTACCACCCCCAGACTGATGGTCAATCTGAAAGGACAATACAGACACTAGAAGATATGCTGAGAGCGTGTGTACTGGACTTTAAAGGAAATTGGGATCGACATCTTCTATTAGCAGAATTCACGTACAATAACAGCTATCATGCGAGCATACAAATGGCTCCGATTGAGGCATTGTACGGGCGAAAGTGTCAGTCACCTATATACTGGACATAATTGTCTAAAAGACAATTGCTTGGACCAGATATAATTGATTAGACCTCCGAACAAATCACTTTGATCAAGAGGAGATTCCTAGTAGCACAAAGCAGACAGAAGAGCTATGCTGACAAAAGGAGAAGACCTCTAGAGTTCGAAGTCAGAGATCATGTGTTTCTGAAGATATCCCCAATAACCGGTGTTGGTAGAACATTTAATAGGCGGAAACTAAGTCCTCGTTACATAGGGCCTTTCGAAATATTGGCAAAGCGTGGACCCGTCGCTTACAAAATAGCCTTACCCCCGAACCTGAGCAACCTCCATGACGTTTTCCATGTTTCTCAGTTGAAGAAATACCACCCAGACCGCGTGTAATATCCCGAATTTTGGGTCTAAAGAATAGGAAATTAGTCTATATTTGGAAGACTACTAGGCCCTATTTTGGGAATGACAAATTTGGAATCAGAATTTTTGGACCCATGAATAGTATTTACTATTCAAAAATACGTATTCACTATTCACAAATACGTATTTACTATTCATGCGGGACCCACGACCAATTATTTCTCCTCTGCCGACACATTCACGAGTGAGTGTTGAATAAAAATGCACGCGGGACCCACGAGAATATTATATTACTATTTGCATAGTATTTACTATTTAAATAATAATATAATATATAAAGGTGTGGGACCCACGGACAATATTTTCTTCTGCCTCCATCCCCTTTCACGTGAAGAGTTTGAAAATGGGTGCGGGGAAAATTACGTAAAATAGCCCAGAGGTGAAAATTACACATAAGAACCCATTTTCCTTTTCTTTAAAAACGCACGACGCGTTCCTTCTTTCATTTTGTTCTTTCGGAAGAACGATGAGGAAGGGAGAGAAAGGGAGAGAGTGAGAGGCCGTAGGAAAGAAAGAAGGAAGAAGAAGGCTACATGGAAGGAGATGATGCTCAATATCTGAGAAAATGGAGTGTTTTTGAGAGCTATGGTCGAGGATTTAAGAAGAGAAGGAAGAGGAAAATCTGCAGGATTTACTGAATAAGAATTAAGGTAAAGCTTATAATCCTCTTTCTATCTTAGTTTTATGCATTTTTATCAGGATTAGAATGCATATATGATGGAAATTGGACGGAAAATATAAGTTATTATTCATCAAAATCAGTTGCTACAGTGATTTAAGTGTTTGGAAATAATGGTAATTTACTATAGTTAATTTATTTACTAGCGCAGTAAATATTATTTTCTGGCACAGTAAATATTTATTTACCGATACAGTAAAAATTATTTACTGGTGCAGTGAAAGTTATTTACCGAAGCGGTAAAACAATAGTAAATTACTATTACGGCACTATTCATGAATACGGTACTATTCATGTATACGACACTATTCATGAATACGGTACTATTCATGTATACTGTATTTGTAGCATCTGAACGTATTTTGTTGGAAAGAGGAACTGGATATGTGATGTAATTGTAACCATACAACGACACTATTCGTGTATAGGTTGTACTGCAGTAGAGTTACTATTCACATATACGGTGTACGAAAATAAGTTTTGTGAGAAAAGAGAGAATTTGGATAAGTAATAATCTGTAGTCTATGAATGTATATTTATAGGACTTGACAAATGTCCGGAACAACTAAAGGGTTGGGGAGCCGAAGTAAGGATTGGTAAAGTGTCCAGGTAGTAACTCTAATCTTACATTCTTTGTATGCCTTTATATGATTGTTTTACCAATTTGTATATAAATATATGTACTGAATGATTGGTTGTGCTGTATGTGTTGAATGTATAAATGATGGTTAACTGTCATATACTGTATTATACTTTGAATGTGAGATTAATGTGTTACTCTGGGAACCTTCGGGGTCCCAGTATTTGTTGCTACCTGTGATATGTATAGCATATCGGACACGACTCCCAGGACAAGATGGTGGAGGTCAGCGGACCAAGAGGTGCTGTAGGTTATTTTTAATAGCCTAGTTTAGAATTTTAAAAGGCATTTGTATAACCCTATTGTGGATTTTGTTATGTAATCAGAATTTAATATCAGTATTACTATGCTAGAACGTTTATGCTCAATAAGCTGTGCGCTACAACTCTGATAAATGTTGTTATGTCAGGGGGTGTTACACCGCGATCATGTTATTGAGTATGAAGAAGTCGAAGTGCGACATGACAATACCTTCGTAGTCCAACCGGAGCGAATTCTCGAATATTGAGAGAAGCGGCTTAGACACAGAAGTATTCTAATTGTGAAGGTAGTCTAGAAGGGGTTATCTCCTAGGGAGGCAACTTGGGAAACAGAGGAGGATATGAAGAAGAAATATCCGGAGTTTATGGCGCAGAGTGTAGTTAGTGTAGAGTAAATTTTGAGGGCGAAATTTTATTTAATAGGGGGAGAAATGTAATACCTGGAAATTTCTATTTAATATAAGTATCATATTTTGGTGAATAATTAGTATAAAAATGAAGGTAAATATGTGTCTCAAATTATTATAATTAGTTGATTATAATTTAAGGCAAATTTTCGTTGGGATTAAATAAACAAAAGGCAAAATATAATATTGAGATTAGGAATCATAAAATGTGATTTAATTAACACATAAAATGATGGTCATTTTAAGACCAATAGAGGCAAGAAAATATTATGAAAGCACTTAAGTAAATTAAAGTGAATTAGCAAATTATAATTGACAAATTAACTTGTGCTAATTAGGATTATTTGCAAATACTTCAACTTGATGAAGGACTATGGAAATAAATAAAGGTTAAAGTGCCTAAAGCTTGATTAATAAAAACACTAATAACCACAATTAATTAGTAAACCAATTAACCAACAAAAGATGCAATAGAAGGACAATTAAACATATGATTAAGGAGATAATTAAGATTAATAAATCAGCCCAACGGGGTTAACAATTTCAGCTAGCCTTGTTGGAGCAATGAGAGCCAAGTATCTTAAGATAATATCTCAATTAATTAAGCCTAAAACATCATAAAATTAGATTAACCAATAAGTAGTATAACAAAAAGGAATTTAAGAGATTAATTAGGGTGCTAATCAAGTTCAAAAATTTAGCCCCTAAAGTCAACAAAGTAGGCGCTGCACATGGGTGGTTTTTTTTTTTAATGGAATGATTAAACAATTAGCTAATTAAAACAAGAACACAATAAATGGTTGATTGGTTTATGCATGTCGACCAAGCCATGAGGTGAGGATTAAACTTAAAAAAGTGCATTTCTAATCCAAGGGTTAAGGTGAGTTTTGGTCACATTTAAATGCCAATTGTGTCCTTGATTTTTCTCTATAAATAGAGATGTTCCCCCTTCACAAATTCTTCACACCATCCCCACAAACACCTCTAATCCTTTGATTAAGAGAGTGAGAGTGAGAGTTGTTTTGGAGCTAGAAAGAAGGAGCAAGGTTCTTCAAGGGTAAGTTCCTAGTTCCTGAGCTTTAGTCTTTAGTTTTTAGTAAAATGTTAGTTTGATCTAGAAAATGGTAAAAATAAATTCCCATGATTTTTTTTAGGCCTCATTACATTGAAAAATGGCTAATGAGGTAAAAACAAGTTGGGAAATAATTTTTGGAATCAAATGGAGCAAGATTGTGAAAATTTGGAAAATTCCCCGATTTCAGTTTTTCGGGAGTTAGTCGGAAAGAAGTTGTTATATTATGTATCAAATGGAGTCATTTAATCATGAAATGTTATATAGTTATAGAAGACATGTATAGATTTCCATTGATACAAAATGTGTAGCAATATGAGTTCTGTAGAAGGAGAAAACAATTCTTGAAGTTGGGTCACATTTTTGGAAGATAAATCTGAACAGTGGTTGGAAATAATTAAACTGGTATTGACTCAGCTATTTCGAGTTGAAGCCGTTATTTTTTCTCAAACCTAGACATGTCAAGGATTGTGAGGAATTTTACGGACCCTCATTTCTATTTTTGTAGAATTAATTATGACTTTTCAAAGTTACCAAAAATTCTGCCCAAAAATGATGAAATGACGTTTATAAGGGAATGTAAGGGTATAATTGGAAGATCAAATCCACCAGGGGTAAAAAGGTCAATAGTGGCTAAGATATCTCTTAGGATATTGTTTATAAAGGGAATAATGCGGTGATACTATTATAGGCCATCCAAGAAACGTACCGACAGACGAACGTACCGCTAAGCTCTACGGACTAAGGAACGGATGCGTACTGTAACTCTAACTCTAATGCTTCTTGTATGCTTATATGTGATAGATTATCTCATATGGTCATGGACAAGACTAGGTCTTGGGTCATGCATTGTGGTTAAGACTCTGTCTTGAATCACTGTTTACACATTCAGCTTTATACAAGTTATAATCTTGATAATGCCGTTGAGTTTTCCTAGCGCTGAGGACATGAGGAGCTGTCGTGGCACTGGTTAGTGCAAACGTAGATAACATTACATGTGTTGTGTGCTATGTACTGTTGTGTTGTTATAACCTTACATCAGTTGTGTGCTATGTATTGGTTAATGCTGTAATGTTATGATTATTTGTCATACATATATTGTTTATACTTGAGCATGAGGTTAACTGTTACTTGAGGTCCGATGGGTATTTGACCTCAACACTTACCATAGCTTCAGGATCCGGAGGATCAGCAGCCGGTGACAAGGGTAAGCAGCACGCGTGAGGACTCGGCTGGAGTTTATTTTGGAGATGTATCTATAGTTAGAACTTTTAATACTCGAATAAATGTACCGTTATTGTAACCAACCGTATACCCCGTAGTTAATATTTTGTCACATACTTATCAGTTACTCACTCTTTTAAATTGCTCCGATGCTCTACTCTGATAAGAATATAGTATTCCGCTTTTAAAAATGGGGTGTTACAGTTGTAATTATACACATTCCAGATAATTGTATCACATGAATATTCCCTCAAGATTTTTAATATACCAGCTTATGCTTGGACATTTTATATCAATTACTCAATGTCCAAACGTAAGTGCAGGCTCTCCGTTCCGCATTACTCTGTCCTTTAGCACCATATTCCCAAATACTACATGTCAACGCACACATTAAGTAGTATGGAATTTGGGGTGTTACACCCCTATTCTTCTTCTTTGATCAATCTCTCCCTCGACTGATGATTACTACAAAATAGGAATTCAATGTCCCCCCATTAACGTCCGTTTTAAAAAATTTAGACGTTAAAACATAGGCGGTGATACTGTTATAATTTTCTCCTTACTTTAAACGTCCGTTTATTAAGAATAAACGTTAATTTTATGAATGTTTTTATAGACACAATTTAATTTAATTTAAAAAATTTAGACGTTAAAACATAGGCGGTGATACAACGACTGTTTTTATAGACACAATTTATTTTATTTTGAGACACCATATAATTTTATTTTGTGAAAAAGTAGTGCTACTTATCGTTAGAATAAAAGCTTCAAGATTATATGAATGCTGTAATTTTATCTCATATTTATAGCTATTTCCTAGTATGTAGCCTATAATTTCGATAGTTAAGAGAAGAAATCGACTATATTTTCATTTAGTTATGTCCTAATAACTAAATTTAATAAATTAAAAAATATATCTTTTATATGTATATAAACGGTTTTATCCCATATTTATAGTAATTTCCTAGTATGTAGCCTAGAATTTCGATAGTTAAGAGAAGAAATCTAATCATATTTTCATTTATTTAGTTCCTAATTAGATTTAATAAATTAAACAATATATCTCTTTTATACACACACTGTATTTTTATTTTGTTAGTTCCTAATTAAATTTAATTAATTAAACATATATATATATATATATATAATATCAATATTATTTAGTCAAACCTTCCTCATGACATTTTATTTTATTTTTTATTTTGAGTTACAATGAATGGTTTTTTAAAACCAATTGTTGAAACTTGAATTTTTAGATATTTCAACTTCATGTGCGAGTGTTGTGGATTTGTAGACATACAATGACTGTTATTTAGATAAGTTGAAATTCAAGGACTAGTTTTTAAAAAAATACGGATGTTAAAAGTGTTTTTTGAAGTGACCCCAAAAACCCATTTGTGAGTTGTATTCTCATAGTCTGGTCACAACCATTAACATTGCCTCTTCTTGATTCTTGTGATATATGTGTTTCCAGGAGCTTGTGTTTTTGTTGTTATAATTTATGTGACCAGCAGGTTTTTCGATGAGGCTCTGCACCACTTGTCAGAAGTTGTGAACATCGGTGTGGATGATCTGTGGTGCTATATGTGAATGATGTGTATCTTGGGATTCATTTTGGATATGGTTTGGGAGTGTTTGTACATGCTTGGGCATTTTCCTCCACCTACATTAATATTCCTAATCTTGTTCTCTCCATCAACACACACAAATGAATTCAGCAGAAGAACATGTGAGGAGAGAGAGATTGACTAACAGCTTGGATATTAACGGATGTCTGGTATATTAACGGCAAGTGAGATTTTTGCTTCACTTTAATTATTAACCATTTAGGCACTTTTACACCGAAAAAAAGAGCATTTGGTGTTGGACGCTTCTGAGGGGTAAAGTACATGTGCATTTTTATACCTTTAGCCTTTATTCTTTTAAGGATAGGAGCTAATTTAAATTTTCACTTATACCAAGTATTTATTTTTCACCTTCGTTATATTGAGTGTGAATGAAAGCCAATGTATTAGGAATTATGAGTAGTCATAGCATGGCATATAGTCTAGAAACATTTTTAAATTCTTCACTTAAATTTCATTCAAATATTTAGGTCAACATTTTTAGAGCCAGATTATTAGATCGGACGGTCTGACCGTTTGCCATAAGCTCTTCTGACTTTTTTCATAGCAAAAAACTATTCTAAGGGTTGAGCTAGGATGGCTCATCATTAAGCCACTATTGAACCTTAAACCGCAATAAACCCGAGAACCCAAGCGGGTATCTGAAAGCGGTCCGTCCAAATCTTTCACCTCCAGAAACCACCGTCAACTTCTACCAAATCGGGTATTCTTGGTGTCCGATGCTCTATTTTATGACGCTGTGATTTGTCCCTTGCGATCCAAGTTTGGTTTTGTTGTTAGCCAAATATGAATCTCACTTAAGCAGAGAGGGGGGAAGAAGCCGAATGAGAAACAAAACTTACAGAGGGAGAGACATCAAAGAAGGGTGGAGGAGCCAATGAGTTATAGAACTGGGGAAGATTTGCTAGAGACAAAGAAAGAGAGAGAAGCTACGAGTGTGGAGGAGATTTCCTTGAGATATGTAAAAATTTGGAAAAATAACACTCAGGTCCCAAGGAGCATACAAAATATTAAAAAAGTCCCAACCAAAAATCAAATATTGAATATAACACTTCCTATTGTGAATATAGCTTTTTCTATTGTGAATGACATGTTTTAAATTTTATTGTGAATATAACATTTCCCGTTGTGAATATAGCTTTTTCTATTGTGAATGTCCAGGTTTTTAAATTTTGTTGTCAATATAATACTTCATGTTGTGAATATAGCTTTTTCTGTTGTTAATGGTCAGGTTTTTGAATTTTGTTGTCATTATAGCACTTCATGTTGTGAATATAGCTTTTTCTGTTGTGAATGACATGTTTAAATTTTATTGTGAATATAGCATTTCCTGTTGTGAATATAACTTTTTCTGTTGTCAATGGCCAAGTTTTTAAATTTTGTTGTCAATATAACAGTTATTGTTGTGAAAATGACTTTTTCTGTTGTGAATGACAGGTTTTAGATTTTGTTGTAAATATAGCACTTCCTGTTGTGAATATAGCTTTTTTTGTTGTTAATGGCCAGGTTTTTAAATTTTATGGTCAGTATAGCACTTCCTTTTGTAAATACAAATAATATCAAAAAAGTCTCTAGGGACTTTTTTATATGTGACTTTTGGTTGGGACTTTTTTGATATTTTGTATGTTTCTTGGGACCAGAGTATTATTTTCCCTAAAAATTTCATCACATGGTGAGGAGGAAAGGGAGGATAGGAGTGAAAAGCGTATCATGATCCGATGAAAGGACATGATAGAAGAACATGGGGTGGGATGACTTCATATGTGAGAATCGCGCATTTCAAATTTGGTGCAAATTTTTAATTTTCAATTATATATTTATAGTATTTTAATATTTTATTTATTTTTTATATTTTTTTAATGCTTTTATCTTTTTAACAAAATACTAAATTCTATTAATTCAATGTGAGGGGTACAAAATAGCCACAAGCAAGCTAGTTTCGTTGGATTTTAGATTTAATTCTCTTTTTCTTATCAAAAGGTAGAATTGGGAATTAGGGTCGGCCCTTAAAGAGTCAGGGCTAAAAGGGCTGGCCTTTTTAAGCCTGTTGTAAGAAAAGCATCTGTATTTTAAGGTCCGGCCTGAGAGCATACGAGTAAGGTTTCAATAAATTCCCTACAATAGTTCGTATTGGACCAAATGTAGAACTACCCTCAATAGTTTGTGTAGCCATAAATCTTATTTTTTATTCATTGAGATCTGTTGACTTTGTATACCATTTCTCTGTAAATAAAAGATCTTATCCTAGATCAATTTTGGTCTTGGGCTGGAAGTTATTTTTTGAAATTTTAACTATTTTACCTACATTTTTTAAAGAAATATAATTAGTAAATTACAGCAATTAAAGTTCTAATTTATCAAATAAATGTTGTGAACATTAGGGTATAAACAACATGCATCATGCAACATACAAACACAATCACTAATTAATAACCAGTGAAGCATTGTGGTTTGATGCTGTGAATCCAAGATGCACTGATTTGTGACTGTGTATTCGTGAGGCTGAGACAATGAGGTTAAGGTGAGAGGCGTGAAGTGAATGACAGAAATAAGTAAGATTATGAGAGTGACTGAGTTAGTGAGTACTGGGCAATAGGGCATGCATGTAGCTTTCTTCACGATCAGACTCGGTTAGCAAAACAAGTAAGCAACTATCTACTGGGCAAGTTAAAAAAAGATAAAAATTAAGGGCCTAATAAGGCCGGCCCTTGGCCTTGTTGGGACGGCCCTTTTAAGCTATCGGCCCTACAAGGTTGGCCCTTTTAGGCTTGACTTCATTTAATGGCTCCATTTTATAAATCTGGCCCTTAAAAAAACTAATATTTGTCGTGGTTCACCTATAGCAGTCAATAATAACCGCTACAAGATCATGAATTTGTAGCGGTTTTATCTAAAACCGCAACCAATTCATAGCGGCAGCATTAGCGCCAAAATGCGGGCTTGTTTGCAACAATCTTTGTAGCAGTTAGTGTAAAATAAACCGCTACAAATGTGATGCTAGCTTGGCGCGAAATGGTGCGAATGTTTGCGGCGTAGACTTTGTAGCGGTTTTTGGGAATAACCGCTACAAAATTGGCGCCAGTAATTGACGCGAACTTTGTCACGGTTAATTTATAGCGGTTACATGAGAAGAACCGCTACAAAAAAGTGAAACGACACAATTTTATCACGGTCAAAGTCAAGCGACGCCCTGACCGCGTCAAATCCTCTAATTTTGTAGTCGTTTCTAATATTAACCGCTACAAATATTTACGTTGTATATATAAAGATAACCCTATCCGTACATCAATTATAAAATATTGAGAAAGTACTAAATCTGCATTATCACTGGTAGTCGAAGAGATGCAGATATCTGCAACTCTAATCTCTTATCTCGAGAGATGAGAGCTGCAGATATTTGCCTCTCTCATCCTTGAAGCCAAAGCAGTTCCTTCAGTGACAATCAAGATTTAATTATTTCTTTGACGTGAAGACTTTTTCTCTTCTGAAGATAGTCCAACATGCGACCGAAGATTGTGTTCCAATATAACCACCTTTGTCTCATGAAAATATCTCTGATCAAAATAAGTCAGTGAGTTTTTCGTGGGAGATCAGTGGCTATACTGAATTCGAATCTTCACGGGCATGTTGAACTATTTTCAGTAAACTTATTATTCTTAATTTATTATCCTGCTTTTTTTGGAAAAAATAATAAAGCTAATTAAATTACCTGAGAGTTTTTTTATTTTAAATTTTTTCACCAAACTAATTAGTTTGGAATTTTATTTGCCAAAAAATTAAATTTGTAGCGGTTGGCCACAAAAACCACAACAGCATCTGAAAGGCCAATCAATTTGTAGCGATTTTTCTAGATAATCGCTACAGAATCTCAACGGTCAACCATTTTGTAGAGGTTTAATAACCGCTACAAAATATCACGACGAACGAGGCAGATTTGTCGTGGTTTATGAACCGGTTTATTCATAACCGCAACATTGTGCTGAACTTTGTAGTGGTTATTATTGAGAACCGCTACAAAAGGAGGCGGTTTTTATGCGCGTCTCCACTCATTTTGAATCACGCCAAGTTTTGATTTTTCGCCTTTTAACTTTTGATTTTCTTTACTTAGTAAAAGTTATACATTATGGTTTCTAAGGATAAGGGAAAAGGGAAAGGCGTTGTACATGGTAGAGTCCCTATAAGAGGCAGTAGTAGTAGAAGGGGCCGTACGAGAGGGCATGGGGTTGTCAGTATCCCTCCGTCCCCTCGATCAGGAGAGGAGCAAGTTTGATGAGCTCTTCGCCGATGAGCCAATCCTAGACACCGTAGGGCGAGAATGAGGCGCAAGCTTGTCGTTGAGCAACCTGGACGAAAATGGGGAGATCCGGATTGACATTCCCATAACCGAGGCACAACAGTTTCTTGACCAGGAGAACGAACAGGACCAAGGGAACCCCCGACCTCATCTTCGTGTTCCACCGGATTTGTGGTGGAGGTCGAAGGTAAATGTAATTAGTTTTTTGACAAAAATAAAATTTAAATTCCTTATGTTTAATTAAATTTTACTTAAACGCAATACAATCATGTTTTTTATAATTGTGCAGATACAGAGGGGAACATTAGTAGGAGGACACTGGATGTTGCTGGGGTCACTCTGATGAAGGGGCCTCGCATCGTAGTCCCCTGGAACATGGACACGGACCAGCCGATCGGCAATGGTGGTCTCCTATTGAAATGACTCTTTTCGGAATTTGGCGAGAATTGGGCATGGTTCCTGATCGACTTTAAGGATTGGAAGCATGTTCCGAAGGGGAACAAGGACAAAGCGTTTGCTAGCAATGTGCAGGTAAGTTATGTTGTTTAATTAAATTTTATATGTTAATAGTTATAATTTGTGGTTTATTTATTTATTTCTTAATTAAATAATAATTAATCAATTATCAATTAATTTGTGATGCAGAAAAAGTTTAACGTGCGAGGCCACACGAAGAGGTACGTGTTGCTGAAAATAGGGGAAGGGTGGAAGAGCTGAAGGGGTCGTCTCTTCACTCAGCAGAATGGAGATGTGACTATTCCTCTGTAGCAGTTGATCGAGAATGTCCTAAGTGGCGTGGACCCAAATGATTGGGCGGGTTTTGTCCAATATAGGAGGAGTGCGAGAGGAACATGTGCGTTTTTAATTAATCATAGTTTAAACATGAGATAATTTATAGTTTAAATTTTCTTCAAATTAATTTTGTTTAAATCTAGTTTAAAAATATAAATATAGTTTAAATCTCAAGGGAAAGGGCGAAATGACACCACCACAATATGGATAAGGATGCTTTTAGATCTTAACAATTGCTACCAAAAAGATTAACCACCTGCTTCTTTAATCAAATCTGTATCACCTGTTCACCAACAACAAAGCATTTTATACCAGATCCAAAAAAAATGAAGTAATTGATTACTTTGACTCAAACATACCTTCATCATAACTTCATATCTGAATTATTCGCGAAGCAGTCATTAGTCTAGGAGATGATGGATCCTCAACCAACTTCACCATCAACATGCATAGCAAGACCCAAAAAAAAAAAAACACACGCACAACCCTCTAAATTTCTTGGTAGCGAACAATAAATTGAAAAGTGTCTTGTCAAGATCCACAAGACATAGACAAATTACTCTCAGAAAATAAGTGAAAGAAAAAGGAGGCTTAGCCCTTTACAACACAAATCCCTTTATGTCTTGCGTAGCGTGAGAGGGGTAGAGGAAAAGGAATTTTAAGGTTAGGCCTCAAAGCAGAGTGGTGTGAGAAAAGGGAAGACAGTGCCAAGAGAGCAAAATATAGGGTTAGACAATTAGACCTCAAAGTGGGTTGAGAGTTTTTCAAGTACAATCTTATGAGGATATGATTTTTTTTACCACAAAAAGAGTACCTAATTTTAAATTTTCAATTGTATTACATTATGTGTTTAATTTCTTCGCTTTCCTTGCACAAATATACAAGGAATTTTGAGTATTTATGATATGGCATATAATCAATAAATATTTTTAAATATTTGGCCATAATTTCAAATGTCTAAATTTAAATGGTTTATGATATTTACATTCATATTTTTACCTCATTCCATTATTTTACGTGTCAATGATTCAATGTACATCCATAATTTTATTTAGGGAAAAAACATTAAATATACATAGAAACAATTAAATGCCAACTAACTGGTAACAATGGTCTTCATGGCTTGAATTTAAATGGCCAAGAGGATCCGAGTTCGATTACCAGTACCATAAACAAATCGAATGCCAACTAAAAGTTATTTTTAACTTAGCTAAAAAGAAATTGAACAAAAAGTTCACATACATTAAATTCATGTGGCGAAAAATTCGTCCATCTTTTCTCTTTGAAGAATCATTTGAAAAACAAAAACTATAGAAAATGCTCACTTCCTCAACGAACATTCATTATGTAAATACATAAAAGGAATGATATTATCATTATTTGTTAATATATCAATTGTATAAAATCATAATGCTCAATTCCTCAATGAACTTTCATTATGTAAATATATAAAAGGAATATAATTATCGTTATTGGTTGCTACAGTTATTCTTGATATTGATGTTTGGATTCACGATTTGATCTTCAAAATGTGCAAGCAACATGTTAAAGCTATGTGAGATCATTCCTCCCATGTTTCGCAAAACGATGGAGTAATCATACTTTTGATCCAATCTTGGGATAAACATGGTTTTAGTTGCTTTTTGATCCAATAGCCAAGAGAGAGGGGAAAGTGGAGAGAGGAAAAAACCACAGTGGTACAACGGGAAGAGAGAGAAAACGTGGGACCTTACTTTAATTAAAAAAAAGATAAAATTACTCTCAAAGCACATTATGAAGAATGGTAAAAATCAAGAAGAAAAAGTTAATCCTATCACCACCGACCTACAAGCCCAAATGTTAATTTTAATTTTATTGGACAATGTCCAGGGAATATTGCATAACATATTCTTGTATTTTTATTATTTGTTAATTATTTATTATTTATTTTCCTTGAGATCAAAGGAAGTTTAACAGCAAGATATTAACGGGTTATGTAATGAAGACTCCATGAAGCATTTGGATCAGCTTGAGATCTTCATCTCTCCGATGTGAACTTTCTTATATTAGAATATGTGTGTGTGTCTATATATTAAGAGAGTGAATTGAAGATATATAAAGTTGACATAGATCTTTTCAATTGATTCAAGTCATTTGATAGAAAAACCACCTTAGTCTATATTAAGTTTCGGAGTTAGTACTTCATCAAGCTATAAAGCTTGTGAGAAAACATGAATGCATGAATTTATACCAAACACAAATATAATTGATCGACCACTTAACCAGCCAAGAGTACAACTTATTTTGATTCTTCCTATGAAGGCCCTATGCAAGATCATGAATGCAGGACACATTGTTTGGTATATCGTCAATTTGATGGAGAAACATCAAAAATCTATAAGGCTTCTATCAAGGCCATTTCTGCAGATGTCTCTTTCTATCATATTTCTCTTACACATTGTAGTTGGATGGACCTGCATCAATCCAAAGGCCTGAGAGGGTTTCTCCGTGGGAAATATAACCTATCTTAGCTCCTGTTGTTCGAAATGTGTCAAATCCAATATCAGTTAAGAGCAATAGGTTCAAGCCCTGTTGGTATATGATTGACCTGATAGATAAATCAACATGTTATAAGACTCGATGATGTGCATTTATCCTCTTCATCTTCATCATTATCGTAAGTTTTGTCTGACTTCACGGTTAACTGCACAGAAGAAAGGAAATATACCAACAACAAAAATTGCTTATTGTGAATTCAAATCAAATAGAATATAAAACAAAACACAAACCAAACATACAGATTTAGATCTAAACTAACAAAAACCCAACCTGACCCAATAAAAAAAGCCGAAGGCTTAAAACAAAATAGGACCCTATAAATGTCAAGGGAAAGGGCGAAATGATACCACCACAATATGGATAAGGATGCTTTTAGATCTTAACCATGGCTACCATAAAGACTTAACCACTTGCTTCCTTAATTAAATTTGTATCACCAGTTCACCAACAACAAATCATTTTATACTAGATTAAAAAAATTTGATGAGTTTGATTCAAACATACCTCCATTGTAACTTTAACTAAAGCTCTAGATGATGATGGATCCTCCACCGATTTCACCATCTACATGCTTAGCTACACAAAAACGCACGCACACCCCTCAAAATTTCTCAATACTGAACCATGAGAAGAGAGTTGTCATGATCTACAACCGACAATCAATGACTCTAAAAATGGAGAGAAGGAAGAGGGGACTCACCCTTTTACAACAGAGACAATGCCTGCGCTATGTACTGCGTGAGAGAGAAGAGAGAGAGAGAGTAATTTTAGGGTTCAGCCTCAAAGCAACATGTTCGGTGTGAGCGATGGAGAGGGGTAGAAAGAAAGAGTATTTATAGGGTTAGACCCCAAAGCGCATGTGTGGCGTAAGAGAGGGCAGAGAGACATTTTTGGGTAAAGTCTTTTTAAGATATTTTTTTATTATAAGAAGAGTGGCTGATTTAAATTTTCCACTATACTCTTTCTGGTCCTTATTATAAGGCACCAACTGTCATTTCTCTTAGACCAAGGAAGGGCAATTGAAAAAGTGTTCTGTTGATAAATATTTCCATGTTTACCCCTACTTTAATGATACAGATTTAAAAATATTAAAAGTATTATTTTGGGGGGGGGGACATGCCCATTGGAATGAAAAAATATTACTGTAGAACTCCACATTCAAGGAGGGTTCTAATGCCCATTGGAGTAAATGTTTAGAGTTTAGCAGATGATAATTCACCATGTTCGAGGAGGGTAAAATGGGAAAACTCAGATTTAGAGGTAGTAGGTGCCTTATAATAAGGACCAAAATATGTTGGCAGTTGGTGCCTTATAATAAGGATCAGAGGGAGTACTATGTATCTAATTTTATACCCTTTCCTTATTTTGAGTGTAAATAGATGCCAACGTATAAGGAATTGTGAATAGTTATGGTAGTCAACAAACATTTTCAAATGCTTGAGCAGAATTTGAAATGCATGCATTTAAATCTTGGGTTAAGGTGCAAAAATACACTTGTGCTTTGGTCAAAGGAGTGCCCAGTAGCAAGTTCTTTTTTTAGGTGCAAAAGTGACTATGTGGTTACAAAATAGGAGCAAAAGTCATAGAAACCGTTAGGGGGTAGGATGTTGACTGTTAAGTTGGTAGGTTTGACTTAAATTAATGACGTGGATGCTGAATAGGATTGTGTAGCAGACAAGTGGAATCTAAATGAGTGAGTAATTGATGACTGGGAAAAATTCTGGTGAAACTTATTTATGTGGAGAAAATATAATTTATTTTTCTTTTATTTAACTAAATAGATTAATCCCAAAATTTCTATTTGAGACAAAAACACATACGACTTGCTTTGGGGAAAAACATCATCGTTTTCATTCACGATTTGGAAAAGAAGTTCTGGAGAAAAAAACCTAGACCCCAATTCTCGTCGATTTAGCCAGATTCGCTATACACCACGGTTGAACTCTACACTAGATTGTTGAGCTACGGTTTAACTTTTCTATTTGTGGGAGTGAAGGAGTGAGCAAAGGATTCACGATACACCACGCCTACAGCCACACGACGTTCACAGTGACGATAAAGAAGAAGGGAAATCGAGAGAGTCAGGCGGAACTCGAGAATCGACAAAGGGTGGCAGTGGAAAACTTGATTCGCATGTGATTGGGGAATCTTTGAAAAGAACGTGTAGGCGAAGAAGCGACAAAAAGTTATCTAGGTAAGCAACGATTGGGACCCATTCATGTTTGCTTGTTTGTTTGCTTTCGGTTATAGTGAAATGGCATGGAGGCCCCTGATATAATATTTATTTTGTACTGTTAGTGATAAACTGATAATGGCATCGAAGGGAAAGGATAAAGTGGTAATCGAGGATGAAGACACAAACATGGGCCAAAGGTCAGTAGAAAGTGTGCTTGAAAAGTATGAATCCGCAATAAAGGGTGGGAAGAAACTAAAGCTAGGTTACGGGGAGGGCATAAGTCTGTAAAAGAAAGCATTTTACATACTATTGTGGGTGAGGAAAGTGAAAATATAGTGAGACAAAATGCTGAAAAAACAGTAGACGAGACCACAGTTAAAGGAAATGTGGAAGGTCTGATTGAGGAAATGGGATGGGGTGATGGTTATAATGATATAGATTTCCTTGATGTTGATGTGAATACTATAAGTGAGGAAACGGACAGAGTTAACCAAGTTGGTTGTGATAATATAATTGAAGAGGATGATGAAGAGGGGCATTGTAGTGATGAATACTCTAATAGGTTTGTTGATGGAATTATCAGGTAGGTTATTGAGCTTACTCCCCAGATCATTCCACGTGGTGATGGAATTATCAGGTAGGTTATTGAGCCACGTCCGAGCCTTGTCCCTTAGTGAGAATGGGAATAATTTAATCCGGACAGCGTCGGATGGGATTTCTGGGATGACAAAGGAATCACACACCTCCATGAAGGTCTTGAGGTGTAGGTGCAGATCTTCGGATGGAAGTCCTCCAATTTGCCCGGCTGCATTCAGCATCTGAATCATGACACCTTTGATTTTAAAGTGTCCTGCATTGAATGTTGGCGGTGTGAAGCCGAATTCAGTTTGTTTAGATATGGAATTCCAAATTCCATGATGGACTTGTTCACATCTGGGTTTAGAGGTGGAAAGACCTGGTTATCCCCGTTTATCAGTATATGCTCTCATTGATTCTGCTCTGGGTTGACAGGCATATCTGCCATGTTAACTTAGTCAAAAGGTTGACTTCTTCGCTTCTGCTTCCTGCGCCTTTGCTTGTAGGTGTGTTCTATCTCAGGATCGTAAGGCTCTAGGTTGGCTGAAGGCCAATTGCACATGTACTACAAAATGTACCTGAAAATCAAGAAAAAAAGAGCTTTGTATTATGTAAATCACAACTATTAAGCAAAAGGGGCGTCGTCAATAAGGGTATCAACAGTCCCCGGCAACGGCGCCAAAAACTAGTTGGTCGATTTCCTTGATGGCAAGTGAACCAGTCGAACAAGTAATAAAGTGAACGTAGAGTATCGTCCCACAGAGACTGAGATACCGAAGTGTGACGCTGAATTGCTATGATAGTTGCAATCAGAAAATAAATATAATTGGTTTGAGAGGTTTTTGATGATTACGCTAATAACAAAAGTAAGCAAAGTAAATTTAAGAAGATATCAGTAAGAAGTTAGGCTGAACTCGGACTCCTCCTTAAGTGCATAAATCCCCCAGTTGCTCTACCCATTGCTATAGCATCTATACTACACAGCTTTCGCAATTGCTACAGCATAACTACTAACTACAAAGCTATTCGATTAACCCACCGCTATGATCTATCGAAGCTTCCGCATCCGATACATATGATATTAACTATATTCCTTCCATATTCCTATGGCAACTTTCTAGTTTTTATCTGCATTATACTCAGGGTGTACTAGTTATGAGAGGTAGACCCATTCCTGAAGCCTACAATAAATAGGTCAAGCCTTGCACCGGCTGCCTAGCAAACATCAAGTTTCTCGAGGTCTAACCTCGACTCCTTGCCAGTAAGACGAGACCACAAGTCTAGCCCTTAGATTCCTCTAATCGACTAGTAATTAATTCACTGATAAGCAAACCGAATCTATTAAATTAAGAACTTGCAACTGGGTTCATACACGCTTAAGAATTCATCCTCGTTCAGCCATCAGAAAGTTAGTTCATGACTGACGAGGGAAACACAAAACAGATAGTAACAGAATGACCCATGATCTAACTACTAAAACAAATGAAAATATAAAGCTTGACGGCGTTCCGACGGTGTGGACGAAGCCCTGTCACGTCACCACTCCACGTCTTCTTCCCTTCGTCTTACTGCGAGGAAGGATGCTGGGTTATCCTGGAATTCTCATGCTAGTGAAGTCTCTCACTCTTCTTTTGAGTCGGCCGAATGTGAAATCTTGTGTTGACTCTGTTCGACTCCCATCTAGGGTTGTCCAGCTGTTTCCTTTTATATTCAGCCTTTCGTGTGACGCAAGTTAAGCTAGCTGGGCTGTCCAAATCTGTCGAGATCTATCGCATCTTCTGTTTGTAGATTGATTCTGCGGATCCTGCAGGATTCTTCAAATCTTTCCGTTTTGATCCTCCGCATCTTCTATTTCATTATGTCAGCAATCTACCTATTGATCTCGATCTTTTATTTCTATTCCTGAAATCATCTAGATAAAAATGTCAGAAAATATGCCGCATAGCATTGCGTCCTTTACTTTGCTATAGCTTTCGTGATGCTTTTTATTGCCTTTTGAGTTGCGGTCAGAATGCTATGCATCGTATCAGATTTGCTATACGTTCTCTAAAAACAATGTAATTTTCTTCTTCTTAGCACATGTTCAGGATGTAAATGGTTTTCATCATTCAGTTCCCTATATCATGAATATATGCATTTTTGCTTGGATTGTTTGCAGTTTAAGCTTTCATTTACCATACAATTCGGTCATGAAATACAGGGAAAACATGGTATAATTTGTGCTCATCAGAAACCCGGATTGGAAACCAGCAAACCAGTTGTCCATTCAAGGGATCCACCCGATTTAGTATTTGTAAAAAAGGAAAAAATCGAATATTTTTTAAACTTTCTTTAGGATTTCATATTAATAACCCTAAAATCTTTAATTTGTTATTTGTTTGGCCTTAGGTTAGTTTCAGTTTGACTTTGGTTTGATCCAATGACCCTTGACTCAGTACCCCGACCGATTTAGTGGCCGGTCTTGGTTTAAGATCCTTGGTTAAATCTCAAAGTGGGCCGGGGCGGGGGAGATTTTCAAGTAAAATATTTTTAGGATAGGTTTTTTTTAGTTTCCACAAAAAGAGTAGCTAATTTTGAATTTTCAATTGTATAACATTATGTATCTAATTTTTTATGCTTTCCATATATTGGTGTAAGGAAATGGGACTTGGCTCCCATATGTAATACATGAAAATTCCTATTTAGCTTAAGTATTATATTTTGGAGGATAATTATCAAAAATGAAAGTAAATATGTGTCTCAAATTATTACAATTAGTTGATTATAATTGTAGGCAAATTTCCCTTGGAATTAAATAAACAAGAGGCAAAATATAAGATTAAGATTATGGATCATAAAATGTGATGTAATGAACACATAAAATAATAGTTAATTAAGATAAAGGAAATTAGCAAAAACAATTGGGTAATTAAGTTGCACTAATTAAAGATAAATTGCATAATTACTTAATTAACTAATTAACCAATAAGAGATGCAATAAAAGGGCAATTAAGCACATGATTAAGGAGGCTTAATCAAATCAGCCCCAAGAGTCAAAAATTTCAACTAAGATCAATGGTTAAAATTGTTCAAATCCAATGCTCCTAATTAATTAACCTTAATCCTCATGAAATTGAATTGGCCAATTAGAAGCTTAGACATAGGATTCTTGACACAATTAAAACACAATTCAAGAGCTAGCAAAGATAGGGGGCTAGCGGCACAAAATGGAAGAAGGGAATGAAGTTATGATAAAGCATAAAGTTAAAGCTTTGAAACGTCAAACTATCAACAAGCCAATTAGAAAGCTTAAAACATGGGATATTTTGCAAACTAAAAACATATTAAATGACTAAAAGAGGATGTCGGCCAGCAGGTACAATGGAAAGGATTTCTTTTTCTTTTCATGAAATAATCAAGTTATTTAGTTAATTAAAAGCATCCATTAAATAGCTGATTGGATGGGAATGTCGACCAAGCCATGAGAGATGAGGATCAATCTTCAAAAAGTGCAATTTAATCCAATGGTTGGGGTGAAAAATCTGCTCACACTTAATTACCCTTATGCCATTGAGCTTTTTCTATAAATAGAGAGACCCCTCCTTCACTATCTCCTCACACCAACACAGTCATCTCTGATCCTTTGATTTGGAGTGTGAAACATGAATTGTATAAGAGAAGGTGGAAGGATGATAGGGCAAAACTTTACAGCCTATAACTCCGCAAGTATATGGGCCGTACCAAGTAATAAAGTGATAAGAAAAGTATCGTTCCCATGAGGACTTTGCATCACAATCTCAGTTAAGCATTAATTTTACAATTTCGTTTAAGTTAAGCAAATCAGAATTTAATTTAATTAAATTAAAATAAAATAAAATCAAAACAAACAAACTACCACAATAATAAAATGAGCAACCCAGAGTCATGAATCCCTTATTAGTTTCATAAACCTTGTTTTTGCTAATATAATTAGCCTTAATATCAATTTTGTTAATCTCGAGTATAAATTGCTATAAGTGCATGTCGGTCCACTTACAACCCTCTCTTAAGTATAACTTGTTATGTCTAACATAGTTACTCAAGAGGAAACATAACTCGGACACACTCTTCAACAATTATATGGGGCCATTAGGTATATGCCTATCCTAATCGCAAATTAAATCGTAATCTAATCCCATATTACTTTATCTCAGAGCTTAATTAAAATTCCCTTTGTCAAGGTAAATCCTAATTCTCAAATTCATATTCAGTGATGATCAGACACTAAATAGGTAAAGCTAAACAAGATTAAGTAACCTACATTAATATTAATTATAACTAAATAATAAAAACAAAGTCTAATCCACACTTATAAGTTCAAAGGTCCTCTAGGTTGCAAAATCAACTAGCCAAACATGGTTTTAATTAAGATCACAGCAGCAACACAAAATTCAAGATTTAAAGCTATAAAAGAAATCAAAGGCAAATGAGTAAAGATAAAACAAACAGCCCTACTATCTGCCTCTGATTCCTCCTTCTAGACTCCAAATGCTACTCTGCTTTTCGGTGGTTCTAGTTGCTGAAGCCTAGCCCTGTGATGGTGAGAATGGAAAGATGCGAAGGTCGCCGGCGACGATGGAGGTGTGGGCGAAGGTCGCCGGCGACGAAGGTGTGGAAGGCGATAAAGGTTTGGAGTTCTTGGGTCTTCGGCCTGCTTCTCGTTCTCTGCTTCGTAGCTACTGTGCGTTTTCCTTTTTTTCTCAAAATGCCGCCTCTGCTACTTCTTCGCTTACGTCTCTCAATTCCAAAATGTCGCGCCCCTGTTTGTTGCTTTTAGGTCATTAATTGATTCAAAATCTCCACCCCAAAAACGATGTCGCTGTGATGGTTCTGATTGCTAAAAAGAAACAAAAATAATAATATAATAATTATAATTATAAACTAAACCTTTTTTTTTTCTTTTTCCTATTTTTATCTACCTTATATCATTATATTTTATTTATTCTCTTATATAAGCCTAAATATTTCTACTTAATTAAAATTGAGATATTTGTAATAAAATCCCCCATATAATGCATCCAAATTGATTTCTCTTAAAATCTCAATAAAATCTTTTTAAATTAGTAATAATAACTTCTCAAATATATCAAAATATATCTTAAATCTATTAAAAATGAGAAGTCATCACACCCCCACACTTGCATCAAATCTTGTCCTCAAGATTTTGAAATTCTAAAACAACCAATTTCAAGAAAACCATGGAAGCAAGATTTTTAAAGCAAGCACTACAAAATTGAAATCAATTCAAATATTCAAGAATCAAATTTTCACAAAAATCTTTTCCACCTTCCAAAAAATGCAAGTAGCAAGACAATTAATTTGGCAAAGATAAATCACAATAGAATGTCTCTCACCAATCAAGTGTTTACACTCATCTCTTAAAATATTCAAGGGCTTGTGTTTCACTCAATTCCACCTATTGCAACTTGTCTACCATAAGCTTGTTTATCATCTCAATCTCCACTTTATACATTCTCCAATTGCACATTCAAATCAAAAGGACTTTCTCAAGGTTTTAATGATCAAGGTAGGATAATGAAATGAAAATGATCAAATGGTATGGGAGAATACTTTAATTAGTGCTAAGCATTTTAATGAAATTCATGATGAAGAATGAAGGAACACCCACCAAGAGAAAACAAACTCACTAACACTATATAGACAACCTTTATTTTTTTTATCTCAATAATCTTTTTTTTATCTCTATTTTTTTTTATCTTCCTTTCTTTTTTTTTTTTTTTTTTTTTTGCTTTTCACTATATACACATAATCTTATGGTGATGACTTTCTAACTCCTTCACTCTTTTAAATTGGTTCACTTAGCACTTACTAAAGTAATAAAAATGAATGGGAAGAAAAAGATATCAAAATTGCATATCTCAAACAAAGGGCTATTTATTCTATGCAATTTTTTTTTTTTTTTTTTAAAAAAAAATAAAGGCTCAAGTGGGGTAAACAAAAGATTTTCATGTGATAAGGATGGACATTTGGCCGAACTAGCTATGAAATGAATGCCTAAATCATCTTTGTGCATGCAAAAGGCTTTCAAATTTCTAAAGAGATTCAAGACAAGTTGTAGAGATGAAATTACAATAGGTGTACTCCCTCTTGAAAGAAATGAAACTTTAGGCTCAAATTCCTCACAGGTTCTTTGACATTTTAAAGTAAAGTATCCAAACCAAATGTTTACCTCTTTACTAACATTCAAAGAACATAGAATCAATTCCTAATCAAATTCACTCCTTTTTTATGTTCAAAATTAACCCAATTGTGATAATGCTCACAAGTAAAATTAAAACTTCCATAAGATTTTTTTTTTTTAAAAAAAAAAGAAATCTGAGGACAAGGAAAGTCATGTAAAATCCAGGATACCCTCACCCCCATACTTAAATGTCACGTTGTCCTCAATGTGAACAAGTAACAAAAAGTAATGGAAGTGAAGAACAAACATCTATAAGTGTAAGGGTAACACCAATTTCAGAGATTTCAAATTTCCACCAATTAAATAGCTCAAGTGCTAACAGTTAGTCAATAGTCATCACATGCAAATCCAACTAAGACCAGCACTCATTCCCAAGCAATATATCATCAACAATCAATTAGATCAAATCAAAGAAAAGTAGAAGAAAACTCCCCTATTTGTCCTTGACTTGCACTCTCAATCCTTTCTACCAATGTGGAACACCTCATCAGGGGCTTTCAACAGTCCTACAAAATCAAACAAAACATCAAATCATACCTTGGGTTGCCTCCCAAGAAGCGCTAAGTTTAAAGTCTTCAGCCAGACTTCTCAAAACAACTTCTAATCATAAGTATCAAACACCATAATTACCTTGTCTTCATTCCTTTTCAAGCAACAAGGTATCACACACCAAAATTGATCATTCAAGTTAATTACTTGTACTTCCTTAATCATAGACAATCTTGGAGTACAAGTATTCACTAAATTCAATTGAAGCACAACATGCATATCTTTGAAAATAAACATAAGCACATCCAAGAATTTAGAGCATCCAATAAAATCAACTTGACTCTCCTCAGTAAGAGTCAACAATTCAATAGGAGAGTTATGAACAACAACTCTTGGGATATCCACATTAAATTGATCATCAAAATCACAAACCTTAGGCTCCACAATCGAAACCTCTTAATTATAGACATCCAATATTCTCATCTAAATCAATTTCAAGCTCACAATCACTTTCTACATTATCCACAATTTCATGCAATTCCACACCTTCAACTTTTTCACAACAATCACTATCAGCAGAAGAAATAGTCATCAAGCTTAAGGAATTATCTTGCCCTATAGTCTCAAGGGTTGAAACAATTTGACTCGCATATACCCCCATATTTTCAACACCTGTCTTAAGGCTAGTGACAATCTCCTTTTGCTCTTTACTAGATCTCTCTGATGCTTCCACATACTCCTCAAATAATCTTTCCAAATTAGATTTTTCCTTGTACTCAATGGTGTGTTCTTCAATAGGTGGATAAGAATAAAAATGAGGGGTATTTGCATGAGAACAATAGACATGTGGATCCCTAAAATTATGTTGCTCAAAACCTTCACTAGGACAAAATGAGTTATCAAAACAAGCTTGGTTCCTAACGAAATCATCTCTCACAAAATGACCAGTTATACTATATGGACAATACTCAAATAAATGATTCCCTCCACAATAAACACAAGACATGCAAACATATTGAGAAGAATCAACATATGGAATACAACCATCATTTATGCTCCTTTTATGTTGCCTATCATTCAACGAATTTAAAATAGCAATCAATCCATCTTGTATAGAAGACAAAGAATTCATCTCCTTCTCAATATTAAGACCAGCTGGTTGCCATGTGAAATCCATTTTTTTTATAAAAAAATTTCCTATAAAAATAAAATAAAATAAATTATTTACGAACTCAAACTTAAACTACTAATGCTCAATCAATTCCAACCAAGACAGTTGTGGCACACAAGTCCCCGGCAACGGCGCCAAAAACTTGATAGGGCAAAACTTTACAGCCTATAACTCCGCAAGTATACGGGTCGTACCAAGTAATAAAGTGAAAAAAAGTATCGTTCCCACGAGGACTTTGTATCACAATCTCAGTTAAGCATTAATTTTACAATTCGTTTAAGTTAAGCAAATCAGAATTTAATTTAATTAAAATAAAATAAAATCAAAACAAACAAACTACCACAATAATAAAATGAGCAACCCAGAGTCACTAATCCCTTATTAGTTTCATAAACCTTGTTTTTACTAATTTAATTAGCCTTAATATCAATTTTGTTAATCTCGAGTATAAATAGCTATAAGTGCATGTCGGTCCACTTACAACCCTCTCTTAAGTATAACTTGTTATGTCTAACATAGTTACTCAAGAGGAAACATAACTCGGACACACTCTTCAACAATTATATGGGGCCATTAGGTATATGCCTATCCTAATCGCAAATTAAATCGTAATCTAATCCCATATTACACTACTACAAAATAGCCAAAAAACGTCCTAAATAAAGCCCAATTAACGTCCCTTTTTATAGGGACGTTGGGCAGGGGGAAGTTAAAAAAAAAGTAATAAGGCGTCCTGAAATTCTTTTAGGTCGCCTTAGGTAAGGCGACCTGAAACTCATTTCAGGTCGCCTTAGCTAAGGCGACCTGAAAATCATTTCAGGTCGCCTTACCTAAGGCGACCTGAAACGAGTTTCAGGTCCCCTTATTGCTTTTTTGTTTTTTTTTAAAAAAAACCTGAAGCCCCAATTCTTATTTAATCAAATATCGGATGCACGTTAGAATGCAGAGAGAGTTTTCCAGAAAACTACAAAGAAACATCAACGGGAATCGAAATAAAACAAATCGAATTCGAAGTATGTGGGATCCAAGCCAACAATAATTAATCAATATGGAATATTTGCTTCAAACCTAATAGCAGTTTTCAAACATGGAAATATCATTCTTAAGTGTGAAGCACATATATATATACAAACCATCCTAGGTTTAACAAGTAGTAATATGTAGAAGTAGATCTAGAACAGCAGATCTAAAAATATAAAATACCAGATCTAAGAAGAACATCAGATCTAGAACCTGAAGACTTGCGATGAACGACGAGCAAAACAGAACCAAGGTCGCTGGAAGAAACAGAGGAGGAGGAGCTCTGGTTCGTCGATCCGAGCTCGCATATGTGTTCTCTTTTGCGGCGATTGAGCTTGGTGGACAACGGAGGAGGAGCTTCGGCATGGTTTCGCAGCATGGTGCGAGGAGGAGGAGACGCCGGGTGTTGACGGCGAGCGATGTTGACGGGAGCGGTGAGCGACGGGGAAGCGGTGAGTGACGGCGACTTATCGAGACGTGGAGACTTTGGCGTGCAAGGGAGAGCGATGATGATGATGCGTGCGAGAGAGAGAGAGGGACGATTAACTGATGAAAAAGGTGGGAGGATATAAATAAGAAAGAAGGAAAAAAAATAAAAAAGATATGAATTTTGGCGACTGAATTTTGATTCGGGTCGCCAAAATTCTCAATTGCGACACGAATTAAATTGTGTCGCCACAATTATGCAATTGGCGACCTAAATTAAATTCGGTCGCCAAAATTATTCAATTGGCGACTGAATTTAATTCAGTCGCCAAAATTATTCAATTGGCGACTGAATTAAATTCGGTCGCCAATTGGAGAATTTTGGCGATCCGAATTTAAATCGTCGCCAAAATTCTAAATTGGAGACTTGAATTTTAATTCGGGTCACCCATTATTAAAAAAAAATCAATTCTCATACCCCATGTTGCCAAAAAAATATATGGAGATTTTTAAATAATAGATATTAATTTGATTTTTCCGGTTACAAAAAGCAGATTCTTATGATTTTGATTTGAGCTATATTTATGGCGTTTCTTTTGTTATTAGTATTTTATAATTATATTTTAATTAAATTTAATAAGCCACTCAAGATATTTCTTTCTATAAATATTAAGTTTCGTAAATATTTTATGCGTATTTGTCATTTAAATGATAATTACTTTTAAATGAATGAATATGAAAAAGTATGGAGATTTTTAAATAACAGATATTAATTTGATTTTTTCGGTTACAAAAAGAAGATTCTTAGGATTTTGATTTGAGCTAGATTTATGGCTTTTCTTTTGTTATTAGTATTTTATAATTATATTTTAATTAAATTTAATAAGCCACTCAAGATATTTCTTTCTATAAATATTAAGTTTCGTAAATATTTTATGCGTATTTGTCATTTAAATGATAATTACTTTTACATGAAGGAATATGAAAAAGTATGGAGATTTTTAAATAACAGATATTAATTTGCTTTTTTCGGTTACAAAAAAGATTCTTAGGATTTTGATTTGAGCTAGATTTATGGCGTTTCTTTTGTTATTAGTATTTTATAATTATATTTTATTTAAATTTAATAAGCCACTCAAGATATTTCTTTCTACAAATATTAAGTTTCGTAAATATTTTATGCGTATTTGTCATTTAAATGATAATTACTTTTAAATGAATGAATATGAAAAAGTATGGAGATTTTTAAATAACAGATATTAATTTGATTTTTTCTGGTTACAAAAAGCAGATTCTTAGGATTTTGATTTGAGCTAGATTTATGGCATTTCTTTTGTTATTAGTATTTTATAATTATATTTTAATTAAATTTAATAAGCCACTCAAGATATTTCTTTCTATAAATATTAAGTTTCGTAAATATTTTATGTGTATTTGTCATTTAAATGATAATTACTTTTAAATGAATGAATATGAAAAAGTATGGAGATTTTTAAATAACAGAGATATTCATTTGATTTTCCCGATTACAAAAAGCAAGATTCTTAGGATTTTGATTTGAGCTAGATTTATGGCGTTTCTTTTGTTATTAGTATTTTATAATTATATTTTAATTAAATTTAATAAGCCACTCAAGATATTTCTTTCTATAAATATTAAGTTTCGTAAATATTTTATGCGTATTTGTCATTTAAATGATAATTACTTTTAAATGAATGAATATGAAAAAGTATGGAGATTTTTAAATAACGAGATATTAATTTGATTTTTCCGGTTACAAAAAGAGATTCTTAGGATTTTGATTTGAGCTATATTTATGGCGTTTATTTTGTTATTAGTATTTTATAATTAAATTTAATAAGCCACTCAAGATATTTCTTTCTATAAATATTTAGGGCCAAAAATTTTATTTTAGGCGACACGAACTTCTTTCGGTCGCCAAAAATTTTAAAAAAACTCACCCGCGCCAAAAAATCTCGTGCCGCCAAAAATTTCACAAAACGCGCAAAAAATTTAATTTTAGTCGTCCTGAACATCTTTCAGGACGCCAAAAATTAAATTTTAGGCGTTCTGAACTTCTTTCAGGACGCCAAAAATTTTATTTTAGGCGACCTGAACTTCTTTCAGGTCGCCAAAATTTTTATTTTAGGCGACCTGAACTTCTTTCAGGTCGCCAAAAATTTTTACCAGCGCCAAAATCCTCTTGGCGCCAAAATTTAGGCGTCCTAAATTAATATTTAGGTCGTCTAAAGTCTCAAAGTGAAGCAAACAATTACGACAATGCCATCGCCTTCACTTTTTACAACCCTTTTTTTAAAAACGGACGTCTTTTTGGGTAGTAGTATCTATAATTTGTAGTAGTGTTACTTAATCTCAGAGCTTAATTAAAATTCCCTTCTTCAAGGTAAATCCTAATTCTCAAATCCAAACATGGCTTTAATAAACATCACAGTAACAACACAAAATTCCAGATTTAAAGCTATAAAATAAATCAAAGGCAAATGAGTAAAGATAAAACAAACAGCCCCACTATCTGCCTCTGATTCCTCCTTCTAGACTCCAAATGCTACTCTACTTTTCGGTGGTTCTGGTTGCTGAAGCCCAGCCCTGTGATGGTGAGAATGGAAAGATGCGCAGGTCGCCGGCGACGATGGAGGTGTGGGCGAAGGTTGCCGGCGACGATGGTGTGGAAGGTGATAAAGGTCTGGACTTCCCGGGTCTTCGGCCGCTTCTCGTTTTCGCTTCGTAGCTTTGTGTGTTTTCCTATTTTTCTCAAAATGCCGCCTCGCTACTTCTTCGCTTGTGTCTCTCAAATCCAAAATGCCGCGCCCCGTTTGTTGCTTTTAGATCATTAATTGATTCAAAATCTCCACCCCAAAAACCATGTCGCCGTGATGGTTCGATTGCTAAAAAGAAACAAAAAAAATAATATAATTATTATTATTATTATAAACTAAACCTTTTTCTTTTTCCTATTTTTATCTACCTTATATCATTATATTTTATTTATTCTCTTATATAAGGCTAAATATTTCTACTTAATTAAAATTGAGATATTTGTAATAAAATCCCCCAAATAATGCATCCAAATTGATTCCTTTTAAAATCTCAATAAAATATTTTTAAATTAGTAATAATGACTTCTCAAATATATCAAAATATATCTTAAATCTATTAAAAATGAGAAGTCATCAAAGGAGAAGCAAAGTCTTCAAGGGTAAGTCTCTAATTCTTGAGCTTTAGTCTTTCGTTTTTTTATTTTTTAGTAAAATGTTAGTTTAATCTAGAAAATGGTAAAGTGAATTCCCATGATTGTTTTTAGGCCTCCTTGCATTGAAAAATGTCTAATGAAGTAAAAACATGTTGAGAAATAATTTTGGAATCAATGAAGCAAGATTGTGAAAATTTGGAAAATTCCCTGATTTTAGTTTCTTGGGAGTTAGTCAGATTAAGGGCATTATTTTATGTATCAAATGGAGTCCTTAAATCATGAAATTTTACATGGTTATATTAGACATGTATAGCTTTCCATTGATACAAAATGTGTCGCAGTTTGAGTTCTGTAGAAGGAGATAAAAATTCTTGAAGTTGGGTCGCATTTTTGGAAGAAAATCTGAACAGTGATTCGGAAAAATTAAACTGGTATTGATTCACATATTTCGAGTGAAAACCATTATTTTTCCTCACAAATAGACATGTCAAGGATTGTGAGGAATTCTACGGCGCCTCATTTCAATTTTTGTAGAAGTAATTATGATTTTTCAAAGTTACCACAAAATCTGGGTAGAAATGCTGAAATTGCGTTTTTAAGTAAATTAAGGGTATAATTAGAATAGCAAATCCACCAGGGGTAAAAAGGTCAATAGTGGCTAAGATATCTTTTAGGATATGGTTTATAAAGGAATTAATGCGGTGATATCATTATAGGATATCCGGGACAATCAAGAATCGTACCGAACAGACGAACGTACCACTAGCTACACGGACTAAGGTACGGACGCGTACTGTAACTCTAACTCTTATATTGTCTTGCATGCTTATATGTGGTAGATGATTCATAGGGTCATGGACAAGACTAGGTCTTGGGTCATGCACCGTGGTTAAGACTCGGTTTTAGGTCATCGTTTATATACATTCAGCTTTATGCGGGTTATAGTCTTAATAACGCCGTAGGGATGTTTTCCTAACGCTGAGGACACGAGGAGCTATCGTGGCACTGGTTAGTGCAAACGTGGATAACATTACATGTGTTGTGTGCTATGTATTGTTGTGTGGTTAACATTACATTTTCTGTGTGCTATGTATTGTTGTAACTTTACATCTGTTGTGTGCTATGTATAGTTAATGCTGGAATGTAATGAATATCTGTCATACATATATTATTTATACATGAGCATGAGGTTAACTGTTACCTGAGACTCAATGGGCATTGAATCTCAGAATTAACCCTAGCTTCAGAATCTGGAGGATCAGGAGCCGGTGAAAAGGGTAAGCAGCACGCATGAGGACTCAGACGGAGTTTTTATTTTAGGATAGTATTATGTATACATTTTGAATATTTGGATGATTGTACCACTAGTTTGCCAACCGGACACACCGCAAAGGAGTTTAAGTTTGTAGCCACTTATCAGTTACTCATCCGTTCAACCTAACTATTATGCTGAATCGCTCTGATGATATTCATATATATATATATATATATATATATATATATATATATATATATATATACTGCTTATTAATATTGATAATGGGTAGTATTGAATATGGGGTGTTACACTATCTACTTCCCTTCTCATCCTCTTCTAATCCTCTTCTTCATCTCAACCGTTGGATTGAAATCTCGAAGGTTCAGATTTAATCATTTATAAATAAAATTAATAAAAATTATATTATTAAAAAATAATAATAAAATATTTAAAAATAAAATTTTTATAAAAGATTAAGTTTGAACCGTTGAGATTACAATCCAAAGTGGTTGAGATGAAGAAGAGGATGGGAAGGGGAAGGGGAAGTGGATGGGAGCCAACTCCGAGGAACTGGCGCCAATATACAAGGAATTATGAGCATTTATGATATGGCATATAATCAATAAATATTTGACCATAATTTAGAATGAACAAATTTAAATGGTTCATGATATTTACAATCATATTTTCCCCTCATTCCATTATTTTACATCTCAATGATTCAATGTATATACATAATTTTATTTATGAAAAAAGCAGTGAATATACATAGAAACAATTAAATGCCAACTAACCAATAACTGTAGTCCTCATGCCTTGAATTTAAATGGTCAAGAGGATATGAGTTCAATTACTAGTACCATAAAAAAAATGCCAACTAAAAATTATTTTTAACTTACCTAAAAATAAATTGACAAGAAATTCACTTACATCAAAATTCATGTGGCAAAACATTCTTCCATATTTTCTCTTTAAGAATCATGTGAAATTTTTTTATAGAAAACAAACATTTTATCAAAAATGAGACATGAACATGTGATTGTGCATTTCTATTGATTAAAATAGTAAAAATGCTCACTTCCTGAATGAACATTCATGTTAATACATAAAAGGAAGGTTATTATCATTATAGGTTACTATATCAATTGTATAACATCATAAAAATGCTCACTTCCTCAATGAACCTTCATTATTATGTAAATACATAAAAGGAAGGTTATTATCATTATTGGTCACTATAGTTATTCTTGATATTGATGTTTGGATCCACGATTTGACCTTCAAAATGTGCAATTGTAATATCCCGAATTTTGGACCCTGAGAATTAAGAACAAGCCTAAAATAGGCGGATGACTAAGCCCGGTTCAGGAAGAGTCCCAAGAATAGCCTCTCAGGGACTAAGTAACTTGGCTATACAGGTCAGTAGACCTAATGTGTATAAACCGTGGAGTTAAAGTGCCAGTGGAAAAGAAGGGCACAGAAGACCCATACGGTATAAATTCGGTTGGAAAAGGTGCTACCTAACTATGTCCTAAGCTAAAGAACAATTATTTGAGTAAAAATATGCCGGTATAAGTAAGTATACAACATTTTCGGGGCAGTCAAGGATGCCCTGCGTTTTTGAAGATCAGGAGTCAGTGTAATCACTGCTGGAGGACACGTGTCACTACGGGGTTAAAAAGCAAAAAGTAAGTAATGATCACAGGGGTAGAAAAGTCAACTCCTTACCCCTTAAGCATTGAATTTTGTCCACCCAGGAGAGAGAAGGAAAAATCATATGATTTTATCTGTACTCAGGCCCCAGACACAAAATGCGGGTCTCATAGGTGATTGACCGATAAAATGGGACCAATAGGGACCAGTCAGGGGTTTTTCTCTAGACTGAATAGGAACAATGTGGGGCCACTCTGGGGAGATTGGAAGGTGCCACATGTAAGTGTCCAACCAGGGGAAAATATCTGGAAAAGATGAGGAAAGAACAAAAAGAAGCACCGGTGTGTCCAATAGGGCCCGGTGGGGACCGGTTGATCAGGAACTGGAAAGAAAAGTAAGAAAAATGAGGTAATTATGGGGGACCAGATTTGTGGGCCACATTAGGCGCCACCTTACCCCCTTTAATCATTAAAATATTTACTTGGGGAGCAAGAAAGAAGAAATCAATGAAAAAGTCAAACCACGAGTCCCACAATCAAGGGAAAAGGGCAAAATGGTCATAAATGAGTAAAAATTAATTTGGGCTGACTTGTGGGCCCAAAGTGGCGTCCCATATGTACTTTAGGGCAGGATAAAACTTGGGGGAAAATTTGGTAATTATTAAAAAGTTCCGGGCCAAAATCGCAATTTCTGAAAGTTTCGAGCCAAACATGTAATTTTCCCCAAAAGCATATAAGGATCAGCATTTTATGGAGAGTGCTGCGCCACTTGGCAGCTTCTGATCACCCCTGGACTTTTCTATAATTTCTTGGGGAGAAAATCAAATTTACATATCCAAACTACTCCCTACCGGCCATAAATTACACCAGTTAATTCCAAAGTTTACTGGGTCCATTTCACCTTTATTAAAAAGGTGATTTACCTCTTCTTTTCACCTTTTTGGGGTGAAAATTCCAGATAACTCAAGAGTACCAATCACCCACCATTGTTAGGTTTCAGGCTCAAGGTCCCAAGCTCTTTCATCAACTCTCCGATTTAAAGGTAACACCGACAACTTCATTTCTTGAGTTCTTGTGAAGTAATTTCGTGCAAATGGTAGAGGCTGAATGTTAGGGTTGGATTTCTGAATTTTTAAGGTCATTAATGGCTCTGGAATGAGGTTTTGTATAGGGTATGGTCATGGGTTAAGTTGTTAAACTCGAGAACACCAAAAACCCCATGAGAGGGCTTCTTTGCGCGATTTCAGCAAATCCGGGCAGCGAACCTTCTAACGTGTTTTTCAAGCTGTAAACGAACCTTTTTTGAGCTGAAACTTTTAATGCAGAAACTGGACATGTGGGGCATGAGTTTAGAAATATAATAAGATAACTTTGGATAAGATTTCTTGGGTGAAAGAAATAGTTCAATAGGGGCTAAGACCGTGACGCGAACTGGATAGAGGATAGAAAAAGAGCTACACGCCAAAATATATGTCCTTTTGACTTCTGGGTATATTTTTCATGGAAACTAGACACTTCAATGATTCGAATGGCACTGGTTTCATACAAAAAAAAAAATTGTAGAATTTATTAAGAATCTGGAAAGTTGGGTCAAATGCACAGAATATCTGGAAATTCTGTATATAGCTCGGATTTGACAAAATAAATGTAAGGGTATTTCTGTAATTACTAAATAAGTGTATTTTAATGATATCTAGGGTCAAGCAACCTGTTGAAGACCTAGTGGGCCCCTAAAAATATAAGACGGTACTTTTACCACCAGGTAGTAACCTCTTTACTCCGGCACTTTTATGTGTTTGTGATATGTTTTGCATGCCATATTTATTTTTGTGTGTGTTATGCCAAATATGCATACAGAACATGTTTGTGATTGTGTCCCTTGACGGAATATCACCAAGAGGGGGGTGAATTGGGGATATTAAAATTTTCTCGCGTAAATGCTCTGTTAGATGAATGTGAAACAGGGATGAACAGAGTAAGGGTAAGAGAGATTGAACACAATGAATTTATACTGGTTCGGTCCAAATCCTTGACCTACGTCCAGTCCCCAGACTCTCCGGGATTTCACTAATCCAAATGATTACACACTCTGTAACTCACAGAGTAATTCTCTCTCTAGAACTTACTCCCCCTTACAAGTTGTAATCAAATAACCCAATCCCAAAGTCCCAATACTTTGAGATTCTTACACGAATGGATAATCAATAAGTAACTCTCTAAAAGAGCAGATTAATAAACACTGAAGATTGATATATCCGAAGATATTAACTCTTTGAGTAGAAACAATAAATGCTCTTAATTGCTAATTGAATGCACAGTGTTTCGGTAGTTGGAGACTTGAATGCTTCTTCTATTTATAGATTGGCACCATTGACGACCGTTGAGAAGACCGTTGTGGGTAATCAATATATCCGTTGTAATTACGTTGCTCTGTTTCCTTGTATGCTTCGACATTCGACCGTTATTCTCCGTTGACATTCTTTATTCAAATTGTCCGTTGAGAACCAAGTGGGAATGTTGCGGGAAGAGGCTGAAATGCTTTTTGTTTGTCTAAAGGTTCATTTCTTCTTTCAGCTTTGAAATCTGTAACAGCTTTAATGCTTCTGACACAATTTTTACTTTATGGTAGTTTCGAATTTAAACCTGTTAATCATGTCTGAAACTCACTAGCAAACTGATTAAACTTGGTTAGTAATGATGAGAAACAATAATATGAAGTACCCAAGGCATAATCAGAGAGTTATATATTTCGAGGACGATGAAATCAAGAACTGATACAAGTAACTTGAGTTATACAAGAGCAACTCGAGTTATAGGCATGTTCAGTGGATATTTGTCAGTGAAGATCAACTCGAGTTATATTTAAATCAATTTCAAACAGAGACAAAAAATTCATTTTAAGTAACTCGACTTATATATAGTAACTTGAGTTGCAAAGCTTGGCTTGAGTTATGTAACTCGAGTTACATTCCACAACTCGAGTTAATCAAATCAAACAGAGAGTATTTTCCAATAACACAACTTGACTTACTCCCAGTAACTCGAGTTATATTAGTAACTCATATCAAATGACGTTTTCTGATATGCTTGTAACTCGAGTTATATTTCATATAACTCGAGTTATATCAGCTGATTAAAATATGATATCGCGAAGAGCTTTTGAAACCGTGAACTACAGCTCATAACTTGAGTTACTAAGTGGTAACTCGAGTTATGACCTATGCCAAAAAAATGATTTTTCTAAAGCTTATAACTTGAGTTATGTTTGGCAACTTGAGTTATGCTCTTAGGAATGAATAGTAACTTGAGTTGTATTTCATAACTTGAGTTACTAATATTTTTTAAAATCATATTTCAAGAAGCTCAAATGTAATTTGACTGATCTTACAGCTTAGCAATTTAATCCATTGATTATTACAATTGTTAGACATCATCAAAACACATAGAGAACTAACATCCCTAGCGCTGAGGGTGTCTGCCGGGGTCTGCCTGCGTGGCGACTCAACGGAGACAGGTTTGTGCTTCCGGGGCCTGTCTTGGTAAGGCGGCCCAACGGAGCAGAGACATATTTCTGTGTGTGTTAATGTTTGCATATTGTGGTATGTAACATCCCATTTTCAAAAGCAGTATAATTTTTTTTTTCATCAGAGTAGAGCATCGGAGCAATTGAGTAACTGATACATTTATTCAAATTGCCGTAAGTCTGGCTGATTTACAGAAGCGGTACATTGACCGAGAGTTTTCAAAATGAATAACAAAAGAAGAAAGTCTTCAGCCGGGTCTCTGTGCGGCCTGCTCGCTTTTCTCCTCGGTTCTTGGTTCTCCCGAACCCGACGCTATGATAAGAGCGAGATCCAATTACAATTTGGATCTCGGTAACGGTTAACCTCATGCTTAAATACGACTACATATACACGATGCAAAGCAATCAATACAACAGTCCATAACAGATGTATGATTAAAAATACATAACCACGTATACAAGATAATAACCACGTATGTAACATAACCTCGTATGATACAACAATAATAACCTCGTATATGACATAACCTCGTATGTAACATACCGTGTATATAGCATAACCTCGTACACTACTACACAACAATCATATACAATCATATAATAAACATTAGAGCTAGTGTTACAGTACGCGAACGTACATACCTAACAACACATATACGCATATAATAAGCATCAGAGTTAGTGTTACAGTACGCGAACGTACCTTTTTGGCGGTACAACGGAACTTTTACGGAAAAACGTGAAATTCGACAGCGGGAAAAACAGCGGTATGACGGCGGCACAACAGCGGCTCGATTAGCTCAGATATCTCGGAGCTAAGGCATAATTTTTCCAAAGCTTCTCTCTCTAGAACCTCTCTCTAGGATTCGGATTTGGTGTGAAGAATGAGAGCAAGAGAGCTTGCTATTTATAGGGAAAAATAGGGACAAGGTGGGAATTTCCACAAAAGTCTTCGATCGGATTCCGCCGTTGGATCGCATTTTGAGGACAAAACACTCTTGGCCATCCATGGTCAAGATCGAAATCTAAGAGCCCTAAAGTCAATGGATGAGTTGTCATCCATGATGGCTCTTGCTTTATGGCCTCTCGGCCGATAAAGCTACCCGACGGTGTCCGTTTCGCGCGATTTCGCGTAAACTCAAAAATCCGGGCGTGTAACTTTGAAGATCTTTTCATCCTCTTTCATATTATCTATTTGGATCCTCTTTTTGATCATATCCAGGTATTCTCCGGTGCGTCGAAGATATTCGGACAAACGCATCCGATTCGGAAATCGCTTCCGATAGAACCAACTCGGACAACAATTCATCAATCGTAAAACGTCCGGTTGTTGCCTAACTTAATCTCGTGTTTAAAAAGACACAATTGTTTCTATAGGTTCTCACTTTGCCTATCTCGACTCTACTCTATCCGATCAACTTTTCGTCTTATTTGAAATTAGGGTTTTCGGTTGCGGAATCGACGTCTGGTAAATTTTTTCTTCGTGTAGAATTTCACTTGTACTTAATTTGATCAGTCTGAAAAGACTTTCACCTCTGGTTTACCTGTAGAATTTATTTCTAACTCTTCCCCCGATCTACCTATAAGCTGACTCACCGCATTATATTATTATTTTATTCAAAATGCCTTCACATTTATTTATTTTTTCTTTTATTTTTTATTTATTTTTCTAAGCATAAAATATTTTATTAATATTTTTTTTTTTTATTTATTTAATAAATTTCGAATTTCTCCAATTAAAAATAATTATTTAAATTATTTTTAATTCATTTACTTTATACCCTAATTATCCCATTAATTACCCAGATTAGCCACTTACAAATTTTTGATAATTTTCTTAATTAGGATAAATCATTATCTCACAACTATTTTACTTACATTGGTATTTTATATCCCATGTAAAATATTAAAAATCATGGGGTCACTTATGATCCCAAAATAATACTTAATTTTTGCCTCATTATTTTTTCAAGGGAAATTATCCCAAAAATTCCTAAAATTAGAGACAACATACTTTCTAATTTTTTTATAAATATTTTACTACCTCTTGGGATTTATCATAATATTTTTAGGTCATTTAATGCTCTAAAAATACATTTTAGCTCTTTATCTCTCCTAATTTCCATAGTAATTACCTTAGAAAATAAGATAAATATTACTTATTATTTGAAACCACATGTTCACCTATTTTCAATAGGTATTATCTATCGAAATATAATATTCCAGATAAATAATTATACGGGTATTACATGGTATATTTGGCATACTTATCTGTGTTCACATACCTCCACGGTTGCATGCATACGCATTACACATTTAGTGCATGAGTATTGATGGTTACTCTGGGGGCCATTATTGGACTCCAGAAGCTTGTGTAGACGTAAGTGGACAATTAGCTGAGTAAAAATATGCCGGTATAAGTAAGTATACAACATTTTCGGGGTAGTCAATGATGCCCTACGTTTTTGAAGATCAGGAGTCAATGTAATCATTGCTGGAGGACACGTGTCACTACGGGGTAAAAAAGCAAAAAGTAAATAATGATTACAGGGGTAGAAAAGTCAACTCCTTACCCCTTAAGCATTGAATTTCGTCCACCTAGGAGAGAGAAGGAAAAATCAGATGATTTTATCTGTACTCAGGCCCAAACACAAAACACGGGTCCCATAGGTGATTGACCGATAAAACGGGACCGATAGGGACCAGTCAGGGGTTTTCCTCTGGACTGAATAGGACAAATGTGGGGCCACTCTGAGGAGATTGGAAGGCGCCACATGTAAGTGTCCAACCAAGGGAAAATATCTGGAAAAGATGAGGAAAGAACAAAAAGAAGCACCAGTGTGTCCAACAGGGCCCGGTGGGGACCGGTTGATCAGGAACTGGAAAGAAAAGTAAGAAAAATGAGGTAATTATGGGGGACCAGATTTGTGGGCCCCATTAGGCGCCACCTTACCCCCTTTAATCATTAAAATATTTACTTGGGGAGCAAGAAAGAAGAAATCAATGAAAAAGTCAAACCACGAGTCCCACAATCAAGGGAAAAGGGCAAAATGGTCATAAATGAGTAAAAATTAATTTGGGCTGACTTGTGGGCCCAAAGTGGCGTCCCATATGTAATTTAGGTCAGGAGAAAACTTGGGGAAAATTTTGTAATTATTAAAAAGTTCCGGGCCAAAATCGCAATTTTTGAAAGTTTCGGGCCAAACGTGTAATTTTCCCCAAAAGCATATAAGGATCAGCATTTTATGGAGAGTGCTGCGCCACTTGGCAGCTTCTGATCACCCCTGGACTTTTCTATAATTTCTTGGGGAGAAAGTCAAATTTACATATCCAAACTACTCCCTAGGCCGTAAATTACACCAGTTAATTCCAAAGTTTCTTCGGGTCCATTTCACCTTTATTAAAAAGGTGATTTACCTCTTCTTTTCACCTTTTTGGGGCGAAAATTCCAGATTACTCAAGAGTACCAATCACCCACCATTGTTAGGTTTCAGGCTCAAGGTCCCAAGCTCTTTCATCAACTCTCTGATTCCAAGGTAACACCGACAACTTCATTTCTTGAGTTCTTGTGAAGTAATTTCGTGCAAATGGTAGAGGCTGAATGTTAGGGTTGGATTTCTGAATTTTTAAGGTCATTAATGGCTCTGGAATGAGGTTTTGTATAGGGTATGGTCATGGGTTAAGTTGTTAAACTCGAGAACACCAAAAACCCCATGAGAGGGCTTGCTGCCAGTTTCAGCAAATCCGGGCAGCGAACCTTCTAACGTGTTTTTGAAGCTGTAAACGAACCTTTTTTGAGCTGAAACTTTTAATGCAGAAACTGGACATGTGGGGCATGAGTTTAGAAATATAATAAGATAACTTTGGATAAGATTTACTGGGTGAAAGAAATAGTTCAATAGGGGGCTAAGACCAGTGACGCGAATCTGGATCAGAGGATAGAAAAAGAGCTACACGCCAAAATATATGTCCTTTTGACTTCTGGGTATATTTTTCATGGAAACTAGACACTTCAATGATTCGAATGGCACTGGTTTCATACAAAAAAAAAATTGTAGAATTTATTAAGAATCTGGAAAGTTGGGTCAAATGCACAAAATTTTTGGAATATAGCTCAAATTTGACAAAATAAATGTAAGAGTATTTCTGTAATTACTAAATAAGTGTATTTTAATGATATCTAGGGTCAAGCAACCTGTTGAAGACCTAGTGGGCTCCTAAAAATATAAGAAGGTACTTTTACAACCAGGTAGTAACCTCTTTACTCTGGCACTTTTATGTGTTTGTGGTAAGTTTTGCTTGCCATATGTATTTTTGTGTGTGTTGTGCCAATACGCATACAGAACATGTTTTTGATTGTGTCCCTAGCGCTGAGGGTGCCTGCCGGGGTCTGCTTATGTGGCGACTCAACAAAAACAGGCGGTGTCTGTCGGGGTCTGCCTGCGTGGCGACTCAACGGAGACAAGTTTGTGCTTCCGGGGCCTGTCTTGGTAAGGCGGCCCAACGGAGCAGAGACGTATTTCTATGTGTGTTACTGTTTGCATATTGTGGTATATTTGGCATACTTATCTGTGTTCACATACCTACATGGTTGCATGCATACGCATTACACATTTAGTGCATGAGTATTGATGGTTACTCTGGGGGCCATTATTGGACTCCAGAAGCTTGTGTAGACGCAGGGGAACGTGCCTGATCTAGAGAGACCTTTTTGGAAAGGAAGGGCGTATCGGTGCAGTGAAGAGTAGGGAATGCCCTATCATTTTTGTACTTTACCTTTTCGGATGACTGTATTATTATTATGGTTCTTATTTTGGATAACTGTACCCTTAACACTTCGGGGACTTTATTTTCTGATTATTTACTTTTACCAGTACAGAAGTTTGTCCAAACCGGTTAAATGCTCTGTTGCGCTCACTCTAATACAAGCTAAATGGACCTAATAATGGAGGAAAGGTAGCTAAGTAAAGGAATCCCTCTAACCTGCCACCCGAAAGGGCGAGGCCGGTAGGGGTGTAACATCAATCAACATGTTAAAGCTCTAGCAACATCCAAGGGGAGCAAGTGGAAAGGGGCTTGCTCTCCCTTAATCACATTCTTGGCTCGAGACGTGGGAATATAGAAAATGGTGTTGGGAGCTCTTCCTCCACGACCGTACGCCCGACTTTGGGCAAATTCGGATTAATTGGAACCGAATGTTCCAGTGAATGAGGTGGCCAACCAAAAAACATTTTAACGCTATGTGGGATCATTTCTCCTATGTTTATAGCACAACGATGGAGTGATCTTACCTTTCATCCAATCTTGGGATAAAAGTAAAAATAGGGTTTTAATTACTTTTTGATCCAATCATCAAGAGAGAGGGAGATGCGAAGAGAGGAAAGAAGCACACTATTGCAAGCGGAGAAGAGAGAGGAAACATGGGACTTTGCTTTAATAAGAAAAGATCAAATTACTTTAAATGACCCAGTTGCCATATATACAAAAAGTCAATCCAAACATAAATCGTAATACATTATCTAGTTTTATAAGATTGTATAAGTTAAATGAAATAAAATCAACTTTTACCACCTTAATTTAAACACACCTTTTATATCTACAATCTTTTCACTTCATTTTTTAAAAGAAAAAGGTTCAAATAACTCTATAAAATACTTTCTTCCATCTCCCACACCGACAACCTTGCAAATTTGAGGTTACATACTTTATGGCCATTACTATATTTTTCATTTTGTTCTCAAAGTTCTGTACAATACGAGAACAATTCATCCTAGTTATATAATAAGAATGAAAAATGAGTCACATGGAGTCAAAACAACTCAATATAAATTCTCATCCAAAGTTCTACTTTTCATGCTAAGAAATATATGATCTCTAGTCACAAATGTAAGACCTATTAATTCTATACGTAGAGAGTAATTTTGACCAGGAAATTTAGAAGAACAAACAAATCATTTAAAATCATTAAAGCTAAAAACAAACAAGTAGATCGATGTCACATATCAGATCAAGCAAGGCTTCACTGGCCAAGAGGACTCTCCAACTCAATCCAATCCAACCTAGCTTTCTCTTTTTTGCCTTTGACTCAGTTTGGTTAACTTTGGCCAGAACATCATCAGAAAATAAAGTTACAAGTTCACATGAAAACGTGCTTCATCGTATTGGAGACCATGTGCCATCTCAATTGAGTAGATTTATAAAGTGTTCGATCATTGAATTTAGACCATTAAGATCAAAATTGTTCTAATCTAAATCATATTTTTTCTTTTTTTCCCTTTTTCATAGACCCAAAAGAAGAAAATGTCATTAAAGGGGAACAAAAACTTTTGACTACTATAAAAAATCTAAACCTTATCAGAATCAATAGTTGACCGATACATAGATCATTGCAAATGAGAGGAAACGTGTTTCAATACCATAAGTAAATATCTAAAAGATTAAAAAATAAAATCCAGGAAGTGGAAGAATAGAAAAACATAGGCACTTTATCGGTTTGCCATGTATGTTATGTAAATAGTCCACACAATAGTGCAGGAACTATTCATCAATGGCTGCACCATTTGTCAAACAAAGGTATACATTATTGGAGCAGCTAGAAGAGTTTAGATATTAATGTCAAAATGAAAGTAGAAACAGAACAAAAGTTATGAACACAGAGGGGCCTTAGCTTCTTCTGATATACAAACCTGTAACTGAACTTGAATGTCACAAAATCACAAACAGGCCAAAACATAGCACCGCTTAGAAGTGTCGGAAGCAGATCACGCTTCAACCTAGCAACTATTTCGAAACCACTTTCACATGAAATTGGCACAAAATTACACATCAGAATTACAACTCAGCAGTATGCCACAAAATGGTAAGGAGAAAATTGTATTAGATGACTTGAAATAAGCAATAATGAGACATCAATTAAGTGTTTTACATGTAGCACAGAGCATGCCCATTGTATGACCCAAATTTACACTCTGTTGAATATGAATGAAAAGCTGTGAAACAAAGCAGAAATGGCTAAAACTAGTCATGCAAGTATAGTAAAGACTCCCACAAACTTTTATGAAGTAAAAAAACTTATACCTTCATTCATTAAGATTCCTTACTTATGACCAATTATAAAAACTAGGAGGCTTTCATATATGAGAAAGTGGAATTGAGAATGACAAATTTAAGAGGAGCAGGAGCTCTTAGAGGTCAAGGTAGTAGTAGAGGTAGAGGAAGAGGCAGACAACACAGAATGATGAAAGTGCCGGTACAAGGATGTAATCAACCTGACTAGGATCATCTACAACAAGTCTTGGGAATGCTGCAAGAGCATAAGGGTTTCATTGATGAACTCCATGCCGAAATGCAAGAGAGAAAAGCAGTGTGCCAGCAGGCTGAAAGACAGCAAGTCGAAGGTCAACAGGCTAAAGCTGAATAACAAGCTGAGGCTGAACGAGTAGAAACTGCGAAACAATACGAACACAAAATTAAGCAAGAAGTTGAGCAAAGAAAACAAGATAAGAGGTCAAAAAGATCTGAGACACATCTTCAGAATGAAAGATTAATGGCAGTGCTACCTCAACCAAACAGAGTGGTTGAGACATCGCAATACTGGGTCACCCAATTTTGCAAATTGAATCCACCATCTTTCCGTGGTAAGCCTGATTCTGCAGAGGATTGGCTCTTAAGATTAGACAAGATCTTCGTGGTCATAGAGTGTCCAGAAAATAAAAAAAAACTCAACTAGTAATCTATAAGCTAGAAGGAGACGTGGACAAATAGTAGAGAAGCAATGCAGCGACCTTGCGTGAACGCTATGATCCCGTTACATGGGAAATATTTCTAGAGAAATTCAACTAGCAATACTTTTCCCCCTTAATGCAAGTGACCAAGGAGTCAGAATTCCTGCACATCCGACAAGGCCATGATGAGTCATTTGATGACTACTTTTCCCGATTTATCGGTTTGTCCCAGTACTCAAGGGCTAAAGTACAAGATAAGGGAAAGACTGGTATCTCATAGATTTCAAGAGTTAAATCAAGCGGTGGAATCATGCTGACTGATAGAAAGAAACTTGAGACAACTGTGTGCCTCTAGAAATTATAATAATAGCAGTGCAATCGTGGCGGGTTTAACCGCGAGAATTCCTCGCATAAGAGGAAAAGACCATGGGGAAATTCCCGTGGTGGAAGCAAGAGACTATTCAAGTCTGGGCAACGAAGCTATTCAAGTGTGCTAGAATCTCGAACCTTTACAAAGTACGAGAAGTACCATCCAGGTGCTAACTATGATGGGAAGCAAATATGCTTTCATTGTCAAAAGTCAGGGAACTATAGCTGGGGATGTCCTCAAAAGACTGCGGAGACAAGGCCACAGAACCCAGGCCGAGTTTTTATGTTGACAAATAAAGAAGCCTAAAAATCTTTGGAAATTGTCCAAGGTACTATCTATCTCAATGGGAATCTACTTCAGGCATTGTATGATTTGGGTGCTAGTCATTCATTTATTTCATATGATTGTGCAAATCTTTTAGAAATGCATGCCCATAGATTACCATACAATTTGATAGTAGCTACCCCGCTTGGTGTGAAATCTTTAGCTTCTGATGCATGTCTAAATTGTTTTGTGAGTGTTGATGGACGAGAGTCCATTATAGATCTTATCTGATTACCGCTATATGACATTGATGTCATTCTAGGTCTGGATTGGCTGACAGCCAATGATGCAATGATCAACTACGGTAATAAGGAGATATTGTTTCTCCATTCACAAAGAAGTGACAAGATTGATGTGAGCCTAAATCTCCTCACTGTTGCAGAAGCTGAAAGATGCATGAAGCATGCATGCCAAGGGTATATGGTATTCTTCTCAATCAAGGCAGAAGCTGAACCTTCACTGAAAGACATCTCGGTTGTGAATGATTTCCCTGAAGTGTTTCTGGAGGATCTCAACGAGTTACCTCCAGAAGGGGAAGTTGAGTTCACCATTGAATTAATTTCTGGTATAGGATCCATATTAAAGGCGTTGTATCGTATGGCTCCTAATGAGATGTAAGAGCTGAAGAAGTAGATTGAAGAACTACTGAAGAAGGGTTTATTTGACCCAGTGTGTCACCTTGAGGAGCTCCAGTACTGTTTGTAAAGAAGAAAGACGGGAGCTTACAACTCTGTATTAACTATCGAGAGCTACACAAAGTGACTGTCAAGAACAAATATCCACTCCCTAGGATTGACGATCTACTAGACCAATTGTTTGGTTCCTGCGTATTCTCAAAGATTGATTATGCACTTGGGATACCATCAGCTGCAAGTAAAAGCTATAGATGTTCTGAAGACGGCCTTTAAGCAATATGATATTTATAACAATATCATATAATAATCCGACAATAATGTATAGGATATCCGGGAAGTCCAGAGTCGGGTTCAAAGGTCGGGCGTTTGACAATTACCCGGTGAAAGGTACGTTCGCGTACAGTAACTTTAACTCTGATGTGTCTTGTATGCATGTATGTGGTAGTATGATTCATAGGGTCATGGACATGACTATGTCTTGGATCATGTACCGTGGCTAAGGCTTTGTCTTAGGTCACTATTTATACATTCAGCTTTATACGGGTTATAGTCTTGATAATACCGTTGAGTTTTCCTAGTGCTAAGGACACGAGGGCCATCGTGGCACTGGTTTGTGCAGACGTAGATAACTTTACATGTGTTGTGTGCTATGTACTGTTATTGTAACTAATCTTACATCTGCTGTGTGCTTATGTATTGCTGTAATGTCATGAACATCTGTCATACATATACTGTCATATTTTTCATATGAGGTTAACTGTTATCTGAGGTATGATGGGTATTGGACCTCAGATCTGTCTAAGGTTCAGGAAAGGAACCAGGATCAGAGAAGACACCAGTAGATGGAGCCATGAAAAGGCACCGAAGGATGGAGTCGAAGAGAGGCACTGATGGTCGGAGCTGTGAAGGGGCACCGGTCAAGCAAATGCCGGAAGAGCGTCACCAGAGCATTCCTTCTGGCATGGATTTAATGAAGTTATTTCAAACCTTTTGGTGTCTAAGGAAGGGTTTCGTCTATGTGGTTCAGTCAATAAGTCGCCGTGAACTCAGTGAGACTTCCACTAGACTCCGACCTGGCCAATTAGTTTGTTTGACTGAGTTAGGTTTATTGCCCCAAGTCTAGTAAGGCTTGGTTTGAGGTTGTATAGTTAACATAAAGATTTGTAATTATACAAAGCTCTGTAATTATAGCACATGAATATTCCTTCGGGAAATTTTTAATATACCAGCTTATATTGGGGCATCAGCATATGTCTGGGAATTTTATATCAGATACTCATTGTCCAAATATTAGTGCATGCTCTCCGTTTCCGCATTACTCTGAGTGGTAGCACCTCAAACTCCATCGATTTTCTTAAAACTAAGTGTCAATCGACACAATTTGAAGTATGGAATTTGGGGTGTTACAAGATATTAATTTTAATTTTATTGGACAATGTCCAGGAAATATCGCATAACATATTCTTGTATTTTTTTATTTGTTAATTCTTTATTATTTCTTTTCCCTGAGATCAAAAGAAGCTTGACAGCAAAGATATTAACGGGTTATATAATCAAGACTCCATGAAGCATTTGGATCAGCTTGAGATTTTCATCTCTCCAGCATGAACTTTCTTATATTAGAATGTGTGTGTGTGTATTATAAGAGTGAATTGAAGATATATAAAGCTGACGGAGATCTTTTCAATTGATTCAAGTCTTTTAATTTGATGGAAAAACAAACTTTGTCTATATTAAGTATCGAAGTTACTACTTCATGAAGCTATAACGTTTGTGAGAGAATATGAATACATGAATTTATACCAAACACAAATATAATTAAGTGACCACTTAACTAGGCAAGAGTACAACTTATTTTGATTCTTGCTATCAAGCCCCGGCCCTTTGCAAGATCATGAATGCAAGACACATTGTTTTGGTATATCGTTGATTTGATGGAGAAATATAAAAAATCTATGAGGCTTTTATCAAGGCCATTTTCTGCAGAAGTCTCTTGCTGTCATCTATCGCTGACACATTGCAGTGGGATGGATCTGCATCAATCCAAAGGCCTGAGAGGGTTTCCCCATTGGAAATAGAACCAATCTTAGCTCTTGGTGTTCAAAATGTACCAAATCCAATATCAATTAAGAGCAATAGGTTCAAGCCTAGTTGGAATCCGTCTTCTAGTAAGAGAGACTTCAACCTAAATTATCTCTAATGATTTTATAAATCTATTTGTTGAGAATAAGAAATAACATGATTATGAATTTGATTTTGTCCACAACTGGCTTTCAACTTAAATAGTCCTCCACAAGGGAACCTTAACAACATGTCAAAGATGAGAGTGGATGGAATATGGACAACTTTCCACTTTGGAATGAATCTTAAAGTTTTATTTCTGAACATGGAAAGCTCCAAGATCGTTTGACTGAGTTTTCGAGTTTCGGCTTTCATGATCTGGAAGGGACGAAGCTAGTACGTCAGCACTAGGAAGCTTGCCACTAGCTTCTACAGATCTCCATGAGGCTCCATTTATCAAAGCACATGTCTTCATAACAACTCCATAGTCCGAGATGTTATGAAGAAATTCAAATCAGAGAACCTCGAAGGAGCCTCTGTTTTGTGATTCCAACTTCATGAAAGTTTTGTTGGTGTAAATCACTTTCTTGAACTCTTTTCCTATCAAAAGTAAATTCAATTCATATTTCAGATAATTTCACTCCTTTCCAAAATTTCAACTCATTTTTTTTTTTGAAATTGTGGTTAATTTCATTGAAAAATTTTAAGTAGAAAAACATAAAATCAAGCACCGATTATATCGATTGTAAGACCCTAATTTTTATAACTCTTATAAACATTGTATTTTTGAAAATAATTACTAAAATACAAAGGTGAATATGTGTCTCAAAGAATTATAATCTATTGATTATAATTTTACCCAACTTTCACTAGGAAATTAATAGACAAATGGTAATAAATTTATAATCAAAAGAGATAAAGAAAGGGTTATGAAGACCGATAATTGAATATTTCATACACTTCTTTTTATCTCTTGATTAGTAATTTAGGACTCTTTAGTTAATAAATAATGGCTTTTATACTTAATTGGGCTTTGGGCCTTTTATTATATTTTAGCCATTTTTAATAATAAAATTCCAGTTTTACATTATTCGGATTTGCCTCATTTTTGTTTCATAATCCTACCATAATTTCTATGAAGACATGAAGGGCAAATTCGGATTTGCCTCGATTTTTGTTTCGGAATTTTAATTCATAATTTGTAATTAAAACCCGTTTTTTTAATTATTTTCTGTTTTGGGCCTGAATTGGATTGGAGCCCCATTTTTGTTTTTCCACTTTAGGTTAAGTGTGGCGTGACCACAAACATTATTATTCACGTTTTTAGCTTTTGGTGGATCAAAATAGGAGTTTTCAAATTTCTCGAAGTGTTCTTCATGTTCTTCGTGTTCTTCGCGTTTTTCATCTTTTCTTCTGCGTTTTGCTTAGCCATGCTCGGCTAAACTTCTGTAATTAACCCAACGTTGAAGGTTCCATGATTCGTCCAGAGAACTCGTGCTTGATCGGTACTTTACTCGTTTCTGTTTTCATCTTATCGGATTCGATTTCTGGAAATAGTTCGAATATTAGATTTAATATTCGGTTTGGTTCATCCCAAGGACTGAGTTCGAACTAGGTTAGAGTGTTGCTGTGCGATCGCACGTTGAGACGCCATTGTTCGGACAGATTCTAGGCGATCGTCTAGTCGAGGGATTTGACGAACGCAGAGATTTCGTTCGTCGAACCAAACGCGAGTTCGTTTATATTTCGTTTGATGAAGGAAGTTTTCGGAATCCAAACGTTGGGTTGATCATTTTAACTGTTTCAATCTCGTTTTAATCTGTTTTCGCATATTTCGGATTAGTTCTGTTTATTTTCGTTTTAATCTGCTTTGAATCAAAAACCCCCAATTTTGTTATTTTTCTGTTTCGATGTTGCTGATTTAAACTCACTGCAAATTCCTTGAGAGAAACGACCCAGGTTACATTATACTGCAAATCATTGTCTAATCTGGTTATTTTGGGAGATCACGGCAAATCTCTGTCAAAGACCTTAGCTAAATTAACATAAATTAGCAATTTATAATTAGCAAATTAGCTTGTACTAATTGAGGTTAGTGGCTTATGTTTTCAATTTGATTAAGGGTTATAAAATATGGTATAATTACCATATTAAATCATGGTTCTTATATAACCAAAAGGAGCAAGAAAATGTTATGAAAACACTTAAGGAAATTAACAAGAACTAATGGGTAATTAAACTTACACTAATTAAAGGTTTGTGTAATTTAATTGGCCAATGAAAAATCAAGGAAATAAGCTAAATCCTTAGATAATTAATTGGACAAATGGGAGAATTAAGCCATGGATTAAGGGTGAGGATTGAAATTAAACAAACACAAATTAAATCCAATGGCCCTAGTTAATCACCAAATTAAGCTAAATCCTCATGAAAATAAATGAACCAATAAGAAGCTTGAATCATAAGATTGAGAAACATGGAAAGACAATTTTTGAGGGCCATGAGGGGCTGAAATTTCGAAATTTAAGGGGCCATTATGATGCGATAAATCTTGTCAAATAATATCCCAATGTAACTTGATAAGCTAACTAATCAATTACAAGTTGGCATCTAATTTCAAATGGCACGTAAGGCTTATCTTGTGGCATTAATTGCATCATAAAAATCTGCCCAAAAGTCTTTCCAATGGGCAATTAAAACAAGATAAGAGCACATGTCTTAAGCCAATTGTTTCTAGAAACTTAGGGACACCTAAGCTATTATTTTTGGCATTAAAAGGGCTCACTAAATCAGCTATCTTAGGGTAAAAATTTTGTTCAAGCAGCTGGTCAAGGGATAAGATCAGATTTTTTTGATTAAAACACATGCAAAATAAGATAAGGATAGGATTTTGTGGAAGAGGATAAAGTGATGGAAGAGGATAGGATGGTGGAAGAGGATAAGAAAATGGAAGAGGATAAGGAGAGAGAAAAGGGGGGACGTTTTTGGTGAAAGGGAGAGAGAGAGAGAGAAGAAAACTTGCGGAAAAAGTTGAAGTAAGAAGGGTATTTTCGTCTTTGAACATTGACATTTTCCTATAAATAGGAGGGCTATGCTCTCTTCATTCTTCACACCAAAACAAGCAATAACATCTGAATATAGTGAGTAGAGAGTAAGTGTGGAGAAGCTTGAAGGAGTAGAAGGAAGATCAAGGTAAGTTCTTGAGTTTTAGTCTTTAAATTCATAGTTAAATTGTGTTTTGATCTTGAATCTTCCAAAGTAGTTTTGTTTTCATTTTGTTTAGGTTAAAAATGAGCTTGTTTCGAAAATTTGATGGAAAATATGGTGGAGTAAAATTCTTGGAAGTTGAAGATCAAAGTAGCGAAATTCTGGTAAAATTTACGGTTAGAAGTTTTCCGGAGTCAGCAACATAGAGGCTATGATTTTATGTAGAAGATGAAGTTATAAAATTCTGAAATTTTTCATGGCTAAAGTAGACATCTAGGGTTTTCCAAATATACCTAGAGTGTATCACTTTGCTAATTTTAAGCAATCGGGAAGAACCTTTGTGTGTGACCCATTAGGCCCAATTAGTCACTGACATAAATAAACTTGGACCAATTAAAAATCTCTTTAACGGGCTCAATTACTTACCCTCGTGGACTGTGTGTCCACGCTTGTTATTCGTTCTATTGAGGACTTACGGAAAAATAGAATTTTAGGTTTATTTTTTATTTTATTTCTTTTTTTTTAAAAAAAAAAGTTGTTTTTAACATGTGGTTTAGTAAGTATATGATTTTACTCATTCAAAGATCAATTATATAGTTTTGAATTATCTTTATGATTTAATACTTTAGAAGTTGGAATTTATACTCAGGTTGTGTTATTCAAGGTTAAGTTTGCCTAATCTATTTATTTCAGCATTTTATTATTCTATATATGGGACGTTATTCACCGGAAAATATTTTTGGTCTCAGATAGCATTGCTGACCTTGCACGTTCAGTGGAATAGCGAAGGCTGTTATTGCTGACCACGCTTGTAGATATATCTTGGAACAACTATTAGGAGGTGTAAAATTAAGTTTTTATATTTGCATTAACATCTGCAGTTAGATGCTCCACGTAGTCTATAGGTAGGATCCATGTCTTCCCTTGTAAATTGGAACATAAGTACATGTATATGTTATAGTGGAGCATAGCTCCGAATGTTATTATAATTATTATTTAATTTTTGTATATAGGTTTAAGGCTTAAGGAATGTGAGTACAATCATTTTTCATGCCTATCACCCCTTATCTTTCAGGGCGTGACATAGACCACCAATCTCTTCACATTTTCCTCACACCAACCACAATCACCTCTGATCCTTTGAATTGGGGTGTGAAACGTGAATTGAGGAAGAGAAGGTGGAAGGAGAAGCAAGGTCTTCAAGGGTAAGCTCTCTTGTTCTTGAGCCTTAGTTTTAAGTTTTTTTTTAAAAAAATGTTAGTTTAATCTGGAAAATGGCAAAGTAAATTCCCATGATTGTTTTTAGGCCTCATTGCATTGAAAGATGCCTAACGAGGTAAAAACAAGTTGAGAAATAATTTTTGGAATCAATGGAGCAAGATTGTGAAAATTTGGAAAATTCCCCGATTTTAGTTTTTCGGGAGCTAATCATAAAGAGGGCATTATTTTATATATCAAATGAAGTCATTAAATCATGAAATGTTACATGGTTATAGTAGACATGTATAGCTTTCCGTTAATTTTATTTATTTCTTGATTGATTGATTGAGTCAATCATTTAAGATGATGGATCACATTCATCTCTTAAACTAAAATTCAAAATCATTTTTAATTCAATCCTCGTTTATTATTTCTTCTATCTTCATCCAATCATTATTGGATCTTTATATATATATATATATATATATTAGATAATTCAGAATTATCTTCTATATCTTAACCTTTTGAATTAAAATTTCAAACTTCAATTGAAAATTCGAATTTCAAATTCAACTTGGCCTAAGACCTCGTTGGGTCTTCCAACACATTTAGGCCCTTTTTGTGGAGAAAGTGATTTCCCACTCAAGACTATATATGTGACGCCATTTTCCTCCTAATTGGGAATGGAGTCCTACTCCAAACTAGTTACACATTTACTCTTGATAAAGCCCAATAACAATTATTGGCCCAACTTTGCTAATTTTAAGCAATCGGGAAGAACCTTTGTGTGTGACCCATTAGACCCAATTAGTCACTGACATAAATAAACTTGAACCAATTAAAAATCTCTTTAACGGGCTCAATTACTTACCCTCGTGGACTGTGTGTCCACGCTTGTTATTTGTTCTGTTGAGGTCATACGGAAAAATAGAATTTTAGGTTTATTGTTTATTTTATTTCCTTTTTTAAAAAAAGTTGTTTTTAACATGTGGTTTAGTAAGTATATGATTTTACTCATTTAAAGATCTATTATATAGTTTTGAATTATCTTTATGATTTTACACTTTAGAAGTTGGAATTTATACTCAGGTTGTGTTATTCAAGGTTAAGTTTGCCTAATCTATTTATTTCAGCATTTTATTATTCTATATATGGGACGTTATTCACCGGAAAATATTTTTGGTCTCGATAGCATTGCCGACCTTGCACGTTCAGTGGAATAGCGAAGGCTGTTATTGCTGACCACGCTTGTAGATATATATCTTGGAACAACTATTAGGAGGTGTAAAATTAAGTTTTTATATATGCATTAACATCTGTAGTTAGATGCTCCATGTAGTCTATAGGTAGGATCCATGTCTTCCCTTGTAAATTGAAACATAAGTACATGTAATGTTATAGTGGAGCATAGCTCCGAATGTTATTATAATTATTATTTATTTTTGTATATAGGTTTAAGGCTTAAGGAATGTGAGTGCAATCATTTTTCATGTCTGTCACCCCTTATCTTTCAGGGCGTGACATAGACCACCAATCTCTTCACATTTTCCTCACACCAACCACAATCACCTCTGATCCTTTGATTTGGAGTGTGAAACGTGAATTGAGGAAGAGAAGGTGGAAGGAGAAGCAAGGTCTTCAAGGGTAAGCTATCTTGTTCTTGAGCCTTAGTTTTAAGTTTTTTTTAAAACAAATGTTAGTTTAATTTGGAAAATGGCAAAGTAAATTCCCATGATTGTTTTTAGGCCTCATTGCATCGAAAGATGCCTAACGAGGTAAAAACATGTTGGGAAATAATTTTTGGAATCAATGGAGCAAGATTGTGAAAATTTGGAAAATTCCCCGATTTTAGTTTTTCGGGAGCTAGTCAGAAAGAGGGCATTATTTTAGATATCAAATGAAGTCATTAAATCATGAAATGTTACATGGTTATAGTAGACATGTATAGCTTTCCATTAATACAAAATTTGTAGCAATTTGAGTTCTGTAGAAGGAGGAAACAATTCTTGAAGTTGGGTCACGTTTTTGGGATTAAAATCTAGACAGTGAATGAAAAACATTAAACTGGTATTGAATCATGGATTTCGAGTGAAAACCGTTATTTTTCTCAACAATAGACATGCTAAGGATTCCGTGGAATTTTACGGAATCTCATTTCGAATTTTATAGAATTAAGTATGATTTTTCAAAGTTACCGAAAAATCTGCCCAGAAATGCTGAAGCAGTGTTTTTAAGGAAATAAAAAGATGTAATTTGAATAACAAACCCACCAGAGGTAAAAAGATCAATAGTGGCTAAGATATCTCTTAAGATATTATTTACAAGGGAAATAATGTGGTGATACTATTATAGGATATCTGGGAAAAAATCAGGGATCGTACCGAACAGATAAACGTACCACTATCTACACGAACTAAGGTACGGACGCGTACTATAACTTTAACTCTAATGTTGTCTTGTATGCTTATATGTGATAGATGATTCATAGGGTCATGGACAAAACTAGGTCTTGGGTCATGCACCGTGGCTAAGACTCGGTCTTAGGTCACTGTTTATATACATTCAGCTTTATGCGAGTTATAGTCTTGAAAACGCCGTAGGAATGTTTTCCTAGCGCTGAGGACACGAGGAGCTGTCGTGGCACTGGTTAGTGCAAACGTGGATAACATTACATGTGTTGTGTGCTATGTATTGTTGTGTTGTTAACATTACATCTGCTATGTGCCATGTATTGTTGTAACCATACATATGCTTTATGCTATGTATGGTTAATGCTAAAATGTAATGAATGTCTGTCAAACATATATTGTTTATACTTGAGCATGAGGTTAATTGTTACCTGAGATTCAATGGGTATTGAATCTCAGCACTTACCATAGCTTCAGGATCTGGAGGGTCGGGAGCCGGTGACAAGGGTAAGCAGAACGCGTGAGGACCCAGGTGGAGTTTTATTTTGGGATTGTATTTATACTTCTACTTAGTTGGAATTTAAATACTGGGATAAATGTACCGCTATTATACCCGACCAGATACACCGCAGTTTGTATTTAGCCACACACTTATCAATTAATCACTCTCTTACTTGCTCTAATGCTCTACTCTGATATTATTCTCTTATTCCGCTTCTTAAGATTGGGGTGTTACAATGCGCACAGTATCTTGAGTTAATTAGAAGCTATCCAAACTCTACCGGTCTTGTGAATGACTAATCCCTTGTAGGGGACTGTGAGTCCTCTCAGCATGTCCATCTATACTCATGTATTTGAGTTACACCCAAGAGTACATTTGTTAGTTCTCTATGGGTTTTGATGATAACTGACAATTGTAAACACAAATTAAAATGAGTTTTTGATAAGTTGAAAAACTTACTGTCAAGTGAATACTCGAGTATTGGTTTCAATACTCAAGTATTGAGTTGATAGTGAATGGTGCATTTTTCGCAAAATGCTCAATACTCAAGTATTGGTTTCAATACTTAAGTATTGAGTTTACAAAGAATGGCTTGTTTCCACAAAATCACACAATACTCAAGTATTGGTCTCAATACTCAAGTATTGGTTTCAATACTCAAGTATTGAGCTTACAGAGAGCATCTCAAGTTTTTCACTATGAGTCAATACTCAAGTATTGGTTTCAATACTCAAGTATTGATCTTACAGAAACTCTTTCACTGAAATACAAAATTATCAATACTCAAGTATCCATATGGATACTCAAGTATTGGTCATACGTAAAATCATTAAAGTATTCAACATGTGAATACTCGAGTATTGGTTTGAATACTCGAGTATTGGGCAAACAGAAAGGTTTCAAAGTTTTTCACATGTTTATCAATACTCAAGTATTGATATGAATACTCAAGTATTGGAATGACAGAGACTTCACAAGTATTGAAAATAGTTCAATACTCGAGTATTGACCAGACAGAAAGTTTTGCTGTTTCCAAGTGATTTGAATACTCAAGTATTGAAATGAATACTCAAGTATTGACTTGGAAAAGATTTCACAAAGTTTTTCAAATAGTTCAATACTCAAGTATTGAGTTGAATACTCGAGTATTGGGCATACAGAGAGCTTGGCTCTTTTTCTAATTGTAACATCCCATTTGAAAACGGCGGATTTTTTTTTTTAAAAAACGTTTCCAAATATTTCAAGCAGAGTAGTCAGAGTAGAGCATTGGAGCGAGTAAGTAATTTACATTACGTTCAAAATATGGACCATAGTGTAAATGTATCGGATTACAGTCATCCAGAATTCAAAAGTTAAAGAAACTAAAGAAAACGGAAAATAACTTAGACACGTCTTGGCCTACTCCAGCTGCTTGCCTCGATCTCCATACATCGGTCCTCCTGACCCTGATGCTACAGCTGAGATCCATTCCACATATGGATCTCAGGTAACGGTTAACCTTATGCTCAAATAAAACAAAGATACGTACAACGAGATATTCATTTCAATACAAAGATATCATCACAAAAGCAAACAGCGAGATGTATGATCAATAACATGGATTTAACATAAGCACAAAGCAAAGTATGTAAAGTCTCTCTCGACTAGTTCTGCACATATCCAGTGCCACGCCACTAACGTGTCCTCAGCGCTAGGAATAACTCAAACGGCATTACCAAAACTATAATCCGGGGGTAAAGCTGTAAGTATCTCTGACGATTCTCAAAAGAACCTCAGTCTATGAACGTATCTATAACGCACAAGTATATAAGCAGCATAGAGTTAGGGTTACAGTACGCGTCCGTACCTTAGTTGCAGATATCCGGCTCTTCCGGCTAAAAACGGTACTTTTTGACGGCCGTACGTAAAAACAGCGAAACAACGGCTCAACAGCGGCAAACAGCGGAACGATGGAATTTCGACAGCGGTTCGACGTCAGAAGTATTCTAATCAGAATAATAACACACTTATGAATATTTGGCAGCATAACGGGCATTTTAGGTGAAAAAGACCATTTTGCCCTTACTACCCCTAATTGGCGGAATTTCGCGAACTTCGTTACTTTGACCGTATTCCATTTCAAAATTATCCCCACTATGTTTTTACCTCGTCAGCATCTTTCAATGCAATGAGGCATAAAAACAAGTATAGGAATATATTTCGAAACTTCCTAGATCAAAACAACAGTTCTACTATAACTACCGAAAGAACTACGGAAACTAAAAACTAAGGACAAAAGAACTTACTCGGAGCTAAGGCACAATTTTTGCAGAGCTTCTCTCTCTAGAACCTCTCTCTAGGATTCTAATTTTGGTGTGAAGAATGAGAGGAGAGGTGCTTGCTATTTATAGAAGAAGGGAGGGACAAGGTGGGAATTAACACAAAAGTCTTCAGATCGGATTCCGGCCGTTGGATCGCATTTTTGAGGACAAAACACTCTTGGCCATCCATGGTCAAGATCGAAATCTAAGAGCCCTAAAGTCAATGGATGAGTTGTCATCCATGATGGCTCTTGCTTTATGGCCTCCGCCCGATAAAGCTACCCGACGGTGTCCGTTTCGCGCGATTTCGCGAAACTCAAAAATCCGGGCGTGTAACTTTGAAGATCTTTCCATCCTCTTTCATATTATCTATTTGGATCCTCTTTTTGATCATATCCAGGTATTCTCCGGTTCGTCGGAAGATATTCGGACAAACGCGTCAAAGTTACGAAATCGCTTCCGATAGAACCAACTTCCGGACAATAATTTTGAATCGTAAACGTCCAAGTTGTTGCCTAACTTAATCTCGTGTTTAAAAAGACACAATTGTTTCTATAGGTTCTCACTTTGCCTATCCGGCTCTACTCTATCCGATCGCCTTTCCGTCTTATTAGGAATTAGGGTTTTCAGTTTTGCGGAATCGGCCTGGTAAATTCTTTCTTCGTGTAAAAATTCACTTGTTCTTAATTTGATCAGTCTGAAAAGACTTTTACCTCTCGGGTTTACCCGTAGAATTTATTTCTAACTTTTCCCCTCGATCCGCCTCTAAGCCGACTCACCGCATTATATTATTATTTTATTCTAATTACCATTTTAATTAATTAAACAATTCTTTTTAATTAAAAATACTAAGAATTTCGCCCCTCTTTTAAAAATTCAGATTTATTTATTTTTCTATAATTTTTTCCATTTTTTAAAAATATAATATTTTTTTACCAAAATTCTCGTTTTACCCCCGCCTTCGTTAGGGCATAATCGACCTAATTTCTTCGTTTAGTGATCTTTTTAGGATCAGGTTTCTTCATATATTTATCTTTACTAATTTACAGTATATTGTTATCTTACAAACTTCTATACCGATATTGTCATTTTATATCCTATGTAAAATATTAAAAATGTTTACCCCATCGGTTACTTTATGGTTCCGAAATGCTTTTTAAACTTTTCTTCATGTTATTTCCTCGAAATAATTTATTAAATTCTCATAATTAGGGATAACACTTCCATAGTTTTCTCATAATTTTTCATGATCTTTCGTATTTATCATAATATTTTTAGACTGTTTTTATCACCATTATATCATTTTTAGTCATTTCGTTCATCGATTTTCCGTAACTTTTTGACAATTTACTCTATAATTATAACAATTTTCTATAACAGTTTTATCTCATGAATTTACTTCATTAAAATATTCATTAATTTTCCTTTATCTCAGAAATTCCAGATTTGCTAAAATCCGGGTATTACACTAATATTTTGAAAACTCAAGTATTGATTTGAATACTCAAGTATTGAAGTTTTGGACTTAAACTTATTTTCACATAAAAAGTTCAATACTCAAGTATTGGTTTCAATACTCGAGTATTGGTCATACTCAAAGAAATTGTCCAAACGCTCAAATCATGTTGTGCCTTCTCTGGAAGACGAATACTCAAGTATTCATATGAATACTCAAGTATTCACATTAGTGCACAAAGTGCAATACTCAAGTATTGAAGAACTCACTCGAGTATTGGTCGCGGTTTTTGAAAATCAACTTGAGCGAAATTGTGAAATCCTATTTGTTTGATTCTAATACTTGTCATCATTATTCTCTGATATTCCCTGCTATGTTTAAACACTTTGTTAGTGAGTTTGAGCTTGCTTAAACAAGATTAAATGAAGACTTAAAGCAAAAAGCTGTCAGAACATTAAATGCTAAACCCAGAAAGTTGCATACTTTTGGGAAATCCTTCTGCACACGCTTACAAAGGATTAATGCCTACCTACCACATCCCAATTGTTACTCCAACGGATTTATTTACTAGAAGTCAACTCGAACTTCGCCCACTGGATTAAGTGAAGATTAGAGAGAGAAGAAGACCAAAACCGAACTTAACCTTGGTTAATGTCACCAACGGTTATATGAAGGATTACAACGGTCATTTAATGCACTCTCAGTATAAATAGAGCTGCATTCAATTCCTCTCAACAACTAAGACCTCAGAAAGCGAAAATCATTAAAGCCTTCATCTACTCTTGAGTCTTTCGTACTAAGTATCCGTTGATACGTTCAATCTTCGTGTTTATCATTATCCACTCTTAGAGAGAGTTTTTCATCTTGAAATCATTTATTGTAAAGAATCACAAGTCGGGGACTTGGTGATTGGGTTCATTGATTACAACTTGTAAGGGGAGTAAGTTCTAGTGAGAGAATTACTCTTGAGTACGAGTGTGTAATTATTTGAGATAGTGAAAAACCCGAGAGTCCGGGGACGGACGTAGGTCAAGAGATTGGACCGAACCAGTATAAATCCTTGTGTCTTGCTCTTCTACTCTCATCTTAGCTCATCTCTGTTTTAGTGTTAAAAAACAGAGCTATTTCGAAAATATTTTTTTAAAATCCCCAATTCACCCCCCCTCTTGGTGATTTAGCTCCACTTTCAACATTGTTCTCCCTATTTTCAGGTGGATAGAGTTGTGCGATCAAAGTATAACCCTAGAACATAGTGTTCGATGACATCCTTAAGTCCAAGACGATTCGCACTACCAAACGATGAGAGACTTTACATATCCAATGATACTCTCCACAATGAATCTTTGTGGAATCTCTCGGCGGGTCATTTCGGTGCTATCTGTTCTCTAACAGATCCACCCATGAAATCAGCTAAGACATCTCCATGCCTTTATTCCATGAGGTCCCTACCTTGTATCTCTATACAAGTAAATGATGTCGTACTAGTCTTATTGAGATCATCAATGCCTTTTCTTGGTGATTCAAGACTAGGAACAAGTTTTAGGCAATAGATCTTCAGTGTTCTTGATTCCTCATGATCATGATCTCTATCATTGATCCTCAAGTATAACACATGTTTTATTCCTAGGGCTTTTATCTTCAAACAAATATTTACCTTATAATAAAGGCGAGACATAAATATGATAATGATAAAATATGCTCATTTATTAATAACGAAATACAACGACGTAGAAATGGTGTTGATATGTCGTTACAGATTGTCTCTAGGACACCTAAATACTAACAAAGCATGCCCATTGTATGACCCAAATTTATCTGTTGAATCTGAACGAAAAGCTGTGAAACAAAGCAGAAATGGCTAAAACTAGTCAAGCAAGTACAGTAAAGACTCCCACAAACCTGTATGAAGTAAAAAAATTATATCTTCACTGATTAAGATTCCTTACTGATGATCGATTATAAAAACTATGAGGCCTTTAGATACGATAAAGTGGAAGGTGACAACATTCTGGAAGAGATAAGCTTTGAATTCTAATACCCTAATTTTCATAACTCTTATAAATATTGTATTTTGGAAAATAATTACTACAATACAAAGGTGAATATGTTGCTCAAAGAATTATAATCTATTGATTATATTTTCATCCAAATTTCACTTTGGAATTAATTAACCAAACGGTTAAATATGAGACATTATTTAGGAGCTATTTAATGTGATATAAATAGCACATTAATTAGTGATTAATTTATAACCAAAAGAGATAAGAAAAGGTTATGAAGACACTTAATTAAATTAGAACACATTAGCCAATATTAATTGGTAATGAAGCTTGCACTAATTGAGATTAGTTGCATAATTCTTCAAGATGATTAAATGTAAATTAGGATGATCAAAAGATGGCTAATTATATTTGAAAATAATTAAGCCAATGAGGATGGAGTAATACTTGCCAAATCAAGCATTAATTTCCATGATTAGTTAAGAAATCAATTAACTAACAACAAATTCAATCAAGGGTGAAGATCGGATTTAAACAAACACAATTGAATCTATGGTCCTAATTAAACCTATAATTAACCTAAATCCATGTGAATTTGGATAAGCAAATAAGAAATCAAAGAAATAATCTAAATCCCTAGTTAATTAATTGGACCAATTGGAGAATTAAGCCATGGATAAATGGTGAGAATTAATTTTGAACAAACACACATTGATCCAATGGTGAGGGATCAAGATGAGAGGATAAAAGAGTATTTAATAAATCAACATATTATAATTAAAAGCAATTAAGAGCACATGGGATAATTAATTGCAATATGAAAGAAGATAAGATTGTGGAATCTTATTAAATGCAAAATGGAAGAAAGAGGAGTGAGGGCATGGTTTGCACTAGGAGGAGGAAGTTATTGATTTAAGGGTTAAGGTGCAAAAATAGACATGTGCTTTTGTCAAAAGAGAGCCCAGTAACAAGTGCTTTTTTTGGGTGCAAAAGTATACACGTGGTTACAAATTAGGTGCAAAAATATCGTTTGTCCGTTAAGTTTGACTTTGACCGTTAAGTTTGACTTTTTTTGCTGACTGGACGATGACGTGGCATTTCAAAGGTACAAAAATAGACATGTGCTTTGTCAAAAATTCACATGTGCAAAAAAGGACTTGCTACTGGGCGCTCCTCTGACCAAAGCACATGTCTATTTTTCTAGCTTTGAAAATGCCACGTCATCGCGCAGTCAGCAAAAAAAGTCAAACTTAACGGTCAAAGTCAAACTTGACGGTCAAACGATATTTTTGCACCTAATTTGTAACCACGTGTACACTTTTGCACCCCAAAAAATCACTTGCTACTGGGCGCTCTTTTGACAAAAGCACATGTCTATTTTTGCACCTTAATAAGTACATGATATAAGGTAATTAAGAATGGAAGAGGATAAGATTTGCACATGGGAGAGAGAGTGAGAGAGAAAAAGATTAAACAATAATATATATTCAAGAGCACATGGGATTTTAAAAAAAAGATCTTCAATAGTAATAAGATTTTTCAACATAAATGGAAGGTTGAGATTGAGTTTAATAAAGTTAAATTCAATGGTTCTAATTAATCACACAATTAAGCTAAATCCTTGTGAGTTGGGATGAACCAATAGGAGGCTTAGGTCTTTAATTGTTAGACACAAAGAAAACACATTCTCAAGAGCCAAGAGAGAAGGGGGGTACGGTTAGCACATGGAGATGAGATTTGAATAAGATTCACAATAAATATCCAAGATATTGTTATCATAAAAACACATGCAAAAATTGGGAAAATATCATCAATAGTAAATTGATCTTTACTAATCCAACTTGTTGGTTAAGTTAGGGTTTTCTAAACACAATGAAGGGATAGGATTAGCTCTAGCAAAGTGAATTGAATCCAATGGTTAAGGTGAGACTTGGTCAAATTTAATTGTCATTTGTGTCCTCAATTTTTTCCTACAAATAGAGAGCTCTCCTCTCTTCATTCTTCACACCAAAACCAACTCAAATCAAATAGATTGAGTAGAGAGAAGAGGGGAGAAAATCATAGAGCAAGAAGAAGGAGTAAGAACTTCAAGGGTAAGTTCTCTAGTTTTTGAGTTTTAGTTTTTAAATTCATAGTTAAATTATGTTTTGATCTTTAATCTTCCAAAGTAGTTTTTTTTCATGTTTTTATGGTTAAAACTGGCTCCATTTCGAAAATTTGATGGAAAATATGATGGAGCAAAATTCTTGGAAGTTGAAGATCAAAAGTAGCGAAATTCTGGAAACATTTTCGGTTAGGAATCAGCAGCAAAAAGGCCATGAATGTATGTAGAAGATGAAGTTATTAAAATCTGAGATTTGTCATGGTTAAAGTAGACATATATAACTTTCTAAATATACCTAGAGTGCATCATTTTGAATTTTTTGCAAGGAGATAAAAATGCCTGAAAAAGGGCTACGTTTTCTGGAATTTTTCTGGGCAGAGGTTGAAAACGCTAAAACTGGGAATGATTCACTAATTCTGGGTAAAAAAAAGTATTTTTCGTTACAAATAGACTTCCTAAGGATTCCGGGGAATTTTACGGATCCTCGTTTCGATATTTGAAAATTAATTATGATTTTTCAAAGTTGCAGCAAATTCGCTTTTAAAATTCAGTATTACGTTTTTTATAAAATGTAAGGGCAAAAATGTAATAAATAATCCACCAAGGGTAGAAAGGTAAATTAAACCTTTAGGATATTATTCTAAACAATATGGTATTTATCAAATATCATATAATAATCCGACGATAATGTATAGGATATCCGAGAAGTCCGGAGTCGAATCAAAAAGTCGGGCGTTTTGGTAACTACGTACACGGTGAAAGGTACGTTCGCGTACTAGTAACTTTAACTCTGATGTGTCTTGTATGCATGTATGTGGTAGTATGATTCATAGGGTCATGGACATGACTATGTCTTGGGTCATGTACCGTGACTAAGACTCGGTCTTAAATCACTACTTATACATTCAGCTTTGTATGGGTTATAGTCTTGATAATGCCGTTGAGTTTTCCTAGCACTGAGGACACGAGGAGCTATCGTGGCACTGGTTAGTGCAAACGTAGATAACTTTACATGTGCTATGTGCTATGTATTGTTATTGTGACTAATCTTACATTTGCTGTGTGCTTATGTATTGATGTAGTGTCATGAACATCTGTCATACATATACTGTTTTACTTTTGAGGTTAACTGTTACTTGAGGTCCGATGGGTATTGGACCTCAGCGTTGACTAAAGTGAGGGAAGGAACCTGGATGGCACCGGTAGATGGAGCCGTTAGAAGGCACCGATGGACAGAGTCGAAAAGGAGCACCGATGGATGGAGCCGAGAAGGGGCACCGAACAAAGAAAATGCCAGAAGAGCGTCATCAGAGCATTCATTCTGGCACGGATTTAACGAGATTACCTCAAACAGTTTGGTGCCGAAGGCAGGGCTAGTCTATGTGGATCAGTCAATAAGTCGGCGTGAACTCGAGGAGACTTCCACGATAGACACCTACCTGGCCAAATTGTTTGATTAACTGAGTTAGGTTCATTGCCTCAAGTCTAGCTACGGCTTGGTTGAAGATTGTATAGTTACCATAAAGATTTGTAATTATACAAAGCTCTATACTAATGTATCACATGAATATTCCTTCGGGAAATTATTAATATACCTGTAATACCCGAATAATTATTTATCTTAAATATTATATTTTGACAAAGAATGCCTATTTTAAATAGGTGAATATGTGGTCTCAAATTTTTGTATTATATTTGTTTTATTTTCTAGGCAATTCTTCCCTAGAATTAAAGTGATTTAAAGACTAAATTTTCTAAATCTTATTAGGGATCATAAAATACCCTAAGATTATCATAATTAAGTATAAACTTAATTATGTCATTAAAGGAAATTAGATATCATCAAAATGCCTAAATCAATTAAAGAAAATTATCAACAATTATTAGGCAATTAAATTTGCAATAATTGAAATAGTTATGTTAATTTTCGAAATTAAATAATAATTAATTGAATAAGGGCATAATTAAGAATATATGAACTTAATTAACATCCAAATGATATCTAAAGGCCAAGATTAGTACATAAGATTTTTTTAATCATCAAGATTAATATAGTAACCTATCAAATTATGACAATTGGGCCTAATAACCCCTAAAACATTATATTAGAAATATTAACCAAGATTAATTAATCCTCCCTAGAATCATACAAAAGTGGCAAAATTTGCTAATTAAAGAGGCTAAGTAATTTCATTAATTCTTAATCCTAAATCATTAACAAATATCATCAATAGTGTTTAGATTTTTCCAACCCAAAACAAGGGCTTGGATTAAAACTAAAAAGCTAAATTCTAAGGCCTTAATTAAGTATCATAAAGTGTAATCTTTGTGAAGAAAAGTTGACCAATGAGAGAATTTCTTTCTAGAGGATTTAAAATGAATGAAAACACAATATAAGAGAGTAAAAGGGAACACGGTTTTTACAAGGAAACAACTGAATTGGAGTAATTAATGAATTGTACAATGATAATTAAGCACATGAGTGTCTTAATCAAAGAAGAAAATTGTGCACTTCACATAAATGCAATCAATGAAGTGGAAGAGGATAGAATTTGTGAAAAATGAGAGAGAAAAGTGTGTAATTAATTGAGTTGTGAGTTAAAAAATCATTGGGATTAATTCAAGACACAAGTAAATGAGAATCTATGCAAAATAAATTGTATCTTGAGAAGCTTTGATCATAGATCAAATATAAGGATTTATTGTGAACAAGCATATTTTAAGCTTGAGATAGGTTATATCCAAAATATTTTTCTCAACTTTTGGGATTAATTAAAGGGCAATTAGAGACTTTAAATTAAGCCATAATATTCAAGTTAAGAAGCTAGTGTAAAGCCTTGAATAAGATTCATAAAAACCCCTAAGTATATTTGTGCTTAGTTAGCAACCAATCATCATTTTCATCTAGTTACAAGGCACTTATTGTAACTAATAGATAAAGCATAAAAATTAGAGAAACAAAGGGGAGGGGGGACGGTTTACCTAGCTTGAATAAGGGGCTAAATGTTTGTTTAATATATGTATTAAAACACATGAAAATTCAAGCATTTATGAGGGGAACTAATTGGAAAGAGGTTTTTACTTGAATGAAAAAGCAAAAGGGGGGTGTGAGAGAGAGGGGGAGGTCGGCCATATGAGTTGAAGGGTGAGGATGTGGAGTTTCAACTTAACCTAGATCCTATGGTTAAAAACGAGGAAGAGGCAAGTTGCAATTAACTACCAAATTGCCATCACATTTTACTATAAATAGGGCCTTAAGCTCTTCATATTTCTCACACCAAAATAGCAAGTAACATCTGATTCTAATAGTGAAAGAGTGAGTGAGAGTCTTGGAGAAAGGAGGAGCAAAGTTCTGGGTAAGTTCTTCAGCTCTAGCTTTTGAGTTTTTTTAGTTAATTGTTGTTTTAATCTTAAATCTTCCAAAATTAGTTAGTTTTCATGTTTTCTGAGTTTAAAAATGAATTTGTTTCGAAAAAATAATGGAGAAAGGGTTGGAGCAAAAATTTTGGGAGTTGAGAGTCAAAGTAGCGAAGCGCTGGCAAAATTTTATCGGTTAGCGATTTCTGGAGTCAGTGGTACAAATACTGGTATTTTATGTTGAAGATGAGGTTCTAAAATTCTGAGAACATTCATGGTTAAACTAGACATATATAGCTATTCAAATATACCTAGAATGTATTATTTCGAGTTCTGTGCTAGGAGATAGAAACTCCCAAAGTTGGGCTATGTTTTCTGGAGAATTTCTGGGCAGAGGTTAGAAACACTAAACCTGGGAATGACTCACACAATCTGGAAAACAATGAGTATTTTTACTTAACACTATACATCCTAAGTATTCCGAGGAATTTTACGGATCATCGTTTGGATTTTTGTAGAATTAGTTATGATTTTTCAAAGTTAGGCGAAAAATCAGCCCATATGCTGTCAAACAGCGTTTTTTACGAAATTTTGTAGAAAGTAATTGAAAAATAAATACACCAGGGGTAAAATGGTCATTTTTGACTAAGATATCTATTAGAATGTTATTTATGAATTAATAAATGCGATATTACCCTTATAGGATATCTGTGATCACATTCCGACTGTCAAACGTACTGTAATCATCAACGAAGGTACGGACGCGTATTGTAACCTTAACACTTATGCTTGTTGTATGTTTATATATGATAGTTGTATTCATAGACTAAGACTCTGTCTTAAATGATCCATTATACAATCAGCTATATACGGGTTATGATTATGAAATACCGTTAAGTTTTCCTAGCGCTGAGGACACGCCTATACATCGTGGCACTGGTGAAGAGTGCAGACAAGTGATAACATGTATGTGCGATGGCTATGTGTGGTTGTTGTTTTACATATCTAATTATGTATAGCTGACATGTCATGAATAAACTGTCATTCATATATTATTTACATAAGCATGAGGTTAACCGTTACCTGAGATCCAATGGGCATTGGATCTCAGCTCTTACCTTAGCTTCAGGATCCAGGGGAATCAGGATCGAGGACAAGGGTAAGGAGACGGCGTAAGAACCAGACAGAGACGTTGTTATTTTGTTATGTACTTTACTAAATACTTGGATGACTGTACTATAAACAAGCAGATACACTGCAAACAATGTTATTTAGTTACTCTTTGTTTTGAAAAAAAAATATTTCCGACGCTCAACTATGATCAAAACGCTATGAAAACATTTACGAAAACGGGGTGTTACAATACCAGCATATGTCAGGGCATCAACATATGCCTGGGCATTTTGTATCAGTTACTCATTGTCCAAATGTTAGTGCATGTTCTCTGTAATACCCGGATAATTATTTATCTGGAATATTATATTTTAGTACATATTACCTATTGGAAATAGGTGAATATGTGGTCTCAGATAATAAGTTATAATTACCTTATTTTCTAAGGTAATTTTTATTGAAATTAGGGTAAATAAAGAGCTAAAATCTCTAAAATACATTTATGGGGCATAATGTGGCCTGAAAATATTATGATAAATCCGATGAGGCAATAAAATATTTGCTAAAAATTAGAAAGTATGTTGTCTCTAATTTTAGGAATTTTTGGCATTATTTCCTTGAAAAATAGAGAAGCATAAATATAATATTATTAAAAGTACTTTTTGGCCCCATGATTTTTAATATTTTACATGGGATATAAAATACCAATGTCAAGTAAAATAGTTGTGAGATAATAATTAATCCTAATTATGAAAATTATCAACAATTAGTAAGTGGCTAATTAAGTAATTAATGGCTAATTGTTTAGATTATGATATAAGTAAATTAATTAGTAAAAATTAATTAATTTAAGGGGAGAAATTCGAAATTATTAATTAAATAAATAATAAGTAAATAATAAATGAAAAGGTAGTGTGAAAAGGGTTATGGCTATTTCAAATAATATCTAGATATTTGGAATTTAATAATAATATATCCGGTAAAGAGCCAACAGACATTTGAGAATGGATAAAAATTAAATCCTACACCAAAATATAGGGATTTAGCCTATGTCATCCGGACTTTTTATAAACCAGTGAATTTCTACCTCGGAGTGGACTATCTCAGAAGTCATTTCTGAAACCAAATGAGTCAGTAAGAGACAGGATAAATAAGAAAAATGGCAGATAGTACAAATGAGAACCTATAGAAAACGAATTAGTTGTGACAAACCAGGGATTAGGTTTCTTAGGTCAGGACATATTTACGAACGGCGAATTTTTGTCCGAAAAGCTGGTTCTATCAAGTCATTTCCAGAACCGACAGCGTTTATCCGAAAATCTTCACCAGACTACGGAATACCCGTAATGGGATCAAAAATTAAGTTAAACCAAGTACTTTGAAAGAGAAAGACTGGAACCTCAAGGCCTTGCTATCGGATTTTTGAGTTTCGTCAAGATTACGCGATTCGGACACCGAACTGGGAACTTTATCGGTACAGTCACATAAAGCAAGCTTGTGACATCATCTTCTTCTAGAAGGATGATGTCATCCAATACGTGGATGGCAAGGATGAAGCCACGTGTCGAAGTGCGATCCAACTACGAAAACCGGATCGATAAAGTGATGAATAGTGCCAAGACTTTTTCTATAAATAGGCTCCTCCCATTCCTTCATTCTTCACCAATTCTAAGAGATTTCTAGAGAGAAGTTAGAGAGAAGTCAGAGCAAGAAGGAGTAGCGAAGAGCTGGGTAAGTTCTTCGGTCCCTAGTCTTTAGTTTCAGTAGTTCTTTCAGTAGATGTAGGTAGAAATGCTAGATTTATCTTTAATTTTTCAAGATAGTCTAGATATCATATTTAGGGGTAAATATGGTATTATTTTCGAAAATATTATTGGGGGAAGAGATATGTCAAAATTCTGGAGAGATAGAGTTAAAATAGCGAAGCTCTGGCGAAATTCCGCCGATTAGTCAAACTATGGGCAAAATGGTAATTTGTACCTAAAATGCCTGTTATGCTGCTCGATATTGATAAATATTATCCTTATAGGATATCTGAGATAATCGCATCGCTGTCGTGCCGCTGTTGTGCCGCTGTTTGCACCGCTGTCAAAAATTACCGTTTTCGTAAACGTCTTCGAAATACGATCCAACGAAGGTACGTTCGCGTACCGTAACACTAGCTCTAATGCTTATTGTATGAATATATATGATTGTTGTGTTTTAATTATTGTGGTAGCATACGTGGTTATGTTACATACGCAGTTATGTCACATACGTGGTTATGTCACATACGAGGTTATTATTGTTGTAGCATACGTGGTTATGTTACATACGTGGTTATTATCTTACATACGTGGTTATGTATTTCTAATCATACATCTGTTGTGGACTGTTGTATTGATTTCTCTTTGTCATGTATATATTGTCATATTTAAGCATGAGGTTAACCGTTACCCGAGGTTCAATGTGCATTGAACCTCGCCTCTTAACATAACGTCGGGTTCGGGAGAACCGAGGATCGAGGAGAACGCGAAAGCAGCCGCACGAGACCCGGCCGAAGACTTTCTTCCGTTATTATTTACTTTGAAAACTCTCGGTCACTGGACCGCTTCTGTAATCAGCCAGACTTACGGCATTTTGAATAAAAGTATCAGTTACTCAATCGCTCCGATGCTCTACTCTGATGATATATATATGAAAAAAAAATATACTGCTTTTGAAAATGGGATGTTACATTCTCCGTTTCCGCATTACTCAAAGCGGTAGCACCTGAAACTCTGTCAATTTTTCTAAAACTAAGTGTCAACCGACACGATTTCAAGTTTGGAATTTGGGGTGTTACATGAATCACCTTGCAAAACAGAGTTATAAGAAAAGAAAACGGTATTGATGATAGGACCAAATACAACCTGCCCCATCAAAATTTTCTTCAAGGTTGAAGGCACATTTGTCTCTTGGAAAGCCTTGGACATGAAATTAAACCACATATGTTGTGACGGCCCCAAATGTAATATATGAAAATTCCTATTTAATATAAGTATTATATTTTGGTGAATAATTAGTAAACGAAGGTAAATATATGACTCAAATTATTAAAAATTATTGATTATAATTTTAGGCAAATTTCCCTTGGAATTAAATAAACAAAAGGAAAACTATAAGACTAAGATTAGGGATAATAAAATGTGACATAATTAACACATAAAACAATAGTACATTTATGATAAAAAAACGAAAGAAATGCTATGAAAACACTTAAATAAATTAAAGGAATTTAGCAAAAGCAATTGGGTAATTAAACTTGCACTAATTAAGATGATTAGCATAATTCTTCAAATTAATTAGAATCAATTAGGAAGCATCAAAGAATGGCTGATTTAAATAAGAGATTAAGGGCCAAAGATGAAGGATTAAAGCTTGCTTATTAAAACACTAATGACCATGACTAATTAGTGAACCAATCCTTCAATGACAATTATAGTTAAAGGGAATATAGACACATCATTAGGATGCTAATCAAAGATTAAAATTCAACCCCAAAAGTCAAAGAAAGTGGCGCACTTGGATGGCTTTTGTTGCAATAGATTGATTAAATCAATTAGCTTTTTCAAAAAACAATAAATGGCTGAATAAAAGAGGCATGTCGGCATCAAATGGAAGGCAAGGATGAAGCTTCATAAAGTGCAATTTAATCCAAGAGTTGAGGTGAATCTTGGTCACATTTAATTGCCAATTGGGCCCTTGATTTTTCTCTACAAATAGAGATGTTCCCCTTCACAAATTCTTCACACCATCACCACAAATACCTCTGATCCTTTGATTAAGAGAGTGAGAGCGAGAGTTTTCTTGGAGCTAGAAAGAAGGAGCAAGGTTCTTCAAGGGTAAGTTCCTAGTTCTTGAGTTTACTTTGTAAATTCATAGTTAGTTTAAGCTTTGATCTTAAATCTCCAAGAGCAATTTTATTTTCATGTTTTTATGGTTAAAAATAGTTTTATTTCGAAAATTTGATGGGAAATTTGTTGGATCAAAATTTTTGGAAGTTGAAGATCAAAGTAGCGAAGTTCTGGCGAAACTTTTTCGGTTAGGAGTTTCCAAAGTTAGTTTCATAGAGGCCATGATTTTATGTTGAAGATGAAGTTATTTAAATCTTAGATTGTTCATGGTTAAATTAGACACCTAGAGCTTTCCAAATATACCCAGTATGTGTCATTTTGAGTCTTGTGCAAGGAGATAAAAATTCCCAAAGTTAGCCTACGTTTTCGGGAATATTTCTGGCGAGAGGTTGAAAAATGAAAAACTGTAAATTATTCGCTGATTCTGGGTGAAAACAAGTATTTGGCCTCAAAAATAGACATCCTAAGGATTCCGGGGAATTTTACGGATCCCTATTTCGATTTTTGTGGAATTAGTTATGATTTTTCAAAGATAGCGAAAATTCTGCCCGAAATGCTGAAATCAGCGTTATTTTTTTGGAAAATAAAGGGATATAATTGGAATAATGAATCCACCAAGGGTAAAAAGGTCAGTAGTGGCTAAAATATCTCTTAAGATATTATTTATGAGGAAATAATGCGGTAATACTAATATAGGATATCCGGGAAAAATCGGGGGACGTACCGAACCGACAGACGTACCGCAATCCGCACGGACTAAGGTACGAATGCGTACTATAACTCTAACTCTAATGCTTATTGTATGCTTATATGTGATAGATTATTTCATAGAGTCATAGACAGGACTTTGTCCTAGATATGCACCGTGACTAAGACTCGGACTTAGATCACTACTTATACATTCAGCTTTATACGGGTTATAGACTTGATAATAATGCCGTTGAGTTTTCCTAGCGCTGAGGACACGAGGGATCGTCGTGGCACTGGTTAGTGCAGACATGGGTGACTTTACATGTGTTGTGTGCTATGTACTATTGTGTTGTTATAACCTTATATTTGCTGTGTGCTATGTATGGTTAATGCTGTAATGTTATGAATATTTGTTATACATATATTGCTTTATTTGAGTATGAGGTTAACCATTACCTGAGGTCCGATGGGCATTGGACCTCAACTCTTACCATAGCCTCAGGGTCTGGAGGACCGAGGGCCGATGACAAGGGTATACAGCACGCGTGAAGACCCGGCTGGAGATTTTTATTTTGTAGAGAATGTTATTTTGGGATAGGTACTATTGTAATATTTGGATAAATGTACCGCTAATGTATACAACCGGATACGCCACAATTAATGTTTTATCAGTTACTCACTTGCTCCGATGCTCTACTCTGATAAAAATATATTATTCCGCTTTTCGAAAATGGGGTGTTACACCAAAATGAACAAAGCGTATGTTGACATGCGTAATGTCCTTTTCAAGTCATAAGAATCAGATGATGACATTGTAATTGTTTAGCATGAGTACTAAATCATTAAGTTAGCGAACGCACAAACACTAAGATACATAAAACTGGCAAGGATAAGACAAATAGTGAAAGAATATTTCCTAACCAGACAACGTAACCATGGATAAGCTTTATTATCAGGAATTGGTTAAAAATGAAAGATGGAGGATATTCATTTTTCACAACACTTACCAAGGATGTAGTTAAGGCATTTCACAAGAAGCATACATCTACTTTCCACTTTTTAATGTCAAATTAAACTAGCAGCCTATGTATTTCAAATAAATTATTTTGGCAAAGAAACATGGAATTTATATTTGTAGGAAGATACCAATCCCAACAATCCTAGGTGGGGGAAACCAGAAACAGAACAAGTGGCCGTTATTATCAATCTTAAGTAAAACTGGAAACAAGTCTTATCTGCCTCACATTTGTACAACAGAGAAATTTTTTTACACCACTTCCTGTAATGAAATGACTTTGAGGGAAAAAATTATTTCCATTATTATTTCTTAGTACAAAAAAAAAATCTTTTGTTGAACTTTTGTAACACCCCTGATATATCAGCATTTGTCAGAGTTAAGTGCACAGCTCAATGAGCATAGTCGTTCTAGCATAGTAATATTGATATTAAATTCTGATTACATAACAAAGATCCCACAGTATTACAAACTCTTAACAAATTAAAAGCTTGTAATATACCATTACACAAATATGGATAACCCATATTAGGTCTTGATTTAGTCTAGAATCCTTCGTCCATCGATATCCACCATCTTGTCCTGGGAGTCGTGTCTGATATGCTATACATATCATAGGTAGCAACAAATACTTGGACCCCAAAGGTTCATAGAGTAACATATTAATCTCATATTCAAAATATATATAGAACAGTATATGACAATTAACCATCATTTATACATTCAACTCATTCAATTCATTCATACATTCTACACACACACATATATATACACAATGGTAAAAACATGCATATAAAGAGATACAAAGAATGCAAGATTAGAGTTACTACTTGGACACTTTACTAATCTTTATTACGGCTCCCCAACACTTTGGTCGTTCCGGATAATTGTCAAGTCCTATTGTAACATCCTAATTTTTATAGTAGGATTTAATTATAAATAAGAAAAATTAATTAATCATGATATATGAATTTATTATATAATTATTGAAATAAATGTTTTTATATAAAAATATCATCTATGATAGTAAAATAAATAAATAAATAGTGAAATATGGATGTGGAAATAATAATATTATTGTTGTTGTTGATAAAATAAAAATAAAAACAAAAAAAGAAAACAAAAAATAAATATTGGGCCGTTTGGGGTAATTTTCTCCATACAAAATAATAATATAATATAAGGTGGTGACAGCACGAGCTTGCCACCTATTTTTATGGGATATGGGATGAGCATTGGCGGTGGAAGGGGAATGAAATAGGGATGAGCATTGGCGGTGGAAGGGGAATGAATATTTCCCACCGCCTCTGCCCTTTATATAAATGGGTGTGTGGTGTTGGTATGTGTGTGTTGTGTTGTGTGTGTGAGTATGAGATGGAGCTGGGACGAGCTGTGAGGCGGTGGAGAGATCTCGGAAAGTGATGAGCTAAGGAAGGAAAAAAAAAATGTTATTTATTTTATAAGATCATTTAGGTAGTTTAATTAATTTCTTTTCATAAAAATTTTGTAATAGCCTTGAAAATGTTTATAGGCTATTGAGATAATAGATAATTAGAAAAAAAATTAAATTACTTATGTTATTTTATATTTTTTTATTATTTATGAAATTTTTGTGATTTGTTGAGTGCTAAGTTGAGGATAAATAAATTTATGTAATAGTAAGATTTAATAAATATTGTTGTAGTGTGCCAACAAGGAAAACCTTCTGCTCTGGTGGTATTGGAGGCCTTGGAGGCTGTCTAAGGTCTGGAGTTCGAATCTTCTCTCTATTAGAAGAATATTTTTTCTATTTAATTCAAGCATAGACAATTACTCAAATGCCCTTAAAAAAAACAAAACAGATCAGATTTCTTTTTCTTTTTTGGGAAAATTACTCTCAGGTCCCAAGGACCACATATAATTACAAATAGGTCCCCTGAAATGACAAAATTACACAGAAGTCCCTAGGGACTTCGTGTAATTATTTGTGAAAGTGAAATTACTAATCTAACCTTCTTCTTCCTTCTCCTATCTCTCTCCTCTCTCCATTTTTTCTCTCCCGATAACTCATTTTCGTTTAAGCACACTTCCAATCCTTCTTTCCCTCACGGTGGCCGACGTTCTCTTCCTTCCGCCGGCGGCACACCTTCAAGATGAGAGGTGTTGCGATGAGACCAGACGATCTTGACGACGTGAAATAACCACAAAACCTCGACTGATAAATATGAGCAAAATCGTGAATTTGTTGATCTGTGGTGGACTTCAATAAGATATAAACCTCATGAATCCGTCAATTCTGAATCTTGGATGGCAAAATCGCGAATTTGTTGATCTGTGGTGAACTTCAAAAGTTGTTGCTTAAATAGGAATTTGCTGTTGTTAAAATATGAATTTCTTGTTGTAAATGGACTATGGACCTCAGAGTTTAAAAAATACAGGTTTCCCAAACTTGTTGCTAAAATAGAAATTTCTTGTTGTTAAAATATGAATTTCTTGTTGTAAATGGACTCTGGACCTCAGAGTTCAAAAAATACAGGTTTCCCAAACTTGTTGCTAAAATAGGAATTTGCTGTTGTTAGAATAGGAATTTCTTGTTGTAAATGGACTCTGGACCTCAGAGTTCAAAAAATACAGGTTTCCCAAACTTGTTGCTAAAATAGGAATTTGCTATTGTTAAAATAGGAATTTCTTGTTGTAAATGGACTCTGGACCTCAGAGTTCAAAAAATACAAGTTTCCTAAACTTGTTGCTAAAATAGGAATTTGATGTTGTTAAAATAGGAATTTCTTGTTGTAAATGGACTCTGGACCTCAGAGTTCAAAAAATACAGGTTTCCCAAACTTGTTGCTAAAATAGGAATTTGTTGTTGTTAAAATAGGAATTTCTTGTTGTAAATGGACTACGGACCTCGAGTTCAAAAAATACAAGTTTCTAAACTTGTTGCTAAAATAGGAATTTGATGTTGTTAAAATAGGAATTTCTTGTTGTAAATGGACTCATGGACCTCGAGTTCAAAAAATACAGGTTTCCCAAACTTGTTGCTAAAATAGGAATTTGTTGTTGTTAAAATAGGAATTTCTCGTTGTAAATGGACTCTGGACCTCAGAGTTCAAAAAATACAAGTTTCCTAAACTTGTTGCTAAAATAGGAATTTGTTGTTGTTAAAATAGGAATTTCTTGTTGTAAATGGACTCTGAAACTCAGAGTTCCAAAAATACATGTTTTCAAATGTTGTATTTTTTGAACATTTAGTCCTATACAGGTTTTCAACTTGTTGCTCCTATTTTAGCAACAAGTTTTAAACTTGTATTTTTTGAACTCTAAGGTCCGAGTCCATTTACAACAAGAAATTCCTATTTTAACAACAAAGAAATTCCTATTTTAGCAACAAGTTTGGGAAACCCGTATTTTTGAACTCGAGGTCCGTAGTCCATTTACAACAAGAAATTCCTATTTTAACAACAAAGAAATTCTTATTTTAGCAACAAGTTTGGGAAACCCGTATTTTTTGAACTCGAGGTCCGAGTCCATTTACAACAAGAAATTCCTATTTTAACAACAAAGAAATTCCTATTTTAGCAACAAGTTTGGAAAACTCGTATTTTTTGAACTCGAGGTCCGTAGTCCATTTACAACAAGAAATTCCTATTTTAACAACAAAGAAATTCCTATTTTAGAAACAAGTTTGGGAAACCCGTATTTTTTGAACTCGAGGTCCGTAATCAATTTACAACAAGAAATTCATATTTTAACAACAGCAAATTCCTATGTTAGCAACAAGTTTGGGAAACCTGTATTTTTTGAACTCTAAGGTCCAGAGTCCATTTACAACAAGAAATTCCTATTTTGCTCATATTTATCAGTGGAGGTTTTGTGGTTATTTCACGTCGTCAAGATCGTCTTGTCTCATCGCAACACCTCTCATCTTGAAGGTGTGCCGCCGGCGGAAGGAAGAGAACGTCGGCCACCGTGAGGGAAAGAAGGATTGGAAGTATGCTTAAACGAAAATGAGTTATCGGGAGAGAAGAAAATGGAGAGAGGAGAGAGATAGGAGAAGGAAGAAGAAGGTTAGATTAGTAATTTCACTTTCACAAATAATTACACAGAAGTCCCTAGGGACTTCTGTGTAATTTTGTCATTTCAGGGGACCTATTTGTAATTATCTGTGGTCCTTGGGACCTGTGAGTAATTTTCCCTTCTTTTTTTGGTGCTTGACCTTAAATCTGAACAGAGAAGGAGCATCTTGGCTAAATAAATTCCCCAAAATCCCTAAGCTCATTTGTGACCTTACCTCTCTTCTACTGTAATCGCCGGTGACCTTCGACCGGCCAACCACCACTGGTGTCTCCCCTCTCCAACGTTCTCACCATCCATTTCTTTACCTTCTTAGTGCCGTGGGAGAGAGTAGAAGCTTCGTTGAAAAATAAAGCCGCAACCTTGATCGCTCATCTCTGTCATTCCTTGTTGTCTCCGGTATGCTCACCAAGAACCACCGTCTCAACCTTCCACCTCCTCTCAAGGTTCCTCTGCTGCTCTTTTTCTTCTCTGTTTTGTGCCGTATTGTATGGGTGATGGGGAATTATCATTTTGTTTTTATCTCTTTGCTGTCAGATTTGTTTTTAGGGTGGGATTGATGCCTTGATTGTTGTTGGAAGGAACAAACTTTTCTTCTCCATTCTTTGTGTTTTCCATCATTTTGGGTGGTGTTCATGGAATTGATTTGATTTTTTTTTTTAATTTCTTTTTTCATGTGATGGTGCGTCTGAAGCAGGGAGTGTCAAGAGTATGGGTTAATTGAATATACAAGGAAAAGAAACTAACGTAAGTAGGCATTACGAGCATTTTTCGTTAATGCTATACAATGAAGTGGGTATTGTCTTATTGTTATTACAATTTAAAATCTATTTAGGATTGGAGTTTAGAAATTTATTTTAGAATTCTTGTGCTGTATATGTTAGTGGTGAAAGATATTTGGTTTGTATTTTGAAAACTATAGATTAGTTTACAATTGGGATTTTCTTAATGAACTTGACTTAGATAATATGGTGAGACTAGTTGGAAAGTTGAAAATCATTAGCTAGTTATTGCTTATGTTTCTATAATTCATTGTTGAGATTAAAACCAAGATCGTTCTTATTTGTGTGTGTGTATTTATACAATTATATAATATATTGGTAGGTAAATCAGAATATAGAGATGGTTAAAGTGGATGTATTTTTATTAACTAGATTGCTATGGTTTTACAAAGCTTGTTCAGTGAATATAAACTTGAATTCATCTTATAGGTGTTTGATAAAATGTCTGAGAGTAAATTAATTGGAATGTTGTTAAAATTGCTGGATAGCTAAAGCTTATGTTATAAGAAGAAAATGTTAGAATGGTACTTTATTTTAAGAATAGTCTTGTTGAGAAATTAAAATTTTAAGGCTTTGAGATTAAAGTTGATCTTTGAAATTATTTAGGTTAATATTATGTAGTAGTGGTGTTGCTTTGCAAGTTAAGATGAAGAATATGGATTGAATGTGAAAATAGAAAATTTTATGCAAAGCTATAATTGATGGATTTGTCTGGATGTTAGGAGGAGAAAGAGTGAAAAATTTAGAAATCAATAAATTGGAGAAAGAGTCATAGCATAAGCCTTATAGGTGCGTGAATAGCGTCCCATTATAATTTTATAAATGATATTTTACTTGCTATAATTTTATTTTAACTATCAACCTTCTTGAATACTAATTTCCTCAAGATAGTTTTCTTGAAATTATATCAATTGCCTATTGTTATTTATATGTTTAAATGAAATGATGATTTTATTTAAGGTTACGATTTCTATAACATTTTATCGTTTATGAATTTTTATATAAAGAATTGACAAGAAAATTTCTGAGATATTCTTTGTAAACTTTTATATTGTGATGGGCTTATATTTAAAATGCCCTATGTGAGTTACTATTATATGGAAAGACTTTTGACTGATGGAATTGGAAGGAAATGTTTTGAGTTTTGTGAACTTTCATGCTGGGGTTTTTTGTTACAAAGTATTCTGTTCGAATTCTCATAATTAGAGGAAAACACTTTTTTTTTCTTGCTATTGGTAAATTGACCACATGCATGCTTGAAATTATTTTGAGAGGACTGATTACAGAACGCTGGTTACTAATAGCAGTACTGTTAGTCCTTGGTGCACCATGGTTAAACTCAAGCTCGCTTGACATTCGTGAGATTTGTTCTCGCGCTTGTTATTCGTGGGTCTTGTACCTTCCCTTGTTTCGTAGCCTTGTGCTACACTTGTTTTCGTGGCTTCAAGCCACGCTTGGTTATTTACCCTCGTGGACTGTGTGTCCACGCTTGTTTTCGTGGCCTCTATGCCGCACTTGGTTATTTTCCCTCGTGGACTGTGTGCCCACGCTTGTTACTCCGTTCTGTTGAGGTCCTACGGAAAGATGAGGTTTGAGAATTATGTTTTAAATTGATTATGTTAAATCGAAGGTTTTACTATGTATTCGGATTTATTTGATTCACAATATTTCAAATAGCATCACTCTTGTTTACGATTGCCATATTGTTATTATTCAAAGTTAAATCTATTTAAATTACTCTCATTTGTATTTCATTGAATTTCATAAATGGGACGTTATTCACCGGAAATTGTTTTGGCCTCAGATGGCATTGCAAACCTTGCACCTTCAGCTGAACAGTGGAGACTGCCACTGCTGACTGAGCTTGTCAATATATGAGTGGATGTAAAGTTGATTTTTCATTTATATATATATATATATTATCATTTATAGCTTAGATTCTCCACGTAGTTTATAGGTAGGATCTTTGTCTTCCCTTGTAAATTGGAATATATGTACATATAAATATATCGTAGTGAAGCATAGCTCCAAATGTTATTATGAGTATTATTTAATGTTTGTATATAAATTTAAGGCTTAAAGAATGTGAGTCTACTCATATTCCACGCCGGCCACCCCTTAGTTTTCAGGGCGTGACAACTTTCTTCGCGAAAGTTATCTACGCATTTTTCTCTTTTGAGTAAGGATAATATAATACTAATTAATGAAAATTTTGAGATTAGAATTATGACAAAGCTTTGAGTTTTAATAATAGATGAATGTATATGTCAAGAGCATGATTAATAAATAACTTTAATTGGTTTAGATTTGTTAGTTGGTTGTTGTGGGAATTTAAATTTATTTTTTAATTGAAAAGAAGTTAGGATTTATGTGATATAGTATATTTTACTGATTAAATAAGAATTTAAGCATTTAGTTGGATTATTAAAAGTATTATTAAAGGTTTAATCGGTTAGTTTTGCTAAATCTTGAACTATATGAAATTATGAATTGGGATTTGAGATTTTAAATTAAAGTTGATATGATTATGAGTATGTGGAGGTCTAATACTTATAAAAATTAGTATTAACTTAAAAATTGAGGAATAGATAAACCGTTATTTTCTATAAAAAACTAAAGTGAGATAGTAATTTAATTAATTAATTATTAATATACTAGTGATTATTCTTGTTGGTTCTATTAACGTATAATTATACATTTATTTTTAGAATGGACTTGATCTCTCTCTCAAGTTTAGTTCTTGTGTAAAAAATTTGAGGTAACCACTTTCCACTCATTGTACTTGCTTGTATGATGATTTGTGAGTGATTTTTAATCTATGAAAGCTATGTTTTTGACAAGTTGCCTAGTGGGATTTATTTTGGAAAGATTAGTGAAATTATATGTTATGGAAAATGCACATTTGTTATGACTTCTTGAATTGAAATAATGTCATGATTAATGAGACGATGTATTACTGTCATAAATTTTCTTTGGAATTTCATATATTCATGCCAAGATTATGATGTTGTGGAGCTGTGATGGTTGTGGAGTGATGATGAAGGTTATTGTGTATATAATACCACGTGGTATGCCACCACTCGGTGCACAGTGGGTGGCTTGATATTTTAAGGGCCCTTGGTATCACCCTTTACCTTTGACTGGGTTAAGGGTCAGCCCTTGGGACAGTGACACCTTTCCATATTCGAAGGAAAGGGAACCCATGGTCCGATATGAGTTCTACGGTCTTTGGCCGGACTGTACCTCATTATCGGAGAGCTTGGTGTACTCTTGTCATAGAGACTACACCTATTACGTTACAGCCCATGGGTTCTGTCAGCGGGAATAAGGATGAGGGGTGATAAGGATTGTCAGGGTATCGATCTGTTGCTTGGCATGGTATATATATGATTCATGATATGACATAATTGTTTGATTTGGAAATTTGTAAAATTATATGTTTAGTACTTTGTTATATAAAATGTTCCACTTGGCACCTCACGAGCACGTATTACGCATTTATAATGAGCTGGATTGATGGTTACAAATATTTTTCAGGTGATAGTTCTCGTGAGTCAATCAGGGAAGGCTTCGGAAGCTTAAGTTACCTTTGCTAACGGTAGTGCTTCCACCCTTTTGGTACATGTTGAATTGTTGTATATTGTCACGTCACTAGGGCTCACTAGGCATATTCTAGTATATTTTGGATATTTTAGCAAATTCTAAAGAAATATTTAGTTTGTAAATATGAGCCTAGTAAATCCAAAGCTTAACTGTATGCATAAAATATTTTAATAAATGGTTTAATCAAGTTAGTAATTAATAATTGTCCTTTAAAATGGAGGTACACCTATAAACATATATTTATATACTACAGATTATTATTTATCCAATTCTCTCTTTTCTCACAAAACTTATTTTCGTACACCGTATATTTGAATAGGAACTCTACTACAGTACAACGTATACATGAATAGTATCGTTGCATAGTTACAATTACAATTACATCACATATCCAATTTCTCCTTTCTAGCAAAATACGTTCGGATGCTACAAAGATCGTGAAGTTTGAAAATTGTCACGGAGAAAATTACATAGAATGACCCAAAGGAGAAAATTACACTTAAGAACCCATTTTCCTCTTCTTTAAAAATGCACGATGCGGTTGTTTCATTCATTTCATTCCTTTTGAGGAACGATGCGAGAGAGAGAGAGGGAGGGAGGGAGGGAGGGAGGGAGGGAGTGAGGGAGTGAGGCTGAAGAAAGGAGGAAGAAGGCTAAATGGAAGAAGAAACTAAGGTAATCTCTTAAGCTATGGATTTGTAATCCCTAGTTCTTCTCCATTTCTACTTCCTAATTGTGAATAGCTCTTATATTTAGTGTTTTTGAGAGACCTGGTAGAAGGTTAAAGAGGTTATGGAACAGGGAGATCTGCAAGGTTTACTGAAGAACGATTAAGGTAAAGCTTATAATCCTCTTTCTAGCTTAGTTTTAAGCATATTTTTGAGGATTTGAGAGCGTATATGATGGAAATTGGATGGAAAATGCAAGTTATTTTTCATCAAAATCGATTGCTACAGTAATTTACGTGTTTGGAAATAATAGTAATTTGCTACAGTGAATTTATTTACTAACGCAGTAAATATTTATTTACCGTCACAGTAAATATTATTTACCGGCGCAAAGAAAGTTATTTATTGGGGCAGTAAATCAATAGTAAATACTATTCATGAATACGGTACTGTAGCAGTGCACGGTACTATTCATGTATACGGTACTGTTCATGTATACGATGCTGTACCATCCAAACGTATTTTGCTGGAAAAGAGAAATCAGATATGTGATGTAATTGTAACTATGCAACGACACTATTCGTGTATACGTTGTACTGTAGTAGAGTTACTATTCAAATATACGGTGTACAAAAATAAGTTTTTTGAGAAAAGAGAAAATTGGATAAGTAATAATCAGTAGTATATAAATATATGTTTATAGGACTTGACAATTGTTTGGGTCGACTAAAGTGTTGGGGAGCCGTAATAAGGATTGGTAAAGTGTTCAGGTAGTAACTCTAATCTTGCATTCTTTGTATGTCTTTATATGCATGTTTTTACCATTGTGTGTGTGTGTGTATATATATATATGTAGAATGTATGATTGAATTGAATGTGTTGAATGTATAAATGATGGTTAACTATCATATACTAGTCTATATTTTGAATGTGAGATTAATATGCTACTCTGGAAACCTTCAAGGTCCCAATATTTGTTGCTACCTATGATATGTATTGAATATCGAACACGACTCCGGGACAAGATGGTGGATATTGATGGACGAAGGATTCTAGACTAAATCAAGACCTGATATGGGTTATCCATATTTGTGTAATGGTATATTACAAGCTTTTAATTTGTTAAGAGTTTGTAATACTATGGGATGTTTGTTATGTAATCAGAATTTAATATCAGTATTACTATGCTAGAAAGACTATGCTCATTGAGCTGTGCACTAAACTCTGACAAATGATGATATATCAGGGGTGTTACATTTAATCGTATCAGAGCTACAGTTCTGGCACTATCAGAATAGTATACTGATATTTGATTACATAGATAAATGAGATAGCTCAGAATAGGAATTTTGTTGCTAACTCTAGGGCTCTTGATGTTGAGTCGGAATTTGATTTAGATTCATAGACTCTTTTGAAACTTTGAGGTTAAGTGTGCTTAGGAGAGAGGAATCTTAGGATGGGTGATTCCTAAATAGTATAATCAAGATTTGAAATCCTTTGATTTATGGTGTGAATACCTTGAGAAATTAAATATGGTGATCCTTCAGGATACCATGAGACTGTTAGTATATATATGGTAAAGATTGAGCATAGGCTTGAATCTGATCTAAACTAAAATAGTGTTTAGGTTGAAATGTGATTGAGGTTGCACTTTGGGTTTTAATACTTGAAAGTACGAACCTTGTGATTATGATGATCTTTTAAGAATAGTTGTCTGGCTCTTGGTTAAGTTTTAAAAAATTGAGTTTTGACCTTACCAATGCACCTACTGTAATTGTGAATTTTCGAAATTGAATTTGTGAATTTGTGAATTTTAGAAATAGAGTTTTCAAAAGAAATGTTTTCAATAAATTTGAGACGAGTTTGAATGGTCGGTTTGTGAAACATGTTATCTCATGAAAAGGGGTTTTTGTTATAACCCATAACTTGAAACTGAGTTTTCAATTATGTTGTGGTAGAGGCAGTACGAAACTGGAAGAGGCCAGAAACTGTTGTAGATGTACACGGTTTGCTAGGTCTTGCCAGATGTGTTCAAAATAATTTCAAATCGTTGGCCAGTGGTAAAAGTTTTTGAGGAGATATGTTTTGAGACTCGCACCATCAGTGAATATACCTGATCCAAAATATTTGGCCTTATAGTGGGTGTAAATTTTTGTCTTGAAGGGGCGCGTTACTGCCTATGGCTGGGCCGGTGTAGCTGCGGCTGGATCCCCGAGTAAAGTCTGGTGGTTCTCGGCAATGCACCATAGTTCCCGGTAGATAGGGCTGCTGCCGCTACTGTATGTGCCAGTACGGACACCACGCGTGCAGGGGGTTAGGCCCTGGGAGCAGCAGTCGTGGAATGGGTCCTCGAACTGGGTTCTCTATGATGGTGGACACTTGGTCACTTATGGGGGGACGAAAACTCTCCCACATCATTGGGGTATGTGTCGCTATACCGAGAGGTTGAAGTGGTGGCGTGTGCTCTTAATTGTTCAAATTTTGTGAAATAAGATATCTCACTTATACATGTATGCCAGTAGTAAATGTTTTCTAAAACCAATCCGGCAATGAATGTGTTTTCACGAATTTGTATTGGCAACGATTAAGTTTGAAAGGTGATAGCACTATTACTTTTTGGCAAAGTGCAAATTGTGAAAAATACTGCAACCACATAAATTTTCAATGTGTGAAAATTTGAAATTGAGACAACATGGATGAATGAAAAGCAGTGATGTAATTGACATCGCTGATGTGATGAAATGAAAAAACAATGCAATTGGTTATTGTAATGATACCAGAACAGAAACTATTAGAATGGTCTAGAGATCTAAACCAATTAGGTCAGATAGTAATAGCCAGCTATAGTGCTGAACAAGAGAAAAGTGGTCTAGAACATTGAAATAGTTAGGTCAGGTAGTAGTTATTAGCTATAGTGATTTGAGAGCTTAAAATTAAGGAAGCTTAGACATGTGATAGACGAGCAGAGACTCGAGGCTATTAGACCCGATGTGTAAGTTTTCATACCTACATTAATTCCTCATAAAAAAGGATTTGCCTTGATGTAGTATTTCTAGATTTTACAAAAGGTTTATTAAAGTGTGAATGTGTGACCATACCCAAAAACTGTTGGGTTTGGGTCTTCATTAGATTCACTGCTCATAATCCAGGAATATATTTAGGTATTGAACATTTATACAAGCAATATTTTAAATCTTAAAGATTAATATATGTTATAGGTCTTACAAATTAATTAATTATATTTGGTTTTGCTATGTAAGTTTCTGACTCATGTATTGTCATTTACTTTAGGGCGACATGTGACAAGAGGAATGGCTATGACGTCCATTGTGAAAAATGGTACTCCCTCCGGTCCTAATTATAGGAGCTATTTACCAGAATTTGGAGGGATTAAGGAAGGAAGTTAAATTAGTTAATCATGTGTATTTTCCTAAAATACCCTTACTCAATGTAGGGGCTTTTCAATAAGAGGAAAAGCGCTCTCGATTGCATGTCAAGAATAAATATTGGAATTCATGTCCCCGGTTTTGCGGATGCACCCGATTTTTTCCGAGTTCGATTTTATTTTCTTTTATTTTTATTTTTTTAAAAAACCGAGTCCAAGACTTTTTAAGTGCAAGCGTTAAATTATTTTTAAAAAAGTTTTTTGTCCATAGCATGTTTTGAAAGTTATTAATTTTTGGTTGTTGCAATTTTACACCTATAATTCATTATTCTGTTTTTTCCTCTTTCAATATTTGATTTGATACGGGTAAGGTTGATTTAAAAATAAAAAAAATTGAGACAGATTCTATGAGTTAATATCTACCTTAATTTTAATATATCATCTTTTCTTTTTATATAAAAAAGTATAATTTAGGTATATATAACATTAATGAGTTGCAAACATTATTTACTTTATAAAATATATAGGTGTTGTTCTGGCGTAGAACACAGATGTCTAGCCCTAGATGGACTAGTATGTTGATATAGGATCAAATAGCTCCCTCTCAGATATCCATGGATGGGATACCTTTGAGAATAGACGATCACTGTACACAGCATAAGGGGGTGGTGTGTGTGCACAGTGTGGCCGAATAGTAAAGAGAGAGAGCTTAGAGTCTGTGTACCTTTAGGGTTTACCATCTATTTATAGTGGATACCTTAGGGTTAGGGTTTGGACTGTTGGGCCTCTTGTGCCTCCAAGCCCAAATGTTGTGCCATCACATCTGTGCAATATTGGTTGCCTCTTGTTGGGCCACACCTTGAATGGGTCTAAACTATTATTCCATAACAGTTGCCCCCAGCCCGGTAGTTCAGGTCTCTGAGCTGCCGGGATGTATTATTTGTTTGATATGAAACGCGGACTTGGCCGAGATGTATCCGGCTTATCCGGGTTGTGCGGGGAGAAATAAGATCCCTTCCTTGCTTTCGTAGCAATTTTTCTCGGTCTATATTCCTGCATTTAATAACATGTAAGCAAATCACATTCATTGGAAAATACTTACTGTTGTGTTTTGGTTTGCCATAATCTTGGCTATTGGTAATCATGTTTTTCCACTAACAACCCATTGCCCCCAGCACGGTGGTTCAGGTCTCTGAGCTGCCGGGATACATTGATAGTTTAACCTGGCTCTCCACATGGAACTCAGGTTTTAACTTTTCATGGAAGCTCGGATTTTAACTGTAGTCCGGCTTCAAAAATTATCACAGAGCCCGGGATTTTAACCAGATTCGGTTTAACCGGGTCCGGCTTCAAAACTTTGCGCAGATCCCTAATTTAAACTAGATTCAGTTTAAATCGGGTCTGGCTTCAAAACTTTGCACGGATCCCTAATTTAAACTGGGTTCAGTTAACCGGGTCTCCGCCTTCATCCCTTTCGTAGGGACGGAATCCACACGGAACTCAAATTTTAACCAGATTTGGTTTAAAATCTCCACATGGAACTCAGATTTTTTTTTTTGAGCGAAACGCCCTCCAATCCGGGCTAAGTTAAACTTAACCGCCCTCAAGAACAGATTGATTTTTTGAGCAAAACACCCTCCAATCCGGGCTAAGTTAAAATTAACTGCCCTCAACAACGGATTTATTTTTTGAGCGAAACGCCCTCCAATCCGGGCTAAGTTAAAATTAACCGCCCTCAAGAAAGGATTGAATTTTGAGCGAAACGCCCTCCAATCCGGGCTAAGTTAAAATTAACCGCCCTCAAGAAAGGATTGAATTTTGAGCGAAACGCCCTCCAATCCGGGCTAAATTTTTGACCCGATTTCCCCAGAATTTTGACATATCTCTCTTCCCAATATATACCATATTTACCCTTGAATATGATATCTAGACTATCTGGGAAATTTAAAGATAAATCTAGCATTCCTACTATATCTACCGAAAGAACTACCGAAACTAAAGACTAGGGACCGAAGAACTTACCCAGACTTTGCTCAGACTTTCTCCAGAGCTTCTCTCTCTAAAACCTCTCTCTATGTTTCGAATTTGGTGTGAAGAATGAGAGGAGGAAGGCTTGCTATTTATAGAAGAAGGGAGGGACAAGGTTGGAATTTCAACAAAAGTCTTCAGATCGGATTTCGACCGTCGGATCGCACTTCGCCACGTGGCTTCATCTTGTCCATACACCTCATGTGCTGACATCATTCTTCTAGAAGAAGATGATGTCATGCATGACATCACATGTGTTGACTTACCGATAAAGTTCCCCGATCGGTGTCCGAAACGCGTAATCTCGGCGAAACTCAAAAATCTGATAGCAAGGCACTGGAGTTCTATTCTTTCTCTTTAAGAATACCTGGTTTAACTAAATTTTTGATCCCATTACGGGTATTTCCTCATCAGCTGAAGATTTTCAGACAAACGCCAACGGTTACGGAAATTACTTCCGATAGAACCAGCTTCTTGGCAGAAAATCACTGGTTCATAAAAGGTCCAGTGGTAAAAGACTAAATTTCTATATCTTGAGGTAGAATTTCATTTCTATCTGTTCTCATATCTCCTGTTGGCTCTTTACCGATTGTATTATTATTTTATTCAAAATATCTAGATGTTTATTTATTTTTATTTTATTTTTTATTTATTTTTCTAAGCATAAAATATTTTATTATTTATTTATTATTTATTTAATTATTAATTTCGAATTTCTCCTTTAAATTAATTATTTACTAATTAATTTACTTATATCATAATCTAAACAATTAGCCACTAATTACTTAATTAGCCATTTACTAATTGTTGATAATTTTCATAATTAGGATAAATTATTATCTCACAACTATTCAGACCGACATTGGTATTTTATGTCCCATGTAAAATATTAAAAATCATGGGGCCATAAAGTGCTTTTAATATTATTATATTTATGCTTCTATATTTTTCAAGGAAATAATCCCAAAAATTCCTAAAATTAGAGACAACATACTTCCCAAGTTTTTGTCAATATTTGCGATCATATGGGATTTATCATAATGTTTTCGTGCCATTTTCTACCTTATAAAATACATTTTTCAAGGATTTTAGTTCTTTCTCTCTCCTAATTCCCATAGTAATTACTTTAGAAAATAAGATAATTATTACTTATTATTTGAAACCACATATTCACCTATTTTCAATAGGTATTATTTACCGAAATATGATACTTATCATAAATACGATTTTTAGGGTATTACAACTTACCACTCAAAATCCCGGATTTCATATGACTATCCCGGATTAACATCCTAGACTTCAAATCATGATCCTGACTTTCAATCAGGACATATGCTGATTTTGGTAAACTGAGAAAGGAATCTTACATGCAGCTTTCCGATTGCTTGGTCCCTTCAGCTACCTCGGTTCTACTACCGTGTTGCTTCAGTTACCTCGGCCCCTCGCCATGCCAATTTCAGATTCTGATCTCGGCTTCAGATTATTATCCCGGACCTTTACCAAGACGATTTTAAATCTCGGCTTCAATCCGGATAGATATTGGTTCTAGGAATACTGAGCAAGACGCCTTCCCCATAAAGCCTCGGGGCTCGTTTTCCCTGAGCACTTCTTGGAGCAATACCTTAGAAGGGGTTCGAAGGGCATTTAAGGCTTCGAAGACTCTGGATCTTTGGAAGAGAAAATACAAGCCCTGGACATACTGCCTAACCTTTTCTTCTTTGAAAGCCGGGATCCACAATCTTCATATTATTTGAGGGTTTGATCTGAGGGAAACAAATTTTTATGTTTTCCCGTGGTTATCCAGCTATTAGCAGAAACTATTGCTTCTGGTATTGACCATCGTTAGGTCATAGGAATCAGAAATTTACCGATTCCCCACGGACGGCGCCAATGTTCTGGCGTAGAACACATATGTCTAGCCCTAGATGGACTAGTATGTCGATATAGGACCAAATAGCTCCCTCTCAGATATCCATGGATGGGATACCTTTGAGAATAGACGATCACTGTACACAGCATAAGGGGGTGGTGTGTGTGCACAGTGTGGCCGAATAGTAAAGAGAGAGAGCTTAGAGTCTGTGTACCTTTAGGGTTTACCATCTATTTATAGTGGATACCTTAGGGTTAGGGTTTGGACTGTTGGGCCTCTTGTGCCTCCAAGCCCAAATGTTGTGCCATCACATCTGTGCAATATTGGTTGCCTCTTGTTGGGCCACACCTTGAATGGGTCTAAACTATTATTCCATAACAAGTGTATTATTGAATTATTATTGTTTTTAATTATTATTGAGAAAGTATACATAGGGGTATTATAGGAAAAAATTAACAAAAGTTAAAACTTGCTCTTATAATTAGGACCAAAACCAACTCCAAAATTTGCTCCTATAATTAGGACCGGAGGGAGTAACAATCAAGAAGAAAAAGATAACACTATCACCACCAATCTTCAAGCCCAGATGTTAATTTTCATTTTATTGGACAATGTCCAGGGAATATCGTATAATATATTCTTGTATTTTTTTTTAAAAAAAAATTGTTAATTATTTATTACTATTTCTTTTCCTTGAGATCAAAGGAAGTTTGACACCGAAGTTTCTAACGGGTTATATAATTAAGACTCCATGAAGCATTTGGATCAGCTTGAGATCTTCATCTCTCAGACGTGAACTTTCTTATATTAGAATGTGTCCGTGTATTAAGAGAGTGAACTGAAGATATATAAAGTTGACATGGATCTTTTCAATTGATTCAAGTCATTTGATAGAAAAACAACCTTAGGCTCTATTAAGTATCGGAGTTCGTACTTCATGAAGCTATAACGTTTGTGAGAGAACATGAATACATGAATTTATACCAAACGCAAATATTATCAAGCGACCACTTAACCAGCCATGAGTACAACTTATTTTGATTCTTTCTATCAAGGCTCTTCGCAAGATCATGAATGCAAGACACATTGATTTGGTATATCATTGATTTGATGGAGAAACATCAAAAATCTATGAGGCTTTTATCAAGGCCTTTTCAGCATATGTCTTCTGTCTGTCATCTTTCTCTGACACATTACAGTGGGATGGACCTGCATCAATCCAAAGGCCTGAGAAGGCTTCCCTGTGGGAAATAGAACCCCTCTTAGCTTCTGGAGTTCAAAATGTGTCAAATCCAATATCAGTTAAGAGCAATAGGTTCAAGCTTAGTTGGATTCCATCTTCTTGTAAGAGAGACTTCAACCCACATTATCTCTAATAAGCAATAACATGATTATGAATTTCATTTTGTCAGGCGGCTTTCAACTCGAATGGTTCTCCACTAGGGAACTTTAAAAATATGTCAACAATGAGAGTGGATGGACTATGGACAACCTCTCCACTTTATTTCTGAACTTCAAAAGGACAAAGACGATTTGATTTATGCTTTGATATCCTGTAAGGGACGAAGCTAGTACATCAATACTACCGAGCTTTTGTCACTGGCTTCTGCAGATCTCCGATGAGGCTTTTATCAAAGCACATTTCCTCATAACAACTCAATAGTCTGAAATGTTGTGAAGAAATTCGAATCAGAGAACCTCGAAGTAGCCTCCATTTTTTGATTCCAGTTTCATGAAAGTTTGGTCGATGTGAATCACTCCCTTGAACTCTTTTACTGTCAAAATTAAATTCAATTCAGATTTTAGATAATTTCACTCCTTTCCAAAATTCCAAGTCTTTTTTTTTTCCAGAAATTGCGGTTAATTCCACTAAAAACTTTTAAGTAGAAAAACATAAAATCGGGCACCAATTATATTGAGTACCTTAAGATCTCTAAAATAGGACAGGATCTTGAGAAGTTCCTCTAAACTCTGACCATTAATTATTTATATACGGAAAGCATGTCGCAAAAAGACTCGCTTTCTTTAACTATTTGATTTCATGGCGAATGAAATAATCATATTCGATTGAGAGATAAACTAATTGAAAGGATAAGGGCTAATGTTGGTCAAATTAGCATAGAAATAGTTTATAATGGTGCATGTGAAAATAGTTTCCAAAGATCCAAAATCTAACTTTATCTATCAACTCTTAATTAGTACTTTTATTACCCAAGGAAATACTCATTAATATACCTTTGGTATGCCATTGATCTGATAGATAAAATCAACTTGTTATTTGACTCGGTGATATGCTTTTATCCTCTTCATCTTCATCTTTGTCATAAGTTTTGTCTGACTTTGTGGTTAACTACACAGAAGAAAGTAAATACACCAACACAATAAATTGATTATTGTTCAATCAAACCAAATAGACTATTAAACAAAACACAAACTAAACAAAAGGATTTAGATCTAACCCGATAAAAAAAGTTGAAGGCTTAAAACCAAATAGAACCCTAAAAAACTCAAGGGAAAGGGCGATATAACACCACCACAATATGAATAAGGATGTTTTTAGATCTAAACCATTGCTACCACAAAAACTTAACCACTTTCTTCCATAATCAAATCTTTGTCACCAGTTCACCAACAACAAAGCATTTTATACTAGATCTATAAGAAATTGAAATAATTGATGAGTTTGATTCAAACATACCTTCATCATAACTTCGGATCTGAATGATTCTCCAAGCGGTCATTAGTCTAGGAGATGATCGATCATCCACACGCATAGTGTAACACCCCAATTTTCAAAAGCGAAATATTTTTTTTTCATCAGAGTAGAGCATCGGAGCAAGTAAAGAAGTGAGTAACTGATATATCATTAATTGTGGTGTATCTGTCTGTTCATAAAGAACGGTGCATTTATCCAAATATTGTCATTATAACTGTGCAAAATCCCAAAACAAAAATCTTCTGTCAGGTCTCCACGCGTGCTACTCACTCTTCTTACTCTAGTCTTCGGTCCTCGGTTCTCCGGTCCTTGAAGCTATGGTAAGAGCTGAGGTCCAATGCCCATCGGACCTCAGGTAACGGTTAACCTCATGCTTATGTAAACAATATATGTATGACAGTTTATTCATGACATTACAGCATTAATCAACACATAAGCACACAGCAGATGTAAGATTAATATATCAACAAGTACACATCACATGTAAAGTTGTAAAGTTATCTATGTTAACAGTACACATCACATGTAAAGTTATCTATCACATATAAGTATACAATAAGCATCAGAGTTAGTGTTACAGTACGTGTCCGTACCTTAGTCCGTTCGGATAGCGGTACGTCTATTTTGTTGGTATGTTCAGATAGCGGTACGTTCTATCGGATAGCCTATAATAGCATTACCGCATTATTCTCTTACAAATAATATCCTAAGAGATATTTTAGTCATTACTGACATTTTTATCCTTGGTGGATTTATTATTCCAATTATTCCCCCTTTATTTCTCAAAAACGTTAATTTCAGCATTTCGGCCAGATTTTACGATAAATTCGAAAACTCATAACTAATTCTAGAAAATTCGAATCGACGATCCGTAAAATTCCCTGGAATCAGTAGGATGTCTATATTTAGGGAAAAATATCTGTTTTCACCCAGATTCAGTGAGAAATTCCCAGTTTTCAGTTTTCAAACTCTGCCCAGAAACATCCCAGAAACCGTAGCCCAACTTTAGAAATTGTTTTCTCCTAGCACAGAACTCGAAATGATACACTCTAGGTATATTTGAAAATCCCTATATGTCTAATTTAACCATGACCTTTCCCAGAATTTAATAACTTCATCTTCTTCATAAAATACTGGCGTTTTTATCACTGACTCCATAAATCGCTAACCAATAAAATTTCGCCAGAGTTTCGCTACTTTGATCCTAATCTTCCAAACATTTTGCTATATCACTTTCTCCATCAATTTTTCGAAATAAAACCATTTTTAACTATAAAAACATGATAACAAGAATATATTGGAAGATTAAAGATCAAAACAACATTTAAACTATAAACTCAAAAGCTATAACTCAAGAACTAGAGAACTTTACCCTTGGAGAACCTTGCTACTCCTTCTTGCTATGACTTTCTCTCTACTCTTGCTTATCTAAACTCATCTACTTTGGTTGAGTTTTGGTGTGAAAATTATGAAGACCCAAGGTGCCTATTTACAGTAAAAGGTCATGGCACTTTGGTAATTCTTTCAAACATACTCTTCTTCAATTTGAGCCATGGGATTTAGGTTAGATAAAAATCTCTCATCCTCACCCTTCAATCCTCTTGACCGACCTCCCCTCTCTCACACTCTCATCCTCTTGCATTTTTTCATCAATGCACCTTTATCCAAGTACAAATCTCTCTCCAATTAGTTCCCTTCATAAATGCATGATTTTGCATGTGCTAATTATATATATTAAACAATAATCCCACCCCTTTTTCAAGCTTCCTATCCGTGCCCCTCCCCTTTGATCTTTTAGTTTGTTTGCTTCAATTTCTAGTTACACCAAGTATTCATGTAACTAGGGGAAAAATGGTAGTTTGGTTAACAACCAAGCAAAAATATACTTTAGGGGTTATCTTGTAGTTTATTCAAGTTTTCCTCTTTAATACTCTAATCTCAAAAATAGTGGCTTCATTATAAGTCACTACTAGCCCTTTAATCATTTTAAGATTAATCACAAAAGTTGGGGAAAAGATTTTGAAGACAACCTATCCCAAAGTTAAAATATGCTTGTTCAAAATAAATCCTTATATTTGATCTATGATTAAAGTTTCTCATGATACAATTTATTCTCTAGAGATTCTCATTTACTTGTATCTTGAATTTTTCCCAATGGTTTTTAACTCACAAATCAATGAATTACACACTTTCTCTCTCTTACACTAGACTTACAACACTCTCACAACTCTTACACACACACACACAACCCTTGTAGCCGCCCCCCTCCCTCTCTCTTTTCTTCATCATTCAATTAGCCCCAAAGTCTTCCAAGCATTTAATGCTCCATGTGCTTCCATGTGATTTAATTTAGCATGTGTAATTATTAATCAATTCTATTCTTCTTCCACAAGTTTTGCAAAACCGTGTATGCCCCCTTCTTGCTCTCTACATTTTGTGTTTTAATTACCTCACAATCATCTAGAAGAAAGCCTCTTATTGGTTGATGCTTAATTCACATGGATTACACTTTATAAGGGTTAATTAAGGCCTTAGGATTTAGCTTTATTAGATTTAATCCAAGCCTTTAATTTGTGTTGAAAAAATCCTACTACTATTGATGATATTTGTTCATATATTATGTGCTCTTAGGACTTAATATTGGTGCAATTTTCTTGCCTCCTAATTTTTTTTTTGCCGCTTATATTAGAATAGGGAAGATTAAATTAATCTTGGTTATATTCCATAATATAGTATTTTATGTGTTATTAAGATTAATTGTCAAAGTATGATTGGTTATAATATTAATTATGAAAATTAGAAATCCCCTTTATGCCAATCTTGGGTTTTTGTTAGCCTTTGATCACTAATTAATCTCATACATTTCTTAATTATGCCTTTTTAATTTAATTATTAATTAATTACGAAAATTAACATAAATATTTTAATCTTTGCAAATTTAATTGCCCATTAGTTGTTGATAATTTTCTTTAATTGGAATAAGTATTTCCATGTCATTTTATTGTCTCTTATGATTAAATTAAGATTATACTTAATTATGATACTTTATGGTATTTTATGATCCCAAATAGAATTTAGAAAATTTAACCATTGGTTACCTTAATTCTAAAGGGAAATTACCTAGAAAATAAAATAAACACATCACAAAATTTGAGACCACATATTCACCTATTCTAAATAGGTATTATTTATCAAAATATTGCATTTAAGATAATTAATAATTTTTGGGTATTACACATAGCAATACCAAAAAAAAAAAAAAACAAACACACCCACAACCCTCAAAATTTCTTAGTAGCAAACGATAAATTGAAAATAGATCGTTGTCAAGATCCACAAGCCACAGCCAAATTACTCTCAGAAAAGAAGAGAAAGAAAAGGGGACGTAATCCTACAACACAAATCACTATGTGGCGTGCGTAGCGTGAGAGAGATAGAGAAAAAGGAATTTTAAGGTTAGGCCTTCAAGCAGTGTGTGGCTGGGAGAAGGGGATAGAGGGCCGAGAGCCATTAATATAGCGTTAGACTCAGGGTTTTGAAACCCGAACTGGAAACCCATGAACCAGTTAGTAAGCGAAAGTCAGTTCGGGCATCCACCCGGTTTAGTATTTGCAAAAAAAAAAAAAAACTATTTTTTTAAAAAAAAATCTTTAGAATTTTATTTTAATAACCGTAAAATCTTTAATTTATCATTGGTTTGGCTCGAGGTTAGCTTTGGTTAGACTCGGTCCGATCTAATGACCCTTGACTCGTACCCCAACCGATTTAATGGTAGGTCAAGGTTTAAAAGCCTTAGTTAAACCTCAAAGCGGGCGCGAAAGAAAGGGGGGGAGAGATTTTCGAGTAAAATCTTTTGAAGATAGGTTTTTTTCCCACAAAAAGAGTAGCTAATTTTGAATTTTGAATTGTATTAACATTATATATCTAATTTTTTACGCTTTCCTTATGTTGGTGTGAGTAAATGACGCCAATATACAAGGAATTATTAGCAATTATGATATGGAATATAGTCAATAAATATTTGTCAATAATTTCAAATGTATAAATTTAAATTGTTTATGATATTTACATTCATATTTTTGCCTCATTCCATTATTTTACATCTCAATGATTCAATGTATATACATAATTTTATTTAGGAAAAAAGCATTGAATATACATAGAAACAATTAAATGCCAAGTAACCAATAACTCTGGCCCTCGTGGCTTGAATTTAAAGGGAAAATTACAATCAGGTCCCAAGGACCAGAAACAATTACAAAAAGTCCCTACAGAAATTCACATATAAAAAAAGTCCCTATTTTTTTGATATTATTTGTATGGAAACAAAATCCAGGTTTTTAAATTTTGTTGTAAATATAGCATTTCCTATTGTAAATATGGGTTTTTTTTTTTTGTAAATGGCCATATTTTAAATTTTGTTGTAAATATAACACTTTCTGTTGTAAATCTAGCCTTTTTCTATTGTAAATGACCTCTGTACGTTCAAAATCTAGGTGTTTAAATGTTGTTGTAAATATAGCATTGCCTATTGTAAATATGGTTTTTTTCTGTTGTGAATGAATGGTCAGGTGTTTAAATGTTGTTGTAAATATGACACTTTCTATTGTAAATATGGTAATCCCTGTTGTTAATACAAATAATATCAAAAAAGTCCCTATGGACTTCTATGTAATTTGGTGATTTCAAGGGACCTAATTGTATTTATTTTTGGTCATTGGGACCTGCACGTAATTTTTCCGAATTTAAATGGTCAAGAGGATCTGAGTTCGATTACCAATAGCATAACAAAAATTAAATGCCAACTAAATATCATTTTTAACTTACCTAAAAAGAAATTGACATAAAATTCAAATACGTCAAATTCATGTCGCAAAAAATTCTTCCATATTTTATCTTTAAGAATCATGTGAAAACAAATCTATAGAAAATGAACATTTTATCGAAAATGAGACATGAACATGTGCTTGTGCATTTCAATTGATTAAAATAATAAAAATGCTCACTTCCTCAGTGAACGGTTATTATCATTATTACTATATCAATGTATAACATCATAAAAATGCTCACTTCCTCAATGAACCTTCATTATGTAAATACATAAAAGGAAGGTTATTATCATTATTGGTTACTATAGTTATTCTTGATATTGATGTTTGGATTCACGATTTGACCTTCAAAATGTGCAATCATGTTAAAGCTATACCAACATCCATTGAGAACAAGTGGTACGGTGTAATACCCAAATTTTCATAATTCATGTAAACATTATATTTTGATAAATAAATTATCAAAATACAAAGGTGAATATGTGTCTCAAATTATTATAAATTATTGATTAAAATTGTAGGCAAATTCCCTTGGAATTAAATAAACAAAAGGCAAAATATAAGACTAAAATTTGGGATCATAAAATGTGATATAATTAACACATAAAATAATAGTTAATTTATAACCAAAAGAGGCAAGAAAATATTATGAAAACACTTAATTAAGATAAAGAAAATTAGCAGAAGCAATTGGGTAATTAAGTTGCGCTAATTAAAGATCAATTGTGTAATACCCGGATAATTATTTATCTGGAATATTATATTTCGATAAATAATACCTATTGAAAATAGGTGAATATGTGGTTTCAAATAATAAGTAATAATTATCTTATTTTCTAAGGTAATTACTATAGAAATTAGGAGAGATAAAGAGCTAAAATGTATTCTTAGGGCATTAAATGGCCAAAAACTATTATGATAAATCTCATATGGCAACAAATATTGACAAAAACTTAGGAAGTATGTTGTCTCTAATTTTAGGAATTTTTGGGATTATTTTCTTGAAAAATTGAGAAGCATAAATATAATATTATTAAAAGCACTTTTTGGCCCCATGATTTTTAATATTTTACATGGGACATAAAATACCAATGTAAGTCAAATAGTTGTGAGATAATAATTTATCCTAATTATGAAAATTATCAACAATTAGTAAGTGGCTAATTAAGTAATTAGTGGCTAATTGTTTAGATTAAGATATAAGTAAATTAATTAGTAAATAATTAATTTAAGGGAGAAATTCGAAATTAATAAATAAATAAAAATAATAAAATAAAATAAAAATATAAAATGCTTAGAAAAATAAATAAAAAATAAAAATAAAAATAAAAAATAACTTGATATTTTGATTAAAATAATAATATATCTCGGTAAAGAGCCAACAGGACATTTGAGAATGGATAGAAATTAAATCCTACACCAAAACATAGGGATTTAGTCTAAGACATCTCGGACTTTTTATAAACCGGTGAAATTCTACCTCGGAGTGGACTATCTCCGAAGTAATTTACGAAACCGAGATGGGTCTTTAAGATACGGGATAAATCGAGAAATAGGTCAGATAGTGAATATGGGAATCCATAGAAAACAAATTAGTCGTGACAAACCAGGGATAAGGTTTCTTAGGTCAGAACATATTACGAACCAGCGAATTTTTGTCCAGAAGCTGGTTCTACCGGAAGTTATTTCCGTAACCGTTGATGTCTGTCCTAAAATGTTCAGCAGACAACGGAATGCCCTTAATGGGATCATAAATTTCATTAACCCAGATATTCCTACAGAGGATGAACAGACCTTCAGCGCTATGTTCCCGGATTTTAGAGATTCGTCAAGATTACGCGATTCGGACACCGATCGGGGAACTTTATCGGTAAGTCAGCAAAGATGACATCATCCTCTTCTAGAAGGATGACCTAAGCGGGATATGTGGAAGGTCAAGATGAAGCCACGTGTCAAAGTGCGATCCGACGGTTGAAATCCGATCTGAAGACAATTGAAGTAATTCCCACCTTGTCCCTCCCTTCTTCTATAAATAGCAAGCCTCCCTCCTCTCATTCTTCACACCAAAATTCGAAACCAAGAGAGAGGTTTTAGAGAGAGAAGCTCTGGAGAAAGTCTGAGCAAAGTCTGGGTAAGTTCTTCGGTCCTTAGTCTTTAGTTTCGGTAGATATAGTAGAAGTGCTAGATTTATCTTTAAATTTTCAAGATAGTCTAGATATCATATTTAGGGGTAAATATGATATATATTTCGAAAATATGATGAGGGAAAAGATGCGCAAAATTCGGAGAGATAGAGCGAAAAAAATGAAGCTCTGGCGAAATTCCGCCGATTAGGGGTTCGGGGGCAAAATGGTAATTTGTACCTAAAATGCCCGTTATCTTGCTAAAAATTGTTAAATATTATCCTTATAGGATATCTTTTATAATCGAACCGCTATCGAGCCGCTGTTGTGCCGCCGTCGTACCGCTGTTTCACCCGCTGTCAAAAATTACTGTTTTCCGTAAAACGTACCGTAGTCGACAATGAAGGTACGTTCGTGTACTGTAACACTAACGCTGATGTTTATAGTATGCATATATGTGCTATGTGTATGTTATGCTTATGTGAGGTAGTTGATAGCTCTGTGGTATGTTCATTGTCTTGTTTTATGCTTCTTTGGGTGTTGGGATACGTTTGCTAGGTGTGAAATGCTTGGTGCGAAAATGCTAGGTGTGAAACGATTGCTATGTGTGAAACGTATGCTAAGTGTGACATATCTGCCAGGGGGCTTATATGATGTGGGGATATTCTTGTTAGTATGCTTATATACTGTATATGTAAATATGAGGTTAACCGTTACCTGAGGTTCAATGCGCATTGAACCTCAGCTCTTAATATAGCGTCAGGTTCTGGAGGAACGAGGACCGAGGAGAAAGGCAAGCAGCACGCGTAGGGACTCGGCTGAAGAATTTCCTCTACTGCCATTTACTTTTGAAAACTCTCGGTCATTGTACCGCTTTTGTAATCAGCCAGACTTACGACATTTTGAATATATGTATCAGTTACTCTTACGCTCCGATGCTCTACTCTGATGAAAAAAAATATATACTGCTTTTGAAAATGGGATGTTACAAATTGCATAATTACTTAAATTGACCAAGGACAAATAAAAAATATCAAGGCCTAATGAAAGATGAAATTAATTTGCTAGTAATGTTCTAATGACTTGGATTATGGAGTAAACCAATCAGAGATGCAATAAAAAGGGCAATTAAGTACATGATTAAGGGATAATTAAGCATAATAAATCAGCCCAAAAGGGTTAACAATTTCAGCTAGCCTTGTTGGAGCAATGAGAGCCAAGTATCTTAAGATAATATCTCAAGTAATTAAGCCTAAAACTTCATATAATTAGATTAACCAATAAGTAGTGTAACTAAAAGGCATTTAAGAACTTTATTAGGGTGCCAATCAATTTTGAAAGTTTAGCCCCTAAAGTCAACAAAGAAGGCGCTGCACATGGATGGCTTTTGTTACAATGGAATGATTAAATCAATTAGCTAATTAAAACAAAAACACAATAAATGGCTGATTGGTTTATGAGTGTCGACCAAGCCATGAGTGGTGAGGATTTGTCTTCAAAAAGTGCATTTTTAATCCAAGGGTTAAGGTGAGTTTTGGTCACATTTAATTGTCATTTGTGTCCTTGAAATTTCTCTATAAATAGAGAGCACTTCTCTTCATAATCTTCACACCAAAATCTGCTCCAAGTAGCTGAAGTTAGAATTAGAGAGTGAGTAGAGTGAAGTTCTTGGAGCAAGAAGGAAGAAGGAGCAAACTTCAAGAGGTAAGTTCTCTAGTTCTTAAGCTTTAGTTTTTAGTTCTTAGTATAAATGTTAGTTTAATCTAGAAAATTAGAGAATAAATTCCTATACTTGTTGTTAGGCCTCCTTGCATTGAAAAATGCCTAATGAGGTAAAAACATGTTGGGAAATAATTTTTAGAGTTAATGGAACAAGATTGTGAAAATTGTAGAATTTTCGGTTTAAAATTCCTATGCAACCAGCGAAAAAAGATGCTATTATTTTATGTAAGAGATGAAGTCATTAAATCATGAAACTTTACAGGAATAAAGTATACATGTAGGGATTTCTAAATATATAAATTATGTAACATTTTGAGTTCTACATAAGGAGATACATTTTGTTAAAGTTAGGCCATTTTCCTGAAAATTAATTTGGAACAGCGTTGTAAAACGTAAAACCTGGGAATTATTCTTGATTTTATAGCTTCTGGGAATATATTTTCCTTGAAATTATACATGTCAAGGGTCATGAGGAATTTTGCAGCACTCAAAAATGATGTTTCTAGAATTAATTATGATTTTCCAAAGTTGCTGCAAAATCTGCCCAGAAAATCCAGCAATGCGTTTTTGAGAAAATGTAAGGGTAAAAATAGGATAAATAATCCACTAAGGGAAAAAGGGTAAAGAGAGGTGGAAATAACCCTTTAGGATATTATTCTAAGCAATATGATATTTATCACAATATCATATAATAATTCGACGATAATATATAGGATATCCGGGAAGTCCGGAGTCGGATTCAAAAGGGCCAGCATTTTGGCAAATACGCGGTGAAAGGTACGTTCGCGTACTAGTAACTTTAATCGCCTATATCTTGTATGATTATATATGATTGAATGATTCATGAAGTCATGGACAAGACTAGGTCTTGGGTCATACACCGTGACTAAGTTATGGGGCTTAGGTCACATGTTTGTATACATTCAGCTTTATGCGGGTTATAGTCTTGATAACGCCGTAGGATTGCTTTCCTAGCGCTGAGGACACGAGGAGCTGTCGTGGCACTGGTTAGTGCAAACGTTGCAAACATTACATTTGATGTGTGCTATGTATTGTTGTGCTGTTAACATTACATGTGTTGTGTGCTATATATTGTTGTAACCTTACATCTGCTGTGTGCTACGTATGGTTGATGCTGAAATGTAAATGAATATCTGTCATATATTGTTATATCTGCTATAGAGGTTAATTGTTACCTGAGATTCAATTCGATTGAATCTCAGCCTTGACTAATAGTTTAGGAAAGGAACCTAAATCTGAGAAGGTGACATAGACGGAGCCGAGAAGAAGCACCGATGGACGAAGCCGTGAAGATGCACCGGCCGAGATGAGAGTTGGAAGAAGTTTGATAGGACTAGTTCTGGCATGAATCTGATAGAGTTGTTTCAAACCATTTGGTGCCGAAGGCAGGGCTAGTCTTTATGGTTCAGTCAATAAGTCGCCGTGAAAGACGGGGAGACTTCCACTAGACACCTACTTGGCCAATGGGTTTGATTAACTGTATTGGGTTCTAAGCTACAAGTCTAGTTAAGGCTTGGTTTAAGAATGTATAGTTACTATTTAAGAGTTGTAATTATACACATTTTAGATAATTGTATCACATGAATATTCCTTCGGGATTTTTAATATACCAGCTTATGCCTGGGCATTTTATATCAGTTACTTATTGTCCAAACGTAAGTGCATGCTCTCCATTCCGCATTACTCTGAGCTGTAGCACGTCAAAATCTGCTGATTTTTCTAAAACTAAGTGTCAACCGACACAATTTGAAGTATGGAATTTGGGGTGTTACATAAGGGGCTTGCTTTCCCTTAACCACGTCTTCAGTTCAAGACATGGGAATGAAGAAAATGATGTTGGGAGCTCAACCCTCATGACCTTGGGCCTGACTTTAGGAAGATCCGGATTAATTGGAACCGAAGGTTCCAGTGAGCTAGGTGGGCAAACAAAAAAACATGTTAAAGCTATGTGGGATCATTTCTCCCATGTTTATCACAACGATGGAGTGATATTAATTTTCATCCAATCTTGGGATAAAAGAAAAAACATGTTTTTATTAGTTGCTTTTTGATCTAATCATCGAGAGGGGAATGCGGAGAGAGGAAAGAAGCACACTATTGCAAGGGCAAGAGAGAGAGGAAATGTGGAACCTTGCTTTAATTAAAAAAGAAAGAAAGATAAAATTACTCTAAAAGACCCAATTGCCATATATACAAAAAGTCAATCCAAACATAAATCGCAATACATTATCTAACTTTTATCCAAACTTAAGATTGTATAATTTTTTTTTTGGTAAGAAGAGATTGTATAAGTTAAATGAAATAAAATCAACGTTTACCACCCTTAATTTAAACGTACCTTTTATATCTGCAGTCTTTATACTTCTGTTTTAAAAGAAAAAGGTTCAAATAGCTCTATAAAATACTTTCTTCCATCTCCCACACTGACAACCTTGCGGCAAAGTTGAGGTTACATACTACATGGCCATTACTATAATTTTCATTTTGTTCTCGAAGTTATGTACAATACGAGAACAATTCATGTTGGTTATATAATAAGAATAAAAATGAGTCATGGACTCAAAACAACTCAATATATATTCTCATCCAAAGTTATATTTTTCATGCCAAGGAAGATATGATCTCCAGTTATAAATGTAGGACTTATTAATTTTTACACGTACACCGTTAACATTACATTTGTTGTAAGCTATGTATTGTGATAATTGAATGTTGATTCTCATGTTTTGAATATATGTTATATATTGTCATTACTTGAACATAAAGTTAACTGTTACTTGAGATTCAATCCGATTGAATCTCATACTTAACCCTAGCTTCAAGATCAAAAGGATAAGGAGTCGCTATAAAGGATAAGGAGCCGGTATAAAGGGTAAGCAGCACATATGAAGACTCAGAAGGAATTTGTAATATTTTGGACTGTATTTATACTTATATATGTTTAGTATCTAAATACTCAGATAACTGTACTGATATTATCTCTGACATGATACACCGCAAATAGTTTAAATTTATAGCCAAGTATATATCAGTTACTCATCTACTCAACCCAACTCATGCGCACTATCGCTCCACTCTGATGATATTCATAGATACTTCCTACTAATATGCGTAATAAGTAGTATTGAATTTGGGGTGTTACACACCTGAACTTTAAAATCACAAATCAGTCATGTTGCCTACAAGAGTATAAGATCAGTATTAACTATAAAAGTATAGCAATTGACAAATCATTTTAGAAGGAAATTACTTATTTAGGATTTTGATGTTCACATGGCTTTTTCTCGTCTTTTTCCCTTCTTTTCATGGGGTTGGTTTCTGTAACACCCCAAATTCCTTACTACTTATTATGTCTGTTGACATGTAGTATTCAGAATATCACAAAGTTGACGGTCTGACAGATTAGAGTAATTCGCAATAGAGAGCATGCATTAATGTTTGGACGATGAGTAACTGATATTATATGCTTAGACATATACTGGTTAATTTAAATTCTTGGAGGAATATTTATGTCATATAATTATACAAACTCAAACCATGCTCTAACTAGACCTGAAGCCATGAATCTAACTCAGTTATTCATATCAATTGGCCAGGTCAGTATGAATCTAGTGGAAGTCTCTCCATGCTTTCGCAATGATGACTAATTAAGTAATTACTCTAACCCATCTTTCCTTAGACACGAACGGTATGAACTAGCTAACTTCATCAGGCTCATTGCTAGAAACTACGGTGTGTTAAACTTCTTTAGGCACTCCTCTTGACCAATGCCTCTTCACTTGCTCCATCCACATTGCCTCCTCAAGTCCAAATCCCTTTCTTGAACCTTCAGTCAAGGATGAGATTCAATCGAATTGAATCTCAGGTAACAGTCAACCTCACATGTAAGTATAAACAATATATGATTGATTATCACAACAATACAACATTTGGCAAACACACCACTAGCCAACAACAATAGTACACAACACATGTATCATTACCAGCTTAAGCACTCACCAGTGCCTCATGTCCAAGACACGGAACCCCAAGCACTCACCAGTGCCTCGTGACCCAGTCATAGATCCTCAGCCCTAGGAAATCGGGTATTACAGTTTCTTAATTAGTTGGTACCATAAATTAGTCATCCATATCCAGTAAATTTCAATAGATTTTCAGTTTTGAAGTCCATCACTCAGATCTCTTTGAAAAATTGAGGTATTTGTCATATCTAACAAATTGAATTATTATTTATCACTCAGAATTTCATACTTCGTTATCATCATAATTAAAAGTTTTCTATGGAATTGATGGATATGACTAGTGTGTGAATGTTATTGTGTTCATCTAATCCTGTTAGTTAGATGGTTTGGTGTGTGAATAGAAGTATATATTTCCATCTTTTTCTGCATAAGAGGAGCATGTCTTAGTTCTATGCAAGTCTGATATGTAAACCGTGCAAAGGTAAAATACTAAGTAGGTAATTAGGGAAATAATTTATAGTCTTAGCTAGTTCTGTGATAGTAGGTAGTGGTTAGACATTGCTACTAGTAGGTAGTGGTTAGACATATCTAAAATATATGTTGTATCAACAATCATCTTCGGTTGTAAATGAACAATTGTACAATTTGTGATAGTATACAGTAATAATTTGTTAATTCATTTCAAACAATTTCCTTGTGTCCATTTGTGGTTGCTGAATGTATTGGATGGTGGATAAAACTATTTATTGCTTAATTTTAAAAAATATTGCGAGAAGTTTAGGACCGGATGTTTTATAAATGTCCGGTCCTAAAAGTCTTCGTTTCATATCAATCTATGCCAGACTTTTAGGACCGTAGATTTACTAAATGTCCGATCCTAAAAGTCTTCGTTTAATTTAAAAAATTTGCCAGACTTTTAGGACCGTAGATTTACTAAATGTCTGGTCCTAAAAGTCTTCGTTTAATTCAAAAATATGCCATACTTTTAGGACCATAGATTTACTAAATGTCCGGTACTAAAAGTCTTCGTTTAATTAAAAAAATATGCCAGACTTTTAGGACCATAGATTTATTAAATATCAGGTCCTAAAAGTCTTCGTTTAATTTAAAAAATATGGCCACACTTTTAGGACCGTAATCTGTTAAATGTCCGGTCCTAAAAGTGTGGGCAATATATTTATTAATATATTTTTATATAAAAAATCACTTAGATATTTAAGGAGCAATCATAATATTAAATTAAATATTTATTAAATACGTGTAACTATATCATCTCCATTATCCATATTTCATAATTGCCTTGCTATTTTTTTTTTATTTTTTTTTTCATTTTAGTGTTTTGAGTCTGCCATTTTTGCTGATGTACGTGTTGGCTAGAGATCAGATGCTTACTGCTCTACTTGTATATAGTTAAGATGAAGATTGTTTTCCACCACCAGATATTCAAATAATGCATAAATGTAACTAAACATACACGAGAACAAAATTTAAAAATATTTTATTTATTAATTATTATGTTGCCCTAAAAAGGGAGCGACTTTTACAACAACAAAAAAACCATAAAACAACTAATCCTCCCCATCGGAGCCGCCGGATGCTTCGTCTTTAGAAGAATGGTACTCCACGTCATTGGCGTGGAGTACCATGTTCAGCTTGTTGTTGACGGTATGAACAAGCTGAACCAATTGGCCCAAGCGTCGATCGATGTGATCGACGCGGGCCACCACGTTCTTCACCAACTGCTTGACAATCGAATTTGGAGGCAATGGAGGAAAGGGCTGAGGTTGAGGAGGAGGAGGAGGAAAAGGAGGACCTGGTGGAGCAGCCATTACAGTGGAGGCTAGGCGGTGGAGGAGGCCGTGTAGAAGTAATGGAGAAGAATGTGAAGAAACTAAAGTAACAACGGGTTTAAATAGAGAAGATGAAATAATGAAGAGTATCCTTGGATAAGAGTATCCTTGGATATATCTTATAGATTATCCTAAATGTCCCTGGTCGGTGCGAAGATAAAATAAGACCAGTATGACTTTGATGAGTATGGAGATACGACTCAAAGTCATCGGCACTTGTAAGAGTACAAGGTGCTGGACCGACCCACCATGAAAAAGCTACATGGATTAAGTCATAAGCTTTTCTCATGTATAACCGTGTCACAACGCCCTTTGACCTGAGATCATCATGGATTCCTACATGATGAGTCGCTGGTCTTTGACCTAGTCAAAAGTCACCTTTGACTGGGTGATGATAAAGGCTTCGATCGGGATCAGTGTTTCTCATGCAGAGGAATTTGAATGGTCAAGATGGAATTTGTCCCTCACATTTGTATAGAGATAATACTGGCCCCTCGATGAGTGAGTCTGATAAATGTTTGGCCATACTACGATGGAAAGGAGTTTCCATTTCAATTGTTAGACTACTTAGGAATCGAGAAAGTAATGGTCAAGAACAGGAAGTTGACATTATCCATGCCTCATCCTTGACCAAATTATCGCGTGACAAAAGGGACGTGACATGGTTGTACGATAGCTTGTATCGTATCATCGATCCTCATATGAATTGGGTAGTCGCAATGTCTTGCTAGAGGCCGCTTGCGACTTGTGGGCTGGTACAGTATTGGCCCACTGCCAATCTCATGTGGGCCTGCAGGGTCGCACACAAGAATAGCCCAACACAAGCAAAAGTGTTCCGATTCATTGAATCTTAGATATGGCTAAGATTTAATGAATACTATATATAATCTAGGATGAATATATATATATATATATATATATATTATTAAATTCAAAAATAATATAATAACATTATTTAATAGAAATTATAATGTTATTATATAATATTTGTTTTGTATTTAATTTATTTTATAAATTAAATATCTAAAACAAATTGAGATATTGTATCTCGATTTAATTTTTGAATATAGATATCACATACCTAATTTAATTCTACTTTGAGATATAGTATCTTACATTTAATTAAGAGTAAATATGTAATACCCTAAAAATCGTATTTATGATAAGTATCATATTTTAGGTAAATAATACCTATTGAAAATAGGTGAATATGTGGTTTCAAATAATAAGTAATAATTATCTTATTTTCTAAGGTAATTACTATGGGAATTAGGAGAGATAAAGAGCTAAAATCCTTGAAAAAGGTATTTTATAAAAATGAGAAAATGGCACGAAAATATTATGATAAATCCTATATATCGCAAATATTGACAAAAACTTAGGAATTATGTTATCTTTAATTTTAGGAATTTTTGGGATTATTTCCTTGAAAATATATAGAGCATAAATATAATAATATTAAAAGCACTTTATGGCCCCAGTATTTTTGATATTTTACATGGGATATAAAATACCAATGTAAGTCAAATAGTTGTGAGATAATAATTTATCCTAATTATGAAAATTATCAACAATTAGTAAGTGGCTAATTAAGTAATTAGTGGCTAATTGTTTAGATTAAGATATAAGTAAATTAATTAGTAAATAATTAGTTTAAGGGAGAAATTCGAAATTAATAAATAAATAAAAATAATAAAAAAATAAAAAAATTTAAAATGCTTAGAAAAATAAATAAAAAATAAAAATAAAAATAAAAAATATCTTGATATTTTGATTAAAATAATAATATATCGGTAAAGAGCCAACGGGACATTTGAGAATGGATAGAAATTAAATCCTACACCAAGATATAGGGATTTAGCCTATGTCATCTGGACTTTTTATAGACCTGTGAATTTCTACCTCGGAGTGGACTATCTCAGAGGTCATTTCTAAAACCAAATGAGTCATTAGGATACAGGGTTTTAAGGGAAAAGGTCATATAGTCAAAAAGAGAACCTATACAAAATGAATTAGTCGTGACAAACCAGGGATAAGGTTTCTTAGGTCAGAACATATTACGAACCAGCGAATTTTTGTCCAGAAGCTGGTTCTACCGGAAGTTATTTCCGTAACCGATGGCGTTTGTCCGAAAATGTTCAGCAGGCGACGAAATACTCGTAATGGGATCAAAAATTTAGTTAACCCAAGTGGTTTTAAAGAGAAAGAATAAAACTTTAGCGCCTTGCTCTCAGATTTTTGAGTTTCGTAAAGATTACGCTATTAGGACACCGATCAGGGAACTTTATCGGTAAGTCAGCAAGATGACATCATTTCTTCTAGAAGGGATGATGTCATCCAACACATGGAGGGCCAAGATTGAGCCACGTGGCGAAGTGCGATCCGACGGTTGAAATCCGATCTTGTCCCTTCCTTTCCCTATAAATAGGAGCTCTCCCTCTTCATTCTTCTTCACCCCAAATTCGAAAACTAGAGAGAGGTTAGAGAGAAGGAAGAGCCGGAGAAAAATACGGCGGAGCCCTGGGTAAGTTTTTCGGTCCTTAGTCTTAAGTTTCACTAGTTCTTTCAGTAGAGATAGTAGGAATGCTAGAATTGTCTTTAAATTTCCCAGATAGTCTAGATATCATATTTAGGGGTAAATATGATATATATTTCGAAAATATGATGAGGAAAAAGATCTGTCGAAATTCTGGAGAGATAGAGCGAAAACAGCGAAGCTCTGGCGAAATTCCGCCGATTAGGGGTTTAGGTGCAAAATGGTAATTTGTACCTAAAATGCCTGTTATACTGCTAGAAGTTGATAAATGTTATCCTTATAGGATATCTGAGATAATCAGACCGCTGTTGTACCGCCGTCGTACCGCTGTTTCACCCGCTGTCAAAAATTACCGTTTTCCGTAAAACGTACCGTAGTCTACAAACGAAGGTACGTTCGCGTACCGTAACACTAGCTCTAATTCTTATTGTATGAATATATATGATTGTTGTGTTTTAATTATTGTGGTAGCATACGTGGTTATGTTACATACGCGGTTATGTCACATACGTGGTTATGTCACATATGAGGTTATTATTGCTGTATCATACGTGGTTATGTTACATACGTTATTATTATTGTTGTATCATACGTGGTTATGTTACATACGTGGTTATTACCTTACATACGTGGTTATGTATTTCTAATCATACATCTGTTATGGACTGTTGTATTGATTCTTTTTATCGTGTATATATATTGTCATATTTAAGCATGAGGTTAAGTTACACGAGGTTCAATGTGCATTGAACCTCGGCTCTTATCATAGCGTCGGAGTCCAGGAGAACCGAGGAGAAAGGCGAGCGGGCCGCACGGAGACCCGGTGAAGACTTTCTTCTCGTTGTTATTCATTTTGAAAACTCTCGGTCCAGCGTACCGCACGTAAATCGCCGGACTTACGGCAATTTGAATAAATGTATCAGTTACTCAATCGCTCCGATGCTCTACTCTGATGATATATGAAAAAAAAAATTATACTGCTTTTGAAAATGGGATGTTACAAAATACCCTTTTGGGTCCCCGACAAAAAACACGGACCCCATTTACGTCCCTAGGGACTAAAATAAGACTTTTTATGGACTAAAAAGGGCTTTTTGGAAATTTGCGAGGGACCAAAATGTTCACAAATCGACCCTTATTCGTCCTTTTTAGGGACTAAAAGGCATTTCTTTGTATGAGGGACCAAAATGGGGTCCGTGTTTTTTTCAGGGACCCAAAAGGGTATTTACTCTTTAATTAAATAGATTGATATCATATCTCATATTTAATTTATAGAGACAAAGTAAATCAGAAGGCTTTTAATTAGGATTAAATAAATAGATTAGATTAGATCTATTTGATAGATTTAATTAATATATTATTTTAATCCAAATTAAAATTTCAGACGAGATGGCACCACGTTCAAGACGTACGACGTCCGAGACGCACGAGGTTCGAGATGCACACGAGATCGGACTGGACTAAACGCTCACAAGTTCGCATAGGTACGGTTTCTAATGAACCTTGATTTAAACGCCATTGATGGATCCTCCAATGGGATCCGTAAGTTTTATGGATGAGAATCCTTCCGCTATGTGTACGGATCCCAATAATGAGCACCTAGAGCAATGAGTCAGGATAAAGAAAGAACTGAGTCTTGGAGTGGAGGCATGTAGGTTATGACATTTGCAGTTCGAAAGCATATGAAAGCACGAAAAGCAACCCAGAAATCTCCAAAAGCTCAATTAAAAGCAATGAAGAACTCAAAGGCGTTAAAATGACTCAAACCAGATATTTGGGCCTCAACGTTTTTTCTCAAAATTTCTCATTCAGAGAGGAATTTGGTTTGGTCATCACTGTCATTAAATACCACCACATTTTATCAGAAGGAACAAAGGGATAGGTGGTACCAGAAATTCAAACACATTTAGCAAAACTTGAAAGTTCAAAATGTCTACCCACAGATGCCAGAAAGTAAGAGAAGTAAAAGAGGATGGCAACCAGAGCAGAATGAAAATAAAAAGGCGCAAGGAGTAGATGAAGTACCTGGTCGATGAAATGACAAAGAAGGTTAAAGTTCGGAGGAGAAAGAGCTTTATGGAAATAAGGAATTCCTTCTGAAAGTGCGGAAAAGCTTCTAAGCGTAAAGTGGTAAGAAGAAGAAGAGAGTGGGAATATATAGACGTTGCGGATTTGAAAAGCCAGGGTCACGACAACAAGTATGAGGCGAATTAGGATTAAAATCTCATAAAGGATAATTATGACGGATGCGAAATGACGTAAACATTAAATGCGAACGAAGAACGAAGACGGCTGGCGTAGATGCGTGGCCACTCAATAGAAAATGGCGGTTATACGCTGCGACGCGGGCAAGCGAACAGCCACCACGTTCCGTCAAGGACTAAGCCTGTTCGTATGCCAGAACGCTTACATGGGACCCCAGATTAGAGGCAGCACATGGCGAGGGTTTGTAATGCCCAGACCGAGTTAAAATCTGAAACATAATTCCAGTTATCATGAAAGCGGATGAATGATGCTACGAGCCCAACCTGACATTTATGCGCTGGGGCAGGTCAAAAGCAAAATCAGATTCAAGGAAATTAAATCGACAGCTGGAAAGAAACAAACTTGAGTATATCGTGACCCAGATTTAGAGACCGGTTAATCTCGGCAGCTCAGAAACCTGAACTACCGAGCTTGGGGGCAACTGTTTTAGCCTCATATATTGGGCCCATACATGATGCGGCCCATTATTTGTTAGTTCTCTATGTGTTTTGATGAAAACTGGCAATTGTAAACCCAAGTTAAAATTTGTCTTGGTAAGTTGAAAAACTTACTGTCAAGTGAATACTCGAGTATTGGGTTCAATACTCAAGTATTGAGTTGACAGAGAATGGCTCCTTTTCACAAAGATGAGCAATACTCAAGTATTCCCATAAATACTCAAGTATTGAGCTTACAGAGAGCATTCCAAGTTTTTCACCATGAGCCATACTCGAGTATTGGTATGAATACTCGAGTATTGACCATACAGAGACTTTTTCACTAAAAGGCAAAATTGTCAATACTCAAGTATCCATTTGGATACTCAAGTATTGGTTATACAGAAAGTCACCAAAGTATTCAAACATGTGAATACTCAAGTATTGGTTTGGATACTCGAGTATTGGGTCAACAAAAAGTTTTCAACTTTACACATGTTTTTGAATACTCAAGTATTGAGTTGGCAGAGACCTCACAGTTTTTGGAAATATTTCAATACTCGAGTATTGGCCATACAGAAAGGTTTGCCATTCTCCAGTTATTTGAATACTCAAGTATTAAAGAGTATACTCAAGTATTGAGTTGGAAAAGATTTCACAAAGTTTTCCAAATAATTGGAATACTCGAGTATCGAGTTGAATACTTGAGTATTGGGCATACAGAGAGCTTGGCTCCTTTTTCAAATGTTTTGAAAACTCAAGTATTGATTAGAATACTCAAGTATTGAGGTTTTGGACTTAAACTTATTTTCACATAAAAGGTTCAAAACTCGAGATTGGTCTTATTCAAAAAAATGGTCCGAAGCTCAAATCATGAAGTGCCTCTCTGGAAGATGAATACTCAAGTATTGACATGTATACTCAAGTATTCATATTAGTGCACAGTGACATACTCGAGTATTGAAGAACATACTCGAGTATTGGTCGTGGGTTTTGAAAATCAAGTTGAACGAATTTATGAAAACGTCTTTGTTTCATCTCAATACTTGTCATTATTATTCTCTGATATTCGCAGCTATGTTTAACCACTTTGTTAGTGAGTTTCAGATAAATTAGAGAATACTTATTGAAGGTTTAAAGCAAAAGCAAAAAGCATGTCAGAACATTAAATGTTAAACCCAGAAAGTTGCATACTTTTGGGTAATCCTTCTGCACACGCTTACAAAGGATTAATGTCTGCCTTCCACATCCAGCAGTTGCCTTTCCAACGGATTTATTTTCAAGAAGTAAACTCTGAACTACTGCACAGCTGGATTAAGTGAAGATTAGTGAGAGAAGACACCAAAACTGCCTCCAACAGCTAGATTAACACTTCAACGGATATAAGGAGTTAGCAATGGTCATTTAATGCACTGTTAGTATAAATAGAGTAGCATTCAATTTCTCTCAACAACCAAGACTGCAGAAAACGAAAATCATTCAAGTTTCCAACTACTCTTGAGTTTTCTTGTTTAAAGTATCTGTTGATACATTAAGCTTCAGTGTTTAACATTATCTACTCTTAGAGAGAGTTTCTTGCTTGAAAATCATTTATTGTAAAGAATCACAAGTCAGGGGACTTGGCGATTGGGTTCATTGATTGCAACTTGTAAGGGGGAGTAAGTTCTAGTGAGAGAATTACTCTTAAGTACAGAGTGTGTAATCAATCATGATAGTGGAATCCCAGAGTGTCTGGGGACTGGACGTAGGTCAAGATATTGGAACGAACCAGTATAAATCTCTTGTGTCTAGCTATTCTTTTTTATCCTTTGTTCTGCTCTGTTTTAGTATTCGAAAGCAGAGCACTTTAGAAAGAATTTTTTAAAATCTCCAATTCACCCCCTCTTGGTTATTAAGCTCCACTTTCAGTATTATCTCTCTACAAATGTGAGGGAAAAAATTCCATCTTAACCATTCACATTCCTCTGCATGAGAACCACTAATCCCGATCCAAGCCTTTATCATCACCCGGTCAAAGGTGATTTTTGACTAGGTCAAAGATCAGCAACTCATCATGTACGAATCCATGATGATCTCAGGTCAAAGGGCGTTGTGACGCGGTTATACATGAGAAAAGCTTATGACTTAATCCATGCAGCTTTCTCATAGTGGGTCGGTCCAGCACCTTGTACTCTTACAAGTGCCTATGACTTTGATTCGTATCTCCATACTCATCAAAGTCATACTGGTCTTATTTCATCTTCGCTCCTGCGTAGATGACCGACTAGGGACATTTAGGATAATCTATAAGTATATCCAAGGATCAGTTATCACTATAAACATGCAAATGAAATGATAACTAAAAGCGAATACTTTAAATAACATAAACGTTTAAAGTACAATGAAATGCCCTTAGGGCATAATTTCCAACAACCCTACCCCCTCTGGCTAATCACCATTCTCGTGTAGCACAATGATCATATGATATTCATTGGTGTCTTCCTCATAGGCACCACTAAACGTTCATCTTCTCTTCGGTCTTAACCAATACACATCCTGGAGAGTCTTACAGATCCTATATAAATCATACACTAACCCATTGTGGTTAGATATCTATGTTCTTAGAATAGAACAATATGTGAGTGTTGTGGATTTGTAGACATACAACGACTATTATTTAAATAAGTTGAAATTCAACGACTGTTTTTTTTAAAACCGGACGTTAAAAGTGTTTTTTTGAAGTAACTCCAAAAACCCATTTGTGAGCTCCATTCTCATAGTCTGGTCACAACCATTAACATTGCCTCTTCTTGATTCTTGTGATATATGTGTTTCCAGGAGCTTGTGTTTTTGTTGTTGTAATTTATGCAACCAGTAGGTTTTCCGCTGAGGCACTGCACTATTTGTTAGAAGTTGTGAACATCGGTGTGGATGATCTGTGGTGCAAATATGTGAATGATGTGTATCTTGGGCTTCATTTTGGATATGGTTTGGGAGTGTTTGTGCATGCTTGGGCATTTTCCTCCACCTACATTAATATTCCTAATCTTGTTCTCCATTAACGCGCACAAATGAATTCAGCAAAAAAACATGCGAGGAGAGAGAGATTGACTAACGGTTTGGGTATTAACGAACGTCTGGTAAATTAACGGCAAGTGAGATTTTTGCTCCACTTTATTAACCATGTAGGCACTTTTGCGCAAAAAAAAAAAGAATTTGGTGTTGGGCGCTCCTGAAGGTAAAACACATGTGCATTTTTGTTCCTTGGGTGAAGGAGCAAAATTACACATGGACTTTTACCTAAGGTGCACTCAACACCAAATGCTTTTCGGAGGAGCAAAAATGCACATGAGCTCTCAAAATGGGTGCAAAAATACCCATGTCGTTAAATCCCTTAAACAACTGTTACTTTTAGGTGGGCCCACATCATTTAAAAAAATAAAAATGTCAGACTTTTTTTAATTCCCAAACTGCCCTTCCCTCTTTCCTTCCACATCTGGACCTTCCCCTTCCCATCTCATACGTGTTTCAAATCCCATTTTTCTCTTCAGATCTGAATCTCTCGGATCGACCGCCACTTCCAAAATCACCGGCAAAGATTCGTCACCTCCAACAGCTCCTTCGACCGGAAGCAGAACGCCGTCGTCTCCCCCTTCGATTTGATCAAACGCCACGCCGAAGGCTTCTACATGACTAGTAGCCAGATGCTCCTCCGCCCATCAGTCGATTTTGCCAAAGGTTTCTGCAAGTCAAGCCCTGTCGTCCGCTCCTCCGCCCATCATTCGATTTCGCTGGAGGTTTCTGCAAGTCCAGCCCTACCGTCTGCTCCTCCGCCCATCGTCGATTTCGTCGAAGGTTTCTGCAAGTCCAGCCCTGCCGTCCTTCACCAACTCAGAATCCCTGGAGGTTTCTTGTGCGTTTTTCATCCCCGAACTGATGTGCTTCGTATTGTTAAAATCAAGTTAGTATTGTTAAAATCTCTGAATTTCTTAGCCATTTGGGATGAAAATGCACATAGATCGTGCTTGGTGGATGTGCTTACTACCACTCTGCTTCTGCAATGGAAGCTTCTTCTTCTTTCTGGTTTGATTTTGGGCTTGCAGTGATTCAATGGTGGAATCGTTCGATTTTGGTTGTTGTGTTTATGTGTTCGATTTTGGTTGTGTTTATGTGTTTCCTGTCTTTTGCCCCCTCAACATCTGTTGTGTTTTTGTGTTCGATTTTGGTTATTTGTTTATGTGCTTCCTGTCTTGTTCATATGTGGTTTCTGGGTTGCTCTGGATTGAACCCCAGTATATAAACGATGCTGACTTAAGGAATTGAATATGATCGAACTGAGTTTTTTTATAAGTTTAGAGCTAAAGAAATCTAACGGTGATGGTATATTTACACCCATTTTGAGAGCTCATGTGCGTTTTTGCTCCTCCAAAAAGCATTTAGTGCTGAGTGCACCTTAGGTAAAAGTCCATGTGTAATTTTGCTCCTTCACCCTTGTTCCTTTACCCCTTATTCTTTTAAGGACAGGAGCTAATTTAAATTTTCACTTATACCAAGTATTTATTTTTTTACCTTCGTTACATTGAGTGTGAATGAAAGCCAATGTATTAGGAATTATGAGTAGTCATAGCATGGCATATAGTCTAGAAACATTTTTAAATTCTTCACCAAAATTTCATTCTAATATTTAGGTCAACATTTTTAGAGCCGGATTAGATCAGACGGTCTGGCCATCAACCAGAAATTCTTCCGGCTTGGTTCAGAGCAAAAAACTATTCTGAGGATTAAGCTGGGATGGCTCATCATTAAGCCACTATTGAGCCTTAAACCGCAATAAACTTGGGAACCGAAGTGGGTATCTGAAAGCGGTCCGTCCAAAACTTTAACCTCCAGAAACCACCGTCAACTTCTACCAAAGCGGGTATGCGATTTGTCCCTTGCGATCGAAGTTTGTTTTTGTTGTTAGCCAAATATGAATCTCGATTAAGCAGAAAGGGGGGAAGAAGCCGAATGAGAAATAAAACTTAAAGAGAGAGACATCAAAGAGGGGTGGAGGAGCCAATGAGCTACAAAACTGGGGAGGATTTGCTAGAGAAAAAGAAAGAGAGAGTAGCTACGTGTGTGTGGACGAGATTTCCTTGAGATATGTGAAAATTTCATCACATGGTGAGGAGGAAAGAGAGGATAGGAGGGAAAAGCATATCATGATGTGATGAAAGGACATGATGACAGGACATGGGGGTGGGTGACTTCATATTTTGACAATTATGCATTTCAAATTTGATGCAAATTTTTAATTGTCAATTATATATTTATAGTATTTTATTCTCCTTTTTTAAATAATATTTTTTATTTTTTAATGCTTTTTTTTAATAAAATCTAAATGGGAAAATTCCATTTAAATACCATTTGAATTTGTAAAACCCCGAAGTCTCTCGAATTTGTAAAAAGATTGAGAGGTACCAAGGACCTATAAGGGATATGCAAATTCGGGTGAAATTACCCTTTTGCCCTTAGTTTTAAATTAAAAAAAAAAATACCCTCACCGGAGGGCCGCCACCGGCTGGGCGACGGCCGGCGACCACCGGTGGGGTTTTTTTTTCCGGTGGGTGTTTTTTTAAACAAAATATATATTCATTGAAAGTGTGGGGGGTGGGGTTCGAACCCCTAACCCCCCACACATCCATGGGGCCAAGTGTCCCACCAGTTGGGCCACTTGGTTCCTTTATAATATATATACATTAACAAATATATATTCTTCTAAACATTTTTTCAACGAAATTTACAAAACTTGCAACGGTATTTACAAATTCGTAACGCCATTTACAACATTTTTTCAAGTTTACATTTTTTTTCCTCTTTAATGCCTTTAAGTAAAAAAAAAAATCAATGGTATTTACAAATTCAATAACGCCATTTACAACTTTTTTTCAAGTTTACATTTTTTCCTCTTTAATGCCTCGAGTAATAATAATAATAATAATCAACGGTATTTACAAAACTTGCAACGGTATTTACAAATCCAGTAACGCCATTTACAACTTTTTATTAAATTTGTAAAGAGGAAAAAAATGTAAACTTGAAAACATCATATCTCCTTCAATTGATCTTTGTTTTTTATCTTGATGTTTTTTGAAAGGTATTTAAGTCTAGTTTCAAATGGCACTGATTTAAGCTCATTTTTATTTGTTGTTTGAGAGATACACTCAAAATACCGAATCTTGGTCTGCTGTGTGGCATGAATTTCACTGTCATCTTACAAAATTCATAGTTCCTTCATCTGACCTCCTTTTGGCTTGAATTGTATATCAAAATGACACATTGGAAGTCTAGTTTCCAAAAACATTGGTTTCACCTCAATCCGATCTCTGGTTTAGGAGATATTATCGAATTACTAGACGTCGCCCGAGTGAAATGTGAAACAGAATCGAACAGAGTTGCTGAATCACGCTTATACTCAAGAATTGATGTTTCATACTCGAGAATGGATGTTTCATACTCTAGAATGGTTGGAATTTATGCGCAAGAAGGAGCTGTTCATGCACAGGGTTGTAGCAATTAAACTGTAGCAACTCCTATTCATCAGGAAGCTTGAATTTGCTTATTTTAACTCCGAATTGAGTCGTTCCAAATTCTATTTGATCATAGAGGCTTGAATATTGATATTCTAATAATATTTAATGGGTTCTTCTTTCTTCAATCTCCATTCTTGATCATTCTTCATTATTTAAACTTCACATCTACATTAAATATAAGAATTAGTCAAAGTAGAAGATAAATGTAGTATGCAAACTTTTTGCTCTGGATAATGGCATCTATATAAGACATCATCAAAACTAATCATATCCAACAATGGCGTTATTGAATTTGTAAATACCCTTGCAAGTTTTGTAAATACCGTTGAAAAAATGTTAAGAAGAATATATATATTTGTTAATGTATATATATATATTAATGGAACCAAGTGACCCAACTGGTGGGCCACTTGGCCCATGGATGTGTGGGGGGTTGGGGGTTCGAACCCCACCCCCCACACTTTCAATGAATATAATTTTTTTTTTTAAAAAAAAAACCCCACCCCCTCAGCGGTGGCCACCAGCCGGAGGTGGTCCTCCGGTGAGGGTATTTTGTTTATTTATTTAAAACTAAGGGCAGAAGGGTAATTTCACCCGAATTTGCATATCCCTTATAGGTCCTTGGTACCTCTCAGTCTTTTTACAAATTCAGGAGATTTCTGGGTGTTTTACAAATTCAAATGGTATTTAAAGGGAATTTTCCCAATATAAATTCTATTAATTCAATATGAGGGGTACAAAATGGTCACAAGCAAGCTAGCTTCGTTGGGTCATTTTAGATTTAATTCTCTTCTTTTATCATAAGGTAGAGTTGGAATCAAGTCGGCCCTTGAAGGGCCAGAGCCTAAAGACGCCGGCCTTTTTAGGCCTGGGCTAAGAAAAATATATGTTTTTTTAATGCCTGACTTAAGAGCATGCGGGTAAGGTTTCAATAAATTCCCTACAATAGTTCGTCTTGGACCAGATCTAGAATTACCCTCAACAGTTTGCGTAGCCATAAATCCTATTTTTATTCATTGAGATTTGTTGACTTTGTATACCATTCCGCTGTAAATAAATGATCTTATCCTAGATCCATTTTGGTCTTTGGCCGCAAGTTTTTTTTTTTTCAAAATTTTAACTATTTTCCGGTGTAAAACCCTAAAATTCCTATTTATCATAAATATTTTATTTTGATAAATAATACATATTAAATAAAGGTGAATATGTGGTCTCAACATTTTTGTAATTTGTTAATTATAATTTTAGGCAATTTTCCCTTGGAATTAAATAAACAAAAGGCAAAATATAAGATTAAGATTAGGAATCATAAAATGTGACATAATTAACACATAAAATAATGGTTATTTTATAACCAAAAGAGGTAGGAAATGTTATGAAAATACTTAATTAAGTTAAAGGAAATTAGCAAAAAGCAATTGGGTAATTTAGTTGCACTAATTAAGATTAATTGTATAATTACTTAGATTAATCAAGGACAAATAAAAGGCTGCATATTTTCAAAAATATCAAGGCCCAATGAAAGATGAAATTAGTTTGCTAATAATATTCTAATGACTTGAATTATGGAGGAAACCAATTAACCAATAAGAGATGCAATAAAAAGGGCAATTAAGCACATTATTAAGGGGATAATTAATCTTAATAAATATGCTCAAAAGGGTTAACAATTTCAGCTAGTCTTGTTGGAGCAATGAGAGCCAAGTATGTGATATAAAGGAATATAATTGGAATAACAAATCCACCATGGGTAAAAAGGTCAAAAGTGGCTAAAAGATCTCTTAGGATATTATTTATAAGGGAATAATGTGGTGATACTATTATAGGCTGTCCGAGCTACGGACTAAGGTACGGACGCATACTGTAACTCTAACTCTTATGCTTCTTGTATGCTTATATGTGATAGATTATTTCATAGAGTCATGGGCAAGACTTTGTCTTGGGTCATGCACTGTGGCTAAGACTCTGTGTTAGGTCACTGTTTATACATTCAGCTATATACGGGTTATAGTCTTGATAATGCCGTGAGATTTTTTTCCTAGCGCTGAGGACACGAGGAGCTATCGTGGCACTGGTTAGTGCAAACGTGGATAGGCTTTACATGTGCTGTGTGCTATGTACTGTTGTGTTGTTATAACCTTATATTTGTTATGTGCTATATATGGTTAATGCTGTAATGTGATGAATATCTGTCATACATATATTGTTTATACTTGAGCATGAGATTAACAGTTACCTGAGATTCAATGGGCATTGAATCTCAGCACTTACCATAGCTTCAGGATCTGGAGGATCGGAAGCCGGAGACAAGGGTAAGCAGCACGCTTGAAGACTTGGCTGGAGTTTTATTTTGGGATTGTATTTATATTTCTACTTAGTTGGAATTTAAATACTTGGATAAATGTACCACAATTATGACCGACCGGATATACCGTAGTTAATATTTTGTCACATGCTTATCAGTTACCCACTCTTATAAATTGCTCCGATCCTCTACTCTGATAAAAATATATTATTCCACTTTTGAAAAATGGGGTGTTACATCCTGAATTTTTTTAAAAAAATATAATTAGTAAATTACAACAATTGAAGTTCTAATTTATCAAATAAATGTTGTCAATACATTAAGGGATAAACAACATGTATCATGCAACAAACAAACACAATCACTAATTAATAATTAGTGAAGCACTGTGATCTGATGCTGTGAATCCATGATGCACTGATGCGTGACTGTGTGCGCATGAGGCTAAGACAACAAGACTGAGGCGAGAGGCATGAAGTGAATGACAGAAATAAGCAAGACTGTGAGAGTGGCATGAGTGAGTGAGTACTGGACAACAGGGCATGCAAGTAGCTTCCTCATTGGTAGACTCGGTCAGCAAAACAAGTGAGCAACTACCAACTAGGCAAGTTAAAAAAAAAATAAAAATTAATGGGCCTAACAGGGCCGGGCCCTTGGCCTTGTAAGGATGGCATTTTTAAGCCTTAGGCCTTACAAGGCTGGCCCTTTTAGGCCCGACTTCATTTGGAAGCTCCATTTTGTAAGCCTGACCCTTGAAGGGCCAGAGCTTAAATGGGCCAACCCAATTTCCCAGCTCCATCAATAGGTATCTTTTACACACACACATATATAGTGTATATATAATATCATTTTTTATTTAATTATTACATCACCGACCCCACCAACTTTCAAAACATTGATTTAGGTTTGTAATATTTACATTCATTTTTCTCTAATTATGTGTGTATATATATGGATGATAATAATAAATATACTTTTTTTTATTTCCTTTTGTTAGTTCCCTATGTGTTTTGATGATAACTGACAATTGTAAACACAAATTAAAATGTGTTTTGGAAAGTTAAAAAATATTCTGTCAAGTGAATACTCAAGTATTGGTTTCATTACTCAAGTATTGAATACTCGAGTAATGGTTTCATTACTCAAGTATTGAGTTGACAGTGACTGGCTCCTTCGTGCAAAAATGATCATTCCTCAAGTATTGATTCCAATACTCAAGTAATGAACTTAAAGAGAGCATTTCAAGTTTTTCACAATAAGTCAATACTCAAGTATTGGTTCCAATACTCAAGTATTGATCTTACAGAAACTCTTTCGCTAAAAGGCAAAAGTGCCAATACTCAAGTATTCATATGAATACTCAAGTATTGGTCATAAAGAAAATGATTAAAGTATTCAACATGTGAATACTCGAGTATTGGTTTGAATACTCGAGTATTGGGAAAACAGAAAGTTTTCAAAGTTTTTCACATGTTTATCAATACTCAAGTATTGAAATGAATACTCAAGTATTGAGATAACAGAAACTTTACAAATGTTGAAAACAGTTCAATACTCAAGTATTGAGTTGAATACTCGAGTATTGACCAGACAGAAAGTTTTGCTATTTCCAAGTGATTTGAATACTCAAGTATTGAGATGAATACTCAAGTATTGACTTGGAAAAGATCTCACAAAGTTTTCAAATAGTTCAATACTCAAGTATTGGTTTGAATACTCGAGTATTGGCCATACAGAAAGGTTTGCTATTTCCAATTGATTTGAATACTCAAGTATTGATTTGAATACTCAAGTATTGACTTGGAAAGGTTTTCACAAAGTTTTCAAGCAGTTCAATACTCAAGTATTGAGTTGAATACTCGAGTATTGAGCATACAGAGAGCTTGGCTCTTTTTCAAATATTTTGAAAACTCAAGTATTGATTTGAATACTCAAGTATTGAAGTTTTTGACTTAAACTTATTTCCACATAAAAGTTCAATACTCAAGTATTGGTTCAATACTCGAGTATTGGTCCTACTCAAAAATTGTCCAAACGCTCAAATCATATAGTGCCTTCTCTGGAAGACGAATACTCAAGTATTCATCTGAATACTCAAGTATTCACATTAGTGCACAGTGCAATACTCAAGTATTGAAGAACTCACTCAAGTATTGGGCGCAAGTATTCAAAATTCAAATCATACAAATTTGTGATTTCTTCGTGTTTGATCTTAATGCTTTCTATTATCATTCTTATATATTCCCAGCTATGTTTAACCACTTTGTTAGTAAGTTTCAGCCGCTGCTTAAGAGGAGATTAAATGGAGGTTTAATACCAAAAGCAAAAAGCTGTCAGAACATTAAATGCTAAACCCAGAAAGTTGCATACTTTTGGGAAATCCCTCTGCACACGCTTACAAAGGATTAATGCCTACCCACCACATCCAATAGCTGTTATTCCAACGGATTAATTCTCTAGAAGTCAACTCTGAACTTCTGCCCAGCTGGATTAAGTGAAGATTAGAGAGAGAAGAAGACCAAAACTGAACCAGAACCTTGGTTAATGTCACCAACGGTTCTATGAGGAATTACAACGGTCATTTAATGCCTTCTAAGTATAAATAGAAGAGCATTCAATTCCTCTCAACAACTAAGACTCCAAAAAACGAAAATCATTAAAGTTTCCATCTACTCTTAAGTCTTTCTGTACTAAGTATCTGTTGATACAATCAAACTTCAGTGTTTATCATTATCTACTCTTAGAGAGAGTTTATTGATTGTAGATCATTTATTGTAAAGGTATCTCAAGTCCGGGGACTTGGAGATTGGGTTCATTGATTACAACTTGTAAGGGGAGTAAGTTCTAGTGAGAGAATTACTCTTGAGTGCGAGTGTGTAATCAATTGTGATAGTGAAAAACCCGGAGAGTCCGGGACCGGACGTAGGTCAAGAGATTGGACCGAACCAGTATAATTCCTTGTGTCTTGTCATTCTTCTCTACTCCATAGTCTACTCTGTTTTAGTTTCGAAAAACAGAGCTTTTCTGGAAGAATTTTTAAAAATCCCCAATTCACCCCCCTCTTGGTGATTAAGCTCCACTTTCACCTTTTATTTTGCCTCATTCCATTCTTTTACATGTCAACAATTCAATGTACATACTTAATTTCATTTTGGGGGAAAAAAATCTTTCAATGTACATTGAAAAAATGAAACTGTAACTATAAATTTTACTTACAGATCATAACCTACTTCTAAAGAAATTGACAAAATATCCACGGACATCAAATTCAAATGGAATAAGTTATTCCAACTTTTTCTATTTGAAAATCACATCAGAAGTCTATGAAAAAACTGACAAATTTTAATTAACAAGAAGTAGTATATCATCCCAATTTTTATTAATATGATTTAAATGGTATCTTTATATTATTTTGCAAGTAAATGAGGTTTTAGGGTTTTTTTATTGGAAAAGGACAATACTTATATCAAGTTTTTTTATATTCATTATATCAAGTTCTCTAATCACACATGCTATATGTGATTGGAGAATATGACATAATGTAAACGAAAAACTTGACATTAGTATTTTCCATAGGAAAGAACAATAATTAAATCATCATATATAGTCATGTGTCCTTTTTTTCAAATGTTATCATTTAATTATAAATCTACATGAAAAAAATGGATATGTGGCCATGTGTAATTGGAGAAAATAAACTAATCAATATACGTACATTTTTTATAGGAAAAGATCAAATATCACTGTGGCTTTTATGATAAGAGCCATCTTGACGCCCAACAGATTGTAGTGGTGGTTTCTTCTTATCTCCAATGAGGCTTTTGTCAAAGCTCATGCCATGACACTAAATCGATAGTTAGAGGAAAGCCTTCATTATGTGATTCCAGCTTAATGATTCCTGCGTCAATGTGAATCATGGGAATATGTACAATTGATAGCCTTCATATATATATATATATATATATATATATATATATGGAATTTGTACAATTCATAGTACACTACTTGAATTTTTTACAAACTCCGAAGAAGAGAGGGGGGGAAACAACTACAAAAGTCGTAGAAAATTCTATGTTTCATATGAAGTTCCCCATATATTGAGAATAACATAGACTTGGAGAACTTCAAAAGCCTTTGCACTGCTACAACTCCTCAAAGTTATCTTCCTTTGCATCTATAGCTTGTTCACGGAAAGAACTGTTCTTGTGCATTCACTTCTGAAAGTGAATATATTACTACTATCAGTTATAGCTAGAAGGATTTCTTGCATCATCATTCAGAAAGAATCTATATCACTAATAAATAAACACAAACGGAATATCATGTCTTTTTCTTAACATCAGATTTAGTAAATTACTTTGAATGTCTGCCATCATAATTTTTCAAATATACATGACACGTGAAAGTACGAAAATTTTTAACCATGCCAAAGTACTCATTAATATATACCTTTGGTATAACATTGATTTGATAGGAATAATCAACTCGATGGTGCTTCTATCATTTTGATCTTCATTGCCATAACCTTTGTCTGACTTCATGGTTAACTGCACAAAAGAAAGGAAACACCAACACAATAAACTCGAAGGTTTATATATATATATATATATATATAAACAAAATAGAATAAAATACAAAATACAACCAACGCATAAAATTTAGATCTAAAAAAAAAAACCACAACCTAATCCAATAAAAAAATCGAAGGCCGAAAAAAAAATAGGGCCCCAGAAAAGCTCAAGAGAAAGGGTGAAATGACACCCCAAGTTTTTTCAAATGCAAAAATGACCATGAAAATTTGAGCAAAAATTACTTAATTAACGTCTGCTATTTTTTTTTCTGAAGAAGAATATGATGGCTCCCACCAAAAAAAAAAGTAAGGGACTTTAGGTCTATAAGACCTGGCTGTCACCCAAGAGGGGGTAAATTGGGTGTCTGATAAAAAACTTTGGAACTTTGAAATTTTTTTTTGCAACTTACTGAAACTAGTTTGTATGATAGTAATTATTTATAAAACGATAAACAGTCATTCAAACATATATGATGAGAATATAAGAGATAAGGAAAGAGAATATGCAAACTGAGATTTATACTGGTTCGGCACAACCTTGACTTATGTCCAGTCCCTAATCTCCACTTGAGATTTTCAATCCACTATCCCCTTTTTTAACCGGGCACAAGAGTAGCCTCTACAAACTGTAATACCCGGATAATTATTTATCTGGAATATTATATTTCGATAGATAATACCTATTGAAAATAGGTGAACATGTGGTTTCAAATAATAAGTAATAATTATCTTATTTTCTAAGGTAATTACTATGGAAATTAGGAGAGATAAAGAGCTAAAATGTATTTTTAGAGCATTAAATGACCTAAAAATATTATGATAAATCCCAAGAGGTAGTAAAATATTTATAAAAAATTAGAAAGTATGTTGTCTCTAATTTTAGGAATTTTTGGGATAATTTCCCTTGAAAAATAATAAGGCAAAATTAAGTATTATTTTGGGATCATAAGTGTAATACCGGATTTTAGCAAACGGAATTTCGAGATAAAGGAAAATTAATGAATATTTTAATAAAGTAAATTCATGACATAAAACTGTTATAGAAAATTGTTATAATTATAGAGTAAATTGTCAAAAAAGTTCCGGGAAAATCGATGAATGAATGATTAAAAATGATATAATGGTGATAAAAATAGTCTAAAAATATTATGATAAATACTGAAAGATCATGAAAAATTATGAGAAAAATATGGAAGTGTTATCCCTAATTATGAGAATTTAATAAATTATTTCATAGGAAATAACATGAAGAAAAGTTTAAAAAGCATTTCAGAACCATAAAGTAACCTGATGGGGAAAACATTTTTAATATTTTACATAGGATATAAAATGACAATATCGGTATAAAAGTTTGTAAGATAACAATATACTGTAAATTAGTAAAGATAAATATATGAAGAAACCTGATCCTGAAAAGATCACTAAACAAAGAAATTAGGCCGATTAAGCCTTAACGAAGGCGAGGGGGTAAAACGGGAATTTTTGGTAAAAAATATTATATTTTTAAAAAAATGGAAAAAATTATAGAAAAATAAATAAATCTGAATTTTAAAATTAAGGGGCCGAAATTATTGGTATTTTTAATTAAAAAGAATTGTTTAAATAATTAAAATGATAATTAGAATAAAATAATAATATAATGCGGTGAGTCGGCTTATAGGCGGCCAGGGAAAAGTTGGAAATAAATTCTACAGGTAAACCAGAGGTAAAAGTCTTTTCAGACTGATCAAATTAAGAACAAGTGAATTTTTACACGAAGAAAGAATTTATCGACGTTGTTTCCGCAACCGAAAACCCTAATTTCAAATAAGACGAAAAGCTGATCGAGATAGAGTAGAGTCGGATAGGCAAAGTGAGAACCTATAGAAACAATTGCGTATTTTCAAACACGGGATTAAGTTAGACAACAACGGACGTTTTACGATTCGGCGAATTATTGTCCGAGAAGTTGGTTCTATCGGAAGTGATTTACGAAGCCGGACGCGTTTATCCGAATATCTTTCGACGCACCGGAGAATACCTGGATATGATCAAAAAGAGGATCAAAATAGATAATATGAGAGAGGATGAAAAGATCTTCAAAGTTACATACCGGATTTTTGAGTTTACGAAATCGCGAAACGGACACCGATCGGTAGCTTTATTTCGAGGAGGCCATAAAGCAAGATGACAACTCATTCTTTGACTTTTTGGGCCAAAGAGGTCGGCCAAGACCTTGAATGGTCAAGATTGCATCTTACAAAACCCTAGATCCAACGGCCGAATCATTTCTCGAAGACTTTTTGGAAATTCCCACCTTGTCCCTATTTTTCTCTATAAATAGCAAGCTCTCTTGCTCTCATTCTTCACACCAAAATTCAGATCCTAGAGAGAGGTTCTAGAGAGAGAAGCTCTGGAAAAATTCTGCCTTAGCTCCGAGTAAGTTCTTTCGTCCTTAGTTTTTAGTTTCCGTAGTTCTTTCGGTAGTTATAGTAGAACCGTTGTTTTGATCTAGGAAGTTTCGAGAATTTGTTCCTATGTTTGTTTTTATGCCTCATTGCATTGAAAGATGCCTGACGAGGTAAAAACATAGTGGGGATAATTTTGAAATGGAATACGGTCAAAGTAACGAAGTTCTGGCGAAATTCCGCCAAATTAGGGGTAGAAGGGCAAAATGGTAATTTTTCACCGAAAATGCCTGTTATGCTGCCAAATATTCATAAGTGTGTTATTATTCTGATTAGAATACTTCTGACGTCGAACATTGTCGAAATTTCATCGTTCCGTTGTTTTGCCATTTGTTTATTTGTTTTTACGTACGCCGTCGAAAAGTACCATTTTAGCCGGAAGAGCCGGATATCGCAACTAAGGTACGGACGCGTACGTAACCCTAACTCTATGCTGCTCATATACTTTTGCGTTATAGATACGTTCATAGGCGAGGTTTGTTGAGAATCGTCGAGATACTTACTGACTTTACCACGGATTATAGTATTGGTAATGCCGTTTGAGTTATTCCTAGCGGCGAGGACACGTTGTGGCGTGGCACTTGGATATGTGCAGAACTAGTCGAGAGAGAGACCTTACATACGCTTTGTGCTTATGTTACGTCCATGTTATTGATCATACATCTCTCGTTTGCTTTTGTGATGATATCTTTGTATTGAAATGAATATCTCGTTGTACGTATCTTGTTTTATTTGAGCATAAGGTTAACCGTTACCGAGATCCATATGTGGAATGGATCTCGTAGCATCGTGGTCAAGAGGACCGATGCATGGAGATCGAGGCAAGCATTTTGGAGTAGGCCAAGACGTGTCTACGTTATTTTCCGTTTTCTTTAAGTTCCTTTAACTTTTGAGAATTCGGATGACCGTAATCCAATACATTTACACTATGGTCCATATTTTGAATGTAATGTAAATTACTTACTCGCTCCAATGCTCTACTCTGACTACTCTGCGTGAAATATTTGGAAACGTTTTAAAAAAAAAAAATATTCCGCCGTTTTCAAATGGGATGTTACATTTTTGGTATCAGAGCAGTAGTCCTGGCATTGATATGATTATGTTATTACGGACAGTATGGTAGGACAGTTAAGGCTAGTCTATGTGGGTGTGGCCAATCGGTCGCCATAGAGTTGGTGAGGTCCCCATGATAGACACTTATCCGGCCATTCACGTTCGGTTAACGGAGTTATGTTCAAATTAGCCTTTTTCAAAAACTTTGAGCACTTTTTGGAAAATGAGTATTGATATGACCTAGTGCAATGTGTAGAGATGAACGAGAGATGATAATCCGTTCATTTGGCGGTATGGGAGATGGAATCGGACCGCTAGAAAGTCGATGGGGACCGAGATGATAGGAAGAAGATTGAACCCTAATCCAATCTACCCTCCACCGGAACCGAGCTTGTACAACCCGTACCGCCCGATACGATTATGTACCAGCTTATGACGTTGACTATGCTGTTATGGACCCCGATAACTCCGAACCCCAGTATCACCCCGGACCGGAATACCCTGATCATATTTACGATCCCGAACCAGTAGAATCAGAGGAAGACCCAGAAGAAGACCCAGAGGAAGATCCGGAGGAAGACCCGGAGGAAGACCCGGAACTCATGTATGTTGAAGATGCACATGTTGCAACCCCTGATAGTTCAACTCACTCTTCTGTAGGAGACAACTTCGATCTCCCAGATATCTAAAACCTCGATAATGAAGAAGCCACCCTTGACGATTTTCATTTCGTGCTAGGAAGTAATACGGCCTTAACCCAACTATTAGAATCATTTTACTTGTTTGCAGAACAGTCTACAAACACTTCAAAGGAAAGGTATTTGACCTTCCTTCACTTGGTTCAAAATTCTCAAAACCAGAGGAACCCACATTCGCACGGAGACCGGGTTAGATCCTCTCTTTTGTTTCCCCGTGACCCGTTTTTGGGCCGGACTCACTAACGAACCGCGGACGAAGGCCCTATTGCGGACGCTCGTATTTATCTTCGTTATCCGAAAAGCATAGTGCACCAAAGACAATTAGAAAGAGCGAGACGGTGTAAGAAAATTTGTGGAACCATAGATAGAGGCTATATAGTATTGTATTGCTTTAAAACTCTCTAAATGCCCTGAGAGATTGTGAGATATTCTGTTAGAATAAAAAGGGATTGTAGAATTTTGTATAGTTTAGGATATGACCAACGTCGAGGTCAACTTGTACAAATAAGATACATTAATAATATATGTTGTTTTGTGTGCTTATTTCTCGTACTAATTCCCTTATTCCTATCTCTTGTTATAAATAAAAAGGTATAAACCTAAAGAATGGCGAACCTAAGAAATAGGGGTCGTGGACGAGGCCAAACTAGAGGTAGAGGACGTGGTCGAGGAGACAGCCTCAAGGAAGTCCAACACCCGAGCCCGAGAATAACCAACCTGAGCAGACTGAGCTGCAAGAAGTAAAGCAAATGCTGCAAGAGCAAAGAGCTCTTATTAACGTACTTCCGGAGGAAAGACAAGCCGAAATCAAAGAAACGACAACGATGAAGAGGCGGATGAGTTGGAGGATCTCGATCACCTTCGCCGAATAGAGCTTTGGTAGTTCTACCGCAACGCAATAGAGAGGTGGAAACCATGCAACATTGGGTAACTCAATTCCGTAAGTTGAAACCCCGGTTTTCCGCGGTAAGACCGATTCGGCGAAGCGGCGGCGATGAGGTTAGATAAGATCTTTGTGGTCTTAGACTGTCCCGAAGACCGCAAGGCCCGGTTGGCAATCTACAACCGGAAGGAGATGCCGACCGTTGGTGGAAGACCGTGGCGGTGACATTACGGGCACGCGTTTGCCCCGTGACTTGGGAGAAGTTCTTGGAAAAGTTTAACGAACAATATTTCCCTCCTCGTTACAAGTAATAAAAGAGTCGAATTCTTACATATTCGACAAAACCATGATGAGTCATTCGAGGATTACTTCGCAGATTCACCAACCTATCTCGATACTCGTCATATCCGAAGACCAACGACAACGAAAACCGGAAGGCGAGTCGATTGGTAGATGGTCTGAGGTTTGAGATTCGGGAAAAGATGGTGTCACAACAATTTCCGGATTTGATTCAAGCAGTTGAATCATGCCGTCTGGTCGAGCGTAATCTGAAGGAGCTCAGGAGGATCGACATCTCAACAACAACAACAATGCAAACCGTGGCGGATCAAGTCGCGGAGGTTCCTCTCGAAGAGGACGCACCATGGAACAACTCCGAGGCGGAGGCAAGAAGCCGTTCCAACAAGGGCAACAAGGTTATCCGGTCAAGTAGGGACCCAAACTTGCCCAAAGTGCGAAAGGACCATCCGGATCCAGCCGTGATGGGAAGCCGATCTGCTACAAGTGCCAAAACCCGGGCATATCAGCCGGAACTGTCCGGAGATTGCGGCGGTGGCAAGACCGCGTAACCAAGGCCGGGTTTTTGCGCGACCGATGCGGAGGCCGAGAGTCTCCGAGAGATGGTGCAAGGTACCGTTATTATCAACGGAAATCAACGCAAGCATTGTTTGATACGGGTGCTAGTCATTCGTTTATTTCCTATGATTGTGCAAATCGTCTAGGAATGCATGCCTCTAGATTGTCTTATGATCTCGATAGTATCTACACCACTTGGCTTGAAATCCTTAGCTTCGATGCATGTATTAATTGTACCGTGAGCGTTGATGGACGAGTTTCAGAAGTGGACCTTATCCGACTGCCACTTCATGGCATAGATGTCATACTTGGGTTAAATTGGCTAGCAACGAGCGGTGCGATGATCAACTGTAGCAGCAAGAAGATAACGTTCTTCGATTCACCTAGCAGAGATAAAGTTGATGTGAGCCTGAATTTTCTCTCTGCTACGGAGGCTGACAGATGCATGAAGGAGGGATGCCAAGCATATTTGATCTTTTTCTCGGTTAAAGCTGGGGGCGAGCTTTCACTTGAGAACATTCCCGTTGTAAACGAGTTTCGACGTGTTTCCGGAGGATCTCACCGAGCTATCTCCTACGAGAGAAGTCGAGTTCACCATTGAATTGATGCCTACGGGCAGGATCAATTTCAAAGGCGCCGTATCGTATGGCTCCAAATGAGATGCGGGAGTTGAAGAAACAACTTGAAGAGCTATTACGAAGGGGTTCATCCGACCCAAGTGTATCACCGTGGGGAGCCCCGGTCTTTGTTCGTAAAGAAGAAAGATGGAAGTTTCCGACTCGATCGACTATCGTGAACTCAACAAAGTAACCGTCAAGAACAAATATCCACTTCCCGGATTGATGATCTTTTGGATCAATTATCTCGGTTCCACCGTATTCTCAAAGATCGATTTACGTTCGGGATATCATCGGTTGCGAGTCAAAGACGATGATATTTCCAAGACGGCTTTCGTAACCGGATATGGGCATTATGAATTCCTTGTGATGCCTTTCGGATTGACAAATGCACTGCGGTATTCATGGATTACATGAACCGTATCTTCCGACAACACCTAGACCAGTTTGTGGTGGTGTTCATCGACGATATTCTCGTCTATTCCAAAAGTAGAAAAGAGCATGAAGAACATCTGCGCTTAGTATTAAACATATGCGAGAGAGAAGCGGCTCTACGCAAAGTTGAGCAAATGCGAATTTTGGTCGCGGAAGTGAGATTTCGGGCCATGTGATATCTAGCGACGGAGTTCTTGTTGACCCGTGCAAGGTGGAAGTAGTTCGGGACTGGAAGAGGCCGGAGAGTGGATGAGATACGTAGTTTTCTAGGTCCGGCGGGATATTACCGCAGATTTATACGGGATTTCTCGCGTCTTGCCCTACCATTGACAAAGCTTACAAGGAAGAATCAACCCTTTGTATGGGGAGATGACGTGAGGAGAGCTTTGAGAGAGGCGAGGGAGAGGTTGACTACAAGCACGGTATTGATCATCCCGAGATCCCGATGAGACATATGTTGTCACAACGGTGATGCCGGTGGGCAAGGATTGGGTTGTGTCCTAATGCAATTGGGGGCGAGTGGTGGCTTATGCCTCTCGTCACCGAAGCCGCACGAGTCGAACTATCCTACACACGATTTGGAGCTTGCCGCCATCGTGTTCGCTTTGAAGATATGGAGGCATTACCTATACGGTGTGACCGTAGAACTATCCGTGACCACAAGAGCCGAAGTATCTCTTTGATCAAAGGAACCGAATATGAGGCAACGTCGTTGGATGGAATTGCTGAAAGACTACAACCCGGAGATCAAGTATCACCCAGGAAAGCAAACGTCGTTGCGGATGCTCTAAGGGGAAGAAGGTGCAAGTATCATACATGATGATACAAGAGCAAAAATTACTTGAAGATTTCGAGACCGAATCTTTCAAACCAAATCGCATGAATTTCAACGCACCAAGTGACGCCTACCTTGCAAATCTTTTTGTAAGTCAAGGGAGTACGACCGAGAGATGAAGTTGATAAAGCTCGGAGACAAGATGATTGGGCAATCTCCATGCGGGAGAAGATCTTTCAAGGTGAAACCCAAGACCACGACCTTTCATCGAGTGGATTGGTCGACACAAGTGGGCGCATTTACATACCGCCAGTTGATGAACTGAAGCGGAAGATACTGGATGAGGCTCATAAGAGTAAGTACACTCTACATCCAGGAATGGTCAAGATGTACCAGAACTTGAAGGCCGAAGTTTGGTGGCCTGGAATGAAAAGAGACGTAACTCAGTACGATTTTGGGTGTCTAACTTGCCGAGAAAGTAAAGATTGAACACCGGCGACCCCGGTCTTCTCGCAAGGATTTCGGAACCGCGAATGGAAATGGGAGAATGTGACCATGGATCTTGTGGTAGGTCTACCTAAGATCGTGCATCACGATACCATTTGGGTGATCGTCGACCGATTAACCAAGTCGGCACATTTCATACCCATTAGCATCCACTACTCTCCGAACGATTGGCCGCAATCTACATCAAAGAGATCGTGAGACCGCACGGAGTCCCTAAGAGTATTATCTCTCGATCGGGATACTCGATTCCAATCCCGCTTTTGGCAAGCACTACATGAAGGAATGGGTACCAAGTCTGAAGTTCGGTTCAGCTTATCACCCTCAAACCGACGGTCAATCGAGAGAACAATACGTACGCCGGAGGATATCTTTGCGAGCATGTGCCCGGATTTCAAAGGAAATTGGGACGAACACCTCTCACTAGCGTAATTCGCGTATAACAATAGTTATCATTCAAGCATACAAATGGCCCCGTTCGAGGCTTTGTATGGGCGAAAGTGCCAATCGCCTTTATCTTGGGATGATGAATGAAAAGCGCTTGCTTGGACCGGATATGCTAAAAGAGACCTCCGAGCAAATCGCTCCGATAAAGAAGAGACTCATTGCACAGTGAGACGGTAAGAGCTATGCGAGATAAGAGGAGAAGACCGTTGAAGTTTGAAGTCGGAGACCATGTGTTTCGAAATTATCTCCAAGAACCGGTGTCGGCGAGTAACACGAAGATAAAGAAGCTTAGTCCGCGTTACGTTGGACCATTTGAAGTGTTAGCCGAGCGAGGACCGCTTGCGTATCAACTAGCGTTACCCCGAACCCGAGTAATCTCCACGATGTTTTTCACGTGTCACAAATTTGAAGAAATACCTACCGACCGAGATCATGTCATAGAGTACGATGATGTTGAAGTACGGCATGATAACACCTTTGTAGTCGGCCGGAGCAAATTCTCGAACACCGGGAGAAACGGCTTAGGACTAAAACTATACCGATAGTGAAGGTGGTGTCCGGAAGGGTTTGTCATCAAACGAGGCAACTTGGGAAACCGAGAGTGACATGAAGGAGAAATACCCGAGTTTATGGCCCATAGTCTAGTTAGTGTAGATTAAATTTCGAGGGCGAAATTTTGTTTAAGGGGAGAGAAATGTAATACCGGATTTTAGCAAATGCGGAATTCGAGATAAAGGAAAATTAATGAATATTTTAATAAAGTAAATTCATGACATAAAACTGTTATAGAAAATTGTTATAATTATAGAGTAAATTGTCAAAAAAGTTCCGGGAAAATCGATGAACAGAATGATTAAAAATGATATAATGGTGATAAAAATAGTCTAAAAATATTATGATAAATACTTTTGAAAGATCATGAAAAATTATGAGAAAAATATGGAAGTGTTATCCCTAATTATGAGAATTTAATAAATTATTTCAGAGGAAATAACATGAAGAAAAGTTTAAAAAGCATTTCATAACCATAAAGTAACTTGATGGGGAAAACATTTTTAATATTTTACATAGGATATAAAATGACAATATCAGTATAAAAGTTTGTAAGATAACAATATACTGTAAATTAGTAAAGATAAATATATGAAGAAACCTGATCCTGAAAAGATCACTAAACAAAGAAATTAGGCCCGATTAAGCCTTAACGGCGGGGGTAAAACGGGAATTTTTGGTAAAAAATATTATATTTTTAAAAAAATGGAAAAAATTATAGAAAAATAAATAAATCTGAATTTTAAAATTAAGGGGCCGAAATTATTGGTATTTTTAATTAAAAAGAATTGTTTAAATAATTAAAATGATAATTAGAATAAAATAATAATATAATGCGGTGAGTCACTTATAGGCGACCGAGGGAAAAGTTGGAAATAAATTCTACAGGTAAAAAGAGGTAAAAGTCTTTTCAGACTGATCAAATTAAGAACAAGTGAATTTTTACACGAAGAAAGAATTTATCGACGTTGTTTCCGCAACCGAAAACCCTAATTTCAAATAAGACGAAAAGCGATCGATAGAGTAGAGTCAGATAGGCAAAGTGAGAACCTATAGAAACAATTGCGTATTTTCAAACACGGGATTAAGTTAGACAACAACTGGACGTTTTACGATTCGGCGAATTATTGTCCGAAGTTGGTTCTATCGGAAGTGATTTACAGAATCGACGCGTTTGTCCGAATATCTTTCGACGCACCGGAGAATACCTGGATATGATCAAAAAGAGGATCAAAATAGATAATATGAGAGAGGATGAAAAGATCTTCAAAGTTACATACCGGATTTTTGAGTTTCGCGAAATCGCGCGAAACGGACACCGATCGGGTAGCTTTATCGGACCGGAGGCCATAAAGCAAGATGACAACTCATTCTTTGACTTTTTGGGCCAAAGAGGTCGGCCAAGACCTTGAATGGTCAAGATTGCATCTTACAAAACCCTAGATCCAACGGCCGTAATCATTTTCGAAGACTTTTTGGAAATTCCCACCTTGTCCCTATTTTTCTCTATAAATAGCAAGCTCTCTTGCTCTCATTCTTCACACCAAAATTCAGATCCTAGAGAGAGGTTCTAGAGAGAGAAGCTCGGAAAAATTCTGCCTTAGCTCCGAGTAAGTTCTTTCCGTCCTTAGTTTTTAGTTTCCGTAGTTCTTTCGGTAGTTATAGTAGAACCGTTGTTTTGATCTAGGAAGTTTTAATTTGTTCCTATGTTTGTTTTTATGCCTCATTGCATTGAAAGATGCCCGACGAGGTAAAAACATAGTGGGGATAATTTTGAAATGGAATACGGTCAAAGTAACGAAGTTCGCGAAATTCCGCCAAATTAGGGGTAGAAGGGCAAAATGGTAATTTTTCACCTAAAATGCCCGTTATGCCGCCAAATATTCATAAGTGTGTTATTATTCTGATTAGAATACTTCGACGTCGAACATTGTCGAAATTTCATCGTTCATTTGTTTGCATTTGTTGAGCCATTGTTTATTTGTTTTTACGTACGCCGTCGAAAAGTACCATTTTAGCCGGAAGAGCCGGATATTCGCAACTAAGGTACGGACGCGCACCGTAACCCTAACTCTATGCTGCTCATATACTTTTGCGTTATAGATACGTTCATAGGCGAGGTTCCGTTGAGAATCGTCGAGATACTTCTGACTTTACCCACGGATTATAGTATTGGTAATGCCGTTTGAGTTATTCCTAGCGCCGAGGACACGTTGTGGCGTGGCCTTCGGATATGTGCAGAACTAGTCGAGAGAGAGACCTTACATACCGCTTTGTGCTTATGTTCGTCCATGTTATTGATCATACATCCGCCTGTTTGCTTTTGTGATGATATGCCGTATTGAAATGAATATACATTTGTACGTATCTTTTTTTATTTGAGCATAAGGTTAACCGTTACCGAGATCCATATGTGGAATGGATCTCGCCGTAGCATCGTGGTCAAGAGGACCGATGCATGGAGATCGAGGCAAGCGGTGGAGTAGGCCAAGACGTGTCTACGTTATTTTCCGTTTTCTTTAAGTTCCTTTAACTTTTGAGAATTCGGATGATCGTAATCCAATACATTTACACTATGGTCCATATTTTGAATGTAATGTAAATTACTTACTCGCTCCAATGCTCTACTCTGACTACTCTGCGTGAAATATTTGGAAACGTTTTAAAAAAAAAAATATTCCGCCGTTTTCAAATGGGATGTTACAATAAGTGACCCCATGATTTTTAATATTTTACATGGGATATAAAATACCAATGTAAGTAAAATAGATGATGTCATAAATGGGCAAGTAGGGCAGCCCAACTAGGTGTAAGGCCAAGATTGTTTTGTCCTCAAAAATGCGATCCAACGGTGCAAGATTCACTCTGGAAACAAATCCCTTAATTCCAACCTGGTAATTAATGAGATAATTAAGGTATAAAGTAAATGAATTAAAAATAATTTAAATAATTATTTTTAATTGGAGAAATTCGAAATTATTAAAGAAATAAAAAATAAAAAATAAAATAAAATATTAATAAAATATTTTATGCTTAGAAAAATAAATAAAAAATAAAAGAAAAATAAATAAATGTGAAGGCATTTTGAATAAAATAATAATATAATCGGTATAGAGCCAACGGGAGAAGTGGGAACAACTAGAACTTAAATCCTACCTCCGATATAGGATTAAAGTAATAAACAACAACACTTTTTATAAACCGGTGAAAATCCATCTCGGATTGAGCGGTCTCTAAGTCGTTTCAAAACCAACGGCGTAATTAGAGTACTTAGGGTAATTAGGAAATGGCGAGATAGTGCTAAAAGTGACTTAGAGAAAACAAACGAGTTTTGGAAACCAGGAATAAGGTCACTTAGATCAGATCATATTACGAACCGGTGAATTTCGCCTACAAACTAGTGTTGCGGAATTTGATTCCGTGTAGAAGGCGTCAGAGCCTAAAATCTTCAGCGAGATAACGGAATACCCTTAATGGGATCATAAATTTCATTAAAGTATATATTCCCGAGGAAGAAAAGTACTTGAAACTACACCGAAAAGATTTCGCGATTCGGCAAAATTACGCGATTCGAGCACCGATCGTGGAACTAAGCGGTAAGTCAAGCATTATGACATCATCAAAGATGATGTCATAAATGGGCAAGTAGGGCAGCCCAACTAGGTGTAAGGCCAATATTGTTTTGTCCTAAAAAATGCGATCCAACGGTGCAAGATTCACTCTGGAAACAAATCCCTTAATTCCAACCTTGTCCCTCCATTTTTCTATAAATAGCAACCTCCCTTCCTCTCATTTCTCACAATTCCTAGAGCTTTCTAGAGAGAAGTTAGAAAGAAGGCAGAGCCAGAGAAGTGCTAGCCAGGCCCTGGGTAAGTTTTTCGGTCCCTAGTCTTTAGTTTCGGTAGTTCTTTCAGTAGCTATAATAGAAATGCTTTGTTTTTTTAGCTTTAGTCTTCCAATATATTATAGATATCATATTTTTGGGTAGATATGATATATATTTCGAAATATGTGATGGGAAAATAAGTATGGCAAAATTTTGGAAGATTAGAGTCAAAACAGCGAAGCTCTGGCGAAATTCCGCCGATTAGGGGTTCAGGGGCAAAATGGTAATTTGTACCTAAAATGCCTGTTATAGTGCTAGAAGTTGATAAATGTTATCCTTATAGGATATCTAAGATAATCGGACCGTTGTACCGCCGTCGTACATTTGTTTCACCCTTTGTCAAAAAGTACCGTTTTCCGTCAACGAAGGTACGTTCGCGTGCATCGGTAACCTTATCTCTCGATGTTTATGGTTTACATATATGTGGTATGAGTGTTGTAGAGGTGTTATACTGTGCGAGTGCATATAGCGGTTAGAGGATATGTCTGTATGCTGGGTGCAATATGTCAGTCTGCTGGGTGCAATATGTCAGTTTGCTGGGTGTAATATGTCCGTAGGGTGGGTGTAATATGTCCGTAGGCTGGGTGCAATAGGTCTGTATGCTGGGTGCAATGTGTCTGCATGCTGGGGGCAATACATATGCATGGGTTGTGGTAGAGTGATTGTTGTGCTGTTGATATTATGGATGTCTGTTGTCTGTATGTGTATACATAAACATGAGGTTAACCGTTACCTGAGATCCAATGGGGTAAATTGGATCTCAGCTCTTAACTTAGCATCAAGTTCGGAAGGACCGAGGACCGAGGAGAGAGGAAAGCAGCAGGTTCAAGGACCCGGATGAAGACTTTCCGATGTTGTCCTTTACTTTTGATGTTCGGCGGAAGCCTTTCTTTCGTTGTTTTGTACTTTTGAAACACTCGGTTCGTACCGATGTTGTGCTTGACGAGACTTACGGCATTTTGAATCTATGTATCAGTCACTCAATCGCTCCGATGCTCTACTCTGATGAAAAACAAATATACTGCTTTTGAAAATTGGGGTGTTACACAAACCCACAAGTTCACCCAGATACTTGTGAAGCCGAATCTCTCACTGAGATACTCCACCTTACACACCGTAAGGTTACAATCTGTTTCCCACTCAAGATCACTCAATCTTGAGTAACTCTCAGATAAACAGATAAAATGATTACAATGAATCTTCTCTCTCAAAAGTGAATGAATAAAGATTGAAGTACAATACAAATCATTTCACTCTCTATTATAAACTATATAAGCATTGAGAACAGAGTGTGTATGAGTAAAACGTTGGATTCAGAAATTTGGCATTACGACAGTGCAAGCTCTTGTCTCTTCTGACCTCTTCTATCTTGAATGCTTCTCCTTTTATAGGTAGTTGCAATTTATGACCGTTGAGAAACTCTTCCTATTTAGCATATGACCGTTGCAAGAAATAAATATAGTCATTGTTCTGACACAAATCTGACATTTTGAGGATTTGCATCTAATCCTTCATTTAATCATCTGAAACATGTACACAAATGACATAAATAATGTTAAGAAGTATTATAAGTCATTTGGTATTCATCTGGATGCTTTTTATGAGAAACAAGATTTTTGGCACGGTGATTTTCTGAAGCAAAGATGTAAACTCGAGTTTGCATAAATAGACTCGAGTTTGTAGGTTGTTGGTTTACTCCAGATTGCTCTTTGTCTCGTCTAAACTGGAGTTTCCTCAGCTTTAACTCGAGTTTGGCCTTAAACTCAAGTTTGTATTTGCAAACTCAAGTTTGCACATCAGATTTGCTCTTCATCAGGTTGCTCTGATTTGACTTGACTCGAGTTCAAGAGTCTTGGCTCAAGTTTGGTTTTTCCTTCAAAAACATAGTTGCTCTCTAACTTGTCGTGACTCGAGGTTGATATTACTTGACACGAGTTTGATTTTGTCTTGACAAGCAGAGTTGCTCTCTGTCTAACATAAACTCGAGTGTGCCACTCGCAGGCTCGAGTTTGGACTTGCCTTGGCTCGAATTACATGAGTACTCCAAAACTTGATTTGCTCTTCCAAATTTGGAAAACCACCTATGCCTCTTTAATTCTTCTTTCCTATGCAAGAAGAAAAAGCTTTAAACTCATTTTATGTTGAGCGTTGTGATCATATTAGTAGAAGCTATCCGGGACTAGAGTCTTTGCAACATTTGAACTGACTCTCAACTTTCCAAGGCCATATCTCCCTGTTATGAACTCCGTTTAGGTTGGTTCAAGTCTTTCTGGAACGCATTTTGAGTCTAATTTCATATTCCTCTGATTTTAGGTCAATTGGATTTGTAGTTTGTGAGATACACTCAAAACATTGAAGCTTGGTATGCTTTATGGCGTGAATTTCAGTTCCAACTTCTACAATTCATAGCTCCTTCATATGAACTTCTTTGGGCGTGAAACTTTGTCAAAATGACGCATTGGGAGTCTAGTTTCATAAAACAATAGTTTCACCTCAATCGGACCTCTGGTTTGGGAGATATCATTGAATTACCAGAGCTCGTACATGCTAAACGTGAAACAGAGGTGAACAGAGGAGCTGAAAACTCTACTAACTCGAGTTAGTTTGTGTCTGGCTCAAGTTTTGAGTCTCAAACTCGAGTTTTGAGTCCTTAACTCGTTTTCGCTCGTATCCAAGAAGCAAATCATTGTAGCAAACACTACTACAAAATAGCCAAAAAACGTCCTAAATAAAGCCCAATTAACGTCCCTTTTTATAGGGACGTTGGGCAGGGGGAAGTTAAAAAAAAAAGTAATAAGGCGACCTGAAATTCTTTCAGGTCGCCTTAAATAAGGCGACCTGAAACTCATTTCAGGTCGCCTTATTGCTTTTTTGTTTTTTTTGTTTTTTAAAAAACCTGAAGCCCCAATTCTTATTTAATCAAATATCGGATGCACGTTAGAACGCAGAGAGAGTTTTCCAGAAAACTACAAAGAAACATCAACGGAATCGAAATAAAACAAATCGAATTCGAAGTACGTGGGATCCAAGCCAACAATAATTAATCAATATGGAATATTTGCTTCAAACTTAATAGCAGTTTTCAAACATGGAAATATCATTCTTAAGTGTGAAGCACATATATATATACAAACCATCCCAGGTTTAACAAGTAGTAATATGTAGAAGCAGATCTAGAACAGCAGATCTAAAAATATAAAATTCCAGATCTAAGAAGATAGCAGATCTAGAACCTGAAGACTTGCGATGAGCGACGAGCAAAACAGAACCAAGGTCGCCGGAAGAAATGAGAGGAGGAGGAGCTCTGGTTCGTCGATCTGAGCTCGCATATGTGTTCTCTTTTTGCGGCGCTTGAGCTTGGTGGACAACGGAGGAGGAGCTTCGGCATGGTTGCAGCGTGGTGCAGAGGAGGAGACGCTGGTGTTGACGGCGAGCGATGTTGACGGGGAGCGGTGAGCGACAGGGAGCGGTGAGTGACAGCGACTTATCTGAGACGTGGAGACTTTGGCGTGCAAGGGAGAGCGATGATGATGATGCGCGAGAGAGAGAGAGGGACGATTAAGCGATGAAAAAGGTGGGAGGATATAAATAAGAAAGAAGGAAAAAAAAAATAAAAAAGATATGAATTTTGGCGACCGAATTTTGATTCAGTCGCCAAAATTCTCAATTGGCGACTGAATTAAATTCGTGTCGCCACAATTATTCAATTGGCGACCTAAATTAACTTCGGTCGCCAAAATTATTCAATTGGCAACCTGAATTTAATTCAGGTCGCCAAAATTATTCAATTGGCGACCTGAATTAAATTCAGGTCGCCAATTGGAGAATTTTGGCGATCTCGAATTTAAATCGTCGCCAAAATTCACAAATTGGCGACTTTAATTTTAATTCAGTCACCCATTATTAAAAAAAAAATCAATTCTCATACCCCATGTTGCCAAAACAAATATGGAGATTTTTAAATAATAGATATTAATTTGATTTTTCCGGTTACAAAAAGCGATTCTTATGATTTTGATTTGAGCTATATTTATGGCGTTTCTTTTGTTATTAGTATTTTATAATTATATTTTAATTAAATTTAATAAGCCACTCAAGATATTTCTTTCTATAAATATTAAGTTTCGTAAATATTTTATGCCTATTTGTCATTTAAATGATAATTACTTTTAAATGAATGAATATGAAAAAGTATGAAGATTTTTAAATAACGAGATATTAATTTAATTTTTTTCGATTACAAAAAGCAGATTCTTAGGATTTTGATTTGAGCTAGATTTATGGCATTTCTTTTGTTATTAGTATTTTATAATTATATTTTAATTAAATTTAATAAGCCACTCAAGATATTTCTTTCTATAAATATTAAGTTTCGTAAATATTTTATGCGTATTTGTCATTTAAATGATAATTACTTTTAATGAATATGAAAAAGTATGGAGATTTTTAAATAATGAGATATTCATTTGATTTTTTTCGGTTACAAAAAGCAGATTCTTAGGATTTTGATTTGAGCTAGATTTATGGCATTTCTTTTGTTATTAGTATTTTATAATTATATTTTAATTAAATTTAATAAGCCACTCAAGATATTTCTTTCTATAAATATTAAGTTTCGTAAATATTTTATGCGTATTTGTCATTTAAATGATAATTACTTTTAAATGAATGAATATGAAAAAGTATGGAGATTTTTAAATAATGAGATATTAATTTGATTTTTCCGGTTACAAAAAGCGGATTCTTAGGATTTTGATTTGAGCTATATTTATGGCGTTTATTTTGTTATTAGTATTTTATAATTAAATTTAATAAGCCACTCAAGATATTTCTTTCTATAAATATTTAGGGCCAAAAATTTTATTTTAGGCTACCTGAACTTCTTTCAGGTCGCCAAAATTTTTTAAAAAACTCACCCGCGCCAAAAAAATCTCGTGCCGCCAAAAAATTTCACAAAACGCGCAAAAAATTTAATTTTAGACGTCCTGAACATCTTTCAGGACGCCAAAAATTAAATTTTAGGCGTTCTGAACTTCTTTCAGGACGCCAAAAATTTTATTTTAGGCGACCTGAACTTCTTTCAGGTCGCCAAAAATTTTATTTTAGGCGACCTGAACTTCTTTCAGGTCGCCAAATTTTTTTACTAGCGCCAAAATCCTCTTGGCGCCAAAATTTAGGCGTCCTAAATTAATATTTAGGTCGTCTAAAGTCTTAAAGTGAAGCAAATAATTACGACAATGCCATCGCCTTCACTTTTTACAACCTTTTTTTAAAAACGGACGTCTTTTTGGGTAGTAGTATCTATAATTTGTAGTAGTGAAAGTAGGAAACTCGAGTTTTGTGTTCTTAACTCGAGTTTTCTCATCATGAAGCTAATTTTTGCTGATTTTAACTCCAAATTGAGTCATTCCAACTTCCATTTGATCGTGAAGACTTCTAGTATCAATCTAAGAACTTGTATAATGATATTCCATTCAGTAAGTTCTTCCTTCTTCAATCTCTCCTCTTCTTCTTGATTATTCCCAAAAATCCTTTGATAACTTCTTGCTTCTTTGACATTCTTTGCAAGTTCTTCTTTCTTTAATCTCTTGTCTCCTTCTTGATTATTCCCCATAATTCAACTCTTTCTTTCTTCTCTTCTCTTGATCATTCTCCACAATTCAATTTGGACTAATCTACATTAAATATAATAGTTAGTCAATGTAGGAGATAGATATATTAGACAAGCTTTTTACTCTTAATAATGGCATCTATATAAGGCATCATCAAAACTAATCATATCTGACAAGGTCTAATGATTGTCTAACTTTTTTCTTTGATTCTTAAAGTTAACATTTATTTTTGCACTTGAGAAAAATTTATGGGTAGTTTTTGCAAATTGAGACTAAGTTCGTGCACCATAACCCAAAAACAAAATCTAAGAGAAATATAATACATTTGACGGGAAGGAGACATCAGCAACTATGGCAAAAATAAAAAATAAATTAATAATAATAACAATAACAACAATAACAACAAGAATAATAAGAATAAGAATAAGAAGAAGACCATGACGAAGACGGCAGTTCTTAATTTTCGTCCCAGCATTAATTCCTCATAAAAATGGATTTTTATCGATGCTGTTTCCAGTTTTTACAAAAGGTTTATTAAAGTGTGAACGTGAGACCATACCCAAAAACTGTTGGGTTTTGGTCTTCATTAGATTCACTGCTCATAATCCAGGAATATATTTAGGTATTCAAAATTTATACGAGGAATATTTTAAATCTTAATGATTAAGATATGTTATAGGTCTTACACATTAATTAATTCTATTTGGTTTTGATATGTAAGTGTATGATTCATTCATTCACATTTACTTTAGGGTGTCACGTAACAAGAGGAATGGCTGATCCTAATTGGCTATGACGTTCATTGTGAAAAATGGTAACAATCAAAAAGAAAAAGTTAATACTATCACCACCAACCTACAAGCCCAAATGTTAATTTTAATTTTATTGGACAATGTCCAGGGAATATTGTAAAACATATTCTTGTATTTTTCTATTTTTTAATTCTTTAATTTTACCTCTAGTCCTAAATATAAGACAAAATTTATAGTGTAATTGGTACTACAAATTTTGTCATATATATATTTAGGACAAGAGGGAGTATTTCTTTTCCTTGAGATCAAAGGAAGTTTGATAGCAAAGATATTAACGGGTTATATAATTAAGACTTCATGAAGCATTTGGATCAACTTGAGATCTTCATCTCTTCGATGTGAACTTTCTTATATTAGAATATGTGTGTGTGTATTAAAAGAGTATGAATTGAAGATATATTAAGTTGAAATGGATCTTTTCAATTGATTCAAATCGTTTCATAGAAAAACAACCTTAATCTATACTAAGTATCGAAGTTAGTACTTCATGAAGCTATAACATTTGTGAGAGAACATGAATACATGAATTTGTCATACCAAACACAAATATAATTAAGCGACCACTTAACCAGCCAAGAGTACAACTTATTTTGATTCTTTCTATCAAGCATGAATGCAAGACACATTGTTTTGGTATATTGTTGATTTGATGGAGAAACATAAAAAATCTATGAGGCTTTTATCAAGGCCTTTTCTGCAGATGCCTCTTTTTGTCATCTTTCTCTGACACATTGTAGTGGGATGGACCTGCATCAATCCAAAGGCCTGAGAAGGTTTCCTCGTGCGAAATAGAACCCTATCTTAGCTCCTGGTATAGAACCCTATCTTACCTCAAGGTATTCAAAATGTGTCAAATCCAATATCAGTTAAGAGCAATAGGTTCACGCCTAGTTGGATTCCATCTTCTAGTAGGAGAGACTTCAACCCACATTATCTCGAATAAGCAATAACATGATTGTGAACTTCATTTTGTCCAGAATTGGCTTTCAACTCAAATGGTTCTCCACTAGCTTAGGGAACTATAATAACATGTCAAAAATGAGAGTTGATGGAATATGGACACTTCTCCAGTTTATTTTTGAACATGGAAAGGACAATGATGGTCTAAATGAGTTTTCAAGTGAGTTTTCAAGTTTCTGCTTTCAGAACCTGGAAGGGACGAAGCTAGTACATCATTACTAGCAAGCTTTTGTCACTAGTTTCTACAGATGAGTCTTTTATCAAAGCACGTGTCCTAATAACAACTCAATAGTTCGAGATGTAATGAAGAAATTCAAATCTGAGAACCTCAAAGTAGCCTCCATTCTGTGATTCCAGCTTCATGAAAGTTTTGTTGGTGTGCTTCCAGCTTGAACTTGTTTACTGCAAAAGTAAATTCAATTTAGATTTCAGATAATTTCACTCATTTCCAAAATTTCAACTCTCTTTTTCTCCTGAAATTGCGGTTAATTTCACTGAAAACTTTTAACTCAAAAAACCAAACTTTTATTTTAGAAAAATATAAAATCGGTCACCAATTATATTGAGTACCTTAAGATATCTGAAATAGGACAGGAACTTGAGAAATCCCTCTAAACGCTTTGACCATTAATTATTTATAAACGGAAACTGTTGCAAAAGACTACTTTCTTTGACTATTTGATTTCATGACGAATTGAATAATCATATTCAATTGACAGATAAACTAATTGAAAGGATCAGGGCCAATGTTGGACAAATTAGCATAAAAATAGTTTATAGTGGTGCATGTGAAAATAATTTCCGAAGATCCAAAATCTAACTTTATCTATCAACTCTTAATATACCTTTGGTATACCATTGATCTGATAGATAAAATCAACATATTCTAAGACTCGATGTAATACCCTAAAAATCGTATTTATGATAAGTATCATATTTCGATAAATAATACCTATTGGAAATAGGTGAATATGTGGTTTCAAAACTAGTGTAATAATTACCTTATTTTCTAAGGTAATTTCTATTGAAATTAGGGTGAATAAAGAGCTAAAATCCCTAAAATACATTTATGGGGCATAAAAATGGCCTGAAAATATTATGATAAATCCCTAGAGGCAAGTAAAATATTTATTAAAAATTAGAAAGTATGTTGTCTCTAATTTTAGGAATTTTTGGGATTATTTTCCTTGGAAAATAATGAGGCAAAAATTAAATATTATTTTGGGGATCATAAGTGACCCCATGATTTTTAATATTTTACATGGAGCATAAAATACCAAAGTCAAGTAAAATAGTTGTGAGATAATAATTTATCCTAAATAAGAAAATTATCAACAATTAGTAAGTGACTAATTAAGTAATTAGTGGCTAATTGTTTAAGCATGGGATAATTGCTTAATTAAGGTAATTAAGGCATAAATTAAGTAATTAGAAAATAAATAAATAAAAAACAAAATAATAAGGGGAAAAACCAAAATTGTAGTGTGAAAGGGGTTGTGGTTATTTCAAAAATAATATCTAGATATTTAGAATTTAATAATAATATATTCGGTAGAAAGACCAGTGGCTAAATGAGAACCGATAGAAATAAAATCCTACACCAAAATATAGGAATTAAGTCTATAACATCTGGAGCTTTTATAAATGAGTGAAATTTTATCCCGGAGTGAGCTAGCTCCGAAGTGATTTCTGAAACCAACAGAGCACTTAAGATACAGGGTTTTAAGGGAAAATGACAGATAGTCAAAATGAGAACCTATACAAAACAAGACCGTTGTGACAAACCAGGGATTAGGTTTCTTAGGTCAGGACATATTATAAACCAGTGAATTGTTGTCCAGAAGCTGGTTCTACCGGAAGTTATTTCCGTAACCGATGGCGTTTGTCCGAAAATGTTCAGCAGGCGACGAAATACTCATAATGGGATCAAAATTTTAATTAACCTAGGTATTTTGAAAGAGGAAGACTAGACCTTCGGAGAGGTGCTACTGTATTTTTAAGATTCTCCGAGATTACGCGATAAGAACACTGAACATGGAACTTTATCGGTATAGTCACATAAAGCAAGCTTGTGACATCATCTTCTTCTAGAAGGATGACATGGGCATGAGGTCGGCACACACATGGAAGGCCAAGATTGAGCCACGTGTCAAAGTACGATCCGACGGTCAAAACTGATCTGAAAAAGGCATGAATAGTGTCATTTTTTCTTCTATAAATAGCAAGCTCTCCTCTTCTCATTTCCCACACCAAAATTTGAATCCTAGAGAGAAGTTAGAGAGAAGGAAGAGTGGGAGGAAATATAGCGAAGCCCCGGGTAAGTTCTTCGGTCCCTAGTCTTAAGCTTCGGTGTTTTGTTCGGTAGTTATAGTAGGAATGTTGTTTTGATCTTTAATCTTCCAATATATTGTAGATATCATATTTTTGGGTTAAATATGATATATGTTTCGAAAAATATGTTGGGGAAAGAGTTATGGCAAAATTTTGGAAGATTAGAGTCAAAGTAGCGAAGCTCTGGCGAAATTCCGCCGATTAGGGGAGTCAGGGGCAAAATGGTAATTTGTACCTAAAATGCCTGTTATGCTACTAAAGGTTGTTAAATATTATCCTTATAGGATATTTGTTATAATCGAACCGCTATCGAGCCGCTGTTGTGCCGCCGTCATACCGCTGTTTCACCCGCTGTCAAAAAGTACCGTTTTCCAAAAAAATACCGTTATACCACCGACGAAGGTACGTTCGCGTACTGTAACACTAACTCTGATGTTTATGTTATGCATATATGTACTATGTGTATTGTGTTGTGTTGCTTGAGTGCATATAGACGTTAGTGTGTATCAGTATGCAAGCTGGGAGCGATGCATCTATACTGCTGGGAGCGATATGTCCACACTGCTGGGAGCGATATGTGTGATTATGCTGGGAGCGATGTGTCTGCATTGTGTATGTGTGAAAATGCTGGGAGCGATGTGTCTGCATTGTGTGTGTGTGAAAGCGATGTGTCTACATTGGTTGTGTGTATGTGCTATTAATGTTGTGAACGTCTGTAGTCCATATGTTGTATATGTAAATATGAGGTTAACCGTTACCTGAGGTCCGGTGCACGTTGGACCTCAGCTCTTAATATAGCGTCGGGTTCGGAGGAACGAGGACCGAGGAGAAAGGCAAGCAAAGACGCGTAGGGACTCGGCCGAAGAATTTCCTCTCGCTATTTACTTTTGAAAACTCTCGGTCATTGTACCGTTCTGTAATCAGCCAGACTTACGGCATTTTGAATATAAGTATCAGTTACTCAATCGCTCCGATGCTCTACTCTGATGAAAAAAAAAATTATACTGCTTTTGAAAATGGGATGTTACACTCGATGATATGCTTTTATCCTCTTCATCTTCATCATTGTCATAAGTTTTGTCTGACTTCATAGTTAACTGCACAGAAGAAAGGGAATATACCAACACAAAAAATTGATTATGGTTAAATCAAACCAAATAGAATATAAAACAAAACACACACCAAATATAAAGATTTAGATCTAAACTAACAAAAATCCAACCTAACCAATAAGAAAAGCTGAACGTTTAAAACCAAATAGGACCATAAAAAACTCAAGGGAAAGGGAGAAATGACACCAACACAATATGAATAAGGATGCTTTTAGATCTTAACCATAGCTATCAAAAAGACTTAACCACTTGCTTCCTTAATCAAATCATTATCACCAGTTCATCAACAACAAAGCATTTTATACCAGATCTAAAAAAAAAAAATTGATGAGTTTGATTCAAACATACCTCCATCATAACTTTAACTGATGCTCTAGATGATGATGGATCCTCCACCGATATCACCATCCACATGCTTAGCAACACAAAAACGCACTCACACCCCTCAAAATTTCTCAATACTAAACCAAGAGATGAGAGTTGTCAAGATCAACAAGCCACAATCAATTGCTCTGAAAAAGGGAGAGAAGAAAAAGTGGACTCACCCTTTTGAAACAAAGCCAACGCCTATGCTATGCACTGGGTGAGTGAGAGAGTGAGAGAGAGAGTGTAACACCCCAATTTTCGAAAGCATTTTGATCAGAGTAGAGCATCGGAGCAAATAAAAGAGTGAGTATCTGATACGATACTAACTGAGACGTATCTGTTTGTTCATAGAGAACGGTACATTTATCCGAGTATTGTCATTATAACTGTACAAAATCCCAAAACAAAAATCGTTTGTCGGGTCTCCACGCGTGCTGCTCACTCTTCTTACTCTAGTCTTCGGTCCTCGGTTCTCTGGACCCTGAAGCTATGGTAAGAGCGGAGGTCCAATGCCCATCGGACCTCAGGTAACGGTTAACCTCATGCTTTTATAAACAATATATGTATGACAGATATTCATGACATTACAGCAATAATCAATACAAAAGCACACAGCAGATGTAAGATTAATATATCAACAGTACACATCACATGTAAAATTATCTAAGTTAACAGTGAAGGTGGAATATCACCTAGAGGGGGGGTGAATAGGTGATTTAAAAAAATTCTTCTTGAAACACAAATGAGACAGAGAAGAGAGGATGAACACAAAGCACTTTATACTGGTTCGGTCTCAAATCACTGACCTACGTCCAGTCCCCAGAACACCTGGGATTCCACTACTCTTTCAAATAAATACACACTCAGAACGAAGGAAGGTCGCTCCACTCCCCCTTACAAGTTGTAGTTAGTACACCTTCACTTAAGGTTCCTCAACCTTAAGTATAACTCACTTGAAAGAAATGAATAAGTGTTTAAAAGACTCCTCACGAGCAGATTATAATAAACACTGAAGAACACTCAGAATTTAATATGACAGATGAAACAGCGAATGAATCTAGATGCACATTAATTGCTCAGCGTTTCGGTAGTTGTCCGAATTCAATGCTTCGGCTATTTATAGACAGCCAATTAATGACCGTTGGTGAAGTTCTTTAAGTAGCCGTTGAGACATATGAATGTGGCCGTTTAGACAGAAGGAATTCTCGTCGTAGGTTGTTTGTCTGTCTTTGATTCATCAGAGTTGACATTCTCTTTCATTCTTTTGCATAGCCGTTGTGAGATAGCATTTAATGTGCAAAGAGAATGTCGAAGAAGCTTTACATTGATCGAACAACTTAACGGTTCGTGCAACTTCATTTAATGCCTTGTCGGTCAAATTGCCTTTTTTTTAAATCGGGTAACTTGTGTCTAATTAAGCTGAAACATATCAACACACCTGGTTAAAAGTATTTGGTATTCTTAATATATGATAATCAAGTAATAAGATAGAATCAATGATTTCGTAAATAGCTCGAAACGAGTTTTAAAACAGGGCAATTATGCTCGGGCAACAGTTCAGATTTGCTCGAGCAAGACTTTAGGATTTAGCTATTACCCCTCATACTCGCTGATGCTCGGGCAGGATCAATATGCTTGCTTGGGCATAGTGCTCGAGCATGATGATATATATGCTCGGGCAGGCTTTTCTATTTAGAGCAAAAGTTACTTTCATTCGACATTGCTCGGGCAAGTCATAAAGTGTGCTTGGGCATCCTTCATACTGAGGCAATTTTAAGAAGCGAATATAAGTCTGCTCGGGCAGGCATTTTTCTTTGCCTGGGCATAATGCTCGGGCAAGCAGTTTTCCATGCTCGGGCAAGGTTGCTTTGAGTGGTAGCAGGCTTCTTGCTTGGGCAAGTTTTTCAGTTCGCTCGGGCAGCTTGCTTGGGCAAGCATTCTTCTCTGCTTGGGCAAGATTCGATTTTTGCTTCGTCTCAATCTTGCTCGGGGCAGACTTGTGACCTTGCTCGGGCAAGCTCGTGCTTTATGTTGCTTTCAGGTGTTGCTTGAGCAAACTTCTTTTGCCTTTGCCATGATGTTGCTCGGGCAAGATTATCATCTTGCTCGGGCAAGGTCATGCTTTCCTATGCTTTCAGACGTTGCTTGGGCATGATCACTTTGAGCTTTATTTTTCCTTCAGAGACCCCGACGTTGCTCGGGCAAGACTATGACCTTGCTCGGGCAAGGTCATGCTTTTGGATACTTTTGAAGATTGCTTCGGGCATGATTGTCTTACCTTGCTTCTTCCTTCACTGAAGTCCGATGTTGCTCGGGCAAGATTCTATCTTTGCTCGGGCATGATTACTAAACATCTAATCATATCATGTTTAATCCACTAGGAATTGCGATCATCAAAATATGGGAATTAACAAACAGTACACGTCACATGTAAAGTTATCTATGTTAACAGTACACATCACATGTAAAGTTATCTATGTTAACAGTACACATCACATGTAAAGTTATCTATGTCTGCACCTCACCGTGCCACGATGGCCTATCGTGTCTTCAACGCTAGGAAAACTCCAACGGTATTATCAAAACCATAACCCGTGTATAAAGCTGAATGTATATGTAGTGATCTAAGCCCCACAAACTTAGTCACGATGCATGTCCAAGACAGAGTCCCGTCCATGACTTTATGAAAGTATCTATCACATATAAGTATACAATAAGCATCAGAGTTAGTGTTACAATACGTGTTCATACCTTAGTCCGTTCGGATAGCGGTACGCTCGCTCGATCGGTACGTCTCCCGATTTTCCCGGATATCCCTTGAAGGACCTTGCTACTCCTTCTTCCTTCCCACTAGCTCTCACTTCTCTCTACTCTCTTTAGAAAATCACCTCTTGGGTTGATTTTGGTGTGAAGAATGAAGAGGGCAAAGCCTCCTATTTATAGCAATTTGTCTTGGCATTTTAGTGAATCTTTCAAACCTAACTCTTCTTGCATTTTGGCAATTGGATCTAGGTTAATTATGAAACTCCAATCCTCACCCTTAAACCCATGCAAACCGCCACCCCCCCTCTCTCCATTCTATCCTCTTCCATTTTTTTGAAAATATCCCTTACACTTTGTACCTTAATTTGACTATTTAATCCACCATGTGTTTTAATGCAAATAATATCTAGATATTAACCAAAAAGCTTCCTCCTTCTCCTAGTTGTAACCATGGCTCCTCCCCCATCAAGCATTCTTGGATTGTGTTTCAATTCATGTCTAATTGATAGTGTATGAATAATTCCTATTGGCTCAACTTAGCTCAAAATATCCAAGTCTCTCATTTGATTCATAATTTTCGAAAATCATGGCCTTTATTAGATGTTTTTGAAGGTTAAAATCGGTTCTTGTTTGACATTCAAGCAATAAGTTCACGAGGTTGTAAAACAAATTTTTTCAGTATTTGCGGAACCCACGTTGCAAATTCACTATTCATGTGAATAGTAATTACTATTCATGTAAATAGTAACGGTAAAAATCTTTTTACCGTACCAGTAAATAATATTTACCGTAAAGGTAAATAATTTTTATGCGTGAATAGTAGATTACTATTTATGTGAATAGTAACGGTAAAAATCTTTTTTACCGTGCCAAGTAAATAATATTTACCATAAAGGTAAATAATTTTTTTCGCACCGTAAATAATTTTTATCATACGTAAATAATATTTACCGCCCGAGATTAATTCTTTCACGATGTGACAGATCAGACTAAGCTCAAGTACAGAAAGCATACTCGAGAAAATCTTGACTACGATACGGTAAATAATATTTATCGCCTTATGTGGAAATACTATTCTAATGAACCAAGAACTACGTATCATAACTCTTTATAATACATATTTAGGATCTGCTCGTTAAAACACATACGGCGGTTTCGGGAATACCGTGATCACTTGAAGACGTCAAAGTATGATGTCGCCCTCTAACGTTGATCCACACGATTATCTCCGATCGAAACGGTAACTCCTTCTCCTCAATCCCGCCTTCGGATCTTCTTGCTAAGCAGTAGCAAAGGTGGAGGCTCAAGTGTTTAACTTTTACCGCCACTATAAAGACTACTAGAGCCTTAGAAGAGAACTTCCTTAAGAGGAAGAGAGAGGAGAAGAAGAGAAGAGGTGTGTATGAAATGGGAAATGAATCATTTATTTATAAACATTGCAATTAACCGTGGCCACAAGCTTCTTCTTTCAATGTAGTAGCACGTTTCTTCTTTAAATGTGAATGCACATGTTCTTCTTTAAAATGTACCTACATATTCATTTCTACTTCAAATCCAAAAAGTCTTTTGAAAAATCAATTATTCCAGAAGTGATTTCTGAATAATTAATTCTTTCAAGAAGTCTTGCTTCTTATAATTAATTATAATAATTAATTATTCATGAAGTAGTAAAATATGAATAAGATTTCTTTACTATTCATTTGCCACTATTCACACGTGAATGAATAATTATTAATTAATTATTATCTTTATCCAACACGATGGATAAAGCCTTGGATAATTCATAAATTATCCTTAATCTCTTATCCTCTTTATAATGGGCTTGAAGTTCTAACCCAATTACATCAATAGCTTTGACAAAGCCCAATAACATTTATTGGTCCAAACTGCTAAACTACGCAATCAAGAATAATCTTAGTGTGTGACCCATTAGGCCTAATTAAGATCGACATAGATAAACTTCAACCAATTAAACTCCTTTAATAGGTCAATTTATCTAATGATCGCAGATAAGACACTAGCAATGCCAGTCTTAACCAATCAAGTTGATCAAGTGATCTACCTTTCTAATTTGGATCATTGTGCATGTATCATCCTTACAACGTTGTTCATATTTAGTCGAGAGCAAGGATGAAGTATCACCTCTCTAGATTGACTAAACGTAGCTTTTACACGAACTAGGAATATTCTTCTATTGACTCTAAGACGGATCATGACTCTTCATGATCACTTACTACGATAGATTCCCGAGTCAACTAGAAGTCATCCAAGCCCTACCGGTCTTGTGAACAATTAATCCTTGTAGGACCTGTAAGTCCTTTCAAGCATGTCCATCTATACTCATGTATTCAAGTTACACCCAAGAAATTAATCGTTCTCCCCATTTTTCAGCGGATAGAGTTGTATAGTCAAAGTATAACTCTAGGACATAGTGTTCGATGACATCCTCAAGTCCCAAGATGATCAACACTACCAAACGATGAGAGACATTACAAATCCAATGATACTCTCTACAATGAATCCTTATGGAGTCTCTCAATGCGGGTCGGTTCGGTGCTTATCGTGTTCTCTAATGATACACCCACGACATCGCCTAAGGCATCAACATGCCGCATTCAACGAGGTCCCTACCTTGTATCACTATACAAGTAGATGATGTCGCATTAGTCTTATCGAGATCACCAATGCCCTTTCTTGGTGATTCAAGACTAGGAACAAGTTTCGAAGCAATAAACATGTAGTGTCCTCGATTCCTCATGATCATGATCCCTATCATAGATCATCGAGTAAACACCTATTCTATTCCTTGGGCCTTTATCTTTAAACTCATATTAACCATAAAATATAGGCGAGACATAAATATGATAAAGATAAATTATGCTCAAATATATAAATCATGAAATATCAAATAGTACAAGGTGTTCAATGATTGTCTCTAGGACACCTACATACTAACAATCTCCCACTTGGCCTAGAGCCAATCGTCGATTTAATCAAACCCAATGACTCATAATGACTATCATGCTTTCTCCGAGAAAGTCCCTTTGTCGTAGAATCGGCCAAATTAACATCCGTGGGAACGTAGTCCATTTTTATATCTTCTCTTTGAACAATTTCTCGGATGAGGTGATACTTTATGAGCACATGTTTGGATCTCGATGAGACATGGGTTCTTTGCCCCGAGCTATAGCTCCCGTGTTGTCACAATACAAAGGTATTGGTTCAACAATGCTAGGAACCACTTCAAGTTCACCAATGAACTTTTTGATCCATATCGCTCCTTAGCGCTTCCGTCAAGCCTTATGTATTCAAACCTCTGCAGCAGTCTCGCCGTGGTTTCTTGCTTGGAACTTTTCCAACAAATAGCTCCATCATTTAAGGTGTAGATAAAACCATGGGATTTTAAATCATCTCGTCACTGGAAACGGCATCGTTGAACCCTTTCACTTTCAACTCATCACAACCACCATAAACCGTAAAACCGATCCTTAGTCCTTCTTAAATACTTTAGGATCGTCTTTACTGTACCTGTCCTGACCTTCTCCGTGGTCACCAGTATCTCGCTTGTAATGCTCAAAGCATAAGAGACATCTGGTCTCGTACATAGCATAGCATACATGATGGATCCAATTGCAGATGCATATGGAATCCTCTCCATGTTTTTCCTTAGCTCTTGTGTCTTGGGACACATGGCTTTGGAAAGATGAATTCCATGATTGACGGGAAGAAACCCCTTTTCGACCCATCCATGCTAAACCGCTTTAGCATCTTATCTATGTACGTAGATTGGGATAACCCTAGCAACCTTTTAGATCTATCTCTATAGATCTTAATACCAAGTATATAGGTCGCTTCTCCCAAATCCTTCATGGTGAAGTTTTCTCGACAACCAAATTTTAGTAGATCATAGTAACATAGGAATGTCATTTCCAATAAGCAATATGTCATCCACATATAGCACAAGGAAAACAACATTACTCCCACTAACCTTCTTGTAAACACATGGTTCATCTTCATTCTTTATAAGGCCATAACTTTTAACAACTTCATCAAAACGAAGATTCCAACTCCGGAAGCTTGCTTAAGCCCATATATTGATTTAAAGTTTGCATACCATATGCTCTTGGCCTTTAGATTCAAAACCTTCAGTTGTGTCATATACACTTCCTCCTTCAAAAACCATTTAAGAAGGCGGTTTTGACATCCATCCGCCAAATTTCATAATCATAATATGCAGCTATAGCTAGCATGATCCTAATAGATTTGATCATAGCAACAAGCGAAAAGTTTCATCGTAGTCAATACCTTGCCTTTGACGATAACCTTTCGCAACCAACCTAGCTTTATAGGTTTGAATGTTGCCATCAAAGCGGGGTCTTCTTTTTGAAGACCCACTTACACCCAATAGGAACTATTCCTCGAAGTGGTGGAACCAAGGTCCATACCTTGTTTTCATGCATCGAATCTATTTCGCATTCCATGGCTTTACGCCATTCGAGGAGTCAACATCCTTGATCGCCATTGTAGGAAGTAGGTTCGTCATCTTCAACGGTTTGTTGATTCTCAACCACAAAACCATACCTCTCAGGTTGATGACTTATCCTAGATGTCCTACGGGGTTGGGTGTCTACTACCTCTAATTGAGGCATCGCCGATTAACGCACTCGGGTTCCGTTATCCGTTCTGTAGGTCTTGAACTTCTTCAAGTTCTACTTTACTCCCACTATCTGCTTGAGAAAGTAAATCCTCCTCAAGAAATATAGCATTCTTGGATACAAACACTTTGTAATCCTCAGGACAGTAAAAGTAGTATCCCTTAGTTCCCTTGGGATATCCTACAAAATAGCACAAAGTGCTCTTAGCCCCTAATTTATCGATGTTAGGGTCTTGACATAAGTCGGACAACCCCACACCTCGAGATAACTCAAGTTGGGTTTCCGACCCTTCCATATCTCATATGGAGTAGTCGAATAGATTTTGATGGAACCCTATTAAGAAGGTATATTGCCGTATCTAAGGCGAATCCCCAAAACGATTTTGGGAGCTTCGTACTACTCATCATAGACCGTACCATATCAAGTAAGGTTCGGTTTCTCCTTTCGCACACGCCATTTTGATGTGGTGTGTATGGAGTCGTCAACCGTGAAAGAATCCCATTCTCTCTTAAATAATCCCGAAACTCCCGACTCGAGATATTCCCCACTCGATCGATCGAAGTGTTTTAATCATCTTGCCAAGTTGTTTCTCTACTTCATTCCTAAACTCTTTGAACTTTTCAAAGGCCTCGGATTTGTGTTTCATAAGATACACATATCCGAACTGACTTATCATCGATAAAAGGTGATAAAGTAGGAGTATCCTCCTCTAGCCTGAGTAGACATGGGTGCAAAAACATAAAAAGGAATAAGTTCCAATAACTCATTGGCTCTATGACTCACAAGCTTCTGAAGCTTGGTCTTTGTCATATTGCTAGCCAAACAAGATTCATAAGGCCAATAGGATTCGGAATCCAGTAAATCTAGATAGCCATCATAATGGAGTCTAGACAATCTTGTCTTATTAATGTGTCCCAACCTACGGTGCCAAAGATATGATCGATTATTTAATCTTGGTTTCTTATTAACTTGAACGTTAAGAATTTCACTATTCGATTCTAAATCCAAAACATATAACCCATTCACTCTTGATGCGCAAGCATAAACAAGATCATTCATAATGATAGAAAACTTGCCATCTTTTATTATAAAGTGAAAACCAGATTGTTCCAACCGGAAATAGATATTATGTTTCGGGAAATAGAAGGGACATAAAAACAATTATTCAAGTGCAATACAAGGCCCGTAGGCAATACAAGGTCTACATCTCCTACTGACTAATGCAGCAACTCTTGCTCCATTCCCGACACGGAGATTCACCTCGTTCTTGTTCAACTTTCTAGGATTCTTTAGTACCCGCAACAAATTGCGATATGAGAACCACAACCAAGATCTAATACCCATGAAGCCGAATCAACACTTGAAAAATTAATTTCTATAGTGAACATACCGGAGGCGAAACATCACCATGCTTCTTTCCTTGAGGCTCGCAAGGTACAATGGGCGTTCCTCTTCCAATGTCCTTCTTTTTGACAATGGAAGCATACAGCGAAAGCTTTGTCATTTGATTTCCCTTTTACCTTTCCCTTACCCTTCTTCTTCTTGGGCTTTCCTTTGGGTTTGAACTTGTCTGTCTGTACAGACTTGCCCTTGCCCTTAGAAGACCCATCAATCGAAGATCTTGGGTCTGTTCTTTTAATGGCGCCTCAGCGGTGGTCGATGGAGATTCAACAATTCGGGAAGTGTTGATTCCACCTTATTCATATAATAATTAACCACAAACCCATTAAATGAAAGTGGCAAAGACCGCAAAGACCAAGTCAATACTCGCCTCATTATCCATGATAAAACCAAGAGAAGCAAGCTTCTCTATAAGTCCAATCATTTTGAGGACATGTGGTCCAACCGCCATGCCTTCACCAACTTTAAAACAAACAAGTTCCTTAGAGGTCTCAAAGCGTTCGATCCTCCCTTGCTTATCATAAAGCTCTTGCAAATGCAAGATTATAGAGGAGCATCCATATGCTCATGCCGACGCTGGAGCTCTGCAGATTGACGCCGCCAGATACAACCGCTCGCTCATTGTCTCGCTAGTCTTGTTATGGGTTTCGATCAACCGATCATACCCATCTTGCCCTTGGGTAGAGCAACAGAATCGGAGAATCAATGACATAAGCTTTCTTTTCGTAACGTAAAACTATTTTTACATTCCGATACCGATCCAAAAAGTTTGGTCCAGTTAACTTATTAGTATCGAATAGAGCGCAAATTAAAAGTTCCGGCCATTAGCATAGATTCCGAAAATAGATAAAAATGGACTTATATGAGCATTTCATGAAATTTAAACAACCAAATACAAGAGACTTTAAATGTATATGGCCCTCCCACTATTTTTCTCTAAAATCAATGATCCCCAATTATTGATTTAGGGTTATCCTTCATAAAGAATATCCGTAGTGGGCTAAGAGAACGACTGTAGTCATTAGTTTCTATGGTACCGCAAAACCAACTTGTCTAGTGGGTTAATCAACAACATCTCCATGTCTTCTCTTAGATCATCGGGTTGACAACATCTTGTCACTTAGTGTCACATCACTATGTAACAACCCAAGCATCATTGCCTTAAATGCATAGACCCGGTGAGCCTCGCAGACTATACATCTTGTCTAGCACAAACCATCATCCTAAGTGTCCTTGCACTATTACCCGATGAAATGATAGGTCTTAGCTGAGCTAGAGAGTACTACCATGTCAAAGGGATTTAAGTGTAATTCACTTCAAATGGCACTGTTACCCAACGAAAGAATAGGTCTTAGCTGAGCTAGAGAGCACTATCATTTAGAAGGGATTTAAATGCCACCGATGATGGGAGACAATCAAACATGCTAGATAATTTTCACGAGGGATTCTTTTCAGTCTCATCATATAATAAAACTAATTATCACATAATTAATTTTATCTTACATGCATAATTTAGACATATAAACTTACTAACTATCTCATAGTTAATTTTATGCGGCTTGTCTTATCATGCATACTAGTCGTAATTTCAAAATTCAAAACTTTGAAATCTAAACTCATAATCCTTGTTCCTACAAAAAGGATAGAAACATATATACAAACAATTTGCAAATCCCAAATAACCATTGAATCATCTACATGATAAGCATCAACACTTTGATGATTAACCATATTTTATAATCAAGATTCAAAATCTTGTTCACAAACGTAGACATCAAAACTCCTTTTTGAAAATTCAATAAGAATAACCCCGCGTGTTTTGCATGAACGAGCCTCGCATTTCGATACCACTGAAGGTTAAAATCGGTTCTTGCTTGACATTCAAGCAATAAGTTCACGAGGTTGTAAAACAAATTTTTTCAGTATTTGCGGAACCCACGTTGCAAATTCACTATTCATGTGAATAGTAATTACTATTCATGTAAATAGTAGCAGTAAAAATCTTTTTACCGCATTACCCGAAAATAATATTTACCGTAAAGGTAAATAATTTTTTCTTGCGTGAATAGTAGATTACTATTTATGTGAATAGTAACGGTAAAATCTTTTTTACCGTGCGTTAGAATAATATTTACCATAAAGGTAAATAATTTTCTTTCTAGCACCGTAAATAATTTTTATCAAGGTAGAATAATATTTACATACTGAGATTAATTCTTTTCTCGATGTGACAGATCGACTAATTGCGATCCACAGCATACTCGGAAAATCTTGACTCACGATACGGTAAATAATATTTATTGCGCGTGGAAATACTATTCTAATGAACAAAGAACATGTACCATAACTCTTTATAATACATATTTAGGATCCTTCGTTAAAACACATACGGGTTTCGTGAATAATCATGATCATCAAGACGCAAAGCGAAAAGTATGATGTCCTCTAACGCTGATCCACACGATTATCTCCGATCAAATGAGAACTCCTTCTCCTCAATCCCCGTCTCCTTGACGCTTCATAAAAGTAGCAAGGTGGAGAGGCTCAAGTGTTTTAACTTTTACTCGCCAATATAAAGACTACTAGAGCCTTAGAATAACTTCCTTAAGAGGAAGAGAGGAGAGAGAAGAGAGAAGAGGTGTGTATGAAATGAAGGAAATGAATTATTTATAGAAACAATGCGGGTGAACCGTGGCCTTTGAAGCTTCTTTCAATGCGAAATGGCGCGTTCTTCTTTAAATGCGAAACCTACAGCGTATTCTTCTTTAAATGTGAAGCACATATTCATTTCTACTTCAAATCCAAAGTCTTTTGAAAAATCAATTATTCCAAAGTGATTCTTGAATAATTAATTCTTTCGAAAGTCTTCTTATAATTAATTATAATAATTAATTATTCATGAAGTAGTAAAATATGAATAGTACTTTACTATTCATTTGCCACTATTCATACGAATGAATAATTATTAATTAATTATTATCTTTATCCAATCCGATTGGATAAAGCCTCTGATAATTCATAAATTATCCTTAATCTCTTATCCTCTTTATAATCGGCTTGAAGTTAACCCAATTACATCAATAAAAAGCCCAATAACATTTATTGGTCCAAACTTGCTAAACTATGCAATCAAGAATAATCTTAGTGTGACCTATTGTTTAATTAATTCTTATCGACATAGATAAACTTGAACCAATTAAACTCCTTTAATAGGTCAATTTATCTAATGATGCGATAAGACACTAGCAATGCTTTAGCCCCAGAACTAATCAAGTTGATCAAGTGATCTACCTTCTAATTTGGATCTGCACATTATCATCCCTTACAACGTTGTTCATATTTAACAGAGCAAGCGAGGATAGAGTATCACCTCTCTAGATTGACTAAATGTAGCTTTTACACGAGAACTAGGAATATTCTTCTATTGACTTCAAGACGGATCATGACTTCTTCATGATCACTTACTATGCATAGATTCCGAGTCAACTAGAAGTCATCCAAGCCCTACCGGTCTTGTGAACAATTAATCCCTTGTAGGATCGTAAGTCCTTTTAAGCACGTCCATCTATACTCATGTATTCAAGTTACACCCAAGAGTAACGTTTCTCCCCATTTTTCGCGCGGATAGAGTTGTATACAAAAGATAACTCTAGGACATAGTGTTCGATGACATCCTCAAGTCTAAGATGATCAACACTACCAAACGATGAGAGACATTACAAATCCAATGATACTTCTACAATGAATCCTTATAGAGTCTCTCAATGGTCGGTTCAAGTCTTATCATTCTCTAACGAGATACACCCACGACATCTAAGGCATCAACATGCACGCATTCAATGAGGTCCTACCTTGTATCACTATACAAGTAGATGATGTCGTCTTAGTCTTATTGAGATCACCAACGCCCTTTCTTGGTGATTCAAGACTAGGAACAAGTTTCGCGCAATAGACATGTAGTGTCCTCGATTCCTCATGATCATGATCCCTATCATAGATCATCGAGTAAACACCTATTCTATTCCTTGGGCCTTTATCTTTAAACTCATATTAACCATAAAATATAGGCGAGACATAAATATGATAAAGATAAATTATCTCAAATATATAAATCATGAAATATCAAATAGTACAAGGTGTTCAATGATTGTCTCTAGGACACCTACATACTAATGTTTTTAATTTCCCTTTACTATCTTGACACTTTCGCCCTCGAAATTTGATCGTATAAACTCGGAAAACTCTAGACATCTAGTCTATTTCCTTACCATGCATGCTTACTTAGCACGCACTCTAATATTCAAAGAATAATTTCATTCATTTTGTACCCAGGTATAGTGCTCAATATTATACACCACATAAACCTCAAAAAGTAACACCCCAATTTTTGAAAGCGTTTTGATCAGAGTGGAGCATCGGAGCAAATAAAAGAGTGAGTATTAGATACAATACTAACTGAGACGTATCTGTTTGTTCATTGACAACGGTACATTTATTCGAGTATTGTCATTATAACAGTACAAAATCCCAAAACAAAAATCTTCTGTCGGGTCACCACGCGTTTTGCTCACTCTTCTTACTCTAGTCTTCGGTCCTCGGTTCTCTGGACCCTAAAGCTATTGTAAGAGCTGAGGTCCAATGCCCATCGGACCTCAGGTAATGGTTAACCTCATGCTTATGTAAACAATATATGTATGATAGATATTCATGACATTACAGCAATAATCACTACAAAAGCACACAGTAGATGTAAAATTAATATATCAACAGTACACATCACATGTAAAGTTATTTATGTTAACAGTACACATCACATGTAAAGTTATCTATGTTAACAGTACACATCACAAGTAAAGTTATCTATGTCAACAGTACACATCACATGTAAAGTTATCTATCACATATAAGTATACAAAAAGCATCAGAGTTAGTATTACAGTACGTGTCTGTACCTTAGTCCGTTCGGATAGCGGTACGCTTGCTCGATCGGTACGTCTCCCGATTTTCCCGGATATCCTATAATAGTATTGTCGCATTATTACCTCGTAAATAATATCTTAGGAGATATTCTAGCCATTACCGGCCTTTTTACCCTAGATGGATTTGTTATTCCAATTATATCCCTTTATTTTCTCAAAAACGCTGATTCAGCATTTCGGGGCAGAATTTTCGCTAAATTTGAAAATTCATAATGAATTCTACAAAAATTGTAACAAGGATCCGTAAAATTCCCCGGAATCCTTAGGATGTCTATCTTTGAGGACAAATACCAAGTTTTACCTAGATTTCATGAGTCATTCCCAGGTTTAAGGTTTCTCCCCTCTGCCCAGAGTTTTCCAGAATTTCGTAACACAACTTGGTGAATTTTTGTCTCACTGCACAGAGCTCAAAATGATACATTCTAAGTATATTTGAAAATCCCTATATGTCTACTTTAACCATGAATTTTCTCAGAATTTTAGAACTTCATTTTTAACATAAAAGCATAGCCTCTTTGTGGCTGAGTTTAAGAACTTCTAACCGAAAGATTTAGCCAGAATTTCGCTACTTTGATCTTTAACTTCCAAAAATTTTGCTCCATAATATTTTTCATCATCTTTTCGAAATAAAGACATATTTAACCATAAAAACATGAAAATAAAACTATATTGGAAGATTAAAGATCAAACTAACATTTCTACTAAAACTTACAAGAACTTAAAGCTTAAAACTCAAGAACTAGAAAACTTACCCTTGAAGAACTTCCTCCTTCTTGCTTCCCACTAGCTCTCACTTCTCTCTACTCTCTTTAGAAAATCACCACTTGGGTTGATTTTGGTGTGAAGAATTGAAGAACCTAAGGTGCCTATTTATAGTAAAATGTTATGGCAATTGTGGTAATTTCTTTGAACTTCCTCTTCTTGATTTCATACCATTGGATCTAGGTTAAAATGAGAGATTGCATCTCAACCCTTGCTTCAAATTTTCCTCTCTTGCTTTCTCAAAAACCGTGTTCCCTCTCTCACTCCCCTATCCTCTTCCATTTTCCATTAATACATCTTATCTTAAGTACATATTCTTCTCTCCAATTTGTCTCCTCCATAAATGTTGAATTAGCATGTGTGTTAATTTATATATTAAACAAACATCTTACCCCTTATTCAAGCTAGGTAATTCGTCCCCCCTCCCCCCTTGTCTCTCCAATTTTATGCTTCAACTATTAGCTACTTTAAGTGTCTTTGTAACTAAATGAAAATGATAGTCGGTTGCTAACTAAGCAAAAATACATTTAGGGGTTAATTTATAGTTTATTCAAGTCTTTTTATTATCCCTTGAATTTCAAAATTCATGGCTTAATTAGAAATATCTAATTGCCCTTTTATCATCTTAAAATTAATCGTATAAGTTGGGTAAAAAAAAATCATGGTGATGTTTTATCCCAAATTTAATATGTAGATTTTTTTTTTTGAATTAAGCCTTCTCCCTTATTTTTTTTTTATAATAATTAATTGATTAATTAATTGATCATGAAAATTAGTGTTCAACTAGGCAAATATTATCTCATCTTTATTGGATTAATTATTTGAGATATTATTTTAGAAAGCTTGGCTCTCATGGCTCCAACAAGGCTATTTTGACTTTAATTACTCCATGGGATTTAATTAAGATAATATCTTAGATTTTTTTGTAGCTTTTCCTCTCCTCCAAGTTTGCTTGAGCCGTGGCCTTCCTCCTTCCAATTACTTTTGAGTTGTGTTTCACACAAACCACAACTTTGCCCCTTATTGGTTCAAAGGTTATTTCTTGGATTTAGGCTTTTTAATGATGTAATTAATTTAGGCCTTTGGATTTAGCTTTATGAGATTAAATCTTGGCTCTTCATTTGTGTAGAAAAATCCTACTTACTTTGGTAGATTTTTATCTTATATCACATGTGCTCTTATCTTATATTTTTGTTTAATCTTTTGCCTCTTTTATTAATATGAATTTCGCCCAACACAATAACATTGGGGTTGGGGTTTATTAATTTTATTCAAGTTACTATTCCTAATATAGTGTTTTAGATGTTATTAGGCTTAATTATCAAAGTATGATTGGTTACTATATTAATTATGATCATTAGAAATCCACTTTATGCTAATCTTGGGTTTTTATTAGCCTTTGATCACTAATTAATCTCATATATTTCTTAATTTAATCTCACTTAAGACCACACATGTCATGCCTTGAAAAGGTCGAACTTGGAGTCGAGAGAAGGAGATCCTTCGAGATGTTGAACTCAAGACGACGGAATTTGTGAAGCGGCGGTCGAAGGATCGAAAGGTCCGTCACAAAACGCAAATGAAAGGCAAAACGAGAAATGAATTGTTCCAAAAATTGGTTTAGTAAAACAAATCAATAGTGATAATATTTACATTTGTATAGACTGATCATTTGCTTAGATCATAAGTGATGCTTCCTTTGGGTTTTGTGACAGTTGACCTTTCAGTCCCTTTGACCAGTTCGGCTTCACAAATTTTGGCCGCCTTGAGCTCAACATCTCAAGGATCTCCTTCTCTGGCTCCAAGTTTGACCTTTTCAAGGCATAACATGTGTGGTATTTGACTCGATTTAATAGTCAAATTTAATATTTGGGGACGAAGGGCAAAATTGCCCCTTAGTGAAAACTTAGGGCAAAATTGCTCCTCAGCGAACACTTCCGTGGCATTTTTGGTCCAAAAAAAACTTCCGTCTTACCAGTGCTCCTGAGCGAAAACTTCCATGGCATTTAAGACCCTTAACCCATATTTTAATTTTTTGCAAATTTAATTGCCCATTAGTTGTTGATAATTTTCTTTAATTGGAATAAGTATTTCCATGTCATTTTATTGTCTCTTATGATTAAATTAAGATTATACTTAATTATGGTATTTTATGATCCCTAATAGAATTTAGAAAATTTAACCATCGGTTACCTTAATTCTAAAGAGAAATTACATAGAAAATAAAATAAACACATCACAAAATTTGAGACCACATATTCACCTATTTTAAATAGGTATTGTCTATCAAAATATAGTGGTTATGCTAAATAGGAATTTTAGGGTATTACATTTCTCCCCCCGTTAAATAAAATTTCGTCCTCGAAATTTGCTCTATACTAGACTTTAAATCATAAACTCTGGAAATGTACCCCATCAGAAATGCTTCTATGTCTAAGCCATTTCTCTCGGTGATCGAGAATTCGCTCCGGCTTAATTATGAAGGTAATGTCATGTCGTACTTTGACATCCTTCTACAAATGTCTCTGTGGCGCCTATATATCGTGTTTACATGAGATACCTTATAATCAATGATACGATCGTGGTTTGGTTGTTATAACATGGAAAACGTTATGGAGATTAATCAAGTTCGGGGGTAAGGCTATTTGAAAAGTGACTGATTTACGTTTAACTAAAATTTCGAATAGTCTTATGTAATGCGGACTAAATTTTCGCCTCTGAAGTGTTCGACTGACACTGGTTATTGGGGATATCGTTAGAAACATATGATCGTTGACTTCGAACTCTAGAGGTCTTCTCCTTTTGTCAGCGTAGCCCTTCTGTCTGCTTTGTGCTGCTAGGAGTCGTCTTTTGAACAAAGTGATGGGCCCATAACCCACAGGTCCCAGGATCGAAACCTGGCTCTGATACCAAAATGTAACACCCCAATTTTCGAAAGCGTTTTTAAAGCGTTTTTATCATAGTAGAGCATCGGAGCAAATAAAAGAGTGAGTATCTAATACAATACTAACTGAGACATATCGGTTTGTTCATAGAGAACGGTACATTTATCCGAGTATTGTCATTATAATTGTACAAAATCCCAAAACAAAACTTTTCTGTCGGGTCTCCACGCGTGCTGCTCACTCTCCTTACTCTAGTGTTCGGTCCTCGGTTCTCCAGACCTTGAAGCTTTGGTAAGAGCTGAGGTCCAATGCTCATCGGACCTTAGGTAACGGTTAACCTCATGCTTATGTAAACAATATATGTATGACAAATATTCATGACATTACAGCAATAATCACTACAAAAGCACACAACAGATGTAAGATTAATATATCAACAGTACACATACATCACATGTAAAGTTATCTATGTTAACAGTACACATCACATGTAAAGTTATCTATGTCAACTGTACACATCACATGTAAAGTTATCTATCACATATAAGTATATAATAAGCATCAGAGTTAGTGTTACATTACGTGTCCGTACCTTAGTCCGTTCGGATAGCAGTACGCTTGCCCGATCGGTACGTCTCCTGATTTTCCCGGATATCCTATAATAGTATTATCGCATTATTACATCGTAAATAATATCTTAGGAGATATTTTAGCCACTACCGGCCTTTTTACGCTAGATGGATTTGTTATTCTAATTATTGTTAGTTCTCAATGTGTTTTGATGATTAATAACAATTGTAAACATGAGAGAATGTTTTTGATAAAGATTTGTAAAGCTTGATTGATTTCAAATCAAAAAACTTTCTGTCAGTTCCAAACTCGAGCTTGGCTACCCAAACTCGAGCTTGCCCCATACAGAAAGAAAACCAAGCTATTTTGCATTTTCTAAACTTGAGCTTGGTCCATAAACTTGAGCTTGAAGGTTTTCAAAGTTTACTCATATTCTGAGTAAGCTCGAGCTTGGCATCCCAAACTCAAGCTTGCATCAGGCAGAAAGTTTTTAAGTTTTCCTTCAAAGAGTAAACTCAAGTTTGGAGTTGTAAACTCAAGCTTAGGTCTGACAAAAACTTTTCAAAGCTTTTAACATTTGTGACAAACTCGAGCTTGCCCTTGCAAACTCAAGTTTGGGTCAGACAGAGAGCATTGTCATATCTTGAGCTTAGCAAACTCAAGTTTACATCTCTAAGCTCAAGCTTGCACTTTGGGAATCAAAATTATTTTTGACATGAATAGTGCTAAACTCGAGCTTACTCACTAATAAGCTCAAGCTTGCCTTTTTCCATTTTGGCTCTCAAAATGATTTCAAATATGTTTCCCGACAAATGCTAAACTCGAGCTTACTCACTTACAAGCTCGAGCTTGAGACTTCCAGAAGCAAAACTCAAAGTTTAAATAAAGACCAAACTCGAGCTTGGAGCTTCGGCACAGATGAACGCATCTGAGTATATTTGGTCCAGTTTGATTTCTACCTTAGCTTAATTCTACGAAATGATTGCTTATGATTTATATGCTTTATATCAATATTCCTAACTAGATTTAACCAGTTTTCTTATGAGATTTCAGAAGACCTAGTAATCGGATTTAGGAAACATTGGAGCATTCAAAGAGGAAAGGTATCAATCAATTATGCTTCCAGATTTCCGTCAATCTGAGTTAACGGCTCAATTTCAATTGGAGATATCCCTTTATGCCGAAATTGGTGCAACAAATTTAAAGCCACAACGGACAGATTCAAAGAATCAAATCTGAAGATCTCCCAACAGCTATATTCAACAAACCTGGACCCAACAGCTAGTATTTCGAATTACCCCAAGTCTGAATGCATCTATAATGGTCACAAGCTTCAAATCAGTTTAAATACTTAAAGATTTGAAGTCTGTAAACAGAGAAGACACACACAGAAAACGCATACAAAGTTCTGAGTCTTTTACTGCTTATATTTCTCATTTGTATCTTTGATACATTGTGCTTCAGTGCTTATCTGTATGCACTCTTTGAGAGAGTTCATTTCTGTAATTCATTCATTGTAAGAATCTCAAAGTTGTGCGACTAGGTTGGGCTTTCAGATTACAACTTGTAAGGGGGAGCGTATCCAAGAGAGAGGATAGCTTTCGAGTACGAGTGTGTATCGATTTGAGTGATAGTAGAAAAACCTAGAGAGTCCGGGACCTGGACGTAGGTCAAGAGTTGAGACCGAACCAAGATAAATCTCCCGTGTCAAGCTCTTCTTCCCTATCTCCATTTAGCTTCGTTGTGTGAGTGATTTTAAAAAGAATTTTTAAAATCCCTAATTCACCCCCTCTTGGTGATTTCCTTCACTTTCGTTGGTATCGAGCCTGGTTATCTACTTGAAGGATTAACATCCTAGATCAAAAGATCCAATGGAAGGAATTCTACCCGATGGAGCCTCAATCACGACCTCCAGGTTTCAATGGAGAACATTACTCCTTTCGGAAGGCTAAATTCAGAGTCTACGTAATGGCAACTGAGTATGGCCTATGGAAGGTGTTCGAGAAAGGAGACTATGTTCCAACCTCAACTAAAGATAGTGTCAGTACTCCTAAACCAGAAGAAGCATATGATGAGAATGACAGAAAGCAAGTCACTCTCAACATGAAGGCAATCCACATGTTACAAAGTGCTCTAAGCCAAAAGGAGTATTTTCGAATTTGCACTTTGACATCTGCCAAAGCTATGTGGGAAGCCCTTGAGATAGCCCATGAAGGACATTTGGAATCAAGGAAAATCGAGTAAACACTCTCATGATCGAATATGATTTATTTCGTATGAAGTCTGGAGAATCCATTGGTGAATTCTAGCTTAGATTCACCCATCTGATCAACAAACTTGCTGCATTGGACAAAATTTATGATCAATATGTCCAAGTGAGGAAAATACTAAATATCCTCAGCAAGGAGTGGGAAGCCAAGGTCACTACAATCGAAGAAGCTCGTGGTCAATCAATGGCTTTAGTAGCAGCATTATTTGGCAGCTTATCTGAATATGAAGGTAAGATCAAGTTCAGAAAAGGACTTGATGAGATTGATGGCAAAAACAAAGGAATTGCCCTCAAAACTCACAAAGAGACAAAATCAGATGATGAGGAAGATGAAGATGCTGAGCTAGGCATGATGGTCCGAAGATTTAAGAAATTTTACAAGAAGGACCAAGCCTTCAGAAAGTTTCACAAGAATAGTTCTAGCACAGAAACAAAGAAACCTATCATATGCTATGAATGTGAAAAGCCTGGCCACATCAAGTCTGAATGTCCACAGCTGAAGAACAAAGAAAAGAAATTCAGTAAGTTCAATAGAAGAGCTTATGTCTCAGCTATATGGGGCGACAGCTCATCCGATGAAGATGAAGCTGAAGCTGAAGAAGAAGATAGAGCTAACATCTGTCTTGTAGCTCAAGAAGATTCAGAAAATAAAGAGGTAAATAACTCTGACTCATCTTATGATGAACTATCTTCAGAATATAATTCTCTTTTTATAGAATTTCAAAAAATTGCAAAAGAGCTTTTATCTTCAAAGAAGAAAATTAAATTTTTGGAAAAACAAGCTCAAACTAGTTCAACTTCTCGCTTTCTCTCGTGAAAACATTTCGAAAAGAATTGTGAAAACATTTCGAAAAAGGTTTGTGACAATTCTTTGTACTTTAGAGAAAAGAAATTTATATCTTACAAAAACTCTTGAGAAATTCACTAGAGGTAGTGAAATGCTCAATATTATTTTAAAACAGCAAAGGATTACAAGTGACAAGTCAGGAATTGGCTATAGACCTGAGTCTGATAAACGAAAAGGCAAAAAGAAGGTTGGACCGAAATCCTATTTGAACTATTTTCAAAAAGCTGTCCACTCCTCTAATCCTTTTGCTCATTGCAACTACTGCAACCATAAAGGTCATGCAACTTCTTCCTGTTTTCATAAAAAGGAAAGAAGGAACAAGCCTATAGGTAACTATCAATGGGTGCCTAAGGGATTCTATAAGATTCCAAAGACACAAACTAACCCAAAAGGACCCGCGAAAAATTGGGTACCTAAGACTTGATATTCTATATCCTACAGGTTTGTCTTAGAGCATCAAAATCCAACAAATGGTTTATTGACAGTGGATGCTCAAGACATATGACGGGAGACGAATCAAAATTTGCTACAATCAAACCTAAGGATGGTGGCAAGGTGACATTTGGTGGAAATCAATCCGGAAGGATTGGGATTGGAGAAGTTGGAAACAACAAAGGACCACAAATCAAAGATGTCTACCTTGTGGAAGGCTTATGTCACAACCTCCTTAGTGTGAGTCAAAGCACGATAAAGGTAACTTAGTTATCTTTGATTTCGAAGAATGCTTGATTGTGAGCAAAGATGTTCTCTCCTTGGACAATATCAGAACTAAAGCTTTATTTAGAGCTCCTAGAGAAGGTAACGCTATTCTCTTAATCTCTCTAGTAAATCGTTTCGAAAATTGTTTTATTGGTAACTTGGATGAAAGTTGGCTATGGCATAAAAGATTGGCTCATGTTAATATGCTTCAACTTGACAAGTTGCGAGAAAAAGGATTTGGTCATTGGTTTACCAAAGTTACCTTTTAAAAATAACATGATTTGTGATGCATGTCAAATGGGTAAACAAACCAAATCTTCTTTCAAATCTAAAAATGAAATTTCAACTAATAGACCTCTTCAACTAATTCATATGGATCTAGTTGGACCAGCTAGAGTAAAAAGCCTTGGTGGCAATCTTTACACCTTGGTCATAGTTGATGATTTCTCTAGATTTTCTTGGACCATATTCTTATCTTCAAAAAATGAAACATTTGATCAGTTTTCTATTTTTGCCAAGAAGGTCCAAAACGAGAAAGGATTCTCTATTGCAGGAATTCGTACAGATCATGGTGGAGAATTTGAAAACCATGCCTTTGAAGAATTCTGTGACAGTATGGGCATTGATCACAATTTCTCGGCCCCAAGAACTCCTCAACAAAATGGAGTTGTTGAAAGAAAGAATAGAGTCCTGGCGAGATGGCAAGGGCTATGTTGAATGAAAATCAAACATCTCAAGTGTTTTGGGTAGATGCCATGAGCACCGCATGCTACATTTCAAATAGAGCATAACTTCGGAAGAAGTGGACAAAACTCCCTATGAATCGTACAAAGGAAGAAAACCCAATATAGCTCATTTGCACATCTTTGGATGCAAATGTTTCATCCACAACAATGGTAAGGACAACTTGGGTAAGTTTGATCCCAAGGCGGATGAAGGTATATTCTTGGGTTACTCAAATAGATGTAAAGCTTATAGAGTCTTTAACTCTAGAACTCGTGTTATTGAAGAATCCATGCATGTTGTATTCTGTGAAACCAAACTAGACAAATCCTCGGATGATGATGATGATGCTCTTCCCATTTCAAATCAATCTAGTTCTGAAACACTTCCTACTTCGAGTAATTCTGAAAAACCTTTGGAAAAGGAACCTGTTCTTGAAAATCATTGTGAAAATGTTTGTGAAAACACTGATCAACATCAACCTAAATCTTGGAGACACAATAAGAGTCATCCTCTGGATCAAGTGATAGGTGATGTTAATCAAGGAGTAAGAACCAGAAGAAGCACTTTAAATGAAGTTACATTTGTTGCATTCATTTCGAAAATTAAACCCTCTAAAATTGATGAAGCCCTTTCAGACAATGATTGGGTTATAGCAATGCAAGAGGAGTTACATCAGTTTGAAAGAAATCAAGTTTGGGATTTGGTACCTAGGCCTAAAGACCATCCGGTCATTGGCACTAAATGGGTATTCAAGAACAAACATGATGAATCTGCCATAATTATTCGAAACAAGGCAAGGCTAGTGGCAAAAGGCTATAATCAAGAAGAAGGAATTGATTATGAAGAAACTTATGTTCCAAATTGGCAAGATTGGAAGCTATAAGAGTTCTTCTAGCTTTTGCTTGTATTAAAGGATTCAAACTTTATCAAATGGATGTGAAATCTGCATTTTTAAATGGTTTCATTCAAGAGGAAGTTTATGTTGAACAACCTCCTAGTTTTCATAATGATCATCATCCAGATCATGTTTATCGCCTTAAGAAAGCATTATATGGTCTTAAGCAAGCTCCTAGAGCTTGGTATGAGCGATTAAGCAAATTTCTTCTTGATCAAGGATTTGTAAGAGGTAAAGCAGATACAACTCTTTTCATAAAAAGCAATAAGCTCAATGAAATTTTAATTGTTCAAATATATGTTGATGACATAATATTTGGTGCTTCTAACAATGCTTTGTGTGAAGAGTTTGCTAAGAACATGCAGGGAGAATTTGAGATGTCCATGATGGGAGAACTCAATTACTTCCTTGGTCTGCAAGTCAAACAAAGAAAAGATGGAATCTTTATATCTCGGACCAAATATCTCAATGATCTGCTGAAGAAGTTTGGGATGGATGGATGCAATGGAGCTGATACTCCAATGAGTTCAACCACTGCCTTGGATGCTAATGAAGAAGGAAAGGACTTCAATATTACTCAGTATAGAGGAATGATTGGTTCATTACTCTACCTTACAGCAAGTCGTCCTGACATCCAATTCAGTGTGGGGATGTGTGCAAGATTTCAATCTGCTGCCAAGGAGTCACATGCTGAAAATGTGAAAAGAATCTTCAGATATCTTTCGACACAAAGACTCTTGGTCTATGGTTTCCCAAAGGCCGCCTGAACATTTGGTGGCATATTCGACTCGAGACCATGCTGGATACAAGACAGACAGAGAAAGAGTACAAGTGGCCAATGTGAATTTCTTGGTGGTTCACTTGTCTCATGGTTTAGCAAGAAGCAACAACAAGCGTTCCGTATCCTCAACTGAAGCTGAATATGTAGCAGTATCAAGTTGTTGTGCTCAAGTACTATGGCTCAAGCAACAAGTATTTGACTTGGGAATCAACCTAAAAGAGATCCCTATTCTATGTGACAACACAAGCACAATAAGCTTGGCCAAGAATCCAATGCAACACACTCGAACCAAGCATATTGATGTGCGACACCATTTCATAAGGGATCATGTTCAGAAGAAAGATATCAAGGTTATGTTCATCCCAACTAATCTTCAACTTGCTGACATCTTCACAAAGCCTTTGGCAAAGGAGCAATTTGTGTTCATAAGAAGAGAATTGGGAATGGTAAATCCCAATGAATTGTAAGTAGCTCTTACTTAATGTTAGTTATGTGTTTTATGATTACTATCTACTAACTTAAGCATCGGAGTATCTAGTTGTGTTTTATGCAGGACATTTATGTTCATAGACAACTCTGACAATATGCTAAAGTTTGCTATCAAGAGAGGCAAACTCGAGCTTGGAAGTGTAAGCTCGAGCTCGAGAAAGTCAGAGAAAATGAAATGTTAAAGAAAGCCAAACTCAAGCTTATAAGTGAGTGAGCTCGAGCTTGCTGAGGAGTTTTCAAGAGTTCACACATACACTCTTGAAGTCCAGGTTAGTACAAGTTTATGCAAACTCGAGCTTAGCTTCCTAAACTCGAGCTTGCCGAGTATTTTATATATGTAAAAACTGACTGTTCCTCTTCACTTCTCACAACTCTCGAGCTTGCTCCTATTCCCTCTCAAAAACCTCTCACCTTTTTCGACAAAGCCCAGCGAAAATGGCCCAAGAACACTCTGCTTCTGCCAATATCGCTGATTCAGACACCCAATCCACACAAACTCCTAACCCTGAACGCCCTACGCGAACGAAAATGCTTCCAAAACGTTTCAAACTGGGATAGACACCCAAATCCCGGAGTTACAAAGAACTCATTCGACTCCTACCTCCGTGAGCAAAAGGAATCGAAATTAAAGACAAGCCAAATGCTCCCAAGAAACGGGCAAATATAGAAGAAGCAATCAGCAAAGGGAAAGAGAAAACTCCAGAGGTCACTACTACCTACAAGTCCAAATGATCAAAGAAGACTTCCTCTAGGACTGATCAAGCAAGTTCTCAAGTTCCTCCAACTTCTCAGCAACAAGAGGTGAAAGTGGAGCTTAATCACCAAGAGGGGGGTGAATTGGGGATTTTTAAAAATTCTTCCAGAAAAGCTCTGTTTTTCGAAACTAAAACAGAGTAGACTATGGAGTAGAGAAGAATGGCAAGACACAAGGAATTATACTGGTTCGGTCCAATCTCTTGACCTACGTCCGGTCCCCGGACTCTCGGGTTTTTCACTATCACAATTGATTACACACTCGCACTCAAGATTAATTCTCTCACTAGAACTTACTCCCCTTACAAGTTGTAATCAATGAACCCAATCTCCAAGTCCCGAGACTTGAGATTCTCACAATAAATGATTTGCAAACAATGAACTCTCTCTAAGAGTAGATAAAGATAAACACTGAAGCTTAATGTATCAACAGATACTTTATACAAGAAAACTCAAGAGTAGTTGGAAACTTGAACGATTTTCGTTTTCTATTGTCTTAGTTGTTGAGAGGAATTGAATGCTCTTCTATTTATACTTAGAAGACATTAAATGACCGTTGTAATTCCTCATATAACCGTTGGTGACATTAACCAAGGTTCTCCTTCAGTTTTGGTCTTCTTCTCTCTCTACTCTTCACTTAATCCAGCTGGGCAGAAGTTTAGAGTTGACTTCTAGTAAATAAATCCGTTGGAATAGCAGCTGCTGGATGTGGTAGGTAGGCATAACTCCTTTGTAAGCGTGTTCAGAAGGATTTCCCAAAAGTATCCAACTTTCTGGGTTTAGCATTTAATGTTCTGACAGCTTTTTGCTTTTGGTATTAAACCTTCGTTAACCATTCTTTAATCCATCTGAAACTCACTAACAAAGTGGAACATAGCTGGGAATATATAAGAGTGATAATAGAAAGCATTAAGATCAAACACGAAGAAATCACAAATTCGTATGATTTGAATTTTGAATACTTGCGCCCAATACTTGATTGAGTTCTTCAATACTTGAGTATTGCACTGTGCACTAATGTGAATACTTGAGTATTCAGATGAATACTTGAGTATTCGTCTTCCAGAGAAGGCACAACATGATTTGAGCGTTTGGACAATTTCTGAGTAGGACCAATACTCGAGTATTGAAACCAATACTTGAGTATTGAACTTTTTATGTGAAAATAAGTTTAAGTCCAAAACTTCAATACTTGAGTATTCAAATCAATACTTGAGTTTTCAAAACAATTGAAAAAGAGCCAAGCTCTGTATGCCCAATACTCGAGTATTCAACTCAATACTTGAGTATTGTACTTGTTTGAAAACTTTGTGAAATCTTTTCCAAGTCAATACTTGAGTATTCACCACAATACTTGAGTATTCAAATCACTTGGAAATAGCGAAACTTTCTGTCGGCCAATACTCGAGTATTCAAACCAATACTTGAGTATTGAACTATTTGAAAACTTTGTGAAAACTTTTCCAAGTCAATACTTGAGTATTCGCCTCAATACTTGAGTATTCAAATCACTTGGAAATAGCGAAACTTTCTGTCTGGTCAATACTCGAGTATTCAACTCAATACTTGAGTATTGAACTGTTTTCAATATTTGTGAAGTTTTGTCATCTCAATACTTGAGTATTCATTTCAATACTTGAGTATTGATAAACATGTGAAAAACTTTGAAAACTTTCTGTTTGCCCAATACTCGAGTATTCAAACCAATACTCGAGTATTCACATGTTGAATACTTTAATCATTTTCTGTATGACCAATACTTGAGTATTCATATGAATACTTGAGTATTGACATTTTTGCCTTTTAGCGAAAGAGTTTCTGTAAGAACAATATTTGAGTATTGGAACCAATACTTGAGTATTGACTTATTGTGAAAAACTTGAAATGCTCTCTGTATGTTCATTACTTGAGTATTGGAATCAATACTTGAGTAATGATCATTTTTGCACGAAGGAGCCATTCACTCTCAACTCAATACTTGAGTAATGAAACCATTACTCAAGTATTAAATACTTGAGTAATGAAACCAATACTTGAGTATTCACTTGACAGAATATTTTTCAACTTTCCAAAACACATTTTAATTTGCGTTTACAATTGTCAGTTATCATCAAAACACATAGAGAACAAACATTCTCCCCCTTTTTGATGATGACAACACTTGTAAACAAATTTTGCTAGAATTTGAGAGAATTTGTGTCTTGGTTTGAGTTTTTCATTTGACAGAAATTCCAAGTCATTGAAGTAGGCATTTTGACATTTTGAAAGATTTAACCATGTTGAAAAGCATGAGAAAACGTCAAGATATCAGAGATAGTAGAAGCATGTAAGACATCATATTCTTCATTGATAAATCAAAATGCATAAGCTTAACAAAATACAGAGTGCAATGCATAACATCCTAATAAATGCAAGATTTACAAACATCATTCATCTAAAACTCAAATTCTACATTCTACTCTTCTTCTTTGCCTTTCTCTCCCCCTTTGTCATCTTCAAAAAGAGATGGAGAGGGTGCCTGAAGAAGATCGAGGAAGGGAGTGGGGGTGGAGAGTAAAGAACAATGGCAGTGGATGGGGTTGTGTGAGATGGAGAAGCTAGAACCTCAGTGGCAGGAGTGGAAGACTCAGGTGGAGAGGTATGAAAGGTAAATGGTGGGGATTCAGGTTTAAGAGGGGAAGATGTGGTGCCAAAGGTCGAAGTGGATCCAGGATGAAGGTTCTTCAGAATCCTATCCACAGTATGACTGATCAGGCTAGTAGTGATAGATTGAGTGGACATCCTGGCATCAAGATCAATCAACTGATCGAGATAGCTCAGCATTTTTTTGGTGAGCTCATCTACCTTCTTCTCGCAACTCTTGATTCTGACTCATGAGAATGTCAATTTTCCCTTTCATAGCATCCTGAGCATCGACCATACCATGATTTCCTTGTCGAACCTCATGAACCATCTTGCCTATCTCAAATTCCAATCGTATAGATAATGAGGCAAGGGCAGCATCCACGGCTTTCTTGATCTCTGCACCAATATTAGTAGGTAATGAGGAAGGTGGTGGTGGGGGCGGACCGAGCTTCCCGAGCTCGGAATGAGATGCTCGGCTTGAGATCTTGATGGTGCTCTTGATTGCCCGAGCCTTTGCCTCAAAAGATATCTTCATCAAATTGAGTTGAGCCTTGCCAAAGTATGGTGGATATTTCATAACTTCACCTTCATACCAGATTTTATGATAGTAGAGGATGAGATATGAGGGAGGGAAAAGGCATGTAGGAATTCTTCCGGGATGAGAATTTGAACTTGATCATTTCTGGAAGATCCAATGACCAAGGTTGAGAGGATGCTTCTTCACAAAAGCAAAGTGAAAATCTGTAATCTCTCCGGGAAAAGTGAGAGAAACTTCCTCCTTTTTCGAATGAAGTTCCTTGAGAAGATGTACCAGAGAACCCGATTGATGGGAGGCATTGATCCTGGTTTAAAGGATAAAGTGTGGGCTTGGTCTTCAGGAAAGTCTTCATTGGATCTCAATGTGAAGAACATTTCTCTATTGCCATAGACAGGAGTAGAAATTGGAGGTGGATTGGCAATTTTAAAGATTGTGTTTAAGATGGAGGCTGACAGGGTGAATGTAACACCTTTAACACTAGTGGTGACTCTCTCTTCAACAAGTTCACCATCGAATCAAGGAGATTAGCAGATATCATATTGAAATAGAATAATCTCACAAGATTAGGATTATAAGGGGCTGCAATTGAAACAAATGATTCATATGGTGTGAGCCGAGGGGACAAGACGATATTGCACTCTTGTTGCAATTGAACTAAATCAACTGCAACCACAGGACAAAAATATTTCTTCATGTAATCCTTCTTAAATTTAGCACTAAGCTCAGTTGAGAGAGTAGAAATACCAATGGCAAATCCAGTGGGCGGTTTGGAATTGTGATAGATGTCCTCAATAGCATTGGGCATCACTGAAGGCTCTCTTTCTTCCTCGATCTGGATAGGTGAAGAGGAAGCAGTTTTCAATGAAGATTGAGCCTTTAAAGATTGTTGTGGCGAAGTAGTTGCTCTCTTCTTCCTTGCTGGTTTGGATTTGGAGGATACAGGAAGCTTCTTTCTACCTTTTGCAGTAGATGGTTCAGGTGCCGATCTCTTTTTCTTTGGAGGGATTGGAATTGATTGATCGAAAGACACCCCTTTCTGCTTTGGGTTAGGCGTTGAGGATTCAGGGATGTTTTCGCTAACTCCTTTGATTGAACGATCAATCCCATGATGAAAACGATTTGGGATTGATTTCCTCCTCGGAGGTCGTTGAGGAGGAGAAGCAAGCGACGGAGAGGCTGATTGGGTCCTTTCCTGGGTGGAATCAGTGTCGACGATGGCTTTGGACGTGGATTTAGAAGCCATTTCAGAGAGTGGAGTGAGGATTTGGGTCGAAAATGGTGAAAATAAGCGAGAGAGAAAAGAGAAGATTCTAGGGCAAACTTGAGTATTGGGTCGAGTAATGAAGAACATGAATAGTAAGTATATATATATGCAGTGCAATACTCGAGTAATGACTTCGATACTCGAGTAATGAAGTAACGTTTCACTTACCCGGACTTCAAAGGTGTGATGTGAACCTTTGATATTCTCGGTTCAATACTCAAGTGACCAACTTACATACTTGAGTAATGAATACTTGACTCGATACTCGAGTAATGACCGAAGTATTGAGCTATTGGCCTTTAGGTGATCCTCGAAGTTCCGGACCTTCACTTGAGTGATGTCACTTACATACTCGAGTGATCAATACTTTACCCCTTCACTCGAGTAATCCCTCAAGTAATGCTTCTCCCCAATTTTCAAGTTGCTCTCTGCCTCTGGAATATTCGAGTTTTGATTCCAATACTCCAGTATTGCTTCTCTCATCAGCAAATATTCAAAATCTCCTGCATAAAACATAGCTAGACACTCTGAAGCTTAAATCAGTTCCCAAAATTCAACAAAACCATAACTAACATTAAGATAGATAGATATACTCACAATTCATTGGGATTTAGCATTCCCAATTCTCTTCTTATGAAATTAAATTGTTCTTTGGCTAGAGGTTTGGTGAAGATGTCAGCAAGTTGAAGATGTGTTGGAATGAACATGACCTTGACATCTCTCTTCTGAACATGATCCCTTATGAAGTGATGTCTCACATCAATGTGCTTGGTTCGAGTATGTTGGACTGGATTTTTGGCCAAGCTTATTGTGCTTGTGTTGTCACATAATATTGGGATCTCCTTCAGGTTGATTCCCAAATCAGATAGTTGTTGCTTGAGCCATAGGACTTGAGCACAACAACTTGAGGCAGCCACATATTCAGCTTCAGTAGAAGACACAGCCACACTGGTTTGCTTCTTGCTGAACCATGACACAAGTGAGCCACCGAGAAACTCACATTGGCCACTTGTGCTCTTTCTATCTGCTTTATAGCCGGCATGGTCCGAATCTGAATATGCCACCAAATGTTCAGGCTGACCTTTGGGAAACCACAATCCAAGGGTCTTTGTGTCGCAAGATATCGAATATCCTCTTCACATTTTCAGCATGAGACTCCTTGGGGGCAGATTGAAACCTTGCACACATGCCCACACTGAATTGGATGTCCGGGTGACTTGCCGTGAGATAGAGCAATGATCCAATCATTCCTCTATATCTTGTTATGTTGAAGTCTTTGCCCTTTTCATCAGCATCCAAAGAAGCAGTGGAGCTCATTGGAGTGTCAGCTCCATTGCATTGGTCCATCCCAAACTTTTTCAGCAGATCATTAAGATACTTGGTCTGAGATATGAAGATTCCATCTTTTCTTTGCTTGATTTGCAGACCAAGGAAATAGTTGAGTTCTCCCATCATGGACATCTCAAATTCTCCCCGCATGTTCTTAGCAAAATCTTCACACAAAGCATCATTAGAAGCACCAAATATAATGTCATCAACATATATTTGAACAATTAAAATTTCACTAAGCTTATTACTCTTTTTGAAGAGAGTTGTATCCGCTTTTCCTCTAACAAATCCTTGATCAAGAAGGAACTTGCTTAATCGCTCATACCAAGCTCTAGGAGCTTGCTTAAGACCATATAATGCCTTTTTGAGACGATAAACATGATCTGGATGATGATCATCTTGAAAACCAGGAGGTTGTTCAACATAAACTTCCTCTTGTATAAAACCATTTAGAAAAGCACTTTTTACATCCATTTGATAGAGCTTGAATCCTTTGACACAAGCAAAGGCTAGAAGAACTCTTATGGCTTCCAATCTTGCCACTGGAGCATAAGTTTCTTCATAATCAATTCCTTCTTCTTGATTATAGCCTTTAGCAACCAATCTTGCCTTGTTATGGACAATGATTGCTGATTCATCTCCTTTGTTCTTGAATACCCATTTAGTGCCAATGACCGGATGGTCTTTAGGCCTAGGTACCAAATCTCAAACTTGATTTCTATCAAATTGGTGTAACTCCCTTGCATAGCTATCACCCTTTGATCATTGTCCGAAAGGGCTTCATCTATCTTAGAGGGTTCAATATGAGATATAAAAGCGAGAAAAAGATTACTTCATTCAAAGTCTGTTTCGGTTCTTACTCCTTGATTTACATCACCTATTACTTGGTCCAAAGGATGATTCCTTATGAACTTCCAAGCTCTAGGTTGAGACTCGATCGAATTTTCAATATTATTTTGAGGATCAGTCTCAAAAACATTTTCGTGGTTTTCAATAGATACAAGAGTAGTTTTCGAAAAGAATTGATTTTTGAAAACATTTTCCTCATCATCATCCAAGGATTTAGTAGATTTGGATTCACAGAAAACAACATGCATAGATTCTTCAACAATTCGAGTACGAGTATTGAAAACTCTATAAGCCTTGCTTCTATTTGAATAACCCAAAAATATACCTTCATCTTCCTTGGGATCAAACTTTCCCAAGTTATCCTTACCATTGTTGTGGATGAAACACTTGCATCCAAACACATGCAGATGAGCCATATTAGGCTTTCTTCCCTTGTACAATTCATAGGAGGTTTTGTCCAACTTCTTCCGGAGATATGCCCGATTTGAGATGTAGCAAGCGGTGCTCATTGCATCAGCCCGAACACTTGAGAAGTGTTGTTTTCGTTCAAAGCATAGCTCTTGCCATCTCGGTAAGAACTCGGTTCTTTCTCTCCACAACTCCATTTTGTTGAGGAGTCCTCGGCCGAGAAGTTGTGATCAATTCCCATGTTATCGCAGAACTCAAAGCAAATGCATGGTTCTCGAATTCTCCTCCATGATCAGTTCGAATTCCGAAATAGAAAGACCTTTTCGTTTTGGACCTTCTTGGCAAAAATAACAAACCGATCAAATGTTTCATCTTTTGAAGATAGAAATATGGTCCAAGCAAATCTAGAAAAATCATCAAATATGACCAGTATAAAGATTGCCACCAAGGCTTTTTACTCTAGCCGGTCCAACTAGATCCATATGAAGTAGTTGAAGAGGTCTATTAGTTGAAATTTCATTTTTAGATTTGAAGGAAGATTTGGTTTGTTTTCCTTTTTGACATGCATCACAAACCATGTCGTTTTTAAATCGAAGTTTTGGATTACCAATGACCAAATCCTTTTTGAGTAATCTATCAAGTTGGATCATATTGACATGAGCTAATCGCTTGTGCCATAGCCAACTATCATCTAGATTACTAACAAAACATTTTTCGAACGAGCCATTTCTAGAGAGATTAAGTGTATAACAATTTCCATCTCTAGGAGCTCGAATAAAGCTTTTGATTTAATTTTTTCTAAAGAGAGAACATCCTTGCTTACTATCAAGCATTCCTCGAATCAAAGATAACTAAGTTACCTTTATCGTGCTTTGGCTTACACTGAGGAGATTGTGGCAAAGTCCTTCAACAAGGTAGACATCTTTGATTTGTCGTCCTTCATTGTTGCCAATTTCACCAATTCCAGCAATCTTTCCAGATTGATTGCCACCAAAGGTCACCTTGCCACCATCTTTGGGCTTGATTGAGGCAAACTTGGATTGGTCTCCCGTCATATGTCTTGAGCATCCACTATCAATGTACCACTTGTTGGGATTTGATGCTCTTAGACAAACCTGCAAGACAGAACAGGTCAAGTCTTAGGTACCCATCTTCTCTTGGGTCCTTTGGGGTTAGTATGTGTCTTAGGAACCTTGTAGGATCCCTTAGGCATCCATTGATAGTTTCCCATGGGCTTACTCTTTCTTTCCTTCTTATGAAAACAGGAAGAAGTGGTATGACCCTTTCGATTACAATAATTGCAATGTGCAAAAGGATTTGAAGAGTGAACAGATTTTCTAAAGTATTTCAAATAACTCTTTTCTCCAAATTTCTTTTTCCCTTTCCTTTTATCAAAACTTGGTTTGTAACCGATTCCTGATCTGTCATTTGTAAATCTTTGTTCTTTCAAGATGACATTGAGCATTTCACTACCTCTAGTGAATTTCTCAAGTGCCTTTGTAATATGTAAATTCTTTTTCTTCAGATCAGGACAATCCTCACAAACAGCATTTTCAAGATGGGAAAACTTTTCAACTTGCAGTTCAAGAGTTACATTCTTCTTTTTCAAAACAAGATATTTTTTCGCAAGTTTTTCAAAATTCTGTTTGAACAACAATGTATTCAGCAAACAATTCATCGTAGGATGGTTTTGAATCGTATACCTCATCATTTTTGTCATGTTGCTCTTCTTCTTCAAAGCAACTAAGCAAATGTTTGCTTTGTCTTCCTCATCGCCTTCATCTTCATCGATGAGCTATCTCCCCAAATAGCTGAGACATAGGCTTTCTTTTTTGAATCGGTTGAACTTCTTCTTTTCTTTGTCCTTGTTGTTCAGCTGGGGGCACTCAGACTTGATATGACCAGGCTTTTCACACTCATAGCAGATAATTGGCTTCTTTGCTTCTGTGCTGGAGCCACCTTTGTGAAATTTCTTGTAGCCCTGATCCTTTCGATAGAATCGTTTGAATCTTCGAACGATCATGCCTAGCTCTTTTTCTTCGTCTTCTTCTTCATCATTATCATTGATCTCTTTAGCTTCTTTGATTGCCTTGAAAGCTATTCCTTTGCTCTTCTTGTTGATTTCATCAAGTCCCTTTTCGAACTTCATCTTTCCTTCATATTCAAAGCAAGGCTACCAAAGAGAGCTGCTCTGATTCCATGGATGCGCCATGGGCTTCTTCGATAGCGGTGACCTTGGCTTCCCATTCCTTCGAGAATGTTCAAGATTTTTCGACTTGAACGGGTTGTTCATAGACTTTTCCCAATGCAGCAAGTTGATTGATGAGATGAGTGAATCTAAGTCGGAACTCACCAATTGATTCCCCTGACTTCATACGAAGAAGATCGTACTCAGTCATGAGAGTGTTGACTCTATTTTCTTTAACTCCGGTGGTTCCTTCATGAGCTAGTTCCAAGGCGTCCCACATAGCCTTTGCAGAAGTTAAAGTGCATACTCGGAAGTATTCACTTTGACTTAAGGCACTTTGAAGCATGAGAATAGCCTTGCTGTTAAGAACGACCAGCTTCTTGTCATTCTCATCGTATTCTTCTTCAAGCTTTTGAGTTCTTATTCCATCTTCAGTAGTTGATGGAACATAGTCTCCTCTTTCAAATACTCTCCGGAGACCAAACTCGAGGCCATTACAAAAACTTTGAACTTGCCTTTCCGAATGAGTAGTGCTCTCCCGGTGAATCCGGTGGTCGGTTGATTGAAGCTCCATCGGGTAGAATACCTTCCATAGTGATCCTTCTCGAGATGTTAATCTCTTCGAGAAGACCTTGCTCGATACCAAATGAAAGTGGAGCTTAATCACCAAGAGGGGGTGAATTGGGGATTTTTAAAAATTCTTCCAGAAAAGCTCGTTTTTCGAAACTAAAACGAGTAGACTATGGAGTAGAGAAGAATGGCAAGACATAAGGAATTATGCGGTTCGGTCCAATCTCTTGACCTACGTCCGGTCCCGAGACTCTCCGGGTTTTTCACTATCACAATTGATTACACACTCGCACTCAAGAGTAATTCTCTCACTAGAACTTACTCCCCCTTACAAGTTGTAATCAATGAACCCAATCTCCAAGTCCCCAGACTTGAGATTCTCACAATAAATGATTTGCAAACAATGAACTCTCTCTAAGAGTAGATAAAGATAAACACTGAAGCTTAATGTATCAACAGATACTTTATACAAGAAAACTCAAGAGTAGTTGGAAACTTGAACGATTTTCGTTTTCTATTGTCTTAGTTGTTGAGAGGAATTGAATGCTCTTCTATTTATACTTAGAAGACATTAAATGACCGTTGTAATTCCTCATATAACCGTTGGTGACATTAACCAAGGTTCTCCTTCGTTTTGGTCTTCTTTCTCTCTACTCTTCACTTAATCCATTTGGGTAGAAGTTTAGAGTTGACTTCTAGTAAATAAATCCGTTGGAATAGCATTTCTTTGGATGTGGTAGGTAGGCATAACTCCTTTGTAAGCGTGTTCGGAAGGATTTCCCAAAAGTATCCAACTTTTCGGGTTTAGCATTTAATGTTCGACTGACTTTTTGCTTTTGGTATTAAACCTTCGTTAACCATTCTTTAATCCATCCGAAACTCACTAACAAAGTGGTTAAACATAGCTGGGAATATATAAGAGTGATAATAGAAAGCATTAAGATCAAACACGAAGAAATCACAAATTCATATGATTTGAATTTTGAATACTTGCGCCCAATACTTGAGTGAGTTCTTCAATACTTGAGTATTGCACTGTGCACTAATGTGAATACTTGAGTATTCAGATGAATACTTGAGTATTCGTCTTCCAGAGAAGGCACAACATGATTTGAACGTTTGGACAACTTCTGAGAAGGACCAATACTCGAGTATTGAAACCAATACTTGAGTATTGAACTTTTTATGTGAAAATAAGTTTAAGTCCAAAACTTCAATACTTGAGTATTCAAATCAATACTTGAGTTTTCAAAACAATTGAAAAAGAGCCAAGCTCTCTGTATGCCCAATACTCGAGTATTCAACTCAATACTTGAGTATTGCACTGTTTGAAAACTTTGTGAAATCTTTTCCAAGTCAATACTTGAGTATTCACCACAATACTTGAGTATTCAAATCACTTGGAAATAGCGAAACTTTCTGTCTGGCCAATACTCGAGTATTCAAACCAATACTTGAGTATTGAACTATTTGAAAACTTTGTGAAAACTTTTCCAAGTCAATACTTGAGTATTCGCCTCAATACTTGAGTATTCAAATCACTTGGAAATAGCGAAACTTTCGTCTGGTCAATACTCGAGTATTCAACTCAATACTTGAGTATTGAACTGTTTTCAATATTTGTGAAGTTTCGTCATCTCAATACTTGAGTATTCATTTCAATACTTGAGTATTGATAAACATGTGAAAAACTTTGAAAACTTTTGTTTGCCCAATACTCGAGTATTCAAACCAATACTCGAGTATTCACATGTTGAATACTTTAATCATTTTCTGTATGACCAATACTTGAGTATTCATATGAATACTTGAGTATTGACATTTTTGCCTTTTAGCGAAAGAGTTTCTGTAAGATCAATACTTGAGTATTGGAACCAATACTTGAGTATTGACTTATTGTGAAAAACTTGAAATGCTCTCTGTATGTTCATTACTTGAGTATTGGAATCAATACTTGAGTAATGATCATTTTTGCACGAAGGAGCCATTCACTCTCAACTCAATACTTGAGTAATGAAACCATTACTCGAGTATTCAATACTTGAGTAATGAAACCAATACTTGAGTATTCACTTGACAGAATATTTTTCAACTTTCCAAAACACATTTTAATTTGCGTTTACAATTGTCAGTTATCATCAAAACACATAGAGAACTAACAAGAGGAACTTACCCCTCAGGTATCCAAGGAAACCCCTGTTCTGTATGAAATTTACAATCATTCCTGTATACCATAAGGCTTTTCAAGTGAACCTATTCGATTGGAAGGAGAAAATGCAATCAATTTTAAAGAAAAATTTAGCTCCAAAATATTCTGTCCAATTGTTTCTGTTAATCTTGCTGAACTGAAGAATGAGTGCAATTTGGATCTCTTTCCATGGCTGAAACCTTTTGAAAATCTGATCTCTATAAGTGCCTCTTACAGCCCCACTCTTGTCAAGGTATTCTATCATGGCATGTCTTACAATAACTTGCTGGACGATGATGGCAATTTAGTTGAGGAAAGGGTCACTACATCTATTAGAGGAAAACAGATTACCATTTCCCCTTCCTATCTAAATTCAATCCTGCAAATTTCCAATCCCCCACCTGTAGCTTCATTGAACTATACTGATAGGGAGATCTATGAACTGCTAAGACCCAATGAGCCTATTCCAGAGAGGTCAAACATTCTCAATTTTGAACCTGGATCAATGAACCCTACATTCAGAGCTATCTCGGTACATTTATACCGTAAATCTCATTAAAAAAGGAGGAACCTTCACCCATTTCGCAAAGAAGGATTATCCTATCTTTGCTTCCCTTATTGACAAGGTACCTCATAATGTTGGGTACTGGATTTTTCAAGAAATGGTCAAATTTCGTTTCACTTCTAGAAAAACCTCCCGAATTCCTTTTGCAAGCCTTATCTTTGTCATCCTTTTCCATGAGAAAATTTGGTATGTTCCTATAAAAGAGAAACAAGAAAAACCTCTAGTGTTTGGAAAGCACATTTTGAACCTCATGAGAATCAATATGGATGAAGGTTCTGGCCAATCAAGGGCCCCTCCTCAGTCAAGACCAACAAGATCAAAAGCCACCCATTCCAGATTACAAGAAGCACAGAGTGCTCCTCCTCCTCCATCACAGCCTCTGCCTTCTGATATGGATGCAAGAATCAAGGAGATAGTTGACAAAGCCATTTCTGATTTATCTGATAAAATTGAGGCAGAAGTAGGCAAATTGGTTTCTGAAGTAACTCAGGGTCATAGTAATTTGGTGGATACTCAAGAAGGCTTTAACATTGGTCAAGAAGAACCGAAAGAAGGTCGGGAAGCACCGAGAAGGAAGTTAAAAACCTTAGTGGTCAGCTTGCAGAACACTCAGCCAGTATCTCCACTCTATTGGTCACTATGATGAATCTCAGCGACAAAATGGACAAGATCTTGAAGAATCAGTCCATGGCTGCTTCTGGTTCTGGTTTTGAAGCTTCTACCCCCGCTGAACCTAGTTCTAAACCTGACCCTGCACCCTTTTCCACTCAACCTAAGCACACCACTTCACCTACCACCACTAACTCTCCCTCTCACACCTCTCCTGCCATAGACTCTCCTCCAGCCACACCCTTGTTTGCTGATGACAAAGGGGGAGAAGAAAAGAAGTAAAGAGAGCAACAGTTTTATCTTTTTTTTCTCTCTGTTCTTTTGCTTTTGAAACTCTACTACTTTACTATGATCATTTCTTTTTGATAAGTCATTGTTTAGATTCTGATAAAAGATTGAAATATCTACAGTCTATATATTCAAGATTTAAATTGTGATTCCAGCTGCTAAAACTCTGATCTTTGTTTAAATCTGAACCTTTCAAAAAGGTTATATATGATGAATCTCTATTAGTAAATGTGTTTACCTGTTACTATACTAAAACTGGGTTAATCAAATCGTGTCTCAAAATAACAAGTTTGCAAATGCTGTTTCTCTATGCTAAAATGATCAATTCTGTTTTTGAAAAGAAACAAATGTTTACAAGTGTTGTCATCATCAAAGAGGGGGAGAATGTTAGTTCTCAATGTGTTTTGATGATTAATAACAATTGTAAACATGAGAGAATGTTTTTGATAAAGATTTGTAAAGCTTGATTGATTTCAAATCAAAAAACATTCAATGTCAGTTCCAAACTCGAGCTTGGCTACCCAAACTCGAGCTTGCCCCATACTAAAGAAAACCAAGCTATTTTGCATTTTCTAAACTTGAGCTTGGTCCATAAACTTGAGATTGAAGGTTTTCAAAGTTTACTCATATTCGAGTAAGCTCGAGCTTGGCATCCCAAACTCGAGCTTGCATCGTAAAGTTTTTAAGTTTTCCTTCAAAGAGTAAACTCAAGTTTGGAGTTGTAAACTCAAGCTTAGGTCCGACACAAACTTTTCAAAGCTTTTAACATTTGTGACAAACTCGAGCTTGCCCTTGCAAACTCAAGTTTGGGTCGACAGAGCATTGTCATATCTTGAGCTTAGCAAACTCAAGTTTACATCTCTAAGCTCAAGCTTGCACTTTGGGAATCAAAATTATTTTTGACATGAATAGTGCTAAACTCGAGCTTACTCACTAATAAGCTCAAGCTTGCCTTTTTCCATTTTGGCTCTCAAAATGATTTCAAATATGTTTCCCCGACAACTGCTAAACTCGAGCTTACTCACTTACAAGCTCGAGCTTGAGACTTCCAGAAGCAAAACTCAAAGTTTAAATAAAGACCAAACTCGAGCTTGGTATAGTAAACTTGAGCTTGGAGCTTCGGCGCAGATGAACGCATCTGAGTATATTTGGTCCAGTTTGATTTCTACCTTGGCTTAATTCTACGAAATGATTGCTTATGATTTATATGCTTTATATCAATATTCCTAACAAGATTTAACCAGTTTTCTTATGAGATTTCAGAAGACCTAGTAATCGGATTTAGGAAACATTGGAGCATTCAAAGAGGAAAGGTATCAATCAATTATGCTTCCAGATTTCCGTCAATCTGAGTTAACGGCACAATATCAATTGGAGATATCCCTTTATGCCGAAATTGGTGCAACAAATTTAAAGCCACAACGGACAGATTCAAAGAATCAAATCTGAAGATCTCCCAACAGCTATATTCAACAGACCTGGACCCAACAGCTAGTATTTCGAATTACCCCAAGTCTGAATGCATCTATAACGGTCACAAGCTTCAAATCAGTTTAAATACTTGAAGATTTGAAGTCTGCAAAGAGAGAAGACACACACAGAAAACGCATACAAAGTTCTGAGTCTTTTACTGCTTATATTTCTCATTTGTATCTTTGATACATTGTGCTTCAGTGCTTATCTGTATTCACTCTTTGAGAGAGTTCATTTCTGTAATTCATTCATTGTAAGAATCTCAAAGTTGTGGGACTTTGAGGTTGGGCTTTCAGATTACAACTTGTAAGGGGGAGCGTATCCAAGAGAGAGGATAGCTTTCGAGTACGAGTGTGTATCGATTTGAGTGATAGTAGAAAAACCCAGAGAGTCTGGGGACTGGACGTAGGTCAAGAGTTGAGACCGAACCAGTATAAATCTCTTGTGTCAAGCTCTTCTTCCCTATCTCCATTTAGCTTCTGTTGTGTGAGTGATTTTAAAAAGAATTTTTAAAATCCCCAATTCACCCCCCCTCTTGGTGATTTCCTTCACTTTCAATTATATCCCTTTATTTTCTAAAAAACGCTGATTCAGCATTTCGGGGCAGAATTTTCGCTAACTTTGAAAATTCATAATTAATTCTACAAACATCGAAACAAGGATCCGTAAAATTCCCCGGAATCCTTAGGATGTCCATATTTGAGGTAAAATACCAATTTTTACCCAGATTCCATGAGTCATTCCTAGGTTTAAGGTTTCTCCCCTCTGCCCAGAAATTTCCAGAATTTCGTAACCCAACTTGGTGAATTTTTATCTCACTGCACAGAGCTCAAAATGATACATTCTAGGTATATTTGAAAATCCCTATATGTCTACTTTAACCATGAAGTTTCCCACAATTTTACAACTTCATTTTTAACAAAATCATAGCCTCTTTGTGGCTGATTCTAAGAACTTCTAACCGAAAGATTTTGCCAGAATTTCGCTACTTTGATCTTCAACTTCCAAGAATTTTGCTCTTTAATAATTTTCATCATATTTTCGAAATAAAGACATATTTAACCATAAAAACATGGAAACAAAACTATATTGGGAAGATTAAAGATCAAACTAACATTTATTCTAAGAACACAAAACTTAAAACTCAAGAACTTACCCTTGAAGGACTTCCTCCTTATAGCTTCCCACTAGCTCTCACTTCTCGCTACTCTCTTTAGAAAATCACCTCTTCGGTTAAGTTTGGTGTGAAGAACTGAAGAACCTAAGGTGCCTATTTATAGTAAAATGTTATGGCCATTGTGGTAATTTCTTTGAACTTCCTCTTCTTGATTTCATACCATTGGATCTAGGTTAAAATGAGAGATTGCATCTCAACCCTTGCTTCAACTTTTCCTCACTTGCTTTCTCACAAACCGTGTTCCCTCTCTCACTCCCCTATCCTCTTCCATTTTCCATTAATACCTCTTATCTTAAGTACATATTGTTCTCTCCAATTTGTCCCCTCCATAAATGTTGAATTAGCATGTGTGTTAATTTATATATTAAACAAACATCTTACCCCTTATTCAAGCTAGGTAATCCGTCCCCCCTCCCCCCTTGTCTCTCCAATTTCATGCTTCAACTATTAGCTACTTTAAGTGTCTTTGTAACTAAATGAAAATGATAGTTGGTTGCTAACTAAGAAAAATACATTTAGGGGTTAATTTATAGTTTATTCAAGTCTTTTTATTAGCCCTTGAATTTCGAAATTCATCGCTTAATTAGAAATCTCTAATTGCCCTTTTATCATCTTAAAATTAATTGTATAAGTTGGGTAAAAATTATAATGATATTTAATCCCAAGCTTAATAAATGTGTTTGTTCAAGATTAATTCTTACAATTAATCTTTGTTTTAAATTTCCCATTGATCCAATTAATTTTATGAGGATTTAAGAATTTTTGATTTATCATTTGTCAATTTAATTATACAAGGATTAAGGCTAATTGTAGGATTACTTATAACCATTGGATTAATTATTTGAGATATTATTTTAGAAAGCTTGGCACTCATGGCTCCAACAAGGCTATTTGACTTTAATTACCCATGTGTTTATAAGTTTATATTAAACAATTCACTTCCTCCTCTTCCAAGCTATGTGGTCATCCCTATGCTAGTCTCACTGTGTCGATACTCTATTCGTAGAACACTTATCAGCCAAATGTTTGTATCCAACACGTATCGCAAGAAATTTTGGACTCGTAAGAAGACTCACACTCAGAATCATCTTGACAGTTAAGGCTAAATGTATTTTTGCTTTGTTAGCAACCAACTATCATTTTCATTTAGTTACAAAGACACTTAAAGTAGCTAATAGTTGAATCATAAAATTGGAGAGACAAGGGGGGAGGGGGGACGAATTACCTAGCTTGAATAAGGGGTAAGATGTTTGTTTAATATATAAAATAACACACATGCTAATTCAACATTTATGGAGGGGACAAATTGGAGAGAACAATATGTACTTAAGATAAGAGGTATTAATGGAAAATGGAAGAGGATAGGGAGTGAGAGAGGGAACACGGTTTGTGAGAAAGCAAGAGAGGAAAAGTTGAAGCAAGGGTTGAGATGCAATCTCTCATTTTAACCTAGATCCAATGGTATGAAATCAAGAAGAGGAAGTTCAAAGAAATTACCACAATTGCCATAACATTTTACTATAAATAGGCACCTTAGGTTCTTCAATTCTTCACACCAAAATCAACCCAAGAGGTGATTTTCTAAAGAGAGTAGAGAGAAGTGAGAGCTAGTGGGAAGCAAGAAGGAGGAAGTTATTCAAGGGTAAGTTCTTGAGTTTTAAGTTTTGTGTTCATAGAATAAATATTAGTTTGATTTTTAATTTTCCTAATATAGTTTTGTTTCCATGTTTTTATGGTTAAATATGTCTTTCTTTTGAAAATATGATGAAAAATATTATGGAGCAAAATTCTTGGAAGTTGAAGATCAAAGTAGCGAAATTCTAGCGAAATCTTTCGTTTAGAAGTTCTTAGAGTCAGCCACAAAGAGGCTATGATTTTATGTTAAACATGAAGTTCTAAAATTCTGGGAAAATTCATGGTTAAAGTAGACATATGGTACTTTACAAATATACCTAGAATGTATTATTTTGAGCTCTGTGCAGTGAGAGAAAAAATTCACCAATTTGGGTTTCAAAATTCTGGAAAATTCTGGGCAGAGGGGAGAAACCTTAAACCTGGGAATGCCTCATGGAGTCTGGGTAAAACTTGATATTTTTCCTCAAAGATAGACATCTTAAGGATTCCGGGGAATTTTAAGGATCTTTGTTTCGAGTTTTGTAGAATTAATTATGAATTTTCAAAGTTAGCGAAAAGTTTGCCCCGAAATGCTGAATCAGCGTTTTTGAGAAAATAAAGGGATATAATTGGAACAACAAATCCATCTAGGGTAAAAAGGCCGGTAGTAGCTAGCATATATCCTAAGATATTATTTACGACGTAATAATGCGATAATACTATTATAGGATATCCGGGAAAATCGGGAGACGTATCGATCGAGCAAGCGTACCGCTATCCAAACGGACTAAGGTACGGAAACGTACTGTAACACTAACTCTGATGCTTATTGTATACTTATATGGGATAGATAATTTTACATGTGATGTGTACTGTTGACATAGATAACTTTACATGTGATGTGTACTGTCCACATAGAGAACTTTACATGTGATGTGTACTGTTAACATAGAGAAGTTTACATGTGATGTGTACTGTTAACATAGATAACTTTACATGTGATGTGTACTGTTAATATATTAATCTTACATCTGCTGTGTGCTTTTGTAGTGATTATTGTTGTAATGTCATGAATATATGTCATACATATATTGTTTACATAAGCATGAGGTTAACCATTACCTGAGGTCCGATGGGCATTGGACCTCAGCTCTTACCATAGCTTTAGGGTCCGGAGAACCGAGGACCGAAGACAAGAGTAAGAAGAGTGAGCAGCACGCGTGGAGACCCGACGGAAGATTTTTGGTTTGGGATTTTGTACATTTATAATGACAATACTCGGATAAATGTACCGTTCTCTATGAACAAATAGATACGTATCAGTTAGTATTGTATCAGATACTCACTCTTTTATTTCCTCCGATGCTCTACTCTGATCAAAACGCTTTAAAAACGCTTTTGTAAATTGGGGTGTTACACCCCATTTTCGTAAACGTTTTCATGGCGTTTTGATCAGAGTTGAGCGTCGGAATGATTTAAAATAAAAAGTAACAGATTAACATTGTCTGCGGTGTATCTTGTTGTTCATACAGTAGTACATTCATCCGAGTATTTAATATAATAAAGTACACGTCAAAATAACGTTTCTTCCTTTTGTCCTCACGCTGGCTCCTTACCATTGTCCTCGGTATTGTTTCCCCTGGACCCTGAAGCTATGGTAAGAGCTGAGGTCCAATGCCCATCAGACCTCTGGTAACGGTTAAACTCATGCTTATGTAAACAATATATGTATGACAGTTTATTGATGACATTACAGCATTAATCAACACATAAGCACACAACAGATGTAAGATTAATATATCAACAGTACACATCACATGTAAAGTTATCTATGTTAACAGTACACATCACATGTAAAGTTATCTATCACATATAAGTATACAATAAGCATCAGAGTTAGTGTTACAGTACGTATCCGTACCTTTGATGAATATGGTACGTTTGTCGGTCGAAATGCGATCACAGATATCCTATAAGGGTAATATCACATTTATTAATTCATAAATAATATCCTAATAGATATCTTATTCAAAAAAAGACAATTTTACCCCTGGTGTCCTTATTGTTTTTTTAATTAATTTCCCTAAATTTCGTAAAAACGCTGTTGACAGCATTACGGCTGATTTTTCGCCTAACTTTGTAAAATCATAATTAATTCTAAAAACATAAAAACAAGGATCTGTAAAATTCCTCGGAATTCTTAGGATGTCTAGTTTTAAGAAAAAATATTGGTTCTTGCCCAGATTTTAAGAATAATTCTCAGTTTTCACGTGTTCATCCTCTGCCCAGAAAAGTTCAAGAAAACGTAGCCCAACTTTGGGAATTTTTATCTCCTAGTACAGAACTCAAAATAATTCACTCTTGGTATATTTGAAAAGCTCTATATGTCTAATTTAATCTTGAATTTCCTCAGCATTTTATAACCTCATCATCAACATAAAATACTGGCATTTTTACCCCTGACTTTACGAATCGCTAACCGACTACTTTGATCCTAATCTTCCAAAAATTTTGCTATATCACTTTCACCATCAGTTTTTCAAAATAAAACAATTTTCAACCATAAAAACATTATAATAAGAATATATTGGAAGATTAAAGATCAAAACAACATTTAAACTATAAACTCAAAAGCTATAACTCAAGAACTAGAGAACTTACCCTTGGAGAACCTTGCTACTCCTTCTTGCTATGACTTTCTCTCTACTCTCTCTTCTCTAAACTCATCTACTTTGGTTGAGTTTTGGTGTGAAAATTATGAAGACCCAAGGTGCCTATTTATAGTAAAAGGTCATGGCACTTTGGTAATTCTTTCAAACCTACTCTTCTTCAATTTGAGCCATGGGATTTAGGTTGGATAAAAATCTCTCATCCTCACCCTTCAATCCTCTTGACTGACCTCCCCTCTCTCACACTCTCATCCTCTTGCATTTTTCATCAATGCACCTTTATCCAAGTACAAATCTCTCTCCAATTAGTTCCCTTCATAAATGCATGATTTTGCATGTGCTAATTATATATATTAAACAATAATCCTACCCCTTTTTCAAGCTTCCTATCCGTGCCCCTCCCCCTTGCACTTTAGTTTGTTTGCTTCAATCTCTAGTTACACCAAGTGTTTATGTAGCTAGATGAAAAATGGTAGTTTCTTCAAGTTTTCTTCTTCAATTCTCAAATCTCAAAATTATGGCTTCATTAGAAGTCTTAACTAGCCCTTTAATCATTTTAAGATTAATTACAAAAGTTGGGGAAAAGATTTTGAAGACCACCTATCTCAAGTTTAAAATATGCTTGTTCAAAATAAATCCTTATATTTGATCTATGATTAAAGTTTCTCAGGATACAATTTATTCTCTATAGATTCTCATCTACTTGTATCTTGAATTTATCCAAATGGTTTTTAACTCACAACTCAATGAATTACACACTTTTCTCTCTCCTATACTAGACTCACAACACTCACAACTCCTACACACACACACACACTCACAACTCTACATAGCCGACCCCCTCCCTCTCTTTCTCCTTCATGCTTATCCTCTTCCACATCCATTAAGAGCATTAATGGGAAGTACACTATTTTCTTCCATAATTATGACTTTGCATGTGATTCAATTAACATGAGCATTTTGTTTAATTAATCACTTTCATTCTTGATCAGATTTTTGCAAACCGTGTATGCCCCTCCCCCCCCCCTTTGGTCTCTAATTTTGTGTTTCAATACCTCACAACATCTAGAAGGAAGGCTCTCATTGGCTAATTTTTACTTCACAAGGATTATACTTTATGAAGTTAAATTAAGGCCTTAGGATTTAGCTTTATTAGATTTAATCCAAGCCTCTAATTTGTGTTGGAAAAATCCTACCACTATTGATGATATTTGTTCATATATTATGTGCTCCTAGGATTTAATATTTGTGCAATTATCTTGCCTCCTAAAAAGGGAATTTTCGCCACTTATATTAAAATAGGGAAGATTAAATTAATCTTGGCTAATATCTCTAAGATAGTGTTTTTAGATGTTATAAGGTTTAATTGATAGGTTACTATATTAATTATGATCATTAGAAATCCCCTTTATGCTAATCTTGGATTTTTATTAGCATTTGATCACTAATTAATCTAATTATTAATTAATTACGAAAATTAACATAATTATGTTAATTATTGCAAATTTAATTGCCTAATAGTTGTTGGAAATTTTCTCTAATTGAAATAAGTATTTCTATGTCATTTAATTGCCTCTCATGATTAAATTAAGACTAAGCTTAATTATGATAATTGTATGATGTTTTATGATCCCTACAAGAAATTAGAATTTTTTGTCTTTAGCTTATTTAATTTCAAGAAGAAATTACTTAACATAATAATCAATAAGCTTCTAAGGTTTGAGACCACATATTCACCTATTTTAAATAGGTGTTATCTATCAAAATATTGTATTTAAGATAAATAATCATTTTTGGGTATTACATTTCTCCCGCCCGTTAAATAAAACTTCGTCCTCGAAATTGGAACGTATAACTTCAGAGATCTAATCTAGACATCTAGTCTAAAGTCACCATGATAATTAGCGTTTCACACAATGCTAAGTACCACTGGTCTCATGGCCTAGGGACACCGCCTCATGCATACTTGCAATACAATTAGAAGTTAATTTTGCACAATCATATGAATTAAACGAATGACTAGCACCCGAAACATACAACACATGAAGAAGATTCCCTACTAAGAGAGATAGTACCTTGGACCATCTCTGGAGATTCCCTGTCCTCTGAATTGGTTAGTGTGAAAACTCGACCTGGGTTTTGTGGCCTTATCACCTCAGCCTTTTGGGGACAGTTCCAGGCCAAGTGCCCCGACTTTTGACATTTGTAGCAAATTTGTTTCCCATCACATTTGACACCTGGATGGTACTTCCCGCATTTTGGACATGGTCGGAGTCCTAGCATCATTGGATAATTCTGCTGTCTAGACTGGAATGGCATCTTGCTTTCACTTTGGGAGTTATTCCATGGTGCCTCCCTCTTCTGCGAGGAATTCCCATGGCTCAAACCTCCACGACTTGTACTGCTGCTGTTGTAATTTATTGATGTGCGTAGTTCCTTCAATTTACGTTCGATCAATCGGCATGACTCCACCGCTTGAATAAACTCTGGAAACCGATGGGATACAAGCTTTTCCTTTATCTCGTACTTTAGCCCATATATCATCATATTCGCCTTCCAGCTTTCGTCATCGTTGCGCTTTAGATATGATGAATATCGTGACAGATTGGTAAACCAGGCAAAGTAGTCATCGAATGACTCATCATGACCTTGTTGGATGTGGAGAAATTCCAACTCCTTCATCACTTGAACTGGGGGAGGAAAGTATTGTTCATTGAACTTCTCCAGAAATTTTTCCGAAGTGACGGGACAATAGCGTACTCGCAATGTTACAGCAATGCTCTTCCACACCTGTCCGCATCTCCTTCTGTAATACCCAAAAATGATTATTTATCTTAAATACAATATTTTGATAAATAACACCTATTTAAAATAGGTGAATATGTGGTCTCAAACCTTAGAAGCTTACTGATTATTATGTTAAGTAATTTTTCTTGAAATTAAATAAGCTAAAGACCAAAAATTCTAATTTCTTGTAGGGATCATAAAATTATCATAATTAAGCATAGTCTTAATTTAATCATGAGAGGCAATTAAATGACATAGAAATACTTATTTCAATTAGAGAAAATTACCAACAATTATTAGGCAATTAAATTTGCAATAATTAAAATAATTATGTGAATTTTCGTAATTAATTAATAATTAAATTAAAAAGTCATAATTAAGGAATATATGAGATTAATTAGTGATCAAATGCTAATAAAAATCGAAGATTAGCATAAAGGGGATTTCTAATGATCATAATTAATATAGTAACCTATCAATTAAGCCTTATAACATCTAAACACACTATCTTAGAGATATTAGCCAAGATTAATTTAATCTTCCCTATTTTAATATAAGTGGCGAAAATTCCCTTTTTAAGAGGCAAGATAATTGCACAAATATTAAATCCTAAGAGCACATAATATATGAACAAATATCATCAATAGTGGTAGGATTTTTCCAACACAAATTAGAGGCTTGGATTAAATTTAATAAAGCTAAATCCTAAGGCCTTAATTTAACTTCATAAAGTATAATCCTTGTGAAGTAAAAATTAGCCAATGACAGCCTTCCTTCTAGATGTTGTGAGGTATTGAAACACAAAATTAGAGACCAAAAGGGGGGGGGCATACACGGTTTGCAAAAATCTGAATGAAGAATGAAAGTGATTAATTAAACAAAATGCTCATGTTAATTGAATCACATGCAAAGTCATAATTATGGAAGAAAATAGTGTACTTCCCATTAATGCTCTTAATGGATATGGAAGAGGATAAACATGAAGGAGAGAGGGAGGGGGCGGCTATGTAGAGTTGTGAGTGTGTGTGTGTGTATGTGTGTGTGTGTATGTGTGTGTGTGTGTGTAGGAGTTGTGAGTGTTGTGAGTCTAGTATAGGAGAGAGAAAAGTGTGTAATTCATTGAGTTGTGAGTTAAAAACCATTTGGATAAATTCAAGACACAAGTAAATGAGAATCTATAGAGAATAAATTGTATCCTGAGAAACTTTAATCATAGATCAAATATAAGGATTTATTTTGAACAAGGATATTTTAAGCTTGAGATAGGTGGTCTTCAAAATCTTTTCCCCAACTTTTGTAATTAATCTTAAAATGATTAAAGGGCTAGTTAAGACTTCTAATGAAGCCATAAATTTGAGATTTGAAAATTGAAGAAGAAAACTTGAATAAACTACCATTTTTCATCTAGCTACATAAACACTTGGTGTAACTAGAGATTGAAACAAACAAACTAAAGTGCAAGGGGGGGGCACGGATAGGAAGCTTGAAAATGGGGTAGGATTATTGTTTAATATATATAATAAGTATATGCAAAATCATGCATTTACGAAGGGAACTAATTGGGGAGAGATTTGGGTGCATTGATGAAAAATGCAAGAGGATGAGAGTGTGAGAGAGGGGAGGTCGGTCAAGAGGATTGAAGGGTGAGGATGAGAAATTTTTATCTAACCTAAATCCCATGGCCCAAATTGAAGAAGAGTAGGTTTGAAAGAATTACCAAAGTGCCATGACCTTTTATTATAAATAGGCACCTTGGGTCTTCATAATTTTCACACTAAAACTCAACCAAAGTAGATGAGTTTAAAGAAGCAAGAGTAGAGAGAAAGTCATAGCAAGAAGGAGTAGCAAGGTTCTCCAAGGGTAAGTTCTCTAGTTCTTGAGTTATAGCTTTTGAGTTTATAGTTTAAATGTTGTTTTGATCTTTAATCTTCCAATATATTCTTATTATCATGTTTTTATGGTTGAAAATGGTTTTATTTCGAAAAACTGATGGAGAAAGTGATATAGCAAATTTTTTGGAAGATTAGGATCAAAGTAGTCGGTTAGCGATTCCTGAAGTCAGGGGTAAAAACACCAGTAATTTATGTTGATGATGAGGTTATAAAATTCTAAGGAAATTCATGGTTAAATTAGACATATAGAGCTTTTCAAATATACCTAGAGTGAATTATTTTGAGTTCAGTGCTAGGAGATAAAAGTTCCCAAAGTTGGGCTACGTTTTCTGGAAGTTTTCTGGGCAAAGGATGAACACGTGAAAACTGGGAATGTTTCTTGAAATCTGGGCAAGAACCAGTATTTTTCCTTAAAACTAGACATCCTAAGAATTCCGAGGAATTTTACGGATCCTTGTTTTTATTTTTTTTAGAATTAATTATGATTTTTCAAAGTTAGGCGAAAAATCAGCCCTAATGTTGTCAACATCGTTTTTACGAAATTTAGGGAAATTAATTAAAACAAATAAGCATACTAGGAGTAAAATGGTCTTTTGTGACTAAGATATCTATAGGATATTATTTATTAATTAATAAATGCGATATTACCCATATAGGATATCCGTGATCGCATTTCGACCGACAAACGTACCATATTCATCAAAGGTATGGACACGTACTGTGACACTAACTTTGATGCTTATTGTATACTTATATGTGATAGATAATTTTACATGTGATGTGTACTGTTGACATAGATAACTTTACATGTGATGTGTGCTGTTAACATAGATAACTTTACATGTGATGTGTACTGTTAACATAGATAACTTTACATGTGATGTGTACTGTTGATATATTAATCTTACATCTGCTGTGTGCTTTTGTAGTGATTATTGCTGTAATGTCATTAATATCTGTCATACATATATTGTTTACATAAGCATGAGGTTAACCGTTACCTGAGGCCCGATGGGCATTGGACCTCAGCTCTTACCATAGCTTCAGGGTCCGGAGAACCGATGACCGAAGACTAGAGTAAGAAGAGTGACCAGCACGCGTGGAGACCCGACAAAAGATTTTTGTTTTGGGATTTTGTACAGTTATAATGACAATACTCGGATAAATGTACCGTTCTCTATGAACAAACAGATACGTCTCAATTAGTATTGTATCAAATACTCACTCTTTTATTTGCTCCGATGCTCTACTCTGATCAAAACGCTTTAAAAACGCTTTCAAAAATTGGGGTGTTACATTTTTATCTCTTGGCCAGAATGAATGCTCTAGTATCAGAGCATTCATTCTAGCACAAATTTAACAAAGTTACTCCAAACAGTTTGGTGTCAAAGGCAGGGCTAGTCTATGTGGATCAGTCAATTAGTCGCCGTGAGACTCGCATGATAAACACCTACCTGGCCAAATTGTTTGATTAACGGAGTTAGGTTCGAAGCCTTTTAAAACTTGGAGCATATTTTGAAAAAGAGTACTCGTATAACCCTATTGTGACGTTGTAGTGATGGACGGAGATAGATCTCCAGACATAAACTACTATAAAACAAGTAAGACGTACCACACGAAAATCAGTGAACCCTAGACCATTGTACCATCCTAAACTCGGTATACCCTCCCGAACTAGTGTACCACTTTGAGTCGCTGCATCACCCTAACTTAGGGAAAAACCCCTACAGTCAGTCATGAACATAAATCCTTGAACGTATACCCTCCTGAGTCGGTATACAAACTCTGAACCTGTACACAACTCTGATTCTGTGTACTACCTCGAATCAATGGCTAGAATACCTTCTGAGTCGGAGGAAGCTATAGGATCGGATCATTCTTCCGACGACAATAATAGTAAGTATTTTAAGCTGTTAAGTTACCAGATAGCTCTAAGAGTGAGTCTTCTTACGAATCCAAAATTTCTTGCGACATGTCCTGGGTACAAACAAAAGGCTGATAAACGCTCTACGAATAGAGTATTTAATAACAGATTGACATAGTGAGACTAGCATAGGGACGTATTTCCAGTACCTAGAGCAATGTTTTTTTCTTTGGGGTCCCGATTATCATTATGAACCCGGGCATAATCATAATCAAGGCATCATTGAAGGCCTTATAGGTGGCCTACTTTTGCTCTACTCCGCTATGCCAGTTTGTTTTCATAGATAGCAGAGATATTTTAAAGTTTAGTGATGAGCAGATTAGCTAGTATTGGAAGACTCTTTTAATTGCCGGTACCCTTTTAATTGCGGTTTGCGCTTTAAGATAGGAGACATTAGTCTATAAAGTGGTTAGTTTCCTTTTACCGAAATAGGTACCGTACTGATAATTTAAAATAAAACTTGAAGGAAAAATATTCCTTTAGGAAGCACATAAGAGGGGAAGTGAGGTTTATGTGGTGTATGATATTGAGCACTATACCTGGGTACAAAATGAATGAGATTATTATTTGAATATTAGAGTGCGTGCTAAGTAAGCATGCATAGTAAGTGAATAAACTAGATGTTTAGAGTTTTTCGAGTTTATACGATCAAATGTCAAGGGCGAACATGTCGGTCACCCTTATCTAAGTAGAAATTGCTTGGACTAGATCGAATCGATTAGACCTCCGAACAAATCGCTTTGTTCAAAAGACGACTCATAGCAGCACAAAGCAGACAGGGGAGCTACACTGACAAAAGAAGAAGACCTCTAGAGTTCGAAGTTGACGATTATATGTTTCTAAGGATATCCCTAGTACCCAGTGTCAGTCGAACGCTACAGAGGCAAAGATTTAGTCCGCATTACTTAAGACCATTCGAAATTTTAGTTAAACATGAACCAGTCACTTACCAGATAGCCTTACCCCCGAACCTGATCAATCTCCATAACGTTTTCCGTATTCCTAAGTTACACCAACCAGACCACGGTCGTTCCATTGAACTATGAGGTATCTTATGTTGCCGCAGCATTTAGACGCCACAGAGACATTTTTATAGAAGGACGTCGAAGTACAACATGACAATACCTTCGTAATTGAGCCAAAGCGAATTCTCGATCACTGAGAGAAACAGCTTAGACATAGAAGCGTTCCGATAGAGTAAATTTCCAGAATTTAAGGTGCAAAGTCTAGTTAGTATAGAGCAAATTTCGAGGACGAAATTTTATTTAACGGGGGGAGAAATGTAATACCCTAAAATTTCTACTTAGCTTAACCACTATATGTTGATAATAAATACCTATTCAAAATATGTGATTATGTGGTCTCAAATTGTTGTATTGTATTTATTTTATTTTCTAGGCAATTTCTCCCTAGAATTAGAAGGACCATGGACTAAAATTTTCTAAATCCTATTAGGGATCATAAAATATCCTATGATTATCATAATTAAGTATAATCTTAAATATGTCATAAAAGGCAATTAAATGCCATCAAAATGCCTAAATCAATTAGAGAACATTATCAACAATTATTGGGCAATTAAATTTGCAATAATTAAGATACTTATATTAATTTTCGAAATTAAATAATAATTAAGTTTAAAAAGGCATAATTAAAAATATATCAACTTAATTAACATCCAAATGATATCAAAGGACCAAGATTAGCACATAAGGGGTTTTCAATAATTATGATTAATATAGTAACCTATCAATTAGGCCTAATAACATTTATAAACACTATCTTGGAAGATATTAACCAAGATTAATTTAATCTTCCCTATTTTAATTAAGGGTGGCGAGAATTCCTTGTGAAAGAGGCAAGATAATTGCACCAATATTAAATCCTAAGAGCACATAATGTATGAACAAATATCACTACAAAAAAAACAGTTTTTTGCGGCGGAAAAATTCCCTCGCAAAACTGACGTTTTCCGTCGCAAAACTGATTTGCGGCGGAATTTGCGAGGGAAAACCTGCCGTCGCAAAAATCGCCCTCGCAAAACAATTTTCCGTCGCAAAAATGCTATTTTCCCTCGCAAATTCAGAAATTTGCGAGGGAAGAATTTTCCCTCGTAAAATATGAAATTTGCGAGGGAAAGTCCTTTCCCTCGCAAAATATGGTATTTGCGAGGGAAAAGTTGTTCCCTCGCAAAATATGAATTTTGCGAGGGAAAGGGAAGATTGTTCCCTCGCAAATTCCAATTAATTTTTTTTTTTTTTAAAAAAAATAGATAAAAGAAAATTATTAAAAAAATATTAAAAATTAGAAAATAAAAAGACTTGTATATCATAAAAATAAATTGTAACAATCATAAAGTTTACAAAGCAATAACAAAATTTACAAATTATAATGTTTCGACTAGAATGAACTAAAAATCAAGCTCTATTAACATAGTGTGATCAAATAATCACGCCATGCCCCAAAAGTTACAACATACAAGACTAATAGACCAAAAAGAATTTATGTATAAATATCTGCCTACCATGAAGGTTGAAAGAATGTGAGTGACCTCTTATTTGTTTCGAAACCTTTGGTCACGGAGAAACAAAATCACTTACGAGATGGTGACAAGTAAACTGAATATTGCCCCTGGCTTAATAAGCATAGAGAATCAACAAACCCTAATCCTTTAGATGTCCACGGGGTCACTGATCACCTGTTCAATAATATTTCTCATCAGAAAACTACACTTCAAGCAAAGGGTAAGGTTCACAAGTAAAGGGTAAGGTTCACAATCAGCTAGTCCCTAACTATCTCTACCTAACTTTACATTGTATTATCATTATACAACACGCTAACCTTTAATAGCTTCTTGCCTCATTGCCTCGAGTGCTAAATGAGAAATTTGGCTAAATTTAACGGAAGTCTTATAGCACAGACTATAACGAGAAAAAAGGCTCCTTATGGAACTATAGTAATTTACCTTATTCGTGATCACTACTCCATCCGGTATCTCAAGTTTCATCCGGGTTTTTTGCAAAGCAATAGTCACCACCCCCGATACGAGCATGTGTAAGAAATTAAATAGATAAATGGGGAAAACATTTGAATTCATCGTTCTCTCGGTTCAAATATTTAAGCTAAATACAATCATGCATAAGCGGTGGCGAATTTTGAATTTATTAGCATATAGTAATTCTGAATTTCAAGGATTTGATAAATGCAAGGAATTTGAATTTCCACATATATAACACTCTTTATACAAATGTGTGGGGCATGGCCGCAAGGGATGCAATCGGCCATTTTTGGTCTTTGTCTTCTTAGCATTGAGACTATGTGTTAATACTTGATAGTGGAGAGAAATAATAGACGTTATGATAAAAAAAAATAACAGGGGAAATACTGCAATTAAAACATTTTAATCGTACTTGACGGTTAAAACATTTTTAACTGTACTTGATAAAAAAAATTAACAGGGAAATACTACAATTAAAACACTTTCAAGTGTAATTATTTTCACAATTGAACTATTTTGGTCCTCACAATTACAATTTTCCTTCACCGCCAACAAATCTAATCTCTATTAAAAAAAGACAAGGTCGGTTTGGCTAAACCACAATCCTTGAAGTCAAAATGTCAAGTGCAAGGGACCCCCGTGTGTGTGTGTGTGTTCTTTGTCATGTTTCATGGTCTTCCAAGAACAACAACAAATGACAATAAATAAAAAAATTATCTCGCCAGTTCTTAAAAGTTAGCAAATACATCAAGCAACTATAGGTAATGATGCATAGACCATGGAAGGGGAATATTAATCATTACCTTTAAAGTAATATTAGCTCCAACCCACACGTCACCTCTTCTTGTCAAACTATCCAACTCAACAATCGGGGATGGATTTAAACCGACTTTGGAAGTCTTCAACCTGAGAAAGAAGGCAATTTACACAATTCCGGGAAAAAGCAGTAGATAGGTTATGACAAGACAGAAAGATTATGCATTCTGACCTTTTCAAATTCAGGTTTAGGCGTCGAAGAGAGAAGACGAGACCGACGATGTCACGCCCTGAAAACTAAGGGGTAACTGGCACGGAATGTAGGTGGACTCACATTCCTTAAGCCTTAAACATTTATACTGATATTAAATAATACTCATAACAACATTTGGAGCTATGCTCCACCATAGCATATACATGTACATATATTCCAACTTACAAGAGAAGACAGGAATCCTACCTATAGATTACGTGGAAGAGAGGAGAAAAGACCACATCTTCAACCTCTACATTCTAATATGAAACCAAAATTAATTTATTCATGACGATTTCAATTTCAAAAAGGAAATCCAACATATGATTAAAAATTCAGGTTCATAATATAAGGGGAAAACATAATACGGTAACAGGCTTTGTTTACTCATTTGGCCACCATAATTGCTTCAAATATTTAGTCAAACGCATGTCAAGCAAATAAAGAAATCAAGTTCTAATCCGTAGAACAAGCTTTATAAAACTATAATCGTCCATTTAATAAAATGTAATTTCACTTTATATTAACTATTTCATCATTGTGATTCCATTCCAACATAAAACAATTATAAAACAAATTTTGATTTCAATCTCCCATATGAGATATAACATTGAATTTACATAAGTCTAAACTAACAATCCCAATGAGATTCCAAAGAAGCCCTAAAGAAAATATCACATTATTACTTTTATACATGCTTCAAGAATCCATTTATGAGCTCAAACTCAACCCCCCTGTCATATATATGTATATGTGTCCAAAATATCCTTAGCCTCCTAAATTAAAGCGAGATCTAACAACCTTTTTCTTAAATTTCAGCCCTTAATACATAGATAATATTTAATTATCTTATTCCAATCAAATTCCTTTCCCACACATTTTCACAAACACCTTGTGTGCATTAACATTCAAACAAGTTTATCAAGCTCCTTAATCTTCAAATCCATTGCTCAACAATTTTCTTCACATCAATGAGAAAAAGTATTATTCTTCCAAAACATAATTTTTATCAAGACTCATTTAAACACAACACAAAACGTATTCATATCCTGCAACCAAAACAATTAATTAGAGTGAAATATCCTAGATAAATAAGCTTCTCAAAAATCGGTTTCAAAGATACATAAACTTCAATCTCCCCTTCTAGCACACGCATAGCACACAAAAACAAAACGAAACATGATTCAAATCTTAATACCCCCATACACGACAACTACTCATATTCAAGGAAAAAGAGGAGTTTTCGAACTTACCCTCCACACACATGCGATCGCAAAGCATAAGGAAAAGCGAGAAGGTGAAGAACCCAATTGGAATGAAATATTTTCAATCCCTTACTCCTAATCCACGCCACACATCGACACGCATGAGAAGAAGGAGAAGAAAAATGACGCCGTACACCCACGAGCGAGACAACTCGTGGAATAGATGAAAGAGGAAAGAGAACGTTGATCCGAAACTCTACACACCCAACCGACAAACAAGGAGATCGGAAGTGACGGAGTGTAGGCACAAGGAAGAGCAATGGAAGCTAGGGATTTGAGATGCGCATGAAATTTCTTTCCCCTTGTCTATTGAAATCGGCAGAATAAAAGGGGAAAGATGTATGATGTTTTCTTTCTTTCTTTTATGGTCATTTTGATAATTTCATGATGTTTGAGTTAAAGGGAGAAAAAAAAACAATTAAATCTCAAATTTGCCTTAGAGAATATTTGAACCCCACACTTCGGGATAAGCAACCAAAGACTAACTCCACTACACTTTATACAAATTACAAAAAACAAATTATTAGTGTTATTAATTATAAAAGATAATTATTCTATAATAATTTAAGGGTTTTTTTTTCCTACTTACTTAATCAATGCATTAATTGTTGTTAAAATTAAGAATTATCAAATTCTTGGGTCATTACAAGACCATAAAGTTTTACTTGTTACCACACTACAAATGAGATATTAATTTAATTTTTCTACTATCTAAATTTACTCATTGTCAACTTAAAGAACACTAAAAAAAAATCACAAAATTTTTCTTAATTAATAGAAAAACCTAAAATAACATAAACAAATATTTTTTTAGTGCTCTATTATCTCGATAATCTATAAATATTTTTAGGGCTTTTACGGACGAGGTGTGAGTGTGAGTGTTATATTTATTAATTTACATTTTTTTAATTTACATTTTTTAAAATATGTCATCTGTTATATTTATTTGATTAAATGATAAAAAGGAAGATATATAGAAAAAATAAATATATTAATTATAAGACAAATGTTTATAAATATATTTCAAAATACTATTGTTTAGAAGAAAATTGTCTTGATTTTAATCAATATGCTCGAGTCGAACGGAAATGAGTGAGAGAGTTGAATTTTTTGGTTTAATTGCCTTGGCTTTACTCTGCAAAAATAATTTTTTTAAAAAAAATAATTTGCGAGGGAAAAAAATTTCCTCGCAAAATGATCACTTTTGCGAGGGACATTGTTTTCCCTCGCAAAATGTGGCCAATTTGCAAGGGAAATTTTTTCCTCGCAAAATGGAGGGAAATTGGCGGGATATTTCCCCCAATTTCCCCAAATTTTGCAAGGGAACCATCTTTCCCTCGCAAAATGGGGATTTTGCGAGGGAAAGTATGTTTCCCTCGCAAAAAGTGACCATTTTGCGGGGGAAAGTTTTTTCCCTCGCAAAATTGCCATTTTTGCGAGGGAAAATGAGTTCCCTCGCAAATTTGTCAAAATTTGCGACGGAATTTTTTTTCCTCGCAAATTCCGTCGCAAATATGACATTTTCTAGTAGTGATATCATCAATAATAGTAGGATATTTCCAACACAAATTAGAGGCTTGGATTAAATCTAATAAAGCTAAATCCTAAGGCCTTAATTTAACTTCATAAAGTATAATCCTTGTGAAGTAAAAATTAGCCAATGAGAGCCTTCCTTCTAGATGTTGTGAGGTAATTGAAACACAAAATTAGAGAGCAAAAGAGAGGGGGGCATACACGGTTTGCAAAAATCAGAATAAAGAATGAAATTGATTAAATAAGCAAATGCTCGTGTTAAATGAATCACATGCAAAGTCATAATTGTGGAAGAGGATAAGGGTACTTCCACAATTAAAGCTCTTAATCACAATGGAAGACTTTGGGGCAAATAGAATGATGATAACTTGTAGAGAAAGGAGAGAGAGGGGGGGGCGGCTAACTAGTGTTGTGAGTGTGTGAGTGTAAGAGTTGTGAGTGTTGTGAGTCTAGTGTAGGAGAGAGAAAAGTGTGTACTTCTTTTGAGAGTTAAAAACCATTGGGATTAATTCAAGACACAAGTAAATGAGAATCTATAGAGAATAAATTGTATCATGAGATACGTTAATCATAGATCAAATATAAGGATTTATTATGAACAAGCATATTTTAAGCTTGGGATAGGTTATCTCCAAAATCTTTTCCCAACTTTTGTGATTAATCTTAAAATGATTAAAGGGCTATTAGAAACTTCTAATGAAGCCATAATTTTGAGATTAGAGAGTTGAAGAAGAAAACTTGAATAAACTACCATTTTTCATCTAGCTACATAACTACTTGGTGTAACTAGAGATTGAAGCAAACAAACTAAGGAACAAGGGGGAAGGGGGCATGGTTAGAAAGCTTGGAAAAGGGGTAGGATTATTGTTTAATATATCTAATTAGCACATGCAAAATGATGCATTGATGAAGGGAAATAATTGGAGAGAATGTGTACTTGGATAAAGATGCATTAATGAAAAAATGCAAGAGGAGGAGAGTAAGAGAGAGGGGAGGTCGGTCAAGAGGAGTGTATGGTGAGGATGAGAGGTTTTCTATCTAACCTAGATCCCATGGCTCAAAGTGAACAAGAGGAAGGGTTGAAAGAACTACCAAAATGCCATGACTTTTTACTATAAATTGGCACCTTGGGTCTTCATAATTTTCACACCAAAACTCAACCAAAGTAGATGAGTTTAGAGAAGCAAGAGTAGAGAGAAAGTCATAGCAAGAAGGAGTAGCAAGGTTCTCCAAGGGTAAGTTCTCTAGTTCTTGAGTTATAGCTTTTGAGTTTATAGTTTAAATGTTATTTTGATCTTTAATCTTCCAATATATTCTTGTTATCATGTTTTTATAGTTAAAAATGGTTTTATTTCGAAAATTAATATAAGTATCTTAATTATTGCAAATTTAATTGCCCAATAATTGTTGATAATGTTCTCTAATTGATTTAGGCATTTTGATGGCATTTAATTGCCTTTTATGACATAATTAAGATTATACTTAATTATGATAATCTTTGGATATTTTATGATCCCTAATATTATTTAGAAAAATTTAGTCATTGGTCCTTCTAATTCTAGGGAGAAATTGCCTAGAAAATAAAATAAATACAATACAACAATTTGAGACCACATAATCACCTATTTTTAATAGGTATTTATTATCAAAATATAGCGGTTAAGCAAAGTAGAAATTTTAGGGTATTACATTTCTCCCCCCGTTAGTATTATAGTTAACTGATATATCATTAATTGTGGCATATCTGTCTGTTCATAAATAACTGTACATTTATCGGGTATTATAACGGTACATATCCTAAAAATCTTTGGTCGGGTCTTCACGCGTGTTGTTTATTCTGCTTACCCTTGTCTTCGGTCCTCGGTTCTCCGGACCCTGAAGCTATGGTAAGAGCTGAGGTCCAATGCCCATCGGACCTCAGGTAACGGTTAACCTCATGCTTATGTAAAACAATATATGTATGACATTAGAGCATTAATCAACACATAAGCACACAGCAGATGTAAGATTAAAATATCAACAGTGCACATCACATGTAAAGTTATCTATGTTAACAGTACACATCACATGTAAAGTTATCTCTGTTAACAGTACACATCACATGTAAAGTTATCTATCACATATAAGTATACAATAAGCATCAGAGTTAGTGTTACAGTACGTGTCCGTACCTTTTTCCGTTCGGATAGCGGTACCTCTGTTTTGCCGGTACGTTCAGATAGCGGTACGTTCTCTCGGATAGCCTATAATAGCATTACTGCATTATTCTCTTACAAATAATATCCTAAGAGATATTTTAGTCCTTACTGACCTTTTTACCCTTGGTGGATTTATTATTCCAATTATATCCCTTTATTTTCTCAAAAACGCTGATTCAGCATTTTGGGGCAGAATTTTCCCTAACTTTGAAACATCATAATTAATTCTACAAAAATCGAAACGAGGATCCGTAAAATTCCTTGGAATCCTTAGGATGTCTATTCTTAGGCAAAAATATATGGTTTCACCCAGATTCAGCTAGAAATTCCCAGTTTTCATTTTGCCAACTCTGCCCAGAAAAATCCTAGAAAATGTAGCCCAACTTTGGAAATTTGTATCTCCTAGCACAGAACTCGAAATGATACACTCTAGGTATATTTGAAAAGCACTTTATGTCTAATTGTACCATGCATTTTCCCAGAATTTAATAACTTCATATTCTTCATAAAATACTGGCGGTTTTATCACTGACTCCAGAAATTGCTAACCGATAAAATTTCGCCAGAGTTTCGCTACTTTGATCCTAATCTTCTAAAAATTTTGCTATATCACTTTCTCCATCAATTTTTGGAAATAAAACCATTTTTAACTGTTTAGAAAATATTTTGTTCACATAGATAACTTTATGGTTTAAAGTGTAATACCCTAAAAATCCTATTTAGCATAACCACTATATTTTATACCTATTGAAAATAGGTGAATGTGTGGTCTCAAAACATTATAGCTCAGTTAATTTAATTTAGGGAATTTTCTCCTAGAATTAAATAAAACAAACACCCAAATTTTCTAAATTCATTTAGGGTTCAATATTAGCATTATGTGAATTATTAATGATCATAATTAATCTAAGAACCTATCTTTGACAATTACACCTAATAACATCTAGAACACTACACTAAGGAGTTTAATTAGGATTAAACTATAATCCCTAGAGATAATTATGGGGGGCGAAATTCATAATAATAAAAGAGCAAAAGATTAAACAAAATATAAGATAAGAGCACATGTGATATAAGATAAAAATATACAATAGTAAGTAGGATTTTTCTACATAAATAAAGGGCCAAGATTTAATTTGATAAAGCTAAATCCAATGGCCTAAATTAATTACATGTTTAAATCCTTAATCCATGAGAAAATAAATTAACCAATAAGAAGCCTTGAACATGGGATATTTTGAGATAATGAAACACAAAATTTCATCTAATTATAGAGGAAGGGGGACGGCCACATAGCTTGGAAGAGGAGGAAGTGAATTGTTTAATATAAACTTATAGACACATGAGTAATTAAAGTCAAATAGCCTTGTTGGAGCCATGAGTGCCAAGCTTTCTAAAATAATATCTCAAATAATTAATCCAATGGTTATAAGTAATCCTACAATTAGCCTTAATCCTTGTATAATTAAATTGACCAATGATAAATCAAATATTCTTAAATCCTCATAAAATTAATTGGATCAATGGGAACTTTAAAACATAGATTAATTGTAAGAATTAATCTTGAACAAACACATATATTAAACTTGGAATAAATATCACCATGATTTATTTTACCCAACTTATACATTTAATCTCAAGATAGTAAAGGGAAATTAAAAACATCTAATAAAGGCCATGATTTTCGAAAATTATGAATCAAATGAGAGACTTGGATATTTTGAGCTAAGTTGAGCCAATAGGAATTATTCATACACTATCAATTAGACATGAATTGAAACACAATCCAAGAATGCTTGATGGGGGAGGAGCCACGGTTACAACTAGGAGAAGGAGGAAGCTTTTTGGTTAATATCTAGATATTATTTGCATTAAAACACATGGTGGATTAAATAGTCAAATTAAGGTACAAAGTGTAAGGGATATTTTGGAAAAAATGGAAGATGATAGAATGGAGAGAGGGGGCGGTTTGCATGGGTTTAAGGGTGAGGATTGGAGTTTTATAATTAACCTAGATCCAATTGCCAAAATGCAAGAAGAGTTAGGTTTGAAAGATTCACCAAAATGCCATGACAAATTGCTATAAATAGGAGGCTTTCCCCACTTCATTCTTCACACCAAAATCAACCCAAGAGATGATTTTCTAAAAGAGTAGAGAGAAGTGAGAGCTAGTGGGAAGGAAGAAGGAGTAGCAAGGTCCTTCAAGGTTAAGTTCTCTAGTTCTTAAGTTCTAGCTTTTAAATTCATAGTAGTTTATGCTTTGATCTTAAATTTCCAAGAGCAATTTTATTTTCATGTTTTTATGGTTAAAAATGGCTTTATTTCGAAAATTTGATGGAAAATATGTTGGATCAAATTTTTTGGAAGTTGAAGATCAAAGTAACGAAGTTCTGGCGAAAATTGTTCGTAAGGAATTTCTAGAGTCAGTAGTAAAAATGCCATAATTTTATGTTGAACATGAAGTTAATTAATTCTAAAAATTTTCATGGTTAAATTAGACATATAGAGCTTTTCAAATATACCTAGAGTGTGTCATTTTGAAGTTTTTGCAGTGAGATAAAAATTCACCAATTTGGGTTACGAAATTCTGGAAAATTCTGGACAAAGGGGAGAAACCTTACACCTAGGAATGACTAATGGAATCTGGGTAAAAATTGGTATTTTTCCTCCAAGATAGACATCCTAAGGATTCAGGGGAATTTTACGGATCCTCGTTTCGATATTTTTAGAATTAATTATGAATTGACAAAGTTAGCGAAAATTCTGCCCCGAAATGCTGAATCAGCGTTTTTGAGAAGATAAAGGGATATAATTGGAATAACAAATCCATCTAGGGTAAAAAGGCCGGTAGTGGCTAGAATTTCTCCTAAGATACTATTTATGAGGTAATAATGCGATAATACTATTATAGGATATCCGGGAAAATCGGGAGACGTACCGATCGAGCAAGCGTACCGCTATCCGAACGGACTAAGGTACGGACACGTACTGTAACACTAACTCTCATGCTTATTGTATACTTATATGTGATAGATAACTTTACATGTGATGTGTACTGTTGACATAGATAACTTTACATGTGGTGTGTACTGTTAACATAGATAACTTTACATGTGATGTGTACTGTTAACATAGATAACTTTACATGTGATGTTTACTGTTGATATATTAATCTTACATCTGTTGTGTGCTTTTGTAGTGATTATTGCTGTAACGTCGTGAATATCTGTCATACATATATTGTTTACATAAGCATGAGGTTAACCATTACCTGAGGTCCGATGGGCATTGGACCTCAGCTCTTACCATAGCTTCAGACCCCGGAGAATTGAGGACCGAAGACTAGAGTAAGAAGAGTGAGCAGCACGCATGCAGACCCGACAGAAGATTTTTGTTTTGGGATTTTGTACAGTTATAAGGACAATACTCGGATAAATATACCGTTCTCTATGAACAAAGAGATACGTCTCAGTTAGTATTGTATCATATACTCACTCTTTTATTTGCTCCGATGCTCTTCTCTGATCAAAACGCTTTAAAAATGCTTTTGAAAATTGGGGTGTTACATTTTGGTATCAGAGAAAATTTCTACATAGATAACTTTATGGTTTAAAGTCTAGTTAGTATCAGGATCCGATTCTCCGAAAATTTCCTCAAGAAATCTAAAGTGATCTATTTCACTATACCTGGGTACAAAATGAATGAGATTATTATTTGAATATTAGAGTGTTTGCTAAGTAAGTATGCATAGTAAGGGAATAGACTAGATGTCTAGAGTTTTTGAGTTTATACGATCACATGTCAAAGGCAAACATGTCAGTCACCCTTATCTAAGCAGAAATTGCTTGGACCAGATCTGATGGATCCGACCTCCGAACATATCACTTTGTTCAAATGACGACTCCTAGCAGCACAAAGCAAACAGAAGGGCTACGCTGACAAAAGGAGAAGACCTCTAGAGTTCGAAGTCAACGATCATATGTTTCTAACGATATCCCCAATAACCAGTATCAGTCGAACACTTCAGAGGCGAAAATTTAGTCCGCATTACGTAAGACTATTCGAAATTTTAGTTAAACGTGAACCAGTCACTTACTAGATAGCCTTACCCCCAAACCTGATTAATCTCCATAACATTTTCCATATTTCTCAGTTACACCAACCAAACCGCAATCATATTATTGATTGTAAGGTATCTCATGTAAACACGGTATATATGGGTCACGGAGACATTTGTAGAAGGATGTCAATGTACGATATGACAATACCTTCGTAATTAAGCCGGAGCGAATTCTCGATCACCGAGAGAAACGGCTTAGTCATAGAAGCATTTCCGATAGGGTACATTTCCAGAGTTTATGGTTTAAAGTCTAGTTAATATAGAGCAAATTTCGAGGATGAAATTTTATTTAACGGGGGGAGAAATGTATCACCCTAAAAATCCTATTTACAATAACCACTATATTTTGATAATAAATACCTATTGAAAATAGGTGAATGTGTGGTCTCAAAATATTATAGCTTATTTAATTTAATTTATGGAATTTTCTCCTAGAATTAAATAAAACAAACACCCAAATTTTCTAAATTCATTTAGGGTTCAATATTAGCATTATGTGAATTATTAATGATCATAATTAATCTAAGAACCTATCTTTGACAATTACACCTAATAACATCTAGAACACTACACTAAGGAGTTTAATTAGGATTAAACTATAATCCCCTAGAGATAATTATGGGGGGCGAAATTCATAATAATAAAAGAGCAAAAGATTAAACAAAATATAAGATGAGCACATGTGATATAAGATAAAAATATACAAAAGTAAGTAGGATTTTTCTACATAAATAAAGGGCCAAGATTTAATTTGATAAAGCTAAATCCAATGGCCTAAATTAATTACATGTTTAAATCCTTAATCCATGAGAAAATAAATTAACCAATAAGAAGCCTTGAACATAGGATATTTTGAGATAATGAAACACAAAATTTCATCTAATTAGAGAGGAAGGGGGACGGCCACATAGCTTGGATGAGGAGGAAGTGAATTGTTTAATATAAACTTATGAACACATGGGTAATTAAAGTCAAATAGCCTTGTTGGAGCCATGAGTGCCAAGCTTTCTAAAATAATATCTCAAATAATTAATCCAATGGTTATAAGTAATCCTACAATTAGCCTTAATCCTTGTATAATTAAATTGACCAATGATAAATCAAATATTCTTAAATCCTCATAAAATTAATTGGATCAATGGGAAATTTAAAACATAGATTAATTGTAAGAATTAATCTTGAACAAACACATATATTAGGCTTGGGATTAAATATCATTATAATATTTACCCAACTTATACAATTAATTGTAAGATGATAAAAGGGCAATTAGAGATTTCTAATTAAGCCATGAATTTCGAAATTCAAGGGCTAATAAAAAGACTTGAATAAACTATAAATTAACCCCTAAATGTATTTTTGCTTAGTTAGCAACCAACTATCATTTTCATTTAGTTACAAAGACACTTAAAGTAGCTAATAGTTGAAGCATAAAATTGGAGAGACAAGGGGGGAGGGGGGACGAATTACCTAGCTTGAATAAGGGGTAAGATGTTTGTTTAATATATAAATTAACACACATGCTAATTCAACATTTATGGAGGGGACAAATTGGAGAGAACAATATGTACTTAAGATAAGAGGTATTAATGGAAAATGGAAGAGGATAGGGGAGTGAGAGAGGGAACACGGTTTGTGAGAAAGCAAGAGAGGAAAAGTTGAAGCAAGGGTTGAGATGCAATCTCTCATTTTAACCTAGATCCAATGGTATGAAATCAAGAAGAGGAAGTTCAAAGAAATTACCACAATTGCCATAACATTTTACTATAAATAGGCACCTTAGGTTCTTCAATTCTTCACACCAAAATCAACCCAAGAGGTGATTTTCTAAAGAGAGTAGAGAGAAGTGAGAGCTAGTGGGAAGCAAGAAGGAGGAAGTTCTTCAAGGGTAAGTTCTTGAGTTTTAAGTTTTGTGTTCTTAGAATAAATATTAGTTTGATTTTTAATCTTCCTAATATAGTTTTGTTACCATGTTTTTATGGTTAAATATGTCTTTCTTTTGAAAATATGATGAAAAATATTATGGAGCAAAATTCTTGGAAGTTGAAGATCAAAGTAGCGAAATTCTGGCGAAATCTTTCGTTTAGAAGTTCTTAGAGTAAGCCACAAAGAGGCTATGATTTTATGTTAAACATGAAGTTCTAAAATTCTGGGAAAATTCATGGTTAAAGTAGACATATGGGGCTTTTCAAATATACCTAGAATGTATCATTTTGAGCTCTGTGCAGTGAGATACAAAGTTAGCGAAAATTCTGCCCCGAAATGCTGAATCAGCGTTTTTGAGAAAATAAAGGGATATAATTGGAATAACAAATCCATCTAGGGTAAAAAGGCCAGTAGTCGCTAGAATAACTCCTAAGATATTATTTACGAGGTAATAATGTGATAATACTATTATAGGATATCCGAGAAAATCGGGAGACGTACCGATCGAGCAAGCGTACCGCTATCCGAACGGACCAAGGTACGGACACGTACTGTAACACTAAATCTGATGCTTATTGTATACTTATATGTGATAGATAACTTTACATGTGATGTGTACTGTTGACATAGATAACTTTACATGTGGTGTGTACTGTTAACATAGATAACTTTACATGTGATGTGTACTGTTAACATAGATAACTTTACATGTGATGTTTACTGTTGATATATTAATCTTACATCTGCTGTGTGCTTTTGTAGTGATTATTGCTATAACGTCATGAATATCTGTCATACATATATTGTTTACATAAGCATGAGGTTAACCGTTACCTAAGGTCCGATGGGCATTGGACCTCAGCTCTTACCATAGCTTCAAGGTCTGGAGAACTGAGGACCGAAGACTAGAGTAAGAAGAGTGAGCAGCACACGTGGAGACCCGACAGAAGATTTTTGTTTTGGGATTTTGTACAGTTATAATGACAATACTCGGATAAATGTATCGTTCTCTATGAACAAACAAATACATCTCAGTTAGTATTGTATCCAAGAATTTTGCTCCATAATATTTTTTAGCCTATTTTCGAAATAAAGACATATTTAACCATAAACTCTGGAAATGTACCCTATCAAAAATGCTTCTATGTCTAAGCCGTTTCTCTCGGTGATCGAGAACTCGCTCTGGCTTAATTACAAAGGTATTGTCATGTCGTATATTGACATCCTTCTACAAATGTCTCCGTGACGTCTATATACCGTGTTTACATGAGATACCTTACAATCAATAATATGATTGTGGTTTGGTTGGTGTAACTGAAAAATATGGAAATGTTATGGAGATTAATCAAGTTCGGGGGGTAAGGCTATCTGGTAAGTGACTTGTTCACGTTTAACTAAAATTTTGAATAGTCTTATGTAATGCGGACTAATTTTTCGCCTCTAAAGTGTTCGACTGACACTGGTTATTGGGGATATCGTTAGAAACATATGATCGTTGACTTCGAACTCTAGAGGTCTTCTCCTTTTGTCAGTGTAGCCCTTCTGTCTGCTTTATGCTGCTAGGAGTCGTCTTTTGAACAAAGTGATTTGTTCGGAGGTCGGATCAATCAGATATGGTCCAAGCAATTTTTGCTTAGATAAGGGTGACTGACATGTTTGCCCTTGACATGTGATCGTATAAACTCGGAAAACTCTAGACATCTAGTCTATTCCCTTACTATGCATGCTTACTTAGCACGCACTCTAATATTCAAATAATAATCTCATTCATTTCGTACCCAAGTATAGTGCTCAATATCATACACCACATAAACCTCACTTCCCCTTTTATGTGCTTCCTAAAGGAATATTTTTCCTTCAAGTTTTATTTTAAATTATCAGTAGGGGTACCTATTCCGGTAAAAGGAAACTAACCACTTTATAGACTAATGTCTCCTATCTTAAAGCGCAAACCGCAACTAAAAGGGTACCCGCAATTAAAAGAGTCTTCCAATACTAGCTAATCTGCTCATCACTAAACTTTAAAATATCTTTGCTATCTAGGAAAAAAAACTGGCATAGCGGAGTAGAGCAAAAGTAGGCCACCCATAAGGCCTTCAATGATGCCTTGATTATGATTTTGCCCGGGCTCATAATGATAATCGAGGCCCCAAAGAAGATCATTGCTCCAGGTACTGGAAATACGTCCCTATGCTAGTCTAACTGTGTCGATACTCTATTCGTAGAACACTTATCATCCTACTGTTTGTATCCAGGACATGTCGCAAGAAATTTTGGACTCATAAGAAGACTCACTCTCAGAATCATCTTGACAGCTTAACAGCTGAAAATACTCACTATTGTCGATATTGGATGAATGATTCGATCCTATAGGTTTCTCCGGCTCAGAAGGTATTCTAGCCATTGATTCGAGGTAGTACACAGAATCAGGGTTGTGTACAGTTTCAGAGTTTGTATACCGACTCAGGAGGGTATACGTTCGAGGATTCACGGTCACGAATAAGTGTAGGGGTTTTTCCCTAAGTTAGGGTAATGCACCGACTCAAAGTGGTACACTGGTTCAGGATGGTATATCGAGTTAGGGTGGTACCCTGGTCTAGGGTTCATTGATTTTTTGCGTGGTACGTCTTACTTGTCTCTAGTAGTTCATGTCTGGAGATCTATCTCCGTCCACCACTACAACGTCACAGCAAGGTTATATCAGTACTCTTTTTCAAAATATGCTCCAAGTTTAAAAAGGCTTAGAACCTAACTCCGTTAATCAAACAGATTGGCCAAGTAGGTGTCTATCATGGGAGTCTCACCGAGTTCACGGCGACTGATTGACTGACCCACATAGACTAGCCCTGCCTTTCGGAACCAAACTATTTGGAGTAACTTTGTTAAATCCGTGCCATAAATGAATGCTCTGATATCAAAATGTTATTCCGTAGCGATACCTCCGCTGTGGCATAACATTTTGGTATCAGAGCATCCATTCTGGCACGGATTTAACAAAGTTACTCCAAACAGTTTGGTGCCGAAGGCAGGGCTAGTCTATGTGGGGGTGAGTGTGGGCCGTGAACTCGGTAAGACTCCCATGATAGACACCTACCTGGGTTGATTTTGGTGTGAAGAGAGTAGAGAGCAGTGAGAGCTAGTGGGAAAGAAGAAGGAGTAGCAAGGTCCTTCAAGGGATATCCGGGAAAATCGAGAGACGTACCGATCGAGCAAGCGTACCGCTATCCGAACGGACTAAGGTACAGATACGTACTGTAACACTAACTCTGATGCTTATTGTATACTTATATGTGATAGGTACTTTCATAAAGTCATGGACGGGACTCTGTCTTGGACATGCACCGTGACTAAGTTTATGGGGCTTAGATCACTACATATACATTCAGCTTTATACAAGGGTTATGGTTTTGATAATACCGTTGGAGTTTTCCTAGCTCTGAGGACAAGATAGGCCATCGTGACACGGTGAGGTGCAGACGTAGATAACTTTACTTGTGATGTGTACTGTTAACATAGATAACTTTACATGTGATGTGTACTGTTAACATAGATAACTTTACATGTGATGTGTACTGTTGATATATTAATCTTACATCTACTGTGTGCTTTTGTATTGATTATTGCTGTAATATCATGAATATTTGTCACACATATATTGTTTATATAAGCATGAGGTTAACCGTTACCTGAGGTCCGATGGGCATTGGACCTCAGCTCTTACCATAGCTTCAGGGTCCGGAGAACCGAGGACCGAAGACTAGAGTAAGAAGAGTGAGCAGCAAGCGTGGAGACCCGACAAAATATATTTGTTTTGGGATTTTGTACAGTTATAATGACAATACTCGGATAAATGTACCGTTCTCTATGAACAAACAGATACGTCTCAGTTAGTATTGTTTCAGATACTCACTCTTTTATTTGCTCCGATGCTTTTCTCTGATCAAAACGCTTTAAAAACGCTTTCGAAATTGGGGTGTTACAGAGAGAGAGAGAGTAATTTTAGGGTTCAGCCTCAAAGCAACATGTTCAGCGTGAGAGATGGAGATGGGAAGAAAGAAAGAGTATTTATAGGGTTAGACCTCAAAGCACATGCATGGTGTGAGAGAGGGGGGAGAGAAATTTTAGGTAAAGTCTTTTTAAGATAGTTTTTTATTATAAGAAGAGTAGCTAATTTAAATTTTCAACTATATTACGTATCTAATTTTATACACTTTTCTTATTTTGAGTGTAAATAGATCCCAATGTATAAGGAATCATGAATAGTTGTGGTAGTCAACAAATATTTGTAAATGGCTGAGCAGAATTTCAAATGCATTCACTTAAATCTTTAAGGTTTCTTATATTTGCATTCTTTCTTTCTTTTTCTCCAGTATATATGGACAAGAACAATAAATTTATTTTCTTTTGTCCTTTTAGTTTGCCTCATTCCATTGTTTTACATCTCACATTCAATATACATTCTTAATTTTAAGGTCATGGTGCAAAAATATTTGTAAGCTTTTACCCAAAATGCCTCTAATACCAGATGTTTTTTGAAGGTACAAAAAATATATGTAAACTTTTTTCCAAGTGCAACAATAACCATGAACTTTAATATTGGAGCAAAAATAATTTATTTAATGTATTATTTTTTTTTTGTAGAAAAATAATATAGTGGGTCCCATACACAAATACTAAGGGACGTTTAACTGTTTAATGGTTGTATAATTTTTTTCTTGGATTTTTAATGTTCATGGTAATTTTTACACCTAAGAAAAATTTGTATTTTTGTAAATTGGAAATAAGTTCATGGTATTTTTGGACCATAGCCCAAAAAAGGAAGAAAGGAGAAAAGTAATACATTTTAATGGGAGGGAGACATCAGGAACCATAGCACCCCCCAAAAAAAAAAGCAGTTAATTTTGGTCCCTGCATTAATTCCTCATAAAAAGGATTTGCCTTGATGTCGTATTTCTAGTTTTTACAAAAGGTTTATTAAAGTGTGAATGTGTGACCATACCCAAAAACTGTTGGGTTTGGGTCTTCATTAGATTCACTTTTGCTCATAATCGGGGAATATATTTAGGTATTGAACATTTATACAAGCAGTATTTTAAATCTTAATGTTTAATATATGTTATAGGTCTTACGCATTAATTAATTCTATTTGGTTTTGATATGTAAGTGTATGATTCATGCATTGTCATTTACTTTAGGGCGTCATGTGACAATCAAGAAGAAAAAGATAACACGATCACCACCAACCTACAAGCCCAGATGTTAATTTTAGTTTTATTGGACAATGTCTACGAAATATCGTATAACATATTCTTGTAATTTTTTTAAAAAAATTCTTTATTACCATTTCTTTTCCTTGAGATCAAAGGAAGTTTGACAGCAAAGATATTAACGGGTTATACAATTAAGACTCCATGAAGCATTTGGATCAGCTTGCGATCTTCATCTCTCCAACGTGAACTTTCTTATATTAGAATATGTGTGTGTATTAAAAGAGTGAACTAAAGATATATAAAGTTGACATAGATCTTTTCAATTGATTCAAGTCATTTGATAGAAAAACAACCTAAGTCTATATTAAGTATCAAAGTTAGTACTTCATGAAGCTATAACGTTTGTGAGAGTACATGAATACATGAATTTATACCAGCCAAGAGTACAACTTATTTTGATTCTTTCTATCAGGCTCTTTGCAAGATCATGAATGCAAGACACATTGTTTTGGTATTTCGTTGATTTGATGGAGAAACATCACAAATCTATCTCTGACAAGGCTTCTATCAAGGCCTTTCCTGCAGATGTCTCTTTTTGTCATCTTTCTCTGACACATTGCAGTGGGATGGACCTGCATCAATCCAAAGGCTTGAGAGGGTTTACTAGTGGGAATAGAACCTATCTTAGCTTCTGGTGTTCGAAATGTGTCAAATCCAATATGAGTTAAGAAGAGCAATAGGTTTAAAGTGGGCCGAAAGACTTCGAGGAAAATCTAATGAGGATAGGTTTGTTTTTCAACAAAAAAAGTACATAATTTTGAATTTTCAATTGTATTACATTATGTATCTTATTTTTTTATGCTTTCCTTGTGCCAATATACAAGGAATTATGAGTATTTATGATATGTCATATAATCAATAAATATTTTTAAATATTTAACCATAATTTCAAATGTATAAATTTAAATGGTTTATGATATTTACATTCATATTTTTGCCTCATTCCATTATTGTACATTTTAATGATTCAATGTACATCCATAAATTTATTTAGGGAAAAAAGCATTAAATATATATAGAAACAATTAAATGCCAACCAACCAATAACAGTGATCCTCATGGCTTGAATTTAAATGGCCATGAGGATCCGAGTTCGATTACCAGTATCATAAAAAATTATATGCCAACTAAAAATTATTTTTAACTTACCTAAAAAGAAATTGACAAAAAATTCACATACATTAAATTCATATGGCGAGAAATTCTTCCATTTTTTTTCTCTTTTAAGAGTCATTTTTTAAAAAAAAAAAAATCTAGAGAAAATACTCACTTCCTCAACGAACATTCATTATGTAAATACATAAAAGGAAGGTTGTTATGATTATTTGTTAATATATCAATTGTATAAAAGCATAATGCTCAATTCCTCAATGAACTGTCATTATGTAAATACATAAAAGGAATGTTATTATCATTATTGGTTACTACAGTTATTCTTGATATCGATGTTTGGATTCACGATTTGACCTTCAAAGTGTGCAATCAACATGTTAAAGCTATGTGGGATCATCTCCCCTATGTTTAGCACAACGATGGAGTGATCTTACTTTTTATCCAATCTTGGGATAAAAGTTTAAACATGGTTTTACTTGCTTTTTGATCCAATAGTCAAGTGAGGGGAAAGTGGAGAGAGGAAAAAACCACATTGTTGCAACGAGAAGAGAGAGGAAACGTAGGACCTCACTTTCACAAAAAAATAAGAAGATAAAACTACTCTAAAAGCACATTGTGAAGAATGGTAACAATCAAGAAGAAAAAGATAACATGACCACCACCAACCAACCTGCTACAAGCCCAGATGTTAATTTTAATTTTAATTTTAATTTATTGGACAATGTCTAGGAAATATCATATAACATATTCTTGTAATTTTTTTTTAATCTTTATTACTATTTCTTTTCCTTGAGATCAAAGGAAGTTTGACAGCAAAGATATTAACGGGTTATATAATTAAGACTCCATGAAGCATTTGGATCAGCTTGCGATCTTCATCTCTCCAACGTGAACTTTCTTATATTAGAATATGTGTGTGCATTAAAAGAGTGAACTGAAGATATATAAAGTTGACATAGATCTTTTCAATTGATTCAAGTCATTTGATAGAAAAACAACCTAAGTCTATATTAAGTATCGAAGTTAGTACTTCATGAAGCTATAAAGTTTGTGAGAGAACATGAATACATGAATTATACCAGCCAAGAGTACAACTTATTTTGATTCTTTCTATCAAGGCTCTTTGCAAGATCATGAATGCAAGACACATTGTTGGGGTGTTTCGTTGGTTTGATGGAGAAACATAAAAAATCTATGAGGCCTCTATCAAGGCCTTTCCTACAGATGTCTCTTTCTATCATCTTTCTCTGGCACATTGCAGTGGGATGCACCTGCATCAATCCAAAGGCTTGAGAGGGTTTACTAGTGGGAAATAGAACCTATCTTAGCTTCTGGTGTTCGAAATGTGTCAAATCCAATATCAGTTAAGAGCAATAGGTTTTAAGTGGGCCAAGAGATTTCGAGTAAAATCTTATGAGGATAGGGTTTTTTTTCACAAAAAGAGTACCTAATTTTGAATTTTCAATTATTACATTATGTATCTAATTTTTTTTACGCTTTCCTTGCCCCAATATACAAGGAATTATGAGTATTTATGATATGTCATATAATCAATAATTTTTTTAAAATATTTAACTATAATCTCAAATGTAAAAATTTAAATGGTTTATGATATTTACATTCAGATTTTTGTCGGGTTAAATACCATTCTTTTCATAGAAGTATTGGCTAGGGGGCATTCAGCACCCAGAAATTTTTTGGTATCATTTTTGCCCCAGAAGTTTACAAAAAGGAGAAAATATGCCCCAGAAGTTTTTTTTTAGGAGAAAATTTTCCCCAAAAGTTTTTTTAGGAGCAAATTTTTGTAAACTTCGGGCAAAAATGATACCAAAAAAACTTTCCGGGTCTTTGTTGCTCCAAAACAAAAACTTTCATGGCAAAATTGGTGTTTATCCCTATTTTTGCCTCGTTCCATTATTGTACATGTCAATGATTCAACGTACATCCATAATTTTATTTAGGGAAAAAAACATTAAATATACATAGAAACAATTAAATGCCAACTAACTAGTAACAGTGATCCTCATGGCTTGAATTTAAATGGCCACGAGGATCCGAGTTCGATTACTAGTACCATAAAAAAATGATATGCCAACTAAAAATTATTTTTGACTTACGTAAAAAGAAATTGACAAAAAATTCACACACATTAAATTCATATGGCGAGAAATTCTTCCATTTTTGTCTTTTAAGAATCATGTGAAATAAAAAAATTAAAAAATCTATAGAAAATACTCACGTCCTCAATGAACATTCATTATGTAAATACATAAAAGGAAGGTTGTTATCATTATTTGTTAATATATCAATTGTATAAAATCATAATGCTCAATTCCTCAATGAACTTTCATTATTTAAATACATAAAAGGAATGTTATTATCATTATTGGTTACTACAGTTATTCTTGATATCGATGTTTGGATTTGTTGGTTCTCTTTGTGTTTTGATGATAACTGACAATTGTAAACTTAAATGAAGTTTGTTTTGGTTAAATTAAAAATGTTTGAGACTTATTCAAACTTATCCAGGAATCTATTGTCAATGACAAACTCGAGCTTAGAGTTGTCAAACTCGAGTTTACACTTGATAGAGAGTCAGATAAGCTATTTACACCTAGCTTGACTCAAGCTTCAAAATGGAAACCTGAGTTTAAGCCTAGCCGAGAGTTTTTCAAAGTATAATTTTAAGAAAACTCGAGCCTATTGTTGCTAAACTCAAGTGTATCCTTGGCCGAGAGTTCTCAAAGCTTTTCACCTTAAAGTAAACTCGAGCTCGTTTTCCTAGACTCAAGTTTCTGCCAGACCGAAAGCTTTCAAGGTATTTTGAACCTAAAAGTGACTCGAGCCTATTTCTTAAAACTCCAGTTTGAGTTTGTGGACTTAAATTTATTTTCATTTTTAAAATGTCCCAAACTCGAGTCAGTCACTTAATGACTTGAGTTTCCGCGATCTCAAAATGTTTCCAAATGCTATCGCGATGCTCATTTTGAAAGAAGTTCTAAACTCGAGTTTACTCCAAAAGACTCGAGTCATGATCTTGAGTAAAATATTTTAAACTCCAGTTTCAATCTTACATAGACATCTTCGTTTAAATCTCAAATCTATTTCTAAAGAAGATGATCATGTGACTCGAGTCTAGAGTGTTAAACTCGAGCCATGAACTCTAGTTTTCTTGATCAAACTCGAGTGTAAAGCGCCTCTGTTCTACAATCTCTGTTTTCGAATTTACAAAATCTTCAAGCATGATTTGTATTTTTCATATCTTCACTTACTATTATTCCTAACTATGTTTAATCAAGTTTGCTAGTAAGTTTCAGAAGATTAAATGAAGGTTTGACTGAAGATTAGCCAAAAGCAACAGATGATGTCTGAGCATTAAATGTTGGCTCAAATTACTAAGCACGAAATTGGCAAATCTCTCTCTAAACATTCCAAAAGTTTAAACGAACTCTTTCCACATTTGGATGCCAATGTCCGTACTGGCACATACAATATCAGGCCACCCACCGGAATCCCATACCCGGGAAAAGGACCTCAGTCCAGGAGCCTCGCTCCAACCGTCTGCGTGGGTGCTGGCCCGACAAGGCAAAACACATGCCCTTACAGGGCGAAACTACTCAGATTGGGTGCCTACACTGCTGGTGCGAGTGTTAGCTTCTCAAAACAAATCCCCTCAAAAGAACTTTCAACAATGGCCAGCGATTTCAAACAGTTTCAAAACATGGTTCCATACTGCTTCCACCACAGACATGGTTCACAATTTAGTTTTAAACTCGGTTCACAATCCGATTTCAAATCGAGGTCCCATCAAGACCTTATCTATGAGACAACATGGTTCAAAAACAACCATTTCAAATTGTTCTCAAATTCTGTCAAAAACATTTTATTTGAAAATTTTAGTTTGAAAAATTTAGTTTCCAAAATTTCACAAACATAGCAGGTGCATTGGTAAGTTCAAGATTAAATTTTCAAACAGACCAGGAACCAGACAACTGACATAGAAGGTCATCACTCCAATTACATCTCAAGCTTTATTTTTTGGCTACTCCAGCCATCCATAGGATACTTAGTCCATTTATTTCATTTGATCGATCATTCCAGATACAATGCCTGTAACTCTTAGGCTTACAACTTTCTTAGGCACTTTGCTCGGTATTCAGGGTTTAAAGGTCATGAATTTCTGCCATCCTATGGACATACTAGTCACCAAACACATGTCAAATTCAATCACCCCAAAAATCATACCAATCCAGTAGGTCTCCTTACCTACTGAATATTCGTGTCTCAATAATACACTGGAGCACCCCATGGCAATACCTTGATATCGCATCAAATAATCCTCATTTGGGGTCATTCTGTATATGATCTTCCAATAACGATCTAGCTCCAGGCATAATCATAGATTCAACTTCCTCTAACAGGTATTTAATCCGCATCTTTCTGGGAACCTACTAGCCACTACCATATCTACAGCTATCGATCCTAATCATAAGACCGAAACCTGTGGCCATCGAGGTTCTAGATATCAACCAATTCTCAGTCAAACACTTCTTAGGGAATATTCAAGATCTTTCCCTATGCTGATACAGCAACTAACAGCCTCAAAATACCCAAAATCAAATAGGTAATATCCTCAAACATACCTCAAATAACAGCTTCAATCAATACTATCAAGGGTTCTACTCTCAATCATTCTTTCTAAGGGAATATCATGAGATTAAAATCATTCCCTAGTAGCTAGTAACCTCCAAATACCTCATACACATGGGTGCTATGCCTTAATGCATTCAAATCAATCAAATGCCTAAACAATCTCTCGTTATCAAATCCGATTATTAGGTTCATCAACCTAATTCTAAAACCTAGAACATACCCAGTAATCATGCCATGATCATCAAGATTCATAACCTATAGCATTCAGTCACTATCCTCAAATAACCTCATATCCATGATTGTCAGATTTCCAATTGACTCCTAAAACCTCGACATCAGTTAGGCTAAGGAATCCTATTACCTCAATAATACCAAAAATAGGAACTAGGATCATGATTCATCTTCCTAGTCTAAACCTCAAAACATTCAACACTATTCACGAGGTTCTAATTCTATCTCAATCCTCAATATCACAGGGGTATATCATAATATTGTTCTATTACCTCAAGGTTAATCATCAATCCTCAATCATACCCAAACAATTCAGTATCGATCAATATTCACAGGGTTCCTACTCTCAGGTACTAGAACCTTAATTGAACCTCATTCACATTTAAGATCAGATTCAAGCTTAGTCTCAATCATATCCTAACATCCTCATAGCATCTCAAGGGATCACTATGGCTCTGTTTGGTTTGAGGGGAGGGGAAGGAGGGGAGCCTCCCCTCCTTAGTGTGAAAAGACATATATGACCCTGATTTATATCGTTTTCCGCACAAATATTTTAAATTAAGGTCGTATATGTCTTTTCACCCTAGAGAGGGGAGGCTCCCCTCCCTCCCTCCCCTCAAACCAAACAGAGCCTATAAGTCAAAACTTAGAGTACTAAAGCCTCAAGTCAAGGAATCTCAAATTCCTATAATACTTCCCAGGGGGTCACCCATCCCGAGATTTCTCTTGTCTAAGCACGCTTAACTTCCGGGTGCCCAATTTTGTTTTGGGGTATCAAACCATTTACCTTCCCAGAAACACCAGGTATCAACTTTTCCAAACAATTCCCTTCTATTTTTTTGTTGTGGGAATCAGTCCCTGATTTCCATCTCAGAGGACCCAAGGTTAGAACCAGAACTCATACTCTGTGCTACTTCTTCCACACAAGAGTCTCATCTTACTGGAGCCCAACCCTCTTCCTTAGGGTATTTATCCTTTATGCTCCATTTGCCCAAACTTACATCTATACCCTTAACCATGTACCTTTTACCAGTACTGTCCAAACCATGCTCTGATACCAAACTGTTACACCCCTACCGGCCTCGCCCTTTCGGGTGGCGAGTTAGAGGGATCCTTTTTCCCTTATTACCTTTCCCTTGTTAATTGTTCACTTTAATCATATATCAGAGTGTGCGCGGCAGAGCATATGATCGGTTTGGACAACTACAATATACTGGTAAAGGTACATACAATAACATAAAGTAATCCCCGTAGGGTTAAGGGTACAATCGTCCAAAATAAATTCTGAACAGTAAGTATAAATCTTACGGTGATTCCAAAAACTCATAAACAACACATGAAAGGGCATACCCTATTTCTTCAGTCTTCCGCACCATGCCCTGTCTTCTCCAACCTCCGTCTGCTACTGCCTCACCTCTGTGCCTCCACAATGGTCTGGAGTTCAAAGTTGAACCCCAGAGTAACTGTTAGACTCATATACAATATGTATACAATGCATGCAATGCAAATCACAATCAGGAAGTACAAATAAACTCGCCTCGGCACAACAAACTGGCATGTAGCATCTCCGTAGGACCGCCTGGTCAAGACAAGCCCCTCGGAACAGGGCGCTCAGGGGCCTCAGTAGTCAGGGTGGCCAAACCCTAACCACCTACCCCTCCTAAGGACTCAGTAGCCACCTATGAACACACAGTCACATAGGCCCTACCTACCTCATATCTCTCGACGCAAAGAACACCCTAAGGACACACGGTCCAATAGGCACCGCAGCCCGATCCTACATGCCCCCTGTGACGCAACAAAGCCCTAACGACACACAGTCCAATAGGTACTGCAGCCCGATCTCGGTACTGTAGCAGAGGCACTACAGCCCGATCTCCTACATCATGATAAAACACACATGCAAAAGCAACATAGAGTATGCAAGTCAACAGTTACTACCTGGCACTCCTTGAAAATAGTAAACTCTTCCTTGGTGCTTGAAATATGTCCCTCACGTGTTAACACCCTAGATATAGCAAAAATATCATGCCTTAAATCACATATACAAGCTTCACTTCAAGTTCCATAAATTTCGCCTAACTCCAGAATTTCCGACCCAAATTCGCCAATTTTTAGTAAATTCTAGAAAAATCTTATCGACATGAAATCATTGGCCATGGAACCCTTAGGATGTATATTTTATAATAAAAATATTCTCCAAGGTCATATGGGTTCGTATCCTTTTCTTTTTTCAAATATTTGGCCACTGGTCCGTGTCAGAAACCATGTTTTTAGGTCATCTTTATCCTTAAAGAACCCTTGGTTAGAAATTCCAAATGACACGAAAGTTTAGTCTAAGATCATCCTTAGGATGTCTAATTTCACCATATAACATTTCAAAGCAAAGGGAATTCAGTTACTATTTTAAAACCACCGATTTGTGTTTGCTGCCCAGAAATCAAAGTGTTGGCAGATTTGCATAGTTTAACGTCTTAGGAGTTTTCATGTGTGAAAAAGGTAACCTTGACTTATCCCCACACAAAATCACATTCTGGACTCATTGGAAACCTTAAAAACATCAAACTCCCACTGCATCCCCACGTTTAACATCATAGGGCAGAACTAAAACATGATTCGCCAAGTCATCGGTTAGAAGCTTACCTTGAGTCTTCGGTTGCATATGACTTCTTCCTCCCTTGGACCAAGACTTCAGCTGATCTCTCCCTCTTCTCCCTTCCTTGAGCACGTCCTAGGGCAGCCAAAAATGGGGAGGAGGTGTCCTTATATAGAGATTCCAAGGCTAGGGCTTGTCCGGTAATTAAAATAACACCTCAGGGGTAAAATGGTCATTTTTGCTGACTTTTTCTCCAAGATATTCCAGAATATTCTTTTACACTGATGTGGCGCCATCTTAGCCCTTAAACTTTAGATTCCAAGATTGCCCTTGATGTGACTTTAGGGGTAGGTTTTAGGTCCAGGGGTAAAACGGTCATTTTACACTGCACTTCTTCCAACCAGTGGGACCCACAAAATCTTCCCAAGATGCTGTCATAATTGCTTGTCATTCCATTGTCATGTCAGTTTCAAAAGATGTGGTCCAGATTAAACCTGATTATTTTATCTTTCTCTTTCTTCATAATTACTTGATGTGACATTCTCTCTCTTCATAATTACATGACATGACCTTTTCTTTCTTCTTTGGGCCCACCAAAATTCCGCCCCTTACAGTGTCCTGGGTCTGGGCCCGACTCTGAGAAATCCTAACCGGTCCCACTTAGTGACAGAGATTTTCCGTGATCTCCCAAAATAACCAGATTAGAAAAGGATTTGCAGTATAATGTAACCTGGGTCGTTTCCCAACAAATTCATAGTCGGTTCGATTCGAACAGCAATAAAACAGAATAGTAACAAATTGGGGGGTTTTTGATTTAAATAGATTAAAAACGAAAATAAACTAAAACAGAACGAAATATGCAGAAACAGATTAAAACAATCAACCCAACATTTAGATTCCAGAAACTTCCTTCATTGAACGAAATATAAACGAACTCGTGTTTGGTTCTGGATGAACCAAAATCTCTACGTTCGTCCAGAAATCCCTCAACTAGACGATCACCTAGAATCTGTCCGAACAGTGGCGTCTCACTGTGCAATCGCACAGCAACACTGTAACCTAGCTCGGACTCAGTCCTTGGGATGAACTAAACCGAATATTAAATCTAATATTCGAACTATTTCCAGAAATCGAATCTGATAAGATGAAAACAGAAACGAGTAAAGTTACCGATTAAGCACAAGTTGTCTGGACGAATCATGGAATCCTCAACATTGGGTTAATCACAGAAGTTTAGCCGAACATGGCTGGGAAAAACAAAGAAAAGACGAAGAACACGAAGAACATTTGAGAGAATTTGAAACTTATGTATTTAATCCTAAACTAAGTAAAAACGTGAATGAATAGGTGTTTTTGGCTGCTGCCTCACTTAACCTAAAATGGAAAAATGAAATGGGTCTCCAATCCACAATTCAGGCCTAAAACAGAAAATAATAAAAAAAAGGGTTTTAATTACAAATTCGAGCCCAATTAAACATCTGACTTTGGCTTCAAAATCGACCGCCTTCTTGTCCGAATTTGCCCTTCATGTCTTCATAACAATTGTAGCTCTCTGAATCATCTGAAATATGAAACAAAAATGAGGAAAATCCTATGTCTAGTTCAAGAGTTATGGTAGGAATAGTGAAGCAATGTAAAACTGGAATTTATTATTAAAAATGGCTAAAATATAATCAAAGGCCCAAAGCCCAAATAAGTATAAAAGCCATTATTTATTAACTAAAGAGTCCTAAATTATTAATCAAGAGATAAAAAGAAGTGTATAAAATATTTAATTATCACTTAGCTCCTTTTTGCCGGTTACACCTTTCCTCGTAACTTGTGCCCTTCAACTGGACTTGTGTGAGCCCGGATCATCAGTCTCTTCTCCCTGACCACAGGTGGATGGATTATAGTGCCCTAGGGGCAAGAAACCCATATTCCAGTATCTCATAACCACCTCGTACTACGTGCTACCTGATAATCCGACTTCTGACCCCGAAACGCCACGTGTCCGACGTAGCACCACTGCTATTGACTCTTCCTTCTATACTTGGTCCTTGAGCTCTTGGTCAAAATACTCATGCAAACAGGAGTGCAAAACGTCTTAAAATATGTCATGAGGCACTTAAAAATTCCCCAAACCAAATGACCAAAGTGCCCTTGCAAAATATCCTCTTAACTTGGCTTATTTTGCAAGTTTTGTTGACTTTTCTCTCCCCTCCTTGTTTTGCACGAATTTAGAGCAATTTCTCTTTCTTCATGATGACTTGATTTGACCTCTTGCTTCTGTAATATGAAGGGACACATGTCATACTTTTACTGGTCCAACACAAAAGTAGCTTTTTCCCTTGTAATGATGACGGGACACGTGTCATGTTTTTATTGGGCCAACAAAAGTATGTCATTATTTGTCATCATGACAGTACTTTATTAAAGCTACTTTATCAGTACTTGCCCGAGATCCTGTCCGAGTTTACTCGGGTTTTCTTCACGAATACTGATGTCTTCTCAAAAACGCAGGGCATACCCAGCTGCCCTGAAAATGCCATGTACTTTCTTATACCGGCACATTTCCACTCGACTAATTGTCCTATACCCCAGGACATAGTTGGGTGGCATCCTTTCCACCGAATTTATGCCGTATAGATCTTCCGTGTCCCATTTTCACTGTCACCTTAATTCCACGGCTGATGCATACAAGGTCTACTGACCCATATGGCCGAGTTACTTAGTCCCAGAGAGGCATCCTAACCCTCAACATTCTCGGGACTCTTCCTGAAATGGGCCTAATCGTCTGCCTATTTTAGGCTTATTCTCCATTCTCTGGGTCCGAAATTCGGGGTGTTACAGGAGTTCCTAATGGTGTGATTTCCTTACTCTCTACAAGGGAAGGCCAAAGAATGGCTCAATAACTTAGAAGAGGGCAGTATAACCTCTTGGGAGACATTGGAAGAAAAGTTCATATCAAGATTTTTTCCACAGTGAACCAGTCGAACAAGTAATAAAGTGTCAGTAAAGTATCGTCCCACAGAAACTGAGATACCTAAGAGTGACGCTCTATTGCTATGATAGTTGCGTAGACAGAAAGTAAATATAATTTGTTTGAGAGGTTTTTGTAGTTATACTAATAACAGAAATAAAGAGAATACTTTTTAAGAAGATATCAGTGAGAAGTCGAAATCATCCTTAAGCACATCAATCCCCCAGTTGCTCTAACCATTGCTATAGCATCCATACTGCACAGCTTCCGCAATGCTACAACATAGCTACTAACTATAACGCTATTCGGTTAACCCACCTTTATAAATAGGTCATATGATACTAACTATACTTCTTCCATATTCCTATGGCAACTTTCTAGTTAAATCTGCATTACACTCAAGGTGTCATGGTTATGAGAGGTAGACCCATTCCTAAAGCCTACAATAAATAGGTCAAGCCTTGCACCGGCTGCCTAGCAAACTCAGTTTCTCAGAGGTCTAACCTCGACTCCTTGCCGGTAAGCCGAGGCCACAAATCTAGCCCTTAGATTCCTCTAATCGACTAGTAATTAATTCACTGATAAGCAAACCGAATCTATTAAATTAAGAACTTGCAACTCGGGTTCATTTTACACTTAAGAATTCATCCTCGTTCGGCCATCGGAAAGTTAGTTCATGACGACGAGGGAAACACAAAACAGAGATAGTAACGAGAATGACCCATGATCTAACTACTAAAATAAAATAAAATAAAAGCGAGAAAGCTTGACGGCGTTAGAAGGCGTGGAAGAAGCCCCGTCACGTCACCACTCCATGTCTTCTTCCCTCCATCTTACTGCAAGGAAGGATGCTGGGTTATCCTGGAATTCTCGTGCTTAGTGAAGTCTCTCACTCTTCTTTTGAGTCTGCCGAATGTGAAATCTCGTTTAGGCTCTGTGCGACTCTTCTTCTAGGGTTGACTTGCTGTTTCCTTTTATACTCAGACTTTCTTGTGACGCAAGTTTCAGCGAGCTGGGCTTTCCAAAAATCTGTCGAGATCTATCGTATCTTCTGTTTGTAGATTGATTCTGCTGATCCTGTGGGATTCTTCAAATCTTTCTGTTTCGGTCCTCCACATCTTCTATTTCATTACGCCATCAATCTACCTGTCGACCTCGACTTTTATTATTATTCCTAAAATCAGCTAGGTAAAAAAGGTCAGAAAATATGCCACATAGCATTTGCGTCCTTTACTTTGCTAAAGCTTTCATGATGCTTTTTATTGCACTTCGAGTTGCGGTTAGAATGCTATAGCATCGTATCAGCCTTGCTATACGTTCTTAAAAACAATGTAACTTGCTCCTTTCTTAGCACATGTTTAGGATGTAAATGGTTTCTATCCTTCAGTTCCCTATATCATGAATATATGCCTTTTTTCTTGGATTGTTTGCAATTAAGCTTTCATTTACCATACAATTTAGTCATGAAATACAGGGAAAACATGGCATAATTTGTGCTCATCAAATACCCCCACACTTAGCTTTTTGCACTCCTGGGCAAAATAAGATAAAGCGAACAAAAGCTCATAGCTACAGTATTCTTGTCTGTATAACCCTGCTTACACAATCACTTTCAGTTAACGTCCCCCATTCGGCAATCCCACTGCCCAATGCTAACAGCTCAAATGCGTGACATTGCTTACATGAAGAAGCCTCAAGAGGTTCTCAAGTCCAGTGTTTACGCTCTCTTACTAGGGGATTTTAATTTCTCTCTTGTCATACGGGCCTAGAAGTTCCATAGCCTTGTCAAAGTTTTAAGATTCCTTCCTAGCATCTGAGTATTCGTTCATCAAAAGGACTTTTTGGGTTACAATGGTGAGGATGGATAGGAGTTTGAGATGGGAAATGTTGGTGAATGCTATAGCATATTAGGTAGCAAAATACTTGGTTTTAGCCGAGTGCTCCTTCTTGTACTTGTTTTTCTTGCTGCTCTTTTTTCAGGGTCTTTCACTTTTTCTTCTTTTCTTTTCTTTTTTTTTTATAAGCAAAACAACAGTTCTTTTTGCAGCATTTCATGGGAGCACTTTGCCCTAGCATTTTTCACAGTTCTCTTCTAGTTTTGCTGTCTATCTTGCTCTGCTATAGCATACTCGTGTGGCTCAATGGGGTAGCAATATGGAGATGATGATAACTGGGTTGTGTATGGGATTGATGGGTATGTCATGAATGCCTTCACCTTACGAACTTCAAACTCAGATACCAGATAGTTTATCAAAGAACTAAGACAAATCAAGGATCAAACATGGACTAGCAGACATGCACACTTTAAAATATAACAATTAAGCTCAACCCAATCCTTCCATTGGGGGTCTTCCCTTTAAACTTCCTCACTACCACTTTACCCTGCATCAGATTAGCTAGCACTGTCAATTTCCCAAGTCTAAGGGTTCAGTTTTCTTAGGCAATCATGCTATGTTTCGTTATACAGACATTCCTTCTATTGCTACAGAATTCTGTTCATATTCTATCATGTAATTTGAAAAAAATTTAGTTTGTGCCAAAAACTAAATGCAGAGTAGTTTAGGATCACACTCACACGGAAATATCAGATAGCAGATTATATCACCTAACTACTCCTCCCCCACACTAGAATGATGCAATGTCCTCATTGTAGTAGCAGTAATAGAACGATAATCAGATATATGGCGCGCAACAAGGGGGCGGGGGGAAATAAAGAGCAAGAGAAGCAATTTAAACAGCATCATTCACAAAATAGCCCTGGGGCAAATGCCCAGGGCATTGGTAGATTGTCAGGTAACCAAAAAGAAAATAAAACAAAAGCAATGAAAGAAAAGGGGAACTAGGGTGCAGGAGGGGGAAGAGCAGGAGCGCTGCTGGCGGTGTCCTCCTCGGCAGATGAGTCGTCCAGGGTATTAACCACTGGAATTGCCGGGTGAGAGCGAGAGAGGGAGACAGCTGCCGGAAGGTGGCGGCGATGAGCTTCTAGGTACGCCCAAGAGTCACGCCGGAGTGTTTTAAGCTCTGTGCGTAATCGACGAAAGCGACGCAGAAATTTGTGTTGGGCCTTCTCGTCTGTCGAGCGCCAGTAGAGGGGGCCGTTGGTGAGTATGTAGGAGCGATCAGAGGAGTCTGTCATACCAGACACCGAGGAAGGCTCCGTAGATGAAGAGGAGACCTCGATGACAGCGGGTGGTGGCGGCGCCTGGGGTGGGGTGCGAATGGTCGGTCGACGAGCGTAGGCCGGTGGGGGCGCCCGGCCAAGTCGTGCTGCACACTTGACCCGAACCATGGTAGGTTTGTGAGTGAGGAAATGAAGAAGGTCAGTGGAGATGTGAAAGGACACGGGAGGAGATGAAGAGAAGAACAGACACGATAAAGGTAGAATTTTGAATATGGACCGTCATGACTCTTTTGACTTTGGGTTATACTTAGTTGACGCGTAGTAGGCCCACAATAGTGGCCCACTAAATCAATACACATGCACACAATGTTTATTCTAGAGCTGAGGAGCGTACCTAACTGGCGTTCGGGGGGGCTTTTCCGTATTGCCGTTTTGGGGCCATAATGCTTTGTAGCATGCCGTAGCATTACTCCTGCTGGACTCGTTCCCTCCTGCGGTGATGCTAAAAACTACGAATTTGGGCTGCCTCCCAATAGCGCTTGCTTTAAAGTCTTCAGTCGGACTTTGCTATAGCAATTTAATGCTGTGGTAGTGCTAGACGGCTTCCTGCCCTTTTTGTGCCCTTGCTGTCATCTTCAGAGGTTAGGTACTTCTCAGCTGGGTCTTCGAATTTCGCAGTCTTAAGGATTGAGAAGGTGACCTGGTCATCATTTACACGCATAGTAAGCTCTCCTCTTTCCACATCAATCAGCGTACGTCCAGTTGCCATAAAAGGTCTTCCTAGAAGAATTGGGACATCGCGATTTGCTTCAAAGTCCAGAATAATGAAATCCACAGGGAAGATGAACTTATCCACCTTCACCAGAACATCTTCGATCTTTCCTTCAGGTAGAACTATGGAGCGATCGGCCAGTTGCAATGTAACTGTTGTGGGCCTGGCTTCCCTGACTGCCAATTGTTTGAAAATAGACATGGGCATGAGATTTATACTAGCTCCCATATCACACAGAGCTTTCCCTGAATATTGAGGTCCGATTTCACAGGGGATTCTGAAACTGCCAGGATCTTTTAATTTCGGAGGTAGCCGATTTGTTAGCATGGCACTGCAGTCCTGGGTTAAGGCCACTGTCTCAAACTCTTCCAGTCGTCTCTTTTTAGATCCTTCATAAATTTCACGTAGCTGGGCATTTGCTCTAGAGCTTCCACCAGAAGAATATTAATGTGCAATTGCCGTAGCATGTCGAGGAATTTCTTAAATTGTTTCTCTTGGCCTTGCTTCTGTAGCCATTGCAGGAAAGGTGGGGGTTGCCTTAGCGTATTTGAAGGCTCGGGATCACGATTATGCTTTGATGATGATGCCGTAGCATTCAATGTTGGGTATTGCACGTGATCATCCAGTGCTGCACGCGGAGGCAATGTTGTGGTGCTGAGATCCTGTTCTGGTTGTGACACTCTTGGTTGACTCTGCTCGTCTTCAAGAAGTTGTTCAGCACTTCCTTGCCCTTCCTTAAATTTCTCACTTTGCGGATTAGTGACAACCATAGGTTGCTTGGTTGCCTTCCTGGGTTCTAAGCTTTTCCCACTTTAGAGCTCTATCAGCTTGACTTTCTCTCTTCCTTGGATCCTTGGGACTTCAGTGTCACTGAGCAGGGATCCTGAGGGTCTGTTGTTAAGGACAGTAGCTAGTTGTCCCACTTGATTTTCGAGATTTCTCAAGGTGACCTGCTGATTCTGAATGACTGCATCGTTTTTTGCCATATATTCCTTCAGAAGAGTCCGAATAGAGTGCTGTGGGTCTGACTCACCGCACTGCTGCCGTGCTTGCTGGGTAAACCCTGGTGGGTTTGATGTTCGGTTCGAGTATTGTGGGCCCGATGATTGCCCCGCTACTTGTGAACCTTGAGAATTCCATGAGAAATTGGGGTGCTGCCTCCATCCGGGGTTGTATGTATTTGAGTACGGATTGTTGGTGTTACTGCCCCTGTTAAAGTTGTTGACGAAGTTTACAGATTCAGGGTTGGCGGAGCACTGAGGGTAAGAGTGCTCTCCGCCACAGTACACACAAGCTACTTGAGATGGTTGCGTGATGCTCTGCTTGATGGAAGGGTCAGTCCTTTCGCCATATTGGTCAGAGATGACACTTGAGCTGTGAGAGCAGTCATAGCATCTAGTTCATGTATTCCTGCAACAGTTTGAGAAGATGTGGCTCTGTCTTCTTGCCATTGATAACTGTTTATGGCCATGCGCTCCAATATGTTGTGAGCTTCTTCATAAGACTTCATTAGGATGGATCCTCCAGAAGAGGCGTCTACAATTGATCGTGTTTGTCCATCGAGACCTATGTAGAATGTTTCTAACTGGACCCATTCGCACAGACCGTGCTGTGGGCATCTTCTGACGAGGTCTTAAAATCTGTCCCAGGCTTCATAGGTAGATTCACCAGATTTTTGTTGGAAATTGGTGATGTCCCCTCGAGTTGAGCGTTCTTAGTAGGTGGAAAATTTTGAGCAAGAACTTACTCCCCAGATCATTCCATATGGTGATGGAATTTGCAGGTAGGTTGTTAAGCCACGTCCGAGCCTTGTCCCTTAGTGAGAATGGGAATAATTTAATTCGGACGGCGTCGGGTGGGATTCCTTGGATGACAAAAGAATCACACACTTCCATTAAGGTCTTGAGGTGCAGGTGTGGATCTTCGGATGGAAGTCCTCCAAATTGCCCGGCTGCATTCAGCATCTGAATCATGACACCTTTGATTTCAAAGTGTCCTGCATTGAATGTTGGAGGTGTGATGGCCGAATTCAGCTTGTTTAGATCTAGAATTCCAAATTCCATATGGCTTTGTTTACTTCTGGGTTTGTAGGTGGAGGGACCTGGTTGTCCCCGTTTATTACTATCGGCTCTCGTTGATTCTGGTCGTGGTTGATAGGCATATCCGCCATGCTTGCTGAGTCAAAAGGTTGACTTCTTCGCTTCTGCTTCCTGCTCCTTTGCTTGTAAGTATGTTCTATCTCAGGATCGTAAGGCTCTAGGTCGGCTGAGGGCGACTTGCGCATCCACTACAGAATGTACCTAAAAATCAAGAACAGAGAAAAGGTGAGCTTTTTATTAGGTAAACTACAACTATTAAGCAAAAGGGGCGTCGTCAATAAGGGTATCAACAGTCCCCGGCAACGGCGCCAAAAACTTGTTGGTCGATTTCCTTGATGGAAAGTGAACCAGTCAAACAAGTAATAAAGTGTAAGTAGAGTATCGTCCCATAGAGACTGAGATACCTAAGAGTCACGCTCTATTGCTATGATAGTTGCGTAGACAGAAAGTAAATATAATTGGTTTGAGAGGTTTTTGTAGTTATACTAATAACAGAAATAAAGAGAATAATTTTTAAGAAGATATCAGTGAGAAGTCAGGCTGAACTCGGAATCATCCTTAAGCACATCAATCCCCCAGTTGCTCTACCCATTGCTATAGCACCCATATCGCGGCTTACGCAATGCTACAAAGATAGCTACTAACTACAACGCTATTCGGTTAACCCACCTCTATAATCTATCGAAGCTTCCGCGTCTGATACATATGATACTAACTATACTCCTTCCATACTTCTATGGCAACTTTCTAGTTAAATCTGCATTACACTCAGGGTGTCATGGTTATGAGAGGTAGACCCATTCCTGAAGCCTACAATAAATAGGTCAAGCCTTGCACCGACTGCCTAGAAAACACAATTTCTTAGAGGTCTAACCTCGACTCCTTGTCGGTAAGCCGAGGCCACAAATCTAGCCCTTAGATTCCTCTAATCGACTAGTAATTAATTCACTGATAAGAAAACCGAATCTATTAAATTACGAACTTGCAACTGGGTTAATTTTCCACTTAAGAATTCATCCTCGTTCAGCCATCGGAAAGTTAGTTCATGACTGACGAGGGAAACACAAAACAGATAGTAACAGAATGACCCATGATCTAACTACTAAAATAAAAGCAGAAAGCTTGACGGCGTTCCAACAGCGTGGAAGAAGCCTTGTCACGTCACCACTCCACGTCTTCTTCCCTCTGTCTTACTGCAAGGAAGGATGCTGGGTTATCCTAGAATTCTCGTGCTTAATGAAGTCTCTCACTCTTCTTTTGAGTCTGCTGAATGTGAAATCTCGTTTAGGCTCTGTGCGACTCTCCTTCTACGGTTGACTTGCTGTTTCCTTTTATACTCAGACTTTCCTGTGATGCAAGTTTCAGCGAGCTAGGCTTTCCAAAAATCTGTCAAGATCTATCGTATCTTCTATTTGTAGATTGATTCTGCTGATCCTACGGGATTCTTCAAATCTTTCCGTTTCGGTCCTCCGCATCTTCTATTTCATTACGCAAGCAATCTACCTGTTGACCTCGACTTTTATTATTATTCCTGAAATCAGCTAGGTAAAAAAGGTCAGAAAATATGCCGCATAGCATTTGTGTCCTTTACTTTGCTATAGCTTTCATGCTACTTTTTATTGCACTTCGAGTTGCAGTTAGAATGCTATAGCATCGTATCAGCCTTGCTATATGTTGTTAAAAACAATGTAACTTGCTCCTTTCTTAGCACATGTTTAGGATGTAAATGGTTTCTATCTTCAGTTCCCTATATCATGAATATATGCCTTTTTGCTTGGATTGTTTGCAGTTAAGCTTTCATTTACCATACAATTCAGTCATGACATACAGGGAAAACATGGCATAATTTGTGCTCATCAAACCTTCTTCACAGTTGATGGTAATGTTGAATACAATCAACAAGAGGTTTGATCACTTAGAAGCTCAAGTAAACCGATCTAATGGTAGACAGATGGGAGTCAATGCTATTTATGCTTCTTGTGATTACTGTGGAAATGGTCATGATAATGGACAATGCCTCATATCTCAACAGGTGGAGCCAGTGAACTATGCAGGAAATTACCGGGGCAATAACCAGAACAATCCATACTCAAATACATACAATTCTGGGTGGCGTAAAAATCCCAACCTCTCTTTGAAAAATGGTGCAACTCTTAATGAAGCATCAACCTCTAGTACAAGACAAGTGCCACCTCCTAGATTTCATGAATTGGAAAAGGAAGTTATTCTTACCCAAGAACCTAAATCTGATCTAGAAGCAATGATATTTCAGCTCGTAAGTTTTCAATTAAAGAGTACTCAAGATCAAGCTGCTACTAATGCAGAAGTAAACTCATCTATCAAGAATCTTCATGTACAAATGGGACAAATTGCAAATGCTGTGAATGTTTTACAACAGAGAGAATTGCCAAGTAATACTGTGCCTAATCCTTGTAGAGATGGGAAAGAGGAATGCAATGCTCTTACATTGAGAAGTGGAAAGGAATTACCTGAGATTCCACAACCAAAGAAACCTTCAGCTTCTAATGATCAAACAAATCTTACAGTTATTATAGAAGAAGATGAAAAGGTTATACAGAAGGTGAATGGAGGAGTCAATGAAGAGAAAGTTGAGATTGAGTCTAAAGAGGGTGAAGTACAAAAGAAGACAAGATAGGAGAATCTTAAATGGGTACCGCCTTTACCATTCCCTCAGAGATTTCAGAAGAAAGCTTTAGAGGAGCAATATAAGAAGTTTTTGGGGATTTTCAAGCAACTACTCATTAACATCCCTATCCTTGAAGCGTTAAAGCAATGCCTCAATATGTGAAGTTTCTAAAGGAGATGTTGAGTAAGAAGAGGAGGTTTGGTGATTATGAAACCATAACCTTAACTGAAGAGTGTAGTGCTATTCTTCTCAACAAGCTACCCCTTAAACAGAAAGATCCAGGAAGTTTTTCTATACCTTGCATAATTGGAGAAAAGTTTCAAGGAAGAGCATTATGTGATCTAGGATCAAGTATTAACTTGATGCCACTATCTGTGTTCAGAAAATTGCAACTGGGTGAAGCACAACCAACTTCTGTAACACTTGACTAGCGATCGAAGTTTAGCTTTTCCAAAGGGTATCATTGAAGATGTTTTGGTTAAAGTTGACAAGTTTATTTTCCCTGCTGACCTTATTGTCTTGGACTGTGATGAAGATAGAGATCTACCGCTCATTGTGGGAAGACCTTTCCTTGCTACAGCTCGAACACTAATTGATGTTGAAAAGGGAGAGATCAAGTTGAGGGTGCATAATGAAGAAGTTATGTTCAACATGAACAAGGCATTGAAGTATCCTAGGGATGTTACAGATTGCTTCAGGGTTGACATGTTTCATGAGATGATTCAAGAGACTTTAGAGTCTTTTTCTATAAAAGAACCGTTAGCATCTGTTTTACTTGGGACTGATGAAATTGAAGAAGAGAATATAGTTGAATGTAAGAAGTTACTTGAAGCCTCTCCTTATTACAGTAAACCATCACAGCAGTTTGAGTTGATAGAGATGGAATCAAGGCCAACTACTTCTTTGAAACCTTCTATTGAACAAGCACCAATTTTAGAGCTTAAACTCTTACCACCGCATCTTGAATATGCATACTTGGGTGAATCTAAGACACTACCAATTATCATCTCTTCTTCCTTATCTGAAGATCAAAAAGAATGGTTGTTGAAAGTTCTGAAGGGCCATAAAGGCGCCTTAGGTTGGACAATTGCAGACATAAAAGGTTTAAGCCCATCAATTGTAATGCACAAGATACTCTTGGAAGATGATCACAAGAAATCTATCCGAGAATCGAGAAGATTAAATCCTATGATGAAAGAAGTGGTCAAGAAGGAAATTATTAAATGGTTAGATGCTGGGATCATTTACCCCATTTCTGATAGCTCGTGGGTTAGTCCAGTGCAATGTGTTCCTAAAAAAGGGGGTATGACAGTGATTACTAATGAGCAAGATGAGATTATCCTCACTCGCATAATTACTGGTTGGCGTATTTGCATGGATTACAGAAAGTTGAATGATGCTACAAGGAAAGATCATTTCCCACTTCCTTTTATTGACCAGATGTTAGACAGATTGGCTGGTAAAGAATTCTTTTGTTTCTTGGATGGGTATTCAAGGTATAATCAAATTGTGGTTTCTCCCGGAGATTAAGAGAAGACAACATTTACCTATCCTTATGGCACTTTTTCCTTTAGAAGAATGCCATTTGGTTTATGCAATGCTCCTGCCAATTTCCAAAGATGTATGATGAGTATATTCTTTGATATGATAGAAGAGATAATGGAAGTATTCATGGATGATTTCTTGGTATTTGGAGAATCATTTGAAGAGTGCTTGATCAATCTGGAAAAGGTGTTGAAGCGATGTGAGGAGACAAACTTAGTGCTCCACTGGGAGAAGTGTCATTTCATGGTGACTGAAGGCATAGTTTTGGGTCATAAAGTTTCTCAAAATGGTTTAGAGGTTGACAGAGCCAAGATTTCTGTGATTGAGCAGCTTCCTCCTCCTTCTAATGTCAAAGTTGTAAGAAGCTTCTTTGGGCCATGATGGTTTCTATCATCGATTCATTAAAGATTTTTCCAAGATTTCAAAGCCCCTTTCACGATTCTCGGAGAAAGATACTCCTTTTCGTTTAATGAGGAGTGTATGAAGGCTTTTGAACAACTGAAGAGAAGATTGACTTCAGCTCCTATCATTGTAGCTCCTGAATGGTCACTACCTTTTGAAGTAATGTGCGATGCAAGTGACTATGTTGTTGGAGCTATGTTGGGACAAAGGCGTGTGAAGATCTTCCATCCTATCTACTATGCGAGCAGAACCCTGATAGCAGCTCAGGTAAATTACTCTACCACTGAAAAAGAAATGCTTGCTATAGTGTTTGCTTTTGAAAAGTTTAGGGTATATTTGATGGGTGCTAAGGTTATAGTTCACATTGATCATGCTGCCATTAAATATTTGTTAGGGAAGAAAGAGTCTAAACCTAGACTGATTAGATGGGTCTTGTTACTACAAGAATTTGATGTGCATATAGTTGATAGGAAAGGAATTAAAAATCAAGTTGCTAATCATTTGTTAAGAATTGTGAACCCTTCTGATCATGTGAGTGATTTGTTGGTGAATGAATGTTTTCCTGATGAGCAATTGTTTGTTGTAAGTAGTTGTGGTTTGCCATGGTATGCTGATATTGTGAACTATCTTGTGTGTGAAGTATTACCTCCGATTTGAATTTCTAACAAAGAAAGAAGTTTTTGCATGATGTTGCCTACTATATTTGGGAAGAACCATTTCTTTTTAAGAGATGTGCTGATTTGATTATTAGAAAATGTGTGCCTGAGGTAGAACAAGAGGAAATTTTGATTGCATGTCATGCATCTACATATAGGGGACATTATGGGGGGCAAAGAACTGCATTAAAGGTTCTTGAATCTGGTTTTTATTGGCCTACTTTGTTTAAAGATGCTCACCAATTTGTTACCAAGTGTGATAGATGTCAAAGAACAGGTAATATTTCTAAGAGACATGAGATGCCTCAATCTGGAATCCTTGAGGTGGAGTTATTCGATGTTTGGGGGATGGATTTCATGGGTCCTTTCCCATCTTCAAGAGGAAACAAGTACACCCTTGTTGCTGTCGAATATGTGAGTAAATGGGCTGAAGCTATGGCTTGTCAAGCTAATGATGCTAACACAGTTGTTCGATTCTTGAAGACGTATATCTTGACAAGATTTGGCACCCCAAAAGCAATCATTACTGATGAAGGTTGTAATACCCGGATGATAAAAATATCCCTTTAAGTGTTAGAGGTGAATATGTGGTTTCAATAAATGGCCAAAATTACCTTATTACTTAGGGAAATTACGTGAAAATTAGAAAAGAAAAAGAGCTAAGGTCAATGAAAAATGTATTTTATAAGGCGAGAAAATGGCTCGAAAATATTATGATAAATCCTATATGACGCAAATATTGACAAAAACTTAGGAAGTATGTTATCTTTAATTTTAGGAATTTTTGAGATTATTTCCCTGAAAATATATAGAGTATAAATAAAATAATATTAAAAGCACTTTATGGCCCCAGTATTTTTAATATTTTACATGGGATATAAAATACCAATGTAAGTCAAATAGTTGTGAGATAATAGTTAATCCTAAATAATAAAATTATCAACAATTAGTAAATGCCTAATTAAGTAATTAATGGCTAATTACTTGGATTAAAATATAAGATAAAAGAATTAGAAAAATATATATATTAATTAAGGGCTGAAATTCGAAATAAATAAATAAATAAAAATAAAAATAATAAAATAATAAAATATAAGATGCTTAGAAAAATAAATAAAAATAGAATAAAAATAAAAATGAAATATCTAGATATTTGTAATAAAATAATAATATATTCTCGTAGAAGAGCCAACGGGACATTTGAGAATGGATAGAAATTAAATCCTACCTCAAACCCGGGGATGAGTCGAACATCCGGACATTTTATAAACCAGTGAAATTCTATCCGGAGTGAAATTTGTCTCGAAGTCATTTCTGAAACCAAATGAGTCAATAAGATACAGGATAAATCAGAAATAGGGCAGATAGTAGAAATGAGAACCTATAGAAAACGAAATAGTTGTGACAAACCAGGGATAAGGTTTCTTAGGACAGAACATATTACGAACCAGCGAATTTCTGTCCAGAAGCTGACACTTCCGGAAGTGATTTCCGTAACCGATGGCGTCTGACTGAAAATCTTCAGCAGACTACGGAATACCCTTAACGGGATCAAAAATTTAGTTAACTTAGACATTTCTAAAGAGAAAGAATAGAACTTCAAAACCTAGTTGCCGGAATTTTGAGTTTCGGCAAAATTACGCGATTCGAACACCAATCGGGAACGATATCGGTAAGTCAACTAGTATGACATCATCAAAGATGATGTCACAAGGGGGGAGAGGTCGGCACATAGGTGGAGGGCCAGGATCAGTCCGTGTGTCCCAAGTGCGATCCGACGGTTGAAATCCGATCTGAAGATAATTGTATTAATTCCCACCTTGTCCCTTCCTTTTCCTATAAATAGCCAAGCCCTCTTCACTTCATTTCTCACCAAGAATCTGAAATATAGAGAGAGAGTAGAGAGAAGGAGGAGCTCTTGGAAGTTCTAGCAAGCCGGAGTAAGTTTCTCGGTCCCTAGTCTTAAGCTTCGGTAGTTCTTTCAGTAGATAGAGTAGAAATGCTAGAATATCTTTAAATCTTTCTGAATAATTTTAGATATCATATTTTATGAGTATATATGATATTTATGTTGAAAATATTTTTGGAAAAGAGATCCGGCAAAATTTCGGAGAAATAGAGCGAAAACAATGGCTTCTGGCGAAATTCCGCCGATTGGCCTAACTAGGGGCAAAATAGTAATTTTCGCCTAGAAAGCCTGTTTTGATGCCAAATGTTGATAAACACTATCATTATAGGATATCTGAGATAATCGAGCCGCCGTCGTACCGCCGTCGTCCCGCTGTTTTTCCCGCTGTTGAATTTCACGTTTTTCCGTAAAAGTTCCGTTATACCGCTAAAAAGGTACGGACGCGTATTGTAACCTTAATCTGATGCTTGTTGTATGCTATATGTGTTTGTGTTCATATCGAGATTCGTTTGTTTGAAAATGGTGGAATTATGAGTACACGGGTTATGGTATTGTTAACACCGTTTTAGAGTTTTCCTAGCGCTATGGACACGACATGCTATCGTGGCACCGGAGAGTGTGAAGACTGGGATGACATACATACTGCAGGGGTTGTGTAATGTTATTGCCTGATATGTGGAGATGTGTTTTTATACTATGAAAATGTTGTGAATATTTGCCATGCATATACTGTTTACATAAGCATGAGGTTAACCGTTACCTGAGATCCAATGGGCATTGGATCTCAGCTGTTAATATAGCTTCAGGATCTCGAGGAGTTCGGGACGAGGTGAAGGGTAAGGAGCCGGCGTAGAGAGGCTGATGAAGAAGATTAAATTTGTTGTTTATTTTGTTTAAAACCCTGGATGAATGTATTACTATGACTACCAGACATATTATTATGAATGTTATTCAGTGACTCTGTTTCCATTTTAAATCGAAAAATTTTCTGACTGCTCAACTCTGATCAAATACGGCAAGAAAACGTTTACGAAATCGAGATGTTACAAAGGTACTCACTTCAACAACAAGAATTTCAAGGCTCTCTTGGAAAAATATAGAGTGCACCACTGAATGTCACTTGCATACCATCCACAAACTAATGGTTTGTATGAGTTGACTGACAGGGAAATAAATAGGATTCTTGAGAAGACTGTGGGTCCAACTAGAAAAGATTGGTCTAACAAGCTTGATGATGCTTTATGGGCTTATAGGACAACTTTTCGTACTCCAATCGGCATGTCACCATACCGTTTGGTTTTCAAAAAAGCGTGTCATTTACCACTTGAATTGGAATATAAAGCATGGTGGGCAATCAAGAAGCTAAATATGGACCCCTATCAAGCAGGAGCTAAAAGGTTATTTCAACTGAATGAGTTGGAAGAATTCAGACTTCAAGCATATGATAGTGCACGACTATATAAAGAAAGAACAAAGAAATGGCATGACAGTCATATCTTGAAGCGCTCTTTTGAGCCAGGGCAATTGGTGCTTCTCTTCAACTCAAGACTTCAATTATTTCCTGGGAAGCTTAAGTCAAGGTGGTATGGTCCTTTCAAAGTGGTTTCGGTGTCATCAAAAGGTGCAATTGAAGTTAAAGATGAGAGAACAGGAGATTGCTTTAAAGTGAATGGGCAAATACTAAAGCATTACCATGGAGGTGAAGTGAACCGACAAACAATGGTTCACCGCTTATCCTCACCTACTTAGATTGTTGGTATAGTCAGGCTGAGGACTATAAACCAAGCACTTCTTGGGAGGCAACCCAAGGTTTGAGTTGATGCTTTGTTTGATTTTGTAGGACTGTTGAAAGCTCTTGATGAGGTGTTCCACTTTGGTAGCAAGGATTGAGAGTGCAAGTCAAGGACAAATAGGGGATTTTTCTTCTACTTTTCTTTGATTTGTTCTATTTAATTGTTGATGATATAGTTCTTGGGAATGAGTGCTGGTCTTAGTTGGATGTGCATGTGGTGACTGTTTGTGATGATTATTGAGTGACTGTTAGCACTTGTGCTGTTTAATTGGAGAAAATTTGAAATCTTTGAAATTGGTGTTACCCTTACACTTATATGTGTTTGCTCTTCACTTCCATTACTTTTTGTTACTTGTTCACATTGAGGACAATGTGACATTTAAGTGTGGGGGTGAGGGTATCCTGGATTTTACATGACTTTCCTTGTCCTCAGATTTTCTTTAAAAAAAATCTTATCGAAGTTTGAATAATATTCGTGAGCATTATCACAATTGGTTTGATTTGAACATGAAGAGGAGTGAATTTGATTAGAAATTGATTCTATATTCTTTGAATGTTAGTAAAGTGGTAAAGATTTGGTTTTGGTACTTTACTTTAGGATGTCAAATAACCTGTGAGGAAATTGAGCCTAAGTTTCATTTCTTTCAAGAGGGAGTACAACTATTGTGATTTCACCTCTAGAACTTGTCTTGAATCTCTTTTGAAATTTGAAATCTTTTTGCATGCACAAAGATGATCTAGGAATTCATTTCATAGCTAGTTCGGCCAAATGTCCATCCTTATCACATGAAAATCATTTGTTTACCCCATTTGAGCCTTTTTTTTTCCTTGTAGAAAAAGAAAGAAAGAAATTTGCATAGAATAAATAGCCCTTTGTTTGAGATATGCAATTTTTATATCTTTTTATTTCCATTCATTTTTTTTTTACTTTAGTAAGTGCTAAGTGAAGCAATTTAGAAGAGTGAAGGAGTTAGAAAGTCATCACTATAAGAGTATGTGTATATAGTGAAAAGCAATAAAAGAAAGGAAAAAAAGAAAGATAGAAACAAAGGAATATTAAAAAAAAAATCCAATAAAGAAAGAAAGAAAAAGATTGTTGAGATCAAAAGAATAAAGTTTTGTTTATGTATAGTGTTAGTAAGTTTGTTTTCTCTTGGTGGGTATTCCTTCATTCTTTATCATGAATGTCATTAAATTACTTGGCACTTATTAAAGTATTCTCCCATACCATTTGATCATTTTCATTTCATTATCTTACCTTGGTCATTAAAACCTAGATAAAGTCCTTTTGATTTGAGTGTGCAATTGGATAATGTATATAGTGGAGATTGAGATGATAAACAAGCTTATGGTTGATGAGTTGCAATAGATGGAATTGAGTGAAACACAAGCCCTTGAATATCTTGAGAAATGAGTGTAAACACTTGACTTGTGAGGGACAGTCTATTGTGATTTATCTTTGTCAAATTAATTACCTTGCTACTTGAATTTCTGGAAGGTGGAAAAGATTTCTGAGAAAGTTTGATTATTGAAAGTTTGAATTGACTTCAATTTTATAGTGTTTGCTTTAAAAATCTTGCTTCCATGGTTTTCTTGAAATTGGTTGTTTTAGAATTTAAAAATCTTGAGGACAAGATTTAATGCAAGTGTGCGGGTGTGATGACTTCCTATTTTTAATTGATTTGAGATATATTTTAATATATTTAGGAAGTCATCAATGCTAAAATAAAGAGATTTTCTTGAGATTTTAAGAGATATCAATCTGGATGCATCATTTGTGGGATTTCAATTTAAAATAAAAGTTTTTGAGTTTAGGAAATAAATAATAATAATGAGAAACTTTCTAAAAAAAAGGAGAAGAAGAAATAAAAAATTAGTTTTTTTATATTATTATTATTATATAATTATCTTTTTTTTTTATCATAGTGACCAGGAGGGCCAAAGACACATTGATACGGCAATTGAGGGATTTGGAATAGAATTGGGCCCACAAATTGAAATACTAGAAAAAAAGGAGAGTGAGCCATTTTAATTGAGGCACAGTAGCACAATAGCACGATTTGAAATAGAAAAAAAAGAGAGCAGAGGCGAACTTGAGCGAAGAAACAGAGGAGGCGGCTATTGTTTTAATCGATCATCGTGAGTTGGAGAGTGAGCCATTTTTCACCGCACAGTCGAGCTACAACTTTGGGAGTGGAGGCGGCATTTTGGAGCTTCATCGTCATTTTCGCTGGGCAGAACGAGACTAGATACGCGAGCGGAGAAGGAGAACGGAGCAGCGGTGGCGTTTTTCATCTGTTCATTCTTCTCTTGTTTAATCTGCAACAAGAAAGAGAGGTTCTGTTGTTGGGTTGTTCCGTCATCATCATTGTCTTCTCCAAGAACCTGCAAGATTGAACTAGAACGACGAGGCTATGCTTATTCTTTGTCTTTGGTCTTGTTATTTCAAGTAACTCTGGTTTAATTGCTTATTCTTTTTCAGTATGTTGTTGGACCTGAGTTTTAATCTTGCTGTGATGATGTTCGAAGCCATGTGTGGCTAACTTTTCCTTTGCAACTTAGAGTATTATGAACTTGTTTGAGACTTAGAAATTGTTCCTACTAATTCGTTTTGCTTAATGGTAATTCAGTTTATTTAATCCTGTTTTTATTATTCATTATTTAGTGATTGGCCACCATTAAACATGTTTTGGGGATTTAAGATTAGACTTGACGAAGGAAATCTTAAATATAATTGACCTTGGATAAATAATGTGAAATTAGATTTTAATCTAATTTGCGTCTAGGATAGACATATACCTAGAGGCTCCGCATAATCAAATTAGAGTGAACCCGATTTGGATTGTATCTTAATTAATTGTGTGAGACATTGCATAATCATGTGAGGTAGGTGTATAAGTGTACCGACAGGCATTTATAAACATTAATACTCTAGATTAACTGATGAAGTTAAGTTAGAATTTATTTAGTGGGAATAAAATCTAGAAACAAACAAGAGATTAGTATCTCTAAGTTGTCCTCCTTGATATTTGAATTCTCTCCCTGTTTGAAAGTTCTTGTTTGTATTTAAAAAAAATATTATTATTGGAAACAATTCTGATTTGCTCAACTTAAACGAAAAAATGAAATTTAACACCTAATCACTAGTTTGATTGAGTCTCTTTGGGATGACCTTGATTTGCCACTACTATTTTCATAACCCGTACACTTGCAGTGCTAAGTTAAATTTTTGGTAGCATCATGGACGTAGGTCAAGAGTTAAGGCCGAACCAGTATAACTCCTTATGTTCATACTCTTCTACTCTCTCTCTCTGGTTAGGTTTGTTTTGTGGTGAAATTCTAAGCTTATCAAAAAAAAAATCAAAATCCCCAATTCACCCCCCTCCTCTTGGTGATATTCTGTCATCTTCAGGATTCACGATTTGACCTTCAAAGTGTGCAATTAACATGTTAAAGCTATGTGGGATCATTTCCCCCATGTTTAGCACAACGATGGAGTGATCTTACTTTTTATCCAATCTTGGGATAAAAGTTTAAACATGTTTTTAGTTGCTTTTTGATCCAATAGTCAAGAGAGGGGAAAGTGGAGAGAGGAAAAAACCACATTGTTGCAACGAGAAGAGAGAGGAAATGTGGGACCTTACTTTAACAAAAAAGATAAGACTACTCTAAAAAAAGCACATTGTAAAGAATGGTAACAATCAAGAAGAAAAAGTTAATGCTATCACCGCCAACCTACAAGCCTAGATGTTAATTTTAATTTTAATGGCCGAACAAGGTCTAGGGAATATTGTATAACATGTTCTTGTATTTTTTTTCTTTGTTAATTATTTATTATTTATTTTCCTTGAGATAAAAGGAACTTTGACAGCAAAGATATTAACGAGTTGTATATGTAATTAAGACTCCATGAAGCATTTGGATCAACTTGTGATCTTCATATCTCCAATGTGAACTTTCTTATATTAGAATATGTGTGTGTGTGTTAAAAGAGTGAAGATATATAAAGTTGACATAGATCTTTTCAATTGATTCAAGTCTTTTGATAGAAAAACAACCTTAGCCTATTACTTCATGAAGCTATAACGTTTGTGTGCCAACATGAATACAAGAATTTATACCAAACACAAATATAATTAAGAGACCACTTAACCAGCCAAGAGTATAACTTGTTTTGATTCTTTCTATCAAGGCCCTTTGCAAGGTCATCAATGCAAGACACCTTGTTTTGGTATATCATTGATTTGATGGAGAAACAACAAAAATCTATGAGGCTTCAATCAAGGCCTTCTCTGCATATGTCTGTTTCTGTCATCTTTCTCTGACACATTGCAATAGGAAGGGCCAACATCAATCCAAAGGCCTGAGAGGGTTTCCCCATGGGAAATAGAACCTATCTCTTAGCTCTTGGTGTTCGAAATGTTTCAAATCCAATATTAGTTAAGAGCAATAGGTTCAAGCCTTGTATGAAGGGACGAACCTAGTACATCAATAGTCCGAGATGTTATGAAGAAATTTGAATCAGAGAACTTCGAAGTCGCCTCCATTTTGTGATTCCAGCTTCGTGAAAGTTTTGTTGGTGTGAATCACTCGCTTGAACTCTTTTACTGTCAAAAGTAAATTCAATTCAGATTTCAGATAATTTCACTCCTTTCCAAAATTTCAACTTATATTTTTCCGAAATTGTGGTTAATTTCACTGAAAACATTTAAGTAGAAAAACCAAACTTATTTTAGAAAAACATAAAATCGGGCACCAATTGTATTGAGTACCTTAAGATATCTGAAATAGGACAGGAACTTCAGAAATTCCTCTAAACTCTTTGACGATTATTTATAAACAGCAACTGTTGTAATGACTACTTTCTTTGATTATTTGATTTCATGGCGAATGAAATGATAATATGCAATTGACAGATAAAAACACTGAAAGGATAAGGGCCAATGTTGGACAAATTAGCATAAAAATAGTTTATACTGGTGCATGTGAAAATATTTTCCGAAGATCCAAAATCTAACTTTATCTATCAACTCTTATTTAGTACTTTTATTACCCGAGGAAATACTCATTAATATACCTTTGGTATATCATTGATATGATAGATAATATCAACATGTTATAAGACTCAATGATATCCTTTTATCCTCTTCATCTTCATCATTGTCAAGTTTTGTCTGACTTCATGGTTAACTACACAAAAGAAAGGGAATATACCAACACAAAAAATTGATTATTGTTAAATCAAACCAAATAGAATATAAAACAAAACACAAACTAAATATAAAGATTTAGATCTAAACTAACAAAAACCCAACCTAACCTAATAAAAAAAAGCCCAAGACTTAAAACCAAATAGAACCCTAAAAAACTCAAGGGAAAGGGCGAAATGACACCACCACAATATGAATAAAGATGCTTTTAGATCTTAACTATTGCTACCATATAGACTTAACCACTTGCTTCTGTAATCAAATATGTGTCACAAGTTCACCAACAACAAAGCATTTTATAACAGATCTAAAAAAAATTGAAATAATTGATGAGTTTGATTCAAACATACCTTCATCATAACTTTGGATCTGAATGATTCACCAAGCGGTCCTTAGTCTAGGACATGATCTATCATCCACATGCAGAGCGACACCACACAAAAAAAAACATACACACACACACACAACCCTCAAAATTTCTAAGTAGCAAACGATAAATTGAAAAGAGAGATCGTTGTCAAGATCCACAAGCCACAGACAGGAAAGAAGAGAAAGAAATGGGGACTTAGTCCTGCAACACAAATCCTTATGTGGCGAGCGTAGCGTGAGAGAGATAGAGAAAAAGGAATTTTAAGGTTAGGCCTCCAAGCAGTGTGTGGCATGGGAGAAGGGGAGAGAGGGCTGAGAGCCATTAATATAGGGATAGACTCAGGGTTTTGAAACCCGAACAGGAAATCGTCGAACCAGTTAGTAAACCGATCCGATCTAGGCATACACCCGGTTTAGTATTTGAAAAAAAAAAAACAATTTTTTTTCAAAAAATTTATTTAGAATTTAATATTAATAACCCTGAAATCTTTAATTTATCACCGGTTTGGCCCCATGTTAGCTTCGGTTTGACTCTAATCTGACCCAATGACCTTTGACTCAGTACTCCGACTAATTTAGTGGCCGGTCCATGTTTAAGAGTCTTACTTAAACCTCAAAGCGAGCCAAGGAGGGGGGAGAGAGAAAACTTCGAGTAAAATATTTTGAGGATAGTTTTTTTTTTCAACAAAAAGAGTAGCTAATTTTGAATTTTCGATTGTATTAACATTATGTATCTAATTTTTTATGCTTTCCTTATATTGGTGTGGGTAAATGACGCCAATATATATAGAAGAAATTATGAGCATTTATGATATGGCATATAATCAATAAATATTTGACCATAATTTCAAATGTATAAATTTAAATGGTTTATGATATTTACATTTATATTGTTGCCTCATTCCATTATTTTACATGTCAATGATTCAATGTATATATTAATTTTGTTTAGGAAAAAAGCATTGGATATACATAGAAACAATTAAATGCCAACTAACCAACAACTGTGGTCCTCATGCCTTGAATTTAAATGGTTAAGAGGATCTGAGTTCGATTACCAGTACCAAATAAATAAATAAATGCCAACTAAAAATTATTTTTAACTTACCTAAAAAGAAATTGACAAAAAATTCGCATACATCAAATTCATGTGGCAAAAAATTCTTCCATATTTTCTCTTTAAGAATCATGTGGGGGAAAAAATCTATAGAAAACGAACATTTTTATCGAAAATGAGACATGAACATGTGCTTGTGCATTTCAATTGATTAAAATAAAAAAAAATGCTCACTTCCTCAATGAAACTTCATTATGTAAAAACATAAAAGGAAGGTTATTATCATTCTTGGTTACTATAGTTATTCTTGATATCGATGTTTGGATCCACGATTTGACCTTCAAAATGAGAGCAAGTGGTAAGGGGCTTGCTCTCCCTTAACCACGTCCTCAGCTCGAGACGTGGGAATGAAGAAAATGATGTTAGGAACTCTTCTCTCACAATCATGGGCCGACTCGAGGTGAATTTGGATTAATTGGAATCGAAGATTCCGGTGAACCAGGTGGGCAACCAAAAAAACATGTTAACAGCAAAAACATGTTTAGCACAAAGATGGAGTGATCTTGCTTTTCATCCAATCTTGGGATAAAAGCAAAAACATGTTTTTAGTTGCTTTTTGTTCTAATCATCAAGAGAGAGGGGAATGTGGAGAGAGGAAAGAAGCACACTATTGCAAGGGGAAGAGAGAGAGGAAACATGGAACCTTGCTTTAATTTTTTAAAAAAGGTAAAATTACTCTAAAAGACGATATAAAAAAAGTCAATCCTAACATAAATCGCAATACATTATCTAGCTTTTGCCCAAACTTAAGATTGTATAAGTTAAATGAAATAAAATCAACTTTTACCTTTTATATCTTTATATCTGTAGTCTTTATACTTCTTTTTTCAAAAGAAAAAGGTTCAAATAGCTCTATAAAATACTTTCTTCCATCTCCCATACCGACAACCTTGCGGCAAAGTTGAGGTTACATACTACATGGCCATTACTATAATTTTCATTTTGTTCTCGAAGTTCTGTAAAATACGAGAACAATTCATCCTAGTTATATAATAAGAATGAAAACTAAGTCTTGGACTCGAAACAACTCAATTAAATTCTCATCCACACTTCTATTTTTCATGCCAAGAAAGACATAATCTCCGGTTATAAATATATGACCTATTAAATTTTACACGTACAAGAGTAATTTTGATGTGGAAATTTAGAAGAACAAACAAACCATTTCAAATCATTAAAGCTGCAAACAAACAAGTAGATCTATGTCACATATCAGATCAAGCAAGGCTTCACTAGCCAAGAGGACTCTCCAACTCAATCCAATCCAACCTAGCTTCCTCTTTTTTGCCTTCGTCTCGAATTGGTTAACTTTGGCCAGAACATCATCAGAAAATAAAGTTACAAGTTCACATGAAAATGTGCTTCAGGATATTAAAGACCATGGGCCATCTCAATTGAGCTGATTTATAAAGTGGTCGATTATTGAATTTTAGACCATCAATATCAAAATTGTTTTTATCTAAATCGCAGTTTTTTTTTCCTTGTTTTAATCTAAATCGCAGTTTTTCTTTTTTCCCTTTTTCTAAGACCCAAAAGAAGAAAATGTCATTAAAGGGGAACAAAAACTTTTGACTACTGTCATCAAATTTGAACCTTATCAGAATCAATTGTTGACCAATGCATAGATCGTTGCAAATGAGAGGAGACGTATTTCAATATCAGAAGTAAAGATCTGAAAGATTAAAAAACAAAATACAGGAAGTGGAAGAGTAGAAAAACACAGGCACTTCATCGGTTTGCCATGTATGTTAAGTAAATAGTCCACACATAGGCGCAGGAACTGTTCATCAATGGCTGCACCATTTGCAAAACAAAGGTAGACATTAGTTGAGCAGCTAGAAGAGTTTATTTATTAATATCAAAATGAAAGTTGAAACAGAACAAAAGTTATGAACAGACCTGTAACTAAACTTGAATGTCACAAAATCACAGACAGGCCAAAACATAGCACCGCCCACAAGTGTCAGAAGCAGATCACGCCTTAACCTAGCAACTATTTCGGAACCACTTTCACCTGAAATTGTCACAAAATTACACATCAGAATTACAACTCAGCAGTATGCCACAAAATGAGAAGGAGAAAACAGTATTTGATGACTTGAAATAAGCATTAATGAGACATCAAGTGTTTTACATGTAGCACAGAGCATGCCCATTGTATGACCCAAATTTACACACTGTTGAATCTGAATGAAAAGCTGTGAAACAAAGCAGAAATGGCTAAAACCAGTCATGCGAGTACAGTAAAGACTCCCACAATCTTGTATGAAGTAAATAAATTATATCTTCACTGATTAAGATTCCTTACTGATGAACGATTATAAAAACTAGGAGGCTTTTAGATACGAGAAAGTGGAAGGTGACAACATTCTGGAAGAGAAAAGTTTTGAATCACCTTGCAAAACAGAGTTATAAGAGAAGAAAACGGTATTGATGATAGGACCAAATACGGCCTGCCCCATTAAAATTTTCTTCGAGGTTGAAGGCACATCTGTCTTTGGGAAAGCCTTGGACATGAAATTAAACCACATATGTTGCGATGGCCCCAAAATGAACAACGTATATGTTGCCATGCGTAATGTCCTTTTCAAGTCATAAGAATCAGATGATGACATTGTAATTGTCTAGCATGAGTAAATCATTAAGTTAGCGATGAGATACAGAAAACTGGCAAGAATAAGACAAATAGTGAAAGAATATTTCCTAACCAGACAACGTAACCATGGATAAGGTTTATTATCAGGAATTAGTTAAAAATGAAAGATGGAGGATATTCGTGTTTTACAACACTTACCATGGATGTAGTTAAGGCATTTCACATGAAGCATACATCTACTTTCCACTTTTTAATGTCAAATTAAACTAGCAGCTTATGTATTTCAAATAAATTATTTTAGCAAAGCAACTTAGAATTTACATTTGCAGGAAGATACCAATCCCAACAATCCCAAGTGGGGGAAAACCAGAAACAGATCAAGTGGCCGTTATTATCAATCTTAAGTAATACTGGAAACAAGTCTTATCTGCCTCACATTGTACAACAGAAATAAAATTTTACACCACTGCCTCGTAATAGGAATTAGGACCAACCCCGAGCCTGGTCTGGAAAATCATACTAAAAACAGAAACCAATAGCTGGTATTCAAAACTTAAGTGGACGTCTTATCTGTGCCATCACAGAATAGAAAGAAAAAATTCAGAACATTGCACATAATTGAGAATACATAATTTTGAAGCAATGGAAAATCAAACCATTTTTTTTGGGGGAGGGAAGAAGACAGACAGAAAATAGGTCAAATTGTGTGAATACTGAAGCATATTAATCATGCTCAGCGAATCATTCTTATATAGGCAGCAATACAGCATTCTGGAATATTTACCGTTACACAATTCCTAACTGAACCTATAATACAAGGACACGTATACAGCTAATATCCTGGAGAATATCTGCACAGGATTACCATCAGCGTACGTACAGAATACAAGACCACAGACGTGCAGGACCACTATAATACTATAATCAACAACTACAGATAATACAAGCATAATCATTCTCTTCTAATACTCCCCCGCAAACGAGAGGGTACCACCACTAGACCGAGTTTGTCTCTGAAATGTTGAAACTGAGTTAAGGACAAAGGCTTTGTAAAGCAATCAGCAAGCTGGTGTTCAGATGGAATGTATTTGATGTCAATTAACCCAGACATAACTAGATCTCTAATGAAGTGAACATCAACCTCGATGTGTTTACTTCGAGCATGATGAACTGGATTTGAAGCTAGTGCTTTTGCACTTAAATTGTCACACCAAATCACTGAGGGTCTTTTGAGAATTAGACCTATCTTAGATAACAAGGAATTCAACCATTTGATTTCTGCAGAACCATCTGAAAGAGACCTATACTCTGACTCAGCGCTAGACCTGGAAACTACTTTTTGTTTCCTCGAAGACCAAGAAACAAGATTGTTGTTTAGAAATACACATATCCCACCTACAGACTTCCTGTCATCCGAATCACATGCCTAATCTGCGTCTGTATAGGCTATCAGCTGGGGCTGGGAATTACAGAATGGTTTATTATATAAACCAAAATTACTAGTACCTTTAAGATACCTAAATATCCTCTTGACTGCCTGATAATGGATAGTTCTAGGTTGAGCCAAAAATTGACTAAGTTTGTTTACTGCGTAGGAGATATCTGGACGTGTAGTTGTGAGATACTGAAGAGACCTATAGCCTTTCTATATTCAGTAGGATTTTCTAGTAATTCACCATCTAAAGCAAAAATTGAACGACCAGTGACCATTGGGGTTGGAACCAACGCACAACTACTTATACCAAACTTATCCAGAAGATCTAGCACATATTTACTTTGATGCAGAAAAATTCCCTGATCGCTTCTACTTACTTCCAGACCCAAAAAATAGTAGAGGGCCTAAGTCTTTCAACAAGAAGACTAAATTCAATTGGCTCACAAATTTATCAACATATATAGGATTGTTACCCGTAACCAAAATATCATCGACATAAATCAGGATGAAGATAGTGAGGTTATGTGCTTGCAACATAAACAATGAAATATCGCTTCTTAGATTTTGAAAACCCTAACTAAGAAGAGTGTACCTCAGACGATCAAACCAAGCCCTCGGTACCTGTCGAAGCCCATATATTGCTTTAATTAACTTGCAAACATAACCAGGTCGCCATTGATCAGTAAACCCTTCTGGTTGTCGTATGTATACTTCTTCTCTGAGAACTCCATTCAGAAACGCATTATTCACATCTAATTGTCGAATTGGCCATTTGAACATCACAGCAATAGATAAAAGAACTCGAATGGTAGTTGATTTCGCAACCGGACTGTATGTTTCGCTGAAATCAACGCCGGGCACCTGCTGGAACCCTTTAGTTACCAAACGCACTTTGTGCTTCAAGACTGATCCGTCGGCTTGATGCTTCGTCTTCAACACCCATCTATTGTCAATCAGCTTCTAATTTCGCATATGGCACCAACACCCAAGTTCGATTTCGCATTAGAGCCTCATATTCTTCACACATCGCATGAAACCACTGAGGCGAAGAGATTGCTTCACGAGCTGTTGATGGTTCTGACCCTTTATGAGGCTTCATCAGAGTAGCAGAGGTATTAAAAAGGATAGATCCAACCCAAGAGGGCGTAGCTGAGATGGTAAGGGTCTCTGCTAGCTTAACTTGTGGTCTCGAGTTCGAGCCCAAGGAATGCAGCTGCCTTGAAACTCTTGAGGGAGAGCTTTGCCGCCCTAACGGGTCCTACCCGGCTCGAATCCGGATTAGTCGGCCCAGTGGGGCTCGGATACCGGATGATTTACATCAAAAAAAAAAAGGATAGATCCAATGTAAGGGACTTTGGGCCTCACTATACCCGACTTGGACCGGGTAGTCATACAATGGTAATTACCTGGCCCATTATCATTAGGACCTTTTGTAGATGATCCAGACTACTCCTCTATACACTCATCGTTGGTACTGGGCTCAGCTTGCTCGGAGGAAGTCCGACTAGGTGACTGGTTTTCCAGAAAAACTTCATCAGTGGATAATTGATCAACAGCTGTGACATTTAGTTGTCTCAAGTTAGAATCAACTTGAATAATTAGAGGAGCTGAACTTTCTTGATCATTGCCGCGTTTGGCCTGGTGTAAGAAACCTGTTCGAAAAGGAAAAGAACCAGAATCAAACACAACATGACGAGAAATGAAAATTCGACCTGACACGCTTAGGCATTTATGTTCCTTTTGACTGGAGGCTAAACCAAGATAGACACACTTTTGGCTTCGAAACTGAAATTTATGCTCATTGTATGTGTTACGGACCTGACCCATGGCCCAATTAGGGGGGCGGCCCAGCAGAGGCACGCCCTCACCTCGGCCCAATCAGGGGATGGCCCAGTAGAGGGATGCAGAGTATCCCGGGTTCCCCTACAATCATGGGGCGATCTATCATATCCATAATCCAGGGATATGATAGATTGTGCAGTTAAGATACCGTGGAACACCCTATAAATACGAGGGGAGAATACCAAGGTGCACACGTTCTAACTCTAGCTATTTACTTTCTGCCTCATACCGCACAACCCCACTGAACACATACCCCCTCCCCCTTGGGCGAAAGGCCTTGTGTCCAGTGATTCACTGCTTACCGGGATATCTCTACTCTTAGATATTCCGGCATAGGCAATCCGATCCAAGATCAAACCACCAGCCATCTGGGCTGGACATCTGGTTCCACACCGGAACATTGGCGCCGACCGTGGGGACCGTAAATTTCGATCCCCGTGACCAACAATGGCCACTACTAGAAGCAGCAGTCGGAACCCTCACCGTGAGAGTCCATCGTGTGCGCAGGCTGAAACAAGTCGGCAGCAACAGACTCAAGGACCTCCCCGGCTTGAGGGTATCCCCATTAGCAACGATAGCAAGGATGGGAACAGTGTGTCCGACACAGCCTCGTCCCCCCCACAGGGAGCTAAAGGCAACGACATACCAAACCCAGACATCACCCTCCTCCAGAAAACACAGGAATCAATTCTGAGGAGGATAGAGAATATGGAGAAGCGACATGACCTCCAGCGTCAAGAAGATTTCAGAGTAATGCAACAGATCATGGAAGACCACCGCCGGCAAGCTAAAACGTCGGAACACGAGCAAGACCTCGATGTGAAGAGAAAGAAAGTAAGGATCTCCCGGAAACACGGAAGCCCTCGGCCGGCCAAAAGCTCAAAGCATGACCGGTATGCAGAGAAAACAACCTCTCCAGAAACGGACTCCGATCATGAGGAGACCCGAGACCATATGTCGGCTCGGAAGAAACGTTTTCTAGGAAAGACCTCGGATGACGAAGACCGAGAGAGGCCGCCCCGGCCAAAGGGCTCGCCCCGGGAATATCACGTGAAATATATAGCGGGCCACAATAGCAGCCCTTTCTCGGAAGAAATCGAGAATGCTCCATACCCTAACAAATTTGAGCTGGCCTCTTTACCGAGGTACGATGGCGTGTCCGACTCGAGGGCCCATCTTGACGCCTTCGAGCTACTCATGTTCGTAAGGCAAATCAAAGGCCCGGTCATTAGTCGGCTTTTCGCGGCCACATTAATCGGACCAACTCAAATCTGGCTCCACACGCTGCCGAGAAGGTCCATCCATGATTTTCAAGACCTCGGGCGAAAATTCGAATTGAATTTCGCAACTAGCCGAACAACCCAAATCTCAAAGTATACCCCGAGTAAGATAAAGCAACGACGGGGGGAGACGCTACAAAAATACTTGGACAGATTCAAGGAGGTGGCCCTCCAGGTAAGATCCCTCCCGGAAAGCGTCCACGTACATTGCCTCGTCGACAGCTTGGACCCTTCTTCCCGGCTAGCAAATTCCATCTTCAAGAACCAGGTATACACTCTCACCGAGTTTAACACTCGAGCGAATCAGTATTTGGAAGTAGAGCAGATGGAGATCGCCAATACTAATGGCGAAGATAAACGAAGAAGCACACTACCCCGGAGTAAGAATCAGCCGAGTGGTCGCAGGGAAGACTCCCGTAGTCATAATCGGGAAAGCAGGCCAAAAACCGACAAGTCAGAAAAGAAGCCGAGGTATGAGAGATACACTCCACTCAATGTTTCGCGAGGCCAGTTATGGAAAGAAGTGGCCTTCACGGAAATGAAAAAAGTGGACAGACCTCGGCCCACACGGTTTCGGCCCACCACGGATCATTCGAAGTTCTGTGACTTCCACGATGGACCGGGGCACACTACGGATCAATGCTACGAACTCAGGGACGCAATTGAAAAATTCATCCGAGAGGGTAAGTTGCGCCAATACCTGATAAAAACACAGGGTCGGAAGAACAACAAAAGGAAACAAGGAGGTTGAAGTCCGAGTCCGACCCTACTCGATCGGAAGGTCGATGGAATAGGACGAAAGTCGTCTTCCAATGACGAGCAGTTCCCAGAAATAGACACGAACCACAGGTGCAATGTAATCAGTGGAGGCATGGGCGGAGGAGGAGACACCGCAAGTCAAAGAAAGAAATACTTGAGGGAGGTACTATCAGTAAGAACCCCCCCAAGTTCAAAGATGACCATGGCCGACCGACCCCTCCATCATTACAGTTCACCTCCGAAGACCTAAAAGACGTTGTCTTAGGGACACCAAGATGGATTGGTAATTACCGGATTCGACAAACCGCCTCGTGAAAAGGATTTTCGTTGACTCGGGCAGTTCAGCGGATATCATTATGTGGGACGCCTTTAAAAGGATGAACTTGGATAAAGAAGACCTGCGTCCATGCAAGACGACACTTGTGGGCTTTAACGGGGAGCAATCCAGGCCAAAGGGGTACATCGACCTAAAGCTGACGTTGGGAACTAAAGAAGCCTTCAAAGCCGAGAGGGTAAGATTCATCGTGGCCGACTTCCCCTCTCCGTACAATATGATATTGGGCAGACCAACCATCCACAGCTGGGATATGATCGTATCCACCAAGCATCAAATGTTAAAGATGATTAGCTCCAAAAACCGGGTGATCACCGTAACCGGGGACCAAAAAGAATCTCGGCAATGTTACTATGAAACCATGCGTGAGAACAAGACCGAGAAGGCATCACCATCCCAGGGTCAAAATGTTGAAAGAACCTCGGCCGGGGGAAAAGGCCAACTGCAGGGCCGACCCATCAGTGTGGTGGAACTGGATATAAGAGACGAGTAACCTGAACATCCAAGACCCGAGCCAGAAGGGGAGTTGGAAGATTTAATCATGGGGGAAGACCCGACCCAGGTCACGAAGATAGGAGGCGCAATGACCCCAGAGCTCAAAGAGACACTAAGCGAGTTCCTAATAGCGAACCGAGACTTATTTGCATGGAGTGCCTCGGAAGTACCTGGAATAGACCCCACCTTCTGCTGTCACAAGTTGGCAATTAAACCGGGATCGACCCCGGTATCACAGAAAAGACGAAAACAGGGGACCGACAGGCAGAACGCCCTAGAAAAGCATGTCAAGGAATTACTAGAGGCCGGGTTCATTTGGGAAATACAGTACACCACATGGCTATCTAATACGGTCATGGTCATAAAGCCTAACGGGAATTGGAGAGTATGTATAGATTACACCAATTTAAACAAAGCCTGCCCTAAAGACTCTTACCCGATGCCGAGCATCGATCAGTTGGTCGACAACTCATCCGGATTTCAACTACTATCCTTCATGGATGCTTACTCCGGATACAATCAAATACCAATGCATCCGGAAGATCAAGAACGGACGGCCTTCATAACCGACAAGGCCAATTATTGCTATAATGTCATGCCGTTCGGATTGAAAAACGCCGGGGCCACCTATCAACGGATGATGAACAAAGTCTTTGAAGACCAGCTCGGTCGAAACATAGAAGTGTACATTGACGATATGATCGTCAAGTCGATCAAGCCCGGAGACCACATCCGAGACCTCGAACAGACGTTCGAAAAACTGCGGAAGCACCGAATAAGGCTAAATCCGGCAAAATGTGCGTTTGGAGTCCCGGCAGGAAAGTTCCTCGGGTTTATGCTCACACACCGAGGAATTGAAGCAAACCCTAACAAATGTAAGGCGGTGTTGGAGATGAAAGCACCGACCAACAAAAAGGAAGTACAGCAACTAACCGGGAGATTGGCGGCAATGACAAGGTTCTTGCCTAAGTCGGCTGAAAACGTGTTACCCTTCTTCAAGCTACTAAAGAAGGAGACACGAGGCGGATGGAACCCCGAATGTGAATCCGCGTTTGCAAAGATCAAGCAATGCCTGGCAACCCCGCCGGTCCTATCCAAGCCCGACTCAGGAGAGACGGTATTCCTGTACTTGTCCGTAGGCGAAGAGGCCATAAGTGCCGCGCTGGTTCGTGAAACCCAAGCCGGAAGGTACCGATCTACTTTGTAAGCAAGGCATTGCAGACCTCGGAACTCAGGTATCAAAAGTTGGAGAAGATAGCATTCGCTTTGTTGATGGCAGCAAGACGCCTACGCCCATATTTCCAGGGGCACAAAGTCGTGGTACGTACCAGTCAGCCTGAAGTTCTACACAAGCCAGACTTGGCCGGGCGAATGACAAGCTGGGCCATAGAGTTATCTGAATTTGACATTTCCTACGAAGCCCGGCATGCGATAAAGTCGCAAGCCTTGGCCGACTTCGTAAGGGAACTTGCCCCAACCCACGCTGAAAGGGAGGTCGGCCTCAAAGAATGGACGGTGTACGTTGACGGATCCTCAAATGCAAAGGGGAGTGGAGCTGGAATAATAATTGAAAATCCAGACAGAATTGCCGTCGAACACTCTCTCCACCTCAAGTTTCCGACATCCAACAACCAGGTAGAGTACGAGGCAGTACTGGCTGGCCTCGAACAAGCAAAGGAGCACGGGGCATAAAAAGTCAGAATCCTGACCGACTCCCAGCTCGTAGCGGCTCAGATACAGGGCTCATATCAAGCCAAAGGCCCGTTATTGGCAAAGTACTTGAACAGAGCCAAGGACATGATAGCCGAGTTTGAAGAGGTAACAGTCACTCACATCCCTCGGGAGGAAAATACCAGGGCCGACATACTATCAAAGCTAGCTAGTACTAAAGGTCTGGGGAATTACCGAACCGTGGTCCAACAGAATCTGGACGAACCAAGTTGTGTCATGTCCATATCATCAGCCTCGGACTGGAGAAAACCAATCGAGGACTATCTGGAACGAGGAATTATACCCATCGACAAGACGGAAGCTAGAAAGTTGATCCGGCAAGCCGCCATGTACACCACGGTAGATGATCAATTATATAGGAAAGGATTACACTCTCCCATGATGAGATGCTTTAATGCGACCGAGGCCAGGTACGTTCTCGCCGAGATTCACGAAGGCATTAACGGTCAGCATATGGGAGGAAAATCCCTAGCTCGGAAAGTACTTAGAGCCGGGTATTTCTGGCCAACAATGGCGGCCGACTCCATGGAAACAGTGAGAAGGTGTGACAGTTGTCAGAAACATGCCAACATCCTGTGGCACTCCCCGTCGGAGCTGAAAAGCATTACGGCCCCCTGGCCTTTCTACAAATGGGGGATGGATCTTCTCGGACCATTCAAAATAGCCCCAGGGCAGTTAAGGTATCTCATTGTCGCCGTCGACTACTTTACCAAATGGATAGAAGCCGAGCCGTTGACCACAATCACCTCAACCCGCATTCAACGATTCTTTCAGCATAGCATCGTCTCTCGGTTCGGTATCCCGGCCGAGATAATTACCGATAACGGAACTCAATTCGTTGACAAAAGGGTTTCAGAGTATGGTGTCGGACCTCGACATCAGCCATCACTTTGCATCTGTCGAACACCCTCAATCAAATGGGCAGGCCGAGGCCGCCAACAAAGTCATTGTCGACGGATTAAGAAGACGAATGGAGGACGCCGATTCTTCTTGGGTCGAGCAACTTTACAGTGTTTTGTGGGGATACAGGACCAGCGTCCAAACCTCCACTCAGGAAACTCCATTTCGTTTAACATACGGATGCGAGGCTATGATCCCGATCGAGATAGGCCAACCGACATGGAGGAAAATGAAAGCCGGCGCAGGAAGGAGAAGACTCGAACAGTGACGCCTTGATGACAGAGCTAGACCTCATTGACGAGGCACGAATCGTGGCGCACTGCCGTGACCTAACTGCCAAGCAACTCATCACAGCGAAGTACAACTGAAAGGTGAACCCTCGCTCCTTCAACCGGGGAAACCTGGTGCTCCGACGCGCTGACATCGGGAACAAGAACGCCAGAGATGGCAAGCTAGCGGCAAACTAGGAAGGTCCTTACCGCATAAAGGAAAAACTGGAAAAGGGCGCCTACGTCCTGGAGACCCTGGGCAGAAAGCCGGTCAAAAGGACTTGGAATGCCGAAAAACTGAGAATCTATTACAGTTAGACCTCGGTCCACCTGCAAAGATAGGACCGACGGGCGCATTCGTTTTCATGCTTTTTCAATTGATTTAGTATTTTCATTTTCAGTTTCATATTTCGCTGAAAGACAGCACGCATTGTTTCTTTCAAGCATTTTTATTTAAAGACTCCCCAGTGGATGCACCAATTATGCGTTTGGTTAAATAAATTAACACCGAGGCATAGAAGCCGCGGTCAAATGCGTTTGGTTAAATAAATTATCACCGAGGCACAGAAGCCGCGGTCAAATACGTTTGATTAAATAAATTACCACCGAGGCATAAGAAGCCGCGGTCAAACGAAAATCCCAACAGAAGGGATTACACCCGGGCTGCCACGCCCCGGTCGCGAGATGGTAAAAACACCATCTCTATTATAAAATAGATGCATCGAAAAATGCTCCTAAATAGGGAAGTGAATTGTCACGCAGGTCCCGATCAGGCCGACATGTACAGTCGCGCGCTTATACACCACGATTACGCATCGACATTTTGCCCCTATTCTCGGGAAAAACATCCCCGGACAGCCATATCCGGATCTCGGTAGCTCGGGTTTACTCCCTACCCCTATTCCCGAAGTCAACCTATCGGAAGTAACACTTAGCGATCATCGCGCATATAAAGGCCCGGCCCGGCCATAAGAAACAGAATGTTAACTAAATAAAGTTGACAAAACAAACCGATTGGTTGAAATCAAGTTTATACATAATTAATTAAAGTAGCAATTTTTACAAGACTACAAAGTCAACCCGGAACAAACCACCGGTACAAAAAGTATAAAGCTACAATAATTAAACGGAGGGAGTGTTAACTCCTGAAGCCACCACCTCGGCATCCGGAATAGCCACCTCGGCATCCGGAATAGCCACCTCGGCATCTGGAACAGACTTGGAGCTCCCCTCTCCACCTCCGTCGGCTCCTTCGGCACCCCGATCTTCCCTTTCCCCGTCCTGATCCTCCTCAAAAAGAGAGTCAGAGTCGTATGCGGGTGAGGAAGGGGCCGGATGGAAGACGCCGTCCTTCACATACGCCCGATGATCATACCCATCCGTCTTCAGCTCCAACTCGGGATTGAGATGGCGGATTTGGGCTAGGGCCATTTTAAAGCAATCGGTGGCGGCCTCCCTCACAATATCTTCGGCGATGAGGCGGGCTTCCTTCTCCTCGACAAGGGCAGCCTTAGTCCGCTCGAGCTCAGAGCAAAGATCCGCCCGTTGAAGCTGAAGGGACATGAAGGAATCTATGCCCGTGGAGTAAGCCTTTTGAAGAGCCGTATAGTCGAGGAAGCCTTGTCTCAAGCCTCTTTGGTAAGAAGAAGCTCCTCGGTCGCCTTCCCGGCACTCGCCCTCGCGAACTCGAGGTCCTCTTCAGCCTTCTCCTTGAACCTCACCGTATCGTCCTTTTCCTTCCGCAGCTGGCGAGCCTCGGCAAACTTGCTCACATATTTGGACTTCAAGTGCAAATACGCCTGGGTCAAACCAACACCCTGGCAGAGGCGTGTCTGGATATCGTGAACCACGGCCTCGTCAATATCAGCCAGCGGTAGGGCATTCATAAATTGACGAGGTGGCAGGAAGGCAACCTCGAGCTCTCCGGTCTTGGGCCCCTTCTCCCAAGCTAGACCTCGGTTGATCTTCAGGACGGGCGGAGGGACAGGAGTACCCTGAGGAGACGACAGACCCTCGAAAACCTCCTTACCCTTTGATAGAGAGGCGGCGGATGGTCGTACAGGCTCACCCCCGGGTGACGAAGGCGTCCGAATCGGGGACGGCGCCTTGGCCTTCTTAGCCATCCTCGCTTGGTTTTCCTCCGAGGACGGCCCTTTCTGAGCCTTCGAGGACAGACGCTTGCGGGAACCCTTTTTAGGCTGAGCATCGGGGGCAGGCGTCACGAGCGTAAGATACCGGGGCAGTTCTGCCATCGGTTGAGCTGCAAAAACAAGTAGTTCGAATTAATAACAAGTAAAACAAGATGCAAGCATTATAATAAAAGAACTTCGATATGCATACAAATTACGTATCCTGGCTTAGAGCCGGCTCCGTTAATAAAAAATGCCGCACTCCGGGCACCACAAGATTTGGCCCAGGATACCAGGCGGTCAATCAACAGGACCTCGTCAACTGGAAGGTCGTCGGACTCTACTTGATAGGAGGCGGTCAACTTATGATGATCCTCGGTCCAGTAAAGGGGGAACCTCCACTCCACATCGTCTGCCTCGGCCCCCCCAGGAACCACGGCTGTTGGCCGGGTTTAGCCACCACCTTAAAGAAGCCGTCTTTGAAGTGCTTAAACGACTCAGAGAAGGCCGTAAGGATTTTCTTGTCGGGATCACCTCGGAGAGAGGTAAGCCCCTTTAGCTGCTCCGGCTCCTTACCAGACCGGGGAGTAAAAGGACAGAAAAAGAAGAAGAACAAGGTGGTAGTGCACGGAATAGGGACCGAGAAAGACCGACATAGCTGCTCAAAAGCAACTATATAGGCCCACCCGTTGGGATGAAGCTGTGAAGGGGCTAGGTGGAGATGGTTGAGACAGTCCATTTGAAACTCGGTAAACGGAAAGCGAACACCGAGCCGGGTCATATAAACTTTGTAAAATAAAAAGAAGTTGGTAAAACCCTCAGCCCTAGAAGCACATGACGGCTCATTTCCCACCCGGGGGCAAAAGTGTGACCTTCCATAGCCGATAGTTTCATCTCGGGCGGAGGGCTCCGTACGGTCATCGGGGAATGGGTCGCCAACACATCCCGAGTCACCCGGGGGAACCTCTCCATAAGATCTCGGGGAATGTTAGAGGAATCCGACCTCCCGGCTCGACGGGGGCATTACCTGGCGAAGACGACGACTCCATTACCTATACAAAAAACAAAAAATACTAAAGTCAGTAGAAGCGAGGGTACCTGACACAGAAGTAACAGCCGGTCGAAAAGAAGAGATGGGTGGACGGGCAGCAAGACGGCTCCCAGAACCCGAGGCCGGGACAAAGACCGACCTATGACGACAAGAGCCCAGAATGACGTCGGCCCTAGAATCTTCGCCTCTGGCGACATAGTATGAACTTGATTCTATACAATCCCAACAAGGGCCGGCATAGGAGCCAACCTAGGGCGAACAGGAGGGTAATAAGGGTTGACGGGCTGTGCGGACAGTACCTCGACCGCTCTCCGACCTTCGGGAAAAGGTCTAACTGGGGGACGAGACCCTCTAACGGCCCTCCTACCCGGGCTACCCGAGCTTCCACCCATGAAGGAGGCCAGCCTTTGCTCCTCGGACAGAGGAGTACCCAGTAGCCAATGGCTCATTCGAGGGAAACGAGCACGAAGGGATTCCTCCTCTTCAGAGGTTAAGTCATGACCCGAAGTCGAAGGTTGATTAGTCCTATTCATTGTCACCAAAGGATGCAAACCTAAAGAAACAGGAAATGGCAATAAGGGAAAAAGCGACGACCCCTCTGGAAATGATGGCATGTGGTTCTGCAGAGCAAGCAAACCTAACCCAACAATCTAGAGCCTACCCAGAAACCTCGAAAGACCATAAGCGTACTGGGTTCGTACTAAAACCAACTAAACTAAGCGAAGAAGCAAGAAATCCAGTAAAAAGATGAAAACAGCCGAAGAAATTACATACCAGAATAAGAGAAGGTCGAGTAGAGGACAATCGCCGGAAGGAGAAAGCTTGAGAGCCGCCGGAAGCAGAAATCCCAGTCCTTCAGAGAAGATGGAGAATGAGAGAAAAACCAGGAAATGATCGAAGGTGGTAGACGAAAAATGAAGAAACACAAGGTTTAAAAACCTTCGAAATGGTAGGAGGCGCGAAGAGGCACCGGGGAATTAAGGGTAAAACCGTAAATTCGCCTGCAAAACGAGGGAACGTGCCCCGGGAAGCGCGTGCATTAATTGTGCGCTAAAACCGAAGGCGGCAGGGAATAACGTTTTGCAAATCCTCTCCACTCCAAAGACGCCAGGTGGCAGGGCGCCATGATGGCGAAGTCGAAAGGTTTCGGCGCCATGATGGCAAAGTCGGAAGGGCTTTCGGCCTCGAAACCAAGCAAACCACCCGGCACCACCTCGGGCCCCTAAAGTCACCAACAGAGATGCCGACCTGTGAGAAATGATCTCGGGTCTGGAAGACCGGGCAGACACCCCGATAAAGTACACCCCGGACGATAACCCGAAAGAATACCCAAGTCCGGGGGCAAGGACACGTCCCACCCCGGAGAGTAAAGTACACCCCGGCAGCTCAAAACTTTGAACCACCGAGCTGGGGGGCAACTGTTACGTGAAGGTGGAATATCACCTAGAGGGGGGGTGAATAGGTGATCTTGAAATTCTTTCGCTAATTACTCAAGAACACTTAAAACAGAGATAGAGAGGAGAGCAATGAACACAAGAGATTATACTGGTTCGGTCCAACTCTTGACCTACGTCCGGTCCCTTAAACACTCGGGATTTCACTATCTCCAAACTTGATTACGACTCAGAATCTCGAGTAATCCTCTCACTAGGACTTACTCCTCTTTACAAGTTGTAACCAACTAACCGTGGACACAATTACACACTCGTAAAACGAAGGATGATCCTTTCACTCTCGGACTCACTCCCCTTACAAGTTGTAATTGATACACCCACACTCAAGATACCTATACCTTGAGATTTGAACGAATTGTAATACAAATGATAAGACTCTCTCACAGAGTAGATAAATGATAAACACTGAAGCTCAGTAATATCTGAAGATATGTACAGACTATAAATGGATTACTTTGAATGCTTTGTCTGTGTGTGCGTCTATGTCTGCACTGATGAATTCAAACCTTCTTGTATTTATATTGGTTGAAGATTGAGGACCGTTGAAGGATTTGAATCTGTCTATTTGAATGTTTGAATATGTCCGTTGGGAGTGTTCAGACATCTGCGCCTTCTGCTTAGCCATGATCAAGTGTCCGCTTGGTTGGGACTCTGTATAGCCGTTATTCACGTGGTCCAGGATGGAGAATAACTTAAAATATTGATTCGGTGCTTTTGACAGTATGGGCCATCCTTCATCATGTCGGCTTCTGTGTCTCTGTCAGTTTCGGTGCTTCACAGCTCATCAAGATTCAAACAATGATTAATCATTCGAGAATCCCATTACGTGTACTCGAGTAGCCTTTGCGAGCACAAGCTTGATTCTTTGTCAATACTCAAGTAGCCATAGTTAATACTTGAGTATCCATTTGATTCGAGATATATCAAAAGCTTTGTCATTGATCATACTTGAGTATTCAATCATGAGTACTTCCTGAATACTTCCTTGAATACTTCCTAAATACTTTTGAACATTTCCTCAATACTTTCTTCGAATACTTTCGTAATACTTTCGCAATACTCAAGTATCCCCAATCAAATCACAAGAGGTTCATAGCTTGTTAATACTCGGGTAGCATAAATCCAATACTTGAGTATTCATTTCAGAATCAATTGACAAATGCTCATATGGTTAGAATAGAATCAATGATAATAAATAGCAAGGCATATTCCATGATTTCCATATCCCAACAATCTTGGTGTTCTTCGTCGAATTTGAAACTTGATCATGAATCTGAAAAACACTCGGAAGATGATTAATGATATCATAGTTAATATTGAATGATGTATTGGAAGATAAAATCAATTAACTAGATCAATTGGGTGAAGTTACAGATGAATCATGTTTGCTGTCAAGTCATTGGTACCAATGCTGTCTGGGCATTCTCGAGAGTTGATATTATCATACTCGAGAATCACTCATTGAATCAAAGCTGATGCTGAACAACTTCTGATCATTCTCGAGAATCACCAAGTGATTCTCCAGAACCATTCTCGAGAATTGGTTCCCAATTCTCGAGAGTCACTTTGAGGAACAATTTTACGTAAAGCATCGACGAAGCAGACATTCATTCTCGAGAATTCTTTGGTCATTCTCGAGAACCATTCCCGAGAGTTGATTCCTCATTCTCGAGAATCACATGTTCAAAGAATATGCGAACGCTTTTCCGATTATTCTCGAGAATTAACTTCTAACTCTCGAGAATCACATCGAAGAAACTTCAGCCGTGTGATTCTCGCCTCTATCATTCTCGAGAGCTGCTGGTGCATTCTCGAGAACCATTCTCGAGAGTTCCTTACTTATTCTCGGGAATCAGAACTGATGTAGGTGAAGAAGGTTCAGAACCTGCGATGCTGATTCTGTCACACACCATTCTCGAGAGTCAATTTCACATGGACATGTGAGTGAGTTAATTCTGATTCAAATTCTCGAACTCTTTAAAGCCTTCTTTCCATGCAAGAAGAATCAGCCCAAACTTGTTGAATTCCGTTAGTTATCATAGGATGAATGTAAGCTGTTCTTAATCAACGCTGATTGCAGCTTCCTGAACATACTACCAACTTAAAAACATCATAACTTCTTCAATTGATCTTCTTTTTCTGTCTTATTTATGTTTTTGGAAAGGTATTTGAGTCTAGTTTCCAATGGCACCAATTTCAGCTCCATTGGATTTTTCGTTTGTGAGATACACCCAAATTACCGAAGTTTGGTCTGGACTGTGACGGTGATTCTTGTTCCAACTTGAGAAAATCATAGCTCTCTCATCTAGGCTCATTTGGACTTGATATTTTGTAAAAAGTACGTGTTGGATGTCTAGTTTAATATGCCGCTGGTTTCATGTCAATCCGATTCCTGGTTTGGGAGATATCATTGATTTACCGAAGGTCGCCAGAAACAGAGCAGAACAGAGGAACCTGAAATCCGATGATTCTCGAGAATCAGAGTACCATTCTCGAGAATCATTCTCGAGAATGCATATTTCATACTCGAGAATCGCTGACAATTTTCACAGAATCAATACCATTCTCGAGAATGGCTTCGGGAATGGATTGCATTCTCGAGAATTGCTTCGAGGAATGAACTTGTGACCCGTTTTCACTCATTTTAACTCTGAATTGACCCGTTCCAACTTCTATACCATCGTGGAGACTTCTAGAATCAATCTAGAAACTTGTATAATAATTTTCTCATTTCATTAAACAATTTCTTCCTTTCTTTCTCCTCTTTTCTTGATCATTCTCCATCATTAAACTTCACATCTACATTAAACATCGAATTAGTCAAAGTAGAAGATAAATGTAGTATGCAAGCTTTTTTTTGCTCTGGATAATGACATTTATATAAGACATCATCAAAACTAATCATAGCTAACATTCTCCCCCTTTTTGATGATGGCAAATACTTTAAGAAAAATATGTATGAATATGAAAATATATTAGATGCTCATATTTTTCTTGCCATTTCTCTCCCCCTTATTTGTCATTAGCAAAAAGTTGAAGTAAAGAAGAAATGTTTGGAGATGCAAATATGAAAAACAAGTTGAAATGAATCAAGAGTTTGATTTTCTTTCCCTGATTGAAAATGTTTTCATTTGATATGATGGAATTTGGAATGAAAACAAATTTGGGAGAATTTGGAGAGGCTTTTCAAGAAACTTAAACTTTCACATTTAAAGCATATAGATACCAAACATATGCAACATTTCTACTGAATATAAAAAGATAGAGATTAGAAATGCTCATGTTGGTTCTGCAAAATGATGGATGATGAAGTCGCTCATGTATGAATGATTGATGAAGTCCATTTTCTTGTTGTATGCATGTCGGCTGAATCCTTGTGGCCTGAGATGAAACAATGGTAGACTCTCTTCCTTTATGGAATATAGTTTAGCTTCAACCATCAAAGCATCTTTCCTTAAATTAATATATTCTCCTTGTATTGCATTAAGAAAAGTCCTAGCACATATCAAAATCTCCCGCTACAAATGTAAAACTTTCTTTGCAAAAGAGATTTGTTAGTTTAATCGAGATATCAAAAAGTTCCTTCCTATATGATATTTTCAAATCAAGATAGTGAAAGGAAAATATAATATATTTTCAAACATAAGATTAACTCATCATCAAAACTAATAAAACACGGTGAATGCGGATGAGTAAACTTAAAAGGTTTCCTTCAACTAAATAAGATGAGTTTTTAAGACATAAAACACATGTTAATGTGAAGATGAATAATGGTAAAAGAAAATGATGCTTGATCAATTAAAGAGCCTCATGCACACATAACCATCAATTTCTTTGAAATATAATGCTTGTTCATTTAAATGATGCACATAGTAAAGGAATTCTTTGAATGATGCTTTGACCTCATTTCAAGTGTGTATTGTGAACACTTGAACCCTTTTTATGAGAAGACTTGATCTTAGCAAATCATTGAATAGTTATCTTTGAATATCTCAGATGAGGTGATTGATTCTCAGGAATACTTCTCATATACGCAAGAATTGCTGAGGAGTCTTTACTGCATAAATGCTTTTTGTTCTACAGTTCTCGAGAATGTAGTTTTAATTCTCGAGAATTAGCAGTGCAAATCTCTTGAAGCTTCTCTGTCTCGATAATACTCGAGAATTCCTTGATGATTCCCGAGAATTAGGAGATAAAAGTGACTCGAATTTGTTTCGAGTCTCAACAATTCTCGAGAATCTCCACGTGATTCTCGAGAGCCGTTCTCGAGAATGACACTTCATTCTCGAGAATGATCTCGCAATAAACAATTCCGGAAGAGATCCATTCTGCAGAACATACTGTCTTCTACAATTCTCGGGAATGCCTTAGCCATTCTCGAGAATGCTAAATGACTTGATCAAACATGCTTGGTGAACGTCATAGAATTCCCGATATTTCTGGAGAATGACCCTGTATTCTTGAGAATACTTAAGTCAGAAATGATCCTCGCTATCAATTCTCAAGAATGATAACCTCATTCTTGAGAATTATCGATTTTATATCAGCTTTTGCAAATGAACCAGAACCTGCAAAAACAACAACTAGAAGCTCCTGCACAAATCAAATGTATATGCTGATCTGCATTTGACAATTATCATCCTTTGATAGACTCTGTAATTCTAACCATAGAGCATCCTGCATAAATCAAATGTATATGCTCTTTGGTACCCAATGAATCTTGAGTCCACACATGATTAGACAAGACAACTCTTATGCTCTTAAAGAATTAAATCATATGCCATTTGAGCAAAGAGTATAAGAATCAAAGATCAAAAACATAGTTTTACCCAATCAAATAAGTTCAATCCAATGAATCAAAATAAAGGTAATAACTAAATGATACAAAAAATGTTATTTCTCAATGACAGTTTGTAAATATACTCTATGCAGAAATGATGTCATTGATGTGAATCTTCTGTAATCCATGGATGAGATAAAAATTTCAAAAAAAAATGAAACATGCAAATTGTTTCAAATCTTGAATGTTCTTTCAAACCGTGATGATGCATTATGAAATCAAAATTCTGATGAAGGATTCATTTTTGAAGCATATTTGAAATCAATGCTCATTCTAAAACATGGTGGAAGTTAACAGTTTAAAGAATATATCAGAACATGTTTCAGATTTGGAGAACATGTTATACACGTAAATTAACATGTTGAAGAAGTTGTTCAGAAGCAAAAGTCATGGTTAACAGGAATAAATGAGCACAAATTTGAAGCATATCTGACATTCAGTAAACATTATTAACTTCCAATTTTGAAAACATCAATTGAATGCAATAAAGGCATGAATATTTTTCAAATCACATGTATGCATTTTCACAAAACAGAAGAGTGAATGAAATTTGAAACATATTTTAGAAATGTGCACTTCAAAAACATAAACTCGAGAAAGTTATGCACAAATTCATTTACGGTCCATTTAGCAATCCAAAAACATTTTGAAAAACATAAAAGATTGATTGCTAATGGAATGCAATGATGGACAAGTATTCATTACCCAAAAATGAATATGTAATCACGGTATGGGGTAAGAGTTAGATATCACGCGTAATTCCTCTTGTCCTTTGTAATGGCATGCTTGGTTGAGATGGATTGATGTAGATAACTCCTCTTTCGATGTTCACAATTATCATCAACCATTGCTTCTTTTTCATACTTGGGAATCGCTCCATTATATCGAGCCAAGATGAGATAGTTGTTCTATCCAACCAATACTTGAGTATATCTTACCAATACTCACATATTGATGCCTAAAACACTTAAGCATACTCATTGAAGTTCCGACAATACTCGAGTAGGTTAGCTTGTTTACTCGAGTACTATTCCAAAATATGCAGTTCACGAGAGGGAATTATCAAATCATTGTATATGCATAAAGAGTCAAACTATTGAATATTGCAATTCTTTTAAAATCAATGGATTTTAAGACATATGGAAGCCTAATTTCAGAATAGTTTGCAATACTCATTCCTACGGTTCCACAATATAAAACCTCAATTAATATTACAGATAATAGCATAGGAGGCTTTACCATTGTATACCTTGTACCTTAAGTACTTGGAGGATCGACTTTGCTTACCCACTGCATCTTCTTCATATGTCTTTCCATGGGTGTCTGCAAAGTTCTCTCAGAGGGTATAGACTTCAAGTGTCTTCTATTTGATACTTGAGAGAATCTCCTTTTCTTGTTTTCCTCAAGATAGTTGAATGGTATTATGTGGTAGTTTGTTCTTGAGGTGGAAGATACTTTTCTTGCTTGTGCCCATTGCTTCTTTTGATTTGAGGATAAGGTTGTAGCAATGGTTTCTCCACGAGTTCTCCTAGATGTAAATCTCATTTTCCGTTCATGAGAAGCTCTTCGATTCTTATTCTTCTCTATACGTCTAGGTCCATTCTTTTCGAATTAATCTGCACAAATAAAGCACTAGATGGACATTTTGGTACCCATTTATACTTGGGTCCTTCTGGGTTAGTTCGAGCCTTAGGGAAAACATAAATTCCCTTTGGTAGCCATTGATAATTACCAACAGGTTTATCCCTTCTTTCCTTTTTATGAAAACAAGATGATGTACTGTGACCCTTTCGGTTACAATAATTACAATGAGCAAAGGGGTTCGAAGAGTGGACAATTTTTTGAAAATAGTTTAAGTAGGATTTTCCACCACTTTTCTTTTTCCCTTTCTTTTTGTCAAAAATAGGATTGTAACCTATGCCCGATCGATCATTTGTAAATCTTTGAGCTTTCAAGATTACATTGAGCATTTCACTACCGTTAGTGAACTTCTCAAGTGTTTTTGTAAGATAAACATTTTTCGTTTCAAGATCAGGGCATGTTTTGCAAATCACATTTTCACAAGATGGAGAAATATCTTTAACTTGTTTTTCTAGCAATTTGATTTTCTTCTTTGAGATAATGAGTTCTTTCACAATTTTACTATATTCGAGAATGTAATTCATTATACTCGAAAGCGAGTTTATCATAGGTAGGTTCGAATCAAATACCTCATCATCGTTTTCACATTGCTTTTCTTCCTCGGCAATTAAGCACATGTTTACAACTTCTTTTGCCTCACTTGCTTCATCCGAGGAGTTATCTCCACTTATAGTTGACACGTATGTCATTTCCAAAGCTTTCCACATCTCCTTAGCGGTAGATAGATTGTGGATGCGGAAATACTCCTTCGACTAAGAGCACTCGAAGCATCGAATTGCTCTCTTGTTAAGAATTATTTTCCTTCGTCATCTTCGTTGAACTCATCTTTTGCCTTTGGAACTTTAATTCTTCCTTCTTCTCTTGTGGGAACATAATCCCCATTCTCTATTACTTCCCCGAGACCATACTCCGTGGCTAACACAAACGCTTTGAACTTTTCTTTCCGGAATGAATAGTGTACACCGTTGAAACCAGGTAGTCGGTTGATTGAGGCCTTTGTCGTGTAATATTCCTTCCATGATCTATCTCGGGATGTTAAGCCCAATTGAGAAACCTACGCTCTGATACCAAATGAAGGTGGAATATCACCTAGAGGGGGGGTGAATAGGTGATCTTGAAATTCTTTCGCTAATTACTCAAGAACACTTAAAACAGAGATAGAGAGGAGAGCAATGAACACAAGAGATTATCTTGGTTCGGTCCAACTCTTGACCTACGTCAAATTCCCGAAACACGGGATTTCACTATCTCCAAACTTGATTACGGACTCGTAACTCTCGAGTAATCCTCTCACTAGGACTTACTCCTCTTTACAAGTTGTAACCAACTACCGTGGACACAATTACACACTCGTAAACGAAGGATGATCCTTTCACTCTCGGACTCACTCCCCTTACAAGTTGTAATTGATACACCCACACTCAAGATACCTATACCTTGAGATTTGAACGAATTGTAATACAAATGATAAGACTCTCCTGAGTAGATAAATGATAAACACGGAAGCTCGTAATATCGAAGATATGTACTGAGACTATAAATGGATTACTTTGAATGCTTTGTCGTGTGTGCGTCTATGTTCCCGTGACCGATGAATTCAAACCTTCTTGTATTTATATTGGTTGAAGATTGAGGACCGTTGAAGGATTTGAATCTGTCTATTTGAATGTTTGAATATGTCCGTTGGGAGTGTTCGGACATCTCGCGCTTCGCTTAGCCATGATCAAGTGTCCGCTTGGTTGGGACTCGTATAGCCGTTATTCACGTGGTCCAGGATGGAGAATAACTTAAAATATTGATTCGGTGCTTTTGACGGTATGGGCCATCCTTCATCATGTCGGCATTTCGTGTCTCGTCGGTTCGGTGCTTCACGGCTCATCAAGATTCAAACAATGATTAATCATTCGAGAATCCCATTCGTGTACTCGAGTAGCCTTTGCGAGCACAAGCTTGATTCTTTGTCAATACTCAAGTAGCCATAGTTAATACTTGAGTATCCATTTGATTCGAGATATATCAAAAGCTTTGTCATTGATCATACTTGAGTATTCAATCATGAGTACTTCCTGAATACTTCCTTGAATACTTCCTAAATACTTGCTGAACATTTCCTCAATACTTTCGAATACTTTCGTAATACTTTCGCAATACTCAAGTATCCCCAATCAAATCACAGAGGTTCATAGCTTGTTAATACTCGGGTAGCATAAATCCAATACTTGAGTATTCATTTCAGAATCAATTGACAAATGCTCATATGGTTAGAATAGAATCAATGATAATAAATAGCAAGGCATATTCCATGATTTCCATATCAGCAACAATCTTGGTGTTCTTCGTCAGAATTTGAAACTTGATCATGAATCTGAAAAACACTCAGGAAGATGATTAATGATATCATAGTTAATATTGAATGATGTATTGGAAGATAAAATCAATTAACTAGATCAATTGGGTGAAGTTACGATGAATCATGTTTCTTTGTCAAGTCATTGGTACCAATCTTTGTCTGGGCATTCTCGAGAGTTGATATTATCATACTCGAGAATCACTCATTGAATCAAAGCGATCTTGAACAACTTGATCATTCTCGAGAATCACCAAGTGATTCTCGAGAACCATTCTCGAGAATTGGTTCCCAATTCTCGAGAGTCACTTTGAGGAACAATTTACACAGAAAGCATCAGACGAAGCAGACATTCATTCTCGAGAATTCTTTGGTCATTCTCGAGAACCATTCCCGAGAGTTGATTCCTCATTCTCGAGAATCACATGTTCAAAGAATATGCAGAACGCTTTTCCCGATTATTCTCGAGAATTAACTTCTAACTCTCGAGAATCACATCGAAGAAACTTCAGCTGTGTGATTCTGCCTCTATCATTCTCGAGAGCTGCTGGTGCATTCTCGAGAACCATTCTCGAGAGTTCCTTACTTATTCTCGGGAATCGAAGCGATGTAGGTGAAGAAGGTTCGGAACACGCGATGCCGTCTGTCACACACCATTCTCGAGAGTCAATTTCACATGGACATGTGAGTGAGTTAATTCTGATTCAAATTCTCGAACTCTTTAAAGCCTTCTTTCCATGCAAGAAGAATCAGCCCAAACTTGTTGAATTCCGTTAGTTATCATAGGATGAATGTAAGCTGTTCTTAATCAACGCTGATTGCAGCTTCCTGAACATACTACCAACTTAAAAACATCATAACTTCTTCAATTGATCTTCTTTTTCTGTCTTATTTATGTTTTTGGAAAGGTATTTGAGTCTAGTTTCCAATGGCACCAATTTCAGCTCCATTGGATTTTTCGTTTGTGAGATACACCCAAATTACCGAAGTTTGGTCTGGACTGTGACGGTGATTCTTGTTCCAACTTGAGAAAATCATAGCTCTCTCATCTAGGCTCATTTGGACTTGATATTTTGTAAAAAGTACGTGTTGGATGTCTAGTTTAATATGCCGCTGGTTTCATGTCAATCCGATTCCTGGTTTGGGAGATATCATTGATTTACCGAAGGTCGCAGGAAACAGAGCAGAACAGAGGAACCTGAAATCCGATGATTCTCGAGAATCAGAGTACCATTCTCGAGAATCATTCTCGAGAATGCATATTTCATACTCGAGAATCGCTGACAATTTTCACAGAATCAATACCATTCTCGAGAATGGCTTCAGGAATGGATTGCATTCTCGAGAATTGCTTCGGGAATGAACTTGTGACCGTTTTCACTCATTTTAACTCGAATCAATTGCCCGTTCCAACTTCTATACCATCGTGGAGACTTACAGAATCAATCTAGAAACTTGTATAATAATTTTCTCATTTCATTAAACAATTTCTTCCTTTCTTTCTCCTCTTTTCTTGATCATTCTCCATCATTAAACTTCACATCTACATTAAACATCGAATTAGTCAAAGTAGAAGATAAATGTAGTATGCAAGCTTTTTGCTCTGGATAATGACATTTATATAAGACATCATCAAAACTAATCATAGCTAACATTACGGACCTGACCCACGGCCCAATTAGGGGGGCGGCCCAACAGAGGCACGCCCTCACCTCGGCCCAATCAGGGGACGGCCCAGTAGAGGGATGCCGAGTATCCCGGGTTCCCCTTCAATCATGGGGCGATCTATCATATCCATAATCCAGGGATATGATAGATTGTGCAGTTAAGATACCGTGGAACACCCTATAAATACGAGGGGAGAATACCAAGGTGCACACGTTCTAACTCTAGCTATTTACTTTCTGCCTCACACCGCACAACCCCACTGAACACATACCCCCTCCCCCTTGGGCGAAAGGCCTTGTGTCCAGTGATTCACCGCTTACCGGGATATCTCTACTCTTAGATATTCCGGCATAGGCAATCCGATCCAAGATCAAACCACCAGCCATCTGGGCTGGACATCTGGTTCCACACCGGAACAGTATGGCTTAAGACACGGATAACACGCACACCCGAAAGCTTGTAACTCAGTATATTTTGGTTCTGTTTTTGTGAGCTGAAACAGAGGAGTTCTGTTTTTGAAGCTTGTAACTTCAATACTGGCGTCGGCAATCGATTGATTAGATATACATCAAGTTGAAAAGCGTCAGCCCAATACATTAATGGCATTCCTGCATGAGCAAGCAAAGTCAGTCCCATTTCAACAATGTGTCAGTGTTTTCTTTTGACCCGACCCTTTTGAGCTGACATATATGAGCAAGTTAAACGTATGTTAATGCCTGCTTCCTGTGCAACAGCAGCAAAGGGTTTATATTCACTCCCATTGTCACACTGTAATGCTTTAATTCTGGAATCAAATTGATTTTCAACTAAAGCTTTGAAATGTTTGAAAGCATGAATAGCTTCTCCTTTGTGTTTCAGTGGGTAAAGCCATGTGTAGCGACTAAAATCATCCACGAAATGGATGACCACTGCGAGATTGCAAAGGGGCAGGTCCCCATAAGTCAGTATGTATTAATTGAAGTGGAGATGAGGCTTGTGAAACAGAATGAGAAAATGGCAATAGTTTAGATTTCCCAAGTTGACAGGCTTCACAAATATTCTCATCAACAGAAACATTGAGTCTTTTTATTATATTTATTCAATATCTGTTTCAAACCTTTGACACTAGGATGGCCTCAAACATGGTACCACTTCAGAGATTCTGACTGATTGTTGTCGCAGGCAGCCATGAGCACTTGTTGTTGAGCTTCAATTTTTCTTTCCTTCATCTTGTACAGCCCTTCCTTTAGAGCTCCCTGAATTAGAACCTCGCCTATCACCGGGTCCTTCACATCACATCCACGATTAGTAAAATGAACGTTGACACGATTATCATTAACCAGTCTAGTAACACTCATGAGACTTTTGTTAGCCGTAGGTACATAAAGCACATCTTTGAGTAATAATTTAGAGGACTGATTGCAGGGTATTATAGCATTACCAACACCTGCAATTCGACTTTTCTCACCAGTACATGCTGACTTTGCTTCTCGGCGTGATCTGGTTTCTTTCCTACGTGTTGCAGCTGAGATGATAGATTAAATGGAGATAATGAATTGGCTTTGGGTCATATGCTGTAGTTGGGCCGAGAGATGCAATGGGCTGAGATATGAATGTAAGTTAATACCCATTAAAAGGGTTTTGATATTTACACATTAGTCACGTATTGGGCTGGAGGGAGAGAAATGGAAAAATGATATGGGCTTTTTTTTTTTTTTTTTTGTGGTGAGGCCACTTTAAAAATTATTCCACTTGATTCTCTTCAAGGCTTTTGTTGCAATTATTTCCTTAGTTTTATTTACAAGGAGGTAAATTTCTAATTTTCTAAATAATTAATCTAATCATTTGACTAAATTCCACCATTTAATTCTCATATATTATTTCTATAATTTTTAGGCATAATTTATTCCTTATTTGAATTATTCTTTTCGAAAATAAGTTAAGGGAAAAATAAGCCTAAATCTCTAATAATTATTCTCATAATTATTTTAAGTCAAATTTTCATAATTAATTTCCATATGATATTTAAAATTCCATACCCCAAACTTTGGGATGTTACAGGAGCATAATGATATTTACCCAGAATTTGATTTTGTTGTCTTATTCTTCTTCTGTTGCATACTACAAGCAATGTTAATACATGACTGATCATCCATTCCCAACCACCATAGAAACCACCGGAAGCCACTAGAAAATAACCCAAATCAAGTAAGAAATGACACCATAAACAAGGACAAAAAAGAAAGAAATCAACCCAAATCAAATAAGAACCAGAAACAAGAAGGCAAAAAAAACAACTATGGGGGTTGAAGAACGGAGAAAATAGAGGTTGAAGAAACATGCCAGCAGAGGAGAGAGAAAGAGGGTTGGAGGCAGTGGGAGTGAGGAAGGGGTAAAAAGGTTTATTTTATCCCTCAAATCTCTGCTATTGGATGAGATTATAATCTAACAGTATTAAGAGGGGTAAGTAAAGGTAGACAAAATAAGGGTAAGAAGAACCTATCCCTTTCTATGGTTATATATTGTGAAAAATCATATCCCATTTAAAAGAAAATTAAAAGGAGAACATATTCTTTTAATCTCTTTTGACATTTTTAAAGTGTGTGTGTGTGTATTCCTATTGATATTTTGAAGATTTTTCTGTCACACATCAATAAAGTTTGAACAGTTGATCTTTATCCTATTTTACCCACTCTTGATCTTTATCTTATTTTACCCTTTCTAACCCGATTTATTCTTAGTTGGTGTTTGGATTAACTTAGTTTATGTTTATCATATATTTATTGATAAAATAATCTTTGCCACTCATATTGGATTAATTATAGATTTATTTTGAAAAATAAAACAACATTTACATGAACTAAAAAGTGGATTCTGTAAAAAAGATAGAATATAGTTACAATGAGGTCAATAATAACAAATAGTAGTGGTTGGAAAAAAAATAGTAGTGTGGTGTGTTAATTCAATGCTCTAGAACATTTTTTTTTCAAAAAACAAAGTTACTTAACACTTATTGGCATATTAATTCTTTTTTGCTCAATTATATATATATTATGTACACATAAATTCATGACTAATTAATTTATGAATTAAAACGAAATTTTGATTTCATATAAAAATACTTTTTCGCAACATACAAATATGCAGTTTATACTTTCTGCGAGTGCTATTACTTATTACTATAAACGGGGAAGAAAAAACCAATTAAAGGCGTTTACCTATTTAAAAACTCAAGATAAGTAGAATAAAAAAGAAATTGTGTGCTTCTGATACTACTTAAAAAAAAGTCTTTTATCACAGTTATTTTTTATTATATATCACGGTTTTGAACCGTTATATATTGTGGCGCTATATATTCTTGGCATAATACTCAAATATGACCCAGGCAGATAGACATGTAGAAAAAATTGTACAATTTTTCTTAAAAAAATTATTAGCAAAAATATATGGACTATAATATTCATTTTTATCACTATAATTTGTTGAATAATTTTATTATAAATACGTAGGAGTGTAGGACATCATAGAAAATAGACATTCTTAAAAATAATATATTTCCTGATAAAATAATCTTTGCCACTCATATTGGATTAATTATAGATTTATTTTGAAAAAATAAAACAACATTTAAATGAACAGAAAATTAAAGTGGATTCTATAACAAAGATAGAATATAGTTCCAATGAGTCAATAATATCCACACAAGAAAAAAGTTAACACTTATCGGCATTCAAAAAAAAAAAAAAAAGGTTAACGCTTATTGGCATTGATTCTTTTTTTTTTTCTTTTTTTGTTTCTGATATATATATATTTTTTATCAATTCTGATATATATATATATATATATATATACACACACACACACACTCACAAATTCATGACTAATTAATTTATGAATGAAAACGAAATTTTGATTTTCATATAAAAATACTTTTTCGCAACATAAAAATATGCAGTTTATACTTTCTGAGAGTGTTATTATTTAAAATTAAAAGCGAATTGGCCAATAAACTATTAAAGGAGCGTCCAACACAAACAACTTTTAACCGGACCTTAAATACCAAAAAACTTTTCAAAAGGTGAAGTTGGCACAAAAACATTAATAAGCAACTAACGTCCGTTAGGTGAAAATCGCAGCCAACATCAACCATGGCGCAACTGGAGACAGGTAACCTTCGATCTGGGTTTTCGAAGGTTTTGGGGGTTCGACAATGGACAATTGGCAGCTAGGGTTTTGGGTGTTTACAACTGGAGACAGGTAACCTTCGATTTTCGCAAAAAAGGAATACAAGAAGTTTTCAAATTTCCCCATCTTCAAAGATTCGAAGATGGTGGTTACTGCTAATACCAAATTTGCTCTAAAATCTCACAAATGAAAATTAACAGAGAAAGTTAATAATTATGGCTTCATATTTTTGTTCCAATTCCAGTCACATTTTGCTCGCCATCTTCCTCCTTATTCTCCTCTCCGCCGTGTCGACGAGTGCAGTGACGTGCGAGTTGAAATTCGAGTGCCAGAGAAGATTGTATAACATATGAAAAAAGCAAGGGCGATCGAGATCGGAACGAAAAAAAAAAAAGTTGGACCTGGAAATACTCTTGGAATTGCGGGAAAAGAGACCTGAGCAACCACTGGGGTGAAGATGAAGCTTAACCAGATTCGGATCCATTTGTTTAGATTTGGAATTGACCCGAGTACAGGCATTCAATTGTCGCATGAAAATCCGAAGGGTGAAAGCGAGAAAAATATGAGATGATAGAATGGAGGGTCGATTCAATCATTCGAGAAAGGTCAGGTGGGTATGGGGACGGAGAGGGCGTCAATCATGGAGGCCTTCGCCCTCCTTGCCTTCTCTCTACTCTCTCGACGATTTTCTCTTTCCCCCTCTGTTCCTTTTTTTGCGCGTATCGGAGTGACTTCTTTTTCTAGGATTTTCTCAGAATTCAAAAATCTATCCTTCTTCTTGTTCTCAACGCTGACTCAACCTAATTTCACCATTTTCAGCCGTCCGGAGCTGGTGGATGTGAACTCCAACTGGGAAGTCTTGCACGAGCTCCTTCTCTGTTCTTGCTCTCAATCCCAAACACACCCACACTAACGGACGTCACAGATGGCTTAACATTTTTGTGCTAACTTCACATTTTGAAAACTTTTTTGGTATTTAAGGTCCAATTAAAAGTTGTTTGTGCTGGACGCTCTTGGGATAATAGTTTATTGGCCAATTCGCTCTTTGACCCTATTACTTATTACTATAAAAAGGAAAGAAAAAATAAAGGCGTTTACCTTTTAAAAAACTCAAGATAAGTAGTATAAAAAAGAAAATGTGTGCTTCTGATACTACTACACAGAAAAAGTTTTTTATAAAGTTTTTTATCACAGTTATTTTTTATTATATCACGGTTTTGAACCGTTATGTATTGTGGCGCTATATATTCTTGGCACAAATACTTAACGGTTCCAAACCATAATGTATTTAGTAACATATATAATGGTTCTAATACAACACCTAGTGGTGGACCCAGAAAAATAGTTAGGGGCTGCCCCCAAAATTTTTTTAAAAGGAAAGTTTTAAATGCATTAAAAAACAAAATAATATAAATAAGAAAAGAAATATCAAAAAGTATTCGTGAATATTGATGATGTAATAAGAAAATCAATTATTTTACAAACCTACCACTCTGGTCCTATTTATAAGTCCACTTTGACTAAAAAATTGGGTCCTATGTATAAGTCCAGCTTTATGTAATAAATGAGATTATGACAATTTTACCCATATTAATTGTACTCATGAAGATAGATAGAGAAGAAACAGTTGAAAAATACTCAATCATAAATAAGGGCAAAGTTGAAAATTTACGTCATAATCATTGAGTTAACTAACTCTCCTTGGTATGTGAGATTTAGTCAAACTGGACTTATAAATAAAACTAGAGTGGTATCATTCAGAAAAAGCAAGGCTCAGTGCTGTTAGAAATGCAGCTATATAAATTACAATGTGAGCACTGAACACTCAATAATCAACCAATTGACAATTCTTTAATTATATATAATAATAATAACAGAATCAGAAATCAAGGTGGGCACTTGCCCCCCTTCTCTCATGTAGGTGGATCCGCCACTGACAACACCTATTTTGTATCAAGGTTTGGTGAGACCATGATGTGCGTAATACTAGGATAATACATAACATGCTCACATAATTAATCGTTACATATTCTGTAATGCTAGTATAATGCATAACGGTCTCACATAAATATATTTAGTAACATGCATAACGGTTCTGCTTTCGGTTTCCCTCTGATTCATATATTGTGCACATAAAGAAACAACAATAAATAGTCGAAATACATAAATTAAACTAGCTAGTAGCAGGAAAACAGAAGCAATAACCAAAATGCACAATCAAAACACAAACCAACAGCAACAAATTACACAGTTATCAACACACACAAAAACAATAGCAAATTAAAACAGAAGCAAGAACCAAAATAAATTCAGTTAAGGTCTCTTTTTATTTTCCTAGTCTTATATTCTTGTAAGCTAATCTTCTTAGCTTGAATTTTTTTCTTAATGGTTGTTACATTGTTTTAATATTTGTCTTTTTCCTCTCATTTTAAATGTTCACAAGTGTACTTTTATATCTTCGAAAAACATATGGTGTTTGGCACACATTGGTAAAAAAAAATTCGGAGTTTTTGCACTGTTTACCCTTTTAAGTTGAGGGTATTTTGGGGAAGAGGATTCTCTCCTCATCTTTTTTCTCATTTTTCCTCATCAGCCCATCTGGGTTGTTGATTGGGAAGATGAGAAAAAGGTTAAAATAGTACTGTGATTGATTGAATGGATATGATTTAAAGATGATGAGGAAAAGATTATGATAGAAACCCAATCCGTATTTTGGTACTTTTAGAACAATAACATGGCCCCACCACAAATAAGTAACTATGTTAGGTTACTTTTAATGGTTGTCATTTTCGCTTCCATCTTGAATGTTGTGGATACTTTTATACCTTCAAAAAGCATATAGTGTTTATGCACTTTAGATATAAAAGTTTATGGATATTTTTGGACATTTATATCTTTCAAACTTTATTTTCAATCTCGTGAAATTTGAATCATATCTATCAGTTGTGGATAATTAATTCTAGTGAAGAAATGAAAAACTACTTAATTATTACTTATGAAACTACTTGTACAATTTTAAAGGTCTAGAATTAATGATTCAATGTCTATGATTTAAAGAATAAAAGATTATCATATGGTCAAAAGAAGAATAAAAGATTATCTCGATACATATATAACATACGCATAATTTATTTCTTTATTTAAATTTTAAGAAGATATTTTCCATATCCCGTTCCATATGCACGCATGAGGCTCTATATAAGTAACAATAAGAGCTTCATGGATCCACACCAAACCAAGAGAGTTAGACAGGGTGTTCAAAGAAATTATCAAGTGATACTGACAAAATGGCTTTCTTTATACGGGTTTTGTTTATAGCCCTTGGAGTTGTCGTAGCCAAAGCAGCCGCAACAACCGGAGTAGCCGCCATAGTAAACGTGAGCGAAAAGAATCGAAAGGTAGAGAGGAAAATGGAGCAGGAGGAAGAGAGGAAAAGGGAGGAGGAAAGGAAAAAAGAGGAAGAGAGGAAAAGGGAGGAAGAAAGGAAAAGGGAAGAAGAAAGGAAAAAGGAGAGAGAAGCTGTAGAAAAAGCAACGAAAAAAGTATTATCAAAATTGTCGAGCAGCAGCTCTGGCAGTGATGGAGGAGGACCTCCAGGACCAAAGAGAGGCGGCGGAGGGGAGGAGAAAGCATACCACAGCGGTACTGACAGTGACAAGATGAAGAAGACGAGGAAAGAGGAGGAGAAAGCATACCACAGCGGCACTGGCAGTGACAAGACGAAGAAGACGAGGAAAGAGGAGGACAAAGTATACCAAAGCGGTACTGACAGTGACAAGATGAAGAAGACGAGGAAAGAGGAGGAGAAAGCATACCACAGCGGCACTGACAGTGACAAGACGAAGAAGACGAGGAAAGAGGAGGAGAAAGCATACCACGCAGATGCGACAACGGTGACAAGATGAAGAAGACAAGGAAAGAGGAGGAGAAAGCATACCACAGCGGCACTGACAGTGACAAGACGAAGAAGACGAGGAAAGAGGAGGACAAAGTATACCAAAGCGGTACTGACAGTGACAAGATGAAGAAGACGATGAAAGAAGAGGAGAAAGCATACTACAGTGGCACTGTTAGTGACAAGATGAAGAAGACGAGTAAAGAGGAGGAGAAAGCATACCACAGCGGTACTGACAGTGACAAGGCAAGTCCAATATGAAAATTTGGATTTATCATATATATATATATATATATATATATATATATATATATATATATGTGGGCATATATGATTTGCTATATATTAGATTTTACAGTTTATAAAGTGCATTGAGATGTTATTGTTTGTGTGTCCTTAACTTTCGTTTATTTGTATTCCTTGCTTTGTTTTCAGAAGAAGAAAGGAGAAGATTGGATTAATAAGATGAAGATGAAAAATCCTTGAACAAAAGGAGCTCCGCATTTATGTGTGTGTGTGTGTATATATATATATATATGTCTGGCTGGCTGTAATATGGTCCAACTTGGAATAAATTCAGAATAGACAAGAGATAATGTTTCAAAGGTATTCAAATTATAATTATAATTATTAAAAATTGTTAAATGAACAATTGAAATTACATGCTAAATGACAGGCCTTCCTTTTAATTCGTAAATACATGAGATTATGACGCATTTTATAAGAAAGGAAAAGGAAATCATTGAATGTCTAACCAGAAAGGTATTTCACTTCCTACATAATAATTTTGCATGCTCTGCTTTAATTTGCACGTATTTGCTGGAATAAACAAACTTTGACGTTTAAATATGACTTATTATTCCTTTGTGTTTCCAAATTAATTTATTAGAAACAACACGCATAAGTACGAACCAGGAATCCCACATCTTCTCTTAACTCCAAAAAAAAAAAAAAAAACGAATCCAATAACTAAAACGGAGGAGCAGCAAAAATATATTCAATAGCATATAAATTTCCTTCTGAACAATCTTTTCCATTTGTCTCTTCGGTTTTTGGGATAATATTAACCCAAAACTTTAGTTTTCCTCCCCTTACATCTCATTCCTTCTCCTCAAACCAAACAAGTCTTCAAAGACCATACTCAATGCTTATTCTGTCAATATTAGCGCGCATACATACATACATACATACATACATACATACATACATACATACATACATACATACATACATACATACATACATACATACATACATACATATATATTAGGGTTAAGGAGCAATTTGGCTAATGAACTATTACTTTGAGAGCCCTAACACAAATTAAATAACTTTTAAGTGGACCAAAAATACCAAAAAAACCTTTTTAAAATGTGCAGTCAGCACAATTTTTTAACTCCAGGAGCGCTTAGCACAAAAACAGAGTAAAACTTTTTTGTGCTGACGGTACATTTTTAAAAGTTTTTTAGTATTTTTGGTCCACTTAAAAGTTATTTCATCTTTAGGTCTTTCCCGGGGTAATAATTCGGTCAAACCGCTTTAACTCTACATATTATATTATATTATATTATATTTTATATATATATTTATATATATATATATATATGGATAATTCAAAATTATCTTCTTTTATCTCCTTTCATCCTCAGCTCTCAAGAAACTCCAACTCGCACAGCCGTCCAATCCGATCTGAATCTCTTTGGGTAAACTGTAAAGTGGTACTTAGTGTAATCTCCTTGGTTCACTGTCGTCGTGAAGTGTTCCGAAAGCTTTGGCGCTGCCGTCGCCTCGCTTAGCCCCTTAAGCTACACAGATCTCTCGCTTGATAATTTTGTGAAGAATGACGGCTGTGTGATTTCTGATAGTTCTGTTCTTTTTGTTGTTTTTTTTTTTGGATCTTGTCTATTCTTCCCAAGATTTTCGGATCGAAGCGAAGTGGAAGAAGGCCCCATGAAGACGAGTTCAAAGAAGATATAGATAGAATTGCTCAAGTTGCTTCATTTTTGTTGTTGTTGTTTTTTTTTTTTTTTTGGATCTTGGTTGATTTGAAGAGAAGAGCTTTCCATTATGCGCCGTTCCTGTTATGAGAGAGTTACTCTGGTATGGCTTTTGACTTTTGATTGCCTTCTTAAACTACAATTATTTATTGATATGTGATTATTATAAGACGATTCGTGTTCATGATTATAAACTAATTAAATCAGATTCTGGATAAAGTGTGGGTCAACACAATATTCAAGGTCCAACCGGTTTGGCTTCAGCTGCTGAAATTTAGAGTTTAAGGTACTAAAAAAATGAAGTCCTCACGCCATTTTCATGTCTTGAACGAATTTTTAAAGTGTGAAAGTTGCAGGGTCTTTGTTGCTACATGGAATGTGGGAGGAAAGACACCAAATCAAGGCCTCAATGTTGAAGATTTCTTACCAGTGGAGGCTCTGCACAAGGTGTCGCGTGGGTAAGGTAGATTTGGGAGACATCTAGCAGTCTTGGATTGTACTAGAACCTATTTATTTTCTTAATTTGTTCCTTCCTTCTGTGAATTCATTTTTTTTCTGGGGTTGGTGTTTGTAATCTGGTTCAGTGGAAAACCATAGGTACAATTTGCCTTAAACTCTATATTTCTTTGCTTACTGCTTCCATGAGTTTGGCTCTCTATCAGCATATAAATTGCAATCATATAAGAAAAGATTAAATAGCTGCTTATATCACCAAAAAGCTGACATCATTGCATCTATTTTCCGTTCACGATATGTACAAGTGATTTTAAGGGTTTTGATGCTTTCAATTTGAGTGAAATTGATGTGGGCACTTGTAGCTGAAATATGTTGCTTAACTTCATTTGTGACTTTGAATTTGTATAAAAGGTGCTCATGCATTGTGGGGTTCTCGGAAACTAATATATTTAAGGATGTAGTATTTAATGGAGTGAAGCAAAAGTTATGATTAGAAGAAAATGTGTGAATTAAGTAATTTGTGTGCAAATTTTTTATTTTGATCCTGCTTTTAAAGATGGCGATTCAAAGCTCACAAGTTTGACGAACTGGAGTTGTGCGGTTGGTTATGCAGTGGGATCTGGCTACCCTTGAGTCCATCCTTCAACTTCAGTCTTGAGCTTGTTGAAAGTACCCATGGATATTCCGCTTCCTCAGATTTATTTATTGGCTGGATCTCAACTTTCCATTCACTTTCACATGAGAATTAAATGAAATTATAATTAATTGTTATTATACCTAGACAGTCTCATTTTTCTACACCTATATAATAGCCATATATAAATAAATATCATATTTTAGTATTAATTATTTTTTTTATTAAAAATAAAAATCATTTATATTACAATTATTAGTTAATTAATAAAATAATCTAAAATAACTTTTTATTTTTATTTTTAAAAACAATTTTATTACTTCGTAGTGGTTCCACGACTGCTACAAAATCTAATAAAAAATTTATATCCATCATTTTGTAGCGGTGAAAAAATTTATATCCATCATTTAGAACTGCTACAAATTGTTTCCGTCATTTCTTAAAAGTTTGGTGATATATTTTGTACCGGTTAATAAACCGCTACAATGTTTTCCATTTCATATTGTAGCGGTTTACTAACTGCTTTGAATGCTTCACACACAACGTCATCCCAGTCTCATATAGTAGCTGTAGTGTAAAATAGCTATAGTTTCAGTAGCGGTTAAGGTGTATGTAGTAGCGAGTTAAAATAACCGTTACAAACAACTTGCAACGTTGTATTTTGTAGCGGTTTTATCAACCCGCTACAAATTATCGTTGGTTTTTTTAGTGTTAAAATAATATTGGCTTGGGGTTCATACTAATTAAAACTAACGAGTAAATACAATAATAATACGTCCACCACTTAAATATATGCCTAGCAAATAATGATATGAAAAGCTTTTAATTAATTATATAATCAGATTATATAGATACTTTATAGTAGTCATGGACTTTTACTAGCCATCATCCAAACCCAATTCTTCTTGCTCCACATGTCCCTCTCAATCTTCTAAGCTTATCTGAATCTCATCGTAGTTACCTATCTTTATTTTTGGACCCCCTTGGATTTAAGTTCATCTTCTTTGATATAAAAGATAGGTGACATCTATTCTTGGAAAATCGTCTTGGGCCTGACGTACTCGTATGATTAGGGCACCATTTTCTGTACAAAATTTGTATCCAAAAAAAAGGGAAAATTACGTGCAGGTCCCAAGGAACCAAACAAATTACAAAAAAGTCCCTTAAAATCATCAAATTACACAGAAGTCCCAAGAGACTTTTTTGATATTATTTGTATGGAAATAAAATCCATGTTTTTAAAAGTTATTGTAAATACATGCATTTCATGTTGTAAATACATGCATCTTCTGTTGTAAATGGCTAGGAACTTTTTTGATATTATTTGTATGGAAATAAAATCCAAGTTTTTAAATGTTGTTGTAAATACATGCATTTCCTGTTGTAAATACATGCATTTTCTGTTGTAAATGGTCAGATTTTAAATTTTGTTGTAAATACAACATTTCTTGTTGTAAATCTAGGCTTTTTCTGTTGTAAATGACATCTCTATGTTCAAAATCCAGGTGTTTAAATATTGTTGTAAATATAGGCATTTCCTGTTGTAAATATGACTTTTCTGTTGTAAATGGTCAGGTGTTTAAATGTTGTTGTAAATATAGGCATTTCCTGTTGTAAATATATGCATTTCATGTTGTTAATACAAATAATATCAAAAAAGTCCCTTGGGACTTCTGTGTAATTTTGTGATTTCAGGGGATTTTTTTGTAATTTGTTTTGTTCCTTGGGACCTGTGCGTAATTTTCCCCAAAAAAAAGCCTAGATCCAACTATCCATTAACAATAGAGGGAAAACAAACTATATGATTACCCTTCGTTAAAGTAAACAATTTTAAACAGTTTAAGAATTTAGTTGTTTAGTTAATTTTAGCCCAGTATTTTTTTATTAGAAGCAATCATATTCGATACATTGTTGACCACTAAATGTAGGCACATCTCCTTGCAGGAATTGCTTAATTAGCTAGGAATCAAATTTCTAACAATTAAAATAAATTTTGATAGAATATAATAATGACATTGTACAATCTATTAGAGTATATAATTAGTTTGTTAATTGTAATTAATTTGTTAATTGTACATTAGTGGGTCGTTTGATCTACCTTACTAATACTCGTCCAGACTTATCATTTTTCATTCGTTCAACGGTTTGAGCCGCTTTATTAAAGAACCTACGAGATGTTCATTTACAGTGTTTACATCGAGTTTTACGGTATCTCAAGGGTGCCCCTGGCTGGGGTCTTTTCTTTCCAGCCACTTCCACTACTAAACTTAATGCTTTTAATTTAGTGACTCTGATTGGGCTGGCTGTGTTGATACTAGACGTTCCATAACTGGTTTTTGTGGTTTTAATTTCTTGATCAAGCACTGATTACATGGCGATCTAAGAAGCAACCAACAGTTTCTACCTCATCTTCAGAGGCTGAGTATCAAGCCATGGCAGCAACCACTTGTGAATTACAGTGGCTCTCTCATTTATTGAGGGATTTAGGTTTGCCTCTTTTTAGCCCTGCTTCTTTATATTGTGATAATCAATCTGCGAGACACATTGCTGCAAATCCTACTTTTCATGAGCGTACTAAACACTTGGATATAGATTGTCACATTGTTCGTGAGAAACTTCAACAGGGTTTAATTCATCTTCTTCCTATCAAGTCTGAAGATCAGTTAGCTGATATTTTCACTAAGGCTTTGCCTCCTTCTTCCTTTCATTTACTGCTTGCCAAGCTGGGCATGATCAACATTCACGCACCAGCTTGAGGGGGGGGGGGTATTAGAGTATATAATTAGTTTGTTAATTGTAATTAGTTTGTTAATTGTAATTAATTTGTTAACTGTAACAATTTTCTATTAGAAAGAATATTCTGGAATGTAGTTTGTTATTGTGTGTATGCATCATTTATTGGGTCTATATAAAGGCCCTGTATCATACATTTCCAAATTAATTAAAATGATTCAATATTTCATTTTCTCTTCTTGCTAAATCATATTACAATCTATATAGAACAACCCATCAAGTGACATAATGCCTTGTTGTTGTCATTGTAAAATAAATTTTAAAAATTACTATCCTCAAACTTAAGAGTTAAAAGATATAGCATGTATCTTATTTAGTTATACACACACATACATTTTTATATTAATATTTAATAAAGCATATTACTTATTTCATATTTAAAGAAACCTTGCCCCATTGACCAGAGAGCTACAGAACATGAGAGGCTACTTATAAATGGGACAACACATAACGAAATTGTACTATATAAAGGTCAATTAATAATCGTCCAAGACTTAATTAATTAGGAATTAGATGTTTAAGGATCATTTAGGGCCAACAAAAACCTAAAAAGAAAAATATGGAGGTTGGACAACGTAAGAAAGAGACCACCTCAATGAACCCTTTCATATGAAGGCCAGTGCAGTTAGTATCAAACATACTATTAAAATCCTACCCGATCACCTAACTTTCGGTCAAAAGTTTGGGATAAATTAGTCAAGTTGGATTTTATGTTTTAAAATCATATTAATGATATTTAAATGACATATGGTTGTGACTTAAAAAATAGCATTAATTTAGATATGTGTTTTAGTAACTCCGTTTTAAGGGATTATGGTTTTTATAGTATGTATCACACGCGCGATTATATGGTATATACATGAACGTTCCATTTATTTGTAAATTAAAGCCTTTTAATTTTGCTATTATTTTTTTCAGGGTTATATTTTAAATTTTTTGTACATTTTAATTAAATTATACGAGTATTATTTTAATCATGATTGGGGTTAATACTGATTCAACCACAATTAGATCATTGATCCTTAAACTATTTTTCCCTAGAGATCGGCCTTAAACCATTGCCTTCACCAAATTCAATATGAATTTCAATCGTACCTTGGTATTAAACATACTCAATTTATTAAACTGCAATCATTGTAAATTAAATTTGGAAATTTCCATCTGCAATAATTCAAGGCTACATTTTGGATCATTCAGAGAAATTAATTCATACTCTAAAAAAAAAAAAAATCCAAAAAAATATATTTTATTAATTTGTATGTATAGATGAAGAAAACAAATATTAATCATTTACTTAATCGATGCTCTCTTGTTTATTACAGCTCTCTTGTAGTTAAAACAGAAAAAGAAACCTATTTAATGGCCATGCAAAAGGGATCCAATTCCTAGGACTTAGTGAATGCGCGATACCCGAAGGTGAGAACAAAAATAATGGCAATGTGAACGGAACCCATATCTAAGTCATATCCCATTTAAAAGAAAATTAAAATGACAACATATTCTTATCATCTGTTAGGACATTATTTTTAAAGAAAATAATGGCAATGTGAACGGAACCTATTTCTATGGCTATATATTGTGAAAAGTCATATCCCATTTAAAAGAAAATTAAGATGACAACATATTCGTATCGTCTCTTAAGATATTTTTAAAGTATCTTTTATTTATATATATATATATATTCGTATTGATATTTTGAAGATTTTTCTATTACACATTAATAAGGTCTCAACTGTTGATCTTTATCATATTTTACCCTTTCTAACCCGATTTATTTTTAGTTGGCGTTTGGATTAACTTAGTTTAAGTTTATCATATATTTACTAATAAAATAATCTTTGCAACTCATATTGGATTAATTATAGATTTATTTTGGAAAAAAATAAAACATCATTTAAATGAACTAAAAATTAAAGTGGATTCTATAAAAATGATAGAATATAGTTCCAATGAGGTCAATGATAACAAAATAGTAGTGTGGTTGGGGAAAAAAATAGCATTGTGGTGTGTTAATTCAATGCTCTAGAACGTTTTTCTTTTTCAAAAAAAAAAAAAAAAGTTAACACTTATTGGCATTTTTTTTTCAATTCTGATATATATATATATATATATATATGTACACTCATAAATTCATGACTAATTAATTTATGAATTAAAACGAAACTTTGATTTTCATATAAAAAAATACTTTTTCGCAACAGACAAATATGTTGTTTATACTTTCTGAGAGTGTTATTACTTATTACTGTAAAAAGGAAAGAAAAAACCAATTAAAGGCGTTTACCTATTTAAAAACGTTTCTATTTAAAAATAAGATAAGTATAAAAAAAAAAGGAAAAATAACACTCAAGTCCCAAGGAACATACAAAATATCAAAAAAAAAAAATCCCAACCCAAATTCACATATAAAAAAAAAAAAGCCCCTGATATTAGTGTATTGACAATAGAAAGTGTTATATTCACAACAAAAAGTGCTATATTGACAACAAAATTTAAAAACCTGGTCATTCACAACAGAAAAAGCTATATTCACAACAGGAAGTGTTATAAACACACACAAAATTAAAAACCTAGATTTTGTTTCAAACGTAGGTCTCTAAGCGTACAAAGGTCATTCATAACAGAAAAAGCTATATTTATAACAATAAGTGCTATATTCACAACAAAATTCAAAACCCTGGAGCCATTTTGAAAACTCAAATCAATATAACACTTCATGTTGTAAATATAGTTTTTTATGTTGTGAATGGTCTCTGTATACTTAGGGACCTGAGTTTAAAACAAAATCCATGTGTTTAAATTTTGTTGTGAATATAGTATTTCCTGTTCTGAATCTAGCTTTTTTCTATTGTGAATGACCGGTTTTTAAATTTTGTTGTCAATATAGCACTTCCTATTGTGAAGATAGCACTTATGTTGTCAATACAATTAATATAAAAAAAGTTCCTAGGGTTTTTAAAATTTTGTTGTGAATATAGTACTTCATATTGTGAATCTAGTTTTTTTTTTTTTTTTTGAATAGCCTTTGTACGCTTAGAGACCTGAGTTTGACACAAAATCCAAGTGTTTAAATTTTGTTGTGCATATAGTACTTTCTGTTGTGAATTTAGCTTTCTCCTATTGTGAATGGTCAAGTTTTTAAATTTTGTTGTCAATATAGCACTTCCTATTGTGAATATAGCACTTCCTATTGTCAATACAACTAATATAAAAAAAGTCCCTAGGGACTTTTTTTATATGTGATTTTGAGTTGGGACTTTTTTAATATTTTGTATGTTCCTTGGGACCTAAGTGTTATTTTCCCAAAATAAATAGTGTACTTCTAATACTACTGCAAAAAAAAAAAAAAGCCTTTCATCATAGTTATTTTCGATTATATATAACAGTTTTGAAACGTTATGTATTGTGGCACAAAATATTCTTAGCACAAATACTAAATGGTTCCAAACTGTGATGTATTTAGTAACATATATAATGGTTCTAATACAATACCCGTTTTGTATTGAGGCTTAGTGAGACTATGATATGTGTAATGCTAGGATAATACATAACATGCTCACGTACATAATTAACCGTTACATATTCTGTAATGCTAGTATAATGCATAACAGTTAACATAAATATATTTAGTAACATGGTTCTTACAAAACAACTAACTTTTGAGTATTCATGAAACATACATAATATTGTTACCTAATAGCCATTAGGTATTGATGCGACATTGTTTTAAAATAGGACTTTCTGCTTTTGGTTTCATATGTTGTACACATAAAGAAACAACAACAAATAGTCAAAATACATAAATTAAACTAGTAGCAGGAAAACAGAAGCAAGAACCAAAACACATAGTCAAAACACAAACTAACAGCAACAAATTAAAATAGAAGCAAGCAACAAATTACACAGTTATCAACACACAAAAACAATAGCAAATTAAAACAGAAGCAAGAACCAAAATAAATGCAGTTAAGGTCTCTTTTTATTTTCCTAGTCTTATATTCTTCTAAGCTAATTTTCTTAACTTTAATTTTTCTCTTCATGTCAAGTAATGGTTGTTACGTTGTTCTAACATTTGTCTTTTTCCTCTCATTTTAAATGTTCATAAGTGTATTTTTACATCTCCGAAAAACATATAATATAATGTTTGGCACACATTGGGTAAAAAAATTTTAGGTGTTTTGCACTGTTTACCCTTTTAAGTTGAGGGTATTTTGGCACTTGTAGAACAATAACATGCGCCCATCACAAATACGTAACTATGTTAGGTTAATGGTTGTGTCATTCTCACTTCCATCTTGAATATTGTGGATACTTTTATACCTTCAAAAAGCATATAGTGTTTATGCACACTTTAGGTATAAAAGTGTATGGATATTTTTGGACATTTATATTATCTTCCAAACTTTATTTTCAATTTCGTGAAATTTGAATCAGTTGTGGATAATTAATTCTAGTGAAGAAACAAACTACTTAATTATTACTTATGAAACTACTTGTACAATTTTAAAGGTCTAGAATTATTCATTGTCTATGATTTAAAGAATAAAAGATTATCATGGTCAAAAGAAGAATAAAAGATTATCTCGATACATATATAACATACGCACGCATTATTTATTTCTTTATTTAAATTTTAAGAAGATATTTTCCACATCCCGTTCCATATGCATGCATGAGGCTCTATATAAGTAACAATAAGAGCTTCATGGATCCACACCAAACCAAGAGAGTAAGAGCTTTATTTATTTATTTCTTTAGTTAAATTATCAAATTGTTGAGCAGCAGCTCTGACAGTGATGGACCAAAGAGAGGCGCCGAAGACGGTGGTTGGGAGCGCCGTTGCAGCGGCCGTTGTAGCAGCAGTAGCATGGGCAGTGTCAAGGCAAGTCCAATATGAAAATTTGGATTTATTATATAGATGCATATCTGATTTGCTATATATTAGATTTTACAGTTTATAAAGTGCACTGACTCCACTGAGATGTTATTGTTTGTGTGTGTCCTTAACTTTCGTTTATTTGTATTCCTTGCTTTGTTTTCAGAGGAAGAGAGGAGAAGAATAAAAAGCCTTGAACAAAAGGAGCTCCGTATTTATATAGTTATACGCCTGGCTGGCTATAATATGGTCCAACTTAGTAATAAGAAGTTAAGAACTGTGTTAAGAAAAGTACGTAAATAAATGTACTGCCGAATTAGAAGCCTATATAGATACATGGCTTGGCTCTATATATGTATGTGTGGTTAAGTGTGGTTCAGATAATAAATAAGACAGACTGACATAGATATGTGATCTGTGTATTTAGAAATAAAACTTGCGTCCGCTGATACTTCAAATTTCTTTTTCATTTTTCTTTATAAATTAATTAAACAATCGGGTACATGCATCTTCGGTTCTTGGCCTGTACTAGGATTCCTACCCACTTTAAAGTCTTCAAAGACCATAATCAATATAGAGAGAGAGAGAGAGAGAGTTGGGGTCACACAAGAATATATACGTTAAAAGGTAATTGTAAATTGACAGAATTCGAGAAAGCACAAAAATAATAGTTATAATTAATAACCGTTGTTTATATGGTGATAAATGACACTTCTTACGGAAAAATTGTCACTTAACAATTACAAATGATTCATATTTCATTCTAATATTAGTGAAAACAAAAATATAACAGTCATAACAATTGATAGTAGAGTATTGAATGAGAAATATTATGTTTTTAAAAAATTAATCGTCAGATACACTTTTAAATGATATGTCTTTCCCAACTACTCTTTCTCCAACTACTCCTATTCAAAGTACATTTTCATAAATCTCTAAATTCACCTATTTTAATGTTTTTTCTATAATATGGTGATTGACATATGCAACCATACACACATTAATGTTTTTAAAAAAATGTCAAATAAACAACCGTTACTAAGAAAAATCCATCACTTATCAGAATACTAGCTCAAATTCCTAATGGTTATTAAAAAAATAATTGTCACCATTTATAAAATATAATGATCTTTAAAACTAAAGGATGTGATGGCTCAATAATCCATAAAACCCTTTCAATATAAATGTCAAAAAACTGAACGCAACTTCTCCACTTCCATTTCAACTTCTCACTGCAAGCTTATGTTCTTCACCAAAATCATGGACAAATGCAAGAAAGCTTCTAATTCATCATCGGGGAAAAAAATTGAATGATGAACTCCCTTCACCAACAAGCATTGAGTGGCTCATCCACGTGACCTATGAGCTCCATCATATGGTCTAGGTTTACCTTCAAGATCCAGGACGCATTGACTAGTACTTAAAGAAAAATACCACTCTCGTTCATATTTTGAATGAGAAGGTGGACAAGTTGTTACACACCTACTGCCTCGCCTTTTTGGGTGGCGGGTAGTGTGATCCTTTATCTTAATTCAATTCCCCAGGTTAATTACTAGATGCATCAGAGTATTAGTAGCAGAGCATGCCCCAGTTTGGACAACTATATACTGGTAAGATAAAATGCAGAAGGGTAAATTTTCCCTGAAGGGATTAGATATACAGTGATCCCAAATCATAGTACCAAAATAATTATAAAAAAATACAGTCATCCAAGATAAATTCAAAATAAATGTCCAAAAAGAATCACCAAGAGCCTTCACCACACTAATCCAACTCCGTAGTCTTACCTCGATCTCTAGGTTCAGTCCTAGATGAACTGCCTGAGGGCTTAAAAGGGGATGAGATTCAAAATTGAATCCCAGAGTAACCATTAATCTCATATAAGATGTATATGTAATGCATGTAAGAAAAACCACAAGTAAAGACAAACCACATAGCATTCAACATCATGCACATAACAAGGCGCACAGCCAATCCGAAACTAGCAGTCCTAATAGCTTACAACATAGACTGTCAGGCACGGCACACGACAAGACCCTTAATGCACACAGCAAGTTCCAGTTCCATAGCGCTTCGAAATAAATGACAACCGAAATGCATACAATTTTCAAGGTATAATATACATACAAGGTATATGAGGTTAAGGTTACTACTTGGTAGTCGACCACAAATATTAATAAATTTTTCTGGTGCACAAATACCATAATTAACCCCTAAAATAACAAAATATAAATATAATTAAATCCTCCTCAATAAATATTTCTTTTGCTGATTTAAAACAAGCCCATTTCAAGTATCTATGGTCACTAAATTCCTTTTTCTTATTAAGGAATTTATTATTGGCAAAACTTCCTCTTATTTTCGTCCTTATACAGAAATTTTCAAAAATAAATGTCAAACTTCGGAAATTCATAACTAATTCTAGAAAAATCCTTTTGAAATGGTTCAAAAGCCCAACTGACCCTTAATATGTTTATTTTCAACAACAAAATACTCATTTGAACCAGATACAATCGAAGTTCCAACCTCAAGCCAAAACACCACCTCCGGTCAGACGGCAACTCCAGATTCAGGGGCTATTTTCACAAATTCGTTTCTCCTAATCCAGAATTCCAAAAATTAAAAATTATATACCAAAATAATCCTTGAGATGTCTACTTCATGTCTATAAATTTTCATATTTTTCTAAGTTTATTTACTGGGTCAAAAATCATGTTGAAACCAACTAACTCCCACAGAAACTACACCAGGCAGATTTCAATGTGTTTAAGGCTTTTATCTTTGATTCCAAGAACATGATCCAAGTTCATTCTTATATAAAATCTCATTTTAAACACTTTGAAATCATCAAAAATACTAAAATCAAATCAGAACCTCATGATCTCTTGGCTAGTCGAGAATCACATCTTGAACACAAACACCCAAGTTTTCAAACAAACAACATAATCCCATTACCACATGCTTGATCTTACTCCTTAGGCCATAGATCTTAACTTTAACTTTAACTTTATATTTTCCATCAACCAAATCTGGCCCTCCATATTGCATAAATACTCATGAACCAACTATTTTCCAACTCAAAAACTTGAAAATCACAACAATGTTTGAGTTAAGGTGTTGGTCGAATTCCTTGATGGCAAGTGAGCCAGTCGAACAAGTAATAAAAAATAAGTAGAGTATTGTCGCACAGAGACTGAGATGCCAAATGATAACGCTGAATTGCAGAATTAGTTGTGCCTAACAAGAAAATAAAATCTGGTTGGTTTGGGAGTTTTTATAGTTATACTAATAAACAGGAAAAAGAACCAAATAATCGTAGTCATAAGAAGATATCAGTAAAAGATAGGTTGAGCTCAGAATCCTTCCTAAGTATGACACTCCCCCCAGTTGCCTATATGTATTGCTATAACATTCATGCTGCACAGCTCTCGCAAATGCTACAGCATAAACACCTTTTACAATGTTATTTAGTTAACCCACCACTCTAATCTACCGAAGCTCTCGTGTCCGATATTTACAATCCTAACTTTACTTCTCCCACATGCCTATGGCGATTTTCTAGTTAGATTATCATTACAGATCAAGGTGTTATGGTTATGAGCAATAGACCCATTCCTAAAGCTTATAATCATAGGTCAAGCCTTGCACCAGCCTGCCTAGCAATCACTGTTTCTCAGATGTCTAACCCCGACTCCCTCTCAATAAGCCGAGACCATTGATCTAGCCTTTAGCTCTCGCTAATCGACAAGAAATTAAATCACTGATAAGCAAACTGAATGTATTGGATTTAAAACTAGCAACTGGGTTCATTCAAACTTAGGAAAGCATCCTTGCTCAGCCACAGGAGAATTAGTTCATGACTGACAAGAGAATCACTAAAGAGATCACTACAGAATAGCCCATGACAAAAAGATTAATTAAAATCAAATAAAGAAGAAAAATAGAAAGCTTGATGGAGGTTCTGACGACGTGGAAGAAGCCCTGTCACGTCACGACTCTATGTCTTCTTATCTTTCATATCTCTGTCTCACTGCAAGGAAGGATGCTAGGTTCTCTTGGAGTTCTCGTGCCTCGTAACTTCTGCACTCTTTTATCGAGTCTGGCCGTGTGGGATTAGTCTTTGACTCTCAACGACTTCCGACCCCCTTTAGGGTTGGCTATTGTTTCCTTTTATAATACAGTCTACTTGCGGCGCATTTCCAACGAACTGGGCCTTTCCAAATCTCTCGAGGTCTAACCGTAATCTCTCTTTCAAATCTCGGTAGATTGATTCTGCTGATCCTGTGGGATTCTTCAAATCTTAGTTTTGATCCTCCGCATCTTCTATTCCAATACGTCAGCAATCTAACCGTTGTTCTCTTCCACTTAATGACCTGCACTATATTTCCTCAAACAACCTTGACAAAAGATCAGAACATATGCCGCATAGCATTGCGTCACTTACTCTGCTATAGCTTCAGGGATGCATTGTATTGTACTTCGATAAAGCTGTCCTGATGCTATAGCATTGTATCAACCATGTTATGTGCCTTTCTAATAAAACCTCAAAACTCGTTCTTTCCTCTGCGCATGTTTAGGATGTATGTGGAATTCATCCTTAAGTTCGCAATATAATGAATCAATACCTTTTTGCTCAGATTAATGCAGTTAAGCTCCTATTCACCATACAATACAGTCATATAATACAGGGAAAATATGGCATAAACAACACTCATCAAATACCCCCACACTTAGCTTTTTGCACTCCTGGGCAAAATAAAGACAGAGATAATAGAGCAGAACATTGACTAATAACAGCAACATGCCTATCCATATAACTATGCCTTTACTATTTCTCTTAGGTCACGTCCTCGAGCAGGAAATCCCACTACCCAGTACTAGCGGATCGTGATGCAAGATATTGCTTAGATAAGGAAGTGTCAAGAGACTCTTAGATTCAGTGTTTTACTCTCTCTGACCTTGGGGATTTAGCTTTCTCTCTTGTCACGCTAACCTAGAAGTTCTATAGCCTTGTGAAAGTTCTAAGATTACTTCCTAGCATCTGAGTTTTCATACGTCAAAAGGGCTTCTTGTGTGGTAATGGTGTGGAAGGCTATATATGCATGGAGGTGAAAAATGATGGTCAATGCTATAACAGGGTGTTAGACAGGTTTCTTAACTTAGTCGAATGCCTCATTTGAGTCTTGTATTGCTTTGCTGCTCTTTAATCTATTCTTTTCTTCTTCTTTGTCTCTTTTGTTTTAAGAAATAAACAACTTTCTTGCAGCTCTTTAGTGGAGGCACACTGCCATAGCATTCCTTTGCAGTCTTCATAATACTTTCCTGTTTGACTGGTTCTGCTATAGCATAGTCAATTAGGCGCAAAGGGGTAGCAATATGGAGAGCGATGTTTTATGGTTTGTGTATAAGGATGAGGGGTACGACGTGAATGCCTTTATCCTACAAACTATTTGCTCAGATGCCAGTCAGCTTATTAGAGAATTAAGACAAATCAAAGATCATACATGGGTTAGCTGACATGCACACTGGAATAAAAACAATTAGGCTTAAATAAATCCTTCCATTGTGGGTTCTCTCTCTATTCTTCCTCACCGTCACTTTACCACACACCAAGTTAACTAGCACTGTCAATGTCCCAAGCCTAATGGTTCAGTTTCCTTCAGGCAATCATGCTATGCTTAGTCCTACAGATATTCATCCTACCGCTATAGGTTCCTCTTCGTGCTCTAGTAATGAAAAATTTAAAAAATTTGCTCATTTGCACATCAGCTAAATCTGGGTTATTTTGAGCACATGCAAACATGAATTAGAAAGTGCAGATAAAATCATCCCCCACACTTGAATGAAGCAATGCCTTCATTGCAACACGTAAGAGATATAATAAACGCGTAAAAATTGGGGATGAGGGAAACGCAAGCAAGATTGGAAAACAAAGAATTCATAGCCATCATTCACAAAAGGGGCCCGGAGGCAAACGTCCAGGGCAGCGGCATAAGTTAAATATGTCAAATCAAAAGTACAGAAAGAACCACTTAAAAACTAAGGGGCTGGAAGGTTAGCGAGGTCACGGGGCTGGTGGCTGTATCCTCGTTGGAGAAAGTGTCACCCAGGTCATTGACGACAGGATTCCCCGAGTGGAAGTGAGAGAGAGAAAAGGTCGTCGGCAAGCCACGGCGGTGGGCGGCGAGGAACACACGCGGGTCATGGTGAATAGTCTTCAGCTCCTTGCTGCAGCCGGCCAAGGCGGTGCAGAAATTTATCCATGGAGTTCGTATCAGTGTCCCAGTGCCAGTAGAGAGGGGCGTTGGCAAGAATGTAGGATTTGTTAGACGAGTCAGTACGGCCTGACGAAGTGGAGGAGTCAGTTGAGGCAGAGAAGGATGAAGGCTCGATGGGGGCGGGTGGCGTTAGCACCGATGGTGGCGATGGGGGGAATGATGGCGGGTGTAGACCGGTGGGGGCAACCGGTCGCGCCGTGTTACCTGTTTGACTCTGGGCATGGTGGGTAAGGGAGGGTATGGTTGGGAGAGGGAAACGGAGGTAAGGGAAAAGGCGTCGAGGCAAAAAACTGGGTGATGAATAACATTTAGACTTGTGTACTTAAGTTTGAAAATCGAAACGCGAAGTGTCACGATTCTTGGGTGGTGAGTAAGCGTGATTTAACGGGTAATGGGCCCAGTAAAGGTGGCCCGCTAGTAAAAAAACGAAGAAACCAAATGCACATAACTTTTGGTCACATAGATGGGAGCATACCTGGGTAGCGCTATTTATGGGCTTGAGCTGGTTTGCTGCGCTGGAGATGTAATGCCTTCTATCATGCTATAGCACTGACCAAGCCACTCTCGATCCCTGCGGCTACGTAAACACAATGAAACGAAAATCAGAAGCTGGGCTACCTCTCAGTAGCGCTTGGTTTAGAGTCTTCAGCCAGACTCGCCTATGAGATTAGTTCAAACTGGAAGCAAGGGCATAGGCTGTCCATGTGCCTCCATCCTCATTACTTTGTAGTGGTTGGCCTCTTCTGCTGGGTCTGCATATTGTCCTGTTTTCAAAATTGAAAAGGTCACATGGTCTTCATTGACTCGCATCATGAGTTTTCCTTTGTCCACATCAGTCAATGTTCTCCCGGTGGCCATGAATGGTCTCCCCAATAGGATTAGAATTTCCCAGTCTGCTTCAAAGTCAAGAAAAATGAAATCCATAGGAAAGATGAACTTATCGTCTTTAACCAGGACGTCTTCAATTTTTCCTTCTTGTAGGACAATGGAGCGACACTACTAGAAAAAGCAGAAATTGCGATGGAATTTGCAAGAGAAATTAAAATCCCTCACAAATAAAGGAATTTTGTGAGGGAAAAAGTATTCTGTGGTAAAAAGAAAGCTTTTTGCAACGGAAACTTAGTTCTGCCGCAATCCGGCAGCCATTTGGCCGCCGGATGCCTCATTTTTGCGAGGGAACTAATGTTTCGCCGCAAAAAGCAATGTCTTTTGTGGCAGAACTGTAGTTCCCTCACAATCCGGCGACCAAATGGTCGCCGATTCCCAGCTTTTTACGAGGGAACAAAGCTTCCGCCGTAAAAAGGCTGGCTTTTTGCTGCGGAAGCTTTGTTCTGTAGAAATATGGCGGCCGTTTGGTCGCCAGTTTCCCTCCTTTTTACGAGGGAACTTAAGTTCCGCCGTAAAAAGGAAAGCCTTTTTGCGGTGGAACTTAGGTTCCTTTGCAATAATGGTCGCCGGACATTTCCTTTTTGCGAGGGATTTACGGTTCCGCAGCAAAAAGGCTTACTTTTTGCGGCGGAACCTTGTTTCCCTCGCAAATTTACTTAAATTTGCGGGGGAAGAGTTTTGCCGCCACAAACAAGTCTTTCTTCCTTCCCCCCATCTGCCATTTTCAAGCCCTTGCGTCTCTCACCCTCGATCCGCCTCAGCTCCGCCGCTTCTTCTCTGTCAGGCCTTCGCGAGTCCGTTCGTGAGCAACCGCCGTCGACCTCCTCTACTCCTCCCCTTGATCCGTCGCTCTTCCTTTGGATATGTCCCCTACTCCGGTGTCGCGAACCACCAGCCCTTTCCTCTTCCTTTCGGCACACTACTGGTCCTCCCCTCCTCCTTGCTCCACGGTTTCACAGCTCCGGCCCTCCCCTCCTCTTCTCTCAATGTCTAGCGGCCTCTGTACGTTAGCGCATATATATATATATATATATATATATATATATATATATATATATATATATATATTTGCTAAAAAACTTAAATGAACTTTAGCTCCCCATTTTTCATGCAACATTCAATTTGTTCCCTTTATGCATGCTAACGTCTAGATCTATTATCGCACAGAGCACATATATTAAACACATAGGAATCATATTGTAGAAAATTAGGATAATAATATGGCAATAAAAATTGGCATAGTCCTATATGTGTTCAATTAGAATGTAGGTTGAAGTTTCATATGAGAACTTTGTTCAAGTAGGAGTAATACATAAAAGATCCCTCATGTCTTCATTTATTCCATTATTCTCACACCTCAACCTCATGTCATTCATTTAAGCCAATCAATTATAGCGTGTGTATATATATAGTTACTTTCATTTTTTAACCTTATTATAAGAACTTTTTAAATTAATGCCTCAAAGTAATTAAAATTGCATTATCACTAAGCCTTTTGGCTACTAAATCAAAATCTCACTCCCTATTTGTTAATGGTCTGAATTGAGTGAGTAATTACTATTTTGAACTGAATTTCATTCATTTGATTTTTTTTGAAAGTATTCTGAGTAAGCATTCTCTGAACTTGAATTGCTTCTGTTGATTGTGAGTCCCTGAAAATTAGGGTTGATGTTTACTTTGCCTATGGCTAAGATGGATTTGTTGCTACAGTCGTATCTTTAAGAACTAGCTATACTTGTAGAGACATAGGGAATAATTAAGTTTTTAAAACAGGATTAAGCATGTGCAAACTTGAGATGTTTTAAGAGTTGAGTAAGTACATAATTAAATTCGGAGGACCGAGATAGGGCTATTCGTATTTTTTTTTTTACAGCTTGAAAAATTCATGTAGGCATAAAAACAATATTTGAGGGGGTATGGTTTATGATTAGGATTGTGCGTAGTGAAGATTAAGTGAACTATTAGGGAAAAAAAATAAAGTTTCATTATTAAGTTTTAAAGATTAAGGGAGTTATTTGTACAACCTAAAACTAAAGTTTAGGGGAAGTTTTGTGTAATTTATTCAACTCTTAATAATTTACACTCTAAATATATTGTTTGTTTTAACTTTCTAAGGTATTGTTTATACTTCCAAAAGTTGCAAAATTTCTTTCAAACATACGAATACAAAATTAGGAATAAATAGTTCAAAATTTTGAATCTTATATATTGTCATAAAATGCAGACTTTCAAATTGTAAAGATAAAATATTCATTTATAAATTTAGTTATAATTAAATAGTTCCTGATTTTATATTCATTCCCTTGTAGGTTTTTAATTGCCATTCTCCTTGCAAAATTTAAATAAATTTTAAGAAATCAAAAAAATTATCAAATTGAAAGTTTAAGAAACAACATAATATATAACTTTAGACAATAAGTTATAATTTATTTTTTATTGTATTTCACATATATTTGTATTCATATGAAAAACAAAATTTAAACCTACGGGATGTGATTGATAATTTTATTTTAAAAAAATACACAATAACTTATTTATATGGTGGACAAAAAATTTTAAATTTAAAAATGGTAACTAGGCATTGATATATAAATATAGGAGTTAATAATGGTAACTAGGCATTGATATATAAATACAATAAATTTTTAAATTTATTGTATTTCACAATACTTGACATGTGTGTTAAGCTTGTGAGTGTATGTATGAATGAATAAATAGGGTACCCTTGTTTTTCCCCCTGCAATCGGTTGCTGGAATTGAGGTAACAAACTACAACCTTGATGTAATTGTGTGTTTGCATTGTGATAAAATAATAGTATATATGTTTTCCAAAAAAGTTGTAATATGTCCCTATTGTCACCTGTACTTTATCATTCTTTTTGTGGCCCGTCAACATGCATGTCCCCATCTTCTAGTGTACTATCCTCATTCTCTAGTTCCTTGCTGGATCTTTTCTTTGTTAACTGCATATGTTTGTTTGCCACTTTCTTCATTAAGTGGCAATTGGTTGGTATAAGCGGCCAGTTGTGTTTGCCGCTTAGGTTAGTAGCTGAATTAGTTAGTATTACTGTGTTTGTTCCAAAAGTCTTTGTGTAGGGTTGGGTTGAGGAAGTATGGAAGGTGATTGTGATAGGAGTTGGATGTACAATCGTCTAACTCAAAAAAAACAACTTACTCGAGTATTCTTGGAGGGTTTGGAAGAGTTCATCCAATTTGCTTTGGCGCACACAACTAATTCAAGTACCGCGATTAGTTGTCCGTGTGTCAAAAGTAGGTGTTTGCAATTTCAAGATCCGAGCATGGTCAAAATCCATTTGTGTAAAAAAGGATTCATGACGAATTATGAATGTTAGGAATTTCATGGGGAAGTCCGACAGACACCGAGTGGTTATTACGGAGACAGTACTCATCGAGACAACCTTAATCAATATGAACAGTTGGTTATGGATGCCGCGGGACCGTCAATCGGCCAATATTTTGATCCAGTTACTCATGGTGAACCATCATACATGGGAGAGGAAACCGGTACACATACTCAACCATCATACATGGGAGAGGATCCTAATCCGGAAGTCGACAGGTTCTATAAAATGCTTCAAGATGTGTAACGTCCATTATGGGAAGGTTACAAACACATTGAAAATAGTGAATATTCATCGCTAGCCGCTACCTTAGCAATACTAAGCTTGAAGACTGATCACCATATGAGTCAAAAGAATTACAATGAAATGATGTAGATCGTAAGTAAGGTTGTTCCCAATGACAATAATTTGCCGAAAGATTTTTACCAAGCAAAGAAAAAGGTGAAAGAGCTTGGGCTTAGATGTGAAAAAATTCATTGCTGCGCCAGAGGATGTATGCTCTATTATAAGGATGATGCTGAGCGGACTACTTGTAAATTTTGTGAACATGACAAGTACAAAGTTGTGAGGAATGGAAGGAAAACGACCTTTCGAGCATTAAGCAAGATGTGGTACTTTCCTCTCGTGCCCAGACTTCAGAGATTGTATTCATCAGAACAAACAGTTGCTCGCATGAGATGGCACCGGGAGCATCGTAGGGATGAAAAATTTGTGACGCATCCATCCGATGCCGAAGCTTGGCTTAAATTTGACGAGGCGAATCCTTTGTTTGCTTTGGATCCCCGTAATGTTCGTCTTGGTTTATGTTCAGACGGGTTCGCTCCTTTCAACCAGTCGGGCAGAAATTATTCATGTTGGCCTGTGATTGTGACTCCGTACAACCTCCCACATTCCATGTGCATGAGAAAAGAGTTTTTATTCCTCAACGCGTTAATCCCTGGGCCACCCAACCCAAAAATGAAAATAGATGTATACCTCAGGCCTTTGATAGACGAGTTGAAGATGTTGTGGAGTGAAGGGGTTCTTCGTACGATGTATCATTGAGCTAGAATTTCACCATGCGGGCTACCTTAATGTGGACGAGAAATGATTTCCCTGCATATGGGATGTTGAGTGGTTGGAAAACGTCGGGAAAGCTTGCATGTACGGTATGTCTCGAACAAAATGTGGGTTTTAGCTTGCATTACAGTCACAAGGTCTGTTGGTTTGACAGGAACCGGCGATTCTTGCCTATCGATCATCCGCTTAGGAAAAATAAAAAATACTTCAAGTGGAATGTGGTTGAACAATCAGATATCCCTCGTCGCTTAAGTGGCCAAGAAATATGGGAGAGGGTGAAGCACATTCAAAGTGTTGAAGAGGGAGCTGCTTCCAGCGAACCTGAGGGATATGGCGTTTAGCATCATTGGAAGAAATGCAACATTTTCTGGGAATTACCATATTGGAAAGATCAATTGTTAAGACACAACCTCAATGTCATGCATATTGAGAGGAATGTGTTTTGCAATATTCTGTACACCGTAATTGACACCAAGGGTAAGATGAAGGATACAGTCAACGCAAGTCGTGACATAGAGCAGATTTGCAGATGGCCTGCTTTGCATTTGGTGGAGAATGCCACAGGCCGGACTTCCAAACCTAGAGCGCCGTACACATTGAACAAAGAGCAGAATTTACAATTGTTGCGATGGGTTAAAGGTGTGAAACTACCGGACGGTTATGCATCAAACTTCTCAAAATGTGTCAACCTGCACGAGGGGAAGTTATTTGGGATGAAGAGTCATGATTGTCATGTTTTTTCCAGAGATTGTTGCCGTGGGCCTTCACAGCACTATCAAAGCATATATGGAGTATTCTGACATAATTTTCCATGTTTTTTAGAGAAATTTGTGCATATGAGCTTAATGTTGATAAGTTAAGGCAGTTGGAGGAGAGCGTGCGGATAACGCTATGCAAGTTAGAGATGATGTTTCCTCCTAGCTTGTTTGACTCAATGGAACAATTGCCTGTTCATTTGGCCTACGAAGCAAAGGTAGGAGGTCTGCAACAATAGAGGTGGATGTATCCATTTGAAATGTTATATATATATATATATATATATATATATTTCTTCTTTCTGTGATTAATAGAAACACATTGTGTTATAGTTTATAAATGCCCTGTGATTGTCCATTGTAGGATTTTACGCATACTTAAGTACAAGATAAAAAATCCAAGGTACATTGAAGGATCTATCGCTGAAGTGTACCTAGTCGAAGAGGTCACTAAATTTTCCGTTTACTACTATCCCTCTAAAGTTATATCAAGATGGAGAGGGGTAGCTCGTAACGATGATGGCTGTGAACCGAGTGGTCAGATATCAATATTTAATTATCGTGCCGAGTCGTGGGAAAACATTGTAGGTCAACTTTGGAAGGAAGCGATAAGAAAATAGCGGAGTGGTACATTCTAAACAACTGTGAAGAGGCCACCCCGTACTTAAAGTAATATTTCCTCTTTTGATACTGTTACGGTAAGTATTAAAGTATTAATTTCATTTTTTTTATTACAATCACTTCTCTAATTCTGTCCGATCGACAAATCCTTGGATGTCGGATTCTGAAGTTGATCAATTCATGAACAATGAGTTTCCTAATTGGTTACGATCCTACTTCGTGCATAACCCATTCGCTCCCCAGGATGTTGTGTGGAGTTTATCTTACGGATCTGCAATAGCTGTTACCCGAATAAAAAAAATGTAATCAATGGGTATCGGTTTGTAACTTTTGAAGCGAACGAGAATACGGAAAGTTGCAATTACGGTGTATGTTGTCGAGGTGGCCAAGTTGACGAGGTCGAGGGCGTCTACTACAGGAAGTTAATTGACATAATTCAACTGGATTACAAGTGGGACAAGTCGGTGACTCTATTTAAATGTGAGTGGTTTGATAACACTCCGCGTGGGACAAAAGTGGACAAATATGGAAATGTTGAGATCCACTTGTCAAGGAGATATACAGTTAGTTATGACCCATTCATTCTTGCTCAACAGGCGGAACAAGTTTATTATACATCATACCCAACATCCCGCCAAGGGTGGATGGGAGTTATCAAAACCAAAGCACGAAATATTATACCGAAGTCGAAAGACTCAGAAATAAATGACAATATGATTGAATCGTTCCAAGCTGATGTGGAACATGTACTTGCTGTCAGTATGGTCAAGGACGATCTGCCAAGCAATCTCTTTGATTCCGCTGCGGAGTTAGAATTGATTCCTATCCATATTGACAATAAGGAATCAGACGATGAGGCACAAGACATTTACTTTGATAGTGAATCTGAATTCGATGACTATGAGACGCTGGAGGAAGGTGTGCAAGTAGAGGTCGAAGAACATAATCGTCCGGTTGATTTGTGTTAGTTTTTTTGTTTATGTCAACTTATTATACTAGATACTCTGTTATTTCGCTATTGACATATTAAGTATATTTTTTATATGAATATATAATTTGACATAATGTTTATAAGTGTTTAGAGATGGAGCATTCAGCAGGGCCTTCAAGTAGTGGTGGTGGTTGTGGTAGAGCTTGACCCCGTCCTATCAGAGGGGGTAGGACGACATCATCTGCCCCTTCTGTAGGTAGAGCCTCGCTCTTCCCCAAAGCTGCCACCACTACATACGTCATCTTCACTGTCTACTACCGACTCCGTCTTGAGCTTTACAAGTGTGCCTGTCACTCCGACTTATCCACAACAAGGGGCAGAGCAGGTTTAGTTTACGATTTCTGATTGATTTACATATGTTTTGTTTTCTTTAAGCATCTATGTACTGACATTTTCAATACTTCTGCCTTCAGCACACTGTGTCACCTCAGAGCCAGGTCGGGGAAGCTAGTTCCTCGGATGCACCAGTTTGGGGTACGATTGATCCTGCGACAGGACTGAGGTGGATCCGTCATATCGACATTACCGAGTATGTCATGTAAAGTTACTCATTATGTTATTATGTTTTGCCTTTAGTTTGTATGAAAATATTTACAACATTTCCTATGTCTTTAGATTTCATCCTTATAATCAGGTGACAGATTTCATCGGGCATCAAATATTCCGCAATTACACTCAGAAAGATCGAGACGCTTGGTTTAATGAGTTCTTGGTAAGTTATATGATTTATGGTTATTAATTTCTTCTCATCTTTGCAAACTGATTAACTTCTTTTATAATTTTGAGCACTAATTGTTTATTATTGATTTTCAAAAAAAGTTTAAGTGGTTTCCTGAGGATCATAATTTTTTTAAAAAAGCTTATAATTTCAACGGAAGCAAGTGGTTGTCTGATAAGTTTTATAAATTAAAACATAATAAAGGCAAGAAAACTTGGATTCAACCTGAAATGGTAGAACAGTTACTTCAAAGATGGGCCATCGACGATAAATTTATAAAGGCAAGTCAACAAAATAAATTAAATAGGGCCCACATGCAAGGACCGCCATATGCTGGCGGTTCTATTCCATATAGCGAGCATCGACGAAAAACTGTAAGTATACACTATTTTCTATTTCAGCATTGAATATTTTGTACTTTGAGGTAAGTAATTAACGGTCATCATTTGTGTTTGCAGGCAGTGTCTGGGGAAGTTCTTGCATAATCGGTTGATTGGGCTACCTTTGAGCGGACTCATTCCTAGGAAACTGAAGGTAGGAGGCGTTGGATTAACGCCAAGTCCCAGCAATTTGCAGTGAGACATTAATTACATTTATTATTTGTTTCAAATGGTAAAATATTTTTTTCATTTTACATGTCTTATTTGTGATGTATTTTTGTGCTTGTAGGAAAACTATCAGCAACTGCCGCAGGAGAGAGACTCGTAGATTGAGAACGACCCGACATCCTCTCAGTCCAATAACGAGAGTCTTTTCATTCAAGCTGCAGGCGGATTTGACAAGAAAGGGAGAGTCTTCGAGATGGGTGCCTCTGCCAGCAGATTGAAGCCGTTTACAAAGCGCTCATCAAGCCATGTTGGAGGTGTTTCTACAGGTAAACGTAATACTTTTTCTATCAATTGTTACACATTTTATTTGCTCGTCCATTTAAGAGGGTGAAGGCGTTAGAACAGGTGGTGAGTCAGCAAGCAGATTAGCTAAATGAGCAACGAGCGATGATTAGGGAGATGTAGGAACTACTCCAGTCCCAATTGAAGGGCAAGGGTACGGGACCGCCTCCTGGTAATGATGACCATACTGGTGATGATTACCATGCTGCTGCTAGTTAGACTTTTTTTGTTCATTTTGGTCGCGACATTATTTATTTATATTTTGTTTTTACTATGTAAACTTTTATGATTGTTACAATATATTTTCATGATAAACAACTCTTTTTTTATTTTGTAATTTTTCCTAATTTTTTATGTAATTTTTTTTATTGGTTAAGGTGCAAAAATACACATGTTCTTTGGTCAGAAGAATGCCTAGTAGCAAGTGCTTTTTTTAGGTGCGAAAGTGACTATGTGGTTACAAAATAGGAGCAAAAGTCACAGAAACCGTTAGGGGGTAGGATGCTGACCGTTAAGTTGGAAGGTTTGACTCAAATTAATGATGTGGATGATGACTAGGATTGTGTAGCAAACAAGTGGAATCTAAATGGGTGAGTAATTGATGACTGGGAAAAATTCTGGTGAAACTTGCTTATATGGAAAAAATATAATTTGTTTTTATTTTATTTAACTAAATAGATTATTAAACCAATTTCACCAGATTTAAACCATACAACTTGGGGAAAAACATCATCGACGAAGCACAGTGATTTAAACCAATTTCGCCAGATTCGCGATACAACCTCGACGAAGCACATCAATTTAACTCAGCGATTTAGCTAGCACAGCGTCGACCATGTTTGCCATCAACGATTCTGATTCTGCTTCCACACTAAGCTATATAATTCCAGAACCCGAAACACCCTCCTGTATATAAATCTATATATACATCAAGGTAAGCGAATAGGGTGCGTGTGAATCAGATCGGTCGTCAAATCGAAGAAGAAGAAGAATTGTTTGGTGTTTGTGTGCGATGAGGACGAGAGGGTGATATTGAGGCAGATGGTGCCGGGGACGTGTCCTTTCTGTGGAAGCATGATTCAGGCGGTGGACGTCTAGAGCCAGTGGAGGTTCTGCTTCTTGCCCCTCTACTTCAAAACTAAACGCCAATTTTATCGCTCCTTCGCAACCGCATTTGGGTTGTCTTCCTTTTCATTTAGGGTTTTTAGTTTTCTTCTTCAATTTTGTCTCCCTCTGTGAATCCGTTCTGTAATGTTAATACTATCTTCCTTTTCATTCAACTTTTTTGCGTGTGTTTTCCGATTACTCTTTTTCGCCCCCTCGCCATATGAATTGTTAAGCAAATCTCTAAATTCTTGATAGAACGAATCACATCCCTGGGTTTCATCACTAACAAACGTAGATCTCAATTAAACAAATGCCATCGACTATAGAGGTACTCACGCTGCTTGTTGTAAACTGTAAATGCCATCGCGAATGTGGCTAAATCGACGAGAATGGGGGTTGAACCCTAGGTTTTTTTCTCCAGAAATTCTATTCCAAATCGTGAATCAAGTCGATGATGTTTTTCCCTAAATAGCAAGTCGCACGTTTTTTTTTGCTCAAATAGAGATTTTGGGGATTAATCTATTTAGTTAAATAAAATAAAAACAAATTATATTTTTTCCACATAAGCAAGTTTCACCGAGAATTTTTTCCCGAGTCATCAATTACTCACCCATTTAGATTCCACTTGTCTCGCTACACAATCCTAGTCATCATCCGTAACACCCCAAATTCCGTAGCATAAATCGTGCGGTGACACGTGGTTTTATAAATATTCATCGAGTTTTGAGGTGCTACTGACTTAGCGTTTTGCGGAAACGGAGAGCATGTACTAAAAATTTGAACAATTGAGTAATCGATATAAAAATACTCGGACATATGCGATGCGCGACGTATGCGATATATTATAAATTTCCCGAAGGATTGTTCATGTGATAAAGTAATACAAAACTTTATAATTACAATTCTTACATGTAACTATACCCTCTTCAACCAAGCCTTGAGTAGACTTGGGGCATAGAACCTAACTCGGTTAAATCATCTCATTTGGCCAGCCGGGGTAGGTCTAGTGGAAGTCTCACCGTGCTAGGGTGGTGATTGGTGAACCACATAGACGACCCTTCTAGTTTAAGCACCAAATGATGTGAAGTAACTTTATTAGATTCATGCCATAAGGTAGGTTTACATTGACTTTCTTCCGCATTTCCTTTGACCGGTGCCTCCTCACGGCTCCGTCCATTAATGCTCCTTCTCATGGCTCCATTCACAACGTCTTCATAAATCCTGGTTCCTTTCCCGAACCTCTAGTCAAGTCTAAGATTCAAAACAAATTGAATCTTAGGTAACGATTAACCTCATATGAAAAGTATAACAAAGTATATGTATGATGAGATATTCATTACATTTCAAAGATTAACCAATACATAGCACACGGCAGATGTAATGTCAACACAACAACAAAGTACATAGCACACAAAGACATGTAAAGTTATCTATACAAATCCATGTATAGTTAAATAGTATGCACCACCGTGCCACGATGTACACTCGTGTCCTCGCGCTAGGAAAACAATCTCACGGCATTATCAAGACTATAACCCGTATCAAGTGAATGTATATAAACGGTGATTCAAGACGAGTCTTAACCACGGTGCATGACCCAAGACCAAGTCTTGTCCATGACTCTATGAAATCATTCCATCTCATACATGCATACAAGTCATATCAGAGTTAAAGTTACTGTACGCGAACGTACCTTCCTTCCATGTGAATAGTAATTTACTATTTATGAATACGGTACTATTCATAAATACATGTATTTATGAATAGTAATATGCCCGTCCTTCAAATCTGACTCCGGAATCCTCGGATATCCTAACATATTACCATATTGCTTAGAATAATATCCAAAAGGTTAATTTACCTTTCTACGCTTGGTGGATTTGTTATTACCATTTTGCCATTACATTTTATTTAATAAAAGCGCTACTTTCAGCATTATAGCCAGATTTACTTCTAACTTTGAAAATTCATAAGTAATTCTAGAAAACTCGAAATGAGGACCCGTAAAATTCCCCGGAATCCTTAGGATGTCTAATTTTGTGGAAAAATACTATTTCTTGCCCAGATTTTATGAATAGTTCCCAGTTTTCACGTGTTCATCTTCTGCCCAGAAAATTTCCAGAAAACGTAGCCCAACTTTGGACATTTATAGCTCCTAGCACAGAACTCGAAATAATACACTCTTGGTATATTTGAAAAGGTCTATATGTCTACTTTAACCATGAATTTTCTCCAAATTTTATAAATTCATCTTCAATATAAAATACTGACGTTTTTACCCCTGACTTCAAAAATTGCTTACCGATAAAATTTCGCCAGAGTTTCGCTACTTTATGATTAGCTTCCACAAATTCTGCTATATAACCTTTTCCATCATTTTTTTCGAAATAAAACCATTTCTAACCATAAAAACATGATAACAAAAATATATTGGAAAATTAAAGATCAAAACACTACTTATCTATGAATTTAAAACTAGAACTCAAGAACTAGAGAACTTACCCTGAAGAACCTTACTACTACTTCTTCCTTGCTCCAAGAACTTCACTCTACTCACTCTCTAATCTTAAAATCAGATGCTTTGAGCTGATTTTGGTGTGAAGAATATGAAGAGAAGAGTCTTCTATTTATAGAAGAAATTCAAGGCTATTCCAACTACATTTCTTCCTTAACCAAACACTCAAACCAAACCCTCAAACCAAACACTCAAACCAAACACTCTTCTTCCATCTACCAAAAACTACCATTCTAATTACCTATGCCATCCACCAAAAACTACCATTCCACTTACCTATTCCATCCACCAAAAACTATCATTTAATATTTATTTGCAAATATTAAATAAGTATTGGAAAAATAAAATCCTTAATTCCATATAAGAATTTTCTTCCATAATTAACTCTCTAGGCCATAAAATATTGGTTCTAAAATTTCTAGACCAAAAATTATCCTCTAACTATTTTTCCTTGAATTATTGGGAAAATAGGCCTCAAAATCAGAAAATAGCTTTAAAACTATTTAGGCCAAATTTTCATAATAAATTCCCATAAAACATTTCTTGTTTCCAAATTAAAAAATTTGGGATATTACATTCCTCCTTTTGGTTATAAATTAATTACCTTTTTATGTGCTATTTATGTCATATTAAATAGCTCCTAAATAATGTCTCATAATTAACCATTCGTTAATTAATTCCAAAGTGGGATTTGGATGAAAATATAATCAATAGATTATAATTTCTTGAGACAAATATTCACCTTTGTAATTAATATGTATTATTTATCAAAATAAAGTATTTATGATAAATAGGAATTTTAGGGTATTACATTTCTCCCCCCGTTAAATAAAATTTCGCCCTCGAAATTTGATCGTAAAATCTTGAAAGATTATTTAGACTTCTAGTCTATTCCTTTCTATACATGTTTATTAACATGCACTCTAATTTCATTCGTATTGCACCCAGGTATAGTATCAAAACACGGGATCCACCGATCCATTCTCTCGGTCTTGGTTATGCGGGCCTCTCTCGCCGACTCTTTTAGCCTCTCGCTTAACACACATTGGCCTTCCGGCTCAATCAATTACCACAAGATGGAGATTCTAGCTTTATTACCTAGGAAATCATCCTTAGGCCTTAAGCATCTCAACTTTTACCGGTACAATGAATGTTTTACTAGACTTTAAAGGTATCGTAGACATAATAGTCTAAAGTCACCATGGCAATCTGCATTTCACACACGAGTGCTTATCCATTACCGGTCTTATGGCCTAGGGACACCGCCCCGTGCACACTTGCACACCGGGTCTTATTGCCTCGAGCATCGCTCGTCTATTTCATCGAGTCTTTCTCATTCAAGCTCTCGACTACTTTCACTTAGCACTATAGCCGACAACTACTATCCGGCTTAACTAGTTCGGTGTTCTAGACCTTTCTAATAGTTTACGTTCCAAATTTTCCAACTACACCGCTTTTCAACACAATAGCATTGACAAATCGTCGCTACCCAAAAACCATTATGTTGTCTCATTTTCAAATTTTCAAACATCGAAAATTTTCTGTGGTCACAGTACATTTCACAATCTACACTATACCAAAAAGTAATAGTGCTATCATTTTCAAACTTAATCGCTGCCATAACAAATTCACGAAGATACATTCACTACCGGAGCAGTTTCAAAAACTTTTACTACCGGTATATACCTTTAAGAGGGATAACTCATTTCACAAAATTCAACTAAAAGGCACACACCACCACTTTGCCCCGGCTTACCGGGACATATCCCAATCCTTTCATACAAACCATCACGGTGACAACGCATCCGCCGACCGATGTAGGAGAATTTCCATCCCCCACAAGGGCCCCGGTGTCCACACTAGCATATATAATAAAGGATCTCCACCGCTTTCCAAGTCAAACCTAGTTCGTAGTCACGGCCACTCACCGTGCACCGCTTTCCTAGTCGACCGATTCGTAATCACGGCTACCATTGTGCATCGCTTTCCCGATCAAGTTAGTCCGTAGTCACGGTCACCACACGTGCACCGCTTTCCCAACCGACGAGTTCGTAATCGGTTAGTGCCGCCAGACAACACAACGAAATATGCGCCCCTTTAAGGCGGAACTACTCAGATTGGGAATATTAACCATTGGTGGGAGTGTCAACCTCTCATATCCCATCAAACAAATTTTCAATTCAAATGAGCTTTATAAGCGCGGCGATTTCAAACACTTTAAAACATCCGGCAAGGTGACAAACCGTGTATATCTACAACGGCTTAACGTCCTTCCAATTTCGTACTCATTTTACCACAACACATTTGAAAACTCAGTTTCAAACTTTGGGTTTTAACAAAACCCCCTTTTTTAAGACAACATCATTTCAAAATAACCATCACCGTGGTCTCAAATTCCGTTGAAAATATTTCTCTCGAAAACTCAATTTCGAAAATTCATAAGTTCGAAAAATCCATTCCGAAAATTTCAAATATAGCAGGTGTATTGGTAAGTCAAAAATTCAATTTTTAAAACTATTCAGGAACCAGACAACTAACCTTAGAAGGTCATTACTAACTAACGCATTTGGACCTCCGTCCTTGGCTATTCAAGCCATTCATAGAATGCTCGATCTATTCTTCTTTAGTCTCCGGGCTATTCGTTTTGGTGTGCGATTTTGTTTCATGAAACTCATTCATTTATAGACATACGATCGCACCTTTGATATTGGTTCGTTTCCAGGCATCAACCAACCAGTGAATTCAACTTCCCATACTGGTGGTAATCCGCTGAGAGCTTCTAGAAACATCTTAGGGAACCTATTCACAACTAGAATATCTTCTAGTGCGAGTTCAGTTCTTGCTTGGATATCATAGCACAATATATGCTATACAGCACTGGAGCACCCTATGGCAATATACTGGATTACGAAAAACTTTTCTCTCTAGGGAACCGATTCGATGTGAGACTCATTATAATGTACTTACCTTGAGAATCGATACACTGATAGCTCTACTTTATGGTTCGTTGTCATGGCGGCTGCACCATACGGCTCGTCATCACGATGGCTCTGCTCTACGGCACTTTACTCGGTGCTTCACGCAATCTTTTATGACTGGTTAGCTTCTCCGGTCAGCATCCTTTGTAGGTAAAACCTCCTCGATCAGAACTCCCCGTAGGTAGCCTTCTCCAATCAAAACTTTCCACAAGTAGCGTCGGTTGATCGTCTACGAATCATTATAACAAGAACTCATATCTCTATCGGGTTCCTACCCTTTAGTGGTTTCGTAATCTCTGTCTCTATGTTTGCCATCTTATCTAGGGTCATTCTATTCGTGGATTTCACTATCTATTTTAGCTCCGGGCATAATCCTTAGCTTAACTTTCCTATCGGGTAATCACCCTCTTCTTAGGCAATTTATTTACCACTAATATCTCCACGGTTATTGGTCCCACCTTGAAACTATAACCCATGGCTACTAAGGTTCTATCTCCTTTGTAGTAATGAAGTACGACTTGTCATCTCACGCAAATCTTGAATGATGGTCACTTTCCTTTTGAAGTCAAGGTCCTTACGTAAAGTGTTCTCGATCAAGTCACGAAATCATTCACAACCGGTACATGTACTCTTCTAAATGCACTGATGAGATGTACGTGAAGCAGAGAAATTTGGACGCACAATGTTTAAAATGTTAAACACCTTTTTGACATGATTTTGATATAACGTCCCAAACAACTCAACTTTTCGAGAGTTTGCACTTTGTTAAGGGACTTACTCTCGGCGTTGAACCTAAGGTAATCTCACTCATACTTTCTCGGGATTCCAACTCTCGGGTATTGGAACATAAGAAATGCTCGGTCATATCTTAACCTAAGCACTATCTCTCGCTTTAAGTCTATCATATATTCTCACGGTATCCCAAAGGATTACTATGTTTCATACCTCACGGTATTCGGGCTTTAGCTCAAAGGATCTCATCCTTATGCTACATCCGGGGTTAAAAATCCCGAGATTTCTCTCGCCTAAGCATGCTTAACTTCATAACGTACGTCGGATCTAAGGTACTAATACCGATACACATACCATCGCATACCGACAACTCTCATAGGTACTAGTACGACATATGTGCCTCCCCGAAATATTGGGTACTTTCCCTTTCCTATCGGTTACACCCTTTTTATGTAATGGACCACCACCGTCAAAGATTTAGTCAAAGACCTCCATCTTCGGAACCACACTCCATTGCACGCATGATGTCCGACCTTTAGTAGGCGGGGATTGTCCCCTCGGGGTAACCTAGCAAGTTACTATTTCTATAAGGAAACTTTAATCGTAGTTCATTATTTTCTACGGGGAAAACTAAGTCTACCGACTTCTCTTTCATTGCGGAAATTTAATTCGGACTCGATTCCCATATCGAAGTCTTAGAGTTTTTCGAAACTCTAACCATTCCTTAGGGTATTTGTTTTATTGTATCACAAAACCGGTATTATATCGCATACTCTTGTTTTTGTTGTTCATACAATGCTCTTGAGACTAGCCGTGAAGCTAGCTCGATACCAAAATTGTAACACCCCAAATTCCGTAGCATAAATCGTCTTTGGTGACACGTGGTTTTATAAATATTCATCGAGTTTTGAGGTGCTACGGCTTAGCGTTTTTGCGGAAACGGAGAGCATGTACTAAAAATTTGAACAATTGAGTAAGCGATATAAAAATACTCGGACATATCGATGCCCGACGTATGCGATATATTATAAATTTCCGAAGGATTGTTCATGTGATACGGTAATACAAAACTTTATAATTACAATTCTTACATGTAACTATACCTCTTCAACCAAGCCTTGAGTAGACTTGGGGCATAGAACCTAACTCGGTTAAATCATCTCATTTGGCCAAGCCGGGTAGGTCTAGTGGAAGTCTCACCGTGCTAGGGCGACCGATTGACCGAACCACATAGACGACCCTTCTAGTTTAAGCACCAAATGATGTGAAGTAACTTTATTAGATTCATGCCATAAGGTAGGTTACGTTGACTTTCTTCCCGCATTTCCTTTGACCGGTGCCTCCTCACGCTCCGTCCATTAATGCTCCTTCTCATGGCTCCATTCACAACGTCTTCATAAATCCTGGTTCCTTTCCGAACCTCTAGTCAAGTCTAAGATTCAAAACAAATTGAATCTTAGGTAACAGTCTTAACCTCATATGAAAAGTATAACAAAGTATATGTATGAGATATTCATTACATTTCAAAGATTAACCAATACATAGCACACAGATGTAATGTCAACACAACAACAAGTACATAGCACACAAAGACATGTAAAGTTATCTATACAAATCCATGTATAGTTAAATAGTATGCACCACACCGTGCCACGATGTACACTCGTGTCCTCGGCGCTAGGAAAACAATCTCACGGCATTATCAAGACTATAACCCGTATCAAGTTTGAATGTATATAAACGGTGATTCAAGACAGAGTCTTAACCACGGTGCATGACCCAAGACCAAGTCTTGTCCATGACTCTATGAAATCATTCCATCTCATACATGCATACAAGTCATATCAGAGTTAAAGTTACTGTACGCGAACGTACCTTCCTTCCATGTGAATAGTAATTTACTATTTATGAATACGGTACTATTCATAAATACATGTATTTATGAATAGTAATATGCCCGTCCTTCAAATCTGACTCCGGAATCCTCGGATATCCTAACATATTACCATATTGCTTAGAATAATATCCAAAAGGTTAATTTACCTTTCTACGCTTGGTGGATTTGTTATTACCATTTTGCCATTACATTTTATTTAATAAAAGCGCTACTTTCAGCATTATAGCCAGATTTACTTCTAACTTTGAAAATTCATAAGTAATTCTAGAAAACTCGAAATGAGGACCCGTAAAATTCCCCGGAATCCTTAGGATGTCTAATTTTGTGGAAAAATACTATTTCTTGCCCAGATTTTATGAATAGTTCCCAGTTTTCACGTGTTCATCTTCTGCCCAGAAAATTTCCAGAAAACGTAGCCCAACTTTGGACATTTATAGCTCCTAGCACAGAACTCGAAATAATACACTCTTGGTATATTTGAAAAGGTATATATGTCTACTTTAACCATGAATTTTCTCCAAATTTTATAAATTCATATTCAATATAAAATACTGACGTTTTTACCCTGACTTCAAAAATTGCTTACCGATAAAATTTCGCCAGGAGTTTCGCTACTTTATGATTAGCTTCCACAAATTCTGCTATATAACCTTTTCCATCATTTTTTTCGAAATAAAACCATTTCTAACCATAAAAACATGATAACAAAAATATATTGGAAAATTAAAGATCAAAACACTACTTATCTATGAATTTAAAACTAGAACTCAAGAACTAGAGAACTTACCCTTGAAGAACCTTACTACTACTTCTTCCTTGCTCCAAGAACTTCACTCTACTCACTCTCTAATCTTAAAATCAGATGCTTTGAGCTGATTTTGGTGTGAAGAATATGAAGAGAAGAGTCTTCTATTTATAGAAGAAATTCAAGGCTATTCCAACTACATTTCTTCCTTAACCAAACACTCAAACCAAACCCTCAAACCAAACACTCAAACCAAACACTCTTCTTCCATCTACCAAAAACTACCATTCTAATTACCTATGCCATCCACCAAAAACTACCATTCCACTTACCTATTCCATCCACCAAAAACTATCATTTAATATTTATTTGCAAATATTAAATAAGTATTGGAAAATAAAATCCTTAATTCCATATAAGAATTTTCTTCCATAATTAACTCTCTAGGCCATAAAATATTGGTTCTAAAATTTCTAGACCAAAAATTATCCTCTAACTATTTTTCCTTGAATTATTGGGAAAATAGGCCTCAAAATCCAGAAAATAGCTTTAAAACTATTTAGGCCAAATTTTCATAATAAATTCCCATAAAACATTTCTTGTTTCCAAATTAAAAAATTTGGGATATTACATTCCTCCTTTTGGTTATAAATTAATTACCTTTTTATGTGCTATTTATGTCATATTAAATAGCTCCTAAATAATGTCTCATAATTAACCATTCGTTAATTAATTCCAAAGTGGGATTTGGATGAAAATATAATCAATAGATTATAATTTCTTGAGACAAATATTCACCTTTGTAATTAATATGTATTATTTATCAAAATAAAGTATTTATGATAAATAGGAATTTTAGGGTATTACATCATCCACATCATTAATTTGAGTCAAACCTTCCAACTTAACGGTCAACATCCTACCCCCTAACAGTTTCTGTGACTTTTGCTCCTATTTTGTAACCACATAATCACTTTTGCACCTCAAAAAAGCACTTGCTATTGGGCGCTCTTCTGACCAAAGCACATGTGTATTTTTGCACCTTAACCTTTTTTAAAAATAAAAAAATAAATGAATTTTGCAGCTGAAACTTATTTCCGCCGCAAATTACCAATTTTGCGGCGGACATTTGTTTCCGCCGCAAAAAATATAAATAAGGAAATTTGCAGCGGAATACGAATTGTCCGCCGCAAATTCCCAAGTTTGCGGTGGGAAACAGTTTTCGCCCAAATTTCAAATTTTACGGCGGAAAACATTTTCCCTCGCAAATTTCCTTTTTGCAACAGAATCAATTTTCCACTGTAAATTTCCATTTTGCAGCGGAAAATTCATATTCTACCGTAAAAAATGGGTTACGACGCCAAACTTTGTGACGGACCTTAATCCGCCGCAAATTTCGTCACAAATTAGTTTTGCGACGGAAAATAGCTTTTTCGTGAGGGAATTTTTCTACCGCAAAACACAATTTTTTTATAGTGCGATTAGCTAACTGTAATGTAACTGTTGTGGGCCTTGCTTTCCCAACTGCCAATCTTTTGAAGACAAACATGGGTATTAGATTAATACTAGCTCCGAGGTCGTATAAGGCTTTCCCTGAGTATTAAGGTTCAATTGCACAGGGGATTGTGAAGCTGCCAGGGTCTTTTTGTTTCGATGGTAGCCGATTTGTTAGCATGGCACTGCAGTTCTGGGTTAATGCTACTGTCTCGATTCTTTCAGTCTTCTCTTCTTGGACAAAATATCTTTCATGAACTTTACATAGCTAGGCATCTATTCCAGTACTTCCACTAAAGGGATATGATATGCAATTGCCGTAGCATGTCGAGAAATTTCCAGAATTTCTTTTCTTGTCCCTGCTTTTGTAGTCTTTGTGGGAAAGGCAGGGGTTGCTTTAGCACCCGAGATGATCCTAGATCACGGTTCTATTTTGATGATTCCCTAGCATCCCTTTTTGAATGTTGTACATGATCCTCTAGTAAGGCAAATGAAGGCAATGTTGTAGCATCGATATCCAGTTCAATTTGCAAGGGCATTGAGTACTGTTGCTCTTTTTCAAGGGTTTGTTCGGCACTCTCCTTCCCCTTCTTTGAGTGCTCAAATTTTGGGTCAGCATCTTCAATAGGTTGTTTGGTCACCCTCATGGGCTCCAGGCTCTTACCGCTTTGGAGCTCTATTAGCTTGACTTCCTACTTTCCTTAGATTCTGGGAACTTCAGTATCACTTGGCAGAGATCCTAAGGACTTATTGTTGAGAGCAATTGCTAGTTGTCCAACTTGGTTTCCAAGGTTTCAAAGGGTTACCTACTGACTTTGAATGACTGCGTCATTCTTTGCCATGTACTCATTCATAAGGGTCAACATAGAGTGTTACTGTTCTGAATCACTGCCCTGCTGTCATGCTTGCTGGGTAAACCCTAGTGGGTTTGATGGTCTGTTTGAGTATGGTAGGCTAGATGATTGTCCTGCAGTTTGTTGACCTTAAGAGCTCCACGAGAAATTAGGGTGCTGTCTCCATCCAGGGTTGTACGTGTTAGAGTACAGGTTGTTGGTGTTACTGCCCCTATTAAAGTTGTTGACGTAGTTAATTGATTTGGGGTTGGCAGAGCACTGAGAGTAGGGGTGCTCTCTGCCACAGTACACCAAGTTACCTGAGATGGTTGTGGTGATGTGTTGCTCGAAGGAAGAGTAAGTCCTTTTACCATGTTGGTTAGAGATGATACCTGAGCTATAAGAGCAGTCATAGCATCCAATTCATGTATTCTAGTAACAGTTTTGGAGGGTGTAGCTCTGTCTGCTTTCCACTGATGGCTGTTCATAGCCATGCGCTCTAATAATTCATGAGCCTCTTCATAGGACTTCATCAAAATGGACCCGCCGGAGGAAGCATCTACAATTGATCGTGTTTGTCCATCGAGACCTCTGTAAAATGTTTCTAGCTGGACCCATTCACACAGTCCGTGTTGTGGGTACCTTATGAGGAGGTCCTTAATTCTGTCTCAAGCTTCATATGTGGATTTACCAGACTTTTGTTGGAAATTGGTGATATCCCCTCTAAATTGGGCGTTCTTAGTAAGTGGGAAGAATTTGAGCAGAAATTTACTCCCTAAATCATTCCAAGGGGTGATTGAATTGGCTGGTAAGTTGTTAAACCACGTTCGGGCCTTGTCCCGAAGAGAGAATGGGAATAATTTAATTCGAACGGTGTCGGGCGCGACTCCTAGAATGACGAAAGAGTTGCACACCTCCATGAAAGCTTTGAGGTGTAAATGAAGGTCTTCAGACGGGAGTCCTCCAAGTTGTCCGGCTACATTCAGCATTTGAATCATGACACTTTTAATCCCAAAGTGTCCTGCATTAAGGGTCAGGGGCGTTATAGCCGAATTCAACTTGTTTAAGTCTGGAATCCTGAATTCCATGATAGCTTTGTTCAGATCTAGATTTGGAGGTGGAGGGACCTGATTATCTCTGTTTATTTCTTGCGGCTCCCTTCGATCCTGATTATGATTGACAGGCATATCCGCCATGTCTGCGGAGTCAAAAAGTTGACTTCTTCGCTTTTGCTTCCTGCGCCTTTGCTTGTAAGTCCATTCAATTTCAGGATCGTAAGGCTCTAGGTTGCCTGAAGGCGAGTTACACATACACTATAGAATGTACCTAAAAATCAAGAAAAGGGAAAGAGTGAGCTTTATTGGATAAATCACAACTATTCAGCGATAAGTGCATTGTCACTAAAGGTATCTACAGTCCTCGGCAACGGCGCCAAAAACTTGTTGGTCGAATTCCTTGATGGCAAGTGAACCAGTCGAACAAGTAATAAAGAGTAAGTAGAGTATCATCCCACAGAGACTGAGACACCAAATGATAACGCCGAATTGCAGAATTAGTTTTCTTAACAAGAAAATAAAATCTGGTTGGTTTGGGAGTTTTTATAGTTATACTCATAAACAGGGAAAATAACCAAATGATCGTAGTCGTAAGAAGATATCAGTAAAAGATAGGCTGAGCTCAAAATCTTTCATAAGCATGACACTCCCCCCAGTTGCCTATATGCATTGCTATAGCATTCATGCTGCACAACTCTCGTAAATGCTACAACATAAACACCTTTTACAATGTTATTCAGTTAACCCACCACTCTAATCTACCGAAGCTCTCACGTCTGATAAGTACAATCCTAACTTTACTTCTCCCATATGCCTATGGCGATTTTCTAGTTAGATTATCATTACAAATCAAGGTGTTATGGTTATGATCGGTAGACCCATTCCTGAAGCCTACAATAATAGGTCAAGCCTTGCACCAGCCTACCTAGCAATAACTGTTTCTCAGATGTCTAACCCTGACTCCCTCTTAGTAAGCCGAGACCATTGATCTAGCCCTTAGCTCTCGCTAATCAACAAGAAATTAAATCACTAATAAGCAAACTGAATGTATTGGATTAAAAACTAGCAACTGGGTTCATTCAAACTTAGGAAATCATCCTCACTCAGCCATAGGAGATTTAGTTCATGACTGACGAATGAATCACTAAACAGATCACTATAGAATAGCCCATGACAAAAAGATTAACTAAAATCAAATAAAGAAGAAAAACAGAAAGCTTGATGGAGGTTTCGACGACGTGGAAGAAGCCCTATCACGTCACGACTCCACGTCTTCTTATCTCCATCTCACTGCAAGGAAGGATGTTGGGTTCTCTTGGAGTTCTCGTGCCATACAACTTCTCTCACTCTTCTCTCGAGTCTGGCCATATGGGATTAGTCTTTGACTCTCGACGACTTCCAACCCCCTTTAGGGTTGGCTGTTGTTTCCTTTTATAATACAATCTACTTGCAGCGTACACCCAGCGAACTGGGCCTTTCCAAATCTGTCGAGGTCCAACCGTAATCTCTCTTTCAAATCTCGGTAGATTGATTCTGCGGGATTCTTCAAATCTTAGTTTCGATCCTCCACATCTTCTATTCCAATACGTCAGTAATCTAACTGTTGTTCTCTTCCACTTAATGACCTGCACTATATTTCGTGAAACAACCTTGACAAAAGATCAGAACATATGCCGCATAGCATTGCGTTACTTACTCTCCTATAGCTTCAGGGATGCATTGTATTGCACTTCGATAAAGCTGTCCTAATGTTATAGCATTGTATTGGCCATGTTATGCGCCTTTCTAATAAAACGTCAAAACTCGTTCTTTCCTCAGCGCATGTTTAGGATGTACGTGGAATTCATCCTTAAGTTCGCTATATAATGAATCAATGCCTTTTTGCTCATATTAATGCAGTTAAGTTCCTATTCACCATAAAATACAGTCATATAATACAAGGAAAACATGGCATAAACAGCACTCATCATAAGGCTTACTTGTCTTTAGATCTAAGCTTTCTTGAATCTTTGTCCTCTTTGATTGCCAATATCACTTTGGTCTTCACCTCATGTCACCATGGAAAAGTTGTTCTTTAATGTCTTAGCCATATTAGAGAAAGTGGAGGTGAGTATCTTAATGATCCAAAGCCATAGAACTTAGCTTAGCCTTGATCTTCCTCTTCCTCTTGCTTCTTGAACCTTGTAGGATGACTTTTCCTTCTCTCTTCCTCTCCCCCAAATTTTTGAATCAGTTGCCCCAAGAGAAAAGGAATGGGTTTTTAAAATACCCAACTAACTCTAATTGGTCCTCAAAATATGCTTGGCTTGCTCAAGAAGCCAAATACTATTTTGCTTTTTTCCTTAGGTTTCTAGAAGGCTTTGTTTGCTTCATGAATAATAATTTTTTTTCTTCTTGATCCCTCTTGGTTTGAAAATTAGGCTATTGGGAGAGGGAATTTAGTTTCAAATTTTACTTAAATAATATGTCCAATCATTCCTCTTGCATAATTAAATGTTGTATCATTTTTCCACAATTTTTCCCTAGGTCTTTCTAGGTATTTTCTTAACTTCCTAGTCACATCATATGTCTTGATCTATTTTTCTCTCTCTTCCCTCTTGAAAACTGAAATAGGAGGGGTAATTTGGGAAAATTTTGTGTCTTCAAGTCCCATCCAATGGCTCATACATTTATGATGATGATGATGTAAACTAGATGATGTCTTCATGCTTGCTTAAGCATGATGTCATTAGTTTTCAAACTTCAAAATTTAGCTTCTTCAACAAATCATTAGCTTTAAGATGGCCCATTAGTCCATGAATACCTTTTTAATCCCTTCTTCCTCTTCTTGTTTGCGAATTGAGCCTATTTCTTAGGCTTCCAAAAATTGTCTTTCCCCTTAGCCCAATAGTCCTAGTTCTTCAGCTTACATCATGTCACATTCTTAGGCTTATTTGGAATTTACTCTTTTCTTCTTATTTCCTCCCTCTTGTGTGAAATACATAGGGGTAAAAAGAAAAAATGAAAATGTGTTTTGACTTCCATTGTCATATATTCCCTTAGGTTGTCCACGACCAAATTAATTTATTCAGCATAAATAAACAATTCATCATCCTTCTCTTAGCCTAACTATTTCATACAAGTAAATATGTGTCATTAGCAATTGACTAGATGAAAAATTCATATATTCCATAAACTTCACATCAATTCATTCAACACAATAATTCTCATGAAAAATGGGGATATTACACAAGTTACTAAAGTGTGAAGAATATAATGATATATTAGATTTTTAAAGCATCTCCGTAAATTTTTATTTTAAGTTTGTTTATATACATTGTCTTTTAGTTTTTTTAGTTTTTAAATTTTGTTTGCAAAATATTGCACTACTATAAAAAAAAGAAATTAATGTACAATATTTACGTCCTATTAAAAAAATTAAACTGTGATATTTTTGTAATTATCATGATAATCGTTAACATCTGTTTTTAAAAAATGTATGTTAAAAATATATTTTTAACTGTTATAAATATAGTAGATTATGTGGATGACCCATTATAGGCATTAAGGTTGCCCACTACTTTTATGATGGCGAGTGGGTAGGTCACCACTACGGTTATGGAGGGGAGTGGGTAGAAGCTACATAAAACTTCCTTACTCTCCAACCATTATAAATACACCACTCCCCCATACAAATGTACACCGAAGAAACTGAATGAGAATTTCTCTCTCTTGCTCTTGTTTTCTATCTTTTACTTCTTCTATATCTTTATTTTTATAACATGTTATCAGCACGAGAGCTCTAACAAATATATGATTTCTTTAACGATTTCATCTACTTTCTTTGAAGATATATGCTTATCTTATATATCTATGATAATCTGAGCCACTATATGGAATTAAAAGGATACTTTTATTGACTGTTCTTAATATCGGGTTCCATGGCTAAGATTGGAGATTATTGTTGTTTTTATATATTATTTTGATTTCCTTTACGAGTTCTTTTATATTATTAATATTGTTATTTTAGAATGGCCAGAAGTCATACGCCTTTGATTTCTTATTATGAAATTATATGACCAAAAGTCATATTTCTTTAACTCTTATTTTGATATTATATGGCCAGAAGTCTTATAGCTTTCATCTTCTTATTGTATGGCTCGAAGCCAAAATGTTCAACTTTTATTTATCCAGAAGATAAATGGCCTGAAGCCATAAAATTTTGATATTAGATGACCAGAAGTCATATAGCTTTCATCTTCTTATTGCATGGCTGGAAACCATAATGTTCAACTTTTATTTATCCTGAAGATAAATGGCCTGAGAAGCCATAAAATTTAGATATTATATGGCCGGAAGCCATACACCTCTGATTTCATATTCTAAAAATTATATGACCAGAAGTCATATTTGTTAGTTTTCTGAATATGTTTTGATGATATCTAATCATTGTAAACAAATTAAGTCATATGATCCAAGCTAAAATGGTGTTATCTCGCTCTGAGTTGGATCATATCAGTTGAACCATTTTGTTGTCCGATTGACTCGAGCCAAGGCTTGATGACTCGAGTCAATCCCTTTGCATATATAGCGAAATTGACATATTGACTTGAGCCACTAAAAATCAGACTTGAGTTTAGACTAAACTCGAGCCAGCATATTCTGTGACTCGAGCCAATTGCCTAAAAACTTAAAATGACTTCAAAATTATATTTCACATGACTCGAGCCAGAGACTATTGACTCTAGCCAGAATCTTGACCGTTATATTCAAAAAGAGTAAATACCCTTTTGGGTCCCTGGAAAAAAATGCGGACCCCATTTTGGTCCCTCACACAGAGAAATGCCCTTTTAGTCCCTAAAAAGGACGAATAAGGGTCGATTGGTGAACATTTTGATCCCTCGCAAATTTCCAAAAAGCCCTTTTTAGTCCATAAAAAAGTCTCATTTTAGTCCCTAATGGGGTCCGTTTTTTTCCAGGGACCCAAAAGGGTATTTACTCATTCAAAAATATATTGACGCGAGTCTACACTTATCACCTCGAGCCAGGAAAACATGTTTCGAAAATTATTCAAATAGTTTTATTGGATATGACGCCAGCAAGGATAGTTCTTCCTCAACTTTGGACTTAGACTCGAGCCACGTGATTTCTGCTTCAGTTGAAGAACCTTCAGGAGCTAAGTGATCAATTGAAAATTGACTCGAGCCACCATTTCTGAGCCTTGAGTTAGAGCCTAAACTCAAGCCAGGGTAAGTTGACTCAAGTTAGTTACCTTGATTCTTTTTCTCTGCGTTTTTGAAAACTAATTGACTCGAGCCTGGATTATGCAGACTCAAGCCAATTATCCTCTGTTTGAAAAATCTCCGTATTCGAATCTTTAAATTCACTGATATTGTTTTTGATACTTCATATCATCTATCATTATTATTCCTAATTATGTTTAATCATTCTATGTATGAGTTTTAGATGATTAGAATGTGGATTAACATTATTATTGGATAAAGCAATCTGATGTGTCAAAGCATTTAATGCTCTTTACCTATTCGAGACACTAATCCAGTAAGCATTCCTCTGAGCATATGAAAGATGTTTCTGGCAAGATATTCCTCCTTCCTATTGCTGTGCCTCAATGGTCATAAATGAAGAAACAAAGGAATTAAAGAATGTTAAAGACGGCAATTAATCCATAGCATTAATGATTCAACGCTTCATCTCTCTAACGGACATATTGAAGAGTCTCAACGGATAAATCATCAAGCTTCTACAACAGTAATAAATGCCATCAACTATAAATATCAGAAGCTTTGAATTTACCAACTACCGAAACGATGTGCAATCAATTCGACTCAACTACAATTTACTGTTTCATTAATAGAGCTAAATATCTTCGGATATTTTCATTGTACTTTAGTGTTTATCACTTTATATACTCTGTGAGAGAGTTAAACACTTATCAATTTGTTGTTCATTAGTCAAATCTTAAGGTTGTGGAACCTTGTGGGTGTACAGTTACATCTTGTAAGGGGGAATGAGTCATAGTGTGAGAGGATCATCCGAGTACTAAGTGTGTAATTGCAACAGTTATTGAGTTAGTGAGAAATCCCAAGGTGCTTAGGGACTGGACGTAGGTTGTGGAATTAGACCAAACCAGTATAATCTCCTGTGTTCATTTTCTCTCGAACTCTGTCTTTGTGTTCTCTAGCGAAAAGTTTTTATAATCACCTATTCACCCCTCTCTAGGTGATATTCCACCTTCATTTGGTATCAGAGCATTGGTTTTCTCTTTTGAATTTAATATCCCGAGAAAGATCATGGACGGAATATTACCTGACGGTGCTTCCATCAATCGTCTTCCTGGTTTCAATGAAGAACACTATTCGTTCTGGAAAGCCAAATTTAAAGTCTTTGTTATGGCTACTGAATTTGGGCTATGGAAGGTGTTTGAGATAGGAGACTATGAATCCGCTTCCATTGAAGATGGAGTTCGTGTCGCAAAGCTGGAAGAAGAATATGATAAGAATGACAGAAGACTTGTCACTTTCAATAGCAAAGCTATTTTGATGCTCCAAAGCACTCGCAGTCAACAAGAGTATTTTTGAATATGCAATCTGTCAAATGCAAAGGAAATATGGAAAGCCTTGGAGATAGCTTTTGAAGGAACATCTGGTATAAAGGAGAATCGAATCAACACCTTGATGACCGAGTATGATCTTCTTCGAATGAAGACCGGAGAATCCATCGATGAATTTCAACTTTGCTTTACCCATTTGATCAATCAACTAGTAGCCCTAGGTAAAACATACGAGCAAGCCCCTCAGTCAGAAAAATCCTCAATGTCCTAACAAAAGATTGGGAAGCTAAAGTCACAGCAATCAAAGAAGCTCATGGAGAATCAATGCAATCTGTGGCTGCCCTATTCAGAAGTTTATCTGAATATGAAAGCAAATTAAAATTCAAGAAGGGCTTGGACGAAATCAACACCAACAAAAGCAAAGGTGTTGTTCTTAATGCTGTGAAAGAGAAGGAAGCTAAAGATGAAGATGATGATGAGGACAATGATGAAATCGGGATGTTCGTGAGAAGATTCAAGAAATTTTACAAGAAGGATTAAGGCTTCAGAAATCAATTTCAGAAAGAAGCACAAGTAACAACAGACGAGAATTCAAAGATAAAGATCAAATCATCTGTTATGAATGCGAGAAGTCTGGTCACATCAAATCTGAATGCCCTCAGTTGAAAGGCAAAGATAAGGAGAAGCAGAAGAAGTTCAATCACTTCAAGAAAAAGACCTATGTGTCTTCCATATGGGGAGACAGTTCCTCAGATGAAGAAGAAAGTGAGGAAGAAGAAGTTGCTAATGTTTGTCTCGTTGCAGAAGAAGAGCAACCTGAAAACGATGATGAAGAGGTAATGATTCTAAACCTACTTACGATGAATTATTGTCTGAGTACAATGAGTTACATTCAAAATTTGAAAAGATTGCAAAAGAACTTATTGCCTCCAAGAGGAAAATCAAAATTCTTGAAAAGCAAGTTAAAGATTCTTCTCCACCTTGTGAAAACCCAATTTGCGAAAAGTGCCCTGATCTTGTAAACAAAAACTCTTATCTTACAAAAACTCTTGAGAAGTTCACTAAAGGCAGTGAAATGCTCAATGTGATTCTGAAAGCTCAAAGGTTTACAAATGATTGATCAGGCATAGGATACAATCCTATTTTAGACAAAAAGAAAGGGAAAAAGAAAACTGGAGAAAAATCATATTTGAACTTTTTCCAGAAATCTGTTCACGCTTCAAACCCCTTTGCTCATTGTAATTACTATAATTGTAAGCATAATACTTCATCTTGTCTTCATCTAATTTGCAGGTTTGTCTGAGAGAATCAAGAACCAACAAATGGTACATTGACAGTAGGTACTCCAGACACATGATGGGGGATCAAACCAAATTTGTTGCAATAAGATCAAAAGATGGTGGCAAAGTCACCTTTGGAGGTAACCAACCTAGAAAAAATGGAATTGGCGAGATTGGTGCAAAAGGATGGGCCTCAGATCAAAGATGTATATCTTGTGGAAGGTCTCTGTCACAACCTTCTGAGTGTGAGTCAAAGTGCTGACAAGAACAACTAGATCTTGTTTGTTTCAGAAGAATGCCTCATTGTCAACAAAAATGATCTCCCAATCGATAAAGGTAAACTTAAGGTATTATTTAAGGAACCTAGAGAAGGTAACTGCAATACTTTAGATTTACCTAAAGTTAATTTTGAAAAATGTTTTGTTAGCAACATAGACGAAAGTTGGCTGTGGCATAAGCGTTTGGCTCATGTGAACATGTTCCAACTGGATAAGTTGTTAAGAAAAGATTTAGTTCTTGGTTTACCTAAACTACAATTTAAAAATGACATGATCTGTGATTCTTGTCAAAGAGGTAAACAAACTAAATCATCTTTTAAAAATAAGTTTGAAATCTTGACCAATCGACCTCTTCAACTACTTCATATGGATTTAGTTGGACCGGCAAGAGTTAAGAGCCTTGGTGGCAATTTATATACTATGGTCATTGTTGACGATTTCTCTTGATTTACATGGACTATCTTTTTATCCTCAAAAGATGAAACATTTGATCTGTCTGCTGTGTTTGCCAAGAAAGTGCAAAACGAGAAAGGTATTTTCATTTCAACTATTCAGACTAATCATGGAGGTGAGTTTGAGAATCAAGCTTTCAGAGAGTTTTGTGATGCTCATGGCATTGATCACAATTTCTCGGCTCCAAGGACACCACAACAGAATGTTGTGGTTGAAAGAAAGAACCGAGTGCTCACCGAAATGGCCCGTGCAATGTTGAACGAGAATAAGACCTCACAAGTCTTCTGAGCAGATGCAATGAGCATGGCCAGCTATATCTCAAACCGAGCCTATCTTCGAAAGAAGCTCAACAAAACTCCATATGAGCTTTACAAAGGAAGGAAACCAAATTTGTCATATCTACATATGTTTGGCTGCAAATGCTTTGTCCATAACAATGGTAAGGACAATTTGGGTAAGTTTGATCAAAAATCTAACGAAGGTATATTTCTTGGATATTCTAATAGGAGTAAAACATATAGAATTTTCAATAAGCATATTCGTTTAGTTAAAGAGTCAATTCATGTTGTGTTCTGTGAATCCAAGTTAGACGAAACTTTGGATGATGATGAACCTATTTATAAAAATCTATTCTGTAAGCAAGGGTTATACAGACAAGAGTACTATGACTATGAATTTTTGTTCGCTTCATCTTATTTTTCCCAGGAGTACAAAAAGCTAAGTGTGGGGGTATTTGATGAGCACAAATTATGCCATGTTTTCCCTATATTTCATGACTGAATTGTATGGTAAATAAAAGCTTAACTGCAAACAATCCAAGCAAAAAGGCATATATTCATGATATAGGGAACAGAAGGATATAAACCATTTACATCCTAAACATGTGCTAAGAAAGGAGCAAGTTACATTGTTTTTAAAGAACGTATAGCAAAGCTGATACTATGCTATAGCATTCTGACCGCAACTCGAAGTGCAATAAAAGGCATCACGAAAGCTATAGCAAAGTAAAGGACGCAATGCTATGTGACATATTTTCTGACCTTTTATCTAGATAATTTCAGGGATAATAATGAAGGTTGAGAACAACAGGTAGATTGTTGACGTGATAAATACAAGATGCGGAGGATCAAAACTGAAAGATTTGAAGAATCCCGCAGGATCAGCAGAATCAATCTACTATAGTCAAAAGATGTGATGGATCTCGACAGATTTGGAAAACCCAGCTCGCTGGAACTTGCGCCACAAGAAAGTCTGATTATAAAAGGAAACAGCAAGTCAACCCTAGCGGGGAGTCGCACAGAGCCAAAACGATATTCACATTCGGTAGACTCGAAAGAAGAGTGAGAGACTTCACAAGCACGAGAATTCCAGGATAACCCAGCATCCTTCCTTGCAGTAAGATGGAGAGAAGAAGACGTGGAGTGGTGACGTGATAGGGCTTCTTCCACGCCGTCAGAACTTTGTCAAGCTTTCTGCTTTTTCCTTTTATTTTAGTATTTAGATCATGGGTCATTCTGTTACTATCTGTTTTGTGTTTCCCTCGTCAGTCATGAACTGATTTTCCTATGGCTGAACGAGGATGAATTCTTAAGTGTTAAATGAACCCAGTTGCAAGTTCTTAATTTAATAAATTTGGTTTGCTTATCAGTGAATTAATTACTAGTCGATTAGCGGAAGCTAAGGGCTAGATTTGTGGCCTTGGCTTATTGGCAAGGAGTCGAGGTTAGACCTCTGAGAAACAGTGTTTGCTAGGCAGCCGGTGCAAGGCTTGACCTATTATTGTAGGCTTCAGGAATGGGTCTACCTCTCATAACCATGACACCCTGTGTGTAATCCAGATTTAACTAGAAAGTTGTCATAGGAATATGGAAGGAGCATAGTTAGTATCATATGTATCGGACGCGGAAGGTTCAATAGATTATAGTGGTGGGTTAACCGAATAGCGTTGTAGTTAGTAGCTTTGCTGTAGCATTGCGGAAGCTGTGCAGTATGGATGCTATAGCAATGGGTAGAGCAACTGGGGGATTGATGCGCTTAAGGGTGATTCCGAGTTCAGCCTAACTTCTTACTGATATCTTCTTAAAACTACGATACTCTTTTTATTTCTGTTATTAGCATAAATACAAAAACCTCTCAACCCAATTATATTTACTTTCTGTTTGCGCAACTATCATACCAATCGAGCGTCACTCTTTGGTATCTCAGTCTCTGTGGGACGATACTCTACTTACACCTTATTACTTGTTCGACTGGTTCACTTGCCATCAAGGAAATCGACCAACAGGAGCGAAGATGGAGTAAGACCAGTATGACTTTGATGAGGTATGGAGATACGAATCAAAGTTATGGGCACTTGTAAGAGTACAAGGTGCTAGACTGACCCACTATGAGAAAGCTGCATGGATTAAGTCATAAGCTTTTCTCATGTATAATCGTGTCACGACGCCCTTTGACCTGAGATCATCATGGATTCCTACATGATGAGTCGCTGCTCTTTGACCTAGTCAAAAGTCACCTTTGACCGGGTGATGATAAAGGCTTGGATCGGGATAGTGGTTCTCATGCAGAGGAATGTGAATGGTCAAGATGGAATTTGTCCCTCACATTTGTCGTTTGTTCTGCCGTCCCTGCGTTTGAATGTGAGTGGTTCTCAGGAGGCGAACTTTTGCTCCGACCTCCTTGTCGTTTGTTCTGCCGTCCCTGCGTTTGAATGATGTAACGACTGAGTTTTCCTTCTCGGATGAACTTTTCTATCGTGTCCCTCAAATCCCAACAGGTGTCCGTGGTATGACCGTGTTGGTCATGGAACTCACAATACCGAGATTTGTCCAAGGTGGCCTCCTTCTGCAATGGTCGTGGTCGCTCAACTTTCTTCATTTCTGTCATGCATACCTCCTTCTAGATTTGAGCTTGAGATACCTTCAACGGAGCGTATCTATCATACTTCCTTTCCGCCCTGCCTCCTCTAGGCTTGCTATCTCCTCCTCGGCCTCTGTGGTCTTGTCTATTCTGACCATATTGCTCTTTGCCCCACGAAGGCGGACTTCTGGCTTTCTCCTTAGGTACTTGGCTCATGATTTCCATTTGCTCCAGCTCCAGGTATTGCTTTGACCGATCTCAGAAATCCGCCAAAGTTTCTGGACGACGTTTCATGACTGATTTCTTCAGGCGGGATGATTTGTCCAGGCCTGCCATGACACAATGCAGATGTATTTCCTCCTTCAAACCCGGCACTTGAAGAGCCGTATCCTTAAAACGTTCCAAATACTTTTGCAGAGTTTCACCGGGTGATTGCTTCACCTGCCTGAGCTGGAACTCGGTCTTTGGCTATTTCTTGCTTGTGGCGAAATTCAGTAGAAACTTCTTCACTAAGTCCTTCATATCGGGCACCGAGTTCACTGGTAAGGAGTTAGACCAGATTTGTGTGGCTCCCCGCAGTGTTCCTGCGAACAGCCGAGTCATCACAGGCCCAACATAACCTTTTACCATGATCTCCCTTTTGAAGTTACTCACATGCACTTGTGGCTCTGAACTCCTGTCGTATTTTGGAAAGTCCTTCGTGTCTAGCCCTTTGGGGTAAGGAGCGGCCATGATCTTCTCGGAGAAAGGACTCGGCATCCTATCTTCGTCATCAGAAAACGCCTCCCGTGTTGCGTCCTCTTTGGGTGGATCCCAGCCCCCGACAGGTTCTTTTCCAGTAGCGTGAACTGAGTTCCGAGCCTGCGCTTGATCATGTCTGGCCTTGCTACCCTCTTGGACCCTTGCATGAGCTTGAGTGGCCGTCGTGCGATTATCCCTGCTCGGATTTGTAGTGTCACGGCCAACGTTTCTCAATGGATTCTCGAGCATCTTAACACATTCTTCTAATGACTGTATCTTCAACATCTCGTCCTCAACAGTCAGGATTTGGTCCTGACCCAGCGCTGCTCCTTCTATGGGGTTTGCATGCAAGGTTCTAGCATTTGTATACACCGAAACATTGACTCAGCTTGGGCCAGCCAAGTCTCTTCCTGTACTACGAACTGGGTGCTCAATCCACCCAGCATGTTCTTGCAACAACTGCCGCAATCTTCGACCTTCCTCCTGCCTCCAAATGGCGTTGCGATGATCCATCTCCTCCCGGATAAGTCGGATATCTTCTTCTCTCTGAAGCCGATTACGAGTTTCCATTTCCTCCATTCGATTCATCATCGATCCGAGAGTGGAGTGTAATATTCGAATGTCGAGATGTTCCATTTGAAATTCTAACGAGGGAGCCTGTGGTTGAACTGGCGGATAAACTTGTTGGATCACCACGTTCTCAGGAGGTGGGGAACTCGCCGTATCTGATGTCTCAGACTCGGTTTCCACGATGACATGGTCAGCGTCCGGGACCATAGAATCTGCCAAGTGTGTTGTTTGTTCCTGATGTTGTTGTTGTTGTGGCTCTTCTTTTGGCAACTGGTCCTGCCGAGTTGCCTGACTGCTACTTCTAGTGTTTGCGGCCATCTTCAATGATAGTTCAATGGCTTTTTGTGGTTTTTGAATCGAACTTTACGGTCCCCACGGTCGGCGCCAATGTTCTAGTACAGAACATGTATGTCTAGCCTCTAGGGCTAGTGGTTGGTTGATATTGGATCGGTATACTCCTCAAAGGATGTCTAAAGTTAAACTCCAATGAAAAGGTGATCGCTCAGTGATAACTATGAAGGAGATATCACAGAGCGTCCTCAGATCACTGTGCTACACAAGTAAGGCGTTTCGCCAGAGGGGTGGGGTGTGTGCACAGTGTGACCGAATGTAAAGTAATGGAATGGAGAATGGATTGCACCTAGTGAATGTCCTCCTACTTATAGTAATCACCTAGGGTTTCAGTCTTCCATCTGTGCTTCCGCCTCCCTCCTCAATCGTGGCCTCTCACGACCTGCATAACTTCCGCTCTACTACCTGCACTATCCAAGATTATAGGCATGATCATGGGATGATTGATAATTTACCTGATTAAGGATGATCTTGTCATAAAGTGCTCTTATTGGGCCTATATTCTGTCGGGCCCATTACATAGGTCCACAACAAGTCCCAAAACTTAACAAATAATTGATTAGGTTATATAACACAATTAGGGATTTCAAAATTTAATGAGATGTCCAAAATCTCTGAGAAGAGAGGGAAAACCATTAAAATTACTAACTTCGGTGATAGAGGGAAAAAAAAATCTCTCACTGTTACAATTGTACTTCCTTGAGTTCGTGCACCACCTACTGAAAGGCATAATCGGGAAGGCATTGGTTGAGACTCCCATATTTGTAACTGATCTAATGTTTTTAATTTTGCAGTTTTAACTATGGAGTTTTAGGCATACTTTAAGGTCTAATCAGAGGGATGAGACATTTTATATATATATATATATTTATTTATTTATTTAGATTTAAATTTTATGCTATTTTCTAGAATGTTTTTTGCACCTAGTATCTCACATTAATTAATTTCCATGATATTGGTGTTACAGGATAAATATTTTTGAATGCAAGACTAAAAACTAATTAATTTGAGATATTAGGTGCAAAAAAACATTTCAGAAAGTATCATATAATTTAAATATAAATAAATAAAATATATAAAAACAATTTTAAAAAATGTGCTCATCCCTCTAAGGTGCACATAAGGGATGTGAACCTATATCTGGAGAGAAGTTTATTCTCTTAAAATACCTACACGAACTGGATCACAACAGCAGAGTCCGAGTGTAACGCACACCAAATACACCGGGGGAAGAGGAAAGAACTTAAGATAAAAAATCAGAGAGGGGTTTGGGTTTAAGAATTTGGAAGAATATGTCACATCAAATAATTGACTTCCCATGTATTATATCAATTTCCATGAAACTCCGGTAACCCTGTTCTTACCAACCTTTTTGGAATTGAGTGGAAAATATTACACATGTATATCCCAAGAATCTACATATTCTATTTTGGCCCCAAGGCCAATAGGTTAGGCCTTAATCCACCAAAGGTGGACCAAGCCCATTTTCCAACAATTTGCTTCTTTATCAAAAAAAAAAAATTGTTTTCCTGGACTTTGCTCAATTCTGGAACATCAAAATGAAATATATATATATATATATATATATATATATATATATATATATATATATATATATATGTATAAAAAAAAAAATAGCGACAGAAGAAGACTTGACCATTTAAGAGACGACATACTTTGTATTGTTCCGGTCACCATTTTGATCCCATTGCTGCAGCATAGTATCAGGAACATGCTTAAATTTAGAAGTCCCTTTAAATTAAGAGTCGATTTGCTTGTAGAATGAGTTACTAAAGCTAGTCTCTTTATTTCAACTGATTTGATAATAGATGTTCCATAACAAATACTTCTACAGAAAACTAAGTTTTCCCCCTATATCAACCTATTATGGAAATTGTAACTTTGAATTATTGACCATAATGAGATTAAAAAAGATTTAACATCGGAACCAACTTATTGTTGCCTCCTTTGCCCATTTTTTGACTTTGCTTATGTCTACATAAATTTGGTTTCGTTAGGGCTTCTACGAAGTGCACAAATGGTTCAATCCTCAATTTTACTTTTTTTAATAACTAAGGGGTATAGAAATAATTTGAATCAATTTCTAAATCCCTGATTGTGTCATATAACTCAATTAATAGTTTGTTAAGTTTAACGACCCAAATTAGAATTTAGGTATTTCAACCGTTTTTTATTAGGATTTTCTTTTTTGAAAAAACCAAAATCATTTCAATTTATAGCTTAGTGCTTTTTTGTTCAAAATAACTTAGTGAATTGAATATACAATAATGGAATAATAGATTGACCGAATGATTACTAATGTTCTCATTATCCATTTGTATGGATAGATTAATAGAGGATTAGATAAATAAATATTCATTAATGTGAATTCAGTCGGTTACATGGCCTTTAAAACAAATCATTTTATTTATCATTTATGAATAATTTGACTTTTTACAATTATTGTATACATTAATGATGATTGGGGAAAGACCATGTTCTTTCAAGTAATAATAAAACACCTTTATCCTATACAAAATGCAAACAAAAAATGGATTTTAAAAGATAATATTCTAGTACGCTCGTTTATATTTTTTAGAGTTCATTAATAAATTTAGAAAGGCCGGAGATTATATATTTCAAAGGTATTCAAATTGTCATTATAATAATTGTTAAATGAATAATTGAGATTACATGCTACAATGTCAGGCCTTCCTTTTATTTAGTAAATACATGAGATTATAACGTATTTTGCATAGATCACACAGAGCTACTGGATTCTATCGAGTACCAAATATTTAGATATATTGTTAACTAAAAAGTCTAGCTCAACAACTTTATTAAATGTTCTCTTCTTCTTCCTCTACCCTTTTACTAAAGACTCCATCATACTACTTAATCAACTATTTTCGACGGTACATCAAATGACCTTCTTTGAATGTGTTTGATTTACCTCAAACAATCTTCTATAATTTTTTCTTTGATAGATGTCACTCTAATACTTCCACATATATATACTCATTAATTAGGAATTTTATTTTTTCTTATATGATATCCTATAATTAAGATTGGAGGAGTAGTACGATTTATAATCACAATAATTTAATTTTAGATAGGGTTAAGGTGCATCCAGCATTTTAAAATAGTTTTTTAAAATGTATCAAGTGCTTTGAAGTATTTTGCAGCACACTCAACACCCGAAAGTATTTTCTCTCGTGCATCAAGCAATATAAGTTTTTTTTTTTAAGTACATTCATAAACTATTGTTTGGTGTACTCAACACTTTGAAGTATTTTTCAAGTGAATCCAACACGCTAAGTTATCTAAATTGTAAAGTGCAAAATTGCACAAAAAAATATTTATGATGATGGATGCACATGGAAAAAAATACTTTAAGGTGTTGGGTGCACTACAAATTAAAGGACTGGATTCCCATGATAAAATAGAAGATTCTCGTTGCACCATATCCCTTTTATATGACAAGATACAACGTTGTGGTTTTTTCAACATTTTTTTTTTAAATTTTAGGTAAATACTGATGACTTGGGATTATGTACGACCGAATTTATAATTTCCCAAAAAAAAAAAAAAACATGACAGCCATTAATTCATCAAAAGCTGCTCGTGATCAAGGAAAAGGGCTATAGTGTGAATGAGGAATGCAGGTTAAAACAGGAAAATAATTATTGCAAAAAAAATAATTGGTTAAAGTTAATCAAAATTCGTAGCGACGTCTTATATTCCGTTCTATCTTCACAAGCAAGGAACATATACCAGGTTAATAATGCATGAGATTTAGTGTGTAATAACATCTAGGAATCTGAATATAAGTCATATATGCGTTTTTTGCCATCAGTAGTTGTATTATATGCCTAATTGAACACTAAATATGCAACAGGATGCTATACGTTCTGTTTCTCAAATGATGTGAATACATTATCTGATCATCTGAAACGTTATGTATTTGCATTGAGCATATATACGGTTCAGAACCATGATTTATGGTCGATGATAACCATCTTATATCGATGATTATGTAGTAGTATAGGGTGACGAAGTTTTGCTTCTCTAATCCATTTCAATATAGTACTCCAATTATGTAAGATCTATTTATTTAAATTGTAGAGATTAAATAAGTTACACAAATTACTTAATTTAATTTTGGGGAGATTAGGGAAGTTAAATAAATTACTTTAAAATATTTTTATTTATCATTTTTCTCTAAACTAATTTTTCTATCTTATGAACTAATATAGCATAATCTAACAAAATGCATAAGTATTTTAGAGAAATTAGGTAAATATGACATAATTAAGTAATTTATTTAGCTTTTTTAATCTTTTAAATGAGTCTTATATTAAGAAACAGAGGTGGTATATCAATTTAAAAGTTAGACATATTAGTTTGTAGAAAAATGATAAATAAAAGAGATAAAACAAAAAATATTTTACATTTAAGAATAAAATTCACTCCAAAACTCGATAAAATTAAAGCTACTTTGAAATGTGTGAGCAGATTGAGTTAGAATAAGATTTATATTCTTAAACTCAAGAATATGACTTTGAAAAATATAAAATCAATTTTAGTACTTTTTGAAAAGCTAGAACGAGCTAGCACTCATACCAGATTAAAACTTATATTCTAAAAAATTCAAAACAAAATTTATGTATTTTATTGATCTTTTCCTGCAATCCAAACTTCCCTAGAGTTTTATATATATTCATCAAAATAAGGGGTCTAACAAATTGTTAGAGAGTTTTGATGAAAATGAAGAGAGTTCTTTAACATTATTTTGAAATATAGCAACAGATTAAAATAAATAGAATTATTTGTACATAAAAAAATAAATAAAATACAAAGAAAAATAATTGATTGTTTAGATAGACAAAATATCTGTACAATGGTAATGTGAAAGAAATCCAACTCCTAGGACTAATGTGAAGAACAAACACGAAAGTATCGAATAAAAAGTACAACATAAAGTATCGAATAAAAATAAAAGGTAAGTATAAATGGCAATCTAAACGAAACCTATGGCTATTGTATTCGAAAAGTTGTATCCCCATGAAAAAAGAAAAGTAAAGCACATTCTCATTATCTCTTAATACACACACAGATATATTCTTTTCTTTTGATGTGATGATTTTGTTCGATACATATAATTTGCAAGTATTTTTCTTAACTGCTTTTTATTCATATCACCTATTTAAAGTTAGAGTGCTTTTGGGGCTAACAAATCTAAGCCTTTTTAATCAAAAATTGCTAATATAAAGATTTTAAACAATATTTCATCAAATAAATTATTTTCAAAATAAAAATACTAAAATAGCTAGATCATAAAAAGTGGACTCTGTAAAGATCGATAATTAATAAAATAATATATTAGAAAACAATTTTTATGTTCAAAGGAGAAAAATCATAAAATTAAACACGTAGGAAAAGAATTATTTATTGATTTAAAAAATGTAAGAAGAGATTTTCAACTTTCCTTCAATGTTGTGTGGATCACATAATAAATAAGACTGACTAAAGATATGGCATCTGTGCATTTACGAATAAAACCTGCTTTTGTTGATATTTCATCTTTATTCCTTTTAATTCTTTATAAAATAAAATAAATAAACAATCATTTACAGGCTTGTCTCTCTTTTTGTAAAGGAAAAATTATATTACAAGATAGTTGAAGTACATAAATTATAATTGGGTCCCAAAACTTAACAAAAAAGTAATTATTAGGTTATACGGCACAATTAGAGATTTTAAAATCTAATGAGATGTCCAAAATATCCATTGGAAGAGAAGTGAAGGGAAAACCAAAAAAAGTATTAACTTCAGTGACAAAGGAAAAAATTAGAGTAAATACCCTTTTAGGTCCCTGGAAAAAAACACGGACCTCATTTTGGTCCCTCGTAAATTTCCAAAAAATCTTTTTTAGTCCATAAAAAAGTTTCATTTTAGTCCCTAGGGACGAAAATGGGGTCCGTATTTTTTGTCGTGGACCCATAAGGGTATTACTCAAAAAATTATCTCAGTGTTACAATTGTACTTCCTTGAGTTTAATTTGTGCCTGAGTTCGTGCACCACCTACTGAAAGCCATAATCGTGAAGGCATTGGTTGAGACTCTCATATTTGTAACTGATCTAATGTCTAAAATTTTGCAGTTTTAACTATAGAGTGAAGTTTATTCTCTCGAAATACCTATACGAACCGGATCACAACAGCAGAGTCCAAGTATAACGCACACCAAATACACCGGGGGAAGAGGAAAGAACTTAAGAGAAAAAATCAGAGAGGGTTTGTGTTTGAGAATCTGGAAGAATATGTCACATATGAAATAATTGACTTCCCATGTATTATATCAATTTCCATTTTCCAACAATTTGCTTTTAGTCTTTACCTTTCAAACCAAACTTTTGTTTTCCTGGACTTTGCTCAATTCTGGAACATCATAATGAAAAAGAGGAGGAGTGTGTGCTTGTCATAGCAAAGAGGCTAATGATAACAAACACTAGCCTCTTGGACATTTTAGAATGAACAAGCATCTTAAAACACTGTGCGCTTCAAGACTCAAACTCGATCTGTGCAAAATATGGCCGGTCGCATGAGGATGGAAGTCTTTTGCACCAACCCCTACAAATCATACACAACAATACTATTTGATATACCGGTACACTCAAGGGCGGACCCAGAAAATTATTGAAGGGGCACCATTGGCGGGGGATTTGGCTAATTTTTTTAAAAAAATGAAAATTTTAAATACATTAAAAAATAAAAGAATATAAACAAGAAAAAAATAATATTCATGAAATTAAGTTAATACTAATGATATAATAAGAGAGGTAATTATTTTACAAACCTGTCATTTAGAAAAATAAGGCTAATTGCTATTAGAAATGCAACTACATAAATTACAATAAAGGGTGGACACTCAATAAATTCAAGTATATATATTTTAATAAAAAAAAGTATATTATAATAAAAATAATTAGAAGATCATTCTTCTAGGCCTTTTTGGAATTCCATCGTAATTGTCTTATTATCAATGCTATCAAATATATCTTTTTTCAATATAAGCGCACTAAACAATTATTCAACCATTCATCCTCATCCCATTACGAAGTGTAGCCATAATGTATTAAGGGAGGACATTTAATTTAAGAGTGGTCAATAATTCAAATATGTATTAATTTATTTTTTTATTTTTTTAAAAAAAAAAATCACAAATTCTTGGGGGCACTTGCCCCCCAACTCATAAGGTGGGTACGCCCATGCATATATATACTCCTCTAATCTTAAATATAAGACCTAGTTTATAGTACAAATCGTATTACAAACTAACCCTCCATTTAAAACTAGGAAGAGTACGGGAAGAAAGAGAAACGGCGGTGGGAAATGAAAATGGGAAGATGAAGATGGAAGGCAAGAATGAGGGCTGTTTATAAAGGCAACACCGACTGGATTCCTTGGGCTTCTTCCATCGGGGCAACGGGCAGGCCATGCCTGCTGGATTTGCTGCCCCAAACAATAAACTATTCTGCAACTTGCCCAAGTGGGTGCTTCTAGTTGTTCTACATATATCTTTTAGTTTTATTTGGTTTTGCTGAATTTGTATATTTTAACTATTTACTATTTATAGAAGGAAAGTGCATGTTACAGTTTCATGCTTGTGTCCCACTTACGCTTCTCTCGTCTCTTGGCTCTGCTGCTTCCAAACTGTATTTTCATTTCTTTCATACTCGAGCGTTGCGTTTATTATATTTTTCTTTTCTTTTCAAACTAATTTATAGGTTTTTCAATTTTAGAATATTCGAATCTTTTTCTTTTCACACGCATATATATATGGGGTTTAAACTTCTCATCTTACATGAGAAGAAGAAGCTTCCTACACACATATAAAATGGTGGGACCCACATATATATATATAATGCTAATTATATATATATATATATATGTAGGTCCCATCATTTCATGTGTATGTAAGATGAGAATACACTTCTCCTACAATATGAGAAGTATTTTTCCCTATATATATATATATATATATATAGAGGTAAGATGTCATTCACAGTCGACAATTACAATAATTTTGGTTGCAGAAGCCGGTAATGATGTAGATTGGCAGAACATAAAAGCCTTCCCATCACTATTTGACCCCATGGCCTAACTCCTTTATTTCAACTCTCAAATCCAATATTCTTCATTTTGTTAGAATTGAGCTACTAAAGCTAGTCTCTTTATTTCAATTGATTTGATAATAGAGGTTCCATAACAAATACTTCTACAGAAAACTACGTTTTCCTCCTATATCAACCTATTCTGGGAATTGTAACTTTGAATTATTAACCACAATGAGATTAAGAAAGATTTAACATCAGAACCAACTTACTGTTGCCTCCTTTGCCCATTTTTTGACTTTGCTTATGTCTACATAAATTTGGTACCGTTAGAGCTTCTACATAGTGCACAAATGGTTCAGTCCTCAATTTTACTTTTTTAATAACTAACAGGTATAGAGATTACTTGACATAATTTCTAAATCTCTAATTGCGTCACATAACTTAATTATTGATTTGTTAAGCTTAACGAACTAAATTAGAATTTGGATATTTCAACCGTCTTTTAATATGATTTTTCCTTTTGTAAAAACAAAAATCATTTCAATTTATAACTTAGTGATTTTTTGTCCAAAATAACTTAATGAATTGAATATACAATAATGGAATAATAGATTGACCGAATGATTAATAATGTTCCCATTATCCATTTGTATGGATAGATTAATAGACGATTAAATAAATAAATATTCACTAATGTGAATTCAGTCGGTTACATGGCCTTTAACACAAATCATTTTATTTATCATTTATGAATAATTTGACTTTTTTACAATTATTGTATACATTAATGATGATTGGGGAAAAGACCATGTTCATTCAAGTAATAATAAAACATCTTTATCCTATACAAAATGCAAACAAAAAATGGATTTTAAGAGATAATATTCTAGTACGCTCATTTATATTTTTTAGAGTTCATTAATAAATTTAGAAAGGCTTGAGATTATATATTTCAAAGGTATTCAAGTTGTAATTATAATAATTGTTAAATGAATAATTGAGATTACATGCTATAATGTCAGGCCTTCCTTTTATTTAGTAAATACATGAGATTATAACGCATTTTACATAGATCACACAGAGCTATTATATTTTATCAATTACCAAATTTTTAGATATATTGTTAACTCAAAAGTCTAGCTCAACACCTTTATTAAATGTTCTCTTGGTCTTTCTCTACTCTTTTACTAAAGACTTCATCAACTATTTTCAATGGTGCATCAAATGACCTTCTTTGAATGTGTTTGATTTACCTCAAACAATTTTCTACAATTTTCTCTTTAATAGAAGTCACTCTAATACTTCCAGATATATACTCATTAGGAATTTTATTTTTTCTTATATGATATCCCTTTTACCTTATTAGGTCTTTTCTAATCACAAATACTATATACAGTCTTAAATATAAATTTAGTTGACTTTTTTTTTTTAGAGATTAAGGAAATTAGATAAATTATTTTAAAGTACTTATATCTATCATTTTCTCTCCAAACTAGTTAATCGACATATAATCTAATAATATATAATATATATTATGATTAAGTAGTTTATTTGACTTTCTTAATCTCTCAGGAAAAAGTCAACTAGGTCTTATATTTATAAAGAGATAGAGTAATTCGGTTGGCTTTTCTCTATTTAAACCACCCATCTTGAATTAAATAAATAACACCAATACCAATTCCACTATCTTTTCCTAAAACTTATCCTAAATATCTAAACTTTGACAACCGTGACAAAAAAAAAAAAAGGAAATAATTGATTGTAGCCTAGAAATGTATTCCACTTCCTGTTATAATAATTTCTCATGCGCAGCTTTACACATATGTGATGGAATAGACAAACTTCAACAAAAATAGGACTACTTGTGTTCCAAAAATAATTGATTAGAAACACATTCGCCAATGACCCTCGGCTCACATAGCACCTACCTCTCCCCTGGTTCACACCTGTGTAGAGTGAGTATATTTATGCTTGATAATATATATATGTGTGAGCTCGGACATTTGACCTCTATCCAATAAAAAAAGAAAAACCCATTACACCCATAAGAACCAGGAATTCCACTTTTTTAAAAAAAATTAAAAAGAAAAAAAAAATCGTACTAAAATGGGACAATAGCAAAAATATCTTAATAGCATGATATTGTTTTTTTATAAAAAGTAAATATTAATTAAATAAAATGATTATACATCAACAGTCCACAATCATAGTATGACATGATTGTAGGGAGAGTAAAACATTATGATTCAGAGACCTGACTACTTCAATATATGAGAAAGAGAAGAAGCTGAGAGATCTACTAATGTTCTTGTACAAGATGTTTGAAGAATTTGTCTTAACTTTCGGTAAGATTTGTGTTTTTGACACAAAAGACTCGAAGAGGCGCCTGACCTTCAGGTGAGAACAATGGACAATTCATAATCCAATGCAAAGAGCACCTTAAACATTGAATAGAAAGGAAGTCTTGTGCAGATGTCCTTCTCCAAATGATCGACTGTATAGGTTGGCCTTCCAAACAAATCCACGATTGGCAAAATGTACTTCTGAGCTTCCTAGCTTTTTCAATAAATACTGTCCAACCATTAGATGGGATAAGAGCAAGAGAAATATGTTCTTGTAATGGTAGTAATGATGTAGGATGAGCAGCAGAAGCCTTTGCTTGAAAAGCAAGAGAACACAAAGAAGACGCATGTTACACTTCTTTAATAACCATTACCAGAGGGTTACAAAGACCACTTCAACGTTTACCCAATCGATGGGAAACACATTACACGCTTCACCAATTTCTCTGAACACCCACCACCGAAGTGCTATAGCTTTATAAATATTCTTCGGAATAAACCTTTGCATTTGTCTCTTCGCTTCTTCGCCTTTCCTAGGATTCCTTCTCGCTTTACTCTTCAAAGAAAATATTCAATGCTTGTTGGGTAGATTGGCAAGGTCCTGCAAGTGTGGTCCATTTCAAAGTTTTCATATACTCAAACAAAGCATTTATATTCTTCTTTCTGATGGTGTTTGGAAATTAAAAGTTTTGTTATCAAGAAAAGTCGCTTGTCCACAGAAGATATATATGCTTCTAGTATTATTTAGTTTATAGATCTTAAAAGAACACACAATTTGTTTTTGAAATTTCCAGTCATGCTATTCATCAGTCTTCTGTCCGCAAAAGACAAGACAGAAACGCAGGCCGATCCACATGACATATAGTGCATGTGGAAAGTCCTCATTATTTATATGCCATAAATAGTGTAACTCGCCTAAGACCCTGCCGCAAAAGGTGAGCTTATAATGCACCTCCTCTAGTCCTTATTATAAGGCACCAACTAGCAAATGTTCTTAGTCTTTTTTATAAAGCACTTGCTTATTTCCAAAGAGCATTAAATATTTTTTCCATGTATGCCCACATTTAATAAGGGTAGTGTGAGAGGGTAATAATTAATATGACATTAGAGTTTAGAGTAATTAGTAGGGGTAATATTAGAAATTACTTAAATTTTAGGACAAATTTAATTACTTCAACTATTTTTAGTGATTTGTGAAAATTGTTAGTTGGTGTCTTATAATAAGGACTAGAGGGAGTAGTTTCTTAGAAAAGGTCAGCACAATTAAGTAAAACATTAGAAATATGGGAAAGCAGTATGAAGAATCATGTCAATACTAACTACAAAATCGTTGATTCCCTTGAACAGGTGTTCAAGGGAAAGAAAAGCAGAGAAAGAGGGGATAAATAAGAGTGGATGACAACATAGATAATCAAGTAATTTCAAATTTCATCTAGTAAGGAAAGAGCAACGTACCACAGCCATATCTATCACTTCCTGAGGGCTATAATGTTACCTAACAAATTTGATGACCTGAGTGTCATTTCTTCTGTTTTCCAAGAAATCAAGAAAGAAATCATTACTTTTCCTCCCTTCAAAAATTTTGGCCATTTAAGAAACTTCAATACATGAGCTCCAGCCACCCAGTCATAGATCAGATGAATGTGCAGAACTCATCATTTTCCAGATTGTTTATTTATGAAATCATCATCAGTATCCAATTCCCACCAAGCATTTGAGTCTTCTTTATAGCTATAGGCACCATCAACTTCATCACAGGTATCACTAATATCTTCATTCAAATTAGCCTCAGTAACCATATCATCTGGACTGTATTTCTTTTTCTCCACCTCTGGATTGTATGCCCACTCTAATCTTTTCAAGATATCACGATCCTTCCACTTTTCAACAACTGATACTGCCTCCTTCTTCGCCTTCCCCATCAGAATTTCCTCCCAAGAAAAGGCAGCATCAGCAGTCCTCTTCAAGGCCCCATCATTAGTATCCCCAACGACAACTGTCTTCAGACATCGTAACTTTGCCTCCTTTAATACATCAACAAAATCAGAATCGTCTGAAACAAGAACCACACACTCAACCTGCTTATTATCCATCATATCTACTATGTGACCTTTCAATGCAATATCTGCAGCTTGTGGCTTATCCAAAACAGTCCGAACCCAAAAACCTGCATGTTTTATCTCATCTGCCAAACCATACCCCACTTTGGGAGTCAAAATGCTCCTTGCTGCCTTCTTATACTTCTCCATTTTCATGGAAAACTTAGCAACCAACTTCACCCTCCTGTTACCCTTTGCTGAATCTATCGAGTTCAATCTTTTTATGTGCTCACGCTCATGTATTTGGTTAAAATGGTTAATAAGCTTCTCATTTGTATAAAATTTTCTCCCACAGACCCGACAAAGATAAGGTTCAGCTGGCTTGATCACCTCTTTGTTCTCTAAATGATTTAACAATTTCCTTTCTTTTCTTTGTTCCCTAACATTTTGAGGGACATGGCTAAAAGTATGACGATTTGCATAAGCCACCATATGCTTAACAATGCCAAAGTGAGATGCAGCCGCTTTCAGCTTAGCGGCAGCTTCATAAGGTGGCAATGACTTGGGTGGTTTGTTGTCTAAATCCCAAAAAATTCCAACTCTGCTTTGCAGTCTGGTGGGTGACGTATTCAAATGTTTGCCCAATACATTTTGACGCCCTTCAGTGTCAAAGTGACAAATTCTTAGCGCAGCATATGGGATTAATGATGGTGGAAAATTGGCTTGTCCAGAAATAAAGATTCCACGAAATTTAAGAATACTTAACATTGGCAATTGGCTGTCTTTTCCAAAATGAATAATAATGACTGCCCTAAAAACTGAACCCAATTAAACTTTTGCAGTGGAGGTGTGTAACTGCTGCATCCAATCTTTGTCTGAATCCTATCAAGTATCCAAAATTTACATGAATAGTTGGTAATATTTGGAAGAAGATAAGCAGATATAGCTATGTTTTGCTTGTTGAACTAATATAAATAGTCTTGAATATAAATTTTGCCCCAAGTGTTGAATTAAACTGGTTCTAGTGCTTTAAAAGAGATTTACTTGTTACACTAGTGCTGCATGGGGTTATCATGGGCATTATGCTAAAATGAATAAGAGCACTGGTTTCTTGACTCTGCCCTTTTATAATTGTGACAATCATATTTCAGACTCACATTATGTAAGAAAAAACCTGCATATATGGTATTTTCTCTGTTGGAGGTCCTGATATATTAGGGCCGAAATATTTGGAAACTAATTAGCCGAGATTATAGGATCTGATTTGTTTTAAATTTTTGTAAATATACCAGATTGTAATCCCTTGATTCTAGAACAATCTATAAATAAAAATTCCTTGCATGAGGATTTGCATGCTGCATAAAGAAGTGGCACTGTTACATCTAGTCTATTAATTCAAAGCTCAAAAGGAATCAAGATTTCAAATTACAACCGTTTTAATCTTTTCGTTTATCCATGAGCTACTACAAGACTCCTCCAGCAGTATGAGGTCAAACAACAACAGGATAAGATTACAAGAGGCTTATATTTATTCTGCTTTGTCAGTAGCAATGGAAATTATGGGATTCCGGAGGAAGAACGACAGTAGATGATAATGAAAAACAAATATCTCCAAAAGGCAACGTTTTAAGAAAGAGACAAGTATTGGACTTTAGACCTAAGTTATCATGTTACCCTGCAAGTCATAAATGTTTTCACCTAGTATGTCCTTATATAATGGTTGCTATTTCATCATACATAATCATGTATAAACTAAAAGCCCTTCCAGTTTAAGTGATGCCTCTCCTAACAATTACTTTTCAGAATTAACAGCAAAGAATTATCACAATTTCACAGAATGCAAGGAATTTATCATTATTAAGTTCTAAAACTATCAGTAGGAAGCGTCAAAATCAAATTCTTAACCAGATAGTCCAAAGCTAACATGTATAAAATGAGCCCCAATCATCTACTGTTGAAAGAAGGCCCTCTTCCCTAACAAATGATTATGATGAAGAACATAGTCAAGGAGGCACAGTATTAAAGCCGAGAATTATTGATGAAAAATGGCTCCCACAGATGATTGAAAATCTTAGTGATGGGAAAAAAAAAACGTACATCACATAAATTTGTGGGCAGTAACAGCAACACAAAACTTCCAATCTTGATAACCCAATCAAGAAATGAAAAGTCTAGCACCATAATCCAAAATACAGAGTATTTGAATGTAATAAGACATATCGTACAGAATCTGATTTGATTAGCAGACCCCATATGGCTCTGCCATACTCTGTAAACTACGATTTTTCAAATAATCTTTGCAATGTATATCAACATTAAAGAAGACATAAAGAAAGAGTACTCACTGTCAAGATAACTAGCGAGTGAAGTGGAAAGGTAGATATCCTCAGGGCCTACCCAAGACATTGTTGAGCTCAAACTTATTCGGTATCGCAAAAACCACCGAAATTTTCCCCAGAAACCAAACCAATGGCATTGGCAGCACCAACTCGACTCTGAACTCCGAGGCCCCCCAACACTTCAAGGAGAAGAAAACACCAATTCTTGAACCACCACCAGAAAGGGAACGATAATAAAAGAAAGAAGAAGAAGAAAAACCTAACTATGGGAAACTAACTTACCTCCTAATCATCATTCATTCTGTGTGATTCGAGCGCACAGACTGAGGCTATGGCCGACGAGCTGAGACTCTGAGAGTGAGAGGGACGCCAACGAGATTGAACCAAGAGTAGCGGCCGAACTGACTGTCATGAAGAAGCAAGAAGGTTAGGGACTTAGGGTTATTTTGAAAGAAGCAAAATAAAGTGCTTTCGTGATTGAGAGCTAAGATTGACAACCAGAGAACGAAGGCAAGCACTGAGCTGAGAATGAGAATTAGGGTAGTCACTGAGCTGAGAATGAGGAGGAGGAGGAGAGATGGAAGTGCTTGCGTTGCGTGGAGTCCACATTATATTATATGCACATAGTTGATGCGCTTCTTATGTCATATTTTTTAAATTTTTATATATTTTTTATTTATTTAGATTTAAATTATATCCTATTGTTTGACATGTTTTTTATATCTAAGATCTTAAATTAATTAGTTTATTGATCTTGGTGTTAAAGATAAATATTTATGAATGCAGAACTAGAAACTAATTAATTTGAAATACGGTGGGTAAAAAACATGTCAAAAAGTAGCATATAATTTAAATATAAATAAATACAATATATAAAAAATTTAAAAAAATATGTTTATACCTCTAATAGAGGTATGAACATATAAAAAGCACATAAACTATGTGCATATAATGTGGACTCTGTTGCGTGATCGTTTGAGCGGCCGAAGGTTAGGGACTAAAGTTTAGGGTTTTTTCAAACAAGGTATACATGTTACACTCTCAATGGAAGTAAAGAGTGAAATTACAATTTTATCCTTATAACAGACCCCAGACAGCCGACAGCCTAAAAGGCTTATTATCGCCTAGGCCCATTATCTGCAAAAAGGCCTTGAAAGCGGCCAGCGCTGGCGCTTTTACCGATAAACTAGCTTTCGACTGTGTTCAAAATGCACTGCACAGTCAGTAAAAAAGCCCTAGCATGTTTTCACCTCTAGTTATGGCTTGTAATTATTATTATTATTATTATTTTGCATAAGTATCTTGGACTTACCTCTTTTAACTCGGAAGATTTATCGGGGTCCAAACTAATCCAGATCGAGCTGGGTTGGACAACAAGAGCGGAAAGCTCTACCACCAAACGCCTTTCCGTTCGTAGAGCTTGAACTTAAGACCTCTGGCTAAACTAGAATAACCCCAACCATTTGATCTAGGTATTTGGTGATGGCTTGTAATTATTTTTGGGGATAGGATGGCTTAGCCCTATATATAACTTTGTTCGTTGTTTGTAACATTTTCCTTTAATAAATTGTCATTTTATCAAAAAATAAAATGGGGATAATTAGGCTACACCAAGTAATAAAATTTATTTCATTAATTTATAATTTATACACTAAAAGTATTACTATCTTTTTAACAAGAGTTAACGTACAAATTTACCCTTAAGCTTTGTCGTAAATGTGGACCAAACACCATAACATTCACTTGGGTACCAAAATACTAATGAAGTTTTCATAATTGTGTAAAGTTGGCATTACTGTTAAGTTAACAAACGTTGATCATTTAGCAAACATGTTGGTCAATAAAATAGTGCAAAAATGTCATAATTGTTAAGTCAATCAATATTGACTATTTAACAAATAGTCTTCACACAGGTGACAGTGTTTTTGCTCATAACAGTCATATTTGCCATTGTGGGTCTTCTACAAGACGCAATAGCAACTATAATGGCTACACTACCCTCTCCTTTTCTTTGGTTTATTCATTGTCAATGAATACTATCAGAAGATTTGGATGCATTAATTTTTAATGATAGTGCTCCTTTATAGTTTATTAGCTTCAAATCAAACCACTTAGGGCGAAGAAACCAAAGAAAAAGACAGTGGATGAGGTGATTGAGGGAGGGGCAACTATGACACTGAGAGGGTGCAACCATTATATCGTGCAGAAGACCCCGTAGTGACAGACGAAGCTTATGTGAGTGAAAATGTTGTGCAACATATGTGTGGGGATTGTCTATGAAACTATAAATATTTGTTGACTTATTGGTCGTGGCATTGTTCACCATTTTTGCAAACTTCATATTTATTTTTGCACCATTTTATTGACTAACATATTTGTTAAATGATCAACATTAATTAACTTGACGCTAGTGTTTTATTTTTTTTGCACCATTTTAAAAACTTTATATGTATATTTTTATATCTAAAAGAATGTTAAGGTGTCATGTGCACATTCATGAAAAGTTTATAGATAGATTTTGTCATGTGCACATTCACTAAAAGTTTATAGATAGATTTGTACTTTAATCCTTATAATAATTTTGAATTTTCATAGTGCCTCCTTTTCAGACATTATTTTGTATTGATTTCAAATTTCATGATATAAGATTAAGAAAATCAATTTTCTTGTCATAAGTTTTAATTCAGTTATACTTCTCTTCAACTATGACTATGTACAACTCAATTACAATATTTTTTTATAGGGAAAATGACATTGAATTTCCAAAATCTAAAAAAGTCTATTAACACTTGCAAAGAATAGAGAGGTGATAAGGGACCAAATTGAGATTTTAAAGTATTGGTGATTTTATCATAATACCCCTCAATTTTTTAAATAAAAAAGATAAAAGGGCACAACACCGGTACATTGCCAATGTGAAAAATCATTTCCTTAATACTCAAATACCTATACACTAAATCAAATCTTTGGATAATAAATAATACTATTTTTTCTCAAACGTTTATAAAATGTCAAAAGTTAATTATCCATCAACTGAACATTTAAAATCTATCATGGATCATAAAACTCTTCTCATCGTTACACAAACTAAACTATAATCAACTTTCTTAGGCTTTGGACATCACAAATTCTAGAATATAATCATTTGACCATAAACCCAATATCAAACTCAATTGTCAAAATACTTAAACAAGACCTTTCTCAAATATCCCATTGAGTTACTTATCTACGATAGAAAACAATATAATCCAAAACATAAAATCACATAAGAGTATGCAACATGAACCCTACAGTGACAATACACAACAATTCACAACATAAATAAAAAAGAGGATGCTTTACAAAGATTTACTTATTTCATATATAATTCATAATCGTAGTTTCTGTTGCGCTACTCTGATTATTTTTTACTACGACAGATTTTCCATTACAATTTTTTTTTTTTTTTTTTGTTTCTTTCTGTTTGCACTATTTTTATGGCTTTTTATAGAATCCATCAAAGGACATCACAATTTGTACTACTAACTCTACTCCTTTATCAATTCGGCAATCAACTCAAATTTTTCCTTGTTTAATTTGTCAAGGTGAGTTTTCTCACGATGAAATTTTTGCCGAACAATCTAAAATTTTCTAATGATTTACGCAACTCATTTTTTTTTTTATGAATCATAAAACATTTTCACTCAAATCTTATAATCTTCAACTTGTAAGAGTTGCTCATAAGCTCATACACAATCTCCCAAAGAGACCAAAAATATATTCAACAGCTCAATGTATCAATATTTCTAATATGACCATAATGATGGATAACAACTCGAATTGAGTCTCTCTACGAGGAGGAATTGCATACAAGCCTTAAAGGTCTACCCCTTACTCTTGGGACGCTCAAGAGTCATTGTGTCTTTATCTTGGTTATAACCCACAACTCAATCTAGTTGCCACAAAACTATTATCTTAATCAAACCACCACATCATCAATTTTCATCCTACAATTAACTATTTTAAACAACTTATTAAAACATTAAGTACTACGTAGTACTATGGTAGAAAAAGAATAAACCAGTTATAAATATCTACCATGGTATAAAATATTTAAACCAATTGATTAAGAAAAGCTACATGGTTGTAAGAATTAAACCTAGCTCAAAATAAGATAACTATGATAGAAAAGGATTCAATATGTATTCACAAAACCTATCATGATTATTAAGAATGCAATGTCGCTTCAATAAAAAGGCCATGATAGAAAAAGGAAAGACGTTGGTTTATCATTGTTATTAAGCATTAAACATCTTATTCACAATTCACATGCCAGACAACAGTATGATAATTGACTTGTGATACTTTTGAAGCCTAGTAACACTTCACCAACAAGCCCACAAATATAATCACAATTTAGAACATTCTTGAAGCATTTTATTTCACATAGAACCATAATTTTCTCAAACGTGGATCACAATAAAAATCACAATTTAATCGCCATAGCCTCAGACCTCGTCTATCAACACTCCACCAAAGTAAAGAAAAGTAAGCCAACCAATCATGAAAGTTTGAAAAATGTTTCACATATTTCATTAGAGTATGAATGGGTCATAAGTGGCAATATACAAAGTTGACACATATTTACCAAAAGAGGAGGGTTTACAATGGTGCAATGCAAACCTAAACCTCCTCAGCCTTCCCTAAACATTATCACATTATGAACCTAACATGAAAATGTTAAAAACGAGTGGATGAGTCACATGGACCTCATAATAACTACTAATAAAATTTAACAAGTATGCAGGGAATGGTTATAAGATAGTTAAACAGGAAAAATATACATTCATATAATATAACGTATAAACAGTTTTCCAAAAACAATAAGAATTCAAGAAATAATTCAATATGTATAGAACTCCCTCAACCATCCTTATAACCACTGATAGAACTCATGGGCTACAACACATATCATGATTTCTCTATAACAAGACTGCACCAAGCTCTCCAATAATGAGATGTAGGTTGACCAAAGGCTACATATAACTCATATCAAACCATGGGTTTCTTTTCCTTTGACTACAGAAAGGTGTTACGTCCCTTGAGTTGACCCTTAATCCAGCCAAAGGAAGGGTGATACCAAGGTCCTCAGAATGTCAAGCCATCCACTGTGCACACATGGTGGTTATACAACGTGGTATAAAAGAATCAAACCTCCTACAATCACATCTCATCACAATCCCTTACAATTCAATATGTAGCTCAACATCTCAAACTTTTTCATCAATAATTTATGTATCATACTAAATTTTTTTCACATATTTAAATAATTATAATGTGACGCCCTTCCTTAATACGCCTTTATTTATCAGAGTTTAAGTTCACAAGACATCGAAGTAGTTTGGACAACTTAATTGCGGAGAAAACGTCTCTTAAATTAACTTGGTTGAAAACTTGAGGATAAATTTTTCGCGATTCGAATTTATCCCATAGTGGAATATATGTTAATACAGTGATCCAAAATAGACAAATGATAAATGATATAATACGGTCCATCTACTTATATTTTTCCAAAAAAGTTCATTCTGCTGTAACCCTTACAGCAGCATCTTCCCTCTTGATCCCGATCCACTACATGTCTCTTTCATGCGATCTGGAGTTTAAATGAATGAACCCCAGGGTAACAGTTAATCTTATATGCAAGTATGAAATATAATGACAACATATCACATGTTAAGCATAAAATAATTCACAGTAAACAAGTCACACCGTAACCGTAGTTATCGGCCAAAGACCACAGCCCTATTTTAGGACACCATGAGAAACATTATACTTTGGGAAAACCATGATAGACATTATATGTAATGCACTAAAGCATAATTTATATGATTATTTGTATTTATAAACTCCTAACTTAAAGTGTTAGGATAGCCTCTGAGAGTTTAAAATAATTGTAGAAAAATAATAATAATAATACTTATTATTATTGTTATTGTTATTATTGTTATTATTATTATTATTAGGAAAGGGAATGAGTAATAAATTAAAAAGGGTATTATTATTAAGGGAATATTAGGGGTAACTAACTACTTTTAATCCTCTAAAAATAATTCGCGTAGTTAGTTACTTTACGACGCAAGAAGTGACTAATGACAATTATGAACATTTATAGGCATACTTTGACACCTCTACCGATCTCAACACCTCTGGACAAAGTTAAGGATTCAAGCTTGAGGTGGGTAACTGTTATCTTATTAGCTTGTGTGTATGTATTCATGTATGACTAATCATGTTTGCTAGATAATTTGCATGTGTGTATCCTAGCTATGGATTGAGGCTGCATGTCCCATAGGGCTGCTATCCTAAAATAAGGTTGTGGTCCTTGGCCGATAACTACGGTTATAGTGCGACTTGTTTACTATGAATTATTCTATGCTTAACATGTGATATGTTGTCATTTATATTTCATACTTGCATATAAGATTAACTGTTACCCCTGGGGTTCATTCATTTGACTCCAGATCGCATGAAAGAAATAGATAGTGGATCGGGATAAAGAGGAAAGATGTAGCTGTAAGGGTTACAGCAGAAGGAACTTTTTGGAAAAATATGAGTAAATAAATTGTATTTTATCGTTTATCATTTGTCTATTTTGGATTATTGTATTAACATCCCACTATGGGATAGATTCGAATTGTGAAAAATTTATCCTCATGTTTTCAACTAGGTTATTTTAAGAAAGTTTTATTCCACAATTAAGTCGTCCAAACTATTTTGATGCTTGAGCGTTTGAACTCTGATAAATAAAGGCGTATTAAGGACGGGCTTTACAGTTTGGTATCAGAGCATCGGTTTGGACAAAGTTTTGAACAAGGATTTAACAAAACTTAGTTATTTTGAAAACAGGATGAAGATCTACGAGGGAGGATTACCCCCAATGTACCTTACAGGTTCAATCGTATGCCTAGGGGAATGTTGATGGTGCGCATTGTAATATCCTCACTTTTCTCTGAAAAATTTCATGTATGAAGTATGTGAAAGTGGAGAAATGAAATAGTGAAATTTTGACAAAAGGCAAAATTTTACCCGAATTACCTGGTTTCGTCAAAACCGAAAATTTTGGGACATATGTTGGCACTACATGAGATAAAAGGAATTAACATTTATTTGTTCCATTTTAGTCTATTAAATTTGACCAAAGGGATGAGAAGAAGGTTGCATGAATATTTATTAGAGATTATGAGGAAAAATTAAAGAATAATTAGTAAAGGGATTATTTTGGCTTAAAAATTTTAGAAACAATATTTTGTGGCTTAGAAAAGCTAATTAAAGGAAAAAGGCCTTATAAGGAATTAAATATTAATTCCTAACATATATTCAATATTTGCAACTAAATAAGTATTCAACCAAGTTGCAAACAAAAGTTTTATAGTGGAACAAATGGGAATATCATGGTGTGTGACATCCTTCCAATATTAAGTCGAAACATACACATATACATACTTCTATAATTTCACGTCCCTATTTCTCTAAAAAAAAAATTCGGACAGCACCTTGCTTTTCTCCACCTTGCCAATTAATTAAATTGGACACATATCTTCTTCCGTATGTCAAAGATGCCGCCACCTTACTCTTGCTTTTTATCAATTTCGGTCAAAGATACAACACATTCTCTTATTCTTTTGGACTTGTTAACAAAGCCACCGCCATTCCCTTTAATAATTATTAATCCTCATTCTCTTTCATTCGTCAATAAGTCGGATTGCATTTATTGAACCCCTGCATGTCCATTCAGTTTCGAACAACACAACAATTGGAATTGGGATTAATGGAATATTGGTAATAATTGGGAAGTTAATGTCCTGGGATTATCTCCATGTAATAACCGACCTTGATCACCTAATTATATCTCTATTAATTCCTCATTTCATTCACCAAGTCGGTGAATATCTCCATCCACGCCAAAAAGAGGAGCTGGAAACGAAGAAGGAAACGGCTGAAGGAAGAGGAAGAAGACGACTAAAAATCTTGTGGTTCACTACCTAAATTCTTGAGGTAAGCTTCTTAATCACCTCTCTAACTTCATATGGTTGAATGATGGTGCTTGTCTTGGTGAAATACGTGAATCCCCAAACTCGATTAATTGGGTATATAATCCGAAATAGAAGGATAAGTGGAAAGTATAGGAGAAAGGTAGTGTAATATGCAAGTTTGGAAGCTATATTGTTGAGTTTGTTGATTTCATCCTTATGCCCTGTTTTCAGCCAGCCCTTTTTTGGTATAAAAGAGATGGTTTTTACTTGATTTAATGCCTCCAATGTATTTAGAAGGCATTTTTGTGTAGGGTAGTGATCAGGAAGAAATTCGGGAATAGTAGACATGAATTTGGACAACACTCTAAATTTCGCCCGTATTACTATCTCCAGGGATCGGTTTGTAACGTGTATTTGGTAAAGTAAAGAATGTCCAATTACCATGAAATTTTACGGGATTAAAGTAGACATAACAAGGATTAATTTGATAGGTAACATATATTTTTCTGAATTATGTACAATTAATGGTGAATATTTGAAGTTGACCCCTGAATTTGGACTTTAATTGCGACCAGTGAGGGTATTTTTGGAATCTGGGAAAAACCTGCGTGTGAATGGTCATGAAAAGTATTTTTAGTAAAAATTAAACATATTAAGGGTCATTTCGGCTTTTGAACCACCCAAGCAAATTTTTCTAGATTTAATTATAAATTTTTGAAGATCAGTCTCTGTTTGTTGGAAATTCTTGAAAAGTGACGAAAATGGAGGGAATATAAGCTCATATTAAATTCCTTAATAAGAAAAGGAATTTAGTAAATAAGGACACATGAATTGAGCTTATTTTAAATCAGCAAATGAAATATTTTCTGAGGAGAAATTAATTATATTTATATTTTGCCATTTTAGGACTATTGTGATATTGTGCACCGGGGAAATTCATTTATAGTCGTGGTCGACTGTCAGGTAGTAACCTTAATACTCATATACTTTATGTGACTTGTGTATGTATGTTTTACCATGTATATTGCATACATTTGGTTATCATTTATTTTCCAAGCGCTATGGAACCGGAACATGCTGTGTGCATTAAGGGCTTTCTTTGTGTCTTTGTGCCGGTGGTGGTGTCTTGTGAGCTATTAGGACCATTACAGTCTGTGTTGTGTGCTATTAGGACTGCTAGTTCCGGATTTGGCTGTGTGCCTTGCTGTGTGCATGATACTGAATGCTATGTGGTTTGTGTTTTTATTCTTGGTTTTCTTACATGCATTGCTTACACATTTTATATGAGATTAATGGTTACTCTGGGATTCAATTATGAGTCCCAGCCCCTTTTAAGCCCTCTGGCAGCTCATCTAGGTCTGAGCAAGGAGACTGAGATAAGGCTCCGGAGCTGGACTAGCATGGTGGAGGATGTCGTTGATATCTTTTGGTTATTTATTTTGGTTTCCCAGATGACTATATTTCCATGTATTTATTTTGGGAGTTGTGATGTGGGATGACCGTATATTTAATCCCTCTAGGGAAACGTATTTTCCCGCATTTTATCTTACCAATATTTAGTTGTCCAAACCGGTGTATGCTCTGCTGCTAATACTCTGATAAATGACGTCAAAAAACCTGAGAAAATAATTTAAAATTGAAGTAAAGTAAAGGATCACACTACCCGCCACCCGAAAGGGCGAGGCCGGTAGGTATGTCACACACACTGCTAGGAAGAGAGTACCAACCGTACCCAAACCCATAAAACTACACCAAAAGCGTAAGGCCGATAAACTTGCGGATCATCCATCCGTAGGAGACCCCGACATTGGATCTTCCAATACTGAGAAGCCTACACTTTTCGAGCTCATAGATACGGATTTGTGGGGTCATATTAGTGAGCTTCATATGCAGGCTTATTGTGAAATAACCATCCAAGCTAACCTATATAAGTCATACCTAGAGAAGGTCAACAACTGGTATGCCAACAAGAAAATGCATGGTTATGAGGATAATGATCTTGATACATGAATACCGATAACCTTATTTTTCTTTCCCATCGAAGCTTGGTATGATAGGATAGAAGAAATCTTTAAGAAGTATGCTTTTAATGACTTTGAGATCTTGATAGATTTCATGAAGACATTTGTAGCTACTCATATGTAGGTAAGGGTTATGAGAAGAAGGAAACCCAACCTAGTACTAGATTAAGTGTACTAGACATGTACCAACTTTCCCAAAAGTCCTAGAACAATTGTTTGGTTCATAAATATATTGAAAAGTTGAATTTTGAACTTGTCAATGCACTTGTTGTATTCGCGAATTTTTGGAATTGAATTTTCGAATTTGTGAATTTTCAAAATAGAGTTTTTGAATGAAATATTTTCAACAAAATTTGAGACCACAGTAACGGTCACACTTTGAAATGATGTTGTCTCATAGAAGGGGTTTGGTAGAACCCATAATTTGAAATTAAATTTTAAACTATGTGGTAGTAAAGGCAGTACAAAACTGGAAGAGGCAAGAAACTGTTGTAGACGTACTCAGTTTGCTGGTTCTTACCATATGTTTTTTTGGAATATTTATAGAATTGGAAAAGGCTAGAAACTGTTGTAGATGTACACGGTTTACTGGTTTTTGCCAGATGTTTTGGAATGATTACAGAACTGGAAGAGGCCAGAAACTGTTGTAAACGTACTCAGTTTGCTGGTTCTTGCTAGATGTGTTTAAAATGTTTTTGAGTCACATGTCATTGATAAAGACTCTGTTGAATAAAGAGATTTGAAAACTGAGACGATTTGTTTTGAGAGGCTGAAAATCACACCAACAGTGAATGTACCTAATCTGAAACATTTTGCCTTGTAGGGGCACATATTTTTTCCTTGTAGGGCCTGATTGTCTATTGCTGGACCAAATTACCGGTAGATAGGGTCGCTACTTTATGTGCCAGTGCAGACACTGGGTCCCTTATAGGGGGATGGAAACTCTCCCACATTTGCTAACGACACTGTTGATTCCTGGTGACTCTTTGAGGCTAGAGGGATGCAGTGACTGGATGTAGGGATTGGGATAAGTCGCTGTACCAATAGGTTGAAGTGGTGGTGTGTGCTCTCAATTGTTAAATTTTGTGAAATAAATTATCTTGCTAAAAAAATGTGTGTCGATAGTAAATGTTTTCTCAAACTACTCCGGCAGTGAATGTGTTTTCACGAATTTGTGTTGGAAGCGATTAAGTTTGAAAATATGATAGCACTATTACTTTTGGTATAGTGAGGATTGTGAAATGTACTGCGACCTCAGAAATTTTCACTATGTGAAAATCTGAAAATGAGACAACATAATAGTTTTGGGTAGCGATAACATTATTGTCTATGCTATTGTGTTGAAAAGAAAAGCGGTGTAGTTGGAGATTATGTTATAGGAATAGAAACTATTAGAAAAGTCTAAAACACTGAACTAGTTAAGCCAGATAGTATTTGTCAGCTATAGTGCTAAGCAAGAGAAAGTAGTCTGGGAACTTGAAAGAAGCTCAAATGAAATAGAGGAGTAGATGTTCGAGGTGGTAAGACCCAGTTTGCAGGTTTGCACGAGGCGGTATCCTTGGACTGTAAGACCTGTGTGCTTAGCACTGTGTGGTCTAGTATAATAACTTTGAGACCAGTGTGTCCAAAGTATATTTTGAGGCTGACAAACTACTCAAACTGTACCAGGTTATAGGTAAGATGCTTATGACATGGGGTTGATTCCCTAAGTAGTGAAGCCAAAAATCCAGCACTATGGTAATAGAATAAGCTGAAAGCGTAACCGAATCAAGCAAGAGAAGCCCGCAGATTATTGGACATAACCGAAAGAGCTACGCGTTATTTGAAGCAATAGCAATACAGCTCGTGACGTCTTTATCCGTGGGAGTTCTTCATAGAAGAGCAAAGCACCATAGTTCAAGTCCCAAGGTAGGAGTAAAAGGTCCTCCCAATAAGGGTAGTGAGACTATCCAAGATTGTCGGATTTCCAATGTTGCCTTAAATGTAGAAAGAATCATTCGAGAATCACCTACTCTTTTCTTCTTCATATACTAGGTCACAAAGATGAGAACCATCCACCAAAAGAAAAAAAAATATCTCATCCTTGGAGTTGGTGTTGTCTCTTGCATCCTGGGAGGTCCGCGTTCTTTGATTTGTGCTGTTGGTGTTTGTGGTGTCGGCTTTGATCTATGATTTGAGGTGTCTAATCTGTGGTGTCAATAAGCTTCTCAATCACTAGGCTATTTCTTGTCTTCTTTTCGGTATTATGGTGATAGTGTTCCGAATCTTCGTCATCTAGATTTTTCCGATATCATCATGGACCCAACTCACATAAATTCGGAAGAACCCAACTCGAAAAAATCTTGATCTTTGTCATCCGGTTTTTTTTATATTACTTTTTCGTCTTTTAGAAGAAAAAAAATCCGGATTTCTTCTCTTCTTCATATACCCAATGATATTTGTAGGTTTATTTGGTTTTTCCTATTATCCGGAAGTGGAATCTTCTCTTCTTCTCTGCATCGGAAAACTTATGACCTTCATACTGATGTAATCATTGAAAATGATATAGTTAAAGCTAGAGGTACCCTCTTTGTTGTACGCACATTGAAAGAGGTGCCTGTTTGGGGCACCCAAAATCTAGGTTTTGGAAATAAAACATAGGTTTTGTCATAAGTCTGTCAAACACCCCTCTTTTTTCCCGAAACTATTTCACATTAAAATAGGGGTTTTGCAAAAGTTTGTCAAACACCCATTTATCAAAAAGCTATTCTTCAAAAGCTATTTTCAAAAAATCATATTTATCTTGTAAATCCCAAAAGCTATTCTTTAAAAGTCATTTTTACCTCATAAATCGTTAAAATCATTTTTTCGATTACCAAGACTCGAAATATTTCATGATCTTAAAAATTTATTTTAGGATATTTAAAAAATATTTCGTGGTAACAACTGATCTTGAAAAAATATTTTGGTATCTTGACGGTACTTAAAAAGATATTTAATCGATTGATCGAAAAAATACTTCTCATGGTTTTAAAAATTTATTTTAGGATATTGAAAAATATTTTTTGATCTTGGCAGTAACAACTGATCTTGAAAAAATATTTCAAAGTACTAACAGTGCTAAAAAAGATACTTATCTTTTGCCATCATCGAAAAGATATTTCTCATGGTCTTAAAAATTTATTTTAGGATATTGAAAAAATATTTCAGGGTAACAACTGATGTTGAAAAAATATTTCAAGGTAACAACCTGATGTTGAAAAAATATTTCGCAGGGTATTGACAATCTTGAAAAAAAAAAAAAAAATCATAACTTAATGGTCTAAAAAAGATATTGAAAAATATTTCCCGATGTTAAAAAAAAATTAGGATATTAAAAAATATTTGAGAGTAATGACTAATCTTTAAAAAATATTTCAGGGTATATGACAATATTTATAAAAATATATTAGCAAATGAATATTATGGATCTTTAGAATTGTTCAAGTCCTTCGGTCTTCACGTTTAAACAAATCGCATTATTCAAATAAACTGGCGCTTATGAGTTAAGAATGTATTTTTTACGTCTTAAACTATTTATTTTTGTAAAACATATATAGGGGTAAAGGGCCTTTTAGTTCACTCGAGGGGAGCTCTCATTTTGAGTGGTGCACGAATTTGCAGATATAAATTTTTTTTTGATATAAAGCAGATATAATTTTTAATTAAACTACTTTTTGTAGCCGTTGCATCTTAAGATGGACCGTTCTGTTTGCTTCAGCCCAAGCCCAAGCCCAAGCCCCAGTTCAGTCCCGTCGTTCCTTCTTCTTCTTCTTAGGTCAACACGTCGATCCTTCCCTATCAAAAAAAACATCCCGCCCCGTTCCTTCTCCTTCATCTGCTTGCGAAAGGGAGAATCGGCTTTAGAGAAGTCTTAATCACAGAAATATTGGGTTACTGAATTCTACATAATACGTGCTTCTCATTTGAAGATTGAAGAGGTTCGACGGCGGCTTAATCTCGATGTTTCTGTTGCTTCTGACTCTCTTCCTGCGCCTGCACCAATTGAATCATTTTCAGACATGGTAGCTATTTTATAAATCAGACCCATATTTCTTTTATTCAATTTGTAGTTATTATGGCTAATAAGGGAAAAACTATGGACTTATTAATTTACAGTGCTTGCACCGAAGGATATTGCGTATCATGAATACACAAGGGCAACTTCTATCCAGGCTCAAGCCATGCCTATCGCTCTTAGCGGAAGGGGTCTATTGGGTTGTGCTGAAACTGGTAGTGGAAAAACTGCAGTTTTCACCATTCTTATGATATAGGTCAGAACTCTTTACACTTGGGATGTTTATCTAATTCTGTATTGTTTTCCTTAGATATCATGTGGTGGCAATCAAGCAAATAGAAAATTTAATGACCCCCCCTTTTCTTGTGATTTAATTTCATCCCTGTTTTATTTTGTAGCATTGCTTGGCTCAACCTCCAATTCGGTGTGGTGATGGTCCTTTAGCATTGGTTTTGGCTCCTACTAGGGAGCTTGCTCAACAAATAGAGAAAGAGGTGACACTTTTATTCAAACGCCATATGTTTGAATTTGTGACTGTTCTTTGTTGCTTTTCTATTCTACCTTGATGCATGCATGGCTCCTAAGACATTTTTTTACTCTGCTTAAGTTTTTGGATAAGTGGTGATTGTTTTGCATTTGAGGCTCATGAGTTATATGTATCTTCTTTCTGCTTCCATTTTGGAATTGGGAGTTTTATCTATACTAAGATTATTTGTTCCTTGAACACAAGATTACTGTTTTCGGTAGCTTATGAATTGAGTTGTTTGTTGATATTGGTTTAGTTTCTTGGGTGGAGGGTTTTGAATTTGAAGCGACAGTGAATTCTGGGGTTGCTTACAGTTCTGTTTGCTTGTCAGATTATGCACCATATACAGTGAATTCTACAACCTTACTTGTGAGATAACTTTTCAGACAACCTTACTTGTGTATATGGTGCATATTATGGTCAACCTTCCTACCATTCTCTTTCTTCAAAGCAGCTATTTCATTCTTTTGTATCCGAGGATGCATCATAGCGCATCAGCTAGTCATGGTTGACTGTGAATGTTACTAATTTTTTGAAAATTATTTATCACTATGCTGCACCTAAGTGTTGTCTAAGGCCTTATTTTCATAATAGGGTTAAGGCAATCCTCTACTTTTGTCCATCACTTTCTTTTTAGACCTGATAACCCCAAACTAATGCTTCTACAAAAAGGTCTGAAATTCAGTCAAACATATTCCAATGTAATGGTTGAATACTACTTTCTCTATTCGGTTTCACTGGTACTCTACATTTTTTCCCATGTAAAGGTGCACCTGCATCTTCAGTGAATAAGTTTCACCAAAACTAAGTGGGCTATAATCTGTGTGGATGCATAGAAGTACTTAGACTACTACTATGAGCACGGTGAATACTAATGCTATTACTAACTTTACTAACTAATAACTAATGGTAGCAGTACTGCTTGCATTATATGTTGTCTTATAATTTTGCCAATACATTCTCAATGTGGGCTATAACTATTATTATCTCAAATAAAGAAAAAACTAACTTCTTAGTTCCCATTATTTATCTCAAATTCTAATTCAGTCCACATATTTTAAAATTTTATGCTAAACCAAACATAAAATTAAAATTGAAAATCCTTCTAGTTTGTAATGGTTTTTAATTGGGTCTACAATATTTCTTTTACAATATTGGAGATAGAATAAATTTTTTATTTTAGATTCTATATCTATGGAAATTTTAAAAACTATTAATTATTTCATAATTTAAGGAGTCACCAATCAATTATAATCAAATCAAATTGCTGTGTTTTTTTTTCAAGCATGTGTATCTTGCCAAAGCCTTAACACCGCCTTGATGATGAATTGTTTGGGATTTTTCCTTTTTACCTAAGGCATCTTGCTAATGCTCAAAGATTATTTGTGTATTATTGAATGTTTTGTTGAGTAACTGGGCTCATCTTTGGTTTGACTTAAATTGACTTTGGAATGGGTTCAACGGTGGTAAAATAACATCTCGGAGAAGAATTGGTTGGTTTTTGTCATGTTCATAAATCTTAATGAGTAACATCGTTATTGTACCCAGTTGCCTCTTTTGGGGTAAGTGAAAATATAAACAGATGCAACATGTCAGTGGCTTAGAAAAAAAGAAAAAGAAAAACATAAACTCAAATAAAAATAGAGCTGTGTAGAGTTTTCTGGAATTGTTCATACTGTCGGTGGCTTGATTTTGTTGTTGTAATTGTGGCAAGATTGGGATTATGCTCTTGGCTTTTAGCCTATAATCTCTTGTGATAATTTTATTGACTATTGCGATTCAATTGTTCTATGGATAAAGTGTTTGATTGCTGATTTTACTTGCTGTGTTAATAATTGCATTTGCCATGGCTGTTAGGCACTGCCTAGTGTTCTGTGGTAAGCACTGTTTCTCTGCTGTGAGTGTTAGTTCATTTTGGTAAGGATATTTCAAGCTGCTGTTGAGGTCTTTACTTGCTAAACTTTAAGTTTGTCTCTGATTTGATTGCTACTGTCACATTTTTTTTGGTGAAAGCTGATTTACTGCTGGAATTCTTGGGGAAAAAAAACTGTATTGGTGCGTTGTGGGTTTGTAACAAGTGTTGGGGGTGACCCACTCAGTAGTAAATGGTAGTTAGTTGATTGTGCTTCCTATGCCATGGTCTTCCTACTCCTTTACTCTTGCTAAATTTCAATAATGCTCTCTTAGACTTAGGTGCAGCCATTAATGTTATGTCACATTTAGTTGATAACTCATTAGGGATCAAAAACATTGAGTCCACTATTGTAATACTCCAACTGGTCGATAGGACAACTAGACAACCTTCTGGATTTTTAGAAGACACAGGTCTAGATTTACAACCTGATATAGGGGAGTTCAAAATGGATTCTCTCGGATTGTGTGGTTGAGTATGAGTTCTTTACATTGCATCATGACTCTAGAGGACAGCATGGACATAATGTGATTTGGAGTATTAAGTGTATGCATGGTTTCTACTCCTGAGACTCTTTCTTGCGAATTTCCTCTGGTATCCTCATTTCTGTGTGGCTGCTGATCACATCGATTCCTTTTTTTTCTTGAAGGAACTTCCACACTCCAAAAGGATCACTCTACGCCTTACGTTAAGGAGCCTTTAGACATGGAATTGGAACCACCACCGAGAAAGATTTGTCAAGGAGGAAGGCCTATGGTCAAGAGGTTTACGATTCTCATCTGTGATGAGATTTTTTGCTTCAAGAGCTCAAGAAGATTTCGTCTACATGGTTGTCCCTTTCCTCCCTTTACTATATTGAATTGCTTGTAAATTACTTGTTACTTGATTGCCTAAAATGAGTGTTGGTGGGGGTGGGGGGGACTAAATCATTAGGAAAAGGTAGATTTAGGGTGATGATTTTGTGGCCTCTTTGGTTGTTCTAAGCTTGCATTGAGGTCAATGCTAGGTATGACTGTGGGGGGAGTTTAGCTCATTGATTTTCTAGATGATTGTACAGGAATTTTGGATAATACCTTTGCTAGAATTATTGATTGTTGACTTTAACTTCCCACAGTGCTTTGAGAGTCTGGTCCAGAACTGAATCTTTCCTAAACAATGCTTGATTTATGAATTTTTCTGCAGTGCACTTTGCTAATTCTGAGATACACATGCAGAACCGAACTTATGATGAATGAATGAAGCAAGTACTGTTTACATATTGATGCCAGCTTTGTGGTTTATCATCTGGAAAATTTGTATCATAAGTAGAATGTTCTCATGCTTTGAAAATGGTTATGTGCATGGTTTAGCCTTGTGTGAGTTAGTTTAGAATGCACAAACCTTGATGGAAGGATTTGAGCCTTATTATCATTCATAAATTCAGTGTGCATACTCCACTTGATTCAATTTTCTCTAGAACTTGTCTTGCGTCTTAATCAAGGCCACATAATTGCACAAGAGTCATGAATAGGATTGAGGCATTATATTTCTTCACCCGTTTTCCTAAACACAAGCCGTTTAAATCAATCCCTTGCTAACCCCATTGAGCCCTTCACTTTCATTTCTTCTTTACATATGCACTGAATCTGAATTTATACATGAGACTATATGTGAGAAAAGGAAAATATATATGAGCGTATAGAAAAAAAGAAGAAGAAAGAAAACAGGAAAAGCCAGAAAGGAAAAAAAAAAGGAAAAAAAAGAGAGAAAAAGGCAAGGAAGAGAAAGGAAAAGGCATATGTGTAGAAAGAAGAAAAGAAAAGAAAGGTAAAGAAGGAGAACAAAAATGTCTTCAAAAGAAAAGGAAAAAAATAGAGGAGTAAAATGAGAGAACAAATTGTCCAAAGAACTCTTTCAGCTTATGAATATAATTTGAAGCAATAGATTTATGCTTATAAATTGCTGTACATGACAGCAAATGCTGAAGTTTCAGCCACTTGTTTGATTGTCTAATTATCGCTCATCACCGGCGTATATTTCAGATTATGTGCCATTCTTTTTTCCATTTCCACTTAGACCTTTTCAACATTACAACCAAAGCAAAGACCTCTTGATTCATTACTCTAGTGTATAATGAGTGGTGGAGATGGTAGACACATTACAAGCCTATGGTAGGGGTTGGACTAGTGGAGTGGAGTGAAATTACCTTGAGAGAGGAATGTGAGAAGTGCAAAACAGGACCAAGTTGTGTTCTAAAGCATTACTCACTATTGGCTAGGCTAAGTACATGGACTATTTGATTTGCGTTTGTACACTTTGCTTGTGATGTTAGTTGAAGTATGATATACTACTATGCTTGCATTTTTTGATTTAAGCTTGCTACATTCTCACATATATATCTATTTGGTTTTGTATTGGATTTCCTTGATTTAAATTTTTTCTATGGAGTGCAAAAGTGCAAGTGTGGTGGAATTTGATAAACCATTATTTTTATATGGTTAAGTGAGCATTTTTGTGGGATTTTAGGAAGAATATAGAGTATTATTTGCTTAATTTTGCATGAATAAGATAAATGCATATAGTAGGAGATTTTGATTAAAATGATTATTTTAGCAGCAATTTAGTAGAATTTTCAGATTTGGACACTGGCTATTTGGTTGCTGCTTGTATTGCAGGTGTAATTCTTAAATTAGTGTGCCTGGAAAGAAATTCCAACCAGGGAGGAAAGCTGAATCCAAAGGAACTCTTTTCCACCTTATTATTGAGGAGGCAAGAGGCTGCTATTCAATAAGAGAGAGCAACGGCGTAACTTATACCTTTGATTATGCTTGTCAGAACCAAATTATAGTTTGCTGACTTTCCATGTTAGCAATATTCAAATCAGAGAACTTCGCCCAATACTTAGTGTCAGAGTTCTTCTGTATTATTATTGTCACACAGTTTTGGCTTTTACATGTAGGTCACTGAGGTGCATGGTGATGATGTCAGTTGTCTCAAAAAAAATTCTGCTACACTAGCTGGGTCGTTGTATACTTTACGTGTCTCTCAGATTCGTATTGTTCTTCCTACGCTTACTGATAAGGACAAGGAGGTAAATATTTGGCATACACATCAAAAACTTGTTCCATAAAGAAATGAGATAGATTGAATGGGTTGATTTTGTTTTCTACTTTCAGTTCATGAGAAAGAATGGTTAAATTTTTGTATGATTTCGTTCTCATGTTGGGAATAGGTTTATATTGGCCCTATTTTTTAGATTGATTAACTAAAATAGAACTCCTTCAACAAAAAATGTTTTGCAATTGTAAAGCTTAAATGTATGTGTATATTTTTAACTGCCCAAATTACCAGATTATGATTGATTCATTCTACTCCGGTTAGGTTCATGCATGTAAAAGACCTGTTTATTACTTTCTTGTTGCTCATTGAATCTAATAATTATGTTGGACATATCAATGTATTAACTCAGGTCATAAGCACGTGGGGTCTTCAAAACAACATAGACTTCCTTTCATTGTCATACACCCGGCATGCTGAGGATATTTGTCATGTAAGAGCTATTTCAGATGGCTTTTCTCCTTTTTCCTAACATATGATATTGAGTGATTTCCTCCCTGTCCCCATGCTTACAGTTTTAGCTTTGAATTTTTGATCTTCTGTAGCTGAAAAACAGCTTTGACTAAGTAAATTGTTTCCCCCCTTTCTTTTAATCAAGGTATCAAAAGATATGTTTATAATTATATTTTTGCAGGCCCGTGAATTTCTCTCTAAACTTGGTGACCTGAAACAGACACAAATTTTTGCAAAGATTGAGAATTTAGAGGTGAACTCTAACATCGTTGCAAGTTGCAACCATACACTCTTGTTACAAACATAAGGAGAGAATTTCATACATGGTTCACTTTTGATGAGGTTACCATCTTATTATGATTGGCTAGTTATAGGGAATGGTGATGAGAATGAGAGACAATGCAAGTAAATAAATGTTCTGAGCTTGCGTACTCTGCTTGATTGTGATTTTTAATTGCATCTCCCATAGGGATTGACACATTTTGATGAGATATTGAGAGAAGCAGATGGTATCATCCTATCTCGTGGAAATTTGGGGATAGATCTGCCACCTGAGAAGGTCAGCACATGCTTCTGAATTTATGCATGACTTGCTTTATTTGAGATTTTATGTGCTAGTTATGACCTGTTATCTCATATTGATTGATATTCTTTCATATCATTATATTATTAACCATTCTCTTGTTCTTGTCTCCTTCAATTTCACAGGTGTTTTTATTCCAAAAAGCTTCATTCTGTAAGTGCAATGTAGCTGGAAAGCCAGCTGTTACACTTGTTGTGGATACTATGACTGATAATTTAAGACCTACTCGTGATGAAGCAACTTACGTTGCCAATGCAGTGTTGGATGGTGAATTTTTATTTTTATGACTTCTTGCCTTTTTTGGGGTTAATTTGACACAGACACACACATTCATACACACACGCCCGCGCACACACACATATATTATATAAAAAAATTTGTGAAACTGATGTATTTTTATTTTTGCTATTGCATAATATATATTATATAAAAAATTTCGTGAAACTGATGTATTTTTATTTGTGGTATTGCATATGTGCATGTTTCTATTGAGGCTTGTCAAGTTAAGCTCTTTGTGGTTATGTGATGCACTTTCGTGTATTTTGTTGTCCATTTCTTGATGGTTCAGGAAGTGATGCAATTCTTCTTGGGGCCGAGACCCTGTGAGGATTGTACCCTGTAGATACAATTTCTACTGTTGGAAAAATCTGTGCAGAGGTAGGTTTGTGCTCTCATTATAACTGGCACTCCTGTCTCAAGTCTCAAACTCATCCTTGTAGTTAGTTCTTCAGAGGAGAAGCCTTCCTTTCATGGATAATTTATAATATTCTAAGTGCGCATTATTTATAATATTGTCTTCTTCCTGTTTCTGATACATTTTGAAATGTTGTGTGAAGTCCACTCATTGATTTTCAAATATGCTGTGTCTCTGGCTTCTGTACATTAAGACTACTAACTTAGCCTGGCCTTCTGTTCATGGTCCTGTTGCTGATGGATGGATTTTATTATGTGTGGTTTCTCTAAAAGAGTCAAGACACTAGCTTTCTCCTCTCCACAACCTTCATCTTCTCATAAGAGAAAAGTGTTAACTGAAATTAGACGTCTGTTATGTGTAGGCGGAGAAAGTTTTTAACCAGGATTTGTATTTCAAGAAGACTGTCAAATATGTAGGGGAGCCCATGAGTCATTTGGAATCAATAGCTTCCTCTGTGGTACATTTCTCTATTGACTCTACTCTTTGATCTCTCTGGTTTTTATTTATCTTTCCCTGACTATCATCATGTTAGTTTCTTTCCCAAAGAAATGTGAATGTACCAAATTTTGGGAAGTTCTTCATTTGTGCTGTAACATACAGGTTCGGGCAGCCAACAAGGTTAAGGCCTCCGTTATTATTTGCTTCACTTCATCTGGAAGAGCTGCAAGGTTTCTTTTTAACATCTTTCAATCACCATTTCCCTTTTTATTTATAAATTTATCATTTTCATGGTTACCTATGCAAATGCACGTGCACCTGCTCACAGTACCGATTTCTTCTGCTGTTATCTTTTTTGTTCGGTTCATATTGATATCAACAGCCATGTGCTATTTCATTACATTATTCTCTTTGTGTATCTGTAGGTTGATTGCAAAGTACAGACCAACCATGCCTGTAATATCTGTTGTCATTCCTCAACTGAAAACAAATCAACTCCGATGGACTTTCACTGGTGCATTTGAGGTATATAATGATATTACTTACGCATTTTTTGTTTCTTTAAATTCTAATTTTATGGTAGATTGGTGCTAGTGATTTGTTGCTTGCAATCTAATCTTGTCAGGTGCCTGAATGATTATATTGTATCTGTGATGTTGCTTTCAAAAATTGGAGATACTTAATAGCCTAATAGTAAAGCTATAAGTTACTTCTAATGAAGGAAACTTTTGTATTATTGTTATTATTTTGGCTTCTTCCATAGTTAAGTTCAATATCATCAGTCCTTAAACATTTTAAGCTCAACTTCTCATCTTTTTTGGCATATATATTTGAATTTCTGGTACTGAAATCAAGCTCTCGTGCATTTTAACTTTGATTGAACAATCATGATATGTTCAGAGAGGAAATTACACCAACCTTACTTGATTTAGCAAAGGATTTTACCGACCTCCCTAGAATTTTAGAAACATAAATATACTCAGCTGACCACTAGGATAGGTCTGTGTAAATTTTTGTTACCGAGGGAATTTTGTATATGTTTTGAAATTAAAGATGAAACTTGTGTAATATTCATAAATTCAAAGGACCCAAAAGTGGGGGAAAAAAGAAAATCCAAAATGAGTGTTTCTAACTTGAATTGCATTTGAATTTGGATAAATTTCTGAGTGTTTATAATTAAAAAGATGTGGTGAGGCCCTCTTATTGACATTTTGTGGTTGATTTCTTAGTTATTAAGCAAGAAATGGCTGAAGTTAAATATTGAGAAAACAAAAATATTTGGGCATTAGCATTCATTACTGTGTCAAGAAATATCTGCTTTGCAGACTTGATAGTGAAAATGAAGAATAATCGCCTTTTACGATATGTGTATATATGTGTTTCTTGTTTATGTTATCCATCGGTATGTTCTTATTTCCAGAGAACCAGTTTCTTTTCTTTTCTTGATTTGCATTGTAACATTTGACTTTGAAACTGATCAGTTCTTGCTATTTGTTTCATTTTGTTGTCCAATGACAGGCAAGGCAATCACTTATTGTTAGAGGTCTTTTTCCAATGCTGGCAGACCCACATCATCCAGTAAGACCTATTAAATATTACCTGGTTTATCTTCAGCCTATTTGAGTAAGATGACTATGTTCAAAATGGGAAATAGTATTTCATGTTAGGTTTGATGCTTGCTTCTTTGCTGAAATGTAACTTGGATCATCCTAGTCCCCAATATGGATTGTTTACCATTTAATTTGGTGCAATGTGGTCTAGGAATATTGAGAAAAATAATCAGTTTAGGAAAAAGTTACTAGACAAGCTGTTAACATTTGTTCTAGGAGCTAACAACTATCTGCCATCTGGTATCACCAACTAATTCTAATTTGAGTATTGTTGGGCCCCGAATGAGAGATAGCTCTCTCAATAAGGTCTTAATCATATAGATAGGAGTTGAACCTAAAATCTTATTTAGTCCTTTCCACTTCTAGCTTTTGTTTATAGAGATTAACAAAAGAGGTTGATGGGCTAGACTTATATTTAGCCATTTGTTTGGTCAACTGTTTCAAAACATGAAATCATTTTTTCTCGCATAATGACCTAATTTCTAGTTTTCCTTTTAATTGATAAACAGAAAGGTACTGGGTCTCCACAGTCATATCATGTGTCTTTTTGGCTGAATTCAATTTGGCAACCAAAACTGCCAATCTTGCAGAATTTAATGCAAGTGGATCTTAAGTCATAACTGATTTGGCTTATATACCACTTCCCTGGGATGTCTCTTTGCTTCTCTAATCCGCTTGCCATTGCAAATATCTTTGACCAAATGCAAAATGAAATAGATTTCATCCGGTGCCCATGACATCTATCTATTCCAATGAGAAAGTAGTTTTTGTTCGGCAGCTTAGGTCAGGGTCTGATTTGGAGATGGCTTGATGTGAAAATCAAGATACTGAGATCAGTAACAGGTGCATTCAATAGCCTCATTTAAGAAGTTAAATGATAAAAGCCTAATTCCACTTGGATGCGCTATTTTTTTTCATATCTCTTTGTTTATCATTGTTTTTTATGTTAGAATATTTAAACGGGCTTCATTTAACTTATAGTTTTTTATTTTGGCCTTTTCTTATTTTCTCTTCTCTTTCTTATTTTATTCTTATTTGATTATTAATATTTCTCCCACTACTTTATTCTCGTGCACCTATTTATCATTTGTTACATTTTATTTATTTATCGTGATCTTTATTATCACTTTCTTCTAACGTAACATATATAATCATTGTTGTAATATGTATGAATTATGTAACAATAATTAGATTCTTCTTTTTACTTTTTCCATGTCTCTCTTCTCATTTGTTTCTATTTGATTCTTTTTCTGGCCGTGCTAATTCACCATTCCTAATTTCGGGTTATCTTATAACTTGTTAACTTATTGGAATTTCGAGTTTTTTAAGTTGCTTGATTTGTCTGTGGTGTTTAAATAGTTTGAGTTTATTGCGTTATATAAATTATGTTAATTAGATGAGTTTTGTTGTAGTCACGTTGGACTTATTTTTTGTTGTGTATTTCATTTTTATCGTGATCTTTATTATCTCTTTCTTCTAACGTAACATATATAATCATTGTTGTAATATGTATGAATTATGTAACAATAATTAGATTCTTCTTTTTACTTTTTCCATGTCTCTCTTCTCATTTGTTTCTATTTGATTCTTTTTCTAGCCGTGCTAATTCACCATTCCTAATTTCGGGTTATCTTATAACTTGTTAACTTATTGGAATTTCGAGTTTTTTAAGTTGCTTGATTTGTCTATGGTGTTTAAATAGTTTGAGTTTATTGCGTTATATAAATTATGTTAATTAGATGAGTTTTGTTGTAGTCATGTTGGACTTATTTTTTGTTGTGTATTTCATTCGATATCATTTCTGTGCTGTTTAAATCATTTGAGCCATTATGGTTATTGTATTTGAATTGTTTGATCTAGATGCCCTTTTTTTTTTCCATATCTCATTTTTTATCATTGTTTTTTTATGTTAGAATATTATAACGGGCTTAATTTAACTTATAGTTTTTATTTTTATTTTTGGCCTTTTCTTATTTTCTTTTCTCTTTCTTATTTTATTCTTATTTGATTATTAATATTCCTCCCACTACTTTATTCTCGTGCACCTTTTTATCATTCGTTACATTTTTATTTATTTATCGTGATCTTTATTTTCTATCTCATCTAACGTACCATATATAATCATTTTTGTAATATGTATGAATTATGTAACAATAATTATATTCTTCTTCTTCTTTTTACTTTTTCCATGTCTCTCTTCTCATTTTTTCTATTTGATTGATTTTCTGGCCGTGCTAATTCACCATTCCTAATTTCGGGTTATCTTATGACTTGTTAACTTATTGAGATTTCGAGTTTTTTAAGTTGCTTGATATGTTTGTGGTGTTTAAATAGTTTGAGTTAATTGCGTTATTTAAAATATGTTATTTAGAAGAGTATTGTTGTCGTCATGTTTGACTTATTATTTGTTGTTTATTTGATTCGATATCATTTCTGTGCCGTTTAAATCATTTGAGCCATTAAGGTTGTTGTATTTTAATTGTTTGATCTAGATGTGTTATTTTGTTTTCATATCTCAATGTTTATCAATGTTTTTTATGTTAGAATATTCAAACGGGCTTCATTTAACTTATAGTTTTTTATTTCTGCCTTTTCTTATTTTCTCTTCTCTTTCTTATTTTATTCTTATTTGATTGATCTAGATGCGCCATTTTTTTTCATATCTCTTTGTTTGCGCCATTTTTTTCATATCTCTTTGTTTATCATTGTTTTTTATGTTAGAATATTTAAACGGGCTTCATTTAACTTATAGTTTTTTATTTTGGCCTTTTCTTATTTTCTCTTCTCTTTTTTTTTTCTTATTTGATTATTAATATTTCTCCCACTACTTTATTCTCGTGCAACTATTTATCATTTGTTACATTTTATTTATTTATCGTGATCTTTATTATCTCTTTCTTCTAACGTAACATATATAATCATTGTTGTAATATGTATGAATTATGTAACAATAATTAGATTCTTCTTTTTACTTTTTCCATCTCTCTTCTCATTTGTTTCTATTTGATTCTTTTACGTCGTCGTGCTAATTCACCATTCCTAATTTCGGGTTATCTTATAACTTGTTAACTTATTGGAATTTCGAGTTTTTAAGTTGCTTGATTTGTCTGTGGTGTTTAAATAGTTTGAGTTAATTGCGTTATATAAATTATGTTAATTAGATGAGTTTTGTTGTTGTCATGTTGGACTTATTTTTTGTTGTGTATTTCATTCGATATCATTTCTGTGCTGTTTAAATCATTTGAGCCATTATGGTTATTGTATTTAAATTGTTTGATCTAGATGCCCTTTTTTTCCCCCATATCTCATTGTTTATCATTGTTTTTTGATGTTAGAATATTTTAACGGGCTTAATTTAACTTATAGTTTTTTATTTTGGCATTTTCTTATTTTCTTTTCTCTTATTTTATTCTTATTTGATTATTAATATTCCTCCCACTACTTTATTCTCGTGCACCATTTTATCATTCGTTACATTTTTATTTATTTATCGTGATCTTTATTTTCTATCTCATCTAACGTAACATATATAATCATTTTTGTAATATGTATGAATTATGTAACAATAATTATATTCTTCTTCTTCTTTTTACTTTTTCCATGTCTCTCTTCTCATTTGTTTCTATTTGATTGATTTTCGCCGTGCTAATTCACCATTCCTAATTTGGGTTATCTTATGACATGTTAACTTATTGAAATTTTTTTATTTTGGCCTTTTCTTATTTTATTTTCTCTTTCTTATTTTATTCTTATTTGATTATTAATATTCCTCCCACTATATTCACGTACACCTTTTTATCATGCGTTACATTTTTATTTATTTATCGTGATCTTTATTTTCTATTTCATCTAACGTAACATATTTAATCATGTTTTTAATATGTATGAATTATGTAACAATAATTATATTCTTCTTCTTCTTTTTACTTTTTCCATGTCTCTCTTGTCATTTGTTTCTATTTGATTGTTTTTCTGGCCGTGCTAATTCACCATTCCTAATTTCGGGTTATCTTATAACTTGTTAAATTATTGAAATTCGAGTTTTTTAAATTGCTTGATATGTTTGTGGTGTTAAAATAGTTTGAGTTAATTGCGTTATTTAGATGAGTTTTTGTTGTCGTCATGTTTGACTTATTATTTGTTGTGTATTTGATTTGATATCATTTCTGTGCCGTTTAAATCATTTGAGTCATTATGGTTGTTGTATTTTAATTGTTTGATCTAGATGTGTTATTTAGTTTTCATATCTCATTGTTTATCATTGTGTTTTTTATGTTAGAATATTTAAACGGGTTTCATTTAACTTCTAGTTTTTTATTTTTGCCTTTTCTTATTTTCACTTCTCTTTCTTATTTTATTCTTATTTGATTATTAATATTTCTCCCACTACTTTATTCTCGTGCACCTATTTATTAATTGTTACATTTTATTTTTTTATCGTGATCTTTATTATCTCTTTCTTCTAACGTAACATATATAATCATTTGTGTAATATGTATGAATTATGTAACAATAATTATATTCTTCTTCTTCTTTTTACTTTTTCCATGTCTCTCATCTCATTTGTTTCTATTTGATTCTTTTTCGGCGTGCTAATTCACCATTCCTAATTTGGGTTATCTTATAACTTTTTACTTACTGCAATTTCGAGTTTTAAAAGTTGGTTGATATGTTTGTGCTGTTTAAATAGTTTGAGTTAATTGTGTTATCTAAATTATGTTAATTAGATGAGTTTTGTTGTTGTGATGTTGGAATTATTATTTGTTGTGTATTTCATTTGATATTATTTCTGTGCGGTTTAAATCATTTGAGCCATTATTGTTGTTGTATTTTAATTGTTTGATCTAGATCGCTATTTTTTTTTTTCATATCTCATTGTTTATCATTGTGTTTTATGTTAGAATATTTAAACGGGCTTCATTTAACTTATAATTTTTTCTTTTGGCCTCTTCTTAGTTTCTCTTCTCTTTCTTATTTGATTTCTATTTGATTATTAATATTCCTCCCACTACTTTATTCTCGTGCACCTATTTATCATTCGTTACATTTTTTATTTATTTATCGTGATCTTTATTATCTATTTCATCTAACGTAACATATATAATCATTTTTGTAATATGTATGAATTATGTAACAATAATTATATTCTTCTTCTTCTTTTTAGTTTTTCCATGTCTCTCTTCTCATTTGTTTCTATTTGATTGTTTTTAAGGCCGTTCTAATTCACCTTTCCTAATTTCGTGTTATCTTATAACTTGTTCACTTATTGGAATTTCGAGTTTTTTAAGTTGCTTGATATGTTTGTGGTGTTTTAAGAGTTTGAGTTAATTGCGTTATTTAAATTATGTTATTTAGATGAGTTTTGTTGTTGTCATGTTTGACTTATTATTTGTTGTGTATTTGATTCGACATCATTTGTGTGCCGTTTAAATCGTTTGAGCCATTATTGTTGTTGTATTTTAATTGTTTGATCTAGATTTGTTTTTTTGTTTTTATATCTCATTGTTTATCATTGTTTTATATATTAGAATATTTAAACGACTTCATTTTTCTTATGGTTTTTTCTTTTAGATTTTTCTTATTTTATTCGTATTTGATTATTTATATTTCTCGCACTACTTTATTCTGGTGCACCTATTTATCATTTGTTACATTTTATTTATTTATCGTGATCTTTATTATCAATTTCTTCTTACGTAACATATATAATCATTTTTGTAATATGTATGAATTATGTAACAATAATTATATTCTTCTTCTTCTTTTTACTTTTTACATGTCTCTCTTGTCATTTGTTTCTTTTTGATTGTTTTTCTGGCCGTGCTAATTAACCATTCCTAATTTCGGGTTATCTTATAACTTGTTAACTTATTGGAATTTCGAGTTTTTAAAGTTGGTTGATATGTTTGTGGTGTTTAAATTGTTTGAGTTAATTGCGTTATTATGAGTTTTGTTGTTGTCATATTTGACTTATTATTTGTTTTGTATTTGATTCGATATCATTTCTGTGTCGTTTAACTCATTTGACCCGTTATGGTTGTTGTATTTTAATTGTTAGATCTAGATGCATTATTTTGTTCTCATATGTCATATTTTATCATTGTTTTTTTTGTTAGAATATTTATACGGGCTTCATTTAACTTATAGTTTTTTTTTTGGTCTTTTCTTATTTTCGCTTCTCTTTCTTATTTTATTCTTATTTGATTATTTATATTTCTCCCACTACTTTATTCGGTGCACCTATTTATCATTGGTTACATTTTATTTATTTATCGTGATCTTTATTATCAATTTCTTCTTACGTAACAAATATAATCATTTTTGTAATATGTATGAATTATGTAACAATAATTTTATTATTCTTCTTCTTTTTACTTTTTCCTTGTCTCTCTTCTCATTTGTTTCTATTTGATTCTTTTTCTGGCCGTTCTAATTCACCATTCCTAAATTCGTGTTATCTTATAACTTGTTAAGTTATTGAAATTTCGAGTTTTTTAAGTTGCTTGATATGTTTGTCTTTGTTTAAATAGTTTGAGTTAATTGCGTTATCTAAATTATGTTAATTTGATGAGTTTGTTTGTTGTGATGTTGGAATTATTATTTGTTGTGTATTTCATTCGATATCATTTTTGTTATGTTTAAATCACTTGAGCCATTATGGTTGTTGTATTTTAATTGTTTGATCTAGATGCGCCATTTTTTTTTTCATATCTCATTGTTTATCATTGTTTTTTATGTTAGAATATTTAAAGGGGCTTCATTTAACTTATATTTTTTTATTGTGGCCTTTTCTTATTTTCTCTTCTCTTTCTTATTTTATTCTTATTTGATTATTAATATTCCTCCCACTACTTTTTTCTCGTGCACCTATTTATCATTCGTTACTTTTTTATTTATTTATTGTGATCTTTATTATCTATTTCTTCTAACGTAACATATATAATCATTTTTGTAATATGTATGAATTATGTAACAATAATTATATTCTTCTTCTTCTTTTTACTTTTACAATGTCTCTCTTCTCATTTGTTTTTATTTGATTCTTTTTTCCGGTGTGCTAATTCACCATTCCTAATTTTGGGTTATCTTATAACTTGTTAACTTATTGGAATTTCGAGTTTTTTAAGTTGCTTGATTTGTACGTGGTGTTTAAATTGTTTGACTTAATTGCGTTATATAAATTATGTTAATTAGATGAGTTTTGTTGTTGTGATGTTGGAATTATTATTTGTTGTGTATTTCATTCGATATCATTTCTGTGCTGTTTAAATCATTTGTGCCATTATGGTTGTTGTATTTTAATTGTTCGATCTAGATGCGCTATTTTTTTTTTTTCATATCTCATTGTTTATCATTGTTTTTTATATTAGAATATTTAAAGGGATTTCATTTTTCTTATAATTTTTTCTTTTGGCCTCTTCTTATTTTCTCCTCTCTTTCTTATTTTATTTGTATTTGATTATTAATATTCCTCCCACTACTTTATTCTCGTGCACCTATTTATCATTCGTTACATTTTTATTTATTTATCGTGATCTTTATTATCTATTTCATCTAACGTAACATATATAATCGTTTTTGTAATATGTATGAATTATGTAACAATAATTATATTCTTCTTCTTCTTTTTACTTTTTCCTTGTCTCTCTTCTCATTTGTTTCTATTTGATTCTTTTTCTGGCCGTTCTAATTCACCATTCCTAAATTCGTGTTATCTTATAACTTGTTAACTTATTGAAATTTCGAGTTTTTTAAGTTGCTTGATATGTTTGTGCTGTTTAAATAGTTTGAGTTAATTGCGTTATCTAAATTATGTTAATTAGATGAGTTTTGTTGTTGTGATGTTGGAATTATTATTTGTTGTGTATTTCATTCGATATCATTTCTGTGCTGTTTAAATCATTTGAGCCATTATGGTTGTTGTATTTTATTTGTTTGATCTAGATGCGCTATATTGTTTTCATATGTCATATTTTATCATTGTTTTTTTTTTTGTTAGAATATTTAAACGGGCTTCATTTAACTTATCGTTTTTTATTTTGGTCTTTTCTTATTTTCTCTTTTCTTTCTTATTTTATTCTTATTTGATTATTTATATTTCTCCCACTACTTTATTCTGGTGCACCTATTTATCATTGGTTACATTTTATTTATTTATCGTGATCTTTATTATCAATTTCTTCTTACGTAACAAATATAATCATTTTTGTAATATGTATGAATTATGTAACAATAATTTTATTCTTCTTCTTCTTTTTACTTTTTCCTTGTCTCTCTTCTCATTTGTTTCTATTTGATTCTTTTTCTGGCCGTTCTAATTCACCATTCCTAAATTCGTGTTATCTTATAACTTGTTAACGTATTGAAATTTCGAGTTTTTTAAGTTGCTTGATATGTTTGTGCTGTTTAAATAGTTTGAGTTAATTGCGTTATCTAAATTATGTTCATTTGATGAGTTTTGTTGTTGTGATGTTGGAATTATTGTTTGTTGTGTATTTCATTCGATATCATTTTTGTTCTGTTTAAATCACTTGAGCCATTTTGGTTGTTGTATTTTAATTGTTTGATCTAGATGCGCCATTTTTTTCATATCTCATTGTTTATCATTGTTTTTTATGTTAGAATATTTAAACGGGCTTCATTTAACGTATAGTTTTTTATTGTGGCCTTTTCTTATTTTCTCTTCTCTTTCTTATTTTATTCTTATTTGATTATTAATATTCCTCCCACTACTTTTTTCTCGTGCACCTATTTATCATTCGTTACTTTTTTATTTATTTAGCGTGATCTTTATTATCAATTTTTTCTTACGTAATAAATATAATCATTTTTGTAATATGTATGAATTATGTAACAATAATTTTATTCTTCTTCTTCTTTTTACTTTTTCCTTGTCTCTCTTCTCATTTGTTTCTATTTGTTTTTCTGGCCGTTCTAATTCACCATTCCTAAATTCGTGTTATCTTATAACTTGTTAACTTATTGAAATTTCGAGTTTTTTAAGTTGCTTGATATGTTTGTCTTTGTTTAAATAGTTTGAGTTAATTGCGTTATCTAAATTATGTTAATTTGATGAGTTTTGTTGTTGTGATGTTGGAATTATTATTTGTTGTGTATTTCATTCGATATCATTTTTGTTCTGTTTAAATCACTTGAGCCATTATGGTTGTTGTATTTTAATTGTTTGATCTAGATGCGCCATTTTTTTTTTCATATCTCATTGTTTATCATTGTTTTTTATGTTAGAATATTTAAACGGGCTTCATTTAACGTATAGTTTTTTATTTTGGCCTTTTCTTACTTTCTCTTCTCTTTCTTATTTTATTCTTATTTGATTATTAATATTCCTCCCACTACTTTTTTCTCGTGCACCTATTTATCATTCGTTACTTTTTTATTTATTTAGCGTGATCTTTATTATCAATTTCTTCTTACGTAACAAATATAATCATTTTTGTAATATGTATGAATTATGTAACAATAATTTTATTCTTCTTCTTCTTTTTACTTCTCATTTGTTTCTATTTGATTCTTTTTTCGGGCCGTTCTAATTCACCATTCCTAAATTTGTGTTATCTTATAACTTGTTAACTTATTGAAATTTCGAGTTTTTAAGTTGCTTGATATTATTGTCTTTGTTTAAATAGTTTGAGTTAATTGCGTTATCTAAATTATGTTAATTAGATGAGTTTTGTTGTTGTGATGTTGGAATTATTATTTGTTGTGTATTTCATTCGATATCATTTAAATGTCTTTGTTTAAATCATTTGAGCCAGTTATGGTTGTTGTATTTTATTTGTTTGATCTAGATGCGCTATATTGTTTTCATATGTCATATTTTATCATTGTTTTTTTTTGTTAGAATATTTAAACGGGCTTCTTTTAACTTAATTTTTTTTATTTTGGTCTTTTCTTATTTTCTCTTTTCTTTCTTAATTTAGTCGTATTTGATTATTTATATTTCTCCCACTACTTTATTCTGGTGCACCTATTTATCATTGGTTACATTTTATTTATTTATCGTGATCTTTATTATCAATTTCTTCTTACGTAACAAATATAATCATTTTTGTAATATGTATGAATTATGTAACAATAATTTTATTCTTCTTCTTCTTTTTACTTTTTCCTTGTCTCTCTTCTCATTTGTTTCTATTTAATTCTTTTTCGGCCGTTCTAATTCACCATTCCTAAATCCGTGTTATCTTATAACTTGTTAACGTATTGAAATTTCGAGTTTTTTAAGTTGCTTGATATGTTTGTCTTTGTTTAAATAGTTTGAGTTAATTGCGTTATCTAAATTATGTTAATTTGATGAGTTTGTTTGTTGTGATGTTGGAATTATTATTTGTTGTGTATTTCATTCGATATCATTTTTGTTGTTTAAATCACTTGAGCCATTATGGTTGTTGTATTTTAATTGTTTGATCTAGATGCGCCATTTTTTTTTCATATCTCATTGTTTATCATTGTTTTTTATGTTAGAATATTTAAACGGGCTTCATTTAACGTATAGTTTTTTTATTTTGGCCTTTTCTTATTTTCTCTTCTCTTTCTTATTTTATTCTTATTTGATTATTAATATTCCTCTCACTACTTTTTTCTCGTGCACCTATTTATCATTCGTTACTTTTTTATTTATTTAGCGTGATCTTTATTATCAATTTCTTCTTACGTAACAAATATAATCATTTTTGTAATATGTATGAATTATGTAACAATAATTTTATTCTTCTTCTTCTTTTTACTTCTCATTTGTTTCTATTTGATTCTTTTTCTGGCCGTTCTAAGTCACCATTCCTAAATTTGTGTTATCTTATAACTTGTTAACTTATTGAAATTTCGAGTTTTTTAAGTTGCTTGATATTATTGTGCTGTTTAAATAGTTTGAGTTAATTGCGTTATCTAAATTATGTTAATTAGATGAGTTTTGTTGTTGTGATGTTGGAATTATTATTTGTTGTGTATTTCATTCGATATCATTTTTTGTCTTTGTTTAAATCATTTGAGCCGTTATGGTTGTTGTATTTTATTTGTTTGATCTAGATGCGCTATATTGTTTTCATATGTCATATTTTATCATTGTTTTTTTTGTTAGAATATTTAAACGGGCTTCTTTTAACTTATTGTTTTTTATTTTGGTCTTTTCTTATTTTCTCTTTTCTTTCTTAATTTATTCGTATTTGATTATTTATATTTCTCCCACTACTTTATTCTGGTGCACCTATTTATCATTGGTTACATTTTATTTATTTATCGTGATCTTTATTATCAATTTCTTCTTACGTAACAAATATAATCATTTTTGTAATATGTATGAATTATGTAACAATAATTTTATTCTTCTTCTTCTTTTTACTTTTTCCTTGTCTCTCTTCTCATTTGTTTCTATTTGATTCTTTTTAAGCCGTTCTAATTCACCATTCCTAAATTCGTGTTATCTTATAACTTGTTAACGTATTGAAATTTCGAGTTTTTTAAGTTGCTTGATATGTTTGTCTTTGTTTAAATAGTTTGAGTTAATTGCGTTATCTAAATTATGTTAATTTGATGAGTTTGTTTGTTGTGATGTTGGAATTATTATTTGTTGTGTATTTCATTCGATATCATTTTTGTTCTGTTTAAATCACTTGAGCCATTATGGTTGTTGTATTTTAATTGTTTGATCTAGATGCGCCATTTTTTTTTTTCATATCTCATTGTTTATCATTGTTTTTTATATTAGAATATTTAAACGGGTTTCATTTAACGTATAGTTTTTTATTTTGGCCTTTTCTTATTTTCTCTTCTCTTTCTTATTTTATTCTTATTTGATTATTAATATTCCTCCCACTACTTTTTTCTCGTGCACCTATTTATCATTCGTTACTTTTTTATTTATTTAGCGTGATCTTTATTATCAATTTTTTCTTACGTAATAAATATAATCATTTTTGTAATATGTATGAATTATGTAACAATAATTTTATTCTTCTTCTTCTTTTTTACTTCTCATTTGTTTCTATTTGATTCTTTTTTCCGGCCGTTCTAATTCACCATTCCTAAATTTGTGTTATCTTATACCTTGTTAACTTATTGAAATTTCGAGTTTTTTAAGTTGCTTGATATGTTTGTGCTGTTTAAATAGTTTGAGTTAATTCCGTTATCTAAATTATGTTAATTTGATGAGTTTTGTTGTTGTGATGTTGGAATTATTATTTATTGTGTATTTCATTCGATATCATTTTTGTTCTTTTTAAATCACTTGAGCTATTATGGTTGTTGTATTTTAATTGTTTGATCTTGATGCGCCATTTTTTTTTTCATATCTCATTGTTTATTATTGTTTTTTATGTTAGAATATTTAAACGGGCTTCATTTAACTTATAGTTTTTTATTTTGGCCTTTTCTTATTTTCTCTTCTCTTTCTTATTTTATTCTTATTTGATTATTAATATTCCTCCCACTACTTTTTTTCTCGTGCACCTATTTATCTTTTGTTACGGTCCGGCCAGACGGCCCATATGTGTGGACGGCCCAACGCAGGCCATATCATATATCCGAGAACACCTACAATCCAAAAGAATCTATCCTATCCAATATTAATAAAGATATGATAGATCAGAATTTATCCTATCTAATATTAATAAGATATGATAGATCACACAGTTTTGATATCAAAGCAAGCCCTATAAATACAAGGGCACGACACTAAGGTGCACACGTTCTAACTCAAACCTAGTAAATTCTATATCACTGTGCACATCCCCATTTGACACATTCCCCTTCCCCCCTTAAGGCGAATAAGTCTATAGTGTACAGTGATCCCGACTCCTCCAGTATTTCTACCCCATAGAGGTACTGGTTGAGCATATTGATCCAATATCAAAGCTCTAGCCCATCGGGCTACACATCTTGTTCCAGACCAGAACATTGGTGCCGACCGTGGGGACCGTAAATTTCGATCCCCATGACCACTGATGGCAAACACGAGAAGTTGCAGTCGGAACACTCAACCTGCAAACCCACCACAGGTTGAAGGTACTCAGAATAATCATGCTCAACAGCCACCAGCGGGAGCCCGGGAGGAACGTCTCGGACACGGCACCCTCCTCCGATAGTTCCCAAACCTCATAATTTAGCTACGACGGAGGTTTCGTTCCGGGAATCCCGATGTCGTCCTCCCGCGTAAAGCGCAGGAATCAATTCCCCGAGACGCATGGAAAATAACGAGAAGCGCTCTAACCTCCAGCGCCAAGAAGACCTCAGAATCACGCAGCAGATCATGGAGGACCAGTTTAACAAATTTGAGTTGTTAATCGGACACTGAGAGCGGAGAGACACGCGGGGAGGACGGAATCCTCAGATACAAGCAGTCCGTCCCCGGGTAAACGTCCGAGGCAAGAACGCCGGGACAAAAGCCGATTTTCTCGCGGGACAGGATCAGCTCGGACTCGTCCTTCAGCATCAGAAGCAAAAAGGATACGCTTAGAAAAAATCACGCAAGACCGAGACCGTGATAGGAGGAAGGAACCTCGGTCTCGGGGATCTCCGAGGAAGAATATAAGATGAAATATCGACCGACCTCAACCAAGGCCCCTTTTCGAAGAAATCGCCCGCCCCATATCCAAAGAAACTGGACTTGACGCATCTCCCCAAATATGACGGGACCCAGGACCCACGTACCCATCTCGATACATTCGAGCTCGGAATGTTTGTCCGTTTAATCAAGGGCCCGGTCATATCAAGAATTTTTGCTGCAACGCTCATCGGACCGGCCCAGAGGTGGTTTCATACCTTACCTACCGATTCGATCCACGACTTCGAAGAACTCGGTCGGAATTCGAGTTAAATTTCGCCACTAGTAAAAAGCAACCGAAGTCTCAATTTACGTTGAGCAAAATCAAGCAGCGGAAGGGGGAAACCCTCAAGAAATATCTAGACCGATTCAAAGAGGTAGCGTTGCAAGTTCGTTCACTTCCGGATGACGTCCACGTACACTGCATATTAGATGGCCTGGATCCCTCGGCCCGATTAGCTAAGAATATCTTTAAGAATCAAGTCCACACGCTCACCGAATTCCACACATGAGCTAAGCAATACTTGGACGTAGAACAGATGGAGATAGCTAACGCGGTTGGGTCGGAGAAACGAGGAAATATATCACCGAATGAAAGGCCAACCACGTAAGTCAAAGGGAGAAGCCCCCAACAAACTCGGGGCCGAGATGGTCGCAACACTGGAGGGGCGGCTTGAGGCAAAAGGACGATACGAGAAGTATACCCCTTTAAACGCCTCCGATCCCAGATTTGGAAGGAGGTTGCCCAGGACCGAGATGAAAAAATTGAATAGACCTCGGCCTCCTAGGGTTCGATTCTCGATCGATCGTCTAAGTTTTGTGAGTTTCACGATGGGTAGGGGCATACTACGGATCAATGCTTTGAACTCCGGGATGCCATCGAGCGATTCATCAGGGAAGGCAAGCTACGCCAATACCTGATTCAAACTCAAGGGCGTAAAGGTCCCAAACGCCAACAAGGAGGCCGAAGTAGGAGTCCAGACAAAGGCCTGAAGAAAGATGAGAAGGGTCGGAGGTCGGTCGTCGAGGAAGATGAGTTCCGGAAGCTCAATTCCACGTAATGTAGTCAGTGGAGGATTTGGCGGAGGAGACGATACGATCAGCCAGCGCAAGAAATATTTGAGGGAAGTGCTTTCTGTCCGCAATATCCCAAAGTTTAAAGACGAATCAACCAGACCGACACCACCCCCATTAGTCTTTACTACTGAAGAACTAAAAGACGTGGTGCCGGCCACCGGGGACGGATTGGTCATAAACGCCCACCGTGGCTCGGTGCCTCGTAAAAGGGTTTTTGTGGATGCAGGGAGCTCGGCAGACATTATTAGTTGGGATGCTTACAAAAGGATGAATATGGACGTTGAGGATTTAAAACCGTGCAAAACAACCCTTATAGGCTTTAACGGGGAACATTCACCTCCCAAGGGATATGTCGACCTAAGACTTACTATGGGGGCTAGGGAGGCTTTCAAATCCGAACGGGTCAGGTTCATAGTAGCTGATTTCCCGTCCCCATATAACGTCATACTCGGCCGACCAACGATTCATAGTTGGGATATGATAGTATCCACGAAGCACCAGAGGTTGAAGATGGTAAACAATAAGAATAAAGTAGTGGTTGTTAAGGGAGATCGAAGGAATCACGTCAATGTTACTTCGAGACAATCCGAGCTGGAGAAGGGGTCCACCCTCCCCACTTCGGATCCCAAGAAACGAACAAATTCGAACCTCGAAAATCGAGAATAGACGGACGACCCGTCAGCATGGTAGAACTCGACCTCAGGGACGAGCCCGAAATCCCACTTCCAGAACCCGAAGGGGAGTTGGAAGAGCTCATCCTTGGAGGAAATCCAGCGAAGACAACAAAGATCAGAGGGGCAATGGACCCGGATTTAAGAGATAGATTGGTCAAATTCTTGAGGCAGAACCAGGATGTATTCGCATGGACGTCATCCGAGGTCCCTGTGAATCAATCCTAATTTTTTTGTCATAGGCCGGCCATCCAGTAGGGGTCCAAACCAAAGTGGCACGAAAAAAAGAGAAATATCGGGGCGACGGGCGTAAGGCTTTGGAGCAAAGACGTCAAGGAGCTTTTGGAAGCCGGGTTCATCAGGGAAATACAATATACCACCTGGCTATCTAACGTAGTTATGGTAAAAAAGCCAAGTGGAAAGTGGAGAGTATGCACGAATTATACCAATTTGAATAAAGCCTGTCCCAAAGATTCATACCCGATGCCTAACATCAATCAGTTGGTCGATAACTCGTCGGGCTTTCAATTGTTATCCTTCATGGACGCATACTCTGGTTACAATCAAATACCTATGCATCCGAGTGATCGAGAGAAGACAGCTTTTATGACCGACAAGGCCAACTACTGCTATAACGTGATGCCCTTTGGTCTTAAGAACGCCGGGGCAACTTATCAACGGATGATGAACAATGTATTCGCGGATCAGATTGGGCGAAACATTGAAGTCTACATTGATGATATGATCGTGAAGTCAAAGGACCCGAAAACCATGTCCGTGATCTCGAACGGACATTTGAAAAGTTGAGGAGGTTTGATTCGTTTGAACCCGACCAAATGTGCATTTGGAGTCCGTAGGGAAGTTCCTAGGTTTTATGTTAACAAACCGAGGAATCGAAGCCAATCCGGATAAATGCAAGGCCGTCCTCGATATGTAGCGGCCGAGGACGAAGAAGGAAATAAAATTTAACTAACCGTAGGCGCGCCGCGCTAACCAGGTTTCTACCGCGATCAGCCGAGAACGCGCTCCCATTTTTTAGGTTGCTAAAAAAGGAAACACAAGGAGGATGGAACGGGGAATGTGAGGCAGCTTTTGAAAAGATCAAGCTTTGTTTGGCAACCCCACCAGTTCTATCAAAACCTAACCCGGGAGAGTCTCTATTTTTATATTTATCAGTGGGTGAAGAAGCAGTGAGCGCGGCGCTAGTACGAGAAACCGAGGCCGGGCGGTCCGGTGTATTTCGTGAGTAAGGCGCTACGAGCTCGGAAGTCCGATATCGAAGTTGGAAAAAGTGGCCTTTGCCCCTTTCATTTTAGCAAGAAGATTAAGACCTTACTTCCGGGGGGCACCGTATCATAGTCCGTACAAGCCTTCCGCTCCCGCGAGATATTACATAAACTCCGACTGGGGAAGAATGACCGAAGGCGATCCCCATTTATCCGAGTTCGACATCACCTACGGCCCGACACGCAGTCAAATCCCAAGCGTTGGCGGATTTCGTCGAGGAACTCACCGTTATGGACGGAGCGGCGACGTTCAAAGTAAAGTGTGGAAGGTATATGTGGACGGTTCGTCAAATGCAAAGGGTAGTGGAGCGGAGTCATAATCGAAAACCCGGAAGGTGTCGCCATTGAACATTCCCTCCAATCGAAGTTCCGGCCTCTAATAACCAGGCCGAATATGAAGCCTACCGGCCGGATTATTGCAAGCCCGAGAACATCAAGCACGAGAGTAAGGGTTTTCACCGACTCGCGGCTTGTAGCCGCACGAGATAGAGGGCACTTATCAGACGAAAGGTCCGTTATTGGCTAAGTATCTCAATAAAGTGAAGGAGTTGATCTCCGAATTTGACGAAGTTGTAATCACCCACATCCCAAGAGAAGAAAACACCCGGGCCGATATCTTGTCGAAACTTGCCAGTACCAAGGGCCCAGGAATCTATCGAACCGTCATCCAACAAAATCATGACGATATCAGCTGCTACGGATTGGAGGAAACCGATTGAAGATTACCTCGAAAGAGGGATTATACCAATAGATTCCGTTGAGGCAAAGAAGTTAATACGAGAAGCCGCGGTCTACACGATGATGGACGACCAACTATACCGGAAAGGTATACATTCTCCAATGATGAGATGTGTAGATTCATCCGAAGCCAGATATGTGTTGTCCGAGATACATCAGGGTGTGAACGACCATCACATGGGGGTAAGGCCCTGGCTAGAAAAGCTTTGCGTGCCGGATATTACTGGCCAACAATGAAGATGGACGCCATGGAAGCTGTCAAAAGGTGCAAAAGTTTCCAGAAACACGCCAAGATTATTTGGCCTTCGCCATCAGAATTATGTGACATCTCGGCTCCTTGGCCCTTTTATAAATGGGGAATGGATCTCTTAGGGCCATTCAAAGCCGCACCGGGGCAATTTAGGTGGCTCATTGTGGCAAGTAGATTACTTCACCAAATGGATCGAGGCCGAGCCTCTAACCTCGATTACCTCGGCACGGATTCAAAGGTTTTTTCGACATAATATTGTCGCTCGATTCGGAATTCTGTTTGAAATAGTCACGGACAACGGGACCCAATTCATAGACAAAGGATTCCAGACTATGGTCTCGGATCTAGATATCGTGCACCATTTCGCCTCGGTAGAACATCCACAATCAAACGGCCATGCCGAGGCAGCAAACAAAGTCGTCTTAGACGGCCTAAAGAAGAGGATGCAAGAAGCGAGTCCAACGGGTCGAACGGCTCTACGGCGTACTATGGGGATATAGGACCAGTGTACAGACGTCAACCCAGGAAACCCCCTTCAGGTTGACTTACGGATGCGAGGCGATGATCCCTGTTGAGATAGGACTTCCGTCATGGAGGAGGGCTAATGTAACCCAGGCGGGACGAGAATCAAACGAGGATGCGCTGAGGACCGAGCTGGACTTGATTGACGAAATCAGAGTTAGGGCGCACTGCAAAGACCTAGCTGCTAAACAACTCATCGCGGCAAAGTACAATCGGAAAGTAAGACCCCGTTCCTTCAACGGGGGGCAACCTCGTACTTCGACGACGCGAGATATTGGGAACAAAAATGCCGAGAGGGCAAGGGGCGAGCAAATTGGGAAGGTTCCTACCGCGTAAAGGAAAAGCTGAGCAATGGGGCCTATATACTAGAAACCCTAGGAAGAAAGCTCGTCAAAAGGACCTGGAACGCCGACAAACTGAGGGCCTACCATAGCTAGACCTCGGTTCGGATGTCTCGCACGATGGAACTTGTTTCATTTTTTCTTATTTAAATTTATGTCGTTTATATTTTGTTGTTTACCATTAACGCCTTCAACTCTATTGAAATCTTATTTTAAAGAAGGAACCCGCATCGGAGTTCTTATTCAAACGCACGTGCTGTTTATAACTTAAGTTTTTTACACCGAGGTCCACATACCCGGTTACACCGCGGTTTCAGAACCCGGTTTCAATTAACACATCTAGATGGCTGACACTAGGGCCGAGGTGCCTTGGTTTCGAGCAATGTGAACCCACCTGTAAAGGTCTTCACAAAATTGACGCGTCAACGCTCGCTCCTTGATAAGAAGATGACTTGTCATGCCGACCCGATCGAGTCCAAATGTTCGGCTTGGAGTTAGGATAATTCGGCGAGAACATGTGACATTTTGCCCTTATCTTGGCGATTGAACCCGGACAAGGGAGCCGGAACTCGGTAGTGCGTTAAATAAACACCCTTTGTGGTTAACTAAGAAAACCCTACCAAACTTCCCCAGATGGCAAGTCTGGACGATAAACGCAGAACTGCATAACGACCCTGGCCCGGTCAAATAAGGTTAGCATTTATACAGTGCTCAATCTAACAGAACAAGTTAATTTCTATAAATCAAGCCGAACCATAGCGGCAACATCCAGCAATCACAAACAAAGGGCATTAACGCCCAAAGAAGATAAACAAAAAGCAAAAAACTAAGCATCTGAAGCGGGGGGGATGGAAGGCTCCTCGGTAGGGACGTCGGGCGAGATGTGCTCCTCCCCATCACCCACTTGATCGCCGTCATCAAGGAGGGATCTTTGAAGTCACCTCGGAGAAGCGGGAGGGGAACAAGCTTATCGCCCGGACATATGCCGGATGGTGAAATCCCTCAATGTTCGGCGAGACATTAGGGTTCAAGTGGCGGATCGAGCCGGGGCCATTTTGAAAGCATCTCCGCCGTCTCCGAACCGTGTCGAGCGTCAAGCATAAGCTCTGCGAGACTCCGCCAAGGCCGCCCGGTCTCGCCCAATTCCTCGCTAAGTCCCCACGCGCGATTCCACCACCCGAAGCGAGTCGATGTCCGTGCGTGGGCTTTTTGTAACCCGACCGGCTCTTCGTTAGCTCGGTCAAGGGCCTCTCGGGTCATGTTGAGCTCCTCAGAGAGCTTGCTCTTCTCAGCCTCTATCTCAGGCAGAGCATCCTCAGCCTTCTTTTTCAATGCTTTGGCGGCCTTAAGAGCCTCCTCGGCCTTCTTCTGGGCCTCGACAGCGCTCTCCCTCTCCTCCTGAACCTTGTTCAGAGCGGTACTGGCATTAACATAATTCCTTTTGACGATTTCAAACGCCTGCACCACCCCGGCAGATCTCAGGGTAGCCTTCTGGATATCCCACAACTCGGCCTCATCAATATCGGTAAGAGCCACGGCATCCGTATAACGCCGAGGCGGGAGGAGAGAAACCGCCAGTTCTTCGGTCCGTCCCTTACTCCAAGTAAGACCACGGGGCAGTTTCGGATGCGGAGGAAGATGTGGCGGTAGGATCGAAGAAGAAGGCGCAGCCATAATTTTAGCCACAGCGAGAGGCGAAGTCGGCCTATCAAGGCAAGAACTACCAGAGGGTTCGGAAAGGGGGATATCCACTGATTCCAAAGGGTTCTCTTTCTGTTTCTGTTTCTTGGCCAGGGCATCCGCTATAGTCTTGGACTTGCGCGACTCCGGCCAACCCTCTTCTTCGACCTTGCTTCGAATGAGTGAGATAGCGAGGTAGAGGCTCCATATCTTGAGCTACAATAAAAAGATAAGGAAGATGATTAGTTATCGCATACATTAGGAAAGGAAAAAGGTTAAAGCAGGGTATATACAAAAGCCATACAAATTACATATCCCGACTTGGAGCCGGGACCAGAAATAAAGTAAGCCGCGCTCCGGCTGCCGTATGTAGTAAAATATGACACCAGCCGATCTACAAAAACAACCTCCTCGGGGGGAAGATCGTCTGGTTCAACTTGGTATGAGGTAGAAGCCACCTTGTGGTGATCATACGTCCAATACAAGGGAAACTTCCACTCTACTCCATCCCCCTCGGCCCCTTTCAAAAACCAGGGCTTTTGCCCGGGTTTGGCCACGACCTTAAAAAAGCCGTTCTTGAAGTGCTTGAAGGAATCCGAGAAAGCACTCAATAGCTTCTGGTCAGGATCACTCCGAAGTGAAGTAAGCCCTTCAATTTATCCACTTCCTTCCCGAACGAGGGGTAAAAGGACGGAAAGAAGTAAAAAAAGAGGGCGGGCGTGCAAGGAATGGGGTTTTTAAAAGAATTGCATAACCTCTCAAAAGCCACAATGTATGCCCAACCATTAGGATGAAGTTGCGAGGGGGCCAGATGAAGATAGTCTAAGCAAGATATTTGAAACTTAGTAAACGGGAAGCGAATACCGAGCCGGGATATATAAGCTTTATAAAAGAAAAAGAAGTTAGTACACCCGGCTGCCCTAGATGAGCAAACGGGCTCATCAGCATTAGGAGGGCTCAGTAAACAACCCTCGAACTCCCCAAGCTTCATCCGACTAATCTCGGCTACGGTCATTAAGGATCGCGTAGTGAGGGCTTCGTATGTGACCCAGGGGAATCGCTGGAGGAGGGCGGTGGAAGGAACGAGAGGAATCGCCTCCTCGTGGTCGAGGCCAGGCCACTAATTTGAGAAGAGGATGACTCCATTCGAGACCTAATAATAAAAGGAAAAGAAAGGCATAAATTAGTTGTTGAAGGAGTACACGGCGTATGCAATATATTGTGAGAAGAAAAGCTGAGTCCGGTAGAAGGTGCCCTAGACCTATGTTGGCAGTGCCGAGGGTAGTGTCCGCGGGAATCCCACCCGTTCGCTATGAAATACGAATCGTCGGCAAAGCGGTCCCAACATGGGCCGAGGTATCCCTTGGGCATAGATTCGACCCTGGTGCTTAGAGTTGGCTCATGTAAGTTAATAGGTGCGATCGGGATGCCTTCGGGTACATCTCGACTTACAGGGGTAGGCAACCCACTCAGGACAGGACGAACACTTGGGCCCCTAGACCAATTCAAACGCGACCTCCCGGCACTCCCCCCACGTGAAGCACCATGAAGCAGAGTACTAGATCTAACGTTCTCGGGCAAAGGAGAACCCAGTACCCAGTAGCTGGCCTTTGGAAAACGAGAGCGTATCGCTTCTTCTTCCTCTTCGGGGGATAGTGGGGGGTTTGAAGATGGCGAAGGTTTATTCCTACCCATCAAAAACAGAGAAGGGAAACCTAGAACATGCATAAAAGGGACGATGAGACGCGGGGAAGAGCCAAAGGGGGTACGCAAACCGTAAAGGGGGCAAACACCTAAGGGAAAAAACTTAGACACCCATATCGACCCAAGGGCAATCGCTGGAACTCCCAAAGCAAAACCGGATCGAAAACCGAGAAAAAGGGGCGAAAAGAAATGGGTGCGAAGGAAAAACGGGAATAAGCAATCAAAACCATCAAAATCGCAACACGGCAAATAAGTGGAGAAAAGGAAACAAGTGACGATAAAGAAGAATGCGGGGAGGAAGCGAGAGTACGAGCAGGTAGAGCTTCTCCGCGGCAAAAATATCGAAACAACTAAACGAGAGAAAGTTAGAGGAAGAAATAACGGGTAATGCGAGAAGGGAGGAAGGAGTAAGTCGAAAGTGTAAGCAACAGGGGTAGAAAGGGAAAAATTCACCTTTTGTTAAGTAGGGGTGCCGTGCGACGTGCGCAGAGAGCGATAAATGCGCACGAAATCCAAAGACGACGAAGCGGGGCGGTTAAAATCCCCCACCAATCCGGGGACGCCACATGGCAGGGGGCAATGATGGTGAAGGCGGAAGGTCTCTTGACCTTGGAAATGCATCCTAGACTCTTGGCCTTCCCTCATACCTCGGCCCCAGGGGATAAATTTCTTGGACATGGAAGAATCTAGACAATGTCAGGGATTCGGCAAACCTCCATGAGGGACCTCGGATCTTGAGATCGGACCTCGGATTCTCGAGAACGTAACATCCATGGACGAGGTTATTAGTGAACCGGTTCAGGCCATCACTAAACGGCACCCGGCCAAAGGATTAATAATACCTCGAACTACGTGGGCTTTGATCCCTTGAAAGGGTACGTAGGCCCTAGGTGGCAATCCTAGGTCAAGCCCAGTCAAATCAAAAATCCAGTAGGCAAAGCCAATGAGTCCAATCAACCATGCTATCCGCCGACGGATCTAATCAACCTCGGTATATCACCTCAGACAGAGAATGCCAGGGCAGGATACACCTCGGCAGTTCAAACCCTTGAGCTACCGAGCTGGGGGCAACTATTACGGTCCGGCCAGACGGCCCATATGTGTGGACGGCCCAACGCAGGCCATATCATATATCCGAGAACACCTACAATCCAGAAGAATCTATCCTATCCAATATTAATAAAGATATGATAGATCGAATCTATCCTATCTAATATTAATAAGATATGATAGATCACACGGTTAGGATATCAAAGCAAGCCCTATAAATACAAGGGCACGACACTAAGGTGCACACGTTCTAACTCAAACCTAGTAAATTCTATATCACTGTGCACATCCCCACTTGACACATTCCCCTTCCCCCCTTAAGGCGAATAAGTCTATAGTGTACAGTGATCCCGACTCCTCCAGTATTTCTACCCCATAGAGGTACTGGTGGAGCATATTGATCCAATATCAAAGCTTTAGCCCATCGGGCTACACATCTGGTTCCAGACCAGAACATGTTACTTTTTTATTTATTTATCGTGATCTTTTGTTATTTATTTAATCTAACGTAACATATATAATCATTTTTGTAATATGTATGAATTATGTAACAATAATTATATTCTTCTTCTTCTTTTTACTTTTACAATGTCTCACTTCTCATTTGTTTCTAATTGATTCTTTTTCTGGCTGTGCTAATTGACCATTCCTAATTTCGGGTTATCTTATAACTTGTTAACTTATTGGAATTTCGAGTTTTTTAAGTTGCTTGATTTGTCTGTGGTGTTTAAATTGTTTGACTTAATTGCGTTATATAAATTATGTTAATTAGATGAGTTTTGTTGTTGTGATGTTGGGATTATTATTTGTTGTGTATTTCATTCAAATCATTTCTGTCTTTGTTTAAATCATTTGAGCCACTATGGTTGTTGTATTTTAATTGTTCGATCTAGATGCGCTTTTTTTTTTCATATCTCATTGTTTATCATTGTTTTTTTTTGTTAGAATATTTAAACGGGCTTCATTTAACTTATCGTTTTTTATTTTGGTCTTTTCTTATTTTCTCTTTTCTTTCTTATTTTATTCTTATTTGATTATTTATATTTCTCCCACTACTTTATTTCGGTGCACCTATTTATCATTGGTTACATTTTATTTATTTATTTATCGTGATCTTTATTATCAATTTCTTCTTACGTAACAAATATAATCATTTTTGTAATATGTATGAATTATGTAACAATAATTTTATTCTTCTTCTTCTTTTTACTTTTTCCTTGTCTCTCTTCTCATTTGTTTCTATTTGATTCTTTTTTCTCGCCGTTCTAATTCACCATTCCTAAATTCGTGTTATCTTATAACTTGTTAACTTATTGAAATTTCGAGTTTTTAAGTTGCTTGATATGTTTTGTCTTGTTTAAATAATTTGAGTTAATTGCGTTATCTAAATTATGTTAATTAGATGAGTTTTGTTGTTGTGATGTTGGAATTATTATTTGTGTATGTCATTCGATATCATTTTTGTTCTGTTTAAATCACTTGAGCCATTATGGTTGTTGTATTTTAATTGTTTGATCTAGATGCGCCATTTTTTTTTCATATCTCATTGTTTTTTATGTTAGAATATTTAAACGGGCTTCATTTAACTTATAGTTTTTTATTTTGGCCTTTTCTTATTTTCTCTTCTCTTTCTTATTTTATTCTTATTTGATTATTAATAGTCCTCCCACTACTTTTTTCTCGTGCACCTATTTATCATTTGTTACTTTTTTATTTATTTATCGTGATCTTTTGTTATTTATTTAATCTAACGTAACATATATAATCATTTTTGTAATATGTATGAATTATGTAACAATAATTATATTCTTCTTCTTCCTTTTACTTTTACAATGTCTCTCTTCTCATTTGTTTCTATTTGATTCTTTTTAAAATTTGTGCTAATTGACCATTCCTAATTTCGGGTTATCTTATAACTTCTTAACTTATTGGAATTTCGAGTTTTTTAAGTTGCTTGATATTTTTGTGCTATTTAAATAGTTTGAGTTAATTGCGTTATCTAAATTATGTTAATTAGATGAGTTTTGTTGTTGTGATGTTGGAATTATTATTTGTTGTGTATTTCATTCGATATCATTTTTGTCTTTGTTTAAATCATTTGAGCCATTATGGTTGTTGTATTTTATTTGTTTGATCTAGATGCGCTATTTTTTTTTTTTTTTTTTTTTCATATCTCATTGTTTATCATTGTTTTTTATGTTAGAATATTTAAACGGGCTTCATTTAACTTATAGTTTTTTTATTTTGGCCTTTTCTCATTTTCTCTTCTCTTTCTTATTTTATTCTTATTTGATTATTAATATTCCTCCCACTACTTTATTCTCGTGCACCTATTTATCATTTGTTACATTTTATTTATTTATATCGTGATATTTATTATCTATTTCTTCTAACGTAACATATATAATCATTTTTGTAATTTGTATGAATTATGTAACAATAATTATATTCTTCTTCTTCTTTTTACTTTTACAATGTCTCTCTTCTCATTTGTTTCTATTTGATTCTTTTTTAAAGCCGTGCTAATTCACCATTCCTAATTTCGGGTTATCTTATAACTTGTTAACTTATTGGAATTTTGAGTTTTTTAAGTTGCTTGATTTGTTTGTGGTGTTTAAATTGTTTGACTTAATTGCGTTATATAAATTATGTTAATTAGATGAGTTTTGTTGTTGTGATGTTGGAATTATTATTTGTTGTGTATTTCATTCGATATCATTTTTTGTTTGTTTAAATCATTTGAGCCATTATGGTTGTTGTATTTTAATTGTTTGATCTAGATGCGCTATTTTTTTTTTCATATCTCATTGTTTATCATTGTTTTTTATATTAGAATATTTAAATGGATTTCATTTTTCTTATAGTTTTTTTTCTTTTGGCCTCTTCTTATTTTCTCCTCTCTTTCTTATTTTATTTGTATTTGATTATTAATATTGCTCCCACTACTTTATTCTCGTGCACCTATTTATCATTTGTTACATTTTTATTTATTTATCGTGATCTTTATTATCTATTTCATCTAACGTAACATATATAATTATTTTTGTAATATGTATGAATTATGTAACAATACTTATATTCTTCTTCTTCTTTTTAGTGTTTCCATGCCTCTCTTCTCATTTGTTTCTATTTGATTGTTTTTAAGGCCGTGCTAATTCACCATTCCTAATTTCGTGTTATCTTAAAACTTGTTAACTTATTGGAATTTCGAGTTTTTTAAGTTGCTTGATATGTTTGTGCTGTTTAAATAGTTTGAGTTAATTGCGTTATCTAAATTATGTTAATTAGATGAGTTTTGTTGTTGTGATGTTGGAATTATTATTTGTTGTGTATTTCATTCGATATCATTTCTGTGCTGTTTAAATCATTTGAGCCATTATGGTTGTTGTATTTTATTTGTTTGATCTAGATGCGCTTTTTTTTTTTTTTTTTTTTTTTCATATCTCATTGTTTATCATTGTTTTTTATGTTAGAATATTTAAACGGGCTTCATTTAACTTATAGTTTTTTTATTTTGGCCTTTTCTCATTTTCTCTTCTCTTTCTTATTTTATTCTTATTTGATTATTAATATTCCTCCCACTACTTTATTCTCGTGCACCTATTTATCATTTGTTACATTTTATTTATTTATCGTGATATTTATTATCTATTTCTTCTAACGTAACATATATAATCATTTTTGTAATTTGTATGAATTATGTAACAATAATTATATTCTTCTTCTTCTTTTTACTTTTACAATGTCTCTCTTCTCATTTGTTTCTATTTGATTCTTTTTTTATGGCTGTGCTAATTCACCATTCCTAATTTCGTGTTATCTTATAACTTGTTAACTTATTGGAATTTTGAGTTTTTTAAGTTGCTTGATTTGTCTGTGGTGTTTAAATTGTTTGACTTAATTGCGTTATATAAATTATGTTAATTAGATGAGTTTTGTTGTTGTGATGTTGGAATTATTATTTGTTGTGTATTTCATTCGATATCATTTCTGTGCTGTTTAAATCATTTGAGCCATTATGGTTGTTGTATTTTAATTGTTCGATCTAGATGCGCTATTTTTTTTTTTCATATCTCATTGTTTATCATTTTTTTTTATATTAGAATATTTAAATGGATTTCATTTTTCTTATAATTTTTTCTTTTGGCCTCTTCTTATTTTCTCCTCTCTTTCTTATTTTATTTGTATTTGATTATTAATATTGCTCCCACTACTTTATTCTCGTGCACCTATTTATCATTCGTTACATTTTTATTTATTTATCGTGATCTTTATTATCTATTTCATCTAACGTAACATATATAATTATTTTTGTAATATGTATGAATTATGTAACAATACTTATATTCTTCTTCTTCTTTTTAGTGTTTCCATGCCTCTCTTCTCATTTGTTTCTATTTGATTGTTTTTAAGGCCGTGCTAATTCACCATTCCTAATTTCGTGTTATCTTAAAACTTGTTAACTTATTGAAATTTCGAGTTTTTTAAGTTGCTTGATATGTTTGTCTTTGTTTAAATAGTTTGAGTTAATTGCGTTATCTAAATTATGTTAATTAGATGAGTTTTGTTGTTGTGATGTTGGAATTATTATTTGTTGTGTATTTCATTCGATATCATTTTTGTCTTTGTTTAAATCATTTGAGCCATTATGGTTGTTGTATTTTATTTGTTTGATCTAGATGCGCTATTTTTTTTTTTTTCATATCTAATTGTTTATCATTGTTTTTTATGTTAGAATATTTAAACGGGCTTCATTTAACTTATAGTTTTTTTATTTTGGCATTTTCTTATTTTCTTTTCTCTTTCTTATTTTATTCTTATTTGATTATTAATATTCCTCCCACTACTTTATTCTCGTGCACCTATTTATCATTTGTTACATTTTATTTATTTATCATGATATTTATTATCTATTTCTTCTAACGTAACATATATAATCATTTTTGTAATATGTATGAATTATGTAACAATAATTATATTCTTCTTCTTCTTTTCCATGTCTCTCTTCTCATTTGTTTCTATTTGATTGTTTTTTAAGCCGTGCTAATTCACCATTCCTAATTTCGTGTTATCTTATAACTTTTTAACTTATTGGAATTTCGAGTTTTTTAAGGTTCTTGATATGTTTGTGGTGTTTAAATAGTTTGAGTTAATTGCGTTATATTAATTATGTTAATGAAATTAGTTTTGGTTTTGTCATGTTGGACTTATTATTTGTTGTTTATTTGATTCGATATTATTTCTGTGCTGTTTAAATAATTTGTGCCATTATGGTTGTTGTATTTTAATTGTTTGATCTAGATGTGCTATTTTTTTTAATATCTTATTGTTTATCTTTGTTTTTTTATATTAGAATATTTAAATGGACTTCATTTTTCTTATAAGTTTTTCTTTTGGCCTCTTCTTATTTTCTCTTCTCTTTCTTATTTTATTTGTATTTGATTATTAATATTCCTCCCACTACTTTATTCTCGTGCACCTATTTATCATTTGTTACATTTTTTTATTTATTGTGATCTTTATTATCTGTTTCTTCTAACGTAACATATATAATCGTTTTTGTAATATGTATGAATTATGTAAGAATAAATATATTCTTCTTCTTCTTTTTACTTTTTCCATGTCTCTCTTCTCTTTTTTTTTTTCTATTTGATTGTTTTTATGGCCGTGCTAATTCACCATTCTTAATTTCGTGTTTTCTTACAACTTGTTAACTTATTGGAAATTCAAATTTTTTTAAGTTCCTTTATATGTTTATGGTGTTTAAATAATTTGAGTTAATTGCATTATTTAAATTTTTTATTTAGATGAGTTATGTTGTTGTCATGTTTGACTTATTATTTTTTGTGTATTTGATTCGATATCATTTCTGAGCTGTTTAAATCATTTGAGCCATTATGGTTGTTGTATTTGAATTGTTTAATCTAGATGCGCTATTTAGTGTTCATATCTCATTGTTTATCATTGTTTTTTATATTAGAATATTTAAATGGACTTCATTTTTCTTATGATTTTTTCTTATTTTTTTCTTCTCTTTCTTATTTGATTTTTATTTCATTATTAATATTCCTCCCACTACTTTACTTCTCGTGCACCTATTTATCATTTGTTTCATTTTATTTATTTATCGTGATCTTTATTATCTTTTTCTTCTAACGTAACATATATAATCATTTTTGTAACATGTATGAATTATGTAACAAGAATTATATTCTTCTTCTTCTTTTTACTTTTTCCATGTCTCTCTTCTCATTTGTTTCTATTTTATTGTTTTTCTGGCCATGCTAATTCACCATTCCTAATTTCGTGTTATCTTATAACTTTTTATCTTATTGAAATTTTGAGTTTTTTAAGTTGTTTGATATGTTTGTGGTGTTTAAATAGTTTGAGTTAATTGCGTTATTTAAATTATGTTTTTTAGATGAGTTTTGTTGTTGTCATGTTCGACTTATTATTTGTTGTGTATTTGATTCGATATCATTTCTGTGCCGTTTAAATCATTTGAGCCATTATGGTTGTTGTATTTTAATTGTTTGATCTAGATGCGTTATTTTGTTTTCATATCTCATTGTTTTATATATTAGAATATTTAAACGGACTTCATTTAACTTATCGTTATTTATTTTGGCATTTTCTTATTTTCTCTTCTCTTTCTTATTTGATTTGTATTCGATTATTAATATTTCTCCCACTACTTATTTCTCGTGCACCTATTTATCATTTGTTACATTTTCTTATTATTAATAATTGAATTTTGAACTTGCCAATGCACCTACTGTATTTACGAATTTTTAGAATTAAAGTTTTGAATTTATGAATTTTCAAAATATAGTTTTTGAATAGAAGGTTTTCAACAGAATTTGAGACCAGGGTAATGGTCACTTTTGAAATGATGTTGTCTCATAAAAAGGGTTTGGTAGAACCCAGAATTTGAAATTAATTTTGCACTATGTGGTGGTGAAAACAATACAGAACTGGAAGAAGCCAGAAACTATTGTAGACGTACTCAGTTTGCTGGTTCCTGCCAGATATTTTTTGAATTTTTAGAACTGGAAGAGGCTAGGAACTGTTGTAGACGTACATGGTTTGCTGGTTTTTGCCAGACGTTTTGGAATGATCACAGAATTGGAAGGAGGCCAGAAACTGTTGTAGACGTACTCAGTTTGCTGGTTCTTGCCAGATGTGTTTAAAATGTTTTTGAGTTGCGTGCCATTGATAAAGCTCTTTTGAACAAGAGATTTGAAAATTGAGGGGATTTGTTTTGGGAAGCTGAAAATCGCACCAGCAGTAAATGTACTCAATCCAAGACATTTCGCCTTGTAGGGGCGCGTGTTTTGCCTTGTTTGGTCGGGACCCACGTAGGCGTTTGGAGCAGGGCTCCTGGCCATTGATCCTTTTTCCCAGGTAGGGATTCCGGTGGGGTAGCCCGTTATTGTATGTGCACACTGGGTCTCTTATGGGGGGACGGAAACTCTCCCACATTGGCCGACAAGTGCATTGCCACTTTGGTGGTTTGTGTACGAAAGGATTGGGATATGCCGCTGTACCGAAAGATTGAAGTGGTGGCGAGAGCTTTCAATTGTTAAAATTTGTAAAAATAAATTATCCCACTTAAAAATGTGTACCGGTAGTAAATGTCTTTATTTTAAGAAAAACCACTCCGGCGAATGTGTTTTCACGAATTTATGTTGGCAGTGACAACATTTTTGTAATACTCGAATTTTTAGCAAATCTGGAATTCTTGAGATAAGAGAAATTAATGGATATTTTTATGAAGCAAATTCATGAGTTAAAATTATTATAGAAAATTGTTATAATTGTCGAGTAAATTGTCGAAAAAGTTACAGAAAAATCAGATGAATAGAATGACTAAAAATGCAATAATGGTGATAAAAATAGTCTAAAAACATTATGATAAATACTGAAAGATCATGAAAGATTATGAGAAAATTATGGGAGTATTATCTTTAATTACAAGAATTTAATAAATTATTTCAGAGGAAATAACACGAAGAAATGTTTAAAAAGCATTCCAGAACCATAAAGTAACTTTATGGTGTAAACATTTTTAATATTTTACATAGGATATAAAATGACAAAGACAATTATAAAGTTTGTAAGATAATAATATGCTGTAAATTATAAAATTATCAGTCATTGGTAAGAGAATGATTAGATAATTACTAGCTAATTGATTGATAAAACAAGAGAAATATAGAAAGTTAAATTTATGGTAAAATCCTTAATTAAGAGATTAAGGCTGGTAATTAGCATAAAATATACTTACTAATTATGATAAAAATATTAAGAAAAATTAGTAAAGATAAATGTATGAAGAAATCTAATCCTAAAAAGATAACTAAACGAAGAATTTAGGCTCGATTAAGCCTTAACGAAGGCGGGGGTAAAACAGAATTTTTGGTAAAAAATATTATATTTTTTAAAAATGGAAAAAATTATGAAAAAATAATTAAAACTGAATTTTAAAATTAAGGGGCGAAATTCTTGGTATTTTTAATTAAAATGAATTGTTTAAATAATTAAAATGATAATTAGAATAAAATAATAATATAATGCGGTGAGTCGAACTTATAGGCGTAGGCGACCGAGGGAAAAGTTAGAAATAAATTCTACAGGTAAATCAGAGGTAAAAGTATTTTCAGACTGATCAAATTAAGAACAAGTAAATTTTTACACGAAGAAAGAATTTATCAGACGTGATTTCCGCAACCGAAAACCCTAATTCCTAATAAGACGAAAAGCTGATCAGATAGAGTAGAGTCAGATAGGCAAAGTGAGAACCTATAGAAACAATTGCGTGTTTTCAAACACGGGATTAAGTTAGGCAACAAACTGGACGTTTTACGATTCGGCGAATTGTTGTCCGAAGTTGGTTCTATCGGAAGCGATTTCCGTAATCGGACGCGTTTGTCGAATATCTTCCGACGCACCGGAGAATACCTGGATATGATCAAAAAGAGGATCCAAATAGATAATATGAAAGAGGATGAAAAGATCTTCAAAGATGCATGCTCGGATTTTTGAGTTTCTGCAAAATCGCGCGAAACGGACACCGATCGGGTAGCTTTATCAGGCCGGAGGCCATAAAGCAAGAGTCATCATTGGATGACAACTCATTCTTTGAATTTTTGGGCCCTTAGATGTCGACCAAGACCTTGAATGGTCAAGATTGCTTCTCCCAAAACCCTAGATCTAACGGTTCAAAAACAAAGCGAGAAAATTCCAGATACGTCCGAATTTTCTCTATAAATAGCCCCCTCCCTCTTCTTCACTCTTCACACCATTTCTTCTCTCTTCCTTGGCCGAAACTTAGAGTGAGAAGCTCTGCAAAAATTCTGCCTAGCCCGAGTAAGTTCTTACGTCCTTAGCTTTTAGTTTCCGTAGTTCTTTCGGTAGTTATAGTAGAACCGTTGTTTTGATCTAGGAAGTTTTGAGAATATATTCCTATACTTGTTTTTAAGCCTCATTGCATTGAAAAATGCTTGATGAGGTAAAAACATAGTGGGGATAATTTTGAAATGGAATAAGGTCAAAGTAACGAAGTTCTGGCGAAATTTCACCAAATAGGGGTAGTAAGGGCAAAATGGTCTTTTTCACCTAAAATGCCTGTTATGCTGCCAACTATTCATAAGTGTGTTATTATTTTGATTAGAATACTTCGACGTCGAACATTTGTCGAAATTCCATCGTTCCATTGTTTGCCGCCGTTGAGCCATTGTTTATTTGTTTTACGTACGGCCGTCAAAAAGTACCGTTTTTAACCGGAAGAGACGGATACTGCAACTAAGGTACAGACGCGTACTGTAAACCTAACTCTATGCTGCTTATATACTTTTGCGTTATAGATACGTTCATAGGCTGAGGTTCTGTTGAGAATCGTCGGAGATACTTTGACTTTACCCACGGATTATAGTATTGGTAATGCCGTTTGAGTTATTCCTAGCGCTGAGGACACGTTAGTGGCATGGCACTGGATATGTGCAGAACTAGTCGAGAGAGAGACTTTACATCTTTTGCTTTGTGCTTATGTTCTATCCATGTTATTGATCATACATCTATTTGTTTTGCTTTTGTGATGATATCGTATTGAAATGAATATGTTTTGTACGTATCTTGTTTTATTTGAGTATAAGGTTAATTGTTACCGAGATCCATATGTGGAATGGATCTCACCGTAGCATCGTGCGGAGGACCGATGTTTGGCGATCGAGGCTAGCAGCTGGAGTAGGCCAAGACGTGTCTACATTATCTATCGTTTTCTTTAGTTTCTTTAACTTTTAAGAATTCTGGATGACTGTAATCCATACATTTACACTATGGTCCATATTTTGAATGTAATGTAAATTACTTACTCGCTCCAATGCTCTACTCTGATTACCCTGCTTGAAATATTTGGAAACGTTTAAAAAAAAAAATCCGCCGTTTTCAAATGGGATGTTACAATTTTCTTTGAAAAATGTGATAGCACTATTACTTTTTGGTATAGTGCAGATTGTGAAATGTATTGCAACCACGAAAAAATTTCAATGTTTGAAAAGTTTGAAAATGAGACAAACATAAATTTAGGTAGCGATGACAAGATTGTCAATGCTATTGTGTTGAAAGGAAAAGCAGTGTAATTGGAGATTATGATATAGGAAAGGATCTATTAGAAAGGTCTAGAACACTGAATCAGGTAAGCCAGATAGTATTTGTCAAGTATAGTGTTAAGTAGAGAAAGATTAGATAAAATAGAAGAGTAGAGGCTCGAGGCGATAAGACCCGGTGTGCAAGTTTGCACAGGGCGGTATCCCTAGGCTATAAGACCTGTAATGCTTAAGCACTTTGTAGAATGCCGATTGTCATGGTGACTTTAGACTGGTGTCTTGAGTACATCTTGAGGCTGGCATGACATTCGTTGTACCAAGTGATAGGTGAGATGCCCATGACATAAAGGTGATTTCCTGAGCAATAAGGTCAAGATATCCAGTGTTGTGGTGGTGGAATGAGCCAGAAGGTGGATTGTAACTGGCAGAGAAGCTTGAGTAACCAAGCGCTCGAAGAATGGACTAGTGGGCCCTATAAATGAATACTACATACTAGGTACGAGATGAATGAGAAGGTTCTATGATTAAATTGCGTGCTTGGTAAGCATGCATATGAAAGGAATAGACTAGATGTCTAGAATAATTCTCTGGAGTTATAAGTTCAAATTTTGAGGACGAAATTTAAATTAACGGGGGGGAGAAATGTAACATCCCAAATTTTGGACTTGAAATATTATTTGGAAATTAAATTATGAAATTTGGCCTCAATAATTAAAGTATTAACTATTGGAAATTAAGGCCCATTTTTCCTTAACTTTTTGGGAAAAGAATAAATCTAAGGAAAAATTAATAAGAGATAATTTGCTGCTTAAAATTCTTGGAATCAATATTATATGGCGTAGAAAATAATAATAATAATAATTGAGAAGGGAACATCCTTATACGGAATTAAGGATTTATTTCTAACAATAATCTAATTTTTATAATTAGTTGGGAAAGGACCTAATTGCAAAATAAGAGTTTTAAAAAGGATAAAGTGGAATAATTCGGAATGGGTCTCACAACCCAAACATCACTTTCCCCTCTCAATTTCATTAAGGATTAAGCCATTGCTCCTATGCAACACGTAAACAATGAAAAACAAAAAGGAAAGAAAGAGAAAAGCCCAACACGTGACAAATTAAACATAACAGCCACCTCTCATTTCATATCATATTATACATCAACTGCCTATTTTCTTGCTTTCGGCCAAAGCACGTCAACGCCGAAAAATCAGAGACAACAGGAGATTAGCGAGAAAATCATTCCCATATCAAGTACGCAAGCACAGCGAAAAAAAAAAGGAAGTGAAGACAGAAACCTCAGTATATCTCCTTTCGGCCAATTACTGTTCACACTCCTCGAGCCCAGCGTTGACCGTTGGCTTTTCTTCCTCCTCGATCCAGACCTCCAACTCACTATATAACCGTTGTTCCTTCATCTTTCATTCACCCACCTTTCACGTTGCCTCAAACGAGTCTGAGAAGGAGAGTCCGAGAGAGAGTAGTTGCGAGAAAGAAAGGGACTGAAACACAGTCAAGCACCCTCTGTTTCTTTAACAGCAAAACAGAGGTAGTAGTTTCCAGCGAGAATCAGCGTTGAAGTCCAACGACCGAGGTTAGTTACTGTGCTATTTATATGTGTGTGTGTATATATACACTAATGCTCGGGGGAAGTAAATGGAACTAGTTTACTGTCATAGGTATATCGCTGGTTAGAAGAGAATAAGCATGGCACCTATTGAAACTTACTGACATATATATATATATATATATATATATATATATATAAATATATATGCTTATCGTTACATTTTTGGAAGGAAAGAGTAATAGAAAGAACAAAAGCTTGCTGTCAATGTTATATATCGATATAAATAAGATGCCATGTATAAAAAGGGAGAGATGAAGTTATTATAAGTATATATATATTGCTACATCTTGGAAAAAAAGGAAGGAAGCTTTTTCGCTGTACATAGACATATATATGGATAGGTTAAAGTTTACTGATGTAATAAACAATATAAACATGTTCCTAGTCAGTAGGTTGTTGCAACCCCTGGTGCTCATATACTCTTTTGGTCACCTAGTATGATGACCATTAGATTTATAGCAAGGTCAAAGTAGATTAAATGCAGTGTGCAGAGCTTTATGGAACCAAAACTTTGCTATCATGATTTTGTACATACGCATATGTCTCAGATATAAAAGAGAAAATATGAGCATTTGCTAATGTATATGTGTGTGTCGTGAGAAAGTATTAGGAACTAGCTGAGAAAGGTATAGGAAACTCTGCATGAATCATTTTTCCCTTTTAGATGATTGGAAGAAAAAAAAAAAGAGAAAGGAAGTTTTGTTTTGCTGTCAAATTAAGAAGAATGAAAACTACATAGAGTTATCACCGCATGGCTATTTTAGAACGAGTGTGTAAATATATATACTCTCTTCTGCAACTTCTAAACTTTAGACAAGGCAACACGTAATAGTTGTAGCAAATGGATTCTTAGAATGTATTCATTTTTTGTTTCTTTTTTTAAAAATAGCATTGCGTTGTAATGGTAAAAGAAGGTAATAAAAATAATGATAATGATGAAATAAAGAAATTAATGATAAATAGTAAATTAGTTGTAACATCTCATTTTCAAAAGCAGTATATTTTTTTTTCTTCTTATTAGAGTAGAGCATCGGAGCGATTGAGTAACTGATATATATTTCAAATGCCGTAAGTCCATTTGTTTTACGATGTAACGGTACATTGTACCGAAGTGTTTACAAAAGTAGATAACAAAGGAGAAAAGTCTTCAGCCGGGTCTCTATGCGGCCTGCTTGCCTTTCTCCTCGGTCCTCGTTCCTCCTGAACCTGACGCTATATTAAGAGCTGAGGTCCAATGCACTGGACCCCAAGTAACGGTTAACCTCATATTTACATATACAGTATATAAGCACAACAAATGAATCACTCCTAAATGTACCGCTCCCAGCGAATCAGGATATACCGCTCCTAGCGATTACAGATGTACCGCTCCCAGCGCATGCATATGTTCAGTTATCCTCTAACACCACTATGCATTCAAATAACATACCACCAATATGCATACAACACACATATCACATATACACATACCATAAATATCAGAGTTAGTGTTACAGTACGCGAATGTACCTTCGTTGACGGAAAACGGTACTTTTTGACGTAAAAAAGTGGTACGACAATGCAGACAACAATGTATGACAATGATACGTGATTACGAGATATCCTATAAGGATAATATCATATTTATCAAAGTCTAATATCATAACAGGCATTTTAGGTACAAATTACCATTTTGCCCCTGACTCCCTTAATCGGCGGAATTTCGCTAGAGCTTCGCTACTTTGACTCTAATCTTCCAAAAATTTGCCATAACCCTTTCTCCAACATATTTTTCGAAATATATATCATATTTAACCCAAAAACATGATATCTAATATATTAGAAGATTAAAGATCAAAACAACATTCCTACTATAACTACCGAACAAAACACCAAAGCTTAAGACTAGGGATCGAAGAACTTACCCAAGCTTTGCTACAAATTTCTCCAAAGCTTCTCCTTCTCTCTAAATTCTCTCTCCATTTCGAAATTCTTGAGAGGAAATGGTGTGAAAAACTCAAATGGATGAAGGCCTATTTATAGGGAAAAATGTGCACTATTCATGACTTTATCATATTGAGTTCTAGCCATTGGATCTAAACTTGTACACAAGGCTTCATCTCCACCATCCAATCCACCTCCTTACCTCATTCTTCAAAACCATGATGTCATCAAGGTGATGTCACTCATTCACTTTATGAGTCTCTACCGATAAAGTTCCTGTTCGGTGTTCTAATCGCATAATCTTGAAGAATCTCAAAAATACAAAGAACACATGTAACGAAGGTCTACTCTTCCTCTTTGGAAATATCTCGGGTTAACTAAATTTTTGATCCCAATAAGGGTATTCCGTTGCCTGCTGAACATTTTCGGACAGACGCCATCGGTTACGGAAATAACTTCCGATAACACCAACTTCTGGATAAAAATTCACAGATTCATAATATGTCATGACCTAAGAAACCTAGTTCATGGTTTGTCACAACGGATTTATTTTCCATTGGTTCTCGTTTCTACTATCTGCCCTTTTCCTCTTCCATCCAGTCTCTTAATCACTCTGCCGGTCTCGGAAATGACTTCGGAGATAGCCCACTCCGGGATAAAATTATACTTGTTTATAACAAGTCCGGATGTTATTCTGAGACTTAGTTCACCTATTTTGAGATAGGATTTAATTTCTATCGGTTCTCATTTATCTGTTGGCTCTTTACAAAATATCTCATTTTATATTATTATTTTAATACAAAATATCATGATATTTTACTATTTATTATTTTATTATTTTCTCAACCAAATATCTTCAATATTTCGCCCCCCTTATTATTTTGTTTTTTATTTATTTTCTTAATTAATTTACTTTATATCTTAATTTAAGTAATTAGCCATTAATTACTTAATTAGTTACTTACTAATTGTTGATAATTTTCTTAATTAGGATAAATCATTATCTCACAACTATTGCACTGACATTGGTATTTTGTATCCTATGTAAAATATTAAAAATCATGGGGTCACTTATGCTCCCCAAAGTTATATTTAATTTTGCCTCATTATTTTCCAAGGAAAATATTCCCATAAATTCCTAAAATTAGAGACAACATACTTTCTAATTTTTAATAAATATTTTATTGCCTCTTGGGATTTATCATAATATTTTCAGGCCATTTCTGCCCCATAAATGCATTTTAGGGATTTTTAGCTCTTTATCTCTTCTAATTTCCATAGAAATTACCTTAGAAAATAAGATAATTATAACTTATCATAAATTCACCTATTTCAAATAGGTATTATTTACTAAAATATGATACTTATCATAAATACGATTTTTAGGGTATTACATTAGTAATAAATATAGTAAAATAATATTAATAATAATATTAAATTAAATAAATATTGTTATGATTATTAATTAATAAATAAATAGCAACAACAATAATAATAAAATAAATATCATTATTAGGAAAGGGAATTTTAGGGATTAATTACTATTTTTAATCCTCTAAAAATAATTCACATAGTTAGTTATTTTGCGACGCAAAAAGTGACTAATGACAATGATACACGTTTTTAGGCCTACCTTGACACCTCTTCAAATCCCAACACCTTCGGACGAGTTAAGGATTCAAGTGTGAGGTGAGTAACTGTTATCTTATTAGCTTGTATGTATGAATTACATGTATGACTGATCATGGTTGCTAGATAATTTTGCATGTGTGTATCCTAGCTATGGATTGAGGTCTGCGTGTCTCATAGGGTCGCGTGTCCTAAAGGGTCGGTCCTTGGCCGTTAACTGCAAGGTTACGGTGCGACTTGTTTTGTGAAATATTCTATGCTTATACATGTGTTATACTGTGATTTTTATTTCATACCTGCATATGAGATTAACTGTTACCCCTGGGGTTCATTCATTTGAACTCCAGACCGCATGAAAGGGACAGGTAGTAGTTCGGGATCAATAGGCAAGATGCAGCTGTAAGGGTTACAGCAGACAGAACTTTTTGGAAAATATATGAGTAGTTAGACTTTACTTTAGCGTTTATCATATGTCTATTTTGGATCACTGTATTAACATCTCACTATGGGATGAATTCGAATCGCGAAAAATTTGTCCTCGTATTTTTCAAACTAAGTTATTTTATGAAAAATTTATTCCGCAATTAAGTCGTTCAAATCATTTCGATGCATGTGCACTATAACTCTGATAAATAAAGACGCATATAGGACGGGCGTTACAAGTTGAACCGCTACAAAACCTTTTGCCATGATGATTTTTATAGGAGTTTTCTAAATCACTACTACACGTTGTCATTGTTAGTTCTCGGATTATAAGTTTTGATGATAACAAACACTTGTAAAGAAAATAGGCTTGATTATTCAAGTCACTCGAGTGTGTATTAAATAACACTCGAGTGTACCACCATTCCGGAGAAAGCAAAAGCGACTCAATCTTAGTCAAATACAAAGACCAAAGGGATGTCATATGAAAATTTTCAATAGCGATACGAAAGCAATATATCCTCTAATCTTCCAACGACTCGAGTTTGTGTCTAAAGGAAAGCTTCTGAGTCTAACAAAAAGTTTGAAGTCTCATAACAATAGATTAAAGCTTCTCCAACAGTCATTAATGGTATTCAACTATAAAAAGCTAGAGCATTCAATACGAATCTAACCAACCAACGACGAACAATTTAGTGCTCATATATTGCTCATTAATACTCTTTGAAATATCTTTTGATATTCATATTCTTTAATGTTCATATATCTACTCTGTGAGAGAGTCTTTATCACTACTACAAAATATAGATACTACTTCCTTAAAAGACGTCCTTTTTTTTTTTTTTTTTTTTTTTTTTAAAAAAAGGAAGTAAAAAAGGTGGTGACTTTTTTGTAATTATGTAGAGACTTTTAGCATCCTAATTTATACCAAAAGCAGTATTTTTGGCGTCCTAATTTTAAAATAGGACATCAAAACCGGGCCTTCATCAGGGGCCTGGGAAAAGTGCCACATTTTTTGTGTCTAAACTAAATGTTTTGACGCCAAAATTTTTGGCGTCCAAAAAATAATATTTACACACCAAAGATTTTCTTTTTTGGCTCTAAACAAAATATTTAGACACCAAAATGTTTTAAAATCCAACATCACGTGACATTTTTTTTGGGTTAAAAAACCATTCCCATTCATTCACTCTCAGCGGACTCCTCGACTTGCATTCTCATTTCATCTCATTCATCCCTCTTAGAACTCACCCACCCTCTCAGACCTCACCAACTGCCCTCGTCATCGCTCGCTTGCCTCGCCTGCCGTCACTCGCTTTTTCGCTCGAGGTCGCTCGCTTGTTAGCTCAATCGTTTGCCGTCACTTGCCATCACAACTTTGATCTGCGATTTCTACGGTATAACTCTTTGATCTGCGATGATCTGCCGCTGAAACTTACTTTGATATGTGATTTCTACATGAGATTGAATGTGATTTCTTCCTTCTCCGCTGAAACTTTATATTTCTTTGGTTTGGGATGACTTTGATTTTTGGATTGTTTATGTATATTTGGAATTTGTAGATCTGGAATGTATTTGTAGATCTAGAATTTGTGTTTGATAGCTCCAATGAGTTTGTATATCTGCGATTTATGTATACTTTTGAATGATTTGTCTCTTTTTTTGTTTATGCAATATTCACCATTTTTCTGACGGTTGATTCAGGGAATGTCCAATACTTGTGATCCACATCGTAGTATAGCAGTGAATGTAGTGTAGATCTGGTTTGGGGTTTTTTTTTAAAAAAAAATATGGCGTCCTAAAACGTTTTAGGACGCCCGTGAGCCTTGCCATATGGCGTCTTAAATTTTTTAGGATGCCAAAAGTGATCACTTTCTACGCCCCCTAGATAGGCGTCCCTACAAAAAAGGACGTAAAGGGGGGGGGAGGACGTAAAATAGTTTTTTTGTAGTAGTGTGTCATTCAACTGATTGTTGTAAAATCTCAAGGTAGTGAGACCTTGAGTATGGTTATCCGATTACATTTGTAAGGGGGAGTGAGTTCTAGTGAGGATTACTCTGTATGAGCTTGTGTAATCGTTGAAAGATAGTGGAAATCTCAAAGACGCTATGAGAACTTAACGTAGGTCAAGATATGAAGGCTGAACTGGTATAAATCTCTATGCATACTTCGGTGATATCTTTCTAACCCTTCCTTATTGATTTAATTATTCATTAAGATTATTTTAATTTTTATAATTCACCCAATTGACCCCCTCTTGGGTGATACATTACAACTAACCGTCATGGTCCAAACCGCTCCAAGCACAATGTTTTGACCACTACATAAACCGTTTTTTTTTTTTGGTAGTGAACACACATGTTTGTTAAAAAAATTATTCAAATTTTTGATCAAGTTGTGGATATTTTTCACATAAAAATTTATTAATTTTTTTCTAAATACAATAAAAATATTAAATAGCTTATTAATAAATATCAATGTTAAAAGATAAATATGGATTCGGTATAATGAGGGATAAATTATTAAAAAAGATGTACTATAATATGTTCTTTAATTAAAAATTATCCTTCAAGAATTTTTAAGAATATTCTTTAAAGGTATTAATGGCTTGGTCTAAAATATATGTTTTCATAATAGAAGAGAGATTTGTATAATTAAAGCAAAATAGAAGAGTGGTTAGAGTATTTTATATGCATTATTATGCTAAAGTTGTCAGAAAGTAACAACCAATATGCATTATAGATTTAAATGCATTTGGGATAAGCATCAGGCCCTTGGTGATTTACATATGATGTGTGTATATATCCGAGAAAACGCTAAAGAATAAAAGTAAAAATAAATGGGATGAAAAATAGAGAAGGCAAAGTGGATAATATCAAAAGTTGAAAATTATGTTTCGACTTTTGAGTTGCGGGTCTTGTTCTGTATTTGTAAGGGTGTGAATTCGATCAGATGGTTACTCTCCACTACTTCAATACGACATCGTTTGCTATAAAATGGGAACTCTCCACTACTTCAATACGTAACCGTTTGCAATAAAATGGGAAGGAGCAGAATAAAAGCGGACCCAAGGACAGGGACGTCAAAAACGTGAGAATAGAAAATGCTTGATTCCCTATTTTCGGGACGCGCCCACCCAAATTTTTTTTTTAAAAACAACAAATCATATACCTCCGTTTTACCCATTAATTAGCCAAATCCTTTCAAAAGTGGAGAAAAAATAGCTTATTATTTTAATAAATTGCAGTGATTGATGTTTTTTTTTTTAAAAAAAAAAACTCCTATATCCAAGCATTCTTATCCACTTTCTTGATCAAAGACCTTTTCAAAATTTATTATTTAGCATTATTTGCACTAAAAAATGACTTGGTCATCTCTTTTTGAATATATATATATATATATTTGAAAACAGATGGAGAACTGATTTCTTTGTTCACAAAATGCAAACTAATAAATTTTGAAAACGGTTTTGATGATAAAAATGGATAAGAATAAACGAAAATAAGATTATTATTATTTTGAAATTTTCTCGAATCAAAGCAATTTATTAAAATAAGAACATATTTTTCCTCCTTTTTTTAAAGGGCTTGGATATATTAAAGGGGTGAAAAAAATTACTCTATTTGAATTGATTTTGTTTTGAGTATACTCTAACCTCTTCTATGTTTTACTTTAATTACACAGGCATCCTCTCTATTTTGAAAACCCATATAGATCTCTCTTAAAATTAAAATGTATGTTACATAAACCTCCCTTATATTTTAAGATCTTATTTCCATCCACCAAACCCGTTAGTTGACCATTAAGTTTAACTTTTAAACTTTTGTTTTATCAAAATGCCCTTCTTTTAACATTAGAATTATTTTAAAAAATATATATGTATGTGGGCAAAAAAATAATTTATACCACCAAATTTTTATCCTAATAGATTTTTTTAAAATTTCTGAATTTTGAGATTAAAAAATTTATAATTTAAAATCTTACCAGATTTATTGAAATTTATTTATTTCTAATTTCTTAAATGACTAAAAATATATATCAAACAAATTTTTTCTATCAAACATAGTACATTATATATGTTATCGTATTAAGTTATTTAAATTTAAATTTTGATATTTTTTACTACAAAAAATTTAAAAACTTACTCAAATTTTTAAAAGTTTGTTATATTTACAAGTTTTCAATTAAAATTTAGGATTTAGCATTAAGGGTAAATTAGTAAATAAATTTTATTTTTATATAAATTTCAATTTAAAATATATTTTTTCATCTTTTTTTGGAATATTCTTAACAAAGTTAACGGTTTGGACTTAAAGTATGTTTTAAAAATAGAAGGGAGGTCTACGTAATCAAGGCAAAACATAATGGTGGTTACAATATTTTACTCTTTTGTTTTTAATGTTTAGTGGTTGGTGGATGTGTGTGGGTAGTAGCTTCGGATATCGGGGATTAATTAAAAAATAAATAGGGATATCAAGCATTGTTATCAAACTCGCGAGTTAACTATACGAGTTTAGCGTCTTTACATTTATAACTTACGAAATCGAGTCGAGTCACTAATAAATTCATAACAGTTATAATTAAATTCATGAGTTTATATACCAAGTTTACCGTTTTTATATTTATAGTTTATAAAACCATGTCATCCTTAAACTCATATTAATTTTTTTTTTTTGATTTGATTATGCTTGGCGGTTTTATATAGAAATTTCTTTGTTAAATATGATAAATTATGAATATTGATGGATTTAATTTCAATTATTTATATTTAAAATATATTTAATTATATAACATTAATACCTAATTAATGACAAAAATGAAAAGTTTACTATTCGAGCTAACGATTACGAGTTTACATCACTATCACGAGTTTAATTAAAACTTGTGAGTTTAACAACCTTAATATCAAGCATTCGAGCTCAAGATTAAGCAAACGATTAAGCAAACTCGTGAGTTTGCCATCCTTGGTGGTACCCAACTGATATGTATCACCCTCTTTATGCCTCTAGCTTTACAAAACTCCACTCGTGCCCTCTTAATATCCCTTACGGTATATTCAACAATTATGTGCCTATTCACCGGCTTAATGTAACCTCCCACAAAACAGCGCTTATTACGCCGAGACCACCATAGCCAGCAAACTAGGCCGAAAATCAAGCTCCAGTCTCCACATGATTTCATAAGGTTCCACTCCAACCACTCTCACTAAAAGGGGAAAAAAAGGTGGTGTTTTTAGCTATGGACAAAATCTGTCGTGAATTGTGACGGAATTTTTTTAAAAAAACCTGGAAAAAAATCCGTGAAAGGAAGATACAGCTTCAAATCATTTACTTATAACTACTCCCTCATAATGATTGATTGGTACTCAAGTGGGATAAAAACTCTTATAAAATTATAGAGATGACATAAAAATTGGGAATAGAACAAAAGGAACTTATGAAATGGTACTTTACCGGTTCATTACCACCTCCCTTAAATAAAATAAAAAAAACCCCCTACTATAAAGACTTATTTGGTTGTGAAATAGATGCCCAACCAAGGATAACATTGACATGGTAATTGATTCAATGGTTCAACATATTTCAGCTAGAGATCCAGCAATTATGCATTGAACAAGAACAACTGTATCACTCTAAAAAGAGAATAACTTCACCCAAATTAGGCAAAATCAACACAGTTGAAATGATATTCCATATTGCTTTGAAACGAGCTACAATGAGCTGTAAATTCAGATCCCAAGTCAGCAGAGAAATATTAGTCAGAATAGAATTATTTGGACCAAGATTTATGCAGCTATAACTTTTCTTGCAGAGAACAGGGGAAAAAATAAGGGCCCGTTTGGATCGCGGAAAATTGAGCGAAGGAAAAGGAAAATCAGTATTTTCCATCGCGCGCAGCTGTTTGGTTCGCATTTTCCGTCGAAACATTTTCCAACGGCGGGGCGATTTTCCCTTATACATGGAAAATGGGTTCCCACCAATTTTGGTGGGAACCATTTTCCGCGGAGCAAGAAAATCAAAGAAGACGAACTTACCCTTTGCGAGCGCTTCTTGTGTGTCTTCAATCCCCGAAGAAGTCACGGTGGTGATGATGGCAGACCCAACCGCCTCCTGCCAAAGATCTGAGATCGAAGAAAGCACAGACCAAAATCAAAGATCTCAGATCGAAGAACACAGACCGTCAGAATCGAAGAGGTAGCAAAGATCTCATATGAGAATTGCTTGGTTCTCTCATATCCCCTGTTCAATGATCGTAAAACAGAGACTGACTATGCATAATTTTTTAAGAGGATAATTCTCTAATATTCTTACACTAGGTATTGTTACTGAACTCTCTAAAATTGAAGACATGAAGATAATTTTTTTAAAAAAATTATAGAATGGAGAATGCGTATAGGCATTCTCGACAGAATGCACTGTCGAGAATGCCTGACAATGGCTGGCATTCTCGAGAATGCATTTTTTTTTCTATTTGGAAGGGTAAAATAGTATTTTACCTCATTTTCCTACCTTATTTTCTTCCAACCAAACAAAATTTTTCCTATCAACTCATTTTCTTTTCCAGTGCCAACCAAACGCAATGAGGTAAAATATTTTCCATTCCATTCCTTTCCATTCCCACATTTTCTTTGATCCAAACGGGGCCTAAGGAAGGACAATAAGATCAACCTGTGCAAGGTCACCAGAAGCGTAATCTAGACACAACACGTAACCATTAGGCTGCAAAGGGAGAAAATGACACAAGTTCCATCACTTAGAAGCAAAAAAAAGAAGAAGAAAAAAGCCTGATCTAGCAATGTTTCAGGAAATGCAGCACATTGATAGTAATAAGATAGAAATTACTTACCTTCACAACTTTTCTAATGATCTGCAACACCAGAGGCATCTTCTCTGGGGATACTGCAGACAACATAAATATCTGCTTAACATGTCAGCTACCTAAACAACAAAGCCATAAATATTTCTAAATAATTAAAAGTAAACTGTTTGAGTTATATATAAGGCAAGAAAATGACATGTTAGCTAAGACTAACAGACTCATATCACTTAATATTAACTTTAAAAACAAATGAGGTCCAATGCCCATTGGCGCCTTTTTACGGCTCCATCTACTGGTGCCTTCTCTGGTTCATGATCCTTTCCTGACTATTAATTAAGACTGAGGTCCAATGCCCATCGGACCTCAGGTAATTATTAACCTCATGCTTATGTAACAATATATGTATGACAGATATTCATGACATTTCAATAATAATCACTACAAAAGCCCATAACAGATGTAGGAAATACATAATTATATATGTAAGGCAATAACAATACACAACCCCTGCAGTATGCATGTTATCCCGGTCTGTACTATTCACCAGTGCCACGATCAAACGTGTCCTCAGCGCTAGGAAAACTCAACGGTATTATTATAACCATAACCCGTGTAAATCTGAATGTATAATGAAAGATCTAAGACAAAGTCTTAGTCTATGAATACAACTATCATATATAAACATACTATAAGCATTAGAGTCAGTGTTTCAGTACGTCGTGAACGTACCTTCGTTATTGTTCACGGTACGTTGGACGGTCAAATTGTGATCACGGATATCCTATAAGGGTAATATCGCACTTATTAATTCCTAAAAAATATCTTAATAGATATCTTAGTCTCAAATGACCATTTTACCCCTGGGTTAATTATTTCCCATTTTATTTTCTATAATTTCGTAAAAACGCTGTTGACAGCATATCGGCTGATTTTTCCGCCTAACTTTGAAAAATCACCATTAATTCCAAAAAATCGAAACAAGGATCTGTAAAATTTCTTGGAATCCTTAGGGTGTCTAGTTTCAAGTAAAAATAATCATTTATGCCCAAATTCCCTGAGTCATTCCCAGGTTTAAAGTTTTCAACCTCTACCCAGAATTTCGTAGCCCATTTTGCAGAATTTTTATCTCCTAGCACAAAACTCAAAATGACATGCTATAGGTATATTTGAAAATATCTATATGTCTACTTTGAGCATGAAGTTTCTCAGAATTTTAGAATATCATCTTCAACATAAGATACCAGCGTTTTTATAACTGCTTTCAGAAATCGCTAACCGATAAATTTTCGCCAGAGCTTCGCTACTTTGACCATAATCTTCCAAAAATTTTGCTATAACTTCTTCTTCATCATTTTTTTTTTGAAATAAGGCCAATTTTAACCATAAAAACATGAAAACAAAATTATAATTGGAAGATTATAAATCAAAACAACATCTAAGCTATAAATTAGAAAGCTAGAGCTCAAGAACTTACCTAGAACTTTGCTCCTTCTTTCCCAAAGCTTCTCACTCTCACTTTCTCTCTATGTTTCGGCTGCTATAAGCTTGTTCTTGCTTGTGAATTGGTGAGAAATTATGAAGATTAAAGCCTCCTATTTATAGCAAATTGGCCATTAACTTTCTAACAACTTTCCTTCAATTTGAGCCCTTGGATTAAACTTAGTTGAGAAGTTTAAATCTCACCCTTACACCTACTAAAACCGACTTCTCACTCCTCTCTCCCCTAGTTAGTTTGTTTCAACTTTTAGTTACCCCAAATGCTTATTTAGTTAAGTGCAAGTTGGTGATTTTATTCAAGATTCATTTCTACTTTTCAAATCTCCATTTTATGGCTTAATTAAAGGTCTTTTTAAAACTCTTAAATCACTTAGGTATGAACCATAAAAGTTTGTGAAAATCACTTTAGAGATAACCAAGTTCAAGCTTAAATTGTGCTTGCTCATAATATCTACTTATATTTGTTCTATGATCAATGGTTTTCAAGATACAATTTATTTTCTATTGGTTCTCATTTATTTGTGTCATGAATTTATCCTAATGGTTTTTATCTTACCATTAATTAATTAACCACTTAATCCCTTTATTACCTATGCTTACATCATTATTTACCACTAAAGTCTTCTTACATTTATGTTTGATTATGACATTGCTTTAGTTAATATCCTTGATTTATTTGCTTCATCTTTTCCCCTTGTAAAAACCGAACCCTCTCCCTTAATTTAACAAAAAATTGTGTTTCATTTCATCTCCATTTATCTAATATGTCATTATCAACTTAAGCCTTGAAAGTCTTCTTGGGTTTAAAGCTTGATTGTGATGTTTATTAGCTAATTACAATTTTTAATTCTTCTTCCCCTTATGCACCGAATTTACTCTCCAATTTTACTCTTGGATTAGTGTTTTATTTGTCTCACAAAAGGCATGGTAAAACTCTCCTATTGGTTGGTTTTAATTTCACAAGGATTAGGTTTTAAGAAATAAATTTTAAAACCTTTAGATTAGCTTTATTAAATTTAATTCAAGCCTTTGATGTTGGGTTGGAAAAATCCAAACACTATTTAGTGATATTTGTTAATGATTTAGGATTAAGGATTAATACAATTTCTTAACCATTTTAATTAACAATGTTCGCTACTTTAATAAATTAAAGGAAGAATTAATTAATCTTTGGTTAATATTGCTAATATAGTGTTTTAGGGGTTATAAAGCTTAATTGCCAAAAATTGATAAGTTTCTAAATTAATCTTTGATGATTAAAAACTCCTTGTGTAATAATCTTAGCCTTTAAATATCCTTTGGTTATTAATTAAGTTGATATATTCTTAATTATGACCTTTTTAAATTAATTATTAATTAATTCCGTAAATTAGAAAAATATCTTAATTATTGCAAATTTAATTGTCCAATAATTGTTGCTAATTTTCTCTAATTGATTTAGGCCTCTTTTGATAATTTTGATTGCTAAAATGATATAATTAAGACTATACTTAATTATGATAATCTTAGGATTATTTTATGATCCCTAATTTAGAAAATTAAACCTCAACTATCTTAATTCTAGGAAGAAATTACCTAGAAATGAAATAAGAAAAATTGAGACCACATATTTACCTATTTTAAATAGGTAATATTCATTCAAAAAGATTATTTAAGGTATATTATTTATCTAAATATAATATTTAAGATAAATAATTATCCGGGTATTACATCTCGCTTCTTGCATGATGCTCGAGCATGGTTTATATGTTGCCCGAGCATGGTGCTCGAGAAGAACCTTCAGCTTGCTCGAGCAGGAGCGATCTTCATCTTAACTGCTCTATGTCTGAGGTGTACTCGAGTAGAACCTAAGGGTTGCTCGAGCATGACAAATGTGATGCTCGAGCATTGTTAATTCCCTGTGTTATTTATTTTCTGTCCAACTTACGCTCAAGCGAGTTTTCAGGTCTACTCGAGCATGAGCGATTCAGTGACCGAGCATGGTGCTCGAGCATAAGCTCAATGTTGCTCGAGCATAAGTGACTTTCACTTATGAGATGTTATCTTCTCCTGTCTGCTTGAGAAACCAAGACAGTCATACTCGAGCATGCTCTTCCTCTGTTCAATAAAAACGATAAGTTTTAAAATCAAACACTTTTGGGTTATCTTCAATCTTTCTCTTATCTCACTCAAAGCTATCTAGACTAAATACTAATCATCATTTGAGAGTGTTTCATATTATTAACCATTGTTTAGGAGAAAAGCAAAAGCTCTGACAGAAGCATTAAATGCGTTGCCAAAACCAGTGATATCCTCAGCAACCACTTGTCTGATCAATGTAAAGCATTTACACATATTCCGCTCACGCATTAAATGCTATCTCTCAACGGGAAAAAAAAGAAGAATGTTGCGAAGAGAAAAACTCATTAACGGCGAAAGTGACCAACGAAACTTAATCTGAGTAACGGCTATATTCAAGAGTCTCAACGTCAATCTTCAAGCTTCTCTAATGGTCATTAATTGCAACATCTATAAATACCGGAAGCATTGAATTCACCACCTACCGAAACTATGCGCATTCAATTAGTGATATAAGCATTTACTGTTTCTACTTTTAAAGCATATATCTTTGGATATCTAATCTTTAATGTTTATTTATCTGCTTTTTTAGAGAGTTCATTATCATTATCAATCCTTGTAAGAATCTCAAAGTATGGGGACTTTGAGATTGAGATATTTGATTACAACTTGTAAAGGGGAGTAAGTTCTAGTGAGAGAATTACTTCAAGATTTACAGAGTGTGTAATCATTTGAGTTTGTGAAATCCTAGAGAGTCTGGGGACTGGACGTAGGTCGAGGATTTAGACTGAACCAGTATAAATCGCTTGTGTTCACCTTTCCTCTATTCCTCTCTATTACGCTTTGTTCTTGCTAGACAAATTCAATGTATTTTCGAAGAAAATTTTATATCCCCAATTCACCCCCCCTCTTGGTGATATTCTGTCTTTCACTCTCTTCATATATATAGAGTTGCATTCAAGTCTTCTCAACAACTAATCTGCAGAAAACGAAAATCATTCAACTTTCCAACTACTCATTCAGTTTTCTATTGTAAAGTATCTTTTGATACATTTTGTACTTCAGTTATTATATTATCTGCTCTTTGAGAGAGTTTCATTTATTGTAAGAATCTCAAGTCGTGGGACTTGGAGATTGAGAATATCAGATTACAACTTGTAAGGGGGAGTGTATCCTAGTGAGAGGATAACTTTGAGTACAGAGTGTGTAATTGATTATAAGTGATAGTGAAAATCTCAGAGTGTCTGGGAACTGGACGTAGGTCAAGAGGTTAGACCGAACCAGTATAAATCTTGTTGTGTCTTGCTTCTTCTTCCACTCACTCTGTTCTGCTCTGTTCTGTGTTCAAGTTTTAGAGCACTTTGAAAAGAATTTTTAAAATCCCCAATTCACCCCCCTTCTTGGTGATTTGCTTCACTTTCAAAAGTATGTTCAAAAGCAATAAACATTTGCATAAAATCTACAGAAATAATGAAAATGAATTGATATTCTACTCAACAATGCCCCAAGATATTCAGGGAGAATCACACTGATGTCCCAAATAAGAAAAATAATAGGGTTAAGGTGCAGATTGGCCAACGAACTATTACCGAGGAGCATCTGGCACAAACATTAATTGAGGGTACCTTAATTATCAATCAACAATTAAAAAGTGAGAAAAAAACACAATGTCGTTAAACTACTCCGTCACTGTCTTGGTGTCTTCGTCTACCATTAATTGTCACGTGTCGGCGATGTCGACGTTTCCAAAGCTTCCATTGTTGCTGAGTGTTCCACTCACCCTCTTGAGTGGACTATTTATTTTTGTTAACCTTCATATATTGTTTATACTCTGCCTGTGAGATTAACATGTTACTCTGGGGTTCAAATTGAATCCCAGATGGCCAAGAGTTTAGGATCTGGACATGGTCAGGTTAGCAGACGAGGTTCAAAGGGGAAGACAGCGAGCACAGATTATTGACAGCTGCTACTTGGATGTTAGATGGAGTTGTAGATCATATAGTTTAATTTTGTTTAAGCTTATTTTAGACTAAACTTTTGGGCACTGATGTAATGGATAACTGTTTTGAGAACTCTGTATATATTCCTGCACATTACCAAGAATTTTTAATTATTAGTGTACTATTCCTTATCTATGTTACTCACTAAAATTTGCTGTATTACTCTGATAAATATCGTAATTACAAAGGGTATGACAATCGGTGTTTTGCTTGGCTGAACCTTAAATTGCATCAGTGGTGATTCTGCCGTCGAGCCCTATTTAAATGGTCATCACATGCTTCTTGCTCATGCATCTGCCGTCCAAATATACAAGTCCAAGTTTCAGGTCATCTTATATTAGACACATACTCCCTCTGATCCATCATTAGTCTCATGGCACTAATTAATTATTTGCTCATTTCTTTCACACACCATCTCTCTTCATGAATAAGAGTATTTTTGGAAAGTTATTAGTTGCAATTCTTTCATATATAAGATAATTTTCAAAAGGGATGTCATGCTCCTATTTATATATAAGAGAAACTAATAGTAGTTCATCTAAAATCTTTAATGTCCCCCCCCCCCCAACTAATATATAGTTAATTTCTCTGAATAAATTAATTATTCCTTCTCTCTCTCTCTCTCTCCATAAACAAGAGTATTTTTAGAAAATTAGTTGTATTTCTTTCATATTTATTCTCTTTAACCAATTTTAACCAATCAATTTATCTACATTATTCATTTATTTGTATCTTGTAAGAAGAATTGGAGAGAGTACTTTACATCATGTTACTAGTTTCACATTACATCTTTCTCAAGTTTTCTATTCAAAATCGTGCGTTATTGATTTTAATCACATACTGATGATCAATTATACATGTCTTTGATGATATATGTCTATGTGCGCGCGCAGGCATCTCATAAGGGTGTGATAGGCATAACTTTGGTGTCTCACTGGTTCATGCCCTATTCAGATAGTAAAGCCGATCATAACGCCGCTTCGCAAGCCATTGATTTTATGTTTGGATGGTATGTGCTCCCTCTGGTCCTTATTATAAGACACTAACTAACAAGTGTATTTGATCCTTTTTATAAGACACTTGTTTGTTTCCAAATAGCATTAAATATTCTTTTCCAGGTATATTTATCATTAATAAGGGTAGTGAGTGAGAATAATAATTAATATGATACTAGAGTATAGGTCTATTAGTAGAGGTAATATTGGAAATTATTTAAATTTTAGGACAAGTGTAATGACTTTAACTGTTTTTATTGGTTTGTAGTAAGAATTGTTAATTAGTGTCTTAAGTAATTGATATAAAAAATGAAAACAAATATTCTATAACCTTGAAAAAAAAAAAAAGCACACACGCAAACAGATGTAACATGTTGATTGGATATTATTGATGCAGGTTTATGGAACCAATGAGTAAAGGGCATTACCCAAAGAAAATGCGAGTTCTAGTGGGAAGCCGATTGCCAAAATTCTCAATGGAAGAATCAAAGCTTATTAAAGGCTCCTTTGATTTTGTGGGCCTTAACCACTACACTACTTATTATGCCGCCCATTCACCTTCCCTTATCTATGTTACTCACTAAAATTATGTGTGAATCTTTTTCCGATGTTGTAGCGTGTGGAGTTTGAGTTCTCTCCTTTTCCTCTTTCTATTTTTTCTAAATCTCATTTCCGTCCTTAGATTAGAAAATGGATCATTTAGGATTAATATTTGATAAGTTGTGAGCATAAATAAATAAATATAAATTATTAAAATCTGATCTACGCAATGTAGACGAAATAAACATTTTCATTCATAAAATATTATAACAACAATAATTTTATAAAATATTAATAAGAACCATTTATTATTTTAATCTAGCAGTGGAGATGCGATATTAAGAAGAAAAAAAGAAAAAGAAAAGAAGACGATATGCTTCGTGTGTGTTGTAGCGTAATTTATCAATGTCTCTATTTATTACGTTCACCTATGTGTTATTTATTCTGTGGTAGCTGAGCGGAATGGTATACCCATTGGTCCAAGCCTCCAAGGGTACGTAATTAGAAGCATCATCTCTCTCACTTTTAACTTCAATATTTTTTTATATTCATAAATACTCCCTCCAATCCTAAATATATGACAAAATTTATAGTGTAAACATATATTTAGGATCAGAGGTTGTATAATATTTGTCTAATGAAATTTAGTCTATTTATTTTTATATATATGCAGGCTGCAACTGGTTGTATATCTATCCTAAAGGGTTAAGAGACTTCTTGCTCTATGTGAAGACTAAGTATAACCATCCTTCGATTCACATTACTGAAAATGGTACTTATGGACATGCTTTCACTTTTGACCTTTTCCTTATTGTTCTTCCCCTATCGTAAGTCATAAATATTTATTTCTTAAACTTATGATGACCTCTCCTTGATTTATATATTATCTGTATCATAAGTATTGATGAGTTTGATGATCCAACATTAACAATTGAAGAAGCCCTCATGGATACTTTTAGAATTGACTACTATTTCCGCCATCTTTATTATCTTCAATCTGCAATCAAGTAAGTGGCTTCCTATTTATTTATTAAATTAAATTATTTAATTAAACTTAAGGCCTCTGTGTGAGTGTGTGTCATCTTATAATAAATTTTCTTGTTTTTTCTCACTTTTACAAGGGATGGCGTCAATGTAAAAGGATACTTCGAATGGTCATTTTTGGACAACTTTGAATGGCCTAACGGATATACAGTGCGTTTTGGAATCAACTATGTGGATTGTAAACATGGCAATCAAAGATACTATAAACTCTCGCCTTGCTGGTTCAGGAACATCCTTCAGTTAAATATTAATTTTACACTTTCGTTTAAGTTGAACAAACTAAATTGAATTTAATTAATAAAAGAAATCAAAACTAAAATTAAAATAAATAAACTACCACATTAATCGAACGAGCAACCTAGAGTCACTAATCCCTTGTTTGTTTCTTAGATTTTATCCCCACTAAATTAATTTTGACTTAACTTATTGAGCTAATCTAGAGTATTAATGTCTATAAATGTCTTCTGGTCCATTTATATACATACTTTAATTAATTATGTAATGCCTCACACAACTAAATAAGATGCGTTTTAGATCGGGCTCACTCTAATTTGATTATGCGGAGCTTCTAGGTATATGCCTATCTTAGACGCAAATTAGATTAAAATTGATCACCAAATTGAGCCAATCATTAAGATTGTTTTAATTTTTATAATTCACCAAATTGATCCCCCTCTTGGGTGATACATTGCGGCTAACAGTCGTGGTTCTAACCGCTCAAAGCACAATGTGTAATACCCTAAAATTCTCACTTATTATAAGTATCATATTTTAACAAATAATACCTATTGAAAATAGGTGAATATGTGGTCTTAAACTTTAAAAGCTTATTGATTATTATGTTAAGTAATTCTTCTTGAAATTAAATAAGTTAAAGACCAAATATTCTAATTTCTTGTAGGGATCATAAAACATCATAAAAATATCATAATTAAGCATAGTCTTAATTAAATCATGAGAAGCAATTAAATGAGAAAGAAATACTTATTTTAATTAGAGAAAATTACCAACAACTAGTGGGCAATTAAAGTTGCAATAATTAAAGTAATTATGTTAATTTTCATAATTAATTAATAATTAAATTAAAAATTCATAATTAAGGAATATATGAGATTAATTAGTGATCAAAGGCTAATAAAAACCCAAGATTAGCATAAAGATAATTTCTAATGATCATAATTAATATAGTAACCTATCAATTAAGCCTTATAACATCTAAAAACATTATCTTAGAGATTTTAGCCAAGATTAAATTAAATCTTCCCTATTTTAAATATGTGGCGAAAATTCTCTTTTAAAGGGCAAGATAATTGCACAAATTTTAAATCCTAAGAGCACATAACATATGAACAAATATCATCAAAAGTAGTAGGATTTTTCCAACACAAATTAAAGGCTTGGATTAAATTTAATAAAGCTAAATCCTAAGGCCTTAATTTAACCTCATAAAGCATAATCCATGTGAAGCAAAAATCCACCAATGAAATACTTTTCTTCTTGATATTGTGAGACAATTAAAACACAAAAATTAGAAGGCAAAAAGGTTCTATAAAATCTGAATTGAGAATGAAGGTGGTTAAATAAATAAAATACTCAAGTTAATTAAACACATGCATGTCTTAATCAAAGAAGAAAAATTGTGCACTTCACATAAATGCAATCAATGAAGTGGAAGATGATAGAATTTGAAGAAAAAGTAAGAGAGAGAAAAGTGTGTAATTAATTGAGTGTGAGTTAAAAATCATTGGAATAAATTCAAGACACAAGTAAATGAGAATCTATAGAAAATAAATTGTATCTTGAGAAGCTTTAATCATAAATCAAATATAAGGATTTATTATGAACAAGCATATTTTAAGCTTGGATTAGGTTATCTCCAAAATCATTTTCTCAACTTTTGTGATGATTAAAGTGTTAATTGAGACAAATAATGAAGGCCATGATTTTCTAAATTAAGAGCTAGATGAAAGACTAAGATGAACTTTAAATTAACCCCTAAATATATTTTGCTTAGTGAGCAACCAACTATCATCTTTTATCTAATTACAAAGACACTTAGAGTAACTAATAATTGAAGCACAAAATCAAAAAGAGATGAAGGGGGGAGGACAAAATTCTTGGCTTGAGAAAGGGGTAGGATGATTTGTTTATTGTTTAAATTATAACACATGCTAATTCAACATTTATGAAGGGAATAAATTGGAAAGAGAAGATTTGATTCCTTCTTGACTTTGCGGTAAAAAAATGATGATGAAGAGAGTAATAGAGAGGGAAGGTTGAGATTAAAATTTCTCAACTAAGTTAAGATCCAAGAGCTACAATTGAAGAAGAGAGAACTACCAAAATGCCACAACAATTTACTATAAATAGGAGCTTAGGTTCTTCATATTTCTCACACCAAAACTCAACCAAAGTGATGAGTATAGAGAAGCAAGAGTAGAGAGAAAATCATAGTGGGAAGCAAGAAGGAGGAGGAAGTTCTTCAAGAGGTAAACAAGTTTTTAGTTTCTAGTTGAGTTTATAGCTTAAATGTTGTTTTGATCTTTAATCTTCCAATATATTCTTGTTATCATGTTTTTATGGTTAAATATGGTTTTATTTCGAAAAATTGATGAAGAAAGGGATATAGCAAAATTTTTGGAAGATTAGGATCAAAGTAGCGAAGCTCTGGTGAAATTTTGTTGGTTAGCGATTCCTGAAGTCAGGAGTAAAAATGCCATTATTTTATGTTGAAAATGAGGTTCTAAAATTCTGAGAAAATCCAAGATATAAGTAGACATATAGAGCTTTTCCAATATACCTAGATTGTAGCATTATGAGTTCTACACAAGAAGAAATGAATTGTTGAAATTAAGCCATTTTTCTGGGCAAAATTCTGGACAACGTTGGGAAAAATGAAAACTGAGAATTATTCTTAAACTCTGGGCAAGAACCAGTATTTTTTTCTCAAAATTAGACATCTTAAGGATTCCTATGAATTTTACGGATTCTCGTTTCGCTTTTTGTAGATTTAATTATGATTTTTCAAAGTTAATCGAAAATTCTGCTCAGAATTTCAGTATTACGTTTTTTAAGAAAATGTAAGGGCAAAATTGTAATAATGAATATACCAAGGGTAGAAATGTCAAAATGGGTGAAAATATCCTTTTTGATATTATTTTAAGAGATATGATATTTGTAACACCCCAAATTTCGTAGCATAAATCGTGCCGGTGACACGTGGTTTTATAAAAATTCATCAGAGTTTTGAGGTGCTACAGCTTAGCGTTTTGCGGAAACGGAGAGCATGTACTAAAAATTTGAACAACAGGTATAACACTGAGTAACTGATATGAAATACTCAGACATATGCTGATGCTTGACGTATACTGATATATATTATAAATTTCCCGAAGGATTGTTCATGTGATACAGTAATACAAAACTTTATAATTACAATTCTTACATGTAACTATACCCTTTTCAACCAAGCCTTGAGTAGACTTGGGGCATAGAACCTAACTCAGTTAAATCATCCCATTTGGCCAGGCTGGGTAGGTCTAGTGGGAGCCTCACCATGCTAGGGTGACTGATTGGCTGATCCACATAGACGACCCTTTCTAGTTTAAGCACCAAATGATATTAAGTAACTTTATTAGATTCATGCTATAAGGCAGGTTCTGTTGACTTTCTTCTCGCATTTCCTTCAACCGGTGCCTTCTCACGGCTCCATCTACTGGCGTCTATCTATGGCTCCATCCCTTGGTGCCACTTCTGGTTCATGCCCCTTTCCTGTCTATTCATTCAGACTGAGGTCCAATCCCCATCGGACCTCAGGTAACGGTTAACCTCATGCTTATGTAAACAATATATGTATAACAGGTATTCATGACATTTTCGCAATAATCACTACAAAAGCCCATAACTAATGTTGGAAATACATATATGTAGGGCCATAAAAATACACAGCCCCTGCAGTATGTTTGTTATCCCAGTCTGCACTATCAAATCCAGTGCCACGATGGCCTATCGTGTCCTCAGCGCTAGGAAAACTCTAAACGGTATTATCAAGACTATAACCCGTGTATTCATGATTGCATTTAAAAATAATTGAGACAGAGTCTCAGTACAAGAACACAGCAATCATATATAAGCATAACAACAAGCATCAGAGTCAGTGTTACAGTACGTCGCGAACGTACCTTTGTTGACGGTACTTTCGGTACGTTTTACGAAAAACTGTATTTTTTACAGCGGCCCGATGGCGGCCCAACAACGGTACGATAGCGGTATGACAGCGATACGATTTTCACATATATCCTATAAGGATAATATTTATCAATTTCTAGCAGCATAACAGACATTTTAGGTAAAAATTACCATTTTGCCCCTGACCCCCTAATCGGCGGAATTTTGCCAGAGCTTCGCTATTTTGACCCTATCTCTCCAGAATTTTGACATATCTCTTTTCCTAGTATATTTTCGAAATAAATACCATATCTACCCCTAAACATGATATTTAAACTATCTGGGAAATTTAAAGATAAATCTAGCATTTCTACTATATCTACTGAAAGAACTACCGAAACTAAAGACCAGGGACCGAAAAACTTACCCAGGGCTTCGCTACACTTTCTCCGGGCTCCTCTTTCTCTCTAACCTCTCTCTAGGATTCGAAATTTGTGTGTGAAATGAGAAGAGGAGGTGATGGCTATTTATAGAAGAAAAAGTGACACTATTCATCACTTTATCATATCAGTTTTCAACCGTTGGATCGCACTTCGACACGTGGCATCATCTTGGCCTTCCATGTGTCTCCCCTATGTCATTTTCCAAAAGATGACATCATCCAAGTGATGTCATCACTTACTTTATGAGCCGGTACCGATAAAGTTCCATGTTCGGTGTTCTAATCGCGTAATCTCATCGAATCTCAAAAATCCAGCAACACCGCGCTGACGGCCTACTCTTCCTCTTTGGAAATATCTGGGTTAACTAAATTTTTGATCCCATTAAGGGTATTCCGTTGCCTGCAGAACATTTTCGGACAAACACCATCGGATACGGAAATAACTTCCGGAAGTTCCAGCTTCTGGATAATAATTCGCTGGTTCGTAATATGTCTTATCCTAAGGAAACTAGTTCACGGTTTGTCACAACTATTTTGTTTTCTATAGGTTCTCATTTTGACTATCTGTCGTTTTCCCTTAAAACCCTGTATCCTAATGACTCAGTTGGTTTCAGAAATGACTTCGGAGATAGTCCACTCCGAGGTAGAATTTCTTTGGATTATAAAAAGTCCAGATGTCTTAGACTAAATTCCTATATTTTGGTGTAGGATTTAATTTCTATCCATTCTCAAATGTCTGTTGGCTCTTTACCAAATATATTATTATTTTATTTTAAAATATCAAGATATTTTATTTTTTTAATTTATTTTTCTTATCATTTTATATTTTATTTTTATTTTATTATTTTTATTATTATTTAATTTTAATTACAAATTTCGCCCCCCTAATAATTATTTTAAATTAATTTGCATATTATTTAAATCATCTTAATCCTCTTTTAATCCCTCATTAATTACTTAATTAGCCACTTACTAATTGTTGATAATTTTCTTATTTAGGATAAATTATTATCTCACAACTATTTTACTTACATTGGTATTTTATATCCCATGTAAAATATTAAAAATCATGGGGCCAAAAAGTGCTTTTAATAATATTATATTTATGCTCTATTATTTTCCAAGGAAATAATCCCAAAAATTCCTAAAATTAGAGAGAACACTCTTCCTAAGTTTTTGTCAAGTATTTGTTGCCATAAGATATTTATCATAATATTTTCAGGTCATTTTCTGCCTTAAAAATACATTTTTTTTCATGGATTTTAACTCTTTTTCTTTTCTAATTTTCACAGCAATTACCTTAGAAAACAAGATAATTAAGACTTATTATTTGAGACCCCATATTCACCTATTTAAATAGGTAATATTGACTCAAAGGGAATATTTAAAATAAATAATTATCTTGTATTAAATATCTAGGTATTACAATATTAATTATGATATCATGGAAAAAGGAAATAATCCGACAATAATGTATAGGATATCCGGGAAGTCTGGGGTCGGGTTCAAAAGTCGGGCAAGTTGGCCATTACACGGTGAAAGGTACGTTCGCGTACTGTAACACTAACTCTAATGCTTATAGTATGTTTATATATGATAGTTGTATTCATAGACTAAGACTTTGTCTTAGATCTTTCATTATACATTCAGATATATACGGGTTATAGTTATGATAATACCGTTAAGTTTTCCTAGCGCTGAGGACACGACTGTACATCGTGGCACTGGTGAATAGTGCAGACCGGGATAACATGCATACTGCAGTGGTTGTGTATTGTTATTGCCTTACATATGTGATTATGTATTTCCTACATCTGTTATGGGCTTTTGTAGAATATTGCTGAAATGTCATGAATATCTGTTATACATATATTGTTTACATAAGCATGAGGTTAACCGTTACTTGAGGTCCAATGGACATTGGACCTCAGTCTTAAACTAATAATTCAGGAAAGGATCAAGGATCCGAGAAGGCACCAGTAGGTGGAGCCGTAAAAAGGTACCAATGGACGGAGCCGTGAGGAAGCACCGGTCAAAGTAAATGAAGGAAGAAGGTTAACAGAGCCTACCTTCTGGCATGAAACTAATAGGGTTACTTCAAACCAATTGGTGCTTAAACTAGAAAGGGTCGGTCTATGTGGTTCAGTCAATCAGTCGCCGTGAATTCGGGGAGACTTCCACTAGACTTCACCCAGCCTGGCCAAATGGATTTGATTTAACAATGTTAGGTTCTATATATGCCCCAAGTCAGGAAATGGCTTGGTTTGAAAATGTATAGTTACAATGTAAATTCTGTAATTATATAAGTCCTGTATCACATGAATATTCATTCGGGAAATTTTTAATATACCAGTATACGTCGGCCATCAGCATATGCCTGAGTATTTTATATTAGTCACTCAGTTGTTCAAATTTTTAGTACATGCTCTTCGTTTCCGCAACACGCTGAGTTGTAGCACCTCAAACTTTGACAATTTGTCTAAAACCACGTGTCACCGGCACGATTTATGCTACGGAACTTGGGGTGTTACACAATGTCTTGACCACTACATAAACCACCTTTTTTTTAGTGAACACACATGTTTGCTAAAAAATTATTCAAATTTTTGATCAAGTTGTTGAATTCAAATTTTTCATAAGAGAAGAGAGATTTGTATAATTAAAGTAAAACAAAAGAATGATTAGAGTATTTTACTCTATTTAATATGCATTATTATGCTAAAGTTGTCAAAAGGTAACAACCAATATACACAGGATATATATATATATATATATATATATATATATATATATATATATATATATAATATAATGTGTGTGTATGTAAATTTGTATTATGTACACATATTTCTCAATTATTTACCTATTCCCAACTCTTTTTTTTTTTGGTGAAATCACAATTCATATAATTTATTTTAAAGATATATTCAATCATAATCATTACTTTTTTCTTTAAAAATATTTTTTTGCATCTTTTTTTGAATATCATTTCCAATATATCCATGAATTATTGGTTGCTTACAAGATATCGTCTTAAAAGAAGATATGTTGTGTGCCCAAATTTAATTAGTCAACATAAAATATTCTGATAAAAAATCAACATAAAATATATAATTAAAATTTATAGCAGGCCACAAAACATCATTTATAAGACCCAATATGGTTCATTTCTTATCCTCCATGTGCATTGGCACAATATCTAGTTCTTAAATATTCGTAATTAATTTGTAACAAACTGAGAGACCAGTAAAATATTAAGCAAGTTTTAAGCTATGATTGTCTCATAATGACATTCTAAAGTATCCAAATGTATTTCTGATTTTTTCTATTTAGCTAAATTAAAAAGGTTCACCCAACAGCTCCATCATTGAATCGAAAATGATGAAACACTAAATTATACAAACCTGCATTCTTTTTTAAGACAGTCAAAAAGCCAACCCCACCACACCCTTTTTTTCGACAATAGATTTTTTTTTTTTTATCTTAACCTTAATTTTTGACTTTTTTTTCTTATTTCTTAAACAATAAAACATAATCTTCTCATTATGATTTTCTTTTATCTTGAAAAATTAATTAAAATAGAAAAAAATTGAATCAATAATGTCCCAATTAAATATAGGAGGTCAATCAAGAATAGAATGTACAGGGTATTTAAATGCATTTGGGATTAAGTACCAGGCCCTTGGTGATTTACATATGATGTGTGTATATATCCGAGAAAATAAGAAAGAATAAAAGTAAAAATAAATGGAACGAAAAATAGAGAAGGACAAAGTGGATAATATCAAAAGTTGAAAATTCTGTTTCAACTTTGGAGTTGCGTGTCTTGTTCTGTATTTGTATGGGTGTGAATTTGACTAGATGGTTACTCTCCACTACTTCAATATGGCACCGTTTGCAATAAAATGGGAAGGAGCAAGTGAATAAAAGCGGACCCAAGGACAGGGAAGTCAAAAACGTGAGAACAGAAAATGCTTGATTCCCTATTTTCAGGATGCGCCCACCACAAAAACATTTAAACAAAAAGAAAAATACCTCCATTTTACCCATTAATTAGCCAAATCCCTTCAAAAATGGAGAAAAAATAGCTTATTATTTTAATAATTCATGATTTTTTTAAAAAATATATTCTATATCCATTCATTCTTATCCACTTTCTTGATCAAAGACCTTTTCAAAATTTATTATTTAGCATTGTTTGCATTAAGAAATGACTTGGTCATCTCTTTTCAATAAAAAAACAAATTATTTGAAAAAAGATGGAGAAATGATTTCTTTGTTCACAAAATGCAAACATAAATTTTGAAAACGGTTTTGATGATAAAAATGGATATGAATGAACGGGAATAAGAATATTTATTTTTAAATATTTCTTGAATCGAAGAAATTTATTAGAATAAGAACCTATTTTTCCTCCATTTTTAAATGGTTTGGATATATTAAAGGGGTGAAAAAAAATTACTCTGTTCTGTTTGATTTGATTTTTTGTTTTTAATGTTTAGTGGTCGGTGGATGTGTGTGGGCGGTGGCTTTCTATATTAAGGATTAATTAAAAAATAAATAGGGATATCAAACATTATTGTCAAACTCGCGCATTGACTCTCTCGAGAGCTTACAAAATTGAGTAGAGTCAATAGTAAACTCGGTTAAATTCACAAGTTTATATATCAAGTTTACTATTTTTATGTTTCTAACTTATAAAACTATGTTAACTTATACATAAACTTATGTTAACTTCTTCAATTTGATCATGCTCAACAACTTTATAAATAAATTTTATATAAATTTGTTTGTTAAATATGATAAATTATAAATATTGATGAATTTAATTTCAATTATTTGGATTTAAAATATATTTAAATCAAATTATTGTCATTTTTTTTATATTTTAATTATTTAATTATATATTATTAATACCTAATTAATGAGTCTGAGTTGACTCTACACCATTAACACGTAATTAATTAATGGGTTAAGGAGCGTCCATCACAACAAACTATTAGTTCAGGAGCGTCCAGCACAATTAACTATTAAATGGACCGCCCAGCACAATAAACTTTTAAAAAAGAGCGCCCAGCACAATGCCGTTAAAAAAAAGTTAACGCCGTTAGCAAAAAGTTAACGTCTGTTATCTAAGGAGCGCCCAGTACAACAAACTATTATTACAAGAGCGCCCAGCACAAAATTCTAAATTTTACTAAATTAAATAATTTTTTTCTCAATTGTCATTATTTAAAACTACTTTTATAAATATCTATGGACAAAAATTACTCATTCTTCAATTTTGTCAAAATTATAATTTGCTAAAATAAACAAAAGTTTTGATTAAAAATATAATTATATGATTTAAATAAAAATCAAGGTGTTTTATAGTTTATTATATATGTTAAAAAAATATATATGATTTATCTTTTTTTTAGAAGAAATTTATGTGAGTTAAAAAATTCATTTAATATTAATAAAATTTAAAAAATATGTTAACAAAATTGAAGAATGAGTAATTTTTATCCATAGATATTTATATAAATAGTTTTGAATAATGACAATTGAGAAAAAAATTATTTAATTTAGTAAAAACCCAAGGTGTTTTATATTTTATTATCTATGTTAAAAAAAAATATATATATATATATATAATTTATTTTTATTTTAGAAGAAATTTATATGAGTTAAAAAATTTATTTAATGTTAATAAAATTTAAAAAAATCTAAAAAATTTGTTGACAAAATTGAAAAATGAGTAATTTTTGTCCATAGATATTTATACAAGTAGTTTTGAATAAGAGTAAAATACTCTGACCACCCTCATGTTTCGTCTTAATTACACAGACCTCCCCTCTATTTTGAAAACCCATAGAAACCTCCATTAAAATTAGAGTAAAATACTTTAACCATCCTCCTGTTTTGTCTTAATTATACAGACCTCCCCTCTATTTTAAAAACCTATAGAAACCTCCCTTAAAATTTAAATTTATGTTACACAAACCTCCCTTATATTTTAAGATTCTATTTCCATCCACTCAAACTGTTAGTTAACCGTTAAGTTTGACTTTTGAACTTTTTTTTTTACCAAAATGTCTCTCTTCAGTATTAGAATTATTTAAGTATATAAAACCAAATTTATACAACCAAAAATGTATTCTAATAGATTTTCTAACTTTCTAATTTGTTAAAAAATTTATTAGTTTTGATCTTATAAATTAATTTTGACTTAAAAATATAAATTAAACACATATTTTTATCAAATATAATAAACTATATAAGTTTGAGATTTCATGTGTCATTTAAATTTCTAATTTAATAATTTTTTCACAAATATTTATAGACACATTTGATCAAGCACATGTTTATTTAAAAACTTATTTGAATATTCAACATTCTGTGATATTTACATTAACCAATGCTAAAATAATTAAAGAGATAACTATTTGTAAAGATAAAAAAATCTTAAATTATTTAAAACAATATTATTCAAAATATAAAAGTAAAACTAGGGATTAAGTACAATATTAAGGGTAAAATAATATGTAAATTTTATTTTTATATAAACTTTAATTAAAAAATACTGTATTTTTAGAATCTTTTTAGAATATTCTTAACGGAGTTAATTATTTGGACTTAAGTGTATGTTTTCAAAATAGAGGGGAGATCTGTGTAATAAAGACAAAATAGGAGGGTGGTCAAAGTATTTTACTCATATATGGGAGGTTTGTGTAACATACATTTTAATTTAAGGGAGGTTTCTATGGGTTTTCAAAATAGAGGGGAGGTCTGTGTAATTAAGGCAAAACAGGAGGGTGATCAGAGTATTTTACTCTTTGAATAATGACAATTGAGAAAAAAATTATTTAATTTAGTAAAATTTAGAATTTTGTGCTGGGCGTTCTTGGAATAATAGTTTGTTGTGTTGGGCGCTTCTTAGATAACAGACGTTAACTTTTTGCTAACGGCGTTAACTTTGTTTTAACGGTATTGTGTTGGGCGCTCCTTTTTAAAAGTTTGTTGTGCTGGGCGGTCCACTTAATAGTTAATTCTGCTGGACGCTCCTGAGCTAATAGTTTGTTGTGCTGGACGCTCCTTAACCCTTAATTAATTACATCACTTACTTTCACGAGTTTGTTTAAAATTGTGAATTTGACAACCTTGATATCAAGCATTCGAGCTCACAATTTCGACTTTACATCAATGTCACGAGAACTCGTGAGTTTGTCATCCTCGATATCAAGCATTTCCTTGTTCACGTTGTTTTTTATTTCTCAATTAATTCCTTTAGTCCTTAAAATATTATTTCTAAAATATTTATGCCAAAATTATTCTCTAATTATTTGTCCTTAATTTATAGGAAAATCTGCCTTAAATTCCAATAATTAATTTCACAATTATTTTAGGGCAAATTTCATAATTTATTTTTCCCATAAAATATTCAAATTCCAAATCCCAAAATTTGGGATGTTATATCTGTGAAGTCATCTAGATCTAAAACCCATACATTGTATGGAGTCTGAGGCTATAAAAGCCATACTATTTTTATTACTGATGAACAATGTGATACTTGTAGAGATTCGTATAGAATCTATGCATATAATGATGATCTGCAAAATTATTTTCTTGATTAATACACTCACATATATACTTGCAGTATGAAGGTGCAGCAAATGAAGATGGAAGAGGACCCAGCATTTGGGATACCTTCTCTCACAAATATCCAGGTCTCTCTCTTAATATTAGCCTCATTCTTACAAAATAATTGGGAAAAGCTATATATGATACAAACTCCACTCTTATTTGGAAGATTAAAACTTTCTTGTATCAGACTTCATTCTTACAAGTTACAACCTCCGATCCATTTTCATGAATCAAACTCTTCATCAAACTTTTTTTTATATATAAAATTAAAAAAAAAAAACAAGCTTAATTGTTTTTCTTTTCATGCTACACAGATTTTGAGGTAACTTCCATTATACTATTATTCATAAGAGTAAATACCCTTCTTCTGGTCCCCGACGACAAAACACGGACCCCATTTATTTTGGTCCCTTACAAAAAATCGACCCTTATTCGTCCTTTTTATAGACTAAAAAGGACCTTTTGGAAATTTGTGAGGGATCAAAATGTCAACCAATCGGCCCTTATTTATCTTTTTTATGGACTAAAAATAACTTTTTTTTTGTAAGGGATCAAAATTGGGATCACGTTTTTTGTCAGGGACCCAAAAGGATATTTACTCTATTCATAACTTATCGATATGTTATTCTAAAGAAAAAAAAAACAACTTACGTGTGTGTAATTTTATATTGTTATTTTGAATAAATGTTAGCTTTATTTTTGTCTACCATAGATATAGATTTCTTAGCCTCATGATAAAACAAAAATATTTCTTCTTTTTTTCCAGAAAATAAACATATTTCTTAGCCCTTTTAGATCTAGATAAATGAATCACACATCCTTTTGTGTGTGTGTGTGTAAAATCGCATTTAACCTATCATCATTCCTGTAACAAAATGAATCATGGGTATGCAACACCCACACAGTCACTATACAAATACCTAGTCACAGCTAACAGGGGATTGTGAAAAATGACACTAGCATCCTCTTGCATAATACTAAGATTTGCAAGAATGTCCGCACAACAGTTAGCTTCTCTATATACATATACAAATTTAACATTGGAAAAATTATTCATTCTCCTACCAATATGAACTAGAAGCTTCAAACCAGCAATTCCATTACTGTGTGTGTTCTTTTTTGGAAATCGAAAAATAATTGGGAAAAGCTATGATACAAACTCCACTCTTATTTGGAAGATTAAAACTTTCTTGTATCAGACTTCATTCTTACAAGTTACAACCTCCGATCCATTTTCATGAATCAAACTCTTCATCAAACTTTTTTTTAATATATAAAATTAAAAAAAAAACAAGCTTAATTGTTTTTCTTTTCATGCTACACAGATTTTGAGGTAACTTCCATTATACTATTATTCATAAGAGTAAATACCCTTCCTGGTCTCTGACAAAAAACACGGACCCCATTTTGGTCCCTTACAAAAAATCGACCCTTATTCGTCCTTTTTATAGACTAAAAAGGACATTTTGGAAATTTGTGAGTGATCAAAATGTCAACCAATCGGCCCTTATTTATCTTTTTTATGGACTAAAAATAACCTTTTTTTTGTAAGGGATCAAAATTGGGATCACATTTTTTGTCAGGGACCAAAAAGGATATTTACTCTATTCATAACTTATCGATATGTTATTCTAAAGAAAAAAAAAACAACTTACGTGTGTGTAACTTTATATTGTTATTTTGAATAAATGTTAGCTTTATTTTTGTCTACCATAGATATAGATTTCTTAGCCTCATGATAAAACAAAAATATTTCTTCTTTTTTTTCCAGAAAATAAACATATTTCTTAGCCCTTTTAGATCTAGATAAATGAATCACACATCCTTGTGTGTGTGTGTGTGTAAAATCGCATTTAACCTATCATCATTCCTGTAACAAAATGAATCGTGGGTATGCAACACCCACACAGTCACTATACAAATACCTAGTCACAGCTAACAGGGGATTGTGAAAAATGACACTAGCATCCTCTTGCATAATACTAAGATTTGCAAGAATGTCCGCACAACAGTTAGCTTCTCTATATACATATACAAATTTAACATTGGAAAAATTATTCATTCTCCTACCAATATGAACTAGAAGCTTCAAACCAGCAATTCCATCATCCTGCAAATCAATCAAGAGCTTTATCACATAAACAGAATCACATTCTACAATTATGTTTTCAAATCTATACTATGTAGCTAGCTCTAAGCCAGTAAAAAATGCCCATACTTCAGCCTTGATTGCAGAGCAAGCTCCCAATTTCCTTGCAAAGCCACACCAGCCACTTACCATTGTTGCTTGAAATGACCCTCCACATCCAGCAAGCCTTTGTACTCCCTTAGATGCACCATTTATCCAGCCATCCCTTGGAGGTACCCAACTGATATGTATCACCCTCTTTATGCCTCTAACTTTACAAAACTCCACTTGTGCCCTCTTAATATCCCTTACATCCCATTCAACAATTATGTGCCTATTCACCGGCATAATGTAACCTTCCACAAAACAACACTTATTACGCTAAGACCACAGCAACCAACAAGCTAGGCCGAAAATCAAGCTCTAGTCTCCACCTGATTTCATAAGGTTCCACTCCAACCACTCTTTCCCCCGCAGACTCAAAAACTCATATTAAATAGTGCCATTTTTCAGTTTTTGCCACAATTCCCAAGCAATGCTACAATCTCTCAAAACATGCATCAAGTTTTCATTTTGATTACAGTGATAACGAGTATTTCCCCCCATAATTCAACTCTTTCTCTCCCCCGTTGGTAGCCTTTCATGCATTGCAATCCACAAAAACACTTGTATCCTTCTCAGTCCCTTCCATTTCCATAGCCTATTCCATATAGCCCCCCCATTTCCCATCTCATGCCGCAAACTATGGTACATATCAGTCACCACATACTTGCTGTGCATATTTCCTCCCCACCTAACTATATCCATGCCATTCAAAGGGCAAGGAGGTAACACAACCCTTATAAGCCTGAGTCCCTCGTCATTTACTCTTCCTTTCATTTTTTCCATATCCCATTCACCTTCCCTATTAACCATCTCTCTCACCTTCATACCCTTTTCCCCATCTGTTAGCTAGTTCACACATATTTCACACAATTTCCTGCCATCATCTACCCGCTTGTCCTCCCAAAAACGGATATCCTCCCCATTCATAATCTTCCATCCCACATTCTCTAGAACACTTGGCCATAGTCTAGCCAAATTTCTCCAAATTTCTGAGTCAGATTTCATCCACTTACATTCCTCCAATAAATTTTTCCCCCTCTTATATTTGCCACTCAATACCATGGAACACAAATTGTTTGGCTTTGAAATAACATTCCAAACCACCCTCCCTAGCAATGCATCATTCATAACTTCCAATTTTCTCAATCCTAGTCCACCATTTTTCTTCTCACTGCACACTAAATCCCAATTTACTGCATGAACTTTCCTTTTTCCTTCATTACTTCCCCAAATAAAATTTCTTTGTATTTTCTCCATTTGTTTCCTCTCATGCCCGGTGGGATAATAGAATGCTGCATATAAAACACCCCTATTTGGTTTGTGACAGACTAAACTAAAGTAATCGCCTTGACTAGAGACAATTTTTGCTTTTTCCAGCTACTAAGCTTTCCTTTCATCTTATCAATTAAATGTTGAAACTTTCGCTTGTTATCTCTTCCTTTCATCATATATATGCTCCCAGATATCTCCCCAAATCCTCATTTTTTTGAAAACCTGACAGCCCATATATATATATTATTCTGCACTCTTCTATTTACATTTTTTGAAAAATAAATGCTGGTTTTTTGGGTATTCATTTACTGCCCAAAAATTTCCCCAATTTTCCAAGTACCCCCATAATCATAGCCATTTGATCCAGGTCTGCCTAACAGATCAGAAGCAAGTCATCTACAAATAGCAAATGAGATACCTCTGTCTCTCCTCTTCCCATTTGCAGTGACTTCCATAGATTATTAGTCACACAATCAACAATCAAATGCGTCAGTTTTTCAATTCTTAAAACAAATACGATGATAGGGGATCTTATTGCCTTAAACCCCTTGAAGGAATAAATTCCTCTCTTCTACTACCATTCCACAATAGAGAAGTTTTCATTAAACTAACACAAGTCATAATTACTTGTTTGAAATAATCATCAAGACCAATTTCCTCCAACACCTTCGCAATGAAGCACCAATTCATCCTATCATAAGCATTCTCAAGATCGATCTTGATGACCATATACCCCTACCTCCCTTGGATTTCACTCAAAGAATGGACTATTTCCTTAGCAATGAAGATATTCTCATGTATACTTCTCTTAGGAACAAAACTAGTTTGATAAGGCGAAATCAATTTGTCCATAAGCGGTTTTAATATGTTCACTACCAGCTTTGATAGGCCTTATATAGGACATTGCACAAACAATAGGCCTAAATTGCCTCACCACTTCCGGTTCCTCCAATTTAGGAATCAACACCAATAAAGTATCATTAATTTCCCCAATTCTCTCTGGGTGCCTCCATAATTCCTTAATAAAGCTAATGACCATTGCCCTACAATTTTCCAATTTTGATGGTAAAACACAGCTAGTAAACCATCACATCCAAGGGCTTTAAAACCCCCCATTTGAAAGATTTCTTTCCAAACCTCTTCTCCACTTACATCCCTACTTACTTTCCTCAACTCCTCCTCAAAAATCTCCCCCCAATCTCTGTCTTGTTATAGCCCAGTCACATTCAATTCTTTCATCCTTAAACAGATTAGTGAAAAATTCTTGAAACATATTAATCACTTCATCTTCCCCCTCCACCCACTGCCCAACACTATTTTAAAGCATCTTTATTCTATTTCTTCTTATTCTAGATAACGTCTTAGTATGATAGTATCTAGTGTTATAGTCCCCTTCTTCCAACCATCTTCCCCTTGATTTTTGAAACCAAAGCACCTCTTCTTGCCTTAAAGTTTGCATCAATTCCTCCTTTAGATCCTTTTCCAATGTAATAAGAAAAGGATTACTACGCCTTTCAATACTCTGTTGAATCCCATTCAGCCTATTTAAGATTCTTCTTTTATGGCTTTCAACCTTCCCAAATACTTCCTTATTCCAGCAAGATAAATCCTTCTAAAGGGAAGACAATTTGACATGTGTTTCATCCTCCCCTTTCCAACTCTCCACCATTACATCTTTAAAACTTTCATGCATTTGCCACATAGCTTGGTACCAAAAGCATTTCTTTCTACATCCCTTTCTTTCCTTGCATAAACATACAAAAATGGGATGATGATCAAAGAAAACTCTTGGAACTACTCTAACCTCCACCTCTATAAATTGTTCATGCTAGCTAAAATTACACAAGCATCTGTCCAGCTGCCTATACACCTTATCTAGTCCTTCCCATTTAGGACCCTTCCAAGTAAAGAAAGGCCCAAGAGCTTCAATATTCATCAGATTACAATCTTCAATCCATGTATTAAATTTACCATACCTCGTCTCCCTAATTTTGCCTCGCCCTTTCTGTTCTAGTGGTGTTTTAATCTCATTAAAGTCTCCAACCAATAGCCACGGTTCTACTAGTTCACCAGCCATATTATATAATTTTTTCCAAATCCTATGTCTTCCTTGTCATTAAGACTTGCATAAATTGCAGTAAATAAAGTTTCCTCCCCCCTCAAACAACTTACTGGGAATAAATTGTTCATCCATGATTTTGACATCCACAACTAAATCATCCGACTCCCAAACAAGCCAAATACCCCCTGAAAACCCCTCAGCCTCCCTCCTCACCGAATGCTTAAATCCGCAATTTTTGATAACCTTGCTTGCTAGGTTAACACTAATCCTTGGTTCTAAAATCACATCCACATCCAACCTATATCTACATTTAATATCTCTAAGTAAAACTGTAAAACCCTGCTTGTTGCACCCCTACTATTCCATACTAATAGCTTTATCATTTTAAAACATAAAAATGATACATAACCAATATAGTGGTACCTTTACTCAACCAAAGACTTGTTGTAGCACACTCATCCTCCATGCTCATTCCGAAATTGGCAATTGGATCCTCCTCAACTTCCCTAACTCACCATGCCCCTGTGACTCTATTACCATGTCTTCTTGTTCTCTTCATGAGCTCCCCTGGATGTAGGATCTCCTTTTCAACCATGTCAACCTCCTTTCATTCATATCCACCGAGGTTACTTTCTGGCACAACCTTTATATAACTGGGTTCATACTGATTGTCATTGGACTGCCTCATCACATTCTTAGATTTAGTTGCTAAAAACACCTTCTTGACCTTACCCTCCCTTTCTTTCCTGCCCTCCTGTACTACCCTTTCCATACTCTTAGTAGCGGACATCTCAGCCTCCCTGTGCATTCCTCCAAACTTTCATCCTTGCCCTATTTTTTCATCAGAATACATCTTGAATACATAGACGGATCCTTCCTAATTAGAACAATGCATATACACCATTTAATTATTATATTGATTTAGTCATTATTACTTAATTAATATACTATATTAGTTTTTAGATGTTCAGATTATTTTATAATAAGAAAGTTTTCACCCATATGATATGACTTCTTGAAAATAGATCTTTTCTACACCCCTTGTTTAATTGTGAAATAGTAGGTTAAGTTGCATTCAAGTTTCAACTCCTGAAGTATTTTTTAAGTCCATTTAGCATCTTAAAGTATTGTATCATTCAAACAACACTTTCATTGGAAAATTTGTACCTCAAAATACTTTAGGGTGTGTTGGACGCATATGTAAAAACACTTCATTGGTCTTAGATGAACCACAAAATCATTTATGGTGCTTATACACGTAGAAAAATACTTCAGAAAGCTGGAAACACTACAAAATACTTTCAAACTAAAAAATACTTTAGGGGTTAAATGCAGCTTAAGCTGGAAAAAAAAAAGATTAATTAAGGGTGTGTTTGGGAAATAAAAAAAAAAAAAGAAACAACCAACACCAACTTTCTTAAACTTTCTTAGTCTTTATAATTTCACAACTGACTACTACATTTGAGATACACTAATTACCCCTATATTTTGAAAATGCATATAGAACTCCCATAAAATTAAAATACGTGTTACATAAGCCTTCTTTATATATTCAATATTACATTTTCATCCATTTAAGCCCACAGTTAATGATTAAGTTTGACTCTTAAATTTTGATTACAACCAAAAGACCCCTATTTAACATTATAATTATTTAAACATCTAGATTAGCCAAAAACAAATTTATATAACAAGAAATAATTATAATTTAAAAGTTTCCAACTTTCCAATATGATATAAAATTTATTAATTATGATTTTATTATAACATTAATTTTTTTATTCTTTCATCACATTTTTAAAAACTAATGTATTTTTTATTTTAAATATCTAACAATATTTTCAAAGTATATTTTAATTCATCATATGTATAAATGGATAAATTTTGAGAAATTTCATAAATTATTTAAATTTATAATTGAAAATTGTAGAACGCATTTATTTGCTAGAAAAATTTATAACACATTTAGTTGTATATATCTATTAAAAATAATTAATCAAATCTTAGTTTTCCTATGTCCAGGTCAACTAAATGAATTAAACTTCTATGGCAATAGGATAATTTATATTTAAAACAAAAAATAAAATTAAGGAAAAGAAAAGAAAACTCTAAAATTATTTTCAATAACTCTTGCCAAAATTTGGGACTTAGTATGACAATTGGTAAATGAGTAAATAAAATTTATTAAATATAAATTATAATGTTTTTTAAAAATCCATTTTATAATATTCTTAGTGAATATTATGGTTTGGACTTAAATATATATTTTTAAGATAGAAGGGAGTTATGTATAATTAAGGCAATAATAAAAGAGCAGTTTTTCTATTAGAAATTAAAGATTAATTAGGGTAGATTTTAGAAATAAAAAAATTGAGACACAACTAACACCAACTTTTTTAGGCTCCATAATTTTGACAACTGAATACTATATTTAGAGATAGAGGGAGTGCAAACTAACTTGATGGACTTGTCCGTAAGCTTTACTGAAAGTAAATTCAAATCAATTACAAGGTAAATCAAACAGTAGATCTTCTATAGAAGATATTCTATTCAATTGACCAGTTGAACACTTTTAAGCAGACAAGTGTTTCTGAAGGAAAAAGTACAGTAATAAGCAATAATTAATATTCAAAGTATGTTCAAAAGCAATAATAATTTGGATAGAATTTATAGAAACAACGAAAATGAATTGGTATTCCACTCAACAATGCCCCAAAATATTCACGGAGAATCACACCAATGTCCCAAACAAGAAAAATAATATTAGAAAATTCTCATAGCCTTTCAATGACAAGTAAGAGAGTTATTATTGGTAAGTTATAAGACTTTTCTGATATTATCTTCTTTAATTAAGATCTTAGTGTGATTTTCTTGAATATTTATTGCGGGAATGAACTGGGGGCTTATGGTTGCCGTTTTGGTCTTAAGAGAAACATCATAAGCCCAAACACATAAATAAGAAACAAATGAAGAAAGAAAAGCTTTTTGTCACTAGCACTACTAGTAGTGCAGTGGTATTGAGATTCATTTCTCCCCCTAGGTCCTGGGTTTGATCCCCCTCCCCTATCGCCTTGTATCAAAAAAATGCTTTTTGTCCCCTACTCGTCTTCCAAAATCAGTAAAGTCATGGAAGGATCCAAATAAGCTTTAAATGTAAATCGAGTGGATCAGTTAATAACGTGGAAATAAATCCGTGTATTTTATTCACTTGTGTGCAGAAAAAATAGACGATCGGAGCAATGGAGATGTGGCTAGTGACCAGTATCATCACTATAAGGTACGAGGGTTGAAAACTTATTATGAAAATTTGGACTTTCAGAATAATTTTATGAAACCCGATAAATTTACTTCATTTTCCGTTATTATTTATTAGGAACATGATGTCACATGCATTCAATGGGATTAATTTACAACTAAAATAATGGAAACTCCATTAGTATAATTTGTAGTTTTGTGTTTTTTATTTATTTACATTAATGCTGTTTGTGTATATTTTTTATAGGAAGATGTTGGAATCATGAAGTATATAAATATGGATGCTTACAGATTTTCTATTTCTTGGTCGAGAATACTGCCAAGTGAGTCAGAACATGAATTTTTGTCAAGATTACTTGCATATATATACTTTGTTGAAATTTTCCAAGGAACTATAGTTTATTTATTTATTTATTTTAGTACTTATAAACAATAAATATTTGCAGAGGGGAAGCTAAGTGGAGGTATAAACCGAGAGGGAATCAAATATTACAACAACCTCATCGATGAGCTATTGGCTAATGGTCATAACCCAACCTTAATAAGCTTTAATTACGCATATTTTTTATTTAGATTCAAATCGACGCACACTGATATAATATTATAATAATAATTAACCAAATCATAAAAATTGACGAACGTACAGGTCTGAAACCTTTTGTGACTCTTTTCCGCTGGGATCTTCCACAAGCTCTAGAGGATGAGTATGGTGGCTTCTTAAGCCCTGACATAGTGTAAGTGACAAATAATTAATTAAACTCAATAATATCATTATTAATTAATTATGTCATAAAGGAATGTTACATACATGGTGTGTGTGTTTTCAGGAAAGACTATGGAGACTACGTGGAACTATGCTTCAAGGAGTTCGGGGATAGAGTGAAGCATTGGATAACAGTGGATGAACCATGGACTTTTAGCCGTCTTGGGTACGCAATCGGCAATTTAGCACCAGGTCGGTGTTCTGCTTGGCAGAACCTTAATTGCACCGGTGGTGATTCCGGCGTCGAGCCCTATTTAGTTGGTCATCACATGCTTCTTGCTCATGCATCTGCCGTCCAAATCTACAAGTCCAAGTTTCAGGTCATCTTATATTAGACACATACTCCCTCTGATCCATCATTAGTCTCATTGAACTAATGAATTATTTGCTCATTTCTCTCTCACACCATCTCTCTTCATGAACAAGATAATTTTCAAAAGGGATGTCATGCTCCTATTTATATATAAGAGAAACTAATAGAAGTTCGTCTAAAATCTTTAATGTTTTTTCCCCGCACAAATATATAGTTAATTTTTTTTTTGAACACTAATATATAGTTAATTTCACTGCATTAATTAATTATTCCCTCTCACACTCTCTCTCCATAAAAAAGAGTATTTTTAGAAAATTAGTTGTATTTCTTTCATATTTATTACCTTTAACCAATTTTAACCAACCAATTTGTCTCCGTAATTCAATTATTTGTATCTTATAAGAAGAATTGGAGAGAGTACTTTACATCATGTTACTAGTTTCACATTACATCTTTCTCAAGTTTTCTATTCAAAATCGTGCAGCATTAATTTTAATCACATACTGATGATCAATGTATACACATCTTTGATAATATATGTGTATGTGCGCGCGCAGGCATCTCAGAAGGGTGTGATAGGCATAACTTTGGTGGCTCACTGGTTCATGCCCTATTCAGATAGTAAAGCCGATCATGACGCCGCTTCACGAGCCATTGATTTTATGTTTGGATGGTATGTACGTACGTACGTAGTAGTAATTGATATAAAAATAAAATAAAAAATTTCTATAACCTGAGAAAAAAATTGCACACACGCACACAGGTGTAACATGTTGATTGGATATTATTGATGCAGGTTTATGGAACCAATGAGTAAAGGGCATTACCCAAAGAAAATGCGAGTTCTAGTGGGAAGCCGATTGCCAAAATTCTCAATGGAAGAATCAAAGCTTATTAAAGGCTCCTTTGATTTTGTGGGCCTTAACTACTACACTACTTATTATGCCGCCCATTCACCTTCCCTTCGCTATGCCAGACCCTCCTACGAAACTGATTCTCATGCAAATCTCACAAGTAATTAAATAATGATCTAAGCAATTTATAAGTGCAATGTGGACAGAATAAAAGTTTTTAATTTATATAATATTATAATAATAATTATTATTATTATATAAAATATTAATAAGAAACATTCATTATTTTAATCTAACAGTAGATATGAGATATTAAGAAGAAAAAAAGAAAAGTTAAAAGAAGAGGATATATGCTTCGTGTGTGTTGTAGCATGTGTAATTTATTAATGTCTCTATTTATGATATTCACCTGTGTTATGTATTCTGTGTTAGCTGAGCGGAACGGTATACACATTGGTCCAAGGGTACGTAATTAGAAGCACCATCTCTCTCACTTTTAACTTCAATATTTTTGTCTGATTCATAATTATAATATTTGTCTAATGAAATTTAGTCTACTTATTTTTTTTTCTATATATACATGCAGGTCTCTGAGTGGTTGTATATCTATCCTAAAGGGTTTAGGGACTTCTTGCTCTATGTGAACACTATAACAATCCTTTGATTTACATTACTGAAAATGGTACTTATGGATATGCTTTCACTTTTGATCTTTTCATTATTGTTCTTCTCCTATCGTGAGTCATAAATATTTATTTCTTACACTTATGATGACCTCTCCTTGCTTTATATATTATCTGTATCATAGGTATTACAGAGTTGGATGATCCAACATTAACAATTGAAGAAGCCCTCATGGATACTTTTAGAATTGACTACTATTTCCGCCATCTTTATTATCTTCAATCTGCAATCAAGTAAGTGACTTCCTATTTATTTATTTAATTAATTAAACTCAAGGCCTTTGTGTGTGTGTCATCTTATTATATATTTTCTTGTTTTTTCTACTTTTACAAGGAATGGCGTCAATGAAAAAGGATACTTCGCATGGTCTTTGTTGGACAGCTTTGAATGGTCTCACGGATATACAGTGTGTTTTGGAATCAACTATGTGGATTTTAAACACGGCAATCAAAGATACTATAAACTCTCGTCTCGCTGGTTCAGGAACATCCTTCAAAAGAATAATTTAGTGAAGTAGCAAGCAGTTCCTAATAAAGAATATATGACGTGGACTATGTGAATCATATGGACACTTTGTCTATGATAATAATGATCATTATGATATGCTGATGCTATATCTGTTGGCAGCAGCAATCCATAGAAAAATAGTTAGTTGTACCTGCGGACAGTGTCTTTAAGATATTTTCCGCAACTCTCAATAAATGAACCTTTCACGCAAGAACAAGATGAGCAAAACAAAAAATGAAACAAGAGTGGAGTGTTTGAACCTTCGGCCTCAATCTCCTTTTATAGGTTGCAAATCACTAGATAGTGATTAAATTATCAATTTTAAATATTGCAACAATCAACATGTTTATAATCAGTAGTTTCAAAACGTTGAGAAGCCATAATTGTCATTCCCTTTAATATTGTGACATTTATCAGAGTAATAACACACAACTCAATGGGCAAAGAGAAATAACATAAACATACTAATATAAAGTACTTGATTACATAATAGGAGTTTCCACAGGGTTTGTACATAATATTTACAAATCTCAAAATTTTATTATAAAACTACATATAACCAACATCCATACTTGAACGGGATCAAAACCTTCAATGACCAGTATCTACTGCCTTGCCGTTGGAATCACGTCTATTGTGCTGATCATGACCTAAGTTTGTGGAAAGGGTTGAGATTCTTACGAATCTCAGGGTAACAGCTAATCACTCATATAAAATGCATATACTAAATATGATAGTCAACCATCAAACACATTCAACATTCAAAGATACACATGATATGTAGCATCGACTACAATCATAGGACCCACTGGTCCTTTCCCACAGCGTTAAGTATTCAATTGGGCCTCTACCCTTCTTATCTGAAGGCTTAATAGGGTTCACAACCCAAGGACCCACTAGGCTCTACTGCCTATCTCGTGTTGACAACACAGGTAATAGAATGGTTCACACATGCATATAAAGGCATACATTGTATGTGAGAGAAAAGTTATTACCTGGTAGTCTTTCCACTTCTTGAATTGGTTCCCTATCCTTTGGTCGTTCTGGGAAGATATCAAATCCTATAATTACATATTCACAGACAAACGAGTTACTACTTATTCAACCTCTTAAGTATCTTAAGATACTTGGGTTGGTTATCTTTAATGTTATTACCCAAAGCCCAACGTGAAACAAAAGGGCTTGCACTAACTCCAAGTACCTCTCTTAAACTTTGGAGATTAATTTTACAACCAATTGCCCTTACTTTCTTATTTTGTACAAAAGCCATTAGCTGACAGAATTTTCAATCAACTTTGAAAATTCATATCTTTACGTACATATATCCAATTGTAGTGATTCCAAAGGCTATGTGACCTTTTTTAAGTCTAGTTTTAGGTAAAAATTCTTTCCATTGTCAAATATAAGCACACTATTCTTGAATTATCAATCAATCCTCGCTAGTCCAAAAAAATCCAAATTCAATACCTAACTTCAAAAATTCATAACTTCATATATACTAATTCATTTTCCTCATATTTTATATCATTTTAAAGCTTATCATGTCCACTTGAAATCTAGAAAGTTTCACAGCCATTGTATAACTTTTTTTACCCATAAAATCAGCACATTCAGACTGTCACGCAGGGAACCCTAGTTGACAACATCATTTTAGCTTTTGGATTCCAAATCCATTCTTTCTAAAATCATACCAACAACCTATTCCTAGACAATTTTGCCCAAGGAATACATTGGAGACCTTAAAAATAGCAAAATCATACCCCTTCTTCATGCCCTGTTCTGATCGAAATATTAGGCTTTCAAACAATAATTAACCAATTCACAATTTACTCATTAAACTAGGTTCATTTGGTTCCGAAAGCTCATATAACCATATGCATATGAACAAAACATCATGAAACCCAAAAAAAAAAAAAAAAAACCATTTGGCCGAAACATTAGGGTGTCCCCGAATTTTCATACAACTCACCAAAACTTCAAGACAATTGGTTCCAAATGAAGCTTAGGCTTACCTTATCGCGATTCTACAAATGGTTCAGAAATCCATCGTCACTCCGTCTAACTAGATGGCATGAAACTCCTCTAATAAGAAAATTGAGACAATAGGAATGAAGCTCTCAAAGAGGGGAACAACTTTTATGAAGAGTGTTCTTGGATTTGAGGTGGTTATGTGGGAGATTCAGGCTTGTTTATGTTTCTCTCGCTTCTATCATTTTTGCCTTCATTTTTGCATGATTTAAGCTCTCCAACTCACTCTTGTGTGACCCGAAATAAATGGTAACTTCAGTGAAGAAGAGATGGTCTTAAATTGAATAACTAGACCATGTTTGATGACATCCAATTGAAGAGTCCTCCATTTGCCCTCTTTTTTTTTCTCTTTTATTATCTTCTTTTCTTTTCTTTTTCAATTTCTTCTTCCTTTGGCCGAAATTAAAGGTCTTGGAGGATTAAGTGGGCTTTAATCCCATGTGATTAACTCTTGTATTGACATGTGTCCCAATTGATTAAATCTTAAGATATCAAGTGTCCTTGAACTCTACTATAAAAAATAGATTTTACTTTCCTAAAAGACGTCTGTTTTTTCAAAAAAGGAAGTAAAAAAATAAAAGTGGTGACATTTTTGTAATTCTGTGGAGGATATTTGTAACATCCCATTTGAAAACGGCGGATTTTTTTTAAAAAAAAATGTTTCCAAATATTTCAAGCAGAGTAATCAGAGTAGAGCATTGGAGCAAGTAAGTAATTTACATTACATTCAAAATATGGACCATAGTGTAAATGTATCGGATTACAGTCATCCAGAATTCTCAAAAGTTAAAGAAACTAAAGAAAATGATAAATAATGTAGACACGTCTTGGCCTACTCCGGCTGCTTGCCTCGATCGCCAAACATCGGTCCTCGGGAAATTTTGAGATAAAGACCACGATGCTGTTATAGAAAATTGTTATAATTATAGAGATCCATTCCACATATGGATCTCGATCATGTAACGGTTAACCTTATGCTCAAATAAAGCAAAGTATATGTACAACGATATTCATTTCAATACAACATATCATCACAAAAGCATTCCGACTAATATATGATAATCCCGATAACTCGATAATCACCTGTTTGTGGACGACTATTGTCCTAGCGAGCTTATGGAGCTAGGCCATGTCTGATGAAACTCCGAGACCAACAAGGATAAGTACATGCGGTATTTGACTCATGTAGAGGAACTCCCGATACAAAATTCCGCACCGTTTCGAGTAGACCGAATCAACGAAATCCTGAACAAAGGGAAATGAGTAAGTGTCGATTCGTTTGTAGTATTAGTGTGATAAAGTCTCGCGATAGACTAATCATTGTCTTTTTAAAACTAACGTTTTCCCTAATAAAGGAGAAAGAACGAGACATGACAAATTTAAGAGGCGGATTTGAGGCAGAGGCAGAGGAAGAGGAAGACAGCCACGAATAATCTCCGAGAGAGGATCCGCATAACTATCTCTCAATAGGAATCTACTTTAGATATTATACAACACGGGTGCTAATCACTCAAGATGTCCGATAAATAGGCGAATCATTTTGGGATACATACATACCTTACAATCTAGTAGTAGTTACACCATTGGGTGTGAACTATTTTGCTTAATAAAGCATGTCTAAATTCCAAGTCGAATATATATCTACGTTCAAAATTCTCATCTACAAACATCGACGACATTCTCAAAATCTGTAGAACTAAGTGATCAATAAAATGATCAAACGATGACGAGGGGAGTCCTTATTCTAAAAACAATGACACAAATAAAATCTCTTCAAATATTCCTTCGTAAAAGAAAAGTCAAAATTCACTATGAAGTTGATGCCTAACGTGGATCAACATCTAAAACACAATATCAAATGCTACCAAACAAATGTAGATGGACAAAATGACTATCATGAACACATACCCACTTCCCATGATCTACGCATTTACTCGGTTATGTAATTCCTACGTTTTTTGTCAAGGGTATGACGTATGCTCGGAACACCACTTCAAACTATACATCAAGGAATAGCAATCTTCGAAGATAGTAACATAGATACTTAGTTTCGGATCTAGCGGGATAGTACGTTGCATTCATACGAAATTTTTCATAACCATTGATAAAACTTAAAGAGTAAAACTTAAATCATTGCGTAGAACATCGAGACGAGCTTGCATAGGCGAGAACGAAGTTGGTCAAGCACCAAGAGTTGGTTGTCCGGATCCAAGTAGATGGTCGTGGTGCCGTTAGGTTGGGTCGGGATAAATAGGACAGCGTGATGACTTACGCCTCTTGCCTATTGAAGCCTCTCCAAGTTAAACTAATCGATGTAAGACCTAGAGTTAGTGAGTATCGTATAGAACTCATCCAACACTACCTTTGAGTTGAAAGAAACTGGGAAAGGACAATAAGTCTGTGTTTTAATGGACGAAAAGTCCGTGTTGAAAAACTACACCCGAGTACAGGGTGAAAGAAATCGTTAAGATACATGTATAGTAAGGAATTCCCTATAGTTTGATAAATAGTTATCTTACTTGTCGCGAAAATTTTAGTTTCCAATGCATATTTCTTAGTTACTACGATCGACACGATCGTGTCATTGAGTAGGAGGTATCTTGTGTTGACATGGTGTGGCGTCATGGAAACATTTAGGGTATCTTGTGTTACCATGGTGTATGGCGTCATGGAGACATTTTACGGGTATATGGGTGCCACGGAAAATACTATATATCAAAATACGACATGATACAAGATCGATCTGATCAAACCAATCGTCAAAAGCCGGAACGACATATAGAGAAAATGGAGCGAATAATCCGAAGTTTAGATAAAAGAGTCTAAGTTGTTATAGAGCAAATTTCGAGGGACGAAATTTTATTTAACAGGGAAAATGTAATACATTTTAGTATGGAAATTTTGAGATAAAGTAAATTAACGAATATTTTGATAAAGCAAAATCATGAGTTTAAAACTGTTTATAGAAAATTGTTATAATTATAGAGTAAATTGGGAAAATCGATCTGAGAATGACCATTTGAAAGATCATGAAAAATTATGAGAAAAATATGGAAGTGTTATCCCTAATTATGAGAATTTAATAAATTATTTTTAAATGAAAAAAGTTTAAAAAGTTTCACTTGATGGGGTAAACATTTTTAATATTTTACATAGGATATAAAATGACAATGAGATAAAAGTTTGCAAGATAACAATATACTTTTGTAAAATTGTTAAATATAAATATATGAAGAAAGATCCTAAAAAGATCACTAAAAACGAAGAAATTAGGTTGATTAAGCCTTAAGGGTAAAACGGGAATTTTTGGTAAAAAATATTATATTTTTAAAAATGGAAAAAATTATGGAAAAATAATTAAAACTGAATTTTTAAAAGACGAAATTCTAAGTATTTTTAATTAAAAATAATTGTTTAAATAATTAAAATGGTAATTAGAATAAAATAATAATATTATGCGGTGAGTCGGCTTATAGGCGGCACGGGGAAAAGTTAGAAATAAATTCTACAGTAAAGTAAAAGTCTTTAGTGATCAAATTAAGAACAAGTGAATTTTTACACGAAGAAAGAATTTACTGAGGCGTTGGCAACCGAAAACCCTAATTTCAAATAAGACGAAAAGTTGATCATGGATAGGCAAAGTGAGAACCTATAGAAACAATTGTGTCTTTTTAAACACGAGATTAAGTTAAAGAACGTTTTACTAAAAGAAAGCGACGATAAATCCGAAATCTTGTAGAATACCTGGATATGATCAAAAAGAGGATCCAAATTGATAATATGAAAGAGGATGAAAAGCTTCAAAGTTACACTCGCATTTTGAGTTTCGAAATCGCGCGAAACGAACACCGAGTAGCTTGCCTCGTCATCATTGGATGACAACTCATTTTTTGACTTTTTGGGCCCTTGACATCTTGAATGGTCAAGATTCCATCTTACAAAACCCTAGATCTAATCTGGTTCAAAAACAAAGCAGAAAATTCCCGATACGTCCTGAATTTCTTCTATAAATAGCACCCTCCTCTTCTTCATTTCTCACACCAAAAATCTGCCTCTTAGAGAGAAGTTAGAGAGAGAATCTTCGGAGAAAGAGATCCATTCCACATATGGAGTCTAGATATCATATTTAGGGTAAATATGATATATATTTCGAAAATATGCAAAATTCTAGAGAGATAGAGTTAACCTTATGATTAGGGGTTCAAATAAATGCGTTATGCTTTGCTAAAAAGTTGTTAAATATTATCCTTATAGGATATCCGAGATACAAGCCGTTTTTCTCATTTGCCGTCGAAATTTTATAAAATTCATTTAACACTAGCTCTAATGTTTATTATATGATTGTATATGATTGTTGTGTAGTAGTGTACAGGTTATGCTATATCGGTATGTTACATACGAGGTTATTAATGTTAATATCATACGAGGTTATGTTACAACGGTAGATGTATGATCAATAACATGGACGAACATAAGCACAAAGTAGTATGTAAAGTCTCTCTCGACTAGTTCTCGCACATATTCGGTGCCACGCCACTAACGTGTCCTCGTGTCCTCGGCACTAGGAATAACTCAAACGGCATTACCAATACTATAATCCGTGGGTAAAGCCGTAAGTATCTCCGACGATTCTCAACGTAACCTCGTCTATGAACGTATCTATAACGCAAAAGTATATAAGCAGCATAGAGTTAGGGTTATAGTACGCATCCGTACCTTAGTTGCAGATATCCGGCTCTTCTGGCTAAAAACGGTACTTTTTGACGGCCGTACGTAAAACAGCGAAACAGCGGCAAACATCGGAACTATGGAATTTCGACAGTGGTTCGACGTGAGAAGTATTCTAATCAGAATAATAACACACTTATGAATATTTGGCAGCATAACAGGCATTTTAGGTGAAAAATACCATTTTGCCCCTACTACCCCTATTTGGCGGAATTTCGCCAGAACTTCGTTACTTTGACCTTATTCCATTTCAAAATTATCCCCACTAGATTTTTACCTCGTGGGCATCTTTCAATGCAATGAGGCTTAAAAACAAGTATAGGAATAAATTCTGAAACTTCCTAGATCAAAACAACAGTTCTACTATAACTACCGAAAGAACTACGGAAACTAAAAGCTAAGGACAGAAGAACTTACTCGGACTTTTGCTCAGACTTTTTCTAGAGCTTCTCTCTCTAGAACCTCTCTCTAGGTTTCGGATTTTGGGATGGAAATGAAGAGCAAGAGAACTTGCTATTTATAGGGAAAAATAGGGACAAGGTGGGAATTTCCAAATTTGTTTCCGGATCGGATTTCGGCCGTCGGATCGCACTTTGCCACGTGGCACTCCCTTGGCCCTTGGATGACTTGGTCGACATCTCCTCTTGTGACATCATCATTGATGATGTCACCCTAGCTGACTCCCCGATCGTCTCCCTTAATCGGTACCCGATTCGCGTAATCTTGTCGAAACTCAAAATTCCGACAACGGTGTTTCGAAGGTTTAAACTTCCTTAATCATAATATCTGGGTTGCCTAAATTCTTCATCCCATTAAGAGCATTCCGTTATCTGCTGAAGATTTTAGGTCAGAGGCCCTCTGTTACGGAATTGAATTCCGGAAGCGTCAGCGTCTAGGCAAAAATCCACTGGTTTGTAATATGATCTGACCTAAGTCACTAGGTACCTAATTCACAGCAACTACTTGTTTCAGTATTGACTCTAAATCCTCTATCTGCATTTTCTCCCTCCTACCCGGTGCCTTAAATACCCTGTTGGTTTCAGAACTGACCTCGGAGACAGTCATTCCAAGGTAAATTTCACTTGGTTTATAAAAAGTCGATGACTTAGACTAAATCCCTATATCTTGGTGTAGGATTTATTTCTAACTTTCCCTCGGCTCCCGCCTAGAAGCCGACTCACCGCATTATATTATTATTTTATTCTAATTATCATTTTAATTATTTAAAAAATTCATTTTAATTAAAAATACCAAGAATTTCGGCCCCTTCATTTTAAAATTCAGTTTTAATTATTTTTTCATAATTTTTTCCATTTTTAAAAAATATAATATTTTTTACCAAAAATTCCCGTTTTACCCCTACCTTCGTTAAGGCTTAATCAGGCCCAAATTCTTCGTTTAGTGATCTTTTTAGGATTAGGTTTCTTCATACATTTATCTTTACTAATTTATCTTAATATTTTTATCATAATTAGTAAGTATATTTTATGCTAATTACCAGCCTTAATCTCTTAATTAAGGATTTTACCAAAAACTTAACTTTCTATATTTCTCTTGTTTTAACTGAATCAATTAGCTAATAATTATCTAATCATTCTCTTACCAATGGTTGATAATTTTATAATTTACAGTATATTATTATCTTACAGAATTTATCTGACATTGTCATTTTATATCCTATGTAAAATATTAAAAATGTTTACACCATAAAGTTACTTTATGGTTCGGGAATTTTTAAACATTTCTTCATGTTATTTCCTCCGAAATAATTTATTAAATTCTTATAATTAAAGATAATACTCCCATGATTTTCTCATAATTTTTCATGATCTTTCAATATTTATCATAATGTTTTTAGACTGTTTTTATCACCATTATTGCATTTTTAGTCATTCTGTTCATCTGATTTTTCTATAAATTTTTCGACACTTTACTCGAAAATTATAACAATTTTCTATAATAGTTTTAAACTCATGAATTTGCTTCATCAAAATATTCATTAATTTCTCTTATCTCAAGAATTCCAGCATTTGCTAAAATCCGGTATTACATTTCTCCCCCTTAAACAAAATTTCGCCCTCGAAATTTAAAATATACTAACTAGACTACGGCCATAAACTCGGGTACTTCTCCTTCATGTCACTCTCGGTTTCCCAAGTTGCCTCGTTTGATGACAAACCCTTCCACCACCTTCACTATCGGTATAGTTTTAGTCCTAAGCCGTTTCTCCTGGTGTTCAAGAATTCGCTCCGGCTTGACTACAAAGGTGTTATCATGCCGTACTTCAACATCATCGTACTCTATGACATGATCTCGATCTGGTAGGTATTTCTTCAGTTGTGACACGTGAAAAACATCATGGAGATTACTCGGGTTCGGGGTAACGCTAGTTGATACGCAATCGGTCCTCGCTCGGCTAACACTTCAAATGGTCCAACATAACGTGGACTAAGCTTCTTTCTCTTCAGTGTTCTGCCGACACCGGTTACTGGAGATAATTTCAGAAACACATGGTCTCCGACTTCAAACTTCAATGGTCTTCTCCTCTTATCTCGCATAGCTCTTACGTCTCATTGTGTGCGCAAGGAGTCTCTTCTTGATCGAGCGATATGCTCGGAGGTCTCTTTTAGCATATCTCGGTCCAAGCAACGCTTTTCGACGCATCCGTCCAAAGATAAAGGCGATTGGCACTTTCACCCATACAAAGCCTCGAACAGGGCCATTTGTATGCTTGAATGATAACTATTGTTATACGCGAATTCTACTAGTGAGAGGTGTTCGTCCCAATTTCCTTTGAAATCTAGGGCGCATGCTCGCAGCATATCCTCCAGCGTCTGTATCGTCCTCTCGATTGACCGTCGGTTTGAGGGTGATAAGCCGAACCGAACTTCACTTGGTACCCATTCCTTCATGTAGTGCTTGCCAAAAGCGGGATTGGAATCAAGTATCCCGATCGAGATAATACTCTTAGGGACTCCGTGCGGTCTCACGATCTCTTTGATGTAGATTGCGGCCAATCGTTACGGAGAGTAGTGGATGCTAATGGGTATGAAATGTGCCGACTTGTTTAATCGGTCGACGATCACCCAAATGGTATCGTGATGCCTGATCTTAGGTAGACCTACCACAAGATCCATGGTCACATTCTCCCATTTCCACTCCGGCAGTTCTAGTCCTTGCAGAAGACCAGGGGGTCGCCGGTGCTCAATCTTTACTTTATGGCAAGTTAGACACCCAGCTACTTACTGAGTTACGTCTCTTTTCATTCCAGGCCACCAAAACTCAGCCTTCATGCTTTGGTACATCTTGACCATTCCTGGATGTAGAGTATACTTACTCTTGTGAGCCTCATCCAGACACTTCCGCCTTAATTCATCAACCGGCGGTATGTAGATTCGTTTCTTGTACCTGACCAATCCACTAGATGAAAGGTCGTGGTCTTGGGTTTCACCTTGAGAGATCTTCTCCCGCATGGAGATTGCCCAATCATCTTGTCTCTGAGCTTCATCAACTTCATCTCTCAGGTCGTACTCCCCTTGACTCATAAGAAGATTTGCAAGGTAGGAGCCACTTGGTGCGTTGAAATTCATGCAGATTTGGTTTGAAAGATTCAGGTCTTTGAAATCTTCAAGTAATTTCTGCTCTTGTATCATCATGTATGATACTTGCACCTTCTTCCTGCTTAGAGCATCCGCAACGACGTTTGCTTTCCCGGGTGATACTTGATCTCCAGGTTGTAGTCTTTCAGCAATTCCATCCAACGACGTTGCCTCATATTCAGTTCCCTTTGATCAAAGAGATACTTCAGGCTCTTGTGGTCGTAGTATAATTCTACGGTCGTACCGCACAGATAATGCCTCCATATCTTCAAAGCGAACACGATGGCAGCAAGCTCCAAATCGTGTGTAGGATAGTTCGACTCGTGCGACCGGTGACGAGAGGCATAAGCCACCACTCGCCCAATTGCATTAGGACACAACCCAATCCTTGCCCACCGGCATCACTTTGTAGACCACGTAAGTCTCATCGGGATCCGGGATGATCAATGCGGTGCCGTAGTCAACCTCTCCTCGGTCTCTCGAAAGCTCTCCTCACAGTCATCTCCCCATACAAAGGGTTGATTCTTCCTCGTAAGCTTTGTCAATGGTAGGGCAAGACGTGAGAAATCCCGTATAAATCTGTGGTAATATCCCATCAGACCTAGGAAACTATGAATCTCCGTCACGTTTTTCGGTCTCTTCCGATCCGTAACCGCTTCCACTTTGCCTGGATCAACTGCAACTCCGCCACTTGATATAACATGGCCCAGAAATCTAACTTTCGGCAGCCAAAATTCGCATTTGCTCAACTTGGCGTAGAGTCGCTTCTCCCTCAGTATCTTTAACACGAGTCGTAGATGTTCTTCATGATCTTCTTTGCCTTTAGAATAGACGAGAATATTGTCGATAAACACCACCACGAATTGGTCCAGGTGTTGTCGGAAGATACGGTTCATGTAATCCATGAATACCGCAGGTGCATTGGTCAATCCGAAAGGCATCACAAGGAATTCATAATGCCCATATCTCGGTTTGAAAGCCGTCTTGGAAATATCATCGTCTTTGACTCGCAATCGATGATATCCCGAACGTAAATCGATCTTTGAGAATACGGTGGAACCAGATAATTGATCCAAAAGATCATCAATTCGGGAAGTGGATATTTGTTCTTGACGGTTACTTTGTTGAGTTCACGGTAGTCGATACGAGTCGGAAACTTCCATCTTTCTTCTTCACAAACAAAGACCGGGCTTCCCACGGTGATACACATCGGGTCGATGAACCCCTTCGTAATAGCTCTTCAAGTTGTTTCTTCAACTCCCGCATCTCATTTGGAGCCATACGATACGACGCCTTTGAAATTGATCCTGTACAGGCATCAATTCAATGGTGAACTCGACTTCTCTCGTAGGAGGTAGCTCGGTGAGATCCTCCGGAACACGTCAGAAACTCGTTTACAACGGGAATGTTCTCAAGTGAAAGCTCGTCAGCTTTAACCGAGAAAAAGATCATATATGCTTGGCATCCTCCTTCATGCATCCGTCGGCCTCCGTAGCGAGAGAAAATTCAGGCTTACATCAACTTTGTCTCGCTAGGTGAATCGAAGAACGTTATCTTCTTGCTTGCTACGGTTGATCATCGCACCGCTCGTTGCTAGCCAATTCAACCCGAGTATGACGTCTATGCCATGAAGTGGCAATCGGATAAGATCCACTTTTGAAACTCGTCCATCAACGCTCACGGTACAATCAATACATGCATCAGAAGCTAAGGATTTCAAGCCAAGTGGTGTAGATACTATCAGATCATAAGACAATCTAAAGGCATGCATTCCTAGACGATTTGCACAATCATAGGAAATAAACGAATGGCTAGCACCCGTATCAAACAATGCTTGCGTAGATTTCCGTTGATAATAACAAGTACCTTGCACCATCTCTCGGAGACTCTCGGCCTCGCCTCCGCATCGCCGCAAAAACCCGGCCTTGGATCTGCGGTCTTGCCACCGCGCAATCTCCGGACAGTTCCACTGATATGCCCGGGTTTTTGCACTTGTAGCAGATCGGCTTCCCATCACACCGGCTCCGGATGGTCCTTTCTGCACTTTGGGCAAGTTTGGGTCCCTGCTTGACCGGGATAACCTTGTTGCCCTTGTTGGAACGGCTTATTGCCTCCGCCTCGGGAGTTGTTCCATGGTGCCTTTCTCTTCTGCGAGGAACCTCCGCGACTTGACCCGCCACGGTTTGCATTGTTGTTGTTGTTGCTGTTGTTGAGATGTCTGATCCTCCTGAGCTCCTTCAGATTACGCTCGACCAGACGGCATGATTCTATCGCTTGAATCAAATCCGGAAATTGCTGTGACACCAGCTTTTCCCGAATCTCAAACCTCAGACCATCTACCAATCGACTCGCCTTCCAATTTTCGTTGTCGTTGGTCTTCAGATATGACGAGTATCGAGATAGGTTGGTGAATCTGGCGAAGTAATCCTCGAATGACTCATCATGGTTTTGTCGAATATGTAAGAACTCTGACTCTTTTATTACTTGTAACGAGGGAGAGAAATATTGTTCGTTAAAATTTTCCAAGAACTTCTCCAAAGTCACAGGGCAAACGCGTGCCGGCAATGTCACTGCCACGGTCGGCATCTCCTTCCAGTTTGTAAATTGCCAGCTGGGCCTTGCGGTCTTCAGGATGTCTAAGACCTCAAAGATCTTATCTAATCTCATCAGCCAGTCTTCAGCTGAATCAATCTTTCTGCGGAAAACCGGGGGTTTCAATTTACAGAATTGAGTTACCCAATGTTGCGTGGCTTCCACCTCTCTATTTCGTTGAGGTAGAACTACCAAAGCTCTATCAGGCGAAGGTGATCGAGATCCCTCTGACTCATCAGCCTCTTCCGTTCGTCTGTCCTCATCTTCATCTTCTTCCTCAATGTCGTTCCTTTCTTCTTCATTTTGTTGATTTATGGCTTGTCTTTCTTCTAGGAGTACGTTAATAAGAGCTCTTTGCTCTTGCAGCATTTGCTTTACTTCTTGTAACTCAGTCTGCTCAGGTTGGTTATTCTCGAGCTCGGGTGTTGGACTTCTTTGAGGTCATGCGCCTCGACCACGTCCTCTACCTCTAGTTTGGCCTCGTCCACGACCCCTATTTCTTAGGTTCGCCATTCTTTAGGTTTATACCTTTTTATTTATAACAAGAGATAGGAATAAGGGAATTAGTACAGAAATAAGCACACAAAACAACATATATTATTAATGCATCTTATTTGTACAAGTTAACCTCGACGTTGACCATATCCTAAACTATACAAAATTCTACAATCCCTTTTATTCTAATGAATATCTCACAATCTCTCGGGGCATTTAGAGAGTTTTAAAACAATAATATACTATATAGCCTCTATCTATGGTTCCATGACTTTCTTTCACCGTCTCGCTCTTTCTACATGTCTTTGGTGCACTATGCTTTTTAGATAACGAAGATAGATACGAGCGTCTACAATAGGGCCTTCGTCCAGCAGTTCGTTAGTGATTCTGGCCCAAAAACGGGTCACAGGGAAACAGAAGAGAGTGGATCTAACCCAGTCTCCAGGCGGATGTGGGTTCCTCTGGTTTTGAGAATTTTGAACCAAGTGAAGGAAGGTCGATACCTTTCTTTCGAAGTGTTTGTAGACCGTTATGCAAACAAGTAAAATGATTCTAATTGTTGGGTTAAGGCCGATTCGCCCAACACGAAGTGAAAATCGTCAAGGGTGACTTCTTCGGTATCGAGGTTTTAGATGTCCGGGAAATTGAAGTTGTCTCCTACAGAAGAGTGAGTTGAACTATCAGGGGTTGCAACGGGTGCATCTTCAAAATACATGGGTTCCGGGTCTTCCTCCGGGTTTCCTCGATTCTACCGGTTCGGGATCGTAAATATAATCCGGGTATTCCGGCCCGGGGTGATCTTGGGGTTCGGAGTTATCGGGGTCCGTAATAAACATAGTCAACGTCATAAGCTAGTACATAATCGTATGCCGGGGCAGGTACAGGTTGTACAAGCTCTGGTTCCGGTGGAGGGTAGATTGGATCAGGGTTCAGTCCTCTTCCTATCATCTCGGTCCCCACCGACTTCCTAGCGGTCCGATTCCATCTCCCATACCGCCAAACGAACGGATTATCATCTCTGTTCATCTCTACACATTGCACTAGGTCATATCAATACTTATTTTCCAAAAAGTGCTCAAAGTTTTTGAAAAAGGATAATTTGAACATAACTCCGTTAACCAAACAGAATGGCCAGATAAGTGTCTATCATGGGGACCTCACCAACTCTATGGCGACTGATTGGCCACACCCACATAGACTAGCCTTAACTATCCTACCATACTGTCCGTAATAACATAGTCATATCAATGCCACGACCACTGCTCTGATACCAAAAAATGTAACATCCCATTTGAAAACGGCGGATTTTTTTTTAAAAACGTTTCCAAATATTTCAAGCAGAGTAATCAGAGTAGAGCGTTGGAGCGAGTAAGTAATTTACATTACATTCAAAATATGGACCATAGTGTAAATGTATCGGATTACAGTCATCTAGAATTCTCAAAAGTTAAAGAAACTAAAGAAAACGATAAATAATGTAGACACGTCTTGGCCTACTCCAGCTGCTTGCCTCGATCGCCAAACATCGGTCCTCCCGACCCTGATGCTACAGCTGAGATCCATTCCACATATGGATCTCAGGTAACGGTTAACCTTATGCTCAAATAAAGCAGTATATGTACAACAGATATTCATTTCAATACAACATATCATCACAAAAGCAAACAGCAGATGTATGATCAATAACATGGACAGAACATAAGCACAAAGCAGTATGTAAAGTCTCTCTCGACTAGTTCTGCACATATCCAGTGCCAAGCCACTAACGTGTCCTCAGTATTAGGAATAACTCAAACGACATTACCAATACTATAATCCGTGGGTAAAGCTGTAAGTATCTCGACGATTCTCAACGTAACCTCGTCTATGAACGTATCTATAACGCAAAAGTATATAAGCAAAGCATAGAGTTAGGGTTACGATGACGCGTCCGTACCTTAGTTGCGAGATATCCGGCTCTTCCGGCTAAAAACAAGATACTTTTTGACGGCCGCACGTAAAACAAAAAAAGCGGCAAACAGTGGAACGATGAAATTTCGACAGCGGTTCGACGTCAGAAGTATTCTAATCAGAATAATAACACACTTATGAATATTTGGCAGCATAACAGGCATTTTAGGTGAAAAATACCATTTTGCCCCTACTACCCCTATTTGGCGGAATTTCGCGAACTTCGTTACTTTGACCTTATTCCATTTCAAAATTATCCCCACTAGGTTTTTACCTCGTCGGGCATCTTTCAATGCAATGAGGCTTAAAAACAAGTATAGGAATATATTCTGAAACTTCCTAGATCAAAACAACAGTTCTACTATAAATACCGAAAGAACTACGGAAACTAAAAGCTAAGGATAGAAGGACTTACTCTGAGCTAGGCAGAATTTTTGCAGAGCTTCTCACTCTAAGATTTCGGCCAAGGAAGAGAGAAGAATGGTGTGAATTTTCAAGAAGAGGGGAGAGGGTATTTATAGTGAAAATTCGGGACGTAAAGGGAATTTTCTGCTTTGTTTCTGGACCTTTAGATCTAGGGTTTTGTGAGATGAAATCTTGGCCATCCAAGGTCTTGGCCGACATCCAAGGGGTCCAAAAGTCAAAGAATGAGTTGTCATCCAATGATGACTCTTGCTTTATGGCCTCCGGCCCGATAAAGCTACCTGATCGGTGTCCGTTTCGCGATTTCGCGAAACTCAAAAATCCAGGCATGTAACTTTGAAGATCTTTTCATCCTCTTTCATATTATCTATTTTGATCCTCTTTTTGATCATATCCAGGTATTCTCCGGTGCGTCGGAAGATATTCGGACAAACGCGTCCGGTTATAGAAATCGCTTCCGATAGAACCAACTTCTAGACAATAATTCGCTGAATCGTAAAACGTCCAGTTGTTGCCTAACTTAATCCCGTGTTTGAAAACACGAAATTGTTTCTATAGGTTTTCACTTTGCCTATCTCGCTCTACTCTATCCGATCGCTTTATGTCTTATTAGGAATTAGGGTTTTCGGTTGCGGAAATCAACGTCCTGGTAAATTCTTTCTTCGTGTAAAAATTTACTTGTTCTTAATTTGATCAGTCCGAAAAGACTTTTACCTCTGGTTTACCTGTAGAATTTATTTCTGACTTTTCCCCTCGGTCTGCCTATAAGCTGACTCACCGCATTATATCATTATTTTATTCTAATTATCATTTTAATTAAAAATACCAAGAATTTCGGCCCCTTCATTTTAAAATTCAGTTTTAATTATTTTTTCATAATTTTTTCCATTTTTAAAAAATATAATATTTTTTTACCAAAAATTCTGTTTTACCCTCGCTTCGTTAAGGCTTAATCGGCCTAAATTCTTCGTTTAGTGATCTTTTTAGGATTAGATTTCTTCATACATTTATCTTTACTAATTTTTTCCTTAATCCTTTTTATCATAATTAGTAAGTATAATTTATGCTAATTACCAACCTTAATATCTTAATTAAGGATTTTACCATAAATTTAACTTTCTATATTTCTCTTGTTTTTCTTGAATCAATTAGCTAGTAATTATCTAATCATTCTCTTACCAATGGTTGATAATTTTATAATTTACAGTATATTATTTTCTTACAAACTTTATCCGACATTGTCATTTTATATCCTATGTAAAATATTAAAAATGTTTACACCATAAAGTTACTTTATGGTTCTCGGGAATGCTTTTTAAACATTTCTTCATGTTATTTCTCTCCGAAATAATTTATTAAATTCTTATAATTAAAGATAATACTCCCATAATTTTCTCATAATCTTTCATGATCTTTCAGTATTTATCATAATGTTTTTAGACTGTTTTTATCACCATTATTGCATTTTTAGTCATTTACGTTCATCGATTTTTTCGTAACTTTTTCGACAATTTACTCGACAATTATAACAATTTTCTATAATATTTTTAAACTCGTGAATTTGCTTCATCAAAATATTCATTAATTTCTCTTATCTCAAGAATTCCAGATTTGCTAAAATCCGGGTATTACAGCACCCAAAATGCAGATGTCCATAACAGATTTTGCTAAACATTTTCAGCTTATCATCAAAACCAGAGGATATGAAGAATTTACTGAAGGACAGAACCTTGCCATCATAAAAATCCTCACAGGTAGGTTGAGTAATAACACTAACAATAATTTTAAATTAAAGATAGATAGAGTTATGCAGTATCTAGGAAGCCAAGGCATAAAAGCCATTGAAGGAAAGGCTTTCACAGCAAAGGAATTAGCCGGTAAAGAATGGAACATCACTTTGCCAACCACACAGCCATTGGTGCCCTCCAAGTCAAGTTTTTGGGAGAACAACAATAAATCGGTAGGGATTCATTTTTCTTACTATAAAACAGAAGGGATAATCGAGCCAGAATCTGATTATGAACATGGAAACCCCATGTTAGTCATTTTTGAAAATGGCCATGACCCTTTACAGTTAGTATATAATTTTTTCCCTGATTATGATTGGTCACAGGATTTTGACCAAATACCTCACACAGATGATTGTTCTTTATTTATTAATTATAAATATGGTGTTGACTACCCCAAAATTTTTACTAACCCCTTCGCATCAGAGTATCAGCGAAGCGTGGTGGGTAGTAGTACAGGAACAGGTGACTTTGAAGCTTTTTCTTCCACCTTTGCAATGTTTAATGTAAATACTTTGATGGAAGACGATGAGTACGATTTGCCATACCCACAACAGACAAGCTGTAATTGTATCCCCACACTTAAGGTTCCACAACCTTAAGATTTTAGAACACAATAATCAAATAAGTGTTTTGAAACTCCTCACGAGTAGATAAAAGATAAACACTGAAGTACAATGAAAATATCCGAAGATATTAGCTCAGTTAATGAAACAGCAAGAAGTAGTTGAGTCGAATTAATTCCACAGCGTTTCGGTAGTTGGTGAATTCAAAGCTTTAGGTATTTATAGTTGATCTCATTTATGACCGTTGAGAAGCTTAAAGAAAATATCCGTTGAGACTCTTTAATATGTCCGTTAGAGATGAAGCGCGAAAGTTTGTATAATCGTATAACAATATTCTTTTGTTCCTGCGATTATGACCATTGGAAGCCCAACAAAGAGAATGAAATAATTTTGTTCAAAAATGTCTTTCGATGCCCAGAGGTATGTCTGTTGGTTGAGGGTCTTGAACAGGTAAGCGCATTAAATGCTCTCTGACACGTCGATTGCTTTATTCAAAATCCAGAATTAATCTGTATTCTAATCATCTGTAACTCACTAACAAACTGGTTAAATGAAGTTAAGAACATTAATGATAGATGATATGAAGAATCCAAAAGCTTACTTAGAGAATTTAGGATTACAGATAAGCATTTTCAAAAACAGAGATGAACTTGGCTCGAGTCACTATTCTCACAGGCTCGAGTCAAAGCAACGTTTAAGGCACATGGAACATTTGAAAATACTATCTGACTCAAGGCAGACAAATCACTGGCTCAAGTCTAGGCTTAGACTCGAGTCAGAAATAAACAAGGCTCGAGTCGATCTCAAAAGATTGATCAAAGATAATGAAGATCTTCAACACGAGGCAAAATATGTGGATCGAGTCAACCTCTAAACTCAAGGGAGGAAAATAGGCTCGAGTCAATCTTGACTTTTAAATGTAACAATCAAGATTCTGGCTAGAGTCAATCCTTTCTGGCTCGAGGCATAAGAACCATGTTTTGAAAATCATTTCAAGATAAAAGACCTTTGGCTCGAGGCTTTGAAAGTTCTGGCTCGAGTCTAGCTATAAACTCAAGGTAGACTCTTCATAGGCTCGAGACAATATTTTCACGATTTGAAAAGTATTTTGAAAACAAAGATCATTGGCTCAAGTCTTTGAAAATCCAGGCTTGAGTCTAAATCCAGACTTGAGGCAATCTTTTGTCAGGCTCGAGTCAATATAATATTTTGGCATTAGATGCATAAGAGATTGACTCGAGTCTGCAACTTTGGCTCGAGCCAATCTGACAGCAAAAAGTTTTCTATGATAAAAGTACATTTTTGACTTGGTTAAAATTATTTTGCTTAGATCCTTGATCATATATCATTTCCAAAGTTAATCATCATCAAAAACATAAATAGGGAACTAACAAAGGCTCCATACCTTGAGATGCATAATAGAAAAACAAATTATCAGAAATTCCGGTGGTTAAGCACCCTACAGAAATACGAAGTTAAAAACGAATAATATAACCAATGAGCGGTTACCCTAGGTCAATTATTTAAAAATGAATATGGCCTTTAATTTTATTATAATTACCCAAAGAAGAAAAGAAATTAAGAAAATATTTACAAAAAAAACAAAGAAATTAATAAAGGAAAAACTATTTATTTACAAAGTTTGGACTTGACCTAGAAAGAGAGACTAAAGCCTACATATCCTTTAAAGGGATCAAAGTCCACACAGTTCGGGGGCTAAAAAGGCGTGTCACTTGGTTGGTATTTTTTTAGAAAAAATGTTTATTTAATTTATTTGAGAATTTTTTTTTTGTGTTTTTATTTATTATTTTTTAAAAAAAAGCATTTTCATTATTTTCTCATATGAAACCAAATTTGTTTTTTTTTTTAAAAAAAAGGAACATCTTTTTTTTTTGTTGAAACTTTTTATTTGCAAAAGAAAAAAAAACAAGAGTTCATCAAGCCAACAAGGATAAGTTAGCAAGGACATGATCACCATATTAATAAGGAGGGTCTAGGATTAAGATCAAACCTCACGTACATGCACATCATACAAAATAATTTCAAGAAGTGACAACACGTACCTTTTTATCCTTGCAAGTTATACAAACAACAAGGTGAGGAAACCATATGGATAGCATAACACAATCACATACAATTCATCCAAACATGATGAAATGACAACATATTATTAGAATATCATTTCAGTCTATCAAACATAAAGGAGAGAGTTTGAATTAACCATTAGGCATCTAGCAGCTTGAATTGAAGAAGACGCATACCTCTCATCTTTTGGAGCTCACGTCATGTGGTTGAGAGATGGATAACAAAACCAAAGGAAAGTAACAAATAGACGAGGAGATGATTATATCATGCAAGGAAAGAGAGAGAAAAATTCAAACACTATCAAGAATAAAAGAAAATAATTGCAGAACAAATTAAAGACATGGAACTAGCACGTACATTTGATGTTCATGTCTCAAGAAGCTTCTCACTTGCCTCCTTGCTCTCCTGAAAGTTCTTGTCCTGCTCACTCTTGTACTCCTCTTTAAATAGGCATCTCCTAGAGTTTTGCCTCTATAATGCATTTTTTTTTAATGATTTTTTGTATTTTTTGTTGATAAGACTTCCTAACTTGACCCAATACCATCAATGAGAGATTTTTTTTAATCTTCTTATTATTAGTTTTCCCACAAGTAATTTCTAAATTTAAACCTATCAACATAAATGAGAGATATTTTTTAATTTCTTTATCCTTCACAATGACTCCACACTAAATTTTTTAATCCGAATATCAGTCAATTTCAATGGGATTAATTATTTTGAAATTTGTTGCCATTTACTAAAATCCTCAATTGTAAGACAATCACCATTGATGATGATCATTTTTCAAATTTCAATTATAATCCAATAGCCATCAATGTCATTTTCTTATTAATTTAGATATGTAAGCATAAAAAAGGATTCTTTTTTCTTTTTTAATCTGCTTTTTGTAATCGGATGTTAATCCTTCGTTTGATCATAGAAACTTGCTAACAAACATGATTAATAGCATTGAGAAGTATAGCAAGTAGAAATCAATTGATAAGAATCATTTCAGAATTCTTGGAGACGTTGTGGAATTGTGCTCTACTGTCTGATAAGCTATGTGCTCGAGTCCTTCATATAATCATATGAAACTTATACAAAAATGATTTCAATAATGTTAAGAAGTAGTATAAGTTATTTTGGTATTCATCGGACGAGATGTTGTTGATCTTATGGATATTGAAGAGAAGAAGATTTCAAGTTCGACATCGTGATTTTCAAGGCACTCAAACCTTTGGAACTCAAAACCTCGAGTAGAGAAATATTTGCTCGAGTCAAGTCTATCATCGATTCGAGTCAACTTTTCAATAATGTTAAGAAGTAGTATAAGTTATTTTGGTATTCATCTCTTACGAGAGAGAAGAGTCATTGTAAACATCCTATCATTCTATCTATGAGATACTCAAGGGTGGGTGATCTTGAGTGGGGATGTTGTTGATGAGAAAGAAGATTTCCGACGGTGATTTTCTTGCTTTTGGAGATTGACTATATTCATAAAAGCATGTGAAAGTAGAGAAATATTTGCTCGAGTCAAAAAGTCAACTCATGTTCAAGGTACAGAGTAGTTTTGAAAATACTAAATCGACTCGAGGCAACAAATACCTTGACTCGAGTCGAGGCTTGAGTTAGTTCTTCACATTTGTGCTTTTCATGTTGCTTTGGCTCGAGTCAAAAAGTCTTCTCCATTCTTCAAATTCTTAGGTTGGTCATTGACTCGAGGTGGCACTTCTGGCTCGAGGTAAAAACCTCTCTCAAAATGTCTAACTCTCTGCCTTCACTTAGACTCAAGGTGGCACGTCTGGCTCGAGGCAACTTTCTCTTTTTCGATTTCTTTGATCTTTGATTTGAACTTGATTTGAAGTAGCGCTCATCAAAATTGGTTGCTTCCAAATTCTATGAAACACTTGTTGAGTCTAGATTTATATGGAATTGGTTTCACTTCATTTGGTTGTGTATAGTGTGAGCTATATCCAGAAAACCGAGCCTATGCTGAAATGAATCCAGAGTTTCAAGTGTCAACTTTCGAAGGCCATATCTCCCTGGTCTAAACTTAGTTTTGGATGGTTCAACTCTTGACGGAACTCATTTTGAGTCTACTTTCATATGGCACTAGTTTCCGCTCAATTGGATTTGTAGATTGTGAGATACACCCAAAATACCGAAGCTTGGTCTGATGTGCGTCGTGAATTGATGATCCAACTTGTGAAATTCATAGCACTCTCATATGAACTCCTTTGGGCTTGAATTTTATATCCAAATTACACATTAGGATTCTAGTTTCATATGCCACTAGTTTCACCTCAATCCGATCTCTGGTTTGGGAGATATCATCGAATTACCAAACCTCCCTCGATCTGAATGTGAAACAGAGTAGAACAGAGTTGCTGAAAACACACCTGACTCGAGTCAATTGAAGCCTGGCTCAAGTCAAATCGTTCCAGAGAGCGAAAATGGCTTGAAAATCACTATTGGTTTGAGTCAACAATATGGCTGACTCTAGTTTAGGCCCTGACTCGAGTCTATGAGTTTGTTGGCTCGAGTCAACTTGTACCAGATGCCCAAAACACTGTATAAACCATTCTAACTCGAGTCTAGACATCTTGGCTCGAGTTAATTAATCCTGAAGCTTGATTTTGCTTATTTTAACTCCGATTTGAGCTATTCCAACTTCCATATCATCGTGGAGACTTCTAAAATCAATCTAATGAAGATAGAATATCACCTAAGGGGGGGTGAATAGGTGATCTCAAAAACTTTTTGTGAGTTGTTCAAGAACGCAAGTAAGACAAAGACAGAGAAGAGAGATAGACACAAAGCAATTTATACTGGTTCGGTCTAACACTACAACCTACATCCAGTCCCCAAGTACACCTTGGGCTTTTCACTAACTCTTCAAATACATACACAATTACACACTCTGTAACTTAGGATGATCCTTTCACTTGGACTCACTCCCCCTTACAAGTTGTAATAGTACACCCACACTTAAGGTTCCACAACCTTAAGATTTACAAAACAATAATCAAATAAGTGTTTAGTAACTCCTCACGAGTAGATAAATGTTAAATACTGAAGAACACAGAAAATATCCGAAGATATTAGCTTAGTTAATGAAACAACAAATTGCAATAAGTTCGAATTGAATGCACAGCGTTTCGGTAGATGAAGACTTGAATGCTTCTGGCTTTTATAGATGATGGCAATTAATGCCCGTTGGAAGAAAGCTTAAAGAGCCGTTGAGATTAATAAATATATCTGTTGCTCTGTTTCTTCGTAATCTTCCGAGGTTGGTGAATATACTATGTTGACATTCTTTGTTCGATTTGTCCGTTGAGACTCAGATAGAATATTGACTGGAAATATTTGAAATGCTTTACAGTGGCTCAGAGGTCCATATTCTACTTTCGTGCTTCGTCTCTGTTTTGCATTTAATGCATTTGACACAACTTTGCTTTATGGAAATTTGATGATTAAAACATTTTAATCATACCTGAAAAGCACTAGCAAACTGATTAAACTTGATTAGAAGAAGTATAAATCAATAACAATAAACAACCAAGACATAATCATTGATTTACAGTTTACGACAGCGGACATGTTAAATGGCAACATGTATTCTCGATAATTGTTCATATGGTTCTCGAGAATAGTTGAGCAAGTATGTTAATCCAGAAGTTGAGTCTCGCTGATACTAGAGAACTATATTTAAGGTTCTTGGGAATTCAAAGCACAGAGTGTTTCATATATAGAAGATTTTTGGGCATTCTCGAGAATTGCTGTGTTCATTCTCGAGAATCAATCTTAATCTCAAACTAGTGATGCATGATGCCAGAACGTCTTTCGATTATTCTCGAGAATCTCCATATGATTCTCGAGAACCATTCTCGAGAATTGATTCTCAATTCTCGAGAATCACTCGAGGAACCATTATCTCAGTGAACATCAGATGAAGCATTCGACCTTCTCGAGAACCATTCTCGAGAATTGATTCTCAATTCTCGAGAATCACGATACAACACTCTTTTGTAATGTGATTCAGACTTAATCATTCTCGAGAATTACTGGTGCATTCTCGAGAACAATTCTTGAGAATCTACTATCTATTCTCAAGAATCCTTTGTTCAGAGAGTTTTGCGATGGTAACTTAACTACCATTCTCAAGAATCCTTGAGTCATTCTCGAGAATTGCTTCCTGAACTCTTGAACACATATTAAACCTGATTCAACATGTTTTCAAAACTTAGACTTTTGTTATCATCAAAACATTAGGAGCTAACATCTAAGAGCTTGTATAATGATTTTCTCATTCCATTAAGCAAGTTCTTCTTTCTTTCTTCTTCTCTTGATCATTCTCCACAACTTAACTCTTTCTTTCTTCTCTTCTCTTGATCATTCTTCATAAACCAACTCTTTCTTTCTTCTCTTCTCTTCTTCCTTGATCATTTTCCACAATTCAATTCTTTCTTTCTTCTCTTCTCTTGATCATTCCCAAAATCCTTTTGATAGCTTCTTGCTTCCTTGATATTCTCTACAAGTTCTTCTTTTTCTGTAACCTCGTATCTTTTTTTTGATTAATCTCTATAATTCAACTTTGACTAATCTACATTAACTATATAGTAGTTAGTCAATGTAGAAGATAAATATAGTATACAAGCCTTTTGCTCTTAATAATGGCATCTATATAAGACATCATCAAAACTAATCATATCCAACACACCTCAATCCGATCTCTGGTTTGGGAGATATCATCGAATTACCAGACCTTACTCAGATGAAACGTGAAACAGAGTAGAACAGAGGTGTTGAAAAGCATGACAAACTTGAGTTTAGCTAGTCCAGAGAAGCCAGAGTTGTTGAAGACATTACTAACTCGAGTTAGTTAGTGACAAACTCGAGTTTTGAGTCCTAAACTCGAGTTTAGAGTTCTTAACTCTAGTTTGCTCGTACCAGAGGAGCAAATCATTGTAGCGAAGTAGGAAACTCGAGTTTTTAGATCTGAACTCAAGTTTTCTCATCCTGAAGCTGATTTTTGCTGACTTTAATTCCTAATTGAGTCATTCCAATTCCATATGATCTTGGAGACTTCTAGCATCAATATATGAACTTCAATAATGATATTATCATTCCATTCAGCAAGTTCTTCCTTTTTTAATCTCCCATCTTGATCATTCTTCATAATTCAACTCTTTCTTTCTTCTATTCTCTTGATCATTCTCTGTCATTCAACTTGGACTCATTATTCTCAGCAAGTTCTACCTTCTTCAATATCTCCTCTTCTTGATTATTCCCAAAATACTTTGATAGCTTCTTGCTTCCTTGACATTCTCTCCTTCTTGATTAATCTATATAATTCAACTTAAACTAATCTACATTAAATATAATAGTTAGTCAATGTAGGAGATAAATATATTATACAAAGCTTTTTGCTCGTAATAATGACATATATATAAGACATCATCAAAACTAATCATATCCAACAGATGACACCAAACATGCACAAATTCAGATGTTCATGACAGCAAACTCAACATCAATCGCTTAAGTACCACATATACACAAGTCAAAATCATTCGTCCGCAACTTCTTTTTGTTTTACCCTTGCCACTTAGCTAGCTCTCATTCCTCTTCTTTTTCTTCTTCTCCTTAGGCTTTTCTCTCTTCTTTTTTCTGTTCATTCTTCTGTTTTTTCATATAACTTTTCATTGCCTCTTTTTTGCATTTTTTTTGTATCTTTTTTCATATTCTTTTTTCCTTTTCCTTTTGCTCTTTTTTTCTATTCTTTTTTTTGTCACTTTTTTTTTCTAGCAATGGAACAATAACTAAATGGCAAAAGAAAGTTCATTCTGTCGAAAATTCCAGCCTCACTTAGTTCCTGTCACCAAGATTGCATACATCAACTAGTTTCAATAAACACGAATTCATTATTTATTCAATCAACTTAGCAAGTCATAACCTCCAAACATTCAGCACATGCAGCATTCATTAATCATCGATGGAAAATGAAAGAATAAGGAAAGGCTCAAAGGGTTAAATAAGGAATTTAATGTGTTTAGGTTGTTGTTTGGTCAAAGGGGTTTGAGTGGAATGCCCTTATCATATTCACAATTCCAAGTGCTGATGTGGTCTCGAATTAAGGATTGAGACAAGTTCTAGGAAGTTATTAAGCTAGATGGTATCACACAAATTTTAAGAAAAATTCAGGCCCAAATCGTTCCAATTGGCTTACTCGCCCTCATTCACTCACCAAGACCAAATCGCATATGAATTGAACTTAATGCATGAGATTATTCTGCCTTGATGCAAAATTCCAGAATTCATTGATTCAACAAGCAATTCACACTTCAACAAGCCTTAACACTATTCAAAAGGACGTGTTTCAGGTTCAATCAAATTCCATACCAGTCAAGCAACCATCAAAACCAAAATTATAGTGCAAAGTTCAAGCAAATAATTGCCAACACAGATCAGAAACTCCAAAATAGAATCAGATCAGACCAGAGGAATAGGATAGAACTTATTAATCAAAGTCACATGAGAAGAACATTGTCCTCAATGTGAAATAATGGCAGAATAGAAATAGCACAAATATAGCTGGATAGAACCGGGGTACCAAAACCTATGCCATAACAACTACCTTTTACTACTAGACTAACCCCCCCCAAAAAAAAAACACTTATGTTTAACAATAAAGCTCATAAAACAATTAATCAATCTGAAAAAACTAATGTAAAGTGAGGGAAAGGAACAACCGTGCAATGAAATCTTCTTGAAGTCATGAAACATAAATTCCCATCCCGGATGAGAATCATAAGCTCCTCCAATATAGTCCTTGCTCCTTGACGAATCCTCCTTAGTGGTGGGTTCAGAATCGATCGGTAAAGGCTCCAAGATATATGGTACATGTTGAGTCCCTTGGAGACCTATCCCATGAATTACCTGCAAGGAGGTACATAATTAGTAGCAATATGATCAACAGAAAACATGTTAGTCAAGTGATCAAGCTCATGTATGCGTAAATCCAGTGGTAAGTCAAATGAGAATCTCATGAATAAAGTCATGGATATACTTAGGTTTCTAAATCAAATTATGGGAATTCTCAACCCTAAAATCTTTGACAAATCTGATTGAAGTATATTATTTAATACCACATAATTCAAAGCAGCCCCTCTTCAATCTTCACGATTAACTTCAAGAATGTGTGACAACATGAAGTTGGATGTAATGAATGAATGGTAGTGAGTTAACTAATTCTAGACAACTTGAATGATCGTATCAACAATCAATACCCACAATCAAATCTAGCAACAAGTGAATTAGTTCAAGTAGAATTTTATGTCACAAATTAGCAAACGCACAGACTGTAAGGACTCAAAAGTCACACAGATCTAATTTAACAAATGGATTTCTTAAAGATACCAATAACAGTGAGCCAAATGCAATTCCGAGAATCACAGCAATTACACATGAAAGTTCCAATTCCAGAGGCCAGTAATGACCACTAATGAGAGTAGATTATGCCAAGAACTAATACAATTCGGAACAATAAGGAAGCATGCATAGATTGCAAATATAACCTTTATGCCTAGTAGAAATCAAGTGCAAATCAAGTATAACAACAAGAATTTGATTTCCACATTAGTTTAGCATAACAATTTCAAGTTTTCAGCAAACTTTCCAGTAGATTTTTGATTTAGCAAATAGCATGGTTAATCACAAGTTCAATAAGCGATCAGCTTAGAGCTCAGATTTGCTGCCAATGACAGCAAAGTGACTTCCAATCGATAGAATATGCACAAATCAATGAATTTCCACCAAGTGATAGGAAATGCACACTCAGTTCTAACCTAGATTCCAACAAATCAGTAACTAATTCTGTTTATATGGAGAATTAGAGCCAAGGACCTAGATAAAATAATATTTATTAAAAAGATTACAAAAATTATAATTATTTTATAAGGGCCAAGTAAACTTGAAAATATTAAATTACCGTTGACAAACCCGCTATTTTTTTTCTTCTTTTCCAACACTCCAACATGTGCTTAGATCATTTTTTCTTATTCCTTTGAAAATCAACCTTGTTCCTCAACAACTAATCAAGGGTCTGTTCACTTCGCTCTTCCCCTTGAATTCGGTCAATACACTTATGATTTTTTTCTTTGTTCATAATAGAGCAAATTACGAATCAAAGATATAACGTAACATACAATGAACATCTATCCATTAACTCATTACAATAAAGATTTACAAAATACCTAGATGCTTGGAAAATAAATCATATAGGCTATAGCAACATGAGACGCTTGGTCATATCTTCCTATTGGAAGATATTGAAAATGTTGGAACTGACTTGTTGACTTAAAACCAACATAAGAGATAAGACCACTCTAAATTCCAAATGCAAGGCAGATTCTGATTTTTTTTTTTACCAGAACCCTTGAAACAAAATCTTTTGTTTTTATTTGTTTTCCCTGGTTAAAATTATCTCTGCCCAAAGTTAAAAACCTAATCTCCAATCAAATCGCAACATCAATAAGCAAGAATTGAAGCATAAGATTTCGAGCTCAAAAATAAAAGACTAAGGAAATGGGGGAAAGAAGACTAATCTAAAATTGACAGCCAGAGCATTTTGAAGGAAAGAACTGTGGAGAATATACATATTCTTCGCTGTCGTGAAGAGTTTCCTTGATCTCAAAATCTCGCCAACCAATGGATTCCCTCAGATAGTTGCTCCATCCTAGATGAACCCACCGCAAAAGACCAGTTGAGTCGACTGAAATCACATAATTGAAATATTTAAGACGGTGTAATAGAATCCATAATTTAGTTCTCAATATTGCAAAGGGTCGACCAGGAAAAAGCGGAAGTTGGAGTAAGAAGAGAGGTGATGTTGTGCTCAGGAGTGTTAGGTTTTCGGGTGGAGAAGATGGGAGGGAAAAGCAGAAAAAATCTAAGGGTTTGTGAACATGAAGATGGAAAGGTCACGGAATTGAAATACATGTGACGATGATATAGAATAAGGAATTCTCAAACTCACAGTATTTCAAAGGCAAAGGATCGCCGAGGAACAAGCAGACTTGAAGGAAGAAGAGAGGCGATCGTCCTCCAGAGAGTTAGGCTTTCAGATTAAGAAGATTGAAGGGAAAGGTAGATGAGAGTGAGAAAGATGAGTAAGGAGTTGGCGAAGAAACTGTGAGAAAAGATTGTAGCGTTTGAAGCAGAGCTAGCGGAGACACATCCGAAATTGAAAGCCGAAAGGTTTTGGGAGAAGACGGAGCGTCTGAGACACATCCGAAATTGAAAGCCGAAAGGTTTTGGGAGAAGACGGAGCGTCTGAGACCGTTAGACGGGAACTTGGAAGATGTGTTTCTCGATTACATAATAAATAAATAAAAAGAGTTGGGTTTATATCTATATAGAGAGAGAGAGAGAGAGAGAGAGAGAGAGAGTTGGGTTAGAGGTCAGGATAAAGCGGGCACAAAGCAGCAGCTACCAGGAAACTAGTTCAAGCCCAGCACAGACTATGGAATGCAGTATGCGATACCGGGAAACTGGAGGTTTTGGATTTACGCTGGAAATAAATTAAACTTAATAAATTAAATGATTTAATACTTTAAAATTTTTAAATTATATATATATATATATATATTATGGAAAAAAATTATATATACACATAGTATTTAAATAGGCTTTTAGCTTTTTTAAATCATACATATATCCTTTAAGAAGTAAAATTAAATAAAAAAATTCATATATTTTAATAAATCTAAATAAAAATTAATTTAGAAAGAGCATGCGTTGCACTGGAGTTTATACATATTGATATATTTTTTTCTTTTTATTTCAAACTTGTTTAGTTATATTATTTTTTTCATGCAATATTATTTAAACCATAAATAATTATAGCTACATTTTAATTATAAAATAGAAATGACAAATTCTTCACTTTTGGTAGGTTTGTTGATCCCGACAAACAGATGATCATCAGGTATGTATGTAGAGAATTTGATAGGCTTGTTGATCCCGAAGAGTTAGATGTCTTGTATCACAGAAAGACAGACCTTGCCCCAGTAGAAGTCCTATACACACATGGTTTATGGGAACCAAAAAAGAAAGTGTTTGAACATTTCAGTGGGAGATGCTGAGATGTACAGGGGATGATCAGGTAATCATCCCATTTATTAATAAAGAAAGCAAAAGAAAATTACTTGATCAGAATTTTTTAATTATTCATATAGGACTCGTACTTATAAAAGTCACAAGACTTGTACTCATCAATATCTTTTATTATTTTTTGAATTAAATATTTAAGATAATGGATCACATATTTTTTAATTATTCACATAGGACTCGTACTTATGAAATTTAAAGGGACTCGTGCTCATCAATATTTTTTATTATTTTTTGAATTAAATATTTAAGATAATGGATTACATCCATATCTTTAATTATTTCTTGAACTAATAATTTAAGATAATCGATCACATCCATATCTTTAATAATTTTTTTATCCTTTATTTATCCAATTTTTATTGGACATATATATATGTATGTATTTATATATACATACATGTGTGTGTATATACACATACACATATTAATGAATACATAAATGTATCTATATATATATATATATGTATACATATATATATATATCTATCTATCTAATATTTCTAGGAAAAAAATTATTTTTGTGATTACTATTCTAAACAAGCTCTTAAGATTTTGGTTGCCCTCCCTTATAAAATTTTAAAAGAAATGAGGGAAAGGATCATTTTTCTTTTTTCTTCAAACCAAACACATCTTTAAAAAAAACCCAATTTTGCCTAGTTTCAATTACAAAATGCCATGTCTAGGGGGAAAAAGGCAAAGCAAAATGTCATTGGCTCAGTTCCGCTGGTAACCTCCAGGTCAAGGCTCGAGGGGATCCACATTATGTGCTTGTCCCTTATATCTTTGTTATGTCTTTGTCCTCTAATTAGAGGGACAAGACATTTTATTTTATTTTTTTAAATTTTTTTATATCTTTTATTTAGTTAGATTAAAATTATATGTTCTTTTCGAATTTTTTTTTTCGCAGTATCTCAAATTAATTAGTTTTTAGGATACTGGTGTTATAGGACAAATATTTATGTATGCAGAACTGAAAATTAGAGGGAGAAGCACATAGCACATAAGGTTCCGGCTCGAGGTCGATGCGTCAGCTAACAAGGCTGCCGAGACCAAGGGCGGCTCATTTGCCATCTTCCATCTGCAACTCCCGTAAGATCGTTCGCACCATCAGCTTTCTGATCATCCATGAAACTTGAAGGGTCCTCATTTCCATGGGGGCCAAATCGCTGAAGAGGAGGCCCATCAAGCAGCATAACCCAAAACCTCAGGCTTCCATGGCTTCTTCGCGGCGTAACATTGGTTCTCATAGAAAGATCTCTGTGCTTCTTTCGGCTTCTCTAACCATTGCTGTCTTTGGTCTCTTCGCCATTTGGTCGTACAGTAGGCATAACTTTGAATCTGGAGTATCGTATGAGATGGGTCGTGTGGTCAACGAATTTCCTCACGACTCTGATGCCTTCACTCAGGTAATGTTTATCTTCGGCTTCTTAATTATATCGTGCTTAAGGTTTTCCCGATCGATTGAACCCAAGTGTCGGGCATTGTTTTTGGGGTGAATTCGTAGTTGTGTTGTCTGCGGTAAGTCTTCTATTTATGTACTGAATTTGTTTTCCGGGTATTTGCTGTTTCTTGGCTCTTCCCTCTCGAAGATCTTCATGTCTTACTGTTTGAATCACTTAATTGTGCTTACTGATGTTTGATTACTGCTGAATTTTTGAAACACTTTAAATTGATTTGTTCTAGATGATTTGAAGCTCATGGTTGCGAATATATGCTTATTTGGGAAGTTAAAATGACCGGCTGTTTTATTCAATCCTTCTCTCCTATCAATTTTCTACATATACTTGGATATATTATGCATTTCATTATACAAGGTAGAGGCTGTAGATTTTTCTTATTTGTACTTGGAGTTTAAGAAGAATCTTGCAATCATTATAATTGGAAGTATGAAGATTAGTAAATGGTATTAGTCTATTTGTTGCTCATGGGAGAGGGAAAGTTTATACTTTTCTTATTTGCTTTCAGGGCCTTCTTTATGCTGAAAATGATACCTTGTTCGAGTCAACTGGTCTTTATGGGAAGGTACGGTGCCCTTTATTCCCTCTCTCGTCACTTCTCCCCCACCCCCCCCCCCTCTCTCTGTTTTTTTTTTTCCCTCCATTTTTGCTGGCTTTTTATCTTACCATCATGCCATGTACTTTTGGAAGGATTTTATGCGATCTTGGCAAGGAATCGTGCATTGCATCTTTCACATTCATTCATTGAGATAATGCTTGTAGTATTTAATTTGTGTTCTTGAAGTTGCTTTAGGTGAAATTCAATTTTTGTGTGATTGCCTTCCAAGTTCCAATCATTAGAGTATTAGACACTATAGTACTGTTATATTCCAGTGGGGTCACTGTCCATAAAATTTTGGTTAGAAGACAATCTCAATGAATCCACTGAAAAACAATTATTTGAAGAGACAATGTTTCTTCTTCTTTTTTTTTTTTGAATAAGTACTTAATCTATTATCTCCAAAAAAGAATATTACTTAAAGCCATACCAACTTGGTTCAGAGACGGTGGCTAATCAAAGATACAAAAATTGCCATCTATCCTATGAGACATCTTTGCCATTTGGTCAGCAAGATTATTATCTTCTCTGTATAAATGACTAAAGCTAAAATGCCATTCCCAGATAATGTTTCTCTAGCTTGGGTTATTTGGTTACTGATGGAACTCTATTATTTCCGAGTTATTTGTAATAGCACAACTCCCCTTCAATGAGGTAAGGAGAAGGAAAAGGTGACAAAATATACTAGTATTCCTAGTTCGAGCACTGAAAATGGAGAAAAAATAACAGTAAAAGAGCAAGATCAAGGCCTTCCCTGATGTTAGAGAGGATGGAGGCTCTCCCAAGCGACCACATCCCAAGCACGTAACCCTAGAAAACTAGCTCTAGGCACCCTCTTTGACTTGTTGGGCTGGTTGAAGATTATTGAATCCTTGCTTGGGCCATACTCGTGTGGCTGAATGTCTATGTCAGGTTTTGGTTTTCTCCTCTTGTATGCTTCATTGGCAGTAGGAAATCCATCAGTTACATGAGCTTTGAGTATTACCTGTTTTTTGAATTTATTTGTGCCTTGCTATAAGTTTTTATGTAACATGCTTTTAGAAAAGCTGTAATTCAATTCTGGATTATGAGCATCCAGTGTGATGCTTTCTCAATTGTGCTAATATCTGAAAGAGGCCAGACTTTTCTGAACTTGTATATTTTGTGAATCATGAGTGAACACAGCATTTGATCCTTTACTTTTATTCTTATCTTTGCATCAATTTGATACATTATTTATTTATTTTTGAAAGTCAACACTAAACTTTAATTTTTTGTCATTTCAGTCAACTGTCCGGAAAGTTAATCTTCATACTGGGAAGGTACAGATACCCGGTTTTTGAAGCTTTCTATGTACTTCTCTATATTTTCAGTTCTGGTTAAGTATACACATTTTTGTTGTATATACATTTGGCATGATAGTCATGTTCTTTTGAATATTGGGCCATATGGCATTTGATGCTCACACTGCACAGCAAATACTAAGTTTGTTTGACTTGAGTGAGTTGATCCTAGTGATATATTAGTTTGAAAATTCTATTATAATTTAAAAGATCACAGTATATTAAATTGTATCTTTCCTTTTTTGGGTTAAATATCATATCTTATGTATTCAGTAATTTGCGACATACAGGTTGAGGTTCTTCAAAAGATGGATGATTCTTTGTTTGGTGAAGGCTTAACTCTTATTGGTGAAAGGTGTGTAAGGCAAAGTGTTGCAATCTGCTTTTGTTACTGATTTAGTAAATTGGTCGCTCAAATGAAACTCCTTTTTCCAGAAAGTGAAACAACGTGATCAAATATGGAAAGGAAATATTATATTAGATGGTAGGATTTAAGGTAGTTATGTCTTTTAGATATGCAAAATGTATGGGTGGCTCGCTCTACTGTATGATTAGCGATAATTTTTTTTCAACTTAAATTATTTTGCTTGATATGTGACCTTCACTTAGGAGAATACCGTTTTGCCCTCATTCCTTTTTTAAAAAAATGTGCATGGGTGAATAACTTGTTTTACTTCTTGATTTCATTTTTCTTGTTGAAGGTGGGTACTCCTTGTCCATTGATCTTGTATTCTTTCCTCGTCTATTCTCCAACATTATTTCTTGTCATAATATTACTGAAAAATGCTAATAAATTTCTTTCGTACACTTGATAACTGCTGCATTTTTGGCATCCTAAGATGAATGATCTATAAATGAAGGTCCAATTAGAGGTGATGCTAAAATACGCACACATGCATATATGCACATGTCCATTAGGAAATGAGCCTGCATCATCAAAAGATCATTCAATCGTACCATTCTTCTATTCTCATCAAATTGGTAATCACTAAGTTTAATTCTTATCATCCTTTACTTTTATTGGCTCTAAAATTGATTGGCATTCCTTTTGAAACGTCAACTCTTTATTTATTGCTTGAAATGAAAATTGTCCAATGTTTGTTTTACTGGCTCTTTCACAATCCATTTCTTCTGAATGTTCAAGATTATATTGTTACCTTAATCCATGTACATCTTAATAGATTTTTTTTTCTTTCTTTTACTCTTACACATGGTTAGTGTTAAAATTGAATAACATAATTCTTTGTAGGCTGTTCCAGGTGACCTGGCTGCAGAAAACTGGTTTCATATATGACCGAGATAATTTAAGCAAAGTTTGTGCTTTACCTTGCCCTTCTTGTAATTTTCTTTCTTTTCCATGGTTTTTGGGGAGTAGCTTTTTATGATCTGAATCTAATAGACTGTGGGAAAAAAAAAAAGGAAACTGATAGTTATGTGGTTATTTTCTTTTCGGCCTTGGACTTTATTTTTAAAACACGGTCTTAAATTTAAATGTCTGAAAACTGTTTTTTTTTAAAAAAAAATTATATTTGCTCTTTCCGTTAATGAAGATCTTTAGGATATTACCTGGCATATTTTCTGGTTTGAAAAGTAATGATGATGCAGGTTTGATATTACCTGGCATATTTTAAATATACTATATTTGCTCCTTTTTTATTGCCAATAATATGCAAACCTGAAGCAGGATGTTGAATGATTTATCAGATGGTTATATAAGTAGTATCAGTTGAAAATATCTGTAAAATAATCTGAGCCTGGAAGATCATAACTTGAATTATACCTATTCATTAATTATACGTATATATTATTTTTCTGTACAATTTGGTTGGAGAATATAACCTTGGCAGTGTATATCAGACTCAGTTAACTTGGTTCTACTAATGAGGAAAGCTTATGTAGTTTCATTAGGTGGTCAGTTGATGGGAGTTTGATTTAGATCCAATCTGTATAAACTTTTTGAAAAATGTCTTTATAATGTTTTTGACACTTTGGGTTAGACTTTTTATTCCAAATTTAAATTACCAATCTCCTATTCTATTTTCTTAAATATTTTATTGAGATCTTCAAGGAAGGTTAAGTTTCACATTGCCAGTTCGTATTAGTAGCAAAGTTTGAAAAATGTTTTTCTTTTTTTCTTTTTAAATTTTCCTGTAGTTACAGCAATTCACTCATGAGATGAAAGATGGTTGGGGTCTGGCAACTGATGGAAAAGTCTTGTATGGAAGCGATGGCAGTTCAACACTGTATCATATTGATCCTTCTACATTTAAAGGTTCCCCCCTCCCCCCAACTCACACACAAATGCCTTTTCTTATTGCACTTTATGGAAATAAAAGCAATGCTTACACACACACACGCGCACAAGCGCATTCTAGTTTTATTTCCATCTATGTAGTGTGAGATTGTGCGCATGCACTTGTCTATGAATCTATATACAGCTTTTAAAGTTAACGGCTTGCTGCTACTTCAATAAGTTAATTATTGCTTTATATTTTCACTGAATTTTCTTTGTTTTGTTTTTGTAGTTATATCTAAACAAGTTGTCCACTTTAAAGGTCATCAAGTGCACAATCTCAATGAATTGGAGCTTATAAATGGCGAAATTTGGGCCAACGTTTATATGGTATGTCCTTATAAATTGTGTCATGGTTTTATTCACAGAAAATAATCTATTTTTCTGCTCATCTTCAAAATACCAATAAATATGTTATCTGTTTATGATATCAATGGCCCAGCATTGTTCTGTGTCATGCTGAACTTTGTTAACATTGATTTATTTTAATTCGTAGACTGATTGCATAGCAAAAATCTCTCCTAAGGATGGTAGGATTCTTGGATGGGTTGTCCTCCCGAATTTGAGGTCTTGCTTCTTATTTCTTCTCCTTGTATAATTTGATTTTTTAAAATATATGCACGTTGCTTATCTTAACGACTCACAAGTGTGATGGTTAATCTATTTCTCATAGCTGCATTTTACTTAATCTATGCAGGCAAGAACTTATTGCAGCTGGGAATAATGTAAGGAACCTGAGCCCTTTTATCTCCTTGAATTAGGATTTTGTTCTATATAGAATATTTATGTTGCATTCTGTTTGCCTTTGAGTCAAAAGTTAGATTAAAGGAAAAAATAATTTGAAGGGTAAACTATTGTTACATTTATGTTTTGGCTATCTTCTTCATTTACTCTAATGTTCTGGAATATTGTAGGGTATTGATGTTTTGAATGGCATAGCATGGGATAGTGAACAAAAGAGGGTTTTTGGTAAGCTCCAACTTATTGTTTTATTTCTAATAGAAATACATTGGAGTTCATGCATGGTTCTGTTTAGAAGCTGGCACATGCATTCTTATTAGGATATTTAGTTAGTGGAATCGAAGTATATGATATTTTCAATCCATCCTAAAATTGCTATTTTTCTTTATCCGTTACATGTGATGTATATAATTCTAAATAGAAGTGAAAGGGTACTATGAGTTCCTGTAGGAAGGCGGCATAGTTTCACTCCTTTATTTATGGCTTGAAATGTCAAAATATCTTGCATAAGAACAATGATTCAGCAAATTTATTAAGGAGAAAGTAAAAATATTTTATTTTATCCAATAATTTGCACAGTTATGAGTTTTACCTGTAGAAAGTAATTTTTTTAAGGAGCGAATTACACAACCTCTCGAATTTTATTAAAAATTTCCCTCCTCTCATCTACCTAAAAAATTTATACTTTGATCTAATTCAGACATTTATGGCTAAAATACCTCTAGTAACGCTCATTTTGAAATAAATGCACTAATGGAAATAAAGTTAAAAATAAAATTAAGGGGATATTTGTTTAATTATCATCATCGATTCGTCATTATATATATAACTAGAATAATTTCTACGGTTATATTTCTGCGTTATAATTATTATTTTTGTATTTATCCTTTTAAAGAAACAATCCTTCCATCGGCCAGCTTTGCATTGGAGGACTGCTATTCATGATGAAATTTATGAGGGAATCTTTTAATTCGCTCCATTATTTGTTTTCTAACCTCTTCCAGTTTTTGGTGCCATTTAATTTTTTGTATGTAACCTTAATTGCAGTTACTGGGAAATTATGGCCGAAGCTTTATGAAATCAAGCTTCTTCCTATAAAGAAATCATTTGAGGAGGGTGTTATTGAGCAGCTCTGCCTGCGTAATCCTTTCAGGTTTACAACGTAGTTCATACACACGGCTTCTTAGTAACTTCTTTGGTAGTCTGGGCAGCCCAACCCAACTTTGGAAAGGTATTTCAATAAGGAAATTAATAAATTTTTGAAGTGGCTTGCTAAAGAAGCCCATCATGGTCTTCATGTTCATTTGGGGAAGCAGATGCAGGAGGTTAATGGAGGTAGATATCCATAGTAGCTAGAGTGCTCTGTTTTTTTTTTTTTTTTTTTTTTTTTTTTTTTTTTTTTTTTTGAGAGTGCTCTGTTTTTGTTTGTTATTGTTTTTATGGCCCTCCCCTTGTAGCCTTTCATTTGGTAAAAAAAAAAAAAAAAATTTTTTTTTTGAAAGAAATGATATGTAACATAGCAACCTCATAAACATTTAGTCTTGAAAAATGCTTACATCCTCACAAGTGTCATTTGTGTACTGATAACTATTGTTCCATTTTGACTTGAGTAAATCACACTAACTTATTTAAAAAAAAAAAATGCTTACATCCTCACAAGTGTCATTTGTGTTCCATTTTAACTATTGTTCCATCTTCAAACAATGTGGTTTAGTTTAATTTATTTTTTTTTGGATGATTTAACCTTGTCGTGAGGTTAACCAAAATTTACTAAGCTGAATGCAGTATGATGAATTAGCCTAGGTCATATTCCTCAAGGACCCCAGTATATGTTAAGAATCTTAACAAGACTATGGGCCGTTTGAATGAGCTTTTAAAAGAAGTGTTTTTTTTGTAGTACTTTTTTTTTAAGCTTTAAATTGGAGTTTAAAAAAGAAGAAGGCATTTTTAGCTTTTTTTTTTGTGACTTTTGTTTTTTTTTTTTTAAAAAAAAATATATATTATCTAAACATATAAATTAATAAAAAAGATTTTTTTTTTTCATAAAAAAGTGTTTTTTTTTTAAATAAAATAAAATAAAATCCATCCAGTTCTATGAGCCACAATAAATTACTCAATCACTTTATCCACAGCAAGCTATAACAAATTAATTCAATTAAGTTGCATGTCTTGAATCTTCCTAGTGATAGATGAGATCTTATGACAAAAAATGTGGTGAATGAAAGTATTAATTCCTGTACGTCTGCTGTACATGTTCCCTTGGAGATGTTTTGAGTCTTCCTCATTCACTGGAGTGTAACCGAACCAACAAATTCAGGCCAACAACTCGCTGACTGTCTTACAATTTAGAACACAACTTTGCAATTCCAAACACAAGTATGAAACTGTTCGGATAGGAGGAGAAGATCAACAACTTCCTCCTAATGATAACCGCACAGTGCATCAATTCAGAAATTGCTAATGAGTTTATGAACACTAAACTAACTCGGCCAATATTCTCAACTGAATAACATAAGAATCAGAAGGGATAGTTCAACTTGATCTATACTTGGTCCATCGATTAACTAATCCTATAAAAATTTCATCATTATCAATTCAGCTCAATAGAAATACAAATAATGTAATTACAATATGAAATGAACAACTTGCACACTCCAAATTACAACTTCGAATTGACAGATGAAGTGAAAACTCCCTAGTTGAAGATTTAGAACTCAGACTCGATTGCATATCTAAGGAAACATTGCCTGCCTAGCCTCTTATGCTGTTGCAAATAACACAGAATCAGTTGGAGAAGATAATTGCCATCATTGTTCCTCTTCCAGTCGCTGCTTCCCTCTCTGGTTCTTCAAAGCCTCTCTGCTCTTGATTCCCAATTTCTTGCAAATTTTCCAGGTCCCCTCAGAATACAAGATCAATAGACACATTCTTCTCGTTGAGCTTTTTCTTCTTCTCGTTGAGAATATGGCTGTTGGAACTTTTTTATGAAAAGTTTTTTGACCGTTGATCTTTAATCTAGGTTTAATCACATGTAATCTTCGTATAAACTTTGATTAGTAATGATTAAGAGTGATTAGGAATAATATAATCAAGGTTTATATGAGTTTAGAAAAGAATCGTGAAAGCCGAGACGACGATTAAAACTTAAAAGACTCATCACTTTCATATCACTGAAGTGGTCCTGCCAAAGATAGGTCATCACTCAAGTGCTCACTCGAGTGATCCTTTTTTATCTTCGAAGAACAGTGCATCACTAAATGGGGCATTGGAAGTGATGATTCATATCATTAGAGTAATACTTGCCAGTGATGAACTTGTTTTGACTCCAAATCTGGAAAATGACCTATTCACATAATGCTCTTTAAGTCTACTTTTCATTGCAACAAGAACCAATTCAACATCTAGTGTATTCCAAAAGTTATGATCCAAAGAGTGACGGCTGGTCTGAACCGTATTTGAATTTCGCTTGCCAAATTACAAAATTCACATCTATTTCATCCAAACATCTTTGATTTTGATTGTGGCATTTCTGAATCATAGTTTGAGTTTAATTTTATATGCAATAAGTTCCATCTCAATCAGAGTTATGGTTTAGAAAATATGTCCAGATCACTGAACCTAATATGGAATAACGCAAGAAATTCCATTGTCAACTTCCGAAATTCATATATGTTTCATTTGAAACCCCTTGAGCTTTATATTGGTGTCCTTGTGTGTGTGAAGCCCGTCCTAAATACGCCTTTATTTATCAGAGTTATAGCACATATGCATCGAAGTAGTTTGGACGACTTAATCGTGGAATAAAACTTTCTTAAATAACTTAGTTTGAAAACATAAGGATAAATTTTTCGCGATTCGAATCCATCCCATAGTGAGATGTTAATACAGTAATCAAAAATAGACAAATGATAAACGATGAAGTACAGTCTAACTACTCATATTTTTCCAAAAAGTTCCATCTGCTATAACCCTTACAGCTGCGTCTTTCCTCTTGATCCCGATCCACTGCCTGTTTCTTTCATGCGATCTGGAGTTCAAATAAATGAACCCCAGGGGTAACAATTAATCTCATATGTAGGTATGAAATATAAATGACAGTATAACACATGTTAAGCATAGAATAATTCACAGTAAACAAGTCGCACCGTAACTGCAGTTATCAGCCAAGGACCGCAGTCCTTTAGGACACGCAGCCCTATGAGACACGCAGCCCCAATCCATATCTAGGATACACTATGCAAATTATCTAGCAAACATGGTTAGTCATATATGAACACATACATACAAGCTAATAAGATAATAGTTACCCACTTCAAACTTGAATCTTTAATTTCGTCGGGAGGTGTTGGGATCAGTAGAGGTGTCAAGATATACCTATAAACGTTTTTAGTGTCATTAGTCACTACTTGTGTCGCAAAGTAACTAACTACGCGAATTATTTTTAGATGATTAAAAATGGATTAACCCCTAAAAATTCCCTTACTAATTATACCCTTATTAATAAATAATATATTATTTATTATTATTTATTTATCTATTTTATTAAGAGTCATGTCCTTTAAAAATGTTAAGAAGGGTTGTCATTGTCACTTTAGAGTCTTTATAACCCTTAATAGACAAGTTATCCAAAAGAAAAATTTTTACTTTGAAGGTTATGCACAAATTAACAACTTGCGTGACTATTTTAAGATTTATAAAAAATTCAGCTTTTAACTTTTCTGAGAATTTAAAAAATTCATAACTTGACCAATACAACTTCAAATGGAATGATTCCAATTTCTAATTAAACCTTGATAAATCTATTTTCATAAATTAAAGTCACCAAGTTCTTTTATGGTTGATAAACTTTCTAACTTTCGAAAAACACAAGCAATGTCCAAAATTTTCCAGATTTCTTGACTAATCTTTGAAGAATCACAACTCCTTTAATACTTATTGGAATTTGACAATTTACCTATCAAATTAAACCTCTATGTGTCTGCTATTTATCTAGAAAATTTCATTGGAAAAAATCAATCATTTACTATTTGAAAATTGAACATGAAAATCACTGTTCACTACTGGAAAATGTTAATTTTTCAGTTTTGCTGTCAAACTTTGAAAAATCATAATTCTCATTGTATACATCAGATTTGGGTGTTCTTTAGCTCATTTTAAAGAGTATGATGTGTACTAAATCTCCAAAAAATTTAAGGGTCAAAGAAAGTTTGTTTGCCCTGGTTTTACCTTGCTCAAAGATCACTGTTCCAACTATTTTCCAGAAATGATAGCAACATTATTTCATGTATCTGATCATATTCACACATGGATATATACTCATATATATATTTCTAAGTTTCTTTAGTTCCAAATAGAAGGGAACAAATGTAAACAACCACCCAAATGTACCCACGGCAACATATATAGATGCTTATAAGTTTTCCTTCTCTTTTATTCAATGTGCAGCAACGAAACGCACATTTATATATGTATCAGATACCCATATAAATGCTTTGGTTCTCCAGCTTAGACTTCACGGACTCATGCAGCAATTATATATATCACCATGCAAAACTCCCTCTGCTCTCACTCCTCAACGCAGGAAACTCATAAGTGAAACCATAGCTATGTTCCCAAAGACTTAAAACTCGGAAACTTATGACGGTAATTAGAAGGAAGATGCCCAACGGTTACCTTCAGGTTTCAAGCTTACATGATGAGGTTTCCGCTGAACGCTCGCCCCCTGTTCTAGATGTGTTTTGGTAGAGGAAGAATATCACAGTAACTCTCCCCCTCACTCTTTCTCGGTCTCTCTCTCTCTAGCTGCTCTTCCTGTCTCTCTTTCTCTCGATTAAGGCAACATAAATGGTTGATGGTTCAAGAGCAACGATTATATAAGGACCCAAGGGTCCAGTCCGATGCAGAGACACGTTGGTCGAGAAGCATGAAACGCTGGATATTAACGTTGAGCTCGAGACGTTCAGGCAGTTTGGGTTGGAGCTCGAGAAGCATGGGTTTACTGCTCTTGCGTGTACTGTTGAGACTGAGACGAGAAAAATATGCTGACAAGGAGACGTGCGTTGTTGGTTCTTCACTGATCCGTTGTTGCCTTTGCTTTAGCGTGTGAAAGCTGATATTTTTTTTGGTATCCCACGTTCATCGAATCGGTTCCGACTAATCTGGATTTCGTTCCGCGTTGAGCCTTGGTCGTGGGGGAAGAGCTCCCAACACCCTTTTTTCCATTGGCACACCTCAAAACTGAGGATATGGTGGTGGGATAGCAAGTCCCTTATCTCTTGCTCCCAAGATATCCCAAGATATGTTGGTGTGTGAAAGTTGATATGAATATGATGGTATCTGTTTTTTTCCCTTTGTTCCATTGCTGCTAACGTGATGGGTTGAGAAGGATTTAAGTGAATTGGATAATGAATATATGGGCTATGGTTGTCTTCACGTGTTGGGCCAATAGATCAAATGAAGTGGCTGCTTAATGAACATATATGTTTTGCTGCTCTTGTGTTTTTTTGGGCCAAAAATGTTTTGCTGAATAGGCTTGTATGAGCGCATATGTTTGACAAACATATATGTTTTGCTGCTCTTGTGTTTCCGGGTTTGGGCCAATGGAAGAGGAAATAACAATTGCAAGAATAGGCTTGTATGAGCGTATGTATTTTGCAATAGTCTGTGTGTGTGACTACTAAAAATTGACCCACTTGATTCTCTTAAATGCTCTTATTACAATCAAGTCTTTTGCTCAATCAATTACAAATATTAGATATACATTAGAAATAAATCCTTAATTTTACATAAGGATTTTTTTTTCCTTTCCTAATTAATTCTTCTAGGCCATAAAATATCAATTCCATAATTTTTAGGCCTAAAATATTCTTTTCTTGAATTTATTCTTTTCCCAAAAATTCAAGGAAAAATATGCCTTAATTTCCAATAATTATTTTAGGTTGTAAATTTTTCCTTAATTTATGGGAAAATATGTCTTAAATTCCAAATATTAATTTTTAACATTTATCCAAGCTAAATTTCCCATAATTAATTCCACAATAATATGTCTATATCCTTGAAATATTATTTCATAATCCTTCTCAAATTTTCAAGGTCCAAAATAATTTTAATAATTATCCTAAGCTTTTCTTCATAATAAACTTAAGATTTTGGACCTATTGGTTAGAAGTCTTCTTATCCTAGTTTTATTTTCAACCTTTTGGTCCAAAAATTTGAGATGTTATAGTGTGGCATATGAAATAAGTTTTACCTCAATCGGTGGCTTGGGAGATATTGCCAATATACTAGACCTTTGTCGGGTCTAATGAAAACAAAGTAGAACATAATGGTCACCATTGAAGTGGTCACTCGAGTGATCGTTAAAAATTTGTCTTTGAAGGTCCCACTCAAGTGAAGTTGGTATCACTTCTATATAAGACATCTTAACTTCAAATTGAGACATTCCAACTTCTATTTGACCATAAAGATCTCCAATGTCACATTTAAGAATTTGAATCTTGATATTATTATTATATCTTGCAAGTTCTTCCTTCTTCAATCTATTCTCTTGTTCTTCACGATTATTCTCCACAATCCTTTTGATAATACCTTGCTTTTCTTGATTAATATCTCCAATCTCTTCTTTTTCTTCATTCTCCATAATATCCTTCTTCATTAGATAGCTTCTTTTTTCTTTTTCTTTTTGACTAATATGATGAATTCAATATTTCTTCTTCTTCTTCTTCCTCTTGATCAATCTCAATAACTTATTTCTTTTCTTGATTTCATTTCCCTCTATTTGATTACTTCTTTATTCAATATCTTCTTGATATTTTTGTAGATCATTCATCATAATCCAACTTGATATCTTCTTCCTTTACTTGACTAATCTATGAGATATTTCATATTAAATATAGTAGTTAGTCAAAGTATAAGATAAATATCGATGCAAATTTTTTACTTTTAATATTTGGCATCTATAAAGATCTAATCTAATCTAATATATTACTTTTAATAATTTGAATTAGACTAAAATAATATTAATTAAATCTGTTCAACAGATCTAATCTAATATATTTATTTAATCGAACTAAAAAGCGGTGATTTAATTTATCTTCTTAAATATATGATAATCTATTTAATTGAATATGAGGTATGATATCTCAATTCAAATTAAATCGAGATATGATATCTCTATTAGTTTTAGTTATTTAATTTATCAAATAAATTAAATACAAAAAAAATACTACATAATAATATTATTATCTATATAAATAATAATAATATTATTTTCAATATTTTTTTATATATATCCATTCTCCCTAGATTAAACGTTGTATTCATTAAATCTTAGACATATCTTAGATTCAATGAATTTGGATATTATAGCTCGTGTTGGGCTATTCTTGTGTGTGACCCTGTAAGCCCATATGAGATTGATAGCGGGCTAATACTATACCAGCCCACAAGTCGCAAGCGGCCTCTAGCAAGACATTACGACTACCCAATTCATATGAGGATCGATGATACGATGCAACCTATCATACAACTATGCCACGTCCCTTTTGTCACGCGATAATTTGGTCAAGGATGAAGCATGGATAGTGTCATCCTCCTGTTCTTGACCATTACTTTCTCAATTCTTGAGTAGTCTAACAATTGAAATGGAAACTCTTTTCCATTATAGTATGACCATATTTTTCTCAAACTTACTCATCGAGGGGCCCAGAATTATCTATCTACAAATGTGAGGTATAAATCTCATCTTGACCATTCACATTCCTCTGCATGAAAACCACTAATCCCGATCGAAGCCTTTATTATCACCTGGTCAAAGGTGACTTTTGAATAGGTCAAAGATTAGCGACTCTCACGTAGGAATCCATGATAATCTTAGGTCAAAGGGCATTGTGACATGGTTATACATGAGATAAACTTATTAATTAATCCATGCAGCTTTCTCATAGTGGGTCGGTCCAACACCTTGTACTCTTACAAGTGCCTAAGACTTTGATTCATATCTCCATACCTTATCAAAGTCATATTGGTCTTATTTCATCTCCGCTCCCGCATAGATGACCGACCAGGGACATTTAGGACAATCATTATGATACATTCAAGGATACAGTCATCACAATAAACATGCAAATGATATGATAACAAAATTGGAGAAATACTTTAAATAACAATAATGTTTAAAGTACAATGATTGGCCCCTAGGGCATAATTTCCAACAGACTCCCACTTGCATTAGGTGCAATCATTAATTTGCCTAATTCCTATTGTCCTAACATGACGCTCATGTTTTACTTGCCAAGCGGCTTAGAAAGAGGATCAGCAACATTGTCTTCTGTTGGTACTTTGCATATTTTTATATCACCTCTATCATTGATTTCTTTAATAAGATGAAATCGCCTGAGTATATGCTTGGTCCTTTGATGTGACCTAATCTCCTTGGCCTGCGCACAATAGCGCCGTTATTGTCATAGAACAAATCTATTAGATTTGAGATGGTAGGCACCACCCCTAATTCAGTAATGAACTTTCTGATTCAAACGGCTTCTTTAGCTGCATCTGATGTTGTTATATACTCAGCTTTTGTTGCAGAATAAGCTACAGTGCTCTGCTTAGAGCTATTCCAGCTTACCGCACCACCATTCAAAAGGGATATATATCCAGATTGCGATCTAAGATCATCTTGGTTAGTTTGGAAACTCGCATTTGTATAACCAGTCACACAGAGCTCATCACCCAATCCACCATATACCAAGAACAAGTCCTTTGTCCTTCTTAAGTACTTTAGGATATTCTTGACAGTAGTCCAATGACCCTCACCGGGATCTTGTTGATATCTGTTGGTCATACTTAAGGCAAATAAGACATCTAGTCGAGTACATAACATGGCATACATGATAGATCCAATGGCGGAGGCATATAAAATCTTACTCATGCGATCTCTTTGATCAGGTGTACTAGGACACAAATCCTTACTGAGATGGATGCCATGAGACATGGGCATGTAACCCCTCTTTGAATCCTGCATACTGAATCTATGCAGTATCTTGTCTATGTATGTACTCTGACTTAGGCCTATTAGCCTCTTGGATCTATCTCTATATATCCTGATCCCTAGGATGTAAGTGGCTTCGCCTAAGTCTTTCATTGAGAAAGACTTTCCTAACCAATACTTAATACTCTACAAGGTAGGAATTTCATTCCCAATAAGTAGGATGTCATCTACATAAAGCACTAGAAATACAACTGTGCTCCTACTAACCTTATTGTAAACACAAGGTTCATCAATGTTTTGAATGAATCCAAACTCTTTGACTACTTCATCAAAACGATGATTCTAGCTCTGAGATGCTTGCTTCAATCCATAAATGGATCTTTTAAGCTTGCATACTTTACCAGAGTCCTCTTGACGCATAAAGCCTTCAGGTTGTGTCATGTACACATCCTCAAGGAGCTTTCCATTAAGGAAGGTTGGTTTGACGTCCATCTACCATATTTCATAGTCATAATATGCTGCAATGGAAAGAAGGATTCTAATTGATTTGACCATTGCAACTAGGGAAAATGTTTCATCATAGTCCACATCATGAGTTTGAGTGAATCCTTTTGCAATCAATCGTGCCTTGAAGACATTTACTTTGCCATCCATGTCAGTTTTCTCCTTGAAAACCCACTTGCACCCAATAGTTTTTACACCTTTAGGTGGATTGACTAAGGTCCATACCTTATTGTCTTACATGGATTGCATTTCAGACTTCATGGCATTTAGCCATCTTTTGGAGTTTGGTCCCACTATGGCTTCTTAATAGGTAGTTAGCTCATTCTGCTTAATGAACAAAACATCACGACTTCCAGTAATCAGAATTCCATATCTCTGAGGTTGTAGTCGTGTTCTATCGGACCTTCGCTGGCCTTGTGTTACTTGAGTAGGCTCAACAACTTGTTGTGAGTCTTCATTTTTTTCCATCTGTGGTTCTATGTTGTCTTGTGACTCTCAAACTTCTTCGAGGTGTACCTCACTCCCACTGGTTCTTTTAGAGATAAACTCTCTTTCCAGAAAGACACCATTTCGGATAACAAACACTTTGTGATCGGTAGGATTATAGACATAGTATCCCTTAGTTTCCTTAGGATACCCCATGAAAAGGCATTTTGAGGATCTGGATGATAATTTATCAAAGGCTTGTTATTTAACGTAAACCTCACATCCCCAAATTTTGAGAAAAGAGAAATTGGGTTTCTTCCCAGTCCATATCTCATATAGTGTCTTTTCAACTGCCTTTGATGAAACATGATTTAGTGTGAACGCAGCTGTTTCTAGGGCATGGCCCCAAAAGGACGGTGGAAGATTTGTTTGACTCATCATAGATCGAACCATATCTAATAGAGTTCGATTCCTCCTCTCACAAACACCATTCCATTGTGGTGTTCCTGGAGGAGTTAGTTGTGAGATTATCCCACAACTCCTAAGATGGTCAATGAACTCTTGGCTCAAATATTTACCACCCCGATCAGATCGAAGTGCTTTAATTGTTTTGCCAAGTTGGTTTTGCACTTCATTTTGGTATGTTTTGAACATTTCGAAAGATTTAGACTTATGTTTCATTAGATAGATATATCCATACCTACTAAAATCATCTATAAATGTAATGAAGTACATATAACCTCCTCTGGCATATGTATTCATTGGTCCACACACATCAGTATATATGAGGCCTAATAAATCAGTGGCCCTATCATTATGCCCAGTAAAAGGTGCCTTTGTCATCTTTCTCAATAAACAAGACTTACATGTTTCAAATGATTCAAAATCAAATGAGTTAAGAAATCCATCTTGATGGAGTTTTGAAATGCATTTCTCATTTATATGGCCTAGACGACAATGCCATAGGTAGGTTGGATTCAAATCATTTGACTTGATCCTTTTGGTAGCTATGTTATAGATATGTCCATTATTAGGATGTTCTAAATTTAGTAAATAATGACCAACATGCAAATCACCAACAACATAAAAAATGTCATTACGATAAATAGAACATTTACCATTCCCAGTAATGGAAGTATAACCTTCCTTATCCAAATAAGAAAGAGAAACAATGTTACTACTCAAATCAGGAACATAAAAGCAATTGTTCAAAATTAACAAAAGCCCACTAGGCAAAACTAATTCATAAGTGCCAACGGCTAAAGCAACAACTCTTTTTCGGTTTCCAACTCGTAGGTCCACTTCGCCCTTCCTCAACTTTCTACTATCCTTGAGACCCTGCACATTTATGCAAATGTGAGAACCACATGCAGTATCTAATACACATGTAGAGGAAGTAGAAAAATGAATTTTTATAACATAAATATCTAAAGAGATAGCCCCGCTATCCTTCTTGTTCTTTTTTAGATCTTCAAGGTAGAGTTTGCAGTTCCTCTTCCAATGACCAGGTTCATTGCAGAAGAAGTAGACCCCGTCCTTCGGAGGCTTTGCCTTCTTTGCTACAAGCTTAGTTTCGGGCCTGTTTGACTCTTTGGTCTTACCAGTTGAGCCATTACCCTTTATTTTGCCCTTGCCTTTCCTTTTCATACCCTTTCCTTTCTAAACCATCAAAACAGTGCTGGGTTTCTTCTTAATGCTCTGCTCAGCAGTTTTGAGCATCCCATGCAATTCAGAAATTGATTTCTCCATGTTGTTCATGTTGTAGTTCATGACAAACTGATCATAAGTTTCTGGGAGTAAGGTCAAGATTAAATTTGTAGCTAACTCCTGGCTCATGGGAAATCCAAGCCTCTCAAGGTGATCAATGTAGCCTTTCATTTTAAACACATGAGGACTAACTGATGCACCTTCAGCCATCTTGCAGGAATGTAAGGCCTTTGTGGTCTCATAACTCTCTTGCCTTGCCTGTTGCTGGAACATTTCCTTGAGACGGACAATCATCTCATAAGCCTCCATATGTTCCAGATCTCTTTGGAGCTCTGGAACCATAATGGCAAGCATCAAGCATCCTACATCCACAGAGTTATCATTATGCTTCGTGTAAGCATCTCTCTGAGCTCTTGGAGCATTGGCTGCAAGCTCGTCAAGAATGGGTTGATCGAGGACATACACCTTTCTTTCGTGCTTGAGAACAATTCTCAAGTTCCTAAACCAGTCAAGAAAGTTTGTCCTTCTCAAGGACTGATTGCAGTGATAGTGTACTAGTGTAGCAATATTACTAGCTGACATGATTCTACAATAAAATATGCAAAGTTGGTTAGTAATCTCCAACTGAATTAACAACCCTCAATATAATTAGTGGGCTAAGATCCATGTTTGGCTTGAATTTAAGTCCGCTTTGGCAGGACGCTTAAAGTCAAGTTATTTAGGTAGACAACCTCTTTGCCAATTACATCACATGTAACTCTTAGATATTTATGGGATTCAATCATTGCATGTCTCAGCACGTTTAATCCCATCTAATGCCTTGAGATCCAAAACCATTTTGTTAATCTCAATTAACTCAAAACAATAATGAATGTTGTGAGTATCACCATTACCCACGCTTGTCTCACCAAGATAACTCAAGCGCATCCACTTTGGTGGTTCTTGCAAATGAGCGATCTAGGTTTTGATAAGTATTCATTGATTGACGACATTACGACTTAAGATTTTATTTAGAGGGTTTAACCAATTAATTCTATTTATATGAATGCAGTGATAATTGTGTCTCATACAAATAACACAAACGCAAAAGTAAACATGCAATGATCTAATCAAAAGCATAATTAAAACATGACACAACATGGCTCATCTAACCTAAAATCCTCTCAAGCCAATGAGAGGGCTTCTCTAAATAAGAAAAGAAAATTACATTAGGAGAAACCTCGTTTAAACATACGAGGGGAGTGAGATGAGAAGAGAATGTACACAGAGAATATTTAGAGAAAAGACATGACACACAAGCCATATTTAAACATTACAACCCTTGTAAAAACTAGAGCCATGTTGTTCACCATACCCAAACAACTTTGAAAGTAAATCACAACAAGTGTTAATTCAAACAATATGAAAGAAATACAGAGTGTCATGATTAAATTATATCGCGCTACGAATAGTTAGCTACAGCGGTCTCGCTAAAAAAAATTATTTCATTTTTCTAAAAAAATTTCAGAGGGAGAGACGGCGTTGTTCTGTGTTGCAATCTGAACACTTTTAGAAGACTTCACAAAACAAGGTCGTCCTAGCCTTCTTCTTAAAGCTTTTGGATCTGACGACGTTGTTCTGTGTTGCGATCTGAACACTTCAGAAGACAACACAAAACAACATCGTCCTAGCCTTATAAGAACGTAACCCAAACGTCGTCCTATAAGAACGTAATCCAAACGTGACCCGAGCATCGTCCTATAAGAACGTAACCCTAACATGACCCGAACGTATAAGAACGTAAACTGAATTTAAACGCATACAAATATTGGGTTAAGCATATATATATATATATATATATATATCCCATATATAACGTATGTATAAGAACATAAACCCAATTTAAACGCACAATTGATCTGGCTCTGATGCCACTGTTGGGATTCAAACACGTAGCGGAAGAAATTTGTCAAAAATAAATTTCAAATCTCAATGGAGGATCTATCAATGTCGTTTAAATTTGAGTAGTCAGAATCGTACCTTTCTTACGTATGCGTCTTGATCGATCACTAGGAGCCAACACAGGCAGCGTGCTAGCACCTCTAACTTTTTCTCCGTATCGACTAGGGTTTCTCTCTTGCGGCCAATCTAATACGACTTGCTCATTATCTTATCAGGTTTTCAAACCCTAATGGGCAGTATTCAATATTCAAAATTAATTTTGAAATTTGAATTTGATTAAAATAATATTAATTAAATATGTCCAACATATCTAATCTAATATATTTATTTAATCCGAATTGAAAGCCACCTGATTTAATTTATCTTCATAAATTAAATCTGAGATATGATATCTATCTATTTAATTAAATCTGAGATATGATATCTCAATTCAAATTAAATCGAGATAGGATATTTCTCTTCAAAAATTAAATCTGAGATACGATATCTCTATTAGTTTTAGTTATTTAATTTATCAAATAAATTAAATACAAAACAAATACCAATAATAAATAATATTAATTATTATTTTTCATTTTTTTTTTTTTTTAATATATATCCATTCTCCTTTTTATGGTAAAACAAGGTTTTCTAGTTTTCCTACCCTAATTTTGAAAATTCATAGCTTTCAATATGCACACTCAATTAATGTGTTATAGAGCTTATTTGAAATCTTAGGATGTGTACTAGAGCATCACCAAATTTCATGGGCAAAAGAGATCATTTCCCTGATTTTTTACATCACATAAAAATCAATGCTCCAATTTATGAAATTATATTCCATTTTCAATCAAAATGGTTCAAATTAGTACTATGGGAATTATCCTTCACAAAAAATCCTTCTAGACTCATTTGAAGCATCAAATTAAACAAAACTTAACTCCTTTATATGAAAGTGGTTGATCAAAACAAGGGTAGAGGGGGATAATTAATGAAACTTAACTTTATTGCTTCCAAACATCTATGGATACCTCTAGATTCTCTATATGCTTAATTTATTTTCAAGTTAGTATAATTTTAACACATTGTAAAACATCATAATAGTTAGCTTCTCATCAATGTAAGCCTCCAAAAATTCAGAACTCCACAAACAATTACATCTTTCCACATAAACAAAGACATATCATCTATATCATATAAGTAGTAGTGGACCTTGAGATAAATGTTTGGGGGGCCAAATATATACTCATTAAATATATATTGTTTTTAAAAATATTTGGGGGACCAAATATATAAATTTTTGAGACAAAAGTATAAATCTTTGGGCCAAATGTGTATATAAAAAAAAATCCATTTTACATTAAATATTTGGGATTTTTATTTTTGGGTCGTTGTCCTTGAGAAGATCCATCATTGCATACAAGTACTAAAGAGTTTGAGCACTCTAGCTTCCTCTAGAACTTTAGAAAGCATATCCTTTGAATTATAAATTTTCCAGATTTATGGAATCCTCATGTAGGAACATTAGATAGCTCAAATTCATCAAAATTTCATTATTTCCCAATCATCTTGCACTGCCCGAGCATAGGGAGAAAGATTTAGCTGGGTTTCATCTTCTTCACCCATAAATTATATTAAGGCTTCTAATTGCTTAATATACTTTATTTTCAACTTGATTATAACTTCAACACAAACAAACATTAAGATAGGGAGTAAAATCAGCTTTTCATTTTCAAAATTAATTCATAATCATTCATTCCAAGAACAAACCTCTTACTAAAACTTACATAGCTCATCTACCTCAACTTTTGAATAATTCTATGCAATTCCCATGAGAAAAATCAAATGTATAATTGCATTCAACCTCATTCCACACCATATATCACTTGTATACAAATCTTAATCTATGATGATTACACTCGTTCCTCGACTTTCTCTCACTAACCCCCAACTTTCAGTCCTCATCAACTTGTAAAATACCCATATATCGAGAAAGTAAAGGTGGATTAGTGTATTAGGTGTTGGAATTTTAATTATTATATTAGTATATATTTAATTTTGAAAATATTCCATTAAGTGGCCCACATTTAAATCCGGTTTTGTAACCTACCAATCAATTTAGTAACGGCCCATTTAATACGCAATAACTGCCAATTAATACACATGAATGACATTCATCTCTGTGATGGCCAGAGGTTGAAATTTAGACGTGTATAAGGTTTTGATCCCCTGAGTATGCTCTTACATTTTTTAGAACACACACCATCTGCAGAGTGAGAGAGAAGGCTTAGAAGGGCCAAAACCCAAAGTTCACCTCTTCTTCATCTGAGAACAAATCAATGGCTGGAGGTATTTCAGTTCTTTATCTTGTTTATTCCGCATTGATCTAATTGCTTAATTTAGGTATTTTGCATGATTAGATCGCTTTATTTCCAACATTTGGTATCAGAGCCTGAATATGCCTCTGCCTTGATTTTCATCAGTTTTCATGAAATCTGGATTTTCTGGAAAAATTTTCAGATTGTTTGGTTTAATATGTTTCGGTTGTTATTTGCATCGATTTTATGATTATATCAAACATATTGTGTTCCGGTTTGTTTTTCTGTGATTTTTGCTGTCAAAAACGCCTTTTCTGATCACTCTGATAGCCTGAATGTGCGCTTGAAATCGCTGGGTGTTCTCGGGTTTGCGGGTCGGGTCGGTTTCATAACCGGGTAAGGAAGATAAATGAAATGCTGCGTTTTGATTTTAGAATTAAAAAAATAAAATAAAATGCAGAGACGGTCCGGACAGGTTTCAAACAGGGGACCCGAGCGTGCTGAGTGCTTGATGGCTAGCGCTCTGCCAGCTGTGCTATGCACTCATATGTGGTGAAATATGAATTGTTCATAAATATAGCTAATTTATTATTCAGTTGGAAATTTCACATAATGTCAAAAATGGGTTTCGAACACCGTGACCTATATGAGCATGGGAAATACCCTGATGGCCAGCATTTTGCCAGCTGCGCTGTGTGCTCCTTGTGTTCAAAATGTATATATTAAGAATTGTTTAGTTGATAAGAAAAATTCTCAGAAACTCAAAAACAAACCCAGAGGGGTTTCGAACTCAGAACCAGTAAATGCCTAGCATGCCTAAAGGCTGGCCCTCTGCCAGCTGAGTCACGCGCTCCTTTGTGTTTTGTTATGTGCATTTATTTAATTTAAATATTTTTCCAGCGAAAACCAAAATTTTTAAATTGTTGAAAGAGGGATTCGAACCCACATTCTTTTGGTCCAGAGTCTTAATTGGGCTTTCTGGACCATCCAACTGTGATGATACTTGTGTTGTTGTAAAAAGATTTTTATTTACATATCATGAGCTTTTTGGATTTAAATATAAATATGATTTTATTTAAAATTAGGATTTCATGTGATTATGAATTACATATTTCGTTATTTGCATGAATTAGTTATTATTTAATTATACATGCAATGTCGTGTTGAATAATATGCAAAACATGAAATATCCAATTTTATTTTAATATTGCTTATAGTTTCTTGCAATATTATATAGTAATGTTAAGTGATCTATATGTTTTAATTAATTAGAGAGTATCCACAACATCTTTAATTAGTTGAAATTGTATATTGAGTTGTATGATCACATAGTGACATTAGTTGTAATAGGTCATATGTAATATAATAAAATTTTATCCCACAGGAATTTTTTATTATATGTTTTATATGATTAATTAGGATAGAATATCAAATTATATTCTTAACTTACCCAGGGAATTAAGAATAAGGAAATAATTTGGTAGTTTTATCATACAGTTATGAAATAAATCTAATTGAATTAGAACTTTAGCCCACAGGCAAGTTGTATGTCGGTAGATTTATGACTTTTAGCATGATTTACATTGGTAAAACATGATGTGGTTTATTAGTCTCAATTTTTGGATTATTAAGCATGTATTTTTAATATTATGCAGTTAAACAACCTGCGAATTTCTCTGATATGAAAAATGATATTCCCGAACTAAGGAGTGATAACTATAAGGTATGGAGAGGAAGAGTTCTTTTCCAATTGGGGTGGATGGACATTGATTATGCTATAAGGAAAGACGAACCACCTTCCATTCTGACAACAAAGACTCCAGATCAGGTTGATCTTTATGAAAAGTGGGAGCGATCTAATCGTCTCTCGTTATGTTCATAAAGACTTCAATCTCTTTGGCATTCATGGTTCTGTCGAACATCATGACAAAATTAGGCCACTTCTGAAGGCGATCGATGATCAATTTCAGAGTTCAGGAAAGGCACTTGCTAGCACCCTAATTATGAAGTTTTCATCCCTAAGACTTACTACAGTGAAAGGTGTGCGTGAGCACATCATGCAAATGAGGGACATTGCAGGTCAACTAAAGCAACTTGAGGTTGACATGTCTGACTCTTTTCTCGTGCACTACATTCTGAACACTCTTCCACAGCCATATGGACCTTTTAAGATATCCTATAACACACATAAGGATAAATGGTCAATTAATGAACTTTTGACCATGTGTGTTTAGGAAGAGGGGAAGGTCAAGATGGAAATGGGAGAGAGTTCATTTATGACAAGCGAGAAAAGGGTCGACTCAAGCCAAGAAAAGAGGAAAGCCAAAACACCACCCCAAGGTGGAATTAATAAAGAATCCAAGTGTTTCTTCGTAAAAAGAAGGGACACATGAAGAAGGATCGCTCTAAATTCCAGCAATGGCTTGAGAAGAAAGGTATGTCAGTCTCACTTGTCTGTTATGAATCTAATATGGTTGATGACATTAATGGCACATGGTGGATTGATTTTGGTTCTACAATCCATGTTTCGAATACCTTGCAGGGTATGCAAAACCTGTAGGAACTTGCAGTTTGGTTTTAAGTAGTGGCTATGTTTTAAATTTGGAAAAGACATTTTATGTTCCAAGTTTCACTAGGAACTTAATTTCTGTTTCAAGACTTGTACGTTTGGATTATTCCTTTATGTTTTATGAGACATCTTATGATTTGTTTTATAAATCAAATAAGATTGGGAATGGTACATTGTCTAATGGTCTTTTTCTTATTTACTTACAAAATGATACTACTTATGATGCCATGCATGTTACTGTTGGTTTGAAACATAGTGTTATGAATGATGATTCCTTTATGTTGTGGCACCGGAGATTGGGACATATCTCCATTCAGAGAATTGAAAGATTGGTGAAGGAAGGGGTACTTGGTACTCTGGACTTTACTGATTTTGAGACTTGTGTAGACTGCATAAAGGGGAAGCAAACTAACAAGTCAAAGAAAGGTGCTAAGAGGAGTACAAAACTGTTAGAGATAATACATATAGACATTTGTAGTCCAAAAATGGACGCGTATGGTCAGAAATACTTCATCTCTTTTATTGATGATTACTCACGATACATGTATCTCTACATGCTTCATAACAAGCACGAAGCATTAGATGCCTTTAAGGTATTCAAATCTGAGGTAGAGAAACAATGTGGTAAACAAATTAAGATCGTGAGATCAGATAGAGGTGGGGAATATTATGGTAGATACACTGAAGATGGACAAGCACCTGGTCCATTTGCAAAGTTTCTTCAAGAACATGGGATTGTTGCCCAATACACCATGCCTGGTTCTCCGCACGAATGGTGTAACGAAAGAAGAAACCGAACATTATTGGACATGGTGAGAAGTATGCTTAGTAGTTCTAAGCTACCTAAGTCCTTGTGGATTGATGCACTTAAGATGGCTGTGTACATATTAAACCGGGTTCCAACCAAGGCTGTCCCAAAGACGCCATTTGAGTTGTTCAATGGTTGGAAATCGAGTTTGCGACATGTACACGTTTGGGGATGCCCGTCTGAAGTTAGGATTTATAGCCCACAAGAAAAGAAGCTGGACCCAAGGACCATTAGTGGGTATTTCATTGGATATGCCGAAAGGTCTAAGGGGTATAGGTTTTACTGTCCATCTCATACCACTAGGTTTGTGGAATCAAGGAATGCTAAATTTCTTGAAAATGACTTGATTAGTGGGAGCGATCGATTCAGAAACCTAGTTTCTGAAGAGGATCATTCAGATAGCATACCTTCTACTTCGAGTCTGAGATTGGTTGTTAGTAATGCTCCTTCAGTTCAACGGAGTGTTGTACAACCAGTCATACAAGATCCACAACCGACTGATATTGATCCAGTAGATCAAGTTGTTGATGAGGAACAACAAGAAATTATTGAACAACCAATTGAACAACAAGTTCCTCAAGAAGATATTGAAACAACATTGAGGAGATCTACTAGACCAAGAAGATCAGTGATACCTAGTGAATACATTGTGTATCTGCAAGAATCTGACTATAATGTAGGAGCTGAAAATGATCCTGGAACATTTTCACAAGCCATGAACTGTAGAGAATCGAAATCATGGTTTGATGCTATGAAGGATGAGATGAATTCTATGACATCCAATAGGGTCTGGGATCTTGTTGAGTTTCCTGATGGTGCGAAGGCCATTGGATGTAAATGGGCCTTCAAAACAAAGAGAGATTCATTGGGCAACCTTGACAGACATAAAGCAAGACTCGTTGCTAAAGGATTCACTCAAAGAGAAGGAATAGACTACAAGGAGACATTTTCTCCTGTATCTAAGAAAGATTCTCTTCGCATCATTCTAGCATTAGTTGCACATTTGATTTGGAGTTGCAACAAATGGATGTGAAAATAGCCTTTCTCAATGGAGAACTAGAGGAAGAGGTGTACATGAAACAACTAGAAGGATTTTCCTCTAGTGATGGTGAGCATTTGGTGTGCAAGCTCAGGAAATCCATATATGGATTGAAACAAGCTTCCCGACAATGGTATTTAAAATTTCATGACGTTATCTCTTCATTTGGCTTTATGGAGAACGTTATGGATGAGTGTATATACTAGAAGGTCAGTGGGAGCAAGTTTTGTTTCCTAATTCTATATGTGGATGATATTTTGCTTGCAACCAATGACAATGGCTTATTGTATGAAGTGAAACAATTCCTCTCTAAAAGCTTTGATATGAAGGATATAGGAGATGCATCTTATGTCATTGGCATTAAGATACAAAGAGACAGACGTAGAGGTGTTCTAGGTTTGTCTCAAGAGACCTATATCAACAAAGTTTTGGAAAGATTTCGGATGAGGTATAGTTCACAAAGCGCAGCTCCCATTGTGAAAGGTGACAGGTTCAATCTGAACCAGTGTCCAAAGAATGATTTTGAGAGGGAACAAATGAAAAACATCCCTTATGCTTCAGCTGTAGGAAGCCTTATGTATGCTCAGGTTTGCACCAGACCTGACATTGCATTTGTTGTTGGAATGTTAGGGAGATATCAGAGTAATCCAGGTATAGACCACTGAAAAATGTGAAGAAGGTGTTGAGATACCTTCAAGGGACTAAGGATTACGTGCTTAAGTACAAACGGACTGACAATCTAGAAGTGACTGGTTACTCCGATTCAGACTATGCTGGCTGCATTGACTCAAGAAAATCCACTTCTGGATATATTTTTATGCTAGCCGGTGGAGCTATGTCATGGAGTAGCAAGAAGCAGTCTTTGATTGCTACTTCTACGATGGAAGCTGAGTTCGTGTCATGTTTTGAGGCTACCTCACATGGTGTATGGATGAAGGGTTTCATTCCTGGGCTTAGAATCATCGATTCAATTTCTAGGCCATTGAAGATATATTGTGACAATTCGGCTGCTGTCTTTATGGCTAAGAACAACAAAAGTGGTAGTCGAAGCAAGCATATCGACATTAAGTATCTAGGCATAAGAGAACGTGTTAAGAATGAAGCAGTGGTTATCAAACACATTAGCACAAAATTGATGATTGCTGATCCTTTAACTAAAGGCATGCCTCTGATGAAGTTTATGGATCATGTGGAAAGAATGGGAATTAGTGCCTTTCTTTGATTTTCATTTTTTGAATGATTTTCTTTCGTTGTAAGAACGATGTTATTTTTTTGAACCCTATTTGTGATGTTTTTCTCATTTGTGCACACTTCATTTGTTTGTTTAATTTGAGAATTATCATTAAGTTTGGACCAAGAATAAATGTAGGGTTTATTCATTAAGTTACATGGGCTTCGGAAACATGATGCACCGTGATACATGGAAGATATTACTCGCTTTAAGAGGACCTATCGCTATGATCCATGCATTTTGTTTCTCGGTTATATCTTTGAAGTGTGTGGACCAAGTGGGAGAATGTTGGAATTTTAATTATTATATTAGTATATATTTAATTTTGAAAATATTCCATTAAGTCCATTAAGTGGCCCACATTTAAATCCAGTTTTGTAACCTACCAATCAATTCAGTAACGACTCATTTAATACGCAATAATTGCCAATTAATACACATGAATGGCATTCATCTCTATGATGGCCAGAGGTTGAAATTTAGACGTGTATAAGGTTTTGGTCCCCTGAGTATGCTCTTACGTTTTCTAGAACACACACCATCTGCAGAGTGAGAGAGAAGGCTTAGAAGGGCCAAAACCCAGAGTTCACATCTTCTTCATCTGAGAACAAATCAATGGCTGGAGGTATTTCAGTTATTTATCCTGTTTATTCCGCACTGATCTAATTGCTTAATTTAGGTATTTTGCATGATTAGATCGCTTTATTTCCAACATTAGGCACTTACCTTGGACTAAAGAGGTCTTTGCATGTAATGATTCTCCTTTTCTTCTACTTCGATTTCCTCTTCTCCTTCACAGTTTCAAACACTCTCTCACTTAATATTTGTTCAGATGGTTCAAATAAAGGAGAAGGGGTGGCTGAGATGGCAAATAAATGGGAAGAAAAGTTATTTTATTCAATTGTGGGCCCATCTAACAATAGATTCATCTTAAAGCCGTCATATTTTGTATGGACCAAAATGCAAAATCTGAAGCTTCACCTTTTTTGATCCGGTGGAGCATGACTTTAATTTCAACATGTTTTCAGGGTTAGTGGCTTTCTCTCCTTCGGATACAAGTGTTTCCTTTGGGACTCTAACTCAAGATCATACAGATCTATCAACGTCTTACATTACTAGACCTACTCTATATTGGTAATGAAGTTACCATTTCACCCCTTCTTTACTAGTACTAAATTACCAAATGAATGCTAGAAATTAATCCTTACTACTCTATAATAATTCTCTTCCCTAATCAGCTTCTTTAAACCATAAGATAATTTTATAAAAGTTTCAGGCCAAACAATAAGGGAAAATCTACCTCAGGGCCCAAGTTAGTAAAAAAAAAGTCAACAAATGCCCCAAAAAAAGTCACATGTCAAAAAAGGCCTCGTGGTCTTTTTCTCGGTATTATTTCATAATCGTTAACAACAATATCAGTAAACCATTAACAACTAAATCAGTCGCATTAACAACAATATCCTAACAACAAAATCAGTATCCGTAAACAACAAAATCAGTACTCGTTAACAACTAACGTTTTATGAAATAATACCTTAAAAGGCCCTGGAGCTTTTTTTGATATGTGACTTTTTCCTAGGCCTTTTTTTACAATTGTTTTTGCTAATTTGGGCCTTGAGGTAGATTTTCCCAAACAATAACCTCTATTTTTCTTGAATTATTTCAAAAATTATGCCTTTAATTCTAGAAAATAGCTTTACAGTTATCTATAACACTTTTTGGGAAATAAACTTATCTATAATCTCCTTTATTTCCTAAAATAATTATCTATAATTTTTTTCTTAATATTTTTACATTTTAATAATTATCTCATGCTTAACTTTCCTAGAATTCTATTCTAAAAATATGATTTTATCAAAATGAATTATATTTAGGATATTTTAAATATTATATGACATCCCTAAGTCTCAAATATACCTTGTAAGTCTCTTCTCGAATTTTCGGGATGTTACACACTATATAAATTTTTATGAATGAGTCATATTATTCAAGGGCTGGGAATTTGATTTACTAATACTACTTCATTCCTAAACAAAGAAACTAGTTAGGGTTTTTTTTTGGTTTTAAATAGAGTAAATACCCTTTCTGGTTCATGACAAAAAACACGGACCCCATTTTGGTCCCTTATAAAAAAAATCGACCCTTATTCGTCCTTTTTATGGACTAAAAAAGACATTTTGAAAATTTGTGAGGGATCAAAATGTTAACTAATAGACCTTTATTCGTCCTTTTTATGAACTAAAAAGGACCTTTTTTTGTAAGGGACCAAAATGAGGATCGCGTTTTTTGTCAGGGACCAGAAAGGGTATTTACTCTTTTAAATATAAGACCTCAATCTATTTTATCCTTCAGATTAATAATTTTTCGTAACATGTACTTATTAATTGCATATATTAAGGTTATTTCTATCAATGTGTAGTTCTAATGAAAGATATTATCAAAGAGGTTATTTTAGATTAATCAATACATATTTGTTACAAATAATTAATTTAACTAATTTTCTTAATACTTACAAATTAGTTATTTATTTATTATAGGGTAAAGGTACAAAAATGCACATGTGCTTTGCCCTCAGGAGCGCCCAACACCAAGTGCTTTTTTTATGTGTAAAAATACACATGTGGTTACAAAATTAGTGCAAAAGTCACACCTGCTGTTAAGGTGGATGATGTTGACCATGAAGTTAGACGGTTTGACAAAAAAAGGTGACGTGGATGATGATTTGGACTTTGGTGGGGCCATAGTGGTAACTCTGCCTCTGTTCTCAGTTTCAATTAAATCATACTTCTATCCCCACCACAATCAGCCGGAACAACGCCATCTCCCTCCCAAACACCGGGGAAAATTCAAACCATAGATCCGAAAAGAAGAGAAAATTGAGGAAAATATAAAAGAAAATGATGATAGATGATGATGGGTTTACAATTTTTATTTATGAAAGGGAAAAAATATGAAGAATCAGAAATGAATATCCTAAGCATCGAGAGCGAAGGGCGTCTCTTGGAGATCGTAGGGAGCTCATAAGGCATCCAAGGGGCAGGGCCTGTTGGCGTCTAGCCGAACCTAGGGCTTTCCCTTCCCGTTCCAATGCAACAGGCTCATACGTAATTTTTGCTTACATGCTTCCTCTGTTTTGCATTGGATTTGAGTTCTATTTGCTTTTTTGAATTTACTATTCATCTTTATCATCATCATCATCTGTTCAACTTACTTAAATTACACGCCTCTTTTAGTTACATTCAGATTCAGTCCAAAATCAAAGCAAGAACACATCTCACTCATTGTTTTGGGCTGCAAGGAATTCCCATTTCTACAACTTCCATAATTCTGATGCAGAACCACACACTGATAATATGAAGAAGAAAGAGAACAACATCAAGAAAAGTGCAAGTTAAAAGGGTAAATGAGACTCCTTTACCACCTTACCAATTGATCCTCATGGCTGCTAGAAGAGTATCAGTTCTTCGGAGTTCTACAGTCCAGTCGATTGTATGAATTTTGGCAATGACTGCTGAAGTCACCAACCTCACATGCCTATAGAGTTGTTCATCATCAAAATCAGGATAATGTACCTATAAGCACAAAACAATGCAGCGCATTATCATGTGAGACTTATTCCCATGCTGAGTAAAGCAAAATATATTGTCAAACTTGTTGGGTTACAAGCAAGAAAGTTTTGCATATGTTGGAAGCAATTAACTCACTTGTAACATATCACATACAGCATTGTGCTCCTTGACAAACAAGGCTTGCAGAAGGGAAAAGCCAGCCCAACAATTTCGAACATCACCGGAAATATGAATACCTTTCTCATCATGCTCAAGAAGCCCGTCTTCCGAAATCCTTAGCTTTCCATCTTTGAATGTCCTCACTCTCGTCATGCCCTTCTCATTATTCCCATATATTACACTCTCATCCCTACATCACTCACAATTATAAGATTGTCTATTTAGTTGGTGACAGCGTCTTGTGTCAAAAATTTATTGATCTCATATAAATGCTACTTACCACCAAGGAGTCCTTGTGTTGAGATGGCTAGTCTTCATATTTGAAGAGCCCGTTTTGAATTTCTTGGTCTTGAAGAACTTAAAAGACTTCAATGGGCATCCTCCTGAATATCCATCAGGATCTCTAATTTCAACCTGATCCAATAGTTGTGCATGATATAGACAGTTTGTCAATATCAGGCTGTAGACGAGATTCTGAGAAAATTGCCATGTTGAAAGTTGGGAAGTCAGACAACATATGATTTTGTTTTAGGAAAAAAAAAGTATGTTTTGGAAATTTAGTTGGCTATGTTAGAAAATAAGGGCGGCTTGATCTGGCTATTCATGTGTGAACTTTACTAGTCATGAAGTGGCAGATCCAAGTAATTGACCTGTTCAGTGTCCTCTAAATGATCGATCCAATCGTGAATCATGAATTGTATCCACGAGCAGGCTATCAGGTTGAATTGGCTTCCCGTATCTTTGAACTTTTTCCTTGCCAAAAGCTTTGACGCCACTACCTTGGGGTGAGGATCTAGCAACTGAAAAAGGTTTTGGTGTGATAAACCTTCGAATTGGTAGAGCAAAAATTTGTTCACTCGTAATACATGACAGGTACCAAACGGTGACTTAGAAATACATAGCGAAAATATAGATTGGAAATATTACTGAAGCACTAAATCATTGTGCTCATCTGTGTATGATATATATAGCACTACAATGCGTAATGGGAGAATATTTAGAGTTACAGAAATCAGTACTATATCCTCTGATACAAAGACACATATACAAATGGGAAATATTGCACAGATACATTACATAACAGAATGCAGGAGCACAACACCTGGGACCACATCATATTCCTTGGTATATGCTAATATACAAAGACACTAATTATGATTAAGCTCTAATATTCCCCCTCAAACGAGAGGTTATGTCAACTAGCCCGAGTTTTCCTCTAAAGTATTGAAAACAGGACTGTGAGAGAGGCTTGGTAAGGCAATAAGCAAGTTGTCGTGAGGAGGGCACATATCTAATGTCAATTAAACCCGACAAGACAAGATCCCGAATGAAATGGACATCAATCTCAATGTGTTTGCTCCTAGCATGCTGCACTGGGTTGGCTGCCAAAGCTTTGGCACTCAGATGATCACACTAGATAATAGATGGTCTTTTGAGAGCAAGCCTAACTCAAATAATAAAGAATTCAACCATTTGATCTCTGCAGACCCATCAGAAAGGGACTTGTATTCTGACTTAGCGCTGGACCTGGAGACTACTCTCTGCTTTCTTGAGGACCAAGAAATTAAGTTATCACCAAGAAAAACACAGAGACCTGCCATCGATCTTCTATCATCAGTATCATATGCCCAATCTGCGTCGGTGCAAGCTATCAACTGAGGTTGCATTTTGCAGAATGGTTTAATGTGCAGTCCAAATCTTTGGGTTCCTTTAAGGTAACGGAAAATCCGCTTTACTGCTTGGTAGTGGCTGGTTCTTGGCTAAAATAACTATTGGCTTAGTTTATTGACAGCGAAGGAAATATCTGGACGAGTAGTCGTGAGGTACTGCAATGAGCCTATGGCTTGTCTGTACAGGGTTGGGTTAGCTAGTAGTGTACCATCATGTGCAGACAAGTGTCTTCCAGTTACCATAGGGGTTGGCACTGGTGCATAGCCTATCATACCAAATCTATTGAGCAAGTCAGCTACATATTTAGATTGATTAAGAAAAATGCCCTGAGAATTCCTATGGACTTCCAAGCCAAGAAAATAATGGAGGGGTCCCAAGTCTTCCAGAGAGAATGTTGAATTCAACTGACAGACAAATTTATCAACATAGACAGGATTATTACCCGTGACTAGGATATCATCAACATATATCAAGATAAATATTATAAGCTTGTGAGTTTGCAACATAAACACAGAAATGTCGCTCTTCATATTTTTAAATCCCCAAGAAATTAAGGTGAACCTCAATCTGTCAAACCAAGCTCGAGGAGCTTGTCTCAAACCATAAATAGCTTTTACCAGTTTGCAGACGTGAGTAGGGCACCGATGATCGACAAATCCCTCCGGTTGGCGCATGAATACTTCTTCTTGCAGAATTCCGTTCAAAAAGGCATTGTTGACGTCAAGCTGTCGAATGGGCCATTTGAATGTTACTGCAATTGACAATATGACTCTAATAGTTGTCGATTTAGCAACTGGGCTAAATGTCTCACTGAAGTCTACACCTGGATCTGCTGAAACCCTTTGACTACAAGCCTCATTTTATGCTTCAACAAAGACCCATCGGCTTTGAGCTTCGTCTTGTAGATCCACTTGTTCCCGATTAACTTCTGATGATTATATGGCACCAAGACCCAAGTTTTATTCCGCAGTAGGGCTTCAAATTCGTCCGCTATTGCAATTCTCCAGTTTGTAGAGGATAAAGCTTCACGCGTGGAACGAGGCTGTGTGTGTGTCGGAGAAGTCAAATTGGTGATAGCATTAAGGGACCCAATATAAGGTATTTTGGGCCGGGTTATTCTAGCCTTGGATCTGGTCATCATGGAGTGACGACTAGGTGGCCCAGTGTCACTTTGAGTTGCTACGCTTGTATTGGGCTCATGGCTGTCATTTGTTGTAGAGGTGTTGGATTCAAAACTTGGCTCAGGCTCAATGTCGCAGTGTCCACGTGCAATTGTCCCTTCACTGTGAGAGAATTGTTGTCCTGTCGCTGAGGTTCCATCATCATCTCCGACATCTACTGGACTCGATTGTTGTCCAGCGTGAATTATAAAGGGAACACAGCTAGCTTGCTCTCCATCAGTATGGTGCTTCTGAGTGAAACCTGTTCGAAAGGGAAACAAAGTGTGATCAAATACTACGTGACGAGATACAAATATTTTACCCGAGGCATTCAAGCTTTTGTAGCCTTTCTATTGAGATGCCAAACCAATAAAGACACATTTCTCACTATGAAATTGGAATTTATGTGAGTTGTATGGTTTAAGGCATGGGTAACAAGCGCAACCAAACAGACGTAAGCTTCCATAATCCGGCTCTGTTTTCTTTAGCTTAAACAGGGGCGTTTTATCCTGCAGAATAGGAGTTGGCAACCGATTAATCAGATATACTGCTTGTTGGAACACATCCACCCAATACCTCAATGGCATTCCAGCGTGGGCAAGTAATGAGAGTCCCATCTCAATGATATGACGGTGTTTGCGTTCTGCCCTTCCATTTTGGGCTGAAGTATATGGGCAAGTGAACCGGATATTGATCCCTGCCTCTAGTGCTATAGGGATAAAAGGTTTAAACTCACTCCCATTATCGCATTGTATGGCTTTAATTCTTGAGTCAAATGGATTTTCGACGAACGTTTTGAAAAGCTTGAAGGCATAAACGACTTCCTCTTTATGTTTTAGAGGATATAGGCACGTGTAACGACTGTAGTCATCCAGAAAATGGATATAAAAATGATGACCGTGATGGGACTGTATGGGTGATGGTCCCCACAAGTCTGTGTGTATCAATTCCAAAGGAGAGACATATTGAGAAACAGAATGTGGAAAGGGTAAATATTTTGATTTTCCTAACTGGCATGCCTCACACACAGGTTTGTCACTCGCATAGGGACTAGCAAGTTTAGCAACTTTGCTATTACAATTATTAAGAACTTGTTTCAATATTCTTTCACTTGGGTGTCCTAGTAGGTGATGCCACTTCATGATTTCAGACTGAGTTGTGTGCGTTGCCATCATCACATGAGCTTGACCCTCATGCTTTCTTTCCATCAGTGGATACATTCCGTCCCTTGGAGCTCCCTGTATGAGAAGATTTCCTATCACTTGATCCTTCACATGACAACCGTGGTTAGAAAAATCCACTTTCACATGATTTTCTCGAATCAGCTTGTTAACACTCATTAGATTTTTAGTGATCGATGGAACATATAGAACATCCTTAAGAAGTAATTTAGTTGGACGATTATGGAGATTATCATAAGAAATAGTTCCATAGCTGACACCTAGAATCTGATTTTTCATACTAGTGCAAGTAGTAATATGATGAGACTTACCAACCGGGGTTATATCATCAAGTTGTTCAGGATTTGCAGTGACATGAAAGTTTGCCCTGCTATCCATGTACCATGCAGGATCCACAACTGAGTAAGGATTTGTGTACTGAGCTTGTGGATATGGAGTGTAGGACTGATAGTTTGCCTGTGGAAATGGCGTAGAGTACTGGTGGTGGCTAGAACCAGCATCGTCCTTGTAATAACAGGTGGCCAAGGTGTGACCTGGCCTTTGACAATGGATGCAGAAAGGTCTACCGTTGCCACATCGGCCACCTCCGCGGAAGCGACCTCCACCTCCCCTGAAACCACGCGAAGCACTGCAACCTCCTCCGGGGTAGTTGTTTGTCTCACGGTTGTAGGATTCATTCCGATTGGCTGTGGCAGCGTTGATTGAGGGTTGAATGTTGAGGGTTGAGAAATGAGTCAACTGGTTCAACCGTGTCTCAAATGATAGTAGCGCCACCTGGGCTTCAACCCAAGTCAGGTCTAGTTGGTCTACCAGCTTAACGACTATCGCATTATACTTAGTATCAAGCCCGTTTAGAGTATGGAGAATGAGGTCATAAGTTGCCATGAGAGACCCAGCTAGAGCTAGCTCGTCCGGTAAGGTCTTCATCTTGTTGAGGTAGGCTTCCATCCATCTTCATCTCGTTTTTGCGAGTGTTATGCATTTCACTTTTAACAACCATTACCCTAGCTTTGGTGGACGCACAGGTAAGGTCACGAGCTCCGGTTCAGAGAGCTTGAGCAGTCTGACAGTGCAAGAGTTGCACGGCTACTTCTTGAGTCATCGTGTTTCTCAGACAACCGACTAGCATTCGGTCGACTGAGAACCACTCAGAATATGCTGGGTTTGGACGAGTTCCACTGGGTGTGCCGAAGAGGAGTTTCGCCGTAGCAGTGACAGAACCGTCAATATGACCTTCCAGCTGATTACCTTCGATTAGAGGTAGAACTATAGATTCCCAAACCAAGGAATTGGAACGATCCAGCTTGATCGCGGTGGTTTGGCTAGACGAACTGAACAAGGAATATGCTCTGGCATTTGAGTGTGAAATAGAGTCGACGGTGGTAGAGGAGGAGGAGGATGAATCGGCCATCCTGTTTGCTCTGATACCAACTTAGAAATACAGAGCGAAAATATAGATTGGAAATATTACTGAAGAACTAAATCACTGTGCTCAGCTGTGTATGATATATATAGCACTACAATGCGTACTGGGAGAATATTTTACAGTTACAGAAATCAGTACTATATCCTCTGATACAAGGACACGTATACAAATGGGAAATATTGCACAGATACATTACATAACAGAATGCAGGACCACAGCACCTGGGACCACAACATATGTTGATATACAAAGACACTAATTATGATTAAGTTCTAATACAGTGCGATCAGATTGCATTACTTTATGCAAAATCCTTGAGTTAGGAAGTAAGAAATGCAACATAATTGTTTTGTAGAAGCATTTATGAATTTAGGGGGACGAACTCAAAGTTTAATCACACTTAGCTTCTTCAAATTCCAGCTCAGCATACATGTCAGCATTTTAGTCAAAATTTTCAAGTTCACGGTCAACATCTTGGCAATTAATGGCAGGAGTGACTTTTGCACTTATTTTGTAACCACATATGTATTTTTGCACCTAAAAAAAGTACTTGTTAGGCACTCCTGAGGGTCAAGCTTATGTGCATTTTTTCACCTTTATCCTTTATATTATATTAAGGACCGGATAGAGTACTTTATATTGATATTAGTTTTGAAAAGGGGATTGTTTGGTATTCAACTTAGTGTGATAGGTTGTCTATTTCTTTTTATGCAAACAAGATAAGTCAATTTTTGTAGAGTATATCAGTTTTATTAACATCAACTAACTCGTTGGTAAAAATGAACCATGCAAAAAGCTCATGCGGTAAGGAATCCATATTATCTGTGTAAACACTCCACTTACATAAGGATCCTAACTTCTATTACGTTCTTAGAAACATTTAAACTATTTAGATTTAAGTTGAGAGATTTTTTTTTTCTAAGTTGAGAGTCTAAATGATTTTATTTCCTATAAGCTTTCATGAAATTATTTGTCCACACTATTGATAAGAACCCAAAGCCATTTCTTACTTATTCAGGGAGAAGAAAACAAACTAGGTTTATGAGCTTAACAGCTATTTTAGTTGCATTTTTAAAAAATACTTTAGATATTATTTTCTATTTAGAAATAAGTGAATATATCCACATAAACGTTAGCTTCAGTTTAGATATTTTCATATTTATTTAATTTATTATATCTATATTTTTGCATTATAAATATATAAGCCAATGGCAAAGAGGAATAAATAGATTGAATAATATAGAGATTAAATCATTTATCTTAAAAATTCTCCTTTGGCTATTAGTTAAGAAGAGTATGATCCTTGCTTCAACTTCCTAGCAAATTATTTTTCTTCCCTTTATTTTCTGAGTCTTGGGGATCTTACCAATTTTGCATCAAAGCCTAGTTCACTATGGTGACCACAAGCTCTTCCATCCAGAGGCGGACCTACATAGTTGATAAGGGGGCACTTGCCCCCTTAAATAGGTGATTTGAGTTTTTTTTTAAAAAAAAAATAAAAAATAAAAAAAATACATGTTTGAATGATTTTCCCACCCTTAAATTAAGTGTCTACCCTTAAATTAAATACCCACCCTTAATACATTAAGATTGTCTTCATAATCGAATAGAGGATGAATGGTTGAATGATTGTTTAGTGTCTTATATTGAAAAAGATGTATTTGATAAGCATTGATAATAAGACAATTATGATGAGATTTCAAAAATAAGGATAGAAGGATGACATTGTAATTATTTTTATTGTAATATACTCTTATTATTAAAATATATATACTTGAACTTATTGAGTGTTCACCCTTCATTATAATTTATGTAGTAGCATTTTAATAAGACTTAGTCTTGCTTTTAGCAATTATAAATTCCTCCATCTGTTCAAAGTAGAGAGAGTTGGGTTCTTTACAGTATTCTCCTTCTTCAACCAGCTCTAATAGGTGCTGATGATCATAGTATGTCATTGTCTCAGCATTTTTTCCCACTCTTTTTCTTGTCCATCTTCTTAGAAAGTTCCCCCCATATACCCATTTGCTTCATAGGTCCTAGATTTTCAAATTGTTGGTCCATTTCCTTCCCGAGGTCGATGAGCAAATTGATTTCCTCTTTTCTTCAATCAACAACTTCATTAGACTTAGCATATGGTAGCAGAGCCTATTGCAAGGCATGGATAGCTGTGTCCATCTCCTCCAGCCTCTGCAACAAGAAATCCAATTTCTCCGAAAACCTGTCTTGTTGGATCTCTAATAATGCTCAATATTTATATATTCTTAGTAATTAACCTTAGGCTTTTGTGGGAACTTAATCAAATATTTTGGGCATAATTAAGTGTTAATGTGAGATTTTAGTGAAAGGGTAATTTTGGAATTATAGTGTTTAAATTGTTATATTTTTAATTCCTATTATTCCTTAATTGTGACCAAAATATATTACATTTGTGAATTTAATTTTGTAGGGGATGATCTGGTACAACCTTTCTCAATTCTTCAAGGCCAACGATGTCATTTTGGAGCTTAATGAAGAGTAAAATAGGAACTTCACAAGTACAAGTAAGGGCCCTGTTTGGTGTTTACAATTTTGTACTTAACCCCAAAACAGATTTTTGCCCATCATCCAAACATGTCTTTAACTCACTTTTTAACCCAAGGAAAATTGAAGAAGCAAGAGGAAGTGAGGACCATTTGGGTAAGTGGCGGCTAGAGGCAAAAGAGGAGGAGTGTTGAATTAAAAAAAACAAAAACAGAGAGGCTTGAAGGAGAAAAAAACAAAGACACAAAAAGAGGTGGAGACGCAAGTGATGGAACCGAATGAATTATTGAAGAAAAGAAAGGATGAAGCTGACCGACAATAAAGGGGAAGAGGTGGAACCAAGCAGCTGGACCGATATGGAGAACACACACCAACTATGAGAAAGGAAGGGGCCGATTATTGATTAGAAAAGAAAAAGAGAGAGGGGGTGGTGACTGGGAGAAAAAGAAGAGGAAGGACGCATGGAGCTGACCGAATGGAAAAGAAATGAAGAAGTGTTGAGTGTTTTCCACTTTTTCCCCCCCTTCTTTTGGGTATATATACGGGGCATTAGCCCAAAAAACTCAATCCTATGTTCCGTGGATAAGATACACCCACATCATCCCTATACAAAAATCTACTTACAACCAAAGGAGGACTATCAAAAACAACTCTAATTTCCTCCTGCTGAAAACTAAAATATGCAAGTGCGTCAGCACAAGTATTACATTCCCTATATAGACGCACAATCCTAAACTTTGAAAATTTCTTCAAAACCATATGTATCTCTAATAGCAAGCTAGATACGACGAGAGACGGACATGGCCCCCAAAAAAAATTGTCCCAAAAATTTAATGAAAACTAGATTTTTTTAATACATTTGTCCCCAAAAGTTATACATTTGACCCCCTAAATATTTTTTTCTTTTTAATTAGTTAATGAGTAAATATTTGACCCCCTAAATATTTAGCTCCGTCTGGATACGACATCCTCCTCCACCTACATATTATTCAGCAATACAACCATAACCGTAGTAGTAGAATTGCATTCACCTTTAGAACAACATGCTAATTCTAATCCAGACAACACATCCCACAATTCAGCTTTGATAGTTGTACAATATCCCAATTTTCTAGCAAAGCCACTTACCATTACTCCTTCCAATCAATCCACCACAACCTGCAAGCCTCTTTTCACCTTTAAAAGCACCATCTATGTTGATTTCCACTCATCCCTCACTCGGAGCATACCATCTAATTTACTTCTCCATCTTTAAGCCAATAACTCTCTCAAACTCCATTCTTGCCCTTTTAATTTCTGTAACATACCATAGCACAATTTTTCCCATATTTTCGTATATAACAAATCCATCTTCAAACATACACCTATTCCTCCAATTCCATAGTAGCCAACATGGAATCCCAAAAATCAGATTCCAATCCTCTTTCATTCTGCCCAAATTCTAGTCAAACCAGTTTCTCCCTTACAAAGTCATGAACTTAGTATCAAAACTTCTTTAAATAACTCTTGCCATAGATTTTTAGCCACCCAATAGTCCCTTATCACATACATCAACGATTCAGCCTGCTCATTACACCTGCAGCAATTGGGACTTCCCCCCATTAGGCGACTTCTTCTCACCCCTGTTAGTAATCTCTCATGCATTGCTATCCATAAAAAAACTTTGTATTCTTCTCGGACCTTTCCAATTCCATACTCTATTCCACACAGGCTGCCCCCTTCCTTGTTCTTCTGACATAATATGGTACATATCATAAGTTATATATTTATTTGGCAACTTCGTTCCCTACTTAATGGAGTCTTCACCATTCAAGACATTTGATGGAGGAACAGCCATAATAAGTCCCCTTCCTCCTCATTCACCAGCCCTCAAATCCTCTCTCCATATCCCACTAACCATCTTTGTTAATCATCTCACTTACCATTATTTTCTCTTCCCCTTCAGCTAGCTGCCTAGTACACTTCCCAATCAGCTTCTTATCATCATTCATCCATTTATCATACCAGAAATTTACCCCCTTTCCATTCCCCACTTCCCAACTTAGATTACTCACCACTTTTGGCCAGATTCTAGTCAAGCTCTTCCATAATTCTGAATCTGACCTCATCCAAATAGCTTCATTCTTTAAGTTCTTATTTCTCCTATATATACCACACAGTACCATTGAGCATAAACTTTCTTGTATTGTGATTATGTTCCACACCACCCTTCATAGCAGTGCATCATTTATTGCATCCAGTTTCCTCAACCCAAATGCACCATTATTTTTTTCCTTAGAAAGCAAGTCCCAACTCACAACATGCATTTTCCTCTTCCTTTCCTCATTTTTTCAAATAAAGTCTCTCTGTAACTTTTCCATTTGTTGCCTTACACCTATTGGAATACGTGAGTGTTTCATATAGAACACTTCCATTTGGTTCATAACAGATTGAACTAGGGTAAGTCTCACTGCCAAATACAAGGTTTGTTTCTCCAACTACTCAACTTACCTTGCATTTTATCAATTATATGTTTAAACTTCCTCTTATTCCCACTACCCGTCATCATATAAGACCCTAAATATCTTCGAAAATCCTTCATTCTTCTAAACCCTAAATACGCACAAATCTCATTCTGGACCTTTCTGTCTACAATCTTGGAGAAATATAGGCTAGATTTTTAGGCATTAAGTTTTTGTCCCAAACATTCTCCAAACTCTTCTAAGACTTCTATCACTGTGCCTATATGATCCAAATCAGTTTCACATATTAACAACAAATCATATGCAAACATTAGATGTAAGATAGCATCACCATTTCTACCCATTCTAATTGGTTTCCATTTGTTTCTTTTCACACAATCCACAATGAGATGTGTCAATTTCTCCATTCCTAACACAAATAAGTAAGGAGATAGTGGATCCCCATGTCTTAACCCCTTAGAAAGTACAATTTTTTTTCTCTATTTCCTCAATTCCACATTAAGGACATTGTTGATGAGATAACACAACCCCTAATCACTCTCCTCAGCTTATCATCAAATCCAATTTCTTCCAACACACTTCCAATAAAATTCCAATCCATCCTATCATATGCTTTCTCAAGTTCAATTTTAATTATCATATACCCTTCTCCCCTTGCAACCTACTCATAGAATGGACAATCTCCTTAGCAATTAATATAATATCATGTATACTTCGCTTGGGAACAAAACTCGTTTGATACGGAGAAACCAAACAATCCATAAGGGGCTTTAGTATATTCACAATCAATTTAGATAAACCTTTATATAAGATATTAGACAAATATATAAGTCTAAATTGACTTACAACTTCTGGTTGGTCCACCTTTGGTATTAAGACCACTAGCGTGTCATTCACTTCTCTAATTCTATCTGAATTTTTCTATAAGTCCTTTATCAAGCTAACCACCAAAGGTCCTACTACTTTCCAGTTTTTATGGTAAAAGACAATGGATGCTTTTCACTTTATCCATGGCTGATTGCTTCTTTCTTCTTCTAGCTTCATCTTTCTCCTCCATGAGTAGCTAAGTACAAGTGATTTCCTTGAGTTGGGTAATGACTAAGCTTCTAAGCTTCAATGGAATTCCTTTAAAATATCTTTCTAGTTCATAATTATATGGCTTGGTTAATTATATGGTTGTGAGCTTGATTGTTTTATGCCAAGTGAATAAACTTGGTGGTTGAGCTAGGAGTTGACCGATTAAGCTTTGTATGATTCATATTAGGAGTAAGTTGAGTTGTTTATTCCGACTAGGTTGAGTGAATTTTAAATGACTAAACTGAATGCTTTGAATTTTTGTAATGACAATTGCAATTTAGAACTGGAAGTTAATTATTCTTTTCCTTGAGTCAAATTTACTATATTGAATGGTGGTACTCATTCAATTGCTTCAGTAGAATGAATTAAATGAGTATTGCAAGTATGGATCTAGTGGTAGCTTATGTCCATCCTTTGGACTCATATTATTGAATTCTTATTATTAGCAAGAAAGGAAGACTAAAATCTCAACTCAAGGGAATCCTACTTCACCATTATATTAGTTTATTGAATTTTCTTTGTTATTATTGTTAATTTTGATTATGTTTACTTATTTATCTTGAAAACCAAAAAATACAAAAATTATTGAATTAGATTAGATTAGATTATTTCATTTGCCTTATAAACAATTTCTCAAAATGATTTCTCGCAATTTTAAGGTATTTAATGCTTAATTATTTAGAAACTTGAAATTGATCTCCTCAAAATAATCTAATCTAATTAGATTAGATTAGATTATTTCATTTGTCTTATAAACAATTGCTACATTTTTAAAATCTATTTTTTTTTGAACTCACATGACATGGGTTTATCAAATGGCGACGTTGTCGAGGAGGATGATTGCCAATGTTTTAAGTAGTTAAGTGTTCTTTTAAGTTCTCATAGTGTGCCTTAGTTTATTAGGTGTGGCGCTCATTTGAATTTTGGCGAAAATCTGAGTTTTGCATAAGAACTGTCTTGTTGGAACTGGAAAATTTTTGCCTAGAAAATTCAGAAATTTGATATCCCAACATTTTTCGACATTCGAAACACTACTAATAGCTATTAGGTTTGCTGGATGTTAGCCAAGTAGGAATGACAGTTCCTAAATGCAAAGATAATAGGAATGAGGGAAACTGCCAAGCGAATTAGACTGCAAGGAATTAACCAAAATAACATCAATACCTACTTTAAGTATGCCACATGAATCAAAATAATTAAATTCATGGAAAGCATTTATGCATTTAAAGTGGCATAATGAGGTGTGTAATGTAAGAAGACTAGAGTTAGACACATTCGATAACAAGTGCTTCTCACAACAATAAAGTCAACTAGTTGGATACAACAAGCAACACTAGGTTTCAAAGAATCAATTTGGATTTCATCAATGGTAGTGTCATAGTCAAGCAATACTTTATCTATAGCAAAATCCAATTTAGTAGAATCATTAGCAACATCAAATCCTAATATATCAAGAGGTAAATCACATGATAAGATTTAGGAATATGAGTCATGAATATGCATGACATCTTCTAGCAAATAAGTATGATCATCACAAATCACTAAACTAGGTTCTAGCAATTCAAGTAAATCAAGGTGAATTTCACTAGTTAAATCAAAAGCACGGTCAATTGAAACAATGGGGACATGCTTGTCATCATCAATAATGGGCACATTGAACTCTTGCAAACAAAGATTGACCTTAGGATTAGTGATCAATTGTGTTTTAATATCTTTATCTACATTTGTGTGTGAAGTGGAAAGTGCATAATCCAATATAGAATTAGGGTGCATTAAGTCACCTTTACAAATAAGAGAGGAAGGAGAAAGAGAATTACTCAAATCGTTACCACCCAAGGACTTCAAAATTTCAAAGCAATCATGTTTCTTTTCTAAATCAGGTGGCAAATCACAAGATAGTACTTATTGGAAAGATTCATCAACATGGGAAATCGTATCAGTCAAAACTTTGGAATCTGTGTTACCAACAAGGCTACAAGTAACTAATACAATGGAAATTTTATGCATTTGGCATTCTAGACCATAACCATTCTCACTCACATCAACAATATTTGCATCCATGCAAGGTTCAACATTTTTGCGATGCTCATGCTTACAATCATCAATAGTACAAGAGGATACATCATGATTAGTAGTAGAATCAACCATTTCACTAAATGTTTTATTTGGAAACTTAAAAATCAAGTGGCATTTTTGTGGGTAAAGACGGGAGGTAAAGTTGGAACCCATTATCCTCAAGACCTACAAAAGAAGGAACAGACACAGAGCAGCTATATTTCATTACCTTCAGGCTGCGCCTGTTATTTTATGACCTTTGAGTTGTTAGTTCTCGGTTTTATGTTTTGATGATAATAAGACTTGTAAAAGAATATGGTTTTGATTCAGTGAAATGTGAAAAAGGAAGAAGTGTACTCAAGTAGATGTAAACTTACTCGAGAAGGCATGTGATTGCTCGAGCAAGGTTCTTCATTCACGCCATTGAACTTGCTTGTCAACTGATACTCGAGCACACTTACATCTTTACTCAATCATATAGGTTTTACTCAAGCAAGAAAATAATCTACTCGAGCATTTACTCAAGCACAACCTTGAGTCTACTTGAGCATGTATACTAACCTCTTCCTGTAGTGTTGTTTACTTGAGCACGGAAATACTCGGCTCAAGTACTCAAACAAGGTTTTTGATTTACTCGAGCATGAATATTCTGTGACGTTAACCCTTTCTATTTGAGGTCTTTACTCAAGCAAGTAATAAGACTTACTCGAGCACAGCACCCAAGCAAGGAGATCTTGTGCTCGAGCATATATATCTAGTTAACTAATGCCTCGCCTTTTGCAGCAGTTGCTCAAGCAAGATTTTATCTTTACTCAAGCATGGTACACGAGCAAAGATAAATGGATACTCGAGCATATATGTTGTAAACAACTTATCTTTGCTTTTTCATAGTAGTTGCTCGAGCACATAGAAGTCTTACTCGAGTAATATACTCGAGCATGACCATATGCGTACTCGAGTAAACTTATCAATTGAACTGTTTTGTGAAGGAAAATTTAAATGTTGCTCGAGCCGACTAAGTGGTACTCGAGCAATGTTCTTGCAGTACATTCAAACCTTCGTCTTCTTCAACTTCGTAAATTCAAAATATCTGATTTCATCTGAACACTACTCATTATTATTCTCAACACTATTTAACATATTTGTGAGTGAATTTCATATTGTTACCGAAAGGATTTCATGCAAATCATCAAAAAGCAACGAATGTGTCAGAGCATTAAATATGTTGTAAAAAACAAAGCACTCACACGGATTAGAATTTAGAGCAGGTCAAATGATTATTTCTTTAGACACCCATTCCGACGAAATTGATAGCGACTCTTCCTTAGTCAATTACTGAATAAAGGCATGTCGTATGAAGATTATCGACAGTGATACAAAAGCAACATATCCTCAAATCTTCAATGATTCTAGTTTGTCTCTAACAGAAAGCTTATGTGTCTAACAGAATGATTGAAGTCTCTTAATGGATAGCTTGAAACTTCACCAACAGTCATTAGTGGTGTTCATCTATAAATACAAATAGCATTCAATTCAAAGCCAACAACCAACGACAATATCATTTACTGCTTATTAATACTTTCTGATATCTTTTGTTATTCAATCTTCAGTGATTATATATTTACTCCATGAGAGAGTTATCTTTATTCAATTGTTAAATTGATTGTTGTAAAATCTCAAAGTAGTGGGACCTTAAGTGTGGTTGTTCAATTATAGTTCTAAGGGGGAGTGAATTTGGTGAGATTACTCTGTGCTTATTGTAATCGTTTTGTGAAAGATAGTTGAAATATTAGAAGAGCTCTAGGGACTGTATGTAGGCCACGTTGTTAAGGCTGACCCAATATAATTATGTGTGCACACTTCAGTAATATCTCTCTAACCTTTCGTTCTTGATTTAATTATTGGTTAAGATTGTTTTAATTTTTATAATTCACCCTCCTCTTGGGTTGCTGTAACTAACACGAGTTGCGCTAGTTATTCATGACCTTTGATGAACTGTGAAATTGTAGCAGTTTTGTGACAAATTAAGAGGATTGAATGAATAGAGTAGTCAAGTTTGTTGAAATTGGAAGGAAATTTGTTTTGATGACTTGTTGTTTGCAGTAAGAACCTAAGTGAAAAGCATGAAAAAGTTTTTAGCAGCAAATGAACATTGGATCTTTTGGTGCCAGTTTGAATTTTGCTTGACCCATAACAAAGGATCTGACTTGAACTAGCTAAATTGAGATTTTAAGACTAGAATTTAGCAAGAGATTCATTCAGACAAGTTTGAGAGAGCTAGAAATCGATGAGTGTTGGTGTTCGAACCTGAAAGAAAGCAATAGTTCATAGTTCTTGGTGGAATTCAAGCTCAACAATGACAATAGCTATCAACCAAGAAGGCAAGAAGCTGTGATTGTGACTAGCCTTCGAGCTGTGCCTGTTATTCGTTTTGTGTTGGTTCCTCTAATGAAACAAGTTTGTAGAGAAAAGGGTTTTTTCATCATTATTTTCTATTTTGAAAGGTATTATTTTATTATAGTTTATATGAATTTTTCTTTCAATTTCTATTTTTGTAAAAAAAAAAAAAAAAACAAGCATGGTTATGAAGAGTTTGAAAACAAGTTTTAAACATATATCAATGATAACATTTATCTCCTTTATACTATGAAATTGGCATAAACAAATGCATTGACACATTTTCTTATTATTTTATAAATTGAAATTATAATTATAATTATTGAAGTATTATCTGCATATATCAAGAAACTAATCATAATTCAGTATCTTCTTACTCATCCTTAGATTATTTTAGTAATAAATGGTGAAATAAGACTCAATCTACTTATTGAGCTATTTATGTTTTGATTAGTTGAAATGAAACTACTCCTTCATCTGTATTTTAAAGTGGATCACTTTATTACGGGATGGGAAAGGTTGCTCTACAAAAAATTGTAGATATGATGTATATTTTTTTTTATTTGTATATGTATATAAAGCTAATAGGGAAAGTCTAATATTTTGCAAAAATTGGTTGGTTGATGGTTGTAAATAGTTTGGGAAGCTCAACGCTCCAAAAGATCTATACTAAATATTTTTATTAAGGCTCATGATTGGATATTATAATGTCAGTTTATTATATTAATGAAATGAATCTTGCTGATTATAAATAGAAAATAATAAATTAAAAGGGCTTACGAACTTAAGGCATCCTATACTTTGTACCGGTCATACTTTAGGATTTTTAAGGCATGACAAGACCAATCATATTTGTTACACACCTACTGGCCTCGCCTTTTCAGGTGGCGGGTAGTATGACCCTTTACTTCGTAATTAATTTTATATTACCTAAGATACTAATCGTCAAGCATCAGAGTACTTAAGCAGCAGAGCATGCAAACGGTTTGGACAATAGAATACTGGTAAAGGTAATTAAATACAGGAAAGATAAATCCCTAAAGGGTTATGATACAATCATCCTAAAAAAAATGTAATATACAGTCCTCCAAAAGTGTCATATAAAGAAACCAAGTCTTCATCCGCAACCTCCTCAGAGTCCATATCAATGCTCCATGTTCTTACCTTTAAATCCCTGATTAGCTCTAGAAGTACCGCCTATGTCCTTAGAATAGCCTGGTATCTCAAAGGATTCTAGAGTAACCGTTAATTTCATATAGGATTTATATACAATGCATGTAAGTAAACCACAAATAAACACAAGCTATAGCATCCAGTATCATGCATGCAGCAAGGCACACAACCAATCCAGAACTAGTGGTTTTAATAAAACACAACAGACTGCAGGGCACGACACACATCAAGGTGCTCAGGGCATGGCAATACTAATAGCACACAGTACAGACTGTGGGGCATGGCACACAACATGACCCTATGCTCCCAACACATTTCGGTTCCACAAAGCTTAGAAATTCACAATAAACCAAATGCATACATATTCATGGTAAAACATACATACAAGAGATATATAATGTATATGAGCTTAAGGTTACTGTTAGTTCTCTATGTGTTTTGATGATAACTGCCAATTGTAAACAAAATGTGTTTAATGATTCAAGTCCAAAGTACTTTAACTTGATCAAACTTGAATCAGTAACTTGTTGTCAAATTGACTCGAGTTTCAAGTTGTAAAACTCAAGTCAAGGCTTTTGAAAGCTTTGTCAAAATATGCTTGAACATATTGACTCAAGCTAGGCATTGTTGCCTCGAGTCATCAGCACTTGTGAAATATTTTATGAAACTTTGTTGCCTTGAGCTTAAACTTTTTTAACCTTGAGCTAAGTCTTGTGAACTTATACTTATTTTTCAAAATACAAGACTCTGACTCGAGCCAGTGAATCTTAACTCGAGCATGGATTTGAAACTTATTTTCAAATGATTTTTGTTAACTCTAGTCATCACTTAATGACTCGAGCTGACACGATTTCATATCACTTTCAAAAGCTGTCTCGAGGTGCATTTGTGATAATAGAACTAGACTCGAGCAAACTATGATTGACTTGAGTCATGCACTTGAGCTAAACATTTTTAAACTCGAGCTAAAGTCATACAGAGACATCTTCACTTAAACTTCAAATTCATTTTCAAAGAAGATGAACGTGTGACTCGAGCTTAGAATGGTTAAATCGAGTTAGCTGCTCGAGTTTTCTTGGATTGACTTGAGCTATCCTATCTCTGTTTTGCAAATCAAAGGCTATACAACCCTTAACATGTCTATTTTTGACCAAAAATACTTTATGGGTTTAGAATAACTTATTTAGCTTCCTTAATTTCTCCAAAAAAAAAATCAACTAGGTCTTATAATTAGGACCGGAGGAAGTATAACTGAGTATTTCACGATAAAGTTATGGACTCAGAGCCTGCATGCATATAGGGCCGAAGAAAAAGCAGTATGGTACCTGTGAATGGGTGAGGACATCCATTAAGGTAATAAATGGGGCATCTTCATGATCAACCACTGTAAGGGCAAGCACAATCATAATCTATCTTGTAAGAAAAATACCCACTATATGATAATCATAATATTTAGGAAAAACAAGAAACAATGATGAAATGTGCAAGTGAAACTTTCAACTTTCAAGCAAGAATAACTTGTTATTCAAAATATGAATCGCTTAATTTCAGAGTATTATATGATAAAGTATTAAAAGAGAGATGCGAAAAGCGAGGAATACCTAGATGACCACGCTTGACGGCAACATAGAAGGCATTCATGTCGGATTTGGACCGATCTTCACAATGTCCAAGTCACGATTTGGAGCAAGTAGCCGAAAATTTCAACCGATTATGCTCGGCGGCAATGAACAGGACGTCTCTCCGGCATCGTTTTGAAGGGACATAACATTAGAAAACAACGAAGCATCTTCGCTCTTAAGCTGCTCCAAGAGTTGCTTCAGCTCATCCAAGTCCCCAGATCGAACTACTGAGAAAATGGACTGGTACCTAATGAATTGTAGAGCCTTGGGATCCATCATTGCACGAACTCTCTCTCACACACACACAGACTCTCACACGGGAGGAGAGAGAGAGAGAGAGATTCTTCAATTCTGGAAAATTGTCACTCACAGTCTAACTCAGAAATTTTTGTCGTTTCTTCTTCGAATGGAAAGCAGATTGAAGCAAATGAAAGAAGATTAAGAAGTGGAAGAATGATGATAATAGAACTGGATTCGAAGATTTGAGGAGGAGGCGAACCTGGGGTTGATGATCTTCTTCCTCCATTTAACTGAATTCGATTATCTATTTAGATGATGTGATTGAGGGTGGTGGTGGGGTCTTGAGGTAGACCGCATCCATGTGGTGCTGAGCACAATGACTTTTCATGGATTCCTCAATCGTCAACGCGACGCGAATCTACAATGCCCATTCCTTGTCTAATAGCATAGAAAGCCGCAAATACACGTAGGATAGGTTGGAGGATGCTGTTCAAAGCAAAAGGCTAAAAAGATTTACCCTTTATTATTTTTATTACTTATTAATTCTTTTTATATTAAAAACAAAAGCTTCTCTCTTTTAATTGTCAACCCCAACCCTTTTCATTTTGCATTACACATTACACTTGAGGTGCGTGAAATTATCATGAATTTCACACCAGTTACCTTGAACCAAGGGTTTCTTAAAAACTTGGGTTTGTACTAAAAGCTCATATCAATTGGCATGACGATGTTCTAACTTAATTAAGGGTTTTGAGTTTGAAATTTGGAAACACGGTAGCATTAAGTGATGGGGGCACTGCTTAAACACGGTAAGTTATGTGTTTTATGATTATTAATTTCTTATCCAAATGAAAATTGATTAAGTACTTTTAAAATTTGGAGCACTAATTGTTCGTTATTGATTTTTAGCGTGAGTTTATGACGTTGCCCGAACATCGTGAAAATATGAAAAAAGCTTATAACCACAAGGGAGGCCGGTGGTTGTCTGAGAAGTTTTATAAATTGAGAAAGCATACAGGCAAGCATGAATGGATTCAACCTGAGACTGCAGAGGAATTAATTCAAAAATGGGCCCACGATGAGAAGTTTCAGAACAACAGTGCAAAAAATAAGCAAGATAGGGCTAGAATGGAAGGACCGTCATATGCTGGCGGCTCCATCCAATTAGTGAGCATCAACGAAAAATTGTGAGTACACGTAATTATTTTCTATTTAAGTATTCAATATTTTGTACTTTGAAGTAATTAATTAAGGTCATCATTTGTATTTGCAGGTAGAGTTTGGGGAAGTTCCTGCAGGATTGATTGAGTGGGCTACCTTTGAGCGGACTCATTCCCAGCAGTTTGAAGGGAGTGAGAGGCCCTGGATTAACCCCAGGGCGCAGCAAATAGCGGTGAGACATTTATTGCATTTATTACTTGTGTCATGCACCACCATATTTATTTCATTTTACATGTCTTATGTAAATGGAGCAAAATACCAAGAGGGCGGTGAATTGGGGATTTAAAAATTCTTTTCTAATTACTCTGTTTTTGAACAGTAAAACAGAGTAGCGCAGAGTATGAGAAGAGGAAGCAAGACACATGGAATTTATACTGGTTCGATCTAACCTCTTGACCTACGTCTAATCCCCAGACACTCTGAAATTTCACTAACTCAAATGATTACACACTCTGTAACTCTTAGAGTGATTCTCTCACTAGAACTCACTCCCCCTTACAAGTTGTAATCAAATATCTCAATCTCCAAGTCTCACGACTTGAGATTCTTACAATGAATGATATCAATAAATGATACTGTCTTTAAGAGTGGATAATGATAATCACTGAAGTACAAATGTATCAAAAGATACTTTACACAAGAAAACTCATAGTAGTTGGAAACTTGAATGATTTTCGTTTTCTGCAGATTGGTTGTTGAGAAGAATTGAATGCAGCTCTATTTATACCAAGAGAGCATTAAATGACCGTTGTAATCTTCAATGTGACCGTTGCCAGCATTAAGGAAGGATTAGGTTAAGCTTTGGTCTTCTTCTCTCTCTACTCTTTGCTTAATCCAGTTGCACAAAAGTTTATGGTTGACTTCTTGAATATTAATCCATTGGAAGAGCGGCTCTTCGGACGAGGAAAGAAAACATTAATCCCTTTGCAACGTGTGTAGAATGATTGTCCAAAAGGATGCAAGTTTTCCGGACATTGCATTTAATGTGCCGACGTCACTTTTTTATTTTGTTCAAATCTTCATTTAACATCCTCTAAATCATCTCGAAACTCACTAACAAATTGATTAAACATAGTTAGGAATAGTAATGAGTGATGATAGGAAGTATTAAGATCAAACATGAAGATTTCACAAATTCGTGCAATTTGATTTTCAAAAACCAAGCGACACAAACTCGAGTTTGTTCTTACAAACCGGAGTTTGCGGAAACAAACTCAAGTTTCCAAATCCTAACTTGAGTTTCCTTCTTCCAGAGAAGAATGTCGCAAGTTGAGTTTTGAAGCACATTTTGAAACATTGAGCAAACTTGAGTTTATTAATGACTAACTCGAGTTTTGGACTTTTATAGAGAAAACATGTTTAAGTCCAAAAGCTCAAAAACTGGAGTTTTCAAAAATACTGAAAAGAGCAAAGCTCTCTGTAAGGCACAAACTCGAGTTAACTAAACCAAACCCGAGTTTCCTTTTAAAATTGAAAACCTTTGAAAATCTTTGCCAAGTGAAAACTGGAGTTTTCTCAAAGTGGGTAAAACATGATAACTTTCTATCAAGCATAAACTCGAGTTTACAAATACAAACTTGAGTTTTCTCAAAACTTTGGAAAACTTAGAAAATGCTTGGCCAAGTGCAAACCGGAGTTTGTCTTAACAAACTGGAGTTTGCTTAGGATGAAAAATATTTAGACACTGTCAAGCCCAAACTCGAGTTTTGAAACACAAACTCGAGTTTGGTCAAGTTCACAAAACTTGACAAAACTCTTTATTTGGCGCAAACTCGGAGTTTCCATATGAAAAATGGAGTTTGCTTAAGTTCAAAACTTTGGGAGCTCTCGTATGACCAAAACTCGAGTTTACAAAACCTAAACTCGAGTTTCCTCATAAGAGAAAATTTAAACAAACTTTCTCGGTAGATTAAAACTGGAGTTTTGTATTCTTCAAAGCAAATATTGAAGTGTCTCGTATGGTACAAACTCAAGTTTGTCTTAATGTGAAAAACTTAAGTGCTTTCGTGTCTTGTAAACTTGAGTTTGCCTCAAAGAACCGAAGTTTTCTTTAGTTCATAAAATTGAGCTACTCTCTGTCAAGTCCAAACTTGAGTTTTACTTCCAAAACTCGAGTTTGCCTTTGATGAAGAAGCTTTTCAACTTACCAAAGACAAACTTCAAATTGTGTTTACAAATGTCAGTTATCATCAAAACACATAGAGAACTAACATCTTATTTGTTATGTATTTTTGTGCTTGTAGGAAACCTTTCAGAAGCTGTCGCAGGAGAAAGACTCGCAGAGTGGGACCGACCCCGCATCCTCTCAGTCCGATAATGAGAGTCTGTTCTTTGAGGCTGCATGCGGATTTAACAAGAAAGGGAGAGTCTTCGAGTACGGTGTCTTTGGCAGCTGACTGAAGCGAACGAAGCGCTCCTCATCCGGCACTGAAGGTGTTTTGCAGGGAAACGTAATACATTTGATATCGATTGTTACATTTTCATTCCCTAGTCCATTTAAATGATGTACAAAAAATAAACATACTTCCTAATGTTTTTGCAGATGAGATAAAAAAGATGAAGGCATTGGTGCAGGAGCAAGCAGCACAGATGAGTCAGCAAGTAGCTGAGATGAGCTAGACAAAGCACCTCTGGAGTCAGACAGCAAATGAGCTTAGCGAGACACAACAGCTGATGAGTTAGCAACAGGAGATGATTAAGACACAGATGATTCAGGAACAGGAGATGATGAGGCAATGAGATGATTGGGGATGATGAGGTTTAGGATGAGTCAAGCAACGGGAGATGATGAGGCGATGCAGCTTCAACTCCTATCCCTGATGAAAGACAAGGGTTCGGGATCGTCTCCTGGTGATGATGACCATGCTGGTGATGATGACCATACTGGTGATGATGATGATGATAACAATACTGCTTTTTAGACTACTTTTTAGTATATACTATTTGCAACATTATTATTTATATCTTGTTTTCTCTATGTAAACTCTTTATGATTGTTATTATATATTTTCATGGTACACAACTTTCTTTTATTTATTTAATTTAAAAAATAATAATTTTTAAAAAAAAAAATGTTGATTTTTTTTTTAAAAAATAATAATTTTGCGACGGAATGACAATCCGTCGCAAATCCCGCATTTGCGATCGATGCAGAATCCGTTGCAATCGTCGCAAATTCGAAAATTGCGACGGAAATTGTTTTCCGTCGCAAATCCGAAAATTTGCGATTTAAAATTGTTTTCCGTCGCAAAAAGCGACTTTTTTGTAGTGAGAGTTAGCCTAAAATATCGATGTATACGCCAAAAAACCATAATATAAAAGATAAGTATGTAAGAAAATTTTTATCTCGATTTATTTGAATATGTTTATTATAAGAAGCTCCAAATAAGTATTTGGGCAACTTCTATGTGTTACATTAATAGTTTCATTGAAATTGTGAGTACTTCATGGTTAAGAGTATAGCTCCTTTCATTACACCAAATTCTTAAATTGAATACAATTTAAGTTATTATTACCAAACTTTATGTGTCTCGCACTTTTCAGGTTACGACTTTTTTTTTATTTATTTAATGGAAGTGGGTGTCAGCATAAAAGGCCAAGGAGGAATTTGTAGTGACATCTATTCATCTTCCTCCAGTTTTAAAACATAGTTAATTTCTCTTGGAGAGATAAAAAAAAAACTAAATAAATTACTTTAGAGTATTGATATTTATCTTTTTAATACTAAATTAATTTGTCTAACTTATGAACTGATATATAATCAAATGATATACGACGTATATTATGATTAACTAACTTATTTAACTTCCTTAATCTTTTCAAGAAAAACAAACTAGGTCTTATACTAAAAACGGGAGGAATAACTAGAAAGCTTTAGAGTTTTGCCATCCAATTAAGGAAATAATGTCTATATAACTTATGCTTAGCAACATCATCAAATATTTTTTTTTTGATCCAATTAAGAGAAGCAATATTTTCATTTTTTTTTTTTAAAAAAAAAAGGGCAATTGGTTGAACTTATAATTCTAATAATGAGGTCTTTACTTTCGAGATATAATGAAGATTTTAAATTTTGGTATGCTTTGGGGGGGGGGGGGGGGCAAAGCCTTTTGATGTATCCATTAACTTAACCTTGAAGCAAACTACAATAATTTTTTTTTTAAAAAAAAAAGTTTGAAGATATTTGCTTTTATGTTAACCTAGAAGCGAGTACTTCTTCCCAGAAAAAGGCTGAAATTTTGGTTCTTGTTTCTGTGGGGATGCCTCTTGTTTTAGCTCTTTTCCCTGAAAATCAAAGGTGAAATACAATCTAGTTTGTTAACTACCATCTAGACAAAGAATTTCTACTTCAATTGGCATACAAAGTAGAAAATATTAATTAGCAAGAAGCAGCTAAATTACCTTTGCGGTTTGGTTTCCGTTTGAGCCGAACACGAGCTTCCCTTGGGATGCATGAGAGTTACTTTGTGAACTAGATGCTGCACAAGAATGTGTATTGCCATTGCCATTTTGAACACTGCTTCTCTTGTCCTTAGAACCTGATGAAGAAGAAGAAGAAGGCTCATAATTTGGGGGTCTTCCATCCAAACGTCTGCCGGCTCCAGAAAAAGGGCTGAACTTAGGTTCAGCTTCAGCTTCAGCAGGGGTCTCTTCAACTGTATGTCAAGAGGAACAAAAGAATAATGTAAATTACATCAAAGGACTCTCATACTATCTCCGGTTCTAAATGTAGGACTAGTCGTAGTCCTATATTTAGGATCAGACGAGTATATATATTAGAAGAAAAATGATAAAACCCTTTTATCTGACAAGACATGGGAAGAGAAGTAAAGGTTAATACAAAGATGCAAATTTGCTCCGAAAGTTTTAGCAGAGGAGCAATATTGCCCCGAATTTTTTTTTTTGAGTTCAATGTTTCGCTACAAGTTTCAAAATATAGTAACGTTGCCTGCATACCATTAAAAAACGAACGTTGACTAGGCAACATTGCTCATTTTTAACACTTATAAGGTAATATTGAACCCAAAAAAACTTCTGGATAACATAGCACTTAAGAAAAAACTTCTTGAATAAATTTGCATATGAACCCTAAAACAAAATTAAGAAAGAGAATTATGCACCTTTCTGTGTTGCTGCAATGGGCTTTTCAGGTTCCTTGTAATCCAAGGGAGGGGCAAAGTCAACCTCACAATCTGTCTCAATGATGCAAACTCCATTGGAAGGCTTGGTGTCTACAACATTAATGTAATAGTTCTTCTTGTTGTAGCGCACCATTACAGTATCTCCAGTTGTTAAGCAGGAGTAATTTCTCAATGTTGTTTCTAATCTGCATAATCAAATCAAAATACACTCAAATTTCTAAACATCAAACCACACAGGCAGACATGGTAATATCTAACTTGAATACAATAATTGTTCAGTCAACTTACATAGCCTTAGGATTGGAGACATACAAGAAATCCTTTGTGTGTGGTTGCAACTTAATAAAGGTCCCCTTTGGAAGCCTAACATTCTTTATTTCCACTCTCTCTCCCTCTTGTAAAAGCATGTGCTCCATCATCTGTATAAGAAAACATGAATAACAAGAAGCAAATCATGAATTACAAATTTGAACCCTGAAGGAATCATATCTACTACTTGCCAAATTATAAGTTTTTTTTAGTGCCTACTTACCCAATCTGGCATATACACCATGCCTTCCTCTGCAGTGAACTCCAGAACCCCACAATGAGACACCCTCCCGGCAGCATCATTCCGAATTTCAAACATCATCGGATAATCGATATTCATAAATGCTGAAAATTACAATTCTTGTTAGCGTCGAAATCTTGCGAACTAGACATTCAACACATCATAAGAATAAAATGGCAGCCTAGTGCACACAAGACTGTCAAGTGACTCTTGTCAAGTGAGGTTTGGGGAGATTCAGATGTATATAACCTTATCCCCTCACGGGGAGAGTCTCATCAAAAGAAATATGCAACAAAATATCAAGTCAGAATTTCAGCTAACCTAGATATTGGAGGGCGAGGCATTATAACTGCAACAAAACAAGAATTGTGATCAATGTTAGATAAGAACAGATACAATTTGATAATATTACATCAAGTTCTAAATATAAGGCCTATTTGACTTTTTTTGGGAGAGATTAAGGAAGTTGAATAAGTTATTTAATTCTTATAAGTAAGACAAATTAATCTGGAGAAAAAATAATAAGTATAAATATTTTAAAGTGATTTAATTAGCTTCTTTAATCTTAAAAAAATAAATCAACCAGGGCGTCTTGCATCCTATACTTAAGAGTAGAAGTATAAAAAAAGAAAAAGATATGGTACTAATAGGGAAACTTACTTTTATCGCCATTTTCTAGGTGAGGCTACAAGTGATAAACAAGATGAAGAGGAGAAAAAAAAAAAAAAAAAAAACAACAACAACAACAATTAAGTAATAACGATGAACAGAAGACTTTGAACTTATAAAAGAATTCTCTGATTACTAGGGTCACAATGAATAAGCAAATTAACATAAACCGAGAGTAATTTCTCTGATTACTAGGGTCACAATGAATAAGCAAATTAACATAAACCGAGAGTAATAATGATGAATAGAGGACCTTGAACTTATAAAAGAATTCTCTAACTACTAGGGAGTGACCCCAGTAAGAAAATCTTCGACTTATAAAGAGTAACAAAGAAAGTTTACCTAAATTGAGAAGAATTCTCTGATTACTAGGGGTGACGCAAATTAAGTAATAACGATGAACAGAAGACTTTGAACTTATAAAAGAATTCTCTGATTACTAGGGTCACAATGAATAAGCAAATTAACATAAACCGAGAGTAATAATGATGAATAGAGGACCTTGAACTTATAAAAGAATTCTCTAACTACTAGGGAGTGACCCCAGTAAGAAAATCTTCGACTTATAAAGAGTAACAAAGAAAGTTTACCTAAATTGAGAAGAATTCTCTGATTACTAGGGTGACCCCAGTAAGAAAATCATCGACTTATAAAGAGTAACAAAGAAAGTTTACCTGAATTGAGAATATGGGCAGAGAAAGAAAAAGCTTTTGCGTGTTTGATTTTTTTTTTTTTGCTCATAATTTGCGTGTTTGATATATGAAATTATGTTTGTTAGGCTAATTTGATTTCACTATTTATAGAGACATGGCTTTAAAATTAGGATTATAAAAAACTAAAGATATAGTTAAGATTATAAGTATATTATATTGATTAAGATCATTTTGAACTTCATAAAATATCTATCAAGATCTGAACCTAAAAATTTGAAGATTTATAATGGAAGTAATTTTCTATTTTATTTCATATTATATTATTAATATGAAATATATTGATAATGATAATATATCACACAAAATAATAGCATTTATTTAAGGGTTTAATGATAAAGTGTATTATACTGAATTGGATATATATATATATATATATTTAAAAAAAAAAAAAAAAAAAAGTTGACAATCAATTATATTTATCTTGACAAAAATGCATTTAACTAAAAATGTATTATATTTATTCAAATTTATCATATTAGATAGCATTTTCCATAAAGAAAAAAATTTTGCATATGGAAAAGGAGATATAAATTTAATATATAGTAAATATTTAATATATCAGTCAATAACACTGCGCTGATATCTCATACAAGGATAAGGATTTTTTCCAACATATATAAATATTTGAATTTAAATTTTATCATGAGGTCAAAGAAAAAAAAATCTTATCACCAGAATCAATTAAGGGGATTTTAGGAAACAAAATTAACTGTACGGAATTGAATTTTATTGTTAATATGAAAATTTTGTTCAAAACTAATTGGTAACAGGTAAATATCTCATTGAGCATTTCTTTATATCAAGATTTGAGCTTAAAAATTTGAAGATTTATAATAGGAGTAACTATCAATTTTATTGCATGTATTGTAATATTATTAATATGCAATATATTGATAATAAAGTTACAAAGATGTATCACGTTAATAAATAGTATTATATTAAACTGTGCGAAAACTCACGCAATGTGTGGTATGAATATGTGATAATTTAAAAAGATTGAATAGAGAATAAATAGTTAGTTAAAAGGGAGAATCCCATATAAAGATGGTTGAAATAATCAAATTCTAATTTGGGTTACTGAACTTAACAAATTATTAATAAGGTTATGTGACACAATTAGGGATTTAGAATTTGAGAAAAATTACCTCTATGTCCCTTAGTTATGAAACAAAAAAGCAAAATTGAAGATAGATTGTTTACTCTCTATGTAAGAACCCCAACAACAGATAATTCATTAGAGACCTCAACACTATCAGAAAATCGGCAAAGAAGGCTACGGTAAGTTGGTTGTAATATTAAATCTTCATTCCTTAATCCTTTTTAGTTAATTTATGTAAGGTAGTATAGCATATCAGTACAATATTTTTGTGATCAATATAATTAGATGATCTCATAGAATTAATCCTTTCATCCTTGCCTTCCTTCGAAATAGTGTGTAAAGCTCGTCATGTGTTTGTGAATGGTGGATCTCCTGGAGACGATTCCAGAATTGCTTTCTTTAATCTTTATTTTTATTTTGCGGTTGGATCTTGCATGATTCTCTCAAAAACAATTTTCGATGCGTTGTAAATTCTTCGGTGCTTTGATTGTGGGATGTTTTTTTTTTTGTTAACAAAAAGTTTTGGAGGGGTTCGACATCAGTCCCCCACCAAGGCCAGGGCACAGCCCCGGGCTCTATGAGCACTTACTGGGGACTTACGAGATCGCCTACCAAAGGAGTCCCAAAGCGGCGAAGTATGGGATCGAACCCACGACCTAATGGCCTAATCCCTCGGATCCCTTACCATCTATGTCAACTCACATTGGTGATTGTGGGATGTTTATTCTACAAATAAAAACTGTTGCTCCAGGCTAAAATTTAAATTTCGGAATTTATAATATCATTGTTTGTCCAGGGTAATAAGGATTTAAAATCTTCAAATACTGGATGCAAGCCCCTTTTCTCTTTTCTCTTTGGATTATAGATGAAGGGTATTATTGGAAAATTTTTAAAATTTAAATATTCTAAATTGGGTCATTGACCCAATTTAAGATTTGTTAAATTTACCAACCTAATCTAGAATTTTCCTATTTCAACCATCTTTATATGAGATTTTTCCTAGTTAAAACTCACACATCTAATTTAATAATTAAATAGTATAATATTATAGTCAATAAAAACACAAGATAACTTGGCAAAAAAATCAAATTATATTTGATAAATATGAGGTCCATACACGATAGGGGAAATGATTAATGATTTTTTAGGGTTTTTTATTTAACATTTTAAAATATAATAAGCTATTGAGAAAAACTGTATGTTATAAGAAAAGAGAGAAAAATTATAGATTAATATTAGATAATTATCTATATAATTTTTTTTATTCATGTGGTTAAAAAATTAGGGAAAGTAAAGGAGTTATCATGCTCACAGAAAAGTTTATTAAGTTATGATGGACGATTTTATATTTAAATTTTAATAACAGATTAAATATTTTAATTTATCTTCATATTGTTAATTAGTTTTATATTTTAAAAATGAATAAGAAAGTTATGATGTTGTAATTACGTGAGGGTAGCCTATTACCTCCGATTTTTTAATACAAAAATTATTTTACTTTGTTAAAAAAGATTCACAAATCTAAATAAATGAAATTAAAGTATTTATATTTATCATTTTTCTCACAACTAAATTGGCTTACCTATAAACTGATATATAATCTAATACACATAGAGTTAAGTAATTTATTTAACTTCATTAACATTTATAAATTGTCTTACGTATGGACTAGAAGGAGATATTGGAATATAAACCCTATTAAATAGTTTAATTTATCTAACATAGAATGCTGCCACAGGGAAAACAGGGGGCATTCCACCGTGTCACACCGTCAAACTTCTATTCATGTCCCTCCTTTTTTTTTGGGTGCCAAATAAGAGTCTTTATTTTTCCTTCAAACAAATGTCCCTCCTCTTATAAATAATATTACCATGCTGTGAGCATTCAACTTGTAGCACACTTAGCGCATATATTCCTCACACTATATAAGTAATAGATGGATGTATTTTGACAAAAATACATTTAACTAAAATGGTAATATATTTATTTAAATTTATTATATTGTATAGTGTAATATGGAAACTTGCTTTTATCGCCATTTTCTAGGTGAGGCTACAAGGGAAAAACAAGAAGAAGAAAAAAAAAACAATAACATCAATACTTTTTAGTTTAGAAGAATAGCCAAAAACTACGTTAGCAAAGTTGCTTTAGATTAAATTGGTGTTTAAACCATGTTAAAATCATCTGAAACGCATTAGCAAACTGATTAAACTTTATTAGGAATAACAATAAGCAATAATATGAAGTACCCAGATTATAATCAATGATTTACAGATTACAAAAACTGGGATTTCAAAAGCTATCAATACTGACATGAGTCATCCATTGTTGACTCGAGTTGCATGACTCAAGTCATACCAATTTGACTTGAGTCACTAAGTCATTTTCAAAACAGAGAAGAGTTTAACAATACATTAACTCGAGTCATACAAACTTAACTTGAGTCATTGTCTTCATATTACAATTTGGAGCTTTTTATAACACACTCAACTCGAGTTATATCTAATGTGACTCGAGTCACATCAGTTTCTAAAAAAGCTGTTATCGGTTTGAACTTGGAGAAACTTGAAAACACGCCATGACTCGAATCATCTTTGAACAATAGATATTATTTGAAAAAGCTTAGTTGAAGAACAAACATCTGACTCAAGTCACACATGGTTTACTCGAGTCAAAAGCTTTTCAAAAATTGATTTTGCAAAAACTGTAACTCGAGTCTTATGATGCTGACTCGAGTCACTTCGTTCAAAGATCATTTTGCTTTTGACATAGAGAGGTATGACTCAAGTTAAAAGACTCTGACTCAAGTCATATCGCATTTACGTATACATTGTTATTGAGCTAACTTATCTTTCAAAATAAAACACTTTGGCTTGAATCAATAACAATCTTTTAGATTTACAATTGTCAATTATCATCAAAACACAGAGAACGAACATGTAGCTTCAGACCTATTTTATCTCTTACACAAGCCAGCGATGCTACTTTTGATCTCCCCCGTAGCACTGGTAAACCTAAATATTTCCCTGCTTGATACAAATGTTTAATTCCAAGACAACCCAAGATTGCATCCTTGATACTTATAGGAGTATTAGCAGAGAAGAATACACTTGATTTCTCAAGGTTCACAATCTGACCTAAGGCTTTGCAGTAGACCTCCAGAATGAGTTTGATAACTTTGCAATTAATCTCATATGCTCTTAGGAATAGGATTGCATCATCCGCAAAGAAGCAATGGGAAAGTATTGGCACCTTACCAGCTAGCTTAATTCCCAGCAAATATTTTCTTTCAATATGTGACTGAACCATCAACGATAAAACCTCAGACACTAGGATGAACATGTATGGTGATAGTGGATCACCTTGTCTCACTCCTCTCTCTAGTTTAAACTCGTCCACTTTTTGTCCATCTACTTTCAAAATGAATCTCACTGAAGAAATGCATTTCATTATCCATTTTACCCAACTAGTACAAAATCCCATCCTTAGCATGACTGCTTCAAGAAAGTCTCATTCGATTCTGTCATAGGCCTTGTTCATATCGATCTTTAAGGCACATTCCCATTTCTTGCTAGTTTTCTTGTTTTTCAGATAGTGAAATGCCTCATGGGTTAAGACAATGTTATCTTGAATCATCCTTCCCGTGATGAATTCTTGCTGATTTGGGGTTACAATTCTCGTCATCAACCCCTTCATCTTGTTAGTCATCACTTTGGCAATGATTTTGTATGACACATTGCAAAGTTCTATTGGCCTGAACTGATTTACCCCTTCCGGCTTATCTACCTTCAGAATTAAAACAATATTGGTATCATTCAACAACTGTAAATCAGACTCCGCATTAAAGAACATATGTACCATGTCACACACTTCTTTATTCACTTTACTTCAAGCAGCTTGATAGAACAGTGCTGGAAAGTTGTCTGGTCTAGGGGCTTTATTTGCCCCTAACTGAAAGACTGCAGCCTCAATTTCTTGATGCGTCACTTGAGCCATCAACTGGTTGTTATCCGCTTCAGTGACAATCTCATTTACATAAGATAAAGCCTGATCCATTTCCATGTCTCCACCGGCTCTAAATAGCTTTAAGTAGAAGTCACTAAATGCTTTATTAATATCCTCATGCTCCTCCATCCATACCCCGTTATCATTCTTTAATCTCATAATTTTATTTATGAGTCTTCTTTGTATGATAATGGTGTGAAAAAATTTGGTATTCCTTTTTCCACAAGTGAGCCATGTAACCCTGGACCTTTGCCACCAATAGGATTCCTCCTTCCTCCACGTTTCTTCTATCTGTCTGATTAGTTCTTCTGCTGCTAGCAAGGATTCTCCATTCATGCTCCCTTTATGACACTCACTCAGTTTATGACGTAACTAGGAAATAGCTCTCCTAAAATGAGGGAACTCATGTTTACTCCACTCCAACAATTTCCATTGGCAAGCCTTCAATCGTCTAACTAGATCTACTACTCTATCCTCCTCTACCCCTTCCACACCTTTCTAGCCCTCCCTTGCTGCCAATAGAAAATTGTCATGTTCTGCCTAAACAGACCTCGAACTGAAATTCCATAACCCCCTTAACCTCCTAATAACAGCAATCCACTACTAAGGCATGGTGGTCAAATGCAATTGGTTTTACATGGAACACCACAACACGTTCAAACTCTTCTCTAAATTTAACATTGCCAAGTGCCCTGTCCAAATGTTCCTTCACCATAACACTAGGTCTCTTATTACTCCAGGTGAACTTCGACCCCTTAAAATCCAAGTCTATTAAGTTGCAGTCATACAAGAGGGTTTGGAAATTAATGATCTTACGCATAGATCTCAAATTGCCACCCTCTTTTTCCGCTTGTGATAGCAAATCACTAATCCCTACTACTAACCATGATACCTCCACCTTTGCTGCCAACTTCCTCTGTATGTCCCAGGTAATTCGATGCTCACCTTCTTTAGGGGGCCCATAAACAAAGGATACAAATTTAGGTGCATTCAAGCAATTTGATTCCACCATAGCGTGTATAATGTTTTTAGATTTCTACAAAACCGAAATAGAAATTGAACCCTTCCACCACACTACCAAACCACCGGCTAGACCTCTTGGCTCTACAGTTACTTCCTGATCAAAACCACATTTTATCCGAACTCTCTTCAGCTTCTCCCTACACATTTTTGTTTCAATGAGGAAGACAATTGAAGGATGAAACTTAGCCACCATATCCCTCAAATTATTGACTGTTGAGGCTCTTCCCATACCCTGACAGTTCCATGATAAGAGCTTCATGGTGACTTGGTGGCTATTAATGGCTAGCCACCAGTACCATCAGCTACATCCTCTTCCTCCTGTTTTCACCTTCCTTGAATACAAAGCCCACTGCCTCCCCCATGTCATATGCAAAGCTTAGCCTAATCTCTTCCAATTCCATGTCCTCCCCCTGCCGTATTCTCCTTTATCTCCTTCCCTTTCCGTTTAGAACTCCTTCAAATCTTAGCCTTTGTTTTCCTCAGGTTTTCAGCATAAGAGGAAATTGTAGGTTTAGGTGTAGGCTCAGCCGCCACAGTCCTTCTACATTTCGGATTTGAGACTTCCTATTCCTCATCTACATTTCTCTTCAGTCTCAACTCCCCAATTCTATTAATTACATTACCAAGAATCGCTCTATTATAAACCACCATGGCCATAGATTCATCTTTCAGATCAAATTGCTTCTCTTGTTCTTAACTTAAACCTTCCTCAGCTTGTGATCTGTCAATATCTACAGATGTCGTAGAGCTCTTACGCTCTATCTCTTCCTTGTCCTCATATGCCTCCTAATTCATCCCTCTATCCTCCATTGCCTCGTTAGCATTACCATTACTACTTGCCTTTTCAACTGATCCCTTAAATCCTTTGGTTTTCAATTCAATCGCTTCCCTACTTCCTGCAACCTTTTTCTGTGTGAATCCTTTATTATCCTTGAGGTTTTTATGCAATCTAATGGCGAACAAATCCTCCTCTTGCTAGATCAAGGTTCATAGCTTCACTCTAATTGTCTTCCTCTTTTCTCCACTTCATTGCTTCCTCATTTTTCTTTTGCACATACCTCGACTCCGACCAGTCTTTTTGAATTATCTATGTTATCTCACCACGGTTGCGGCACCATATTGGTATTGAGCCATGTCCCAAACCGAGGCTCGTTCGGATCAAACATTGACATTAGTTGCTCAGAATTGCAACTACGGTTATCATGTCCTATCCTTCCACAATTGTAATAGAAATTTTGTAATTTCTCATACCTAATTGAGATCCATGTCTTTTCACCATCAAGCCTATCCATCCAGAAACCATGAGCCAATGGTTTCTTCAAATCAATCAACACTCTGGCTCTCATGAAACTGCGACCATACTTGCCGTTGTAAATCGGATCGTCAGCCATCATGACCTCGCCAATATGACCTCCAATTGTAACTGTATTTTTCAGACACAACACCCCCATAGGAACAAGTATGCATTTGTATCCACACTGGTCCTCGATTAAAATCAAATTCCTTACATGTCTTATACTTCAATCTCTCCATTAGATTCAACAAGAAACCATTAATCGACCATGGATGTCCACGCAAAATTCTATTATACTATTCCTCATCCGCAAAATTAAACATAAATGCGTTACCATTTATGTCAATAACATCAAAGCCCTCTGGTAGATTCCACGCTTTCCTCAATATCGATCCATCGCAGCTCTCGTATATGTCTTTTTTGCTAAGACCTTTCCGATGAGGATCCTTTTTGCATCTGTTTCACGCCAAATTAGCGGATCTGAAATTTGGCTCTCCTCCATTCGAAAGTGTACACTTAATCACTTACTCTCAGACTCCAGTTATCGTCCCCGACCTTCCTAGAGTCTCCGATTACACCTCCAAGCCTTTAGTACACCACTCCGATCACCCACCGTACCTCCTACCTTATCACTTTCACGCTTGGCGGAGAAAACTTTGCTCCCATACAAGTGTGCAGGGAGAATCGGCTGAAATAACATGACGATGAGCTTTGAGCATAATATATAAATGACCAAAATCAATCAATACTTCAATCCTCTAGCGCGTATTATATATATTGAGCCAACTTAAGAAGAGTCAACTATAAGCAACTTAAATTATTGAAAACATTAAAAATTTACTATATATATGTCCGATTTCAGATTTCATAAAATGCATGAAATCCTTTTAAATTTGTCAAGAAAAGGGGGAAAAAAAAGAAAAAGAAAAAAAGCATGCCAATCGTTAACAATAAGTTAAAAAAATATGTACGAGTTTTGTATGTATCATATTAATTAACGTGGACAGATACGAATCATTAAAAGTTATTGTAAGTATGGACAAAGCCATTTAGCTAGCCGAGTTGGAGGGGGGCAAAATCTTCAAGGTTAAAATATTGTTAATTTAGTTCCTAAAAGTGTCTTAAATAGAATTACCTTTAATAAGATGATATTATCTCCAATCTTTAATATAATAGTCAATTGATTTTTAAAAAAAAAAGATTAAGGAAGCTAATTGAGTTACTTTAAAGTATTTATACATATCTTTCTTCTTCAAATTAATTTGCTTCACTTATAAATTAATATATAATTTAATTATGCATAACATATACTATGATTAAGTAGTTTATTTAACTCCCTTAGCCGCCTCTCCGGAAAAAAATAAAAAAAATCAATTGACTTTTATATTAAGAACCGGAAGGAGTACCTGTACTTATCCAAAAAAAAATATTGTTAATTATTTTTAATATATACAGTAATTAATTTTCTATAAATAATTTTATAAACAAAAATATTATATTCATATAAAGCTAACATGACTCCCTAAACTTTAGACTATGTACAAATAACTTTCATAACCTTTAAAACTTCATAATTAATCCCTTCTAGTTTTAAAAATTAACTCCAATACAATTAGTTTTATATATTATTAATCCCCACACAACTTAAGTTTAGGAAGATTGTGTATGTAAATTAAAATTTGAGAGGCTATATGTTGTAACTTGCCTAGAGGAATTGGGCCTAGAATTTGGTTCAAAAGGAGGCCCAAGTCAAGTATAATAAGACAAGAGCTTATGAGAACTCTCTTCTCCTCTCTTGTGTCACTCTTGCAGTGACCAGATTTTCTCTCGTTTTCTGTTATTCTTTGTTTTCTAATTTCTATTGTACGGGAGCGATGTTCTTTCACTCCCTTTTATATTGTTGAACCTATTGAATGTATCTAAGTTGGGAATTTCCATTAGAAAAGGTTCATATTATTGAGTTGAGTTATATTATCCGGTGATAATTTGTGTGATCGTTACATATGCACACAAAAATAAAGTCTAAGGGTGTATAATTGATAGTTGGATATTATATGTACAAATTTAAAAGCTCATGACAATTTGTTATAATATTTTAAAGATTAAAGAGATTATATGTGTATAATAAAGTAAAGAGAAGTTTGTAGCCAACAAGTTATTGGTTGAAGTAGTAAGGGGTCTCACCCCGTAGAAGGATAACACAAATTCAAATTCCTGAAAGACGCTTTTGGGAAAAATGATAACCCTTTGATCTCCAAACTTCAAGGGAGAAATCCTTGATAAATTTTTTTTAAAAAAAAAAAAAAAATTGTAATTTAGCCTTTTTATAAATACTAAGCATCACTATTTTTCAATAAACTAACTGATTATATATTTTACCTCTATCTAAATATTTTAATATGATATATACTTATAATTTTTTGTCAACTGTATATATTAACGTGTGTGTCTATATGGGATTGGCTTCTTTTCAATATCTTTCCCATTTTCTTCCTCCCTTTTCCCTTCTCTATCATTGGGTTAAAATTTCAATGACCCAAATTTAATATCTTGTAAAAATATTGTTATGATTTTACATGTATGCTTTTGTTTGTGTATGCGGGCGCCCTGGCCTTAACAATGACAAGGTTTCGTGGCTGCTGTTGAGGTTGGTGAATAACATATCTACTTTAACGGCAGAAATCATTCTGCAGCAAGCCAAAAACTACGTTGTTTCATCTTTTTTTTTTTCTTGGGTTAAGGTGCAATTTTATCAATAACTATTTTCAGGAGCATTCAACACAATTAACTATTAAGTGGACCAAAAATACCAAAAAAGTTTTACTCGTGAAAGCGTCAAAGACAACGCCGTTAGATAAAAAAAGTTAACGATGTTATCTAAGGTGCGATTGATTAGACGCCAACTAACTTTTACCCCGAGGTGAGCTTCAAGACAAAAAAGTTTTACTCAAGAAATACCAACACAAAATTCTAAATCTTACTAAATTAAATAATTTTTTCCTCAATTGTCATTATTGAAAACTACTTGTATAGATATATGGACAAAAAATTATTCATTCTTCAATTTTGTCAAAATTATAATTTGCTAAAATAAACAAAAATTTTAATTAAAAAAATTAATTATATGATTTAAATAAAACTTAGAGTGTTTTATAGTTTAATTTATATGTTAAACAATATATATATATATATATATGATTTATTTTTAATTGATATCAATATTCATACTTAATAATATAAATCAAGCAACTTGATGATATAATTGTTGATTAAATGATCTATTGATTATTTTTGTGACTTGTTGACAAAAAAAAAATAACTTAAGGGATGAAGGACAATTTAATAATAAGTTAAAGAAAGCAATTTTAATGGGTTAAGGAGCAACTTTGCATTTTAAAAATTTTATTAATATTAAATGAATTTTTTAAATCACATAAATTTCTTCTAAAAAAAATAAATCATTTTTTTTTGTTTAACATATATAATAAACTATAAAACACTTTGAGTTTTATTTAAATCATATAATTATATTTTTAATTAAAAATTTTGTTCATTTTAGAAAATTATAATTTTGAAAAAAAATTAAAGAATAAGTAATTTTTGTCCATAGATAATACAAGTAGTTTTGAATAATGACAATTGAGAAAAAACTTATTTAATTTAGTAAAATTTAGAATTTTGTCATATTTCCTGAAAGTAAAGTTTGTTGGCTAATTTCGCACCTTTAGATAACTGACGTTAACTTTTTTTTAATCTGCCATTGTTTGACGCTCCTAACTAAAACTTTTTTTTGTATTTTTAATTCCACTTAATAGTTAATTGCCGGACGCTTCCCGACCAATAGTTTATTGGAAATTGCACCTTAACCCTTTTTTCTTTGGTATTGTGTGGATGGAGAGTGAGACACACACGCACGAGGATGAATCATCAATCTTTGTTCTTTGTTTTACAGTTTTACAAATGTTATTGAGGATTCAAGGAACAAAAAGACAGATGGTTCCCGCGCAATATGATCGGAAGAAGCCATGCTGTGATTCTGTGAAAGAATCTGTTAAGCAAATAATTGCAATCCATTAGCAGCTAAAAACCCTAAAACATAACCAAGAAAAAAGCAATGTGTCCACTGATAAAAACCATGCAGATCGCAAAATCATAATCTATATATGCACAGCTAATTCTTCGTCTTCACTCAGAAAAGAAAAAATAATAATAACCAAATTTGTTCATATTCTTCCTACGCAAATGTTGCTTTCCTGGGTAGAACGTTGAAAAAGGAATCAAGATCAGGAGGATTAAAATACCCGCCCCTCGGCTGCAAGTCTAGTCTCTTGCCGTTTGCCATCATCATCATCGGTTTCTTCCGAGGCGGCGGCGGGCAAACAAGCATCACCAGAATCTGATTCATCCTCGTGTGTGTCTCACTCTCCATCCACATAATACCCAATTTTTTTTTTTTTTTTTGATGAAACAGCGTCGTTTTTTACTTGCTACAGAATGATTTTTCTGCAATAAAAGTAGATATGTATTAATTATTATTATTTTGTTGTTGCCAGAAATAGGTTATAATTACTCTTGTTGTTTGGTGTGGTGTATATATTGTGATTTTATGAGTCATGACGTGTTCAATTTGCGCCTCACAATTGAATCTATAAATTTGGGCCATACTTTCTCTCGTCACACTTGCTCACAATTTTTTGTTCAACTTGCTCTATGACCTGTTGGACATTGTACAGGTTTTTGTTTTACTATCCCTCCACTTGTACAATATATTGTGTGTTTGTTTGTCTCTGGATTTCATTTAAAATTTTATTTTTATTCCTTTTTGTTGAGAATAGAAAGTTTAGAATTAAAATTTTAATTGAATAATATTATTAGTGTTGATTATTTAGTATTTATTAGGATTATAAAATATAAAAACAAAATAATAAATATGGACCGAATAAATTACATTATGTTTAAATAGAAGGACAAAATTTAAGTCAAATTGCTAAAATGTGTACTTGTAAATTCAACTATGAAATATGAGCACTTGTTATTTTGTTATTGGGTTAATGTGCAAAAGTAATCTTAAACTTTTACTAAAAGTACATCTAACATTGTGTACTTTTTGAAAGTGTAAAAATATCCATGATCATTTAAAATAAGATAAAAAATGTAAGCACCGTAAATTTAACCAAACACTGTTACATATGCACATGTAAAAAGAACATGGCCCCACTACAAAAAGTAACAATGTTAGGTTAAATTTAAAGATGTTGCATATTTTCTCCCATTTCAAATATTCATAGGTATTTTTGCACCCCTAAAAATGTATAGTGTTTGACACAAAACTTTAAATAAATGTTTATGGGTATTTTTGTACCTTAGCCCTTTGTTATGGTTAGTTGTTAAAATGCAGATGTGTGTTCATAAATTCATCCGTGAACTTGACTATGTGTGTATATATATATATATATGTATGTATATAAGCAACTTGGTTTAAATTTTTTGCATTACAAAACTCCATTTTCTTTCCCCTTTTCAACCTACTGTACATGTGTCGAGAAAACAGATCGAAATTCCACTAATGATATAAAATCAGAGCCGGGATAGAAACTTCGAAGACTTCGACGATTGTCACAAGAAAATATCCAAGTCCTTATGTGTATTCATTTAGTATTTATTAATTTTGATTGATCCAAATTTGACTATCAAATCACTATTGCTGTAATGTATATCCTCTCACACTTTCATAAATTAATGCATAATTTTTTGGGGGTTCATAACGTATAAATGTTATTCGCAATATATTGGATTTATAGACAAAAATCAAGAAAAAAATAATCAAAACGTGATAGAAGAGATATTACTTTTTTTTTCCCTTTTGGGTGGAATGAAAACAAGTGTTGTGAAATTGATTTGATTTGTAATACAAATTCAAATGTTTATAAAACTAATACACAATATGAAATTAGAAAGGGAGATAGTGCCCTTCACTATTGTACCGGTAATTAGGTTTGAATATCCATGGCCCCCCACTTCATTTCGTTTTAGGAGGAGACGACACACAAGCAGTTAAATTTACATCTAAGGACCCAGAACTTGTAAAATTAAGATGGAAACAAAAAATCTTCTAAGCTCTATTATTTTTTATTGAGAATTGAAATACAACTTTATTACTCTTAACTTTCTAAAAAAAATACTTTTCTGGCAAAAAAGAAAATTTCGACAAAAACATTCTATTACTTTAAAAAACTTTCTGTCACAATTTTTAAAATTGATTTTTTTTCTTTTTTTTGTATTGAACTCGTTTACCTAGTAATTATATCAAACTAAGAAAAATTAATTCAAATTTCATAAGTTAGGCAATAAATGAAGGGAAAAACATTTCTCATGTTGTAAGAAAAGTATATTCTCATATCACTTACACATGAAATGGTGGGACCCACATATATATAAAATTAAGATTATATATATGTATGGGTGCCTCATCATTTAAATACAGTGTATAAATCTTCTTCTTTCTAAAACGGTAAGTTTTTAAACCCCATAAATGAATTAGTCATAATTATAGTATTGCAAAGTTTGAGATTCAGATTCTTGAGTTTAGCAGCAATCCTTTTCCCTATAACTATAAGTGATTAAATTAAGAATCAAATCGGACTAAACGGTTCACATGTCGAACTGCCTTAAGGATTTATCAATTCAGTTTAGGCCATAATACTTATTTTTATAGTTGAGCAAGGTTAGATCGAAGCCTGACCACTATTGAATCAAAATGGCTTTTAGAAAAACAAATGACTTTTTAGACCAAAAGATGATGAATTTTTTTTTTAAAAAAAATCTATAGCAATATTAAAAGTACTTTACCCTCTCAAAAATCATAATTCATTTTAGACAATTTGTAATCATATTGTATTATTTCGTTGACAAATTAATATAATATAGTGTAATTATATCGACAATTAGATTTATTATAAATTTATTTCTTATATACATATCATAAATGCGTATAATTATTTTTATTAAATTTTCATTTAATCATAACGTTCCTTTGACCGTCGGTCTAACTACTCCTATAAAAATCGGGAACCATTTGTCTTTCTGAGTTGATGTATGGTCTGATATTTTTTAAGATAACGACACTTTTTTTTTTTAGATTTTGATCCAAATAGACAATAAAACTTGGACTCGTGGAAGTAATTTTCCCCAACAAAATTGAAACAAAGAAAAAGAAAGTGGAGGAAGAGATGAGGTGATTGACCGACCAGCACTAGCAATTTGGCTCAGGCACAAAAGGGGAGGGTCAACCCTCTAATGAAGTGCCACGTGTGAAGCAGTGGGGCCAATCCGTGCGAGGGGCACCCAAGCCAAGGCCAATAAGGCGTAAGCGACAACGTGTTGAAAAAGGGTAGGCCGTTAGAGACTAAAGAGGAGGCAACGTGGACGTCTACGACTGCGTTGGTTTTTTAAGCTTTTCATTCCCTTGTCGTTTCATGACCATAACCCCTCAACACTCTCCTTCTCACATCTGTCGTTCCACTCCCTCCTCCACTCCCACGCTTCTTCTACTTCTGCCCTCCTTTTGATCCAAAATCACTAAAACGCCATTATTAACGTTGTTTACCTTATTTTACTTGATAAAAACAACTGTATCAAAATAATATTTAAAAAAAAGGGAAAATCCAAAAAAAATTGGTAAAAGACAAACTTGTACTGTCATAATATCAAATCTCAAATCAAAAGGAATTTGAGAATTTCAATTTTGACCAATTTACCCTAAATTTATGATATAAATTTCAAGGATGTATAACAATATTTACCCTAAATTTATGATATAAATTTTATATTAACAATATCAGATTTTACATTAACGATTTTATTTTCATGTTTTAAAATTTCATATCCCAAAAATCAACACATGCACATGCATAATTTTGAAATCTACAAGTTTCAAGGGTCAATAACAACATTTGATCTATATTAACAACATCATATTTCACATTAACGACTTCATTTTTATGTTTCACAACTTAACTCGGGCAAATTGATCAAAATTGGAAAACTCATATTTCTATTTCTATTTCTATTCTAATCGGATTTGATAAATTGACAGTACCAATTTATCTTCTCCTATTTTTAATTGTATTTTTCTAAAATTTTCACAAAACAACACGTTAAGGAATCTAAAAAGTGTTGTGATTGGCTTGTTGCTTGATAAGGAAGAGCAAGGTTGAAGAAATTTGATTGGTTGGGTGGATTAGTCGTGTGAGCCAATATGGCCTACCGAACTATTTTGTGCGACACTCCCTTCTGTTCCTGTATATAAAAATGGTTTATTTATAAATATAAGATCATTTTTCTTAACTAATTATTATACTACATATATTCTCTTTCATCATTTTTTTATTATTACTCTCTCTCACTCATTTATAAATAGGAACATTTCTGAAAAAAAAGGGGTTAAATTTTCTACATAATTATTATATTTAACTACTTTTATTTGTTTTTTAGAATCACACAATTTAGTTGCAAGCTAGACTCTTATATACAGGGACAGAGGGAGTATTATATAAAATCATAGTGAATAAATTTAAGGGAAAACATTTTCACGTCAGTTGTAGGAGAAGTGTTTTCACGTATTCACACACACGTAAAATGGTGGGACTCACATATATATATATATATAATTATATATATATATATGTGGGTCCCACCATTTCATGTGTGTGTAGGAATCTTCTTCTTCTTATGTAACATGAGAAGTTTAAACCCCTAGATTTAATTACCAAGAAGTCACAACTCACAATAATATGTTAGGTATTGTCATTTCTTACCCCAAAACTTATTAGTGCATGCTCCTTAGTTGTAATTAGGACTTCTTAATAATTAAGTCACTTCTTTGTGACCTCATAGTAATTCTTTCTAGGATTAAGGGCCAATTTCATCCCAGAAGTTGTCACTGAGAGACAATTTTGCCTCATTTGTTGGGGGGCAGTTTTGCCTCAGAAATATTAAAAAAAAAAAAAGAAGAAGCAATTTTGCTCTAGCCGTCATCCCAATTAATTTTGATTGATAGTTGACCAAATATATTGATCTGGTAGTTCCTATGTCATCACGTCATTTCTTTAAGATGCAAATTTACCTCAAAAAATTCAAATCTAATTTTCAAAAAAAATGAAGTAGAGACACATGAACTTCTGGGACAAATTTGCAGTTTAACAAAAATAAAGTGGATGACATGTGACGCACAAATTCAACATATTTAATCAATTAACGGTCAAAATTAACTGGGATGACGGCTATGACAAAATTGCTCATTTTTTGACACTTCTGAGGGAAAATTGTCCTCTAAAAAACTTCCGACCAAAATTGCTCATTAACCCTTATTTGTATTATAAATGAACTTCAATGCCATGTTCATAAAGTTGTTTTCTTTGACACATTTCACCAATTATATTTCTTCTGATTCTAAATGAAAAACTACATAATAAAATTACTTTGATAATAAATATAAAACATTAGTTTATATTATCTTCCAAATTCATAATTTTTAAAATTAATCATATTGATTCACATATTAAAAAGAGTTTCTAATAAAAGGATAATTTTTAATGCAAATAATTAAATGAACATTATTTTAGAAAATCAATTTATATATATATATATATATTATAAATAATTAACGTGAGTAATTTGTTAACATATATGTAAATTAATTATTTAGTTTATACACTTAATAGAGCATTTAAATTGGGCTTCCGTCCCAAGTCTTGTAAGATTATGATTGTAATATCTTAACAAAAGGAATCAAGTGGGAAATTAGACAAATATTTTCGGGAAAACATTTAAAAAATAAAATTATGGTAGGAGTAATAAACATGTAATTCTGGGGAGGGGGGAACGTTTGAGTAGTTTTGGTGAACTGAATGTGATTGTAAGTTCAGATCTCAGCTCACACTAAGTAAAACAAAGAGCGTTTATAAGCGAAGCACACATCACATTGCAAAGAAAGTAGTTTTGGAAGTAAAGTTTGGACATTTTAATTACTCTGTCTTATCTTTAATATAAGATAATATTTAACTAATGATTATATTAAGGAAGTTGATTTAGTTGGCTAATATGATATGTTATTTTCTAAAACTCCCTAACTATTTTCCTTAATTCTCTCATTCCCTCTCCTCATTGACTATTATTGAGAAAACATCAATAGAGGTAAAATAGAAAAGAATTGACAAATATAAAAAATATCTCTTATATTTAAGACTAATATCGATTCTCCAAATATGGTTTATATTAAACACCGAAGGGAGACTATTTTATAGATCATTTAGTATTTAATATTGGGTTAAGTTGCATTCAACATTGTGAAGTATTTTTCCAATAGTATTTAATACCCTAAAGTAAATTTTTATGTATTCAATATTCTAAAATGCTTTTTCAATAACACTCAGTATTTTAAAATATTTTTTAGTATTATTTTGCTCTTACAGTTTTTTTCCTGTAGCATTGAGTACCCTAAATACTTCGAATATTTTGTGCTATTGATAAAATGCTAGATACATCAAAAAAATTATTTTATAATACATATTGCAATTAAAAAAATACAGGGTGTTGACAAAAAATTATCTAAGCCCTTTCAAGGAGGGGTATTCAAATAAAGAAAGAAAAACTTGAAAAGAATAAAGGTATGACAAACAAGATTCAATTAACATATATGTATGCAATCTTTTGTCCATGAAATTCGTGATGATTGGATTTGTGAAACTTTTCATCACGAGAATGGTACAATGAATTATGTACATATATTCATGAGCTACATTGAACTTAAAGCAAGTAGCAAATTATACTAGCCTACCCACACCACCACATATAAAACATATCTTAAATAAGAAAATTAAATACAAACCCCACTGAAATTTGTGCTTTTCATAGCCTTTATACTATGAATTCAGGTTCTGTGTTCATTCCCATTGCATGTTGAACCTTGTATTATATATGGTGGTTTTAGTTGGCAAGAATTAATTGCAGTGAATGCAACGCAGTGCGTTGCATTTGGAGCAAAGAGCAAAGTAAATAATCCTAGCTAGCCTACCAAAACCACCACATATATCAACATATTGGACACTTCTCATAAATCAAGACAAAAAAATTGAACTTTCAATGAGGGTTTTGGCATAGAAAGAAAAAAAGTAAGCATCAGTGTTTTGACAAAGGGCAATCATCTAGGCTCTATGCAATATATACATGCCTTGTGTCTATTTCCATTGTAGGTTGAACCTTGTGATATATATGGTGGTTGGAGTATACAAGAAATGCCTACATAGCACAAAGGCTAAATGGGAGAAAAGGAATAACCATCAGTGCTTTGACAAAGCAATAAAAGGAGTGAGCTAGCAGAGACAAATGAAAGATAACATTAACAGAAGAGGGCTAACAAGGTTTTGTGAAAAAGCAACGATTTTTACCGAACGCAAGAGCTAAGTAGCAATGACAGAGAGTAAGAACCTAACAAAAATGAATACTAAGCCATCGTGACGGCGAAGAGAGATATATCATGGTGGCTAGAGGCGACAGAGAGAGGAAGAGTGTGCACGTGAGACTAAGAGAGGCTAAAGATGAAGGCTGATTTCAAAAGTGAATATATAACTATATATACGAGGGCAATTTTGTCTAGATCGGTCCTCATTAAAGTCTAGTCCCAATATGTAAAATCATTTTTAATTCATAATGAGTTCATCTTTTAAATCAATTGGTATAAAATGTAATTTTCATAACAGAGAAAAAAATTTAGAAACAAAACTCATAACAAGAACTTAAACGTTCTGAATGCTCTTATTATAATGTGAGATGATCATCAACATGCGGAAATAATAGAAAGATTGAAACTTAAGACATAAAGATTGAAAAAATTTCATTAATAATCATTGCCTAAAGGTGGCAGTATACATGCATATGAAATCAAAATTACATCAAAATATTATATATGATAATGATCAAGAACAAAATCATAATTACATAAAAATATGATAACCATGGGGGTTCTTGTAACCCAGGTCTTCAGATGATCATCATTGTTCTATGAGATAATTATCCCTAGTCCAAATAGTTGATGATGTTGTTCAACACTGCCACCAACTCCTCAAATTGTTTGGAGAAGTGATCTTACTTCGCCATGACCTCCATAATAGTGCCCTGGAGGCCAAAGATGGTTTCAATGATTTCCTTCAAGATCGAAAGTGGAGGGAGCTACGAAGAAAAACCGCCAGTGGTTGTCATCGGAGGACGAGAGGGGCAATACTATCTCTTTGATCTTGCCATTAGTGGAAGTGTTGCTACTCAAACAAGAAAGAGAGAAGTAGAAAGGAACTTTTGAATTTGAACTTAGGAACTAAAGGTGCCTTAGGATTTATAATGGGATTGATGACCGAATAGTTCAGATGATACTGACAAGACATGATGACAGGCATTGGAAGTTAAAAAGTTACGTATATAGACCGGTCCTATTTAAAAACGCGGCCTAAATAATAGTTACGAGACTGGATGCACATCTTATCTAGTCTAAATAAAAAGTGAACGTTAGAAAATAAACGACATTTAGATCGGTCAAGAGTTAAACGACGGTTCAAATTAACATATTTAGACTTTATGTCATTACAACCAGTCTGAATATAATGAAATTATATATTTAACAATATCCAAGATAATATAATTTACTAATAAATTATAAATTATATTTGTCATAAAATTAACTTATCAAGCCAGAAACAAAGAACAACGAAATAAAGATACAAAAGGAGTTCAAGATCAAGATTAGAAATAAATTTTTTGTTCCATTAATATTATAATTTTTTTGCTACCCAAAGATAGCAGATACATTGATTAAAAAATTTACATAATAAAAAACCTTCAATCTTCCTCCTCATTAGTGGAGGCAGAGGATGAAGAAGAGGAAAGGGAAAAGAGGTCATCTGAAAGATTGTACTCGATGTCATTGGTGTAGAGCACAAGGTTCAAATTGTTGTTGACAGTGTGTTCCAAGGTGAAGAGTATTTCGTCACCCTGTGTAAGCCATCCTCGAATTGAGAAAGCTGCCTCGTTGACAGTGGCGGAGGAGGTGATGGAGGTGGTAGAGGCTGTAGAGGAGGAGGAAGAAAAGGAAGACAAACTGAAGTAGTCCTCATGCATCTCACCATATTGATATTTGAGATAGGAGAGAAGATAAGGGAGATGGGTCTGAAGAAACGAAAGGAATGGTGAGTTTAAATAGATAAGATAGATGAAGGTTCAAAGAGACGCGTAGTTGCAAAATTTACCTTGGAAACTAAAGAAACTCTAAAACATTTAATACCAGCTATGAAGAAATAGTGGTCTCTAAAAGGATATTTAAATTGGATGTATAAACGTTCGGTCTAAAAAGAATTTAAAATTTAAAATTATCATAATATTTAATAGTTATCAAGACAACATTACGATGCAACTGGTCTATAAAATATTATCTAGACCGCGCGGAAGCACGACTTGCCTTAAGTTGTATCAATATTTTTTAAAAATGCCACCAGTCTTGCCTAAACTGTCTCCACTTGTAGAGGTCTAGATGTGATGGTCTTATAAGCCTTTTTTTTAATAATGAAATTTACTTAATGGTTTAATGTCACCAAAAAACCTCATAAATGGGAGAGGTTGAAAATTTAAACTCTTGGTAGGTTGTAGAGTGTGTACAAATTCAATTGCCTTTTATTAGTTTGGTACATAGCAATTCCCACTACCACAAAATCTCACACACACACACACACACATACATACACACACACATACATACATACATACATACATACATACATACATACATATGTGTGTGTGTGTGTGTGTGTGTGTGTGTTTATATGTATATGTATCTATATATATGTATGTGTCTATGTATGTATCTATATATATGTATGTACGTGTGTGTGTGTGTGGGTGTGTGTGTGTATGCCAGTATGTGTGTATGTATTAAAACATTTAATACCAGCTATAAAGAAACGACGATATCTAAAAGGATATTTAAACCATATGTGTAAACATTCAGTCTAAAAAGAATTTAAAATTTAAAATTATCAAAACAACATTAAGTTGCAACCGATCTATAAAATATTATCTAGACCTTGTGGAAGCGCAACTTGTCTTAAATTGTATCAATATTTACAAAAATGCCACCAGTCACACTTAAACTGTCTTCACCCATAGAGGTCTAGATATAGTGGTCTTATAAGCCTTTTTTCTAGTATTGAAAGTTACTTAAAACGGTTTAATGTCACCAAAACATCTCATAAATGAGAGAGGTTTCAAATTCAAACTCTTGGTAGGTTGCCGAGTGTTTGCAAATTCAATTACCATTTATTATTTTGGTTCATAGCAATTCCCACTACCAAAGGATCTCTCACCCACATACACAGAGACATACATACATACATACATCTATGTGTGTGTCTATATATATATAGATATCTACATATATGTACATATATATATCTGTATCTACACACACACATACATACATACAGATATATATAAATACATATATACACATACACATATATATCTATATGTATATGTACATGTATATATGTATATGTGTGTGTACACACACACACATACATACATATATTGATATATGTATGTGTGTGTAGACATATGTATATGTGTGTGTGTGCACGCACACACTATAATATCTTAAACTTCAAGCCTAGAAATTTGAGGATAGGCCTGTGTCAAGCAGATGACTGAGCCGATTCGGGAAGAGTCCCAAAAATGTCAAGTGATAGAAAGACTCTCTGGGACTATATAATTTGGCCCTATTGGGTAAAGCATCTAGTATGCATAGGAACTAGGAATAAAGTGTCGATGCAAAAAGACATAGAACACATATACGGTGCCCTTAGGTTGGTTGAAAGTGTAGAGGACCGAATATCACAAAGAGGGGGGGTAAATTGGGGATTTAAAACTTTTTTTGATAAACTTAGAATTTCACCACAGAACAAAGCTAAACAGAGACAGAGAGAGTAGAAGAAGATGAACACAAGGATTTATACTGGTTCGGCCTTAACTCTTGACCTACATCCAGTCCTCAGACACTGAGATTTTTCACTATCACTTCAAACAGTTACACATTATGTACTCGAAAGTTATCATCTCACTAGAATACACTCCCCCTTACAAGTTGTAAACTGACAACCCAATCTCCAAGTCCCACGACTCGAGATTCTTACAATGATTTAATAATCAGAAATGAAACTTTCTAAAAGAGCATATTGAATAAACACTGAAGTTCAGAGTATCAAAAGATACTATATAGATGAGTAGAAAATAGTAAATGCAAGTAACACTTTGAACATTTTTGTTTTCTGTATTTTTGGTTGTTGTTGAGAATTGAATGCTTAAGCTTATATATGTTGGAAGCATTTAATGACCGTTGGAGACAATGATGTGGCAGTTGGAACCATTAATGAAGCTGTTAGGTTGAAACTAGGTCTATTCTCACTCTTGCATTGATTCTACTAATGTGCCCAAATATTCTTTTTGACATTCCTTGAAATATATCCGTTGGTTGATCTGGCATCTAAATGAGGAAAGAGAACTTTAAAACCTTTGGAATGTGCAAAGAATGCTTTGTCAAAATTGTGCTTTGTTATCTGGCCAGCATTTAATGCTCTAACATCATCTTTTGCTTTTTGCTTAATCTTCAGTTTAACATTCATTTTTTCATCCGAAACTTACTAACAAATCGATTAAACATACTTAGCAATAGTAATGAGAGATGATATGAAATATACAAATCATGCATGAAGATTTCGCAAATTCGAATATGGAGATATCAAAACAAAGACGCTTTAAGCTCGAGTTTGTTTAAGCAACTGGAGTTCATGACTCGAGTTTAACATTCTAGGCTCGAGTCACATGATCATATTATTTGAAAATGGATTTCAAGTTTAAGTGAAGATGTCTCTGTAAAATTGAAACTGGAGTTTAGAAAGTTTTACTCAAATGTATAACTCGAGTCATTTGGTGTAAACTCAAGTTTAAATCTTCTTTCGAAATGAGTTTCATGATAGCATTTTGAAAAAGTTTTGAGATCGCGGAAACTCGAGTCATCAAGTGACTAACTCGAGTCTAGGACTTCTTTAATTTGAAAATAAGTTTAAGTCCTTGAACTATAACTGGAGTTTTCAAGATTAAGCTCGAGTCACTTCAAGTTCAAAATACTGTGAAAACTCTCGGCCTTGCACAAACTCTAGTTAACCATAACTGGCTCGAGTTTGCTTTAAAATGTAAATGCTTTGAAAACTCTCGACTAAGCACAAACTAGAGTTAACCACTACTAGCTTGAGTTTTCTTTAAAGTTAAAAAGCTTTGAAAAACTCTCGGCCAAGCTCTAACTCACGTTTTGCTTTCTGAAATTTGAGTCAAGTTAAGTTCAAATAACTTGGTTGGCTTTCTGTCAAGTGAAAACTTGAGTTTGAAAACTCTAAGCTTGAGTTTGTTTCTGACAGTAAATTCCTAGTTAAGTTAGAACAAGTTTCAGCCATTTTTAACTTAACTAAAAACTTCATTTAAATTTACAATTGTCAGTTATCATCAAAACACATAAAGAACTAAAAGAAAGATGTCATCCCACTTGTCATAAGGTATGAGACAATTGGTCAAGTAAAATGTGTCGGTATAATTGTGCAAATGGCATTTCCAAGGCAAACATGTATACCCTACGTTTTTTGGGAGATGACACCGGTATGTGGTGCCATTTGAAGGCCTACACACACATTTTAACTGAGCATCATTTGGGGGGTCTCGGTATAAGTGCCATAATCTCAAGTGAAACCCGAGTAGAATCCTAAGAAAGCACCGATAAAGTAGCTTTAATAAAGTAGGTTATGATGACACAACTTTTGTGTTGGTTCAATTGGAATATGACAAGTGTCCCCTCTTCATGACAAAGTACAAGATTACCATCTCCAAAACGCGCCACCTAGCGTTTGAGTTTGGGGAATTGTTGGTCGATTTCCTTATTGGCAAGTGAACCAGTCGAACAAGTAATAAAGAGTAAGTAGAGTATCGTCCCACAGAGACTGAGATACCGATGATGACACAAATTCATGCAACAGTTGTGTAAAGAAAGTAAAATAAATATGATTGAGTTGGGATTTTTGTGTTTATAATTAATAGGACAAAAAATAACAAAGGATTGTAGTCGTAAGAAGATATCAATAAAAGATAGGATGAGCATCAGATTTCATCCCAAGTGCATTAATCCCCCAGTTGCCTTAACGCATTGCTATAGCAATTATGCTTCATAGCTTCCGCAATCCTACAACATAGCCGCTTTTCACAACATTATCCAGTTAACCTACCACTAAGCTATACAGAAGCTTCCGCGTCCTATACGTACAATCTAAACTATACTTCTCCCATATGCCTATGGCGATTTTCTAGTAAGATTATCTTTTCAAACCAAGATGTTAAGGTTATGAGCGGTAGACCCATGCCTGAAGCTTACAATGATAGCTCAAGCCTTGCACTAGCTTGCCCAACAAACACTGCTTATCAGATGTCTAACCTCGACTCCCTTCCAGTAAGCCGAGGCCACCGATCTAGCCCTTAGCTTCCGCTAACCGACAGAAATTAAGAATACTGATAAACAAAATGAATTTATAAAATTAAGTACTAGCAAACTGGGTTCATTCTACACTCAAGAATTCATCCTGGTCCAGCCAAAGGATTTTTAGTTCATGATTAATGAGGGGATCACTAAACAGATCACAACATAATAGCCCATGACAAAAGATTAACTAGAATTAAGAAAAGAAAAACAGAAAGCTTGGCAGAGGTTTTGACGACGTAGGAGAGGCCTGTCACTTGACAACTCCACGTCTTCTTGTCTTCGTCTTGCTGCAAGGAAGGAATTGGGTTCTCCTGGAGTTCTCGTACTTAGTTCTTCTCTCTCTCTCTTCTTTCGAGCCTGGCCGAATAAGAATGTTCTATGGCTCTCCACAACTCGACCGCTTTTTAGGGTTGACCATCTTTTCCTTTTATAGTCAGGTTTACTTGCGGTGTAAGTTCAGTAATCTTGGCCTTTACAAATCTGTCAGGTCCAACTAATTTATCTTTCCAAATTCGATAGATTGCTTCTGTTGATTCTGCGGGATTCTCCAAATCTAAATCTTCGATCCTCCGCATCTTCTATTCCAATCCGTTGACAATCTAATCGTGAACTAACGTCCGTCCATCAACCTGCACTTAATTCCTGAAAAAGCCTCGTGGAAAAGTTAGAACATATAGCGCACAACATTGCTTCTTTTACTCTGCTATAGCATATGAGTTGCATTATATTGCAGCTTGATATGGCTAACCCAATGCTATAGCCTTGTATCGGCAGTGCTATGAGCGTTCATAATAAACCCTTAAACTTGTCTTCTTCTTATGCACATGTATAGGATATTTATGCATTCGTCGTAACTTATGAGATGCATCCTATATTTCCCTATATGTGTGAAATAGGACATAATTACTCAGATATCATGCTTTTAGGCTCATATTCAACTCCCAAAATAGTCACACAGTATAAGGAAAACATGGCATAAATAGTACTCATCAGGAATCCACCGGTCCCCGGTCCCCAGTCCGGACACAGACTTGATTCTTCGAACATTGAACCTAGGAGTAAGGGGAATTCATCAGGCTTCCATTTCCCTAAAAAAAGTGGCGCCAAATAAGAGAGAGAAAAGGGAAAGAAGATGCTTCAAGGACACTTGGCATCTTGTGATTGGATCACTTGGACAAATATGGAAGTATTTCTCTTAAATTTAAAGGACACTTGACAGTTCTAAATGTCAAGATAGCAATTAATATATAGACTATTAATATAAAATTTATATCAATCAATATATAGAATATAAAAAATGCCAACAAATGTTGGTCTAGTTGGTAATGAGGTTGGCTTATTTTTTTGGTCAAAGGATATATATATATTAATACTGCAAACCGGTACAATACATAAAGATAAATACAAACAAAGCTAAAACAAATACAACAAAATAAACTGGATACAATATTAGTCAAGCACCGTACATTAAAGATATAGGAATAAAAGTAGAATCATGGACAAAATCGGCCTCCTCGATATCCAAGGTTAGAAGTGACGATCAAGAAAGTGTTGGTTAGAAAACCCACCCCAAAGGGCACACAATCTTATAATCAATAGCTGCAATTAAGTCAGCTAAATAGGTACCCCATCTTGGGGTAAAGAGCATAGAAAACCCAACCTCAAAAGAAAGAAGACCCTTGATGTTTTGAAGAACACTTCTGCTCCTATGATCAAACAGATTCGGTGACCTTGACTAGGGATGGAAACAGGCCAGAGGCTTGTCAGGGGCCTGCGGCCTGGCCTGTTTGGAGCCTGGTCAGGCCTGGCTTGTCAGGCTAAAAGGCCAAGCCAAGGCCTACTTCAAGGCTTGTTTTGCTTAACAGGCCAGGCCAAGGCCTACCAGTAGGCCTTTTAGGCCTAACAGGCTGGCCTGTTATAAGGGTAAATATGGAAATTTATAATTACTCCCCTGCCCTCTCTTGAATTGACATGTTGATCTTGGCTTCTTTCAAAATTAACCTAACCTTGTTGCTTCTGTTCGGCCGCTCCTCTCACCCAAAAAACCTAGCTTCGTATAGTGTTCGGCCGCTCCTCTCACCACCGACAGTCCAACGGTATGACACCCTCCTCTCCTCTATCTGTGATCTCCAGCTCTGGTAAGCATTTGCTTCTCTTCCTCTGCATTCTCAGTTTCTTCGATTTGTTATTTTTTTCAAAAGCAAACTCATGAAGAAATCTGTTTGTTTAAGTTTTTTTACTTTACTAGCTTTAGTTTCTTTGATCTTCAACTTTAGCAATTTGTTTGTTTAAGTAATCTTTTATTTATCAGTTTCTTCGATTCTCAGTTTTTTATTGTTAGGTTATTGTGAGCGCATCGACTTTCCTATTAAGAATCACGGTTGGCACTCGACGCTCCTCTGATCCTCCCCATAAACTTCGAGAGATAGCCAATCTTCCTTTCCTATGATCTTTAAAATTTTATCGTGCCATTTACTCCTTGATATTTGACGGAGAATTATTCCCAAGGGAATGCCTGCGTTGAATTTGAACATTGTTGTGTGAACTATTACTTGAGTTACTAGGCTCAACTCTTAGTGACAACAGCTGGGTGAAGTTTATGGGAGAGGAGTTATGACTGACGAAAGAAGAGCTATACATTTCTACTCAAACTAATTCTGTTTATTTGTGTGGCTCATATTGATTGAACTTTTAGAATCCTAGTATCATGTTAAAGGAAATCAAATGACAAATTGGTAGGCTCAGAAGATAATTTTACCCTTCTCATTAAATTTTTGTTTCATTTATTATGCTTCCTCAATACTTAGTTGAGATAAGCATTCTCCCCTCTGAAACTACCATTCTAGTTTAACGCCACACCAAGAGAAAAGCCCGGAAAACGTTTTTGTATAATTTATTTCAAACATTAAAAATGGCAAACTTGTTCAATCTGATTCAGTTAAAGGTAGCTACGTGTCTTTTTTTTTTGGCCTGAAGTTGTATATCTGTGTTGATTGAAAATCAAGAGGTGATGAGAAACTCGCTTGCTTATGGCCTTACTCCTTCAAGTATCAATAGACTAATCTATTATCTATATTTCATTTTGCAGGTATTACTGAGTTTGCTGCGTTGCTATCTACCTCTTTTTAGGGTATAACTAGCAAGGCTGTCATTTTTAAAACTCAATGGTACATGAGGGATAGTGGAGTTATGGGCTTATTTCAGGATGCTAAATGTTTTAAAGGTAAGAGTTAGAATAATTGATGGATGCTGCCTTGCCAGCACATGATTTATCTTACATTTTAAGTCTTCTCAAGTTCTGTCCGAATAATTGTCTAATTTTATCTTCTGTTAAAATTATTTTAGTTAATATGGGTTAATGCATGAGTGTTCATACATATTAACTTTGTTTCTATTCATGTTTTAAATATTAGTTTGATCAAGATGCATTGATAGGCATTTAAAGTATATAGCTGGTTATGAGACAGTGCAGTGTCATGCACTTTATGGCTAGTACTTGTTCATTAGGAGCATTTGTTTGGTTTGTAACTTTTTGATGCCAAATGTTGATGATATTGCATTTGTTGCAGGTTCTTTGTGCTGTCAACTACTGTTTCTTATCATCGTTAATTTCTCTCATGATAATAGTAGATTAGATAGGTATTCCAGATTTTCAGTACTGCATTATAATTATGTTTCATGTTCCATGTGCAACAAGTCATCACTTCATTGTTTCAACATCCGTTTGCAGGATTACATGTGACTAGTCTTTCAATTTTACTGAATATCTACATTGATTTAATTTCATTGGCTGTTAAAATTGTTAGTTCTCTATGTGTTTTGATGATGTCTAACAATTGTAATATCTAAAGGGCCAAATTGAAAAAGCTTAAATTCAATCAAGTTATATTAGATATCTTTGAAAAATGATTTTGATATTTAGTAACTCAAGTTATTTTCTGCAACTCAAGTTATAGGATTCAGAAAATCAAATTTTACAAAGTCAATAACTCGAGTTGTCACTTAACAACTCAAGTTATGAGTTGTACTTCAGTTCCCAAAAGCTCCATCGCGATATCGAATTTGGGTATTCGATATAACTCGAGTTACAAGTAAAACTCGAGTTATAAAATTGCCAAAGACTTTCTGCCCGTTTTTTAGCATTAGAAAAACTCAAGTTATAGAGTATAACTCGAGTTACCTAACTCAAGTTATTTTTATAACTCAAGTTGTATTATTTGCGAAATTTTTCTGTATGATTGAATTCTAAAGTAACTCAAGTTATAGAGTATAACTCGAGTTATGAAACTCCAGTTATTCTTCATAACTCAAGTTATTTTATTCTCAAATATTTTCTGAAAAATAAGAACACTAAAGGAACTCGAGTTATAGGATGTAACTCAAGTTACATAACTCAAGTTATCATTCATAACTCAAGTTTTGTTCGTGACTGAAGTATTTTCTAAACATGATATAACTCGAGTTATGGTATGCAACTCGAGTTACCTATATCAGAATTTGAATTCATCGTCTTCGTAATCTGAAACTCCTTGATTAAAGCTTGGGTACTTGATATTATTGACTATTATTATTTCTAACCAAGTCTAATCAGTTTGCTAGTATGTTTCAGACATGATTAACAAGCTTTAAGTTTCAAATTTGCATAAAGTAAATTCCTGTCAGAAGCATTAAATGCTAGATCAGAAACCAAGACACGAAAGAAGAAATCGACTTCTGAGCAAGCGAAAAGCAATCCAACTATTTCCAAGACAATATTCTGACTGAGTCTCAACGGACAATTTGAATAAAGAATGTCAACGGGAATAACGGTCGAATGTCGGAAGCATACGAAGAAACTGAGCAAAGGATTTTCAACGGATATATTGATTACTCACAACGGCTCATTAAGTTCTTCTCAACGGTCATTAAATGCGAGTATCTATAAAAGCCAGAAGCATTCAAGTCTTCAACGACCGAAACTCTGCGCATTCAATTAGCCATTAAGAGCATTTACAGTTTCTACACACAGAGATAATATCTTCGGATATATTAAGCTTCAGTGATTATTATTCTGCTCTTTTAGAGAGTTTTCATTGATTATTATTTATTGTAAGAATCTCAAAGTATTGGGACTTTGAGATTGGGACATCTGATTACAACTTGTAAGGGGAGCAAGTTCTAGAGAGAGAATTGCTTCGAGAGTTACTGAGTGTGTAATCATTTGAAGTTAGTGAAATCCCGGAGAGTCGGGGATTTGGATGTAGGTCAAGGATTTAGACCGAACCAAAGATAAATTGCTTGTGTTCATTCTTCCTCGACCTTACTCTGTTCATCTCTGTTTTAGTTACTTGATAACAGAGTGTTTTAAGAAGAAATTTTTTTATCACAAATTCACCCCATCTCTTGGTGATACTCCATCCTTTCATTTGGTATCAGAGAAAGGTCTTCTCTGAAGAGATTAACATCTCGAGAAGGATCACTATGGAAGGTATTCTACCTGATGGAGCTTCGATCAACCGACCACCGGGATTCACTGGAGAGCACTACTCATTCTGGAAAAGCAAATTCAAAGTTTTTGTAATGGCTTCTGAGTATGGTCTCTGGAGAGTATTTGAAAGAGGAGATTATGTTCCATCAACTACTGAAGATGGAGTAAGAACTCTAAAGCTCGAAGAAGAATATGATGAGAATGACAAGAAGCTGGTCGTTCTTAACAGCAAGGCTATTCTCATGCTTTAGAGTGCCTTAAGTCAGAGTGAATACTTTTGTGTATGCTCTAAAACTTCTGCTAAAGCAATGTGGGACGCATTAGAGCTGGCACACGAAGGAACCACTGGAGTCAAGGAAAATAGAGTTAACACTCTTATGACTGTGTACGATCTTCTTCGTATGAAGTCAGGAGAATTGATTGGTGAGTTCCATCTTAGATTCACTCATCTGATCAACCAACTTGCTGCATTGGGAAAAATCTATGATGAACCAGTTCAAGTCAGAAAAATCTTGAACATTCTCAGCAAGGAATGGGAGGCCAAGGTCACTGCCATCGAAGAAGCTCATGGCGCATCAATGGAATCTGTAGCAGTTTTGTTTGGTAGCTTATCAGAATATGAAGGCAAGATCAAGTTCAGAAAGGGACTTGATGAAATCCATAGTAAGAGCAAAGGCATAGCTCTTAAGTCTATCAAAGAAGCTAAAGAGACAGATGATGATGATGATGATGATGAAGAAGAAGGCGAAGAAAAAGAACTTGGGATGATCGTTCAAAGATTCAAAAGATTCTACCGAAAGGATCAAGGGTACAAGAAATTTCACAAAGGCAGCTCCAGCACTGAGACAAAGAAGCCAATCATCTGCTATGAGTGCGAGAAGCCTGGCCACATCAAGTCTGAGTGTCCCCAGCTGAACAACAAGGACAGAGAAAAGAAGAAGTTCAACCAATTCAAAAAGAAAGTCTATGTCTCAGCTATCTGGGGAGATAGCTCATCTGATGAAGATGAAGCTGATGAGGAAGACAAAGCAAATATCTGTTTAGTTGTTAAAGAACAAGAGCAACATGACAACAATGATGAGGTTTGTCTAAGAGCATCAAAATCCAACAAGTGGTATATTGATAGTGGATGCTCTAGACACATGACGGGAGATCATACGAAATTTGCTACTCTCAAGACAAAGGATGGTGGCAAGGTAACTTTTGGTGGGAATCAATCCGGAAGGATTGCTAGAATTGGTGAAATTGGCAACAATGATGGACCTCAAGTCAAAGATGTCTATCTTGTAGAAGGCCTGTGCCACAACCTCCTCAGTGTAAGCCAAAGCACAGACAAGGTAACTTGGTTATCTTTGATTCTGAGGAATGCTTGATTGTCAGCAAAAATGATCTACCTTTGGCCAACATTAAATCGAAAGCCTTATTCAGGGCTCCTAGAGAAGGTAATTGTTACACTCTAAACCTCTCTAGTAATTTCAATGGAATTCCATCTGAAAAATGTTTTCTTAGTAACTTGGAAGAAAGTTGGCTATGGCATAAACGTTTAGCTCATGTCAATATGTATCAACTTGACAAGTTGCAGAAAAAGGATTTAGTCATTGGTTTACCAAAACTCAATTTCAAAAGTGATATGATATGTGATGCTTGTCAGAAAGGTAAACAGACTAAATCATCTTTCAAATCTAAAAATGAGATTTCATCTAACAGACCTATCCAACTACTTCATATGGATTTAGTTGGACCTGCTAGAGTAAGAAGTCTTGGTGAAAATCTCTATACTTTGGTCATTGTTGATGACTTCTCTAGATTTTGTTGGACTATATTTTTATCATCAAAAGATGAAACCTTTGATCAGTTTGTTGTGTTTTCCAAAAAGGTCCAAAACGAGAAAGGTATATCTATTTCAGGAATAAGGGTTGATCACGGTGGAGAATTCAAAAATCGTACCTTTGAAGAATTTTGTGATGCTCATGGGATAGATCACAATTTCTCTGCCCCAAGAACTCCTCAACAAAATGGTGTTGTGGAGATAAAGAATCGAGTTCTCACCGAAATGGCAAGAGCAATGTTGAATGAGAATCAAACTTCTCAAGTCTTCTGGGCTGATGCAATGAGTACTGCATGCTACATATCAAATCGTGCATACATCCGAAAGAATCTTAAGAAGACTTCATATGAGCTGTATAAAGGGAGAAAGCCCAACCTTTGTCATCTACACACCTTTGGGTGTAAGTGTTTTGTGCACAATAATGGTACGGATAATTTGGGTAAGTTTGATTCAAAATCAGATGAAGGTATATTTCTTGGTTACTCAAATAGAAGTAAAGCTTATAGAGTTTTCAATACTCGTACTCGTATTGTTGAAGAATCTATCCATGTTGTATTTAGTGAAACCAAGTCTGATAAACCTTTGGATGATGATGAAGAAAATGCTTATAGAAATCAATTCTTTTCAAAAACTACTCCTGCTTCTCTTGAAAATTCTGAGGATGTCTTTGAAACTACTCCTGAAAATGCTTGCGAAAACAACTGTGAAAATCAACCCAAAGCTTGGAGATTTATTAGAAATCATCCTCTAGACCAAGTGATTGGTGATGTAAATCAAGGGGTAAGAACTAGAAAAGGAACTTTAAATGAAGTTACTTTCACTGCTTTTATTTCACACATTGAACCCTCAAAGATTGATGAAGCCCTTCGACAATGATTGGGTCATAGCAATGCAAGAGGAATTGCATCAATTTGATAGAAATCAAGTTTGGGACTTAATACCTAGACCTAAAGACCATCCGGTTATTGGGACTAAATGGGTATTTAAGAACAAACGTGATGAAACAGCAATCATTGTCCGTAACAAGGCAAGATTGGTTGCTAAAGGCTATATAATCAAGAAGAAGGAATTGATTATGAAGAAACTTATGCTCCAGTGGCAAGATTGGAAGCCATAAGAGTTCTTCTAGCTTTTGTTTGTATCAAAGGATTCAAGCTCTATCAAATGGATATGAAAAGTGCATTTTTAAATGGTTTTATATAAGAAGAGGTGTATGTTGAACAACCCCCTGGTTTTGAAAGTGAACATCATCCTGATCATGTGTATCATCTCAAGAAGGCCCTATATGGCCTTAAGCAAGCTCCTAGAGCTTGGTATGAGCGATTAAGCAAGTTCCTTCTTGATCAAGGTTTTATTAGAGGCCAAGCTGATACAACTCTCTTCATCAAGAGTAATAAGCTAAATGAAATTTTAATTGTTCAAATTTATGTTGATGATATCATTTTTGGTGCTACTAATGAGTCTATGTGTGAAGAGTTTTCTAAGACAATGCAGGGAGAGTTTGAGATGTCTATGATGGGTGAGCTCAACTACTTCCTTGGTCTTCAAATCAAGCAACACAAGAATGACATTTTTATATCTCAGATCAAGTACTTAAGAGATTTGCTGAAAAAGTATGGTCTAGATGGATGCAATGGAGCTGATACACCTATGAGTTCTACTGCCTCTTTGGATGCCAATGAGAAGGGAAAATATTTCAATATCACAAGATATAGAGGAATGATTGGCTCATTACTCTATCTGACAGCAAGCAGACCTGACATTCAGTTCAGCGTGGGAATGTATGCTCGTTTCCAATCCGCTCCTAAGGAGACTCATGCTGAATATGTGAAGAGGATATTCAGATATCTTGCTGATACAGAAGAATTGGGATTATGGTTTCCTAAGGGTCAACCTGAACATCTAGTAGCATATTCAGATTCAGATCATGCCGGATACAAGACAGATAGAAAGAGCACAAGTGGCCAATGTGAGTTTCTTGGTGGTTCACTTGTCTCTTGGTTTAGCAAGAAGCAGACAATTGTCTTAGTATCATCAACGAAAGCTGAATATATTACTGCATCAAGCTGTTGTGCACAAGTACTATGGTTGAAACAACAAATTGAAGACTTGGGAATTCATCTCAAAGAAATTCCAATACTTTGTGACAACACAAGCACAATAAGCTTGGCAAAGAATCCAGTGCAACATACTCGGACCAAGCATATTGATGTTAGACATCACTTCATAAGGGATCATGTTCAGAGGAAGGATGTCAAAGTGATGTTCATCCCAACTCATCTGCAACTTGCTGATATTTTCACCAAACCTCTGGTCAAAGAGCAGTTCATGTTCATAAGGAGAGAATTGGGAATGGTAAATCCCAATGAACTGTAAGTTAATTCCTTCCAAACAATGTTAGTTACATGTTTTTGATGATTTAAAGTTACTAACTTAAGCTTCGGAGTGTCTACATAGTGTTTTTGCAGGAGTATGGAATTGTGGTACTGATATTTGACAAAACTCTTCTGCAATTTCGTTTTTTTCAAAGGCATACTGATATAACTCGAGTTATTTTTCAACCAACTCGAGTTATCAAAGTTACAGAAGCAAACAGAATCGTAAAGCTCAGAAAGAACTCGAGTTTGTGGAGGCCACTCGAGTTACAAAACTCGAGTTATCAATAAAAACTCGAGTTCTAGGTATGTCACTCGTCACTCAGTGTTAATTTTCTTAAGTTACAACTCGAGTTACTCATTAAAAAAACTCGAGTTGCTCTGCAGCTATATATATCTGTCGAATTTGGACCCTTCATTTCTCACAACTCTCAAACCCTAACCCGAGTTCTTTCGACTTCTCTCATCTTCGACTCGTTTTTTTTCTTCTTCCAAATCTTTCGAAATGGCACCAAAATCCTCCAAAACTCCTAAAAACCCGAAGGATTCCTCATCTGATTATGAGCCAACCATCTCAGATTCGCTGAAAGCTCTGTCGCGACCCAAGAGAAAGAGAAAACCGTCGAGCAAAGTTTCTGAAACTCACACTGAAAAGCCGAAGAAGCTAAGAATAGAAGAGCCTCCTGAAGTTCCTACACGCAAGGAGATTGACCCAGAGGTTGCTACTCGAAAGGACAAGGAACCAGTCATCGCGCCTCACAAGAAAAAGAAGCAAGTTGTCATAGCTTCTGATGTTCAGAGTTCCAAGGTTCAAGCTAGTTCAAAGACTCATGCTTTTGGTTCAAAGGGTCAAGATGGTTCTGGTCAAGGTGGTTCTGTCTCTAAGGTATCCAAACCTCAAACTTATGTTTTCAACCCACCTAATTTAGTTAAACCTCCAAACCATGAGTTTGTTTGTAATCCAACTCCTATGTCCAATGCCCAACTGTATGACTTCAAAGAAAAGTATTTTTCTCGTGGCTTTTGTCCCACAGTGTATGTGGACTTGGTTAAACTAAAGGAGCAATGCAATCTTGACTTGTCTCCTTGGTTAGACCAATTTAGAACTCTCCTGGCTATCAACACTGCTTATTCTCCTTCTTTGGTCAAACACTTTTATTATAACATGTCTATGGCCAATGTAGTCGACAAGAAGGGAAAAATCATTGAAGATAAGTGCATTACTTCTGTTAGGGGCAAGTCAATCACCATCTCTGCAGATATCATCAATTCCCTTCTGTTTATTGAAGATCCCCCACTTGTGCCTTACATCAATTATGACAAAGAGAAACTTTTCAAAATTCTTAGGCCTGGTAAAACATATGAAGGGGAACTCAATTTTTCTCCTGTTGAAATGCCTCCCATTCATAGGGTCTTGTCGTACATATACTCTAGGAATCTGGTCCAAAAGAGTAAGAACTATACTCATTTTAATGCCACATATTATGCTCTTTTTGCTTCATTGGTAGACAAGGTTCCTTTCAATATAGGACATTGGGTCTACCAAGAGATGAAGAGATTCAGATTTGTGTCATCAAGTCCTAAATCCACCATTCATTTTCCCAACTTGGTGTCTCTCATCCTATACACCAACAAAATTTGGTACCTTGATCTCCACGAAAAAGGTGTCAAACCTAGAATGTTTGGTCAAATTCACTTGAACTACATGAATCTCTCTTTTCAAGAAGGGTCAGGACAATCTAGAGCACCCTCCAAATCCAGAGCATCCATATCCAGGCCAACTGAAGCTCAATCATCTCCTGCACCATCTCAGTCTCAGCCTGCACCTCAAACATCAAGCCTCAATACTGAGATCAAGAGCATTGTGCTTAAGGCTATGCAAGAGACATTTGGCACACTTTAGACCACTCTGACAGCACAATATTATGAGTTATCTGATAAATTGGAATTAGAGGTTGGCAAGTTGGTGGAATCTCTCACTTCTAGGAATGACAAGATTGATTCCATGGATGAGAGGTTGGAGAATGTAGAAGGTCATTTTGGTGATCTTGATTAGAGATTCGAGAGTATGCATCTTCTGTATCAAACATTGGACTCCAAGCTCTCCAAGATGCTGAAGACTGAAGATTCTGGTCCCTCAGGGTTTGTTCCAACTCCCAAGCACTCTCCCATACTTTCACCTACTCACTCTCCTATTCCTTCTCCACACTATTCCTCCATTCCCTCTCCTCCTCATCAGTCTCCACCTAAATCCTCTCCACCTCAGCCTGCCACCACTCCTGTTCTGCCTTCCCCTCACATGTCTACTCAGCCTCCTGAAACCACTCCCATTCTTCCCACTCCTCCTCTTTATGCTCCTTTCATCTCATCTGCTCCACCCACTATGGTTCTCCCTACACCTCAGGACTCCTATGTCCCATCCTCCTCTGGAGACACCGCAGACCTATTTGATGAGCATTCCTCTGGTGTTTCCATTTCCCCACCTCACTCTCCTCAACCTTCCTCACCACTAGCTCTCACTTCTCCACCTGCCCCACCTTCCTTATCCCTCACCCTTTACTCACCATTGCCTATTCTTCAGGCTCTGCGTGCTTCCTTGGCCTCTGATCCTCCCGTTTTGCCTGATGACAAAGGGGGAGAGAAAGTGAAGAAATGAAGTTTGCAGCTGCAATGTGTTTAGTGTGTTTTAGCTTGTTTTAGCTTATGTATTTTGCAAGTATGCAAGTAGCTAGTTCATCTCTGTGTTTATGAGGTTATTTTGACAAACTCTTAAGTATTTTGATAATCACTGTCAATGAATGCAAATGACTATGTGCTTCTGATATAGTTCTGTGTGTTTCTGATATAGTTCTGCTTTCTGAAAATAGCTTGTCTGCAATATTCATTTTCATTAAAAAATTTACAAGTGTTGTCATCATCAAAAAGGGGGAGAATGTTAGTTCTCTATGTGTTTTGATGATGTCTAACAATTGTAATATCTAATGGGCCAAATTGCAACAGCTTAAGTTCAATCAAGTTATATTAGATATCTTTGAAAAATGATTTTGATATTTAGTAACTCAAGTTATTTTCTGCAACTCAAGTTATAGGATTCAGAAAATCAAATTTTACAAAGTCAATAACTCGAGTTGTCACTTAACAACTCAAGTTATGAGTTGTACTTCAGTTCCCAAAAGCTCCATCGCGATATCAGAATTTGGGTATCTGATATAACTCGAGTTACAAGTAAAAACTCGAGTTATAAAATTGCCAAAGACTTTCTGCCCGTTTTTTAGCATTAGAAAAACTCAAGTTATAGAGTATAACTCGAGTTACCTAACTCAAGTTATTTTTATAACTCAAGTTGTATTATTTGCGTAAATTTTTCTCGTATGATTGAATTCTAAAGTAACTCAAGTTATAGAGTATAACTCGAGTTATGAAACTCGATTATTCTTCATAACTCAAGTTATTTTATTCTCAAATATTTTCTGAAAAATAAGAACACTAAAGGAACTCGAGTTATAGGATGTAACTCAAGTTACATAACTCAAGTTATCATTCATAACTCAAGTTTTGTTCGTGACTGAAGTATTTTCTAAACATGATATAACTCGAGTTATGGTATGCAACTCGAGTTACCTATATCGAATTTGAATTCATCGTCTTCGTAATGAAACTCCTTGATTAAAGCTTGGGTACTTGATATTATTGACTATTATTATTTCTAACCAAGTCTAATCAGTTTGCTAGTATGTTTGAGACATGATTAACAAGCTTTAAGTTTCAAATTTGCATAAAGTAAATTCGTCGAAGCATTAAATGCTAGATCGAAACCAAGACACGAAAGAAGAAATCGACTTCTGAGCAAGCGAAAAGCAATCCAACTATTTCCAAGACAATATTCTGACTGAGTCTCAACGGACAATTTGAATAAAGAATGTCAACGGGAATAACGGTCGAATGTCGGAAGCATACGAAGAAACTGAGCAAAGGATTTTCAACGGATATATTGATTACTCACAACGGCTCATTAAGTTCTTCTCAACGGTCATTAAATGCGAGTATCTATAAAAGCCAGAAGCATTCAAGTCTTCAACGACCGAAACTCTGCGCATTCAATTAGCCATTAAGAGCATTTACAGTTTCTACACACAGAGATAATATCTTCGGATATATTAAGCTTCAGTGATTATTATTCTGCTCTTTTAGAGAGTTTTCATTGATTAATATTTATTGTAAGAATCTCAAAGTATTGGGACTTTGAGATTGGGACATTTGATTACAACTTGTAAGGGGGAGCAAGTACTAGAGAGAGAATTGCTTCGAGAGTTACAGAGTGTGTAATCATTTGAAGTTAGTGAAATCCCGGAGAGTCTGGGGACTGGACGTAGGTCAAGGATTTAGACCGAACCAGTATAAATTGCTTGTGTTCATTCTTCCTCGACCTTACTCTGTTCATCTCTGTTTTAGTTACTTGATAATAGAGTGTTTTAAGAAGAAATGTTTTTATCCGCAATTCACCCCCCTCTTGGTGATACTCCATCCTTTCAAAAATGATGTATTTTAGATAATTAGGAATAATTTATGTAAGGCCTATTTAAAGTAGGCATGTTTTCGGCCTGTTTACAGTGTGAATGTTTTCGGCCTGTTTACAGTTGGCTTGTTTTCGGCTTGTTTTTCATTGAGGCATGTGTGGCCTATTAGCCTAGGTATAAGATTTTAAAAAATACAGGCCTCTTAACAGGCCACAAGCCAGGATAGGCTCAGGCCAAAAAATAAGCCTATAACAGGCCACAGGCCAGGCTCAGGCCAAAAAATAAGCCTGTAACAGGCCACAGGCCAGGCTCAGGCCACTTCCTTGTATAACAGGCCAGACCTATTAAGGGTGAAGCCTGGCCTGGTCGGATTCCACCCCTAACCTCGACCACACCGCAAACAACACCTCTTTAGATTTTCCCCCAAGAACGCAGATTTGAGCTACCAAGTGATAATCGAATCTCATAACGTTCAAACAGCCAACCAACCAAGAGGATTTGAACGCAGATCTGACAGATCTGTTTATTTCCTGAGCCAAGAACACCATCACAAAACCCAGTACCACAAAAAAAGAAACACAAAAGAGATAAATCTCACCTCTGCAGAGCGGATCTGGATAAGGAGAGGAGAGGACTCACCACAAGGACGAGGGAAGGCCACATCTGATATAACTCTGAGGGAGAGGACCATAGCTCAAAGATCTGGACTCCAAACAACCACTCGGACTCGTTTGTGGCACAAAAATGGTGCTCGCCTGCAGCTTGTGTGTAAGGCACAAGCCGCCGGCGAGAGAGCATAAGATGAGGGACGGGAAGTGCAGAGAGGAGAGAAGTTGGAGAAAAGAGAGGAGAGAGGGAATCCTATTTTCCACATTGCCAATGGATTTATCTTTACAAATTTTGTGTGTAAATCAGTTGATAAATCAGTTGTGTGTAAATTCGTTGATAAATCAGTTGTGTGTAAATTCGATAAATCTCTCTTCCGAATAGGAATGATGATAATGATTTACCAAAAGTAGTTGTGTGTAAAAAGAAAAGAAAAGTATATTTGAATGAGGTATTTTTGGTTATAGCTATTAAACAAGAAAATAAAAAGGTGATTGTAGTCGCAAGAAGATATCAGTTAAAAGATAGATTGAGCTCAGATTTCATCCTAAGCATATCACTCCCCCAGTTGTCTTAGCGCATTGCATAGCAATTATGCTGCACAACTTCTGCAATGCTACATCATAACCACCTTCGTAAAGTTATATAGTTAACCCACCACTAAACTATACAGAAGCTTCTGCGTCCTGTACGTACAATCCTAGCTTTACTTCTCCCATATTCCTATGGATATTTTCTAGTTCAAATTATCATTCTTAATCAAGGTGTATTGGCTATAAGGGGTAGACCCATCCTTGAATCCTACAATGATAGGTCAGGCCTTGCACCAGCCTGCCCAGCAAACACTGCCTATTAGATGTCTAACCCTGACTCCCTTTCAGTAAGCCGAGGCCACTGATCTAGCCCTTAGCTTCTGCTAACCGACAAGAGATTAAAATACTTATAGACAAACTAAATTTATTTAATTAAGAACAAACAACTGGGTTCATTCTACACTTAAGAATTCATCCTCACTCAGCCAAAGGAAATTTAGTTCATGATTGATGAGGGAATCAAAAAACAAATCACAACAAAATAACCCATGAAAAAAGATAAACTAAAAATTAACAAAGGGAAACAGAAAGTTCGCCGAAGGGTTCGACGGCGTAGGAGAAGCCCGCCACGTGACAACTCCACGTCTTCTAGTCTCTGTCTCACTGCAAGGAAGGATTCTGGGTTTCTTCTTAAGCTCTCGTGCTTCATGCGTTCTCTCCTCTTCTTTGGAGTCTTAACCGAATAAGAATTTTGTTGGCTCCTTCACGACTTCGATGCCCTTTAGGGTTGGCCATCGTTTCCTTTTATAGATAGGTTTACTTGCAGCGTACATTCAGTGAGCTGGGCCTTTCCAAATCTGTCAGGTCCAACTTTCCAAATTTGGTTGATTGATTCTGCTGATACTGCCGGATTCTCCAAATCTTAAATTCGATCTCCGCATCTTCTATTCCAATACATCAGCAATCTAACCATCAACTAACGTCCGTCCAACAACCTGCATTCAATTTCCTAAAACAGGCTCGAGGAAACGTCAGAATATATGGCGCATAGCATTGCTTCACTTACGCTGCTATGGCATTAGGGTTACATTGTATCACAGTTTGTTATGGTAGACCTGATGCTATAGCATTGTATCGGCTATGTTATGTGCTTTTACAATAACCTCAAACTTGCTTTTCCCTTATGCACATGTATAGGATGATTATACAATTACCACAATTCATGATATTCATCCTGCAATTCCCCATATGCGTGAATTATAACATATTTAATCAGATTAGATGTATTTAGGTTTATATTCACTATACAAAATAGGCACACACCATAGGGAAAACATGGCATAAACTGTACTCATCAGGCATGTACTAAGCCTAATGATGACATATTTGAGAATTAACACCAACAACACATGATGTAACATCTTGGATTTTGAAGACCTTAGATAAGGATAAAATATGTTAGATATAATTAGTGTTTATGATGTCAAATATAGATATCAAATATTAAGAGCAAAAAGTTTGCATAATATATTTATCTCCTACATTGACTAACTGTTATATTTAATGTAGATTAGTCAAGTTGAATTATGGAGAACGATCAAGAAGAGTATTAAGAAAGAAGTTATTTAGTTGGATTGATTAAGAGGAAGAAGAAGAAAGAGATTGAAGATATTAGTCAAGAAAGCAAGAAGTTGTCAAATGACTTTGGAGAATAATCAATAAGAAGAAGAGAATATATCAAAGAAAGAAGAAATTGCAAAATATATTGGGAATATCAATATTCAAGTTCTTATATTTGATATTGGAAGTCTCTATGATCAAATGGAAGTTGGAACAACTTAATTTGAAGTTAAAATACCTCACCTGAAGCTATTTCATCTTCACTTGAGTGACTCTTTACTATAACTCTATTTATAGAAGCATCACTTGAGTGATTATCAAGTTTCACTCGAATTATAGAAGCATCCTGAGTGATTATCAAGTTTCAGTATACTCTGTTCAGCTCTATTTTTGTTTAGCATGATAGAGGTTTGAAAATTTGGTCATATCTCTCAAACCAAAAATCTGATTGAGGTGCACTTGTTTCATATAAAACTAAACTCCTAATGCAACATACACCAAGATCAACCTCAATGGAGTTCTGAAGAAAAAGATATGAGATTCAGAAGTTGACACTGGAATCTCTCATGTCATTTCAGAATAGGTTTTGTAATTTAGATGTATCTCACAAAATACACATCCAATTGAGATGAAACTTATTGCATATGAAGCAGAACTAATAATTAGTTTTATAGAGATATGGATATCAAAGATTGACACTCCAGACGCTTGATGTTCTCACGATGCTCCAGAATAGCTATCATTCTTTGAAACATAACTTTTAAAAGACAATTAGTTTAGGATTGAAACTTGTTGCATATAAAACTATATTATAGAGGAGTTTTAAAGACATCAATATCACGCTAAAAAAAGAACATCTAGAAGAGATATGAATTTTGGAATTTCACAGTCATATAAAGACCCTACTCCAAACGAGATGCTATGAATTTGATTGAAATTTTCAGAATACAACGAATTTGGAGCTAATTATTTTTGCATTAGAAAGAAGACTTAAATAGAATTATAGGGATAGGTTACTTTTCAAATTTGGAGTTATAGTCAAAAATTTATGCCCACTGAATATTGACCTCTGTGCCAAACTATCTATGTTTAAAAGGGTACTTGAGTGATAGTAGATGCACTAGAGATATGAAGCTTCACTTCTAGAATTTTAACAAGTTACTCACAAGTGAAATTCAAGTGATGTGAGAATCGTTTGAGTGATTTGGAAAATCACTTGACTGATCCATGATCACTTGCAAGGCACTTGTAAGTGATCTGAAAATCACTCGAGTGATTTGTGATCACTTGCAAGTGATCTGAAAATCAGTCCAGTGATCCATAATCACTTGTAGTTATATTGTTCACATATTTTTTAATCACCGTCTCAGATTTTTTGATATTCTTGCAAACTCATTTAAACCTTAATTATTTTGCTTCTAATAATTACTAATCAAGTTTATATGAAGATTACAGATGATTAAACTTGGATTAAAGCTCAATGCCCAAAAAAAAACTTTATTCAGAAGCTTCAACGACTACTTCCAATAGACATCCAACGGTCATATTATAAGATACTCAACGGTCAAATGCTCTTTATCGACCATAAAAGGAGAAGAATGCAAGATAAAATAAGACGAGATCTTATGCTTACAATGTCGATATGCCGATACTCTGAATCTTACCCGACCGAAGCTCTGTAATAATACTCCTACCTTGTACTTCAGTGTTAATCATTACCTACATCATATAGCGAGGAGTATGGTTTCATTGTAATCATTCTATCTTTGTGAGAGTTAATCAAGATTGAGGGATCCTGAGTGAGAAACAAATTGTATCCTTACAGTGTAAAAGGGGGGAGTATTTATCTCAATGCAAGAATTGTAAAGGCTTCACAAGTGCCCGGATCAAACTTGTGAGATTGTAGTGGTTCTTAAGTAGCTGGTTAAACTTGAGGAAGATAGTGAATTGAAATCTTAGTAGGAGCCTAGGGACTGGATGTAAGTAATCATGGATTGGACTGAACCAGTATAAATCAAAGTTTGCATATTTTCTTCCCTAAGCTCTTATATTTCCAGCATATATTATTTGAATAACTGATTGTTGATTTATGACTCATTACTTTCATACTTATTGTTTTTACTAAGATGCAGAAATATTTTTAAAGTTCTTAAACTTTTATCTTACACCATATTCACCCTTCTTGGGTGTCAGCCGGTTCTAACAAAATAGTCCTTAGAAAGATGTGATCTATATGGAAGATTGGGTTAAGTTGATGGAGGACCAAATAGGGAGCAACTAAAGGCTAATAAGATGTCAAAAAAGCGCAAAACAACCCTAAAAGTAGGCAAATATGTGGACCAACATTTTTAGATGAATTGGGTCTAATTTCTATTCACATGAGCCTAATAGACCTTAACTTTCAAAACATTAATTAAGGACATGCGTTTTTTTTTTTGGGTAAGGGATCTAGGAAAGACATAAAAGTTTGGAGAGAAGACTAAGAGCTCTACTAGGGCACAACTCTAGATTATTGTTCAAGCGATTTCTAAGACTGTGTTCATCTTTATTGGCTTGAGGAGCACTAGCTCATGTGTAGACTTACTTGTGGTAAATTTTTGGTAACTATGGTATTTGAGGCAACTAAGTATAGTTACTAGGTGTTTATGGTCATGCGGACTCATAGATTTATTTTGTTTAACTCTAGAATTTATAAGAAAAATTTCCTTGTGTGACTATGCTATATATTTATATATATTTGTGATACGGAGAACATGATATGATATGATAGTGATGACTGTTTATGATTGTGGAAATGAAAATATGAGATTGATATACCGTGACTTGATAATATTACACTTGTATTATGTGTTCTGAGATATATGTGTAATTAAGGATACTTAATTGTTAGTTCTCAATTTATAAGTTTTAATGATAATAAACTTGGAAAAGAAAAGAGGACTTGATTATTCAAGTCACTCGAGTGTATGTTTCAAGACACTCGAATGTGCAACCTTTATTTGAACTAAAAAATGAATCACAAAGCAGTTATTAAGTGTTCTGGTATGATTACACTCGAATGTTACTATGAACACTTAAGTATTAGCTTGACACTTGCAACAAGATAGCCTGACACTTTCTTCTACCTAGGAAGTATTGTGTTGGATATTCAAGTTTGTTAATGATCACTCATGTGTTAATCTAACACTTGTAGAGGTTTACCTCACACTTGCACTCATTTTGGAAAGATCAAGGTAAACACTCGTGTGTGGACTCCAACACTCAAGTGCAAGGTAAACACTTCCAAATTCTTTACATGACACTCGCTGATGATCAAGTATTGTCTCTTTTGTGAGCAGCACTCAAGTGTGACAAATTGTACACTGAGTGTGGCACTTAAGTGTAATTTTATGAACACTCGAGTATTTGTTAGAGATTTAAAATTTTAAATTGAACTCATTTTGAAAGTCTTTTACCAATCACAAACTCAGCAACACTCGAGTGTGACACATTGCACACTCAAGTATAGTAATCGAGTGTGACCTACTTGACACTCAAGTATCTGGAAGAAACCATGTCTTTTAAACTAAACTCATTTATGAATAGTCTTCTTCCATGGAGTGAATTCATCAACACTCTCAAGTATGGAAAATTAACATTTTGAGTGTGGCTAAAATGATACTCGAGAGTCTGGAAGAAACACCATCTTTTCAAGTCAACTCTATTGTGAACAGTCTTCTTCCAGACATACGATACAATGGCACTCAAGTATAGATATTAAGTACTCGAGTGTGAGTAGAATGACACTCGAGCATCACCTCATTCTGCGTTGAACCTTTATTTTGGAGAATTCAAATTCACTGTTTATCTTCTGGTAACTTCTGATTATTACTCATATTATTTCTCAATGCTACGAAACCTATTTAGTTATGAGTTCAGATGATTTGAATCATGGATTAAGTCCAAAAATACAAAAGCATGGTTTTATGTCAGAACATTGAATGCGATCACAAAAACAGAGCATACACAAGAAAACTCAAAGCAGGTCAATGAGTATCATTTGAAGTGGCAATTGCGGGAAAATGAAAACAACCCAACCTTAGGCAATTGCAGAGACCAAAGGGATGTCTGTATGAAATCTGTTGTAGTGATGCAAAACCGACTGAACCTCAAAATCTTCACACAACTCCGGTTTGTCTCTAACGAAAAGTTTCTTTAGTTTAATGGATAGTTTGAACACAGTTAACAGAAAGCTTCGACTTTCACAACGATCATTAATTGTATTCAACTATAAATACACGAGCATTCAATTTAGCGCAGCCAACTAAGCATGATCAATTTATTGCTCATTCATTTCTGATTAATACCCTGTGAAATTTCTATTGATATTTTGTTCATCAGTGTTTATTCATCTACTCTGTAAGAGAGTTTTACAATCAATTTGATTTCTGTAAAATCTCAAGGTAGTGGGACCTTGAGTGGTTGTTAGATTACAAGTAGTAAAAGGGAGTGAGTCCTGGTGAGGAATACTTTGTATTACGGTGCTAAGAACCTAGTTCATCTGGGAACGATAGTGAAAATCTCAAAGACGCTCTAAGGACTGGACATACGTCAAGGAATTAAGGTTGAACCATTATAAACAACTATGCATATTTTGGTGATATCTCTCTAACTCCTTCTGTTTGAATTATTAGTTTAACACTTTTGATTTAAATTCATTTAAATCACTCAATTCACCCCTCTTGGGTAAAACGTTGATACTAACACTTGGTATCAGAGTCAAGTCTTCTCTTTATAGGATTAACATTCTGAGAAGGATCCATGGAAGGAATTTTACCCAATGGTGCATCTATCAATAGACCCCATGACTTCAACGGACAATATTACTCATTTTGGAAAGCAAAAGTTTGTTATGACTATTGAATACGGGCTATGGCACGTGATCGAATACGGAGATTACATCCCAACTAAAATGGTGGATCAAGTAACAAAGGGAGTCAAAGGATCAGATCATCTGCTATGAATGTGAAAAGCCTGGACACATTAGATCCTAATGTTCTCTGCTGAAAACCAAGGATAAAAGAAAAATAATTACTTCAAAGAGAAGGCATTTGTTTTTGCCATCTGGGGAGATAGCTTTGATGAAGAAAGCGAGGAAGAAGAAATGGTTAGTGTCTGTCTTATTGCCATGAAGAATCCAAAAGCAAAGAGGTACATGAATCTAAATCTACTTATCATGAATTACTATATGAGTATAATGCTTTGCATTCTGAATTTAGAAAGCTTACCAAAGAGCTTATAAGTTCAAAGAAAAGAATTAAGGTCCTTAAGCATCACGTTCAAGACACTCTTCTAATCCCTTGTGAGAAATGTCTTGATTTAGAGAAAATGAATCTTTATTTCAACAAAACTCTTGAAAAAATCACTAGAGGAAGTGAAATGCTCAATTTCATTTTGAAGCTCAAAGATTTACGAATGACAGATCTAGAATAGGCTATAATCAAGAATTGGTTGAGAAAAAGGGTAAAAAGAAACAAGGAAAAAGATCATATTTAAACTATTTTCAAAAATATGTTCATTTGTCTAATCCCTTTTGCTCACTACAACTATTGCAATAAAAAAGGGCATAACACGTCCTCCTATTTTCATAGGAAGGAAAGGGTTGATAAACCAGTAGGTACTTATAAATGGGTACTTTTGGTCGATTTCCTTGATGGCAAGTGAACCAGTCGAACAAGTAATAAAGTGTAAGTAGAGTATCGTCCCACAAAGACTGAGATACCGAAGAGTGACGCTCAATTGCTATGATAGTTTTGCAAACAGAAAGTAAATATAATTGGTTTGAGAGGTTTTTGTAATTATGCTAATAACAAAAGTAAACAGAAATAGTTTTTGTTTTTAAGAAGATATCAGTAAGAAGTTAGGCTGAACTCGGAATCACCCTTAAGCGCATCAACTTCCCCAGTTGCTCTACCCATTGCTATAGCATCCATACTGCACAGCTTCCGTAATGCTACAACATAGCTACTAACTACAACGTTATTCAGTTAACCCACCACTATACTCTATCGAAGCTTCCGCGTCCAGTACATATGAAACTAACTATACTCCTTCCATATTCCTATGGCAACTTTCTAGTTAAATCTACATTACACTCAGGATGTCATGGTTATGAGAGGTAGACTCATTCCTGAAGCCTACAATAAATAGGTCAAGCCTTGCACCGGCTACCTAGCAAACAATGTTTCTCAGAGGTCTAACCTCGACTCCTTGCCAGTAAGCCGAGGCCACAAATCTAGCCCTTAGATTCCTCTAATCGACTAGTAATTAATTCACTGATAAGCAAACAGAATCTATTAAATTAAGAACTTGCAACTGGGTTCATTTTACACTTAAGAATTCATCCTCGTTTAGCCAACGGAAAGTTAGTTCATGACTGACGAGGGAAACACAAAACATATAGTAACAGAATGACCCATGATCTAACTACTAAAATAAAATAAAATAAAATAAAAAAGCTTGACGGCGTTCCGACGGCGTGGAAGAAGCCCTGTCACGTCACCACTCCACATCTTCTTCCCTCTGTCTTACTGTAAGGAAGGATGCTGGGTTATCCTGGAATTCTCATGCTAGTGAAGTCTCTCACTCTTCTTTCGAGTCTGCCGAATGTGTAATCTCGTTTAGGCTCTGTGCGACTCCCTTTTAGGGTTGACTTGCTGTTTCCTTTTATACTCAGACTTTCTTGTGACGCAAGTTTTAGCGAGCTGGGCTTTCCAAATCTATCGAGATCTATCGCATCTTCTTCGTTTGTAGATTGATTCTCGATCCCGCGGATTCTTCAAATCTTTCCGTTTTGATTCTCCGCATCTTCTATTTTATTACGTCAACAATCTACCAGTCGATCTCGACCTTTAGTATTATTCCTGAAATCAGCTAGGTAAAAAGGTCAGAAAATATGCCACATAGCATTGCGTCCTTTACTTTGCTATAGCTTTCGTGATGTTTTTTATTGCACTTCGAGTTGCGGTTAGAATACTATAGCATCGTATCAGCTTTGCTATACGTTCTTTAAAACAATGTAACTTGCTCCTTTCTTAGCACATGTTTTTAGGATGTAAATGGCTTCTATCCTTCAGTTCCCTATATCATGAATATATGCCTTTTTGCTTGGATTGTTTGCAGTGAAGCTTTCATTCACCATACAATTCAGTCATGAAATACAGGGAAAACATGGCATAATTTGTGCTCATCAAGTACCTAATGGGTCATATGTATTTCATAATGTCCGAACTAACCAAAAAGGACACAAGAAAACTTAAATGTCATTGTTTGTAGGTATGTCTACGAGCATCAAAGAACAATAAGTGGCACATTGATAGCGGATGTTCTAAACACATGACTGAAGATCAGTCTAAATTTGCCACAATAAAATCAAAAGATGGTTTGGGAACCCATGGTTTGTTGTGTTCTCTATGGTACTTTGGTCGTTCCGTATCACACACTAGAGAGCTGGTTAGAGTTCCCAGTCATGGGGGAGACTTAGCCCATGGATTTAAGTTGGCGGATCAGAGGAGATAAGGTGAGAATTAGAAACTTAAAGACAATAAATGAATATTTATCATATGTTTAATCTTGGATATGTTATTGACATTATACTCTCCTTATTGTATTCAATATTTGCGAACTGTCCACTTGGCACCCATGAGCACGTAGTAATTATGTTCTAGGTTAGGATTTAGTTACTAAGATGTCGATCTCACTCTTTCCAAAATTAAACATTTTTCATGTCTGAACGATAAAGCAAGAAGCCTGAGGAACGGTGTTGGATTCATAAATACTATTCCTATGAGGATTGTAGTTTTTCTTTCATGTTTTCTGCCACTAGGAGTATTATCTTATATTCAGTTATTTAATTTAATTTAAGACTTGAACTAATTCGATCGAGTTGAGGGCCGGATGCCTATAGTGGAGCTCTTATGTTTGTGCTAACTGTGAGGCTGAAGGCCTGGAGCTAAGCTCTCTATGATTGTTATAACTGTTATAGGTGTGTGTTTATAGCTTTCAATGCATGTGAGATTCTGAACCATTTTAATCAACCATGATAGACTTGTATGCACATGTTCCTTTTTTATCATGGTTAAAAATTATAGAGTAATGCCATGGCTTTCATAACCTCAATAGACTCATTGTGAGTCATTTTCTTTTTTATCGAGGTTTTGGAAAATCTTTAAGAATCTACGCTAAGTATATAGTTTTCCAAGGAGAGTGTTACACATGACAAATAGCTAGAGAAAAACCATAAACAACTAAAAGCCATTGACATTCCCAACCTACTAAACTGTCACACAATTGAAGCAAAGGGTTAAAACATGCTAAAAATTCCAAATTGGGTTTCTTAGTTATATTCCTACAAATCATATTCATGCCAACAAAAAACCAAATTGAGATATGGCAAATCAACTTCCCTTCATGTCCTTCAAATTGAACTCTGATTCCAACATCGGCTTCCTCAGCATGTGTATACCATGAAGACAATATGCTGATTTTGAAGCTTTCCTTGCACTAGCACCCTTTACTTTGTGCATCATCATTCAACTCTAGGTCTTCGATTTTGGTTAATTTTGGTGCAGCCTGACATTCAAGTGCAACCTCATGAGTAGGAAAAACAATTTTTTTTTGTCTTTGTTTAATTTGCTGCGGAAGCTATAATCAATAACCGCGACTCTTTACAGTTATCATGACTGACAAACTCTGAACACATTTGTGAGTTTTAATAGGCACTCATGACAATCCATAACTCTAGTGGTCCTCGTGAGTTAAAACCCATACTTAAAATAAATACTCATGGGTTCCTATAAGGTTATCATAAGAACCCATCATAAATGGTACATTCAATGTTTTCAGACTTCTAATCTTATGATTAAAATTGGTGCTCATGAGAACCTATAACTTTTATAGTACTCATGAGTCATCCCAATACTCATGGGTATTCCTGGGAATATTGATCATGTGATTCCCATAACTCTAACAGGAAATCATGAGATACTCTGAGGAATGATTAACTCATTAAAATACGTGAGGGGTTTTAGGATTACCTTAGATCACCGAAGACCTCAAAGTGTATGACGTCCTCTAACGCTGATCCACACGGCTATCTCCTGATTGCCTTGAGAACTCCTTCTTTTTGTTCCTCTCTTTCCTTGGATGCTTGCTGGGCGATGCAAGGTTGAGGACTCAACATTCTTGGGTTTTCTTTCTCTAAAGAATGTAAGGTTTCTTGAGATTAGATGTAGGACAAGATTATGCCTCTTCTTTTCTTTCTTGGTGCTTGGCCGAAATTCCTAGCCTCCAAAGAGCTCTCAATTTTCTCGGCCAAAGCTCTAGGTTTTCTAAAAGAATGCCGTGAAAAATTATATGACTCATGTGTTGTGTCATATTTTTTCTATCATCCAAATCCTAGATCCCTATTTTTCTAACCAAAAAAATAATAAGATAATTATATCTTATTATTCTAATGGTTAAAATCCTAGGTCCACCAAGTTAGCCGCAAAAGATGAGACTAATAAAATCTCAAATCCTTTTCACGGCTTACTCCCTAATTTCTTTCTAGTTATGGCCGAAAATTATGAGATTCATAATCTTATAATTTACATGGTCAAAACTTAATTTAGGGTTAAAAGAATTATGGCCCATTAATTGGTATTATCCAATTAATCAAAGATTATGGATCTCATCCAAATCTTTAATTAATTCTTGAATTAATAATTCAAGATAATGGATCTTATCCAAATCTTTAATTAATTCAAGATAATGGATCTCATCCAAATCTTTAATTAATTCTTGAATTAATAATTCAAGATAATGGATCTTATCCAAATCTATAATTAATTATTTATTTATCCAATCTTTATTGGACGTATATTTATATTAGATAATCTAATCTCTTAATAGATTGGGCTTGAAGTCTAATAAGTTATACAAATCTCAGAAACACTTTTTAGAAACTTATTAGAAACACTTTTACTACACTTTTTTATACAGATCCCAAAATCAATACTGTTGTTATACAAATATTTGGTGTATAACAAATATATAGATCCCCTGTATTGGGATATGTTATTATAACCAAATTGTACCGCATAATCTCTTAAAATGCGTTCTTAATGAGTTATTTCAAATTCATACTTTCTTTTTTTTAACTTCAAATTAAATGAAGTAGAGCTTTAAATTATTCTACTACTTTATCATTTATTATAATTATATATTATATTTAATATTAATTTATTATTATTATTATTTTGGAATCATGCGCCACAATTCAATTGTGGCGCATGGTACGTTCACGCCACCTAATGGCGTGAACGTACATCACGCCATTAGGGGCGTGAACTTTTTGCACGCCACCTAGGTGGCGTGCCCTTCATCTGCGCCTCTGCTGACGTAAGCATTAGTATGGTAAATAGTTTTGAAAGAGCCTTAATCCAATAAATATTTTTAAAAACTGCCTTATTTTGGTGCTTTTCCCTCGTAACGCATATTCACCCATCTCCTACTTTGTACTTTTCTATTAAAAAAAGACACTGTTAAAAAAATATTTTAAATGTTTTAAGTATTTTATTTTAATTATTTAAAAATACCTAGGGTGTGGGAGTTTTGTGTATTTAACTTTTTTTTTTTTAAGTAAGAGAACAGTACAGTTTAGGAAGAAGGCAACTCCCTCACGGCCTCACGTATAATTTTTCCTGGGACTGATTAATTCCCTCACGTAATTTGAATTTTAACAAATTTAATCACTAATATCAATACTATATATATATAAGTACAAAATAAATAAGTTTCCTCTTTTTCAACAGATTACGTATCATTTACAATAAAATTTTCTCATTTATATTCATCTAGTGATATAGTATAATAAAATGTAAAAAATAAAATGTTATACTTAATTTATTATTTTTCTATTTCTCTAATTTTATTATATATACTTGACTTGTAATTTCTCTGTCGACTAAAGTATTGACGGACTATATTGAAATTCCTTAATTCATATAGAGATATATTGTTTTCGCAATTCGAGGGGATTTTTTTCGTCATGTCCAATTTGAAACGTAGTTTTCTCAATATATATATATATATATATATATATATATTTGTTTACTTTTCTTGATTTAAATGTCTGTTTTTCTTGAAATAGAGATGAGCATGATCGTCACAGACTTTGTTGGTATTATATACTATCTCCGGTACTAATTTACACTACAAAATTGTTCCTATAATCAGAACCGGAGGAAGTATAGTTATTGAAGCGGTTATTCAATGCGATGTTCTTGAAGCAGATAGCTAACAACACGACAGGTACAGCTCGCAATTGGTTACTTAATTAAACGACCCAATTCTTGACCAAACTTACGTCGGTTGATTCACATTCGACCTATAAAACGGCACGATTTTTATTGATCTCTGTTGTCAGTTCAACAAAATCTACACGGAAAGAATTGGATTCGGACATTAACTTCCAATAAGGATAAGAAGGATGAGAAGGTAAAGAGTTAAGGTGTAAATCTAGCTACCCATTAAATATTTTGTCAAGGACACTAGACTTTAGGTACATAAACTTTTTTTTTTTTTTTTTTGGTGCCATTAAAGGACGCATAAAAGGTTTTAAATATAGTAAAAATACTACTGTCGTTAAATCAACTAATATTGATTATTTAGTAAATATGTCAACCATAAAAATACATGAAGTTTTTAAAATGGTGTAAAAATACCATGAAGTTTGGTGTGGCCTTAATCCCACCTAATGGGAATTAAGACTTTATTGTTGTTGTTTTTTAAAAACTTCATGTGTTTTTTTTTTTTTTTTTTTACAATTTTCTTACCCTAACTGTTTGCTAAACGGTAAGAGTTAGCAACCATGATATTTTTACACCATTTTTTATTTTAAAAACTTCATGTATATTTTTACACACAAGAAAAGTTTATGATGTTTAATGCTCCCTAACAAAATATTTCATAAATAGATTTGCGCTTTAACCCTATATTAAAATAGGGGCCATAGTTGATTCGCACATAGTGCTATAGTATATGTTCCTTTTTTGGCCAAATGCCGATGATGCTCTAAATTTACATTAAATTTTATTTTAATTAATTTCTTTAAATTCATAATGTATTTTCAATCTCTTAATTTTAACTATACTGTTAATCTCATTAACAAAAATTATTAGTTGACTTTGTAAAATTCAATGATGACAAAGCATGTTTAAAATTTAACCCTTTAATATGGTATTTTTATATTTTAAAAAATGAGTTGTTGATATTTAAATTTTATATTAGACCGCATTTTCATTATGTTTTATTTTAAACATACAGTTGATTAGGAAAGCATCAAAATTCAATATAATTGCAGTCACTATTTAAATTCATTAAGTCGTCATTATTACGAGACTAACACAGTTAACATTAAGAAATTGAAAATACACTTTATAAATTTAAGAAACTAAGTTAAAATTTAATGTAAACTTAGAGAATTAAACATATACTTCAACATATATAAATTAATTATCAAAAGACTAAAAAAGGAAAAAATATATATTATTTATAATTCTCAATGTAAAAACTAGATAATTAATTTGAAAAGATTAATAAAATAGTTAAATTCAATTATTTGTTATAAAATGTGTGTTGATTTCTCGACAATATTCTTTTGAACGAAGTCTATACACACCACTAATGTTCTTATTATTTGAATTAGACACGCCTCAGTTTTTGGCGAAATAGACCTAAGCATGTGATCGGGGTGTAAAGTCTGAAATTAGGTATCAAACTAAATGCATGCCGTTTTTCTTCCAAAAGCACACTTATTTAGTAGACCCATAAAAATATCATATGTATAAGTTTTAAAGGTTATAAATAGGTTTTGAGCTTATTAAAACCTACCTTTACATAGGCTTTTGGTATACTTCAATGTTTACATGTTTACAAATTGAAAATTGCAGGCTCTAAATATGCTTAAAGCGTATTTAAAGCCTATGTGTAATTGAAATAAAAAGTAATTTTCATTATAAATTATTATAAAGAGTGATTAAATACTATATAATATATCTAAAATTCCAGACAAAGAACTCAGTAGAATACAATATTGACAATAGTTTACAAAATGCGTCATTGAAAAAAAAATGGTTTACAAAATGCACCACAACGATAAAACAATCAGAATAGCATCAATCACAACATCATCAATGAAAATTGAAAACACAACATAGCTTCCATATGATCTCCTCCTATGAGTGAGGGTGACAGCGTACGTGGATCGGAATGAAAAAAAACCTAAAGGTAATATAAGTATTTCAAATTAAAATATAACTTAAATTTCACTAATTAAACAGCCTAAGTTTTTTTTTTTTTTTTAAAAAAAAAAAAACTATGTCTGACCTTTTTTGTTTTTGTTTTTAAATTTTTTGTCTGATATCCGGTTCGAGTTTCGTGAGTACCTCTTTTAACATATATTTGACTTATTTAAATGAACTTGCTTTTAAAAAAAAACGTGAACATAGCTTATTAGCTAAACGAGAAATACTCTCACCAAGCAAGATGATAGGTTGCTTGGTAGAGACCTGACATATTTTCATATATATTAATGTCATTTTAATAAAATTAGTAAATGAATGGTAAAGAATAACTTTTTTTGACAAAAGGATAAATAGAATTAATTTTGATAGATAACATATAGAAAAATAATAAATAGTTATATAGTTAGTGAAATCGTCCTTCAATGAAGCCATGTTCTTAATGTAAGGCCGGCCGCGAAAACGACACTCCCCTACGCACAGCTCGCAATGGTTGCTAAAAAAAAAAAAAAAAAAGACCGATTCTTGACAACTTATGTCGGTTAAAAAAAATCTATTCAGAAAGCTCGCAGAATGGTTGCTAAAAAAAAATCAAAAAAAAGCATCAACTGGTTTGAATTTTTTTTTAAAAAAAAATCACTTTTTTATAATTTTCTTTAGAATTTGATTCTTGACAACTTATGTCGATATTTAACGTCACCGAAAAAAAAATCTATAGGGAAAGAATTGGCTTTTATACATTAACTTCCAAAACCTAATTGGCGGTCAACAATTTAAATTCCTCGTTTTTTTTTTGCTAACCATTTGATTATTCTCTTAATTAAAAGTATAAGTTGCTCCCTAACTAGCAGACCATTTGTTGGTCGATTTCCTTGATGGCAAGTGAACCAGTCGAACAAGTAATAAAGTGAAAGTAGAGTATCGTCCCACTTGAGAGGCGAGATACTGAGAGAGTGACGCTCAATTGCTATGATAGTTGCAACTAGAAGGTAGATGTAATGGGTTTGAGAGGTTTTTGGTGATTATACTAAGAACGAGAATTAAACAAAGTAATTCGAAGAGGATATCGAGAAATTAGGTGAACTCGAACTCCTCCTTAAGTGCATAATTCCCCCAGGTTGCTTTACTCAATGCTATAGCACCTATATCGCACATGCTTCCGCAATTGCTACAACATAGTTACTAACCGCAAAGCTATTCGATTAACACACCGCTATGATCTACCGAAGCTTCCGCGTCCGATACATTTGATATTAACTATACTCCTTCCATATTCCTATGGCAACTTTCTAACTTTTATCTGCATTACTCTCAGGGTGTACTTGTTATGAGAGGTAGAGCCATTCCTGAAGCTTACAATAAATAGGTCAAGCCTTGCACCGGCTGCCTAGCAAACACTGTTTCTCAGATGTCTAGCCTCGACTCCTTGCCAGTAAGCCGAGACCACAGATCTAGCCCTTAGATTCCTCTAACCAACAAGTAATTAATCTACTAATACGCAAATCGAATCTTTAATTAAAAACTTGCAACTGGGTTCATATATGCTTAAGGATTCATCCTTGTTCAGCCATCAGAAAGTTAGTTCATGACCGACGAAGGAAACACAAAATGACCAATAACGGGAATGACCCATTCTCTAACTATTGAAAGTAAATGAAAAATAGAAAGCTTGACGGCGTTTTGACGGCGTGGATGAAGCCCTGTCACGTCACTGCTCCACGTCTTCTTCCCTCCGTCTTGCTGCGAGGAAGGATGCTGGGTTCTCCTAGAATTCTCGTGCTAGTGAAACCTTTCACTCTTCTCTTGAGTCGGCGGAATGTGTATTCTCGTGTTGGCTCTTCTTCGACTTGTTTTAGGGTTGACTCGCTGCTTCCTTTTTATATTCAGACTTCCGTGTGATGCAAGTTAGGCTAGCCGGGCTTTCCAAATTTGTCATGATCTATCATATCTTCTGTTTGTAGATTGATTCTCGCGTGACATCTTGGGATTCTTCAAATCTTTCCTTTTTGATCCTCCGTATCTTCTATTATATCTGCAATCTACTTGTTGGCCTTGACCTTTTATTTCCATTCCTGAAATCAGCTAGATAAAAAGGTCAGAAAATATGTCGCATAGCATCGCGTCCTTTACTTTGCTATAGCTTCCTTATGCCTTTAGTTGCAATTCGAGCTGCTGTTGGAATGCTATAGCATAGTATCAGCTCTGCTGTACGTTCCTCCTATAGACAATGTAACTTGATCTTCCTTAGCACATGTTTTTCGGATGTAAATGGTTTCCATCCATCAGTTCCTTAAATCATAAATACCTGCCTTTTTGCTTGAGTTATTTGCAATTTACGCTCTTATTCGTGATACAATTTAGTCATGAAATATAGGGAAAACATGGCATAATCTGCACTCATCACCATTCTAATTACTCTACTTCATAAGGATTAATAGAAGTAGTTTGTATCCTTAAAATGATCATAAAAAGTTATCAATACTTTTTAATATTATCCTCATATTAAAATCAACCTATTTTAATTAGTTTTAATGTCTTTCTGATATAATCTCTCCCTACATTACATTACAATTAAGAAGGGTATTTGTGAAAAAAGAAGAATTTAATGATATTGAAATCTCGCTTAGGACTACAAAAAAAAAAAAAAAAAACTTCTACAAGGGATACTACAATAAGAGCCAGGGGAATTATTACAACCCTCGGCAAGTTGGTTCACACTCAATATATCTATGTACACAGACACACACACAATTTATACAAAATGTGTAGCATATGTAAGCTCACTTCAAATTTAATCAAATTTTATGTAAAGTATGAAATAACAATTTATTATAATTATACATATTAGACCAAGCATTCCATAAAACTTAAATATCAAAATATAAACATGCATTCATACGATACAATTATAATTTTTTTAAGGGAAAATCTACCTCAGGGCCCAAATTAGTAAAAAAAAAATGTAAAAAAAGGTCCAAAAAAAAGTCACATGTCAAAAAATGTCCCAAGATTTTTTCTGGTATTATTTCATAATCGTTAACAACAATATCAGTAAACTATTAGCAACTAAATCAGTCGCATTAACAACAATATCCTAACAACAAAATCAGTACCCTTTAACAACAAAATTAGTACCTGTTAACAACAAACGTTTTATGAAATAATGCAAGAAAAGGCCTTGAGGTCTTTTTTGACATGTGACTTTTTCCTAGGTATTTTTTGACAATTTTTTGCTAATTTGGGCCTTGAGGTAGATTCCTCCCCCCCTTTTTTTATGACTATTCGGAGTATGTATTAAAGTATATACGTGATTGTGTGTTAAATGATATACACATATGGTTGTAATTGATAAGAATAACAAAAAATTAATTTGTGAGACAAAATAGATTAAGGTATTATATTTAGGATAAAACTAAACCTTTTAAGTAGGTCTTACACCTTGGACTAGAAGGAGCACCTTTACAACAACACTACTATAGATTTAGACATATATAACACATAATAAATAATGGTTAAAATAAATAAATAAATGTCATGTATGTCGAGGCGTAAGAATATATAACTCTTAAAAGTAACGGTTAATTAAGTGAAATGTCATGTATTGCGATGCGGAATTTGTAATACCCTAAAAATCATATTTATGATAAGTATCATATTTCGATAAATAATACCTATTGGAAATAGGTGAATATATGGTCTCTAAACTAGTGTAATAAATACCTTATTTTCTAAGGTAATTTCTTATGAAATTAGGGTGAATAAAGAGCTAAAAATCCCTAAATGCATTTATGGGCATAAAAATGGCCTGAAAATATTATGATAAATCCCTAGAGGCAGTAAAATATTTATTAAAAATTAGAAAGTATGTTGTCTCTAATTTTAGGAATTTTTGGGATTATTTTCCTTGGAAAATAATGAGGCAAAAATTAAATATTATTTTGCGGATCATAAGTGACCCCATGATTTTTAATATTTTACATGGAGCATAAAATACCAAAGTCAGTAAAATAGTTGTGAGATAATAATTTATCCTAAATAAGAAAATTATCAACAATTAGTAAGTGACTAATTAAGTAATTAGTGGCTAATTGTTTAAGCATGAGATAATTGCTTAATTAAGGTAATTAAGGCATAAATTAAGTAATTAGAAAATAAATAAATAAAAAACAAAATAATAAGGGGGAATAACCGAAATTGTAGTGTGAAAGGATTTGTGGTTATTTCAAAAATAATATCTAGATATTTAGAATTTAATAATAATATATTCGGTAGAAAGACCAGTTGGCTAAATGAGAACCGATAGAAATAAAATCCTACACCAAAATATAGGAATTAAGTCTATAACATCTGGACCTTTTATAAACGAGTGAAATTTTATCCCGGAGTGAGCTAGCTCCGAAGTGATTTCTGAAACCAACAGAGCACTTAAGATACAGGGTTTTAAGGGAAAATGACAGATAGTCAAAATGAGAACCTATACAAAAAAAAATAGTTGTGACAAACCAGGGATTAGGTTTCTTAGGTCAGGACATATTATAAACCAGTGAATTGTTGTCCAAAAGCTGGTTCTACCGGAAGTTATTTTCGTAACCGATGGCGTTTGTCCGAAAATGTTCAGCAGGCGACGAAATACTCGTAATGGGATCAAAATTTTAGTTAACCTAGGTATTTTGAAAGAGGAAGACTAGACCTTCGGAGAGGTGCTCTCTTGTATTTTTAAGATTCTCCGAGATTACGCGATAAGAACACCGAACAGAGAACTTTATCGGTACGGTCACATAAAGCAAGCTTGTGACATCATCTTCTTCTAGAAGGATGACATGGGCATGAGGTCGGCACACACATGGAAGGCCAAGATTGAGCCACGTGTCAAAATGCGATCCGACAAATAAAACCGATCTGAAAAAGGCATTAATAGTGTCATTTTTTTCTTCTATAAATAGCAAGCTCTCCTCTTCTCATTTCCCACACCAAAATTCGAATCCTAGAGAGAAGTTAGAGAGAAGGAAGAGTTCGGAAAATATAGCGAAGCCCGGGTAAGTTCTTCGGTCCCTAGTCTTAAGCTTCGGTGTTTTGTTCGGTAGTTATAGTAGGAATGTTGTTTTGATCTTTAATCTTCCAATATATTATAGATATCATATTTTTGGGTTAAATATGATATATATTTCGAAAAATATGTTGGGGAAAGAGTTATGGAAAACTTTTGGAAGATTAGAGTCAAAGTAGCAAAGCTCTGGCGAAATTCCGCAGATTAGGGGAGTCAGGGGCAAAATGGTAATTTGTACCTAAAATGCCCGTTATGCTGCTAGATATTGATAAATATTATCCTTATAGGATATACGAGATAATCGCATCGTCGTTGTACCGCCGTATCCGCCGTTGTTACACATTTGTTGTGCCGTTTGCACCGCCGTATCCAAAAATTACCGTTTTCGTAAAACGTACCAAAATACCGTCAACGATGGTACGTTCGCGTACTGTAACACTAACTCTGATGCTTATATGTGATAGACGGCTATACAAGTGATTTGTATAGATAACTTTACATGCGATGTGTACTGTTAGCATAGATAACTTTACATGAGATGTGTCATTGTTGTTATATTAATCTTGCATCGCTATGTACTTATGTGTTGATTAATCTTTGTGATGTCATCCATATGTTGTTTATATGAGTATGAGGTTAACCGTTACACGAGGTCCGATGTGCATTTGGACCTCGGCTTCTAAAATAGCTCCAGGGTCGGGAGGGCCGAGAGCGAAGAGAAAGGCAAAAAGACGCTTAGAGTCTCTACGGAGAATTTCTTTTGTTGACACGGCATGGGTGTTGCCAGAGAGACACTTCGTTGTTATTTACCTTAAAAACTCTCGGTTATTGTACCACTTTTTGTAATCAGCTAGACTTACGGCATTTTGAATCTAATTATCAGTTACTCAATCGCTCCAATGCTCTACTCTGATGAAAAAAAAAATATACTGCTTTTGAAAATGGGATGTTACAATTTTGGTATCAGGGCAGTTGTCCTGGCATAGATCTGACTAAGTTATTCCAATTGAGCTCAGTGAATTAATCATGACTTTATGCATAAAAGAAATATTTTCTTTTGATATTCAATTCTTCAGTGATCATATATCTACTTTGTAAGAGAGTTATTACTATTAAATTATCTATTGTAAGATCTCAAGGTAGTAGGACCTTGAGTGTGGTTGTTTGATTACAGTTGTAAAGGGAAGTGAATATGGTGAGATTACTCTGTGCTTATTGTAATTGTGTTCAAAGATAGTGGAAATCTCATAGAAGCTCTGGGCACTGGACGTAGGCCACGAGGTTAAGGCTAAACTAGTATAAATCTGTGTGCACACTCGGTGACATCTCTCTAACCCTTCCTTCTTGATTTTATTATTTATTAAGATTGTTTTAATTTTTATAATTCACCCAATTCACTCCCTTCTTGGGTGATTCGTTGTAATTAACAGTAGGTATCAGACCAAGGTCTTCTCTTTACAGGCTTAGCATTCCAAGAAGGATCCATGGAAGGAATTCTACCCGACAGTGCATTGATCAACAGACCTCTGAGATTCATTGGTGAACATTACTCATTCTGGAAGGCTAAATTTAGAGTCTTTGTGATGGTCATTGAATAGGGCTTATGGCAAGTAATTAAAGATGGAGATTATATTCCACAGAAGAAATTGGAAGAACAACTTGTAGCAAAGATTGCAACAGAGTTTGATGATAACGACAAACAACTAGTAACTTTGAATAGCAAGGTTATTATGATGATTCAAAGAGTTCTTAGTCAAAAAGAGTACTTTCGCATTTGCAACTTGCTAACTGCTAAAGAAATGTGGGAAGTTCTCGAAATTGCTCATGAGGGAACTTCTGGTATAAAAGAAAATATAGTCAACATACTAATGACTGAATACGACTTGCTTCATATGAAGTTTGGAGAATCAATTGATGAGTTTGAACTCGATTCACTCATATAATAAATCAATTAGCAGCTTTGGGAAAAACCTATGATCAAGGTTCCCAAGTAAGGAAAATTCTAAACATTCTCACAAAGAAATGGGAAGCAAAAGTTACTGTCATTGAAGAAGCCATAGGGGAATCCATGAAATCGTAGTAGCTCTATTTGGAAGTCTTTCCGAATATGAAGGAAAGATGAAATTCAAGAAACGCCTTGATGAGATCAACAACAAGGCTAAAGAAGTCGCCTTCAATGCCACAAAAGATAAAGAAGTCAAGGAGGAAGATGAAGATAAAGATAATGATGAACTCGGCATGTTTGTCCGAAGGTTCTACAAAAAGGACCAAGGCTTGAAGATTTAAAGGAGGACAAAGCAACAAACGAGAATTCAAGGACAAAAATCAAATCATCTGCTATGAATGTGAGAAGCCAAGTCATATCAAATCCAAATGTCCTCAACTGAAGGGTAAGAATAAGGAAAATAAAAGATACAATAACTTCGAGAAGAAAGCTTATGTATATGCTATTTGGGGAGATATCTCCTCCGATGATGAAAGCGAAGAAAAGGAAATAGCTAACATATGCCTCGTTGCTCATAAGGAATCTGAAGACGAAGAGGTATTTGATTATGAATCTACTTATGATGAATTACTTTATAAATATAATGCTTTACATTTTGAGTTCAGAAAAATTGCCAAAGAACATATATCTTCAAAGAAGAAACTTGAAACTCTTGAGCAATAAGTTCAAGATAACTGCAACAAAGTTTGTGAAAACTACTCTGCCTTACAGAAAAGAAACTCTTATCTCAACAAAACTCTTGAGAAATTCATTAAAGGTAGTGAAATGCTCAATGTGATTTTAAAAGCTCAAAGATTCACCAATGATAGGTTAGGAATAGGATATAGTCCTTATCTAGATAAGAAAAAAGGCAGAAATAAAAGAGCAGAAAGATCATATCTGAATTATTTGCTGAATTATTTTCGAAAGTCTGTTCATTCATCTAATCCTTTCGCTCATTGCAACTGAAAGGAGTATAATACATCCTCTTGCTTTCATAGAAAGGAAAGAATTGACAAACCAATAGGTACTTATAAATGGGTATCTAAGTGATCATATGTGTTTCCTTCTGTCTAAACTAACAAAAAAGGACCCAAGAAAAAATGGGTAACTAAAGCTTAATTGTCATTAATTATAGGTATGTCTACGAGCATTAAAGAACAATAAGTGGTATATTGATAGTAGATGCTTGAGACATATGACTGAAGTTCAATCCAATTTTGTCATAATGAAACCAAAGTCTGGTGGCAAATAGCCTTTGGAGGAAACCAATCAGGCATAATTGCCGGAATAGGAGAAATTGGTGAAAAAGGATAGAGCGCAAATCAAAGACGTCTACTATATAGAAGGTCTATGCCATAATCTCCTTAGTGTTAGCCAAAGTATGGATAAAGATAACTAGATCATCTTCAATTCAGAAGAATGCCTAGTTGTGAACAAGAAAGATCTCCATATCAATAAGGATCACCTAAAGGTATTATTCAAAGCATCCAAAGAAGGTAATTGTTATACTTTTGAAATGCTTAGTAATGATACTATTTCTGAAAAATGCTCTGTTAGCAACATGGATGAGAGTTGGTTGTGCAACAACCAATTAGCTCGTGTCAATATGTATCAGTTGGACAAGTTGCTTAAAAATGAATTAGTTCTTGGTTTACCTAAACTTTCTTTTAAGAATGACTTGATCTGTGATGTTTGTCAAAATGATAAAAAGACCAAATCCTCTTTTAAATTAAAGAATGAAATTATGACTGATCGACTACTCCAACTCTCCTTATGGACTTAGTTGGATCAGCAAGGGTTAAAAGCCTTGGTGGCAACCTATATACCTTGGTCATAGTCGATGACTTCTCTAGATTTTCTTAGATCGTCTTTCTTTCTGCAAAAGATGAAACTTTTGAACAATTTATTATGTTTGCCAAGAAAGTTCAAAATAGGAAAGGTATGTGTATTTCAAGAATAAGCATAGACCATAGAGGAGAATTTAAAAACCAAGCTTTCGGGGAATACTGAGATGCCAATGGAATCAATCACAACTTCTTATCACCAAGGACCCCTTAACAAAATAGAGTAATTGAGAGAAAGAATAGAGTCCTTACTGAGATGGCTAGGGCTATGCTTAATGAGAAGAACAAATTGTAAATATTTTGGGCATACGCTATGAGCACTGCATGTTACATCTTCAATAGAGCCTATATCCGCAAGAAGCTTGATAAAGTTCCCTATGAGTTGTACGAAGGAAGGAAGCCTAATATATCTCATCTACACATATTTGGATGCAAATGATTCATCCACAACAATGGTAAGGATAACTTGGGAAAATTTGATCCTAAGTCAGATGAAGGTATATTTCTTAGCTACTCAAATAGAAGTAAAGCTTATAGAATATATAACAAATGTAATTGTGTTGTTGAAGAGTTTGTTCATGTTGTGTTCTCTAAGTCTGACCCTTCCTTTAAACCTTTAGATGAACCTAAATTGATTCATCTTAAGGAATCTCATGTCATTTTAATACCCCCTCTCAATTGGAAAAAGAAATTTGAGAATGATATTGATCCCGATAATTAGGGTCAACCTATAGCTTGGAGATATGATAAAAGTCATCCTATAGATCAAGTTATAAGAGACGTTAATGAGGGTGTAAAAACAAGGAGTAAAGTACTCAATGAAGTCAGCTTCTCTGCCTTCATTTCTGAAACTGAACCCTCTAACATTGACAAAGCCCTTTCAGACAATATTGGGTGATAGCAATGCAAGAGAAACTGAAACAATTTGAAAGAAATCAGGTTTGGGACTTGGTATCTAGGCCTAAAGACCATCTGGTCATTGGCACCAAATGGGTATTCAAGAACAAACGTGATGAATCCACAGTCATTGTCAGAAACAAGGCAAGATTGGTTACCAAAGGCTATAATCAAGAAGAAGGTATTGATTATGAGGAAACATATACTCCAATAGCTATATTGGAAGCTATACGAATACTCTTAGCCTTTGCATATATTAAAGAATTTAAATTCTATCAAATGGATGTCAAAAGTGCCTTCCTAAATGGTTTCATTTAGGAAGAAGTTTATGTTGCACAACCTCACGGTTTTGAAGACGTGTCACATCCTAATCACGTTTGTTGTTTAAAAAAGAATCTCTACGGTTTTAAACAAGCTCCTAGACCTTGGTATGAAAGATTGAGCAAATTTCTTCTTGATCAAGGCTTTGTCAGAGGAAAAGTCGACACAACTATCTTTATCAAACACAATAAGAAAAATGATTTACTAATTGGGCAAATTTATATCGATGATAATTATATTTGGTTCTACTAATGATTCTTTGTGTGAAGAGTTTTCTAAGACTATGCAGGGAGAGTTTGAAATGCCCATGAAGGAAGAACTAAACTATTTTCTCGGACTTCAAATCAAACAACAAAAGAATGAGATATTTATATGTCAAACCAAATATCTTTGTGACCTTCTCAAGAAATATGAGATGGATCAGTGTAATGGAGCTGACACTCTAATGAGTTCGACAACTCTCCTCGATGCTTATGTCAAAGGGAAGGATTTTAATATAACCAAGTATAGAGGGATGATTGGTTCACTACTATATTTGGTAGTAAGTAGACCAGACATTCAATTCAGCCTGGGAATGTGTGCAAGATATCAATCTGCTCCAAAAGAGTCTTATGCTGAGAAGTTAAAAGAATAGTCAGATATCTTGGAAACACAAAGGAATTTGGAATTTGGTTCCCCAAAGGACAAAATGAATATCTCATTGCCTACTCAGACTCAGATCATGCTAGTTACAAAACAGACAAAAAAAGCACAAGTTGACAATGTGAGTTCCTTGGTGGATCTCTTGTGTCGTGGTTCAACACGAAACAAAACATTATCTCTTTGTCATCCATTAAAGCAGAGTATGTAGCTACTTTAAGTTGTTGTTGTCAAGTGCTTTGGCAAACAACAACTTTAAGATTTGGGAATTCATCTTAAGGAAATTCTAATCCTCTGCGACAACATAAGTACAATAAGCTTGGTGAAAAATCTCGTTCAACATTCAAGAACCAAGCATATTGACATAAGACATCATTTCATCGGAGATCATGTTCAGACAAAAGATATTAAAGTGTTGTTCATACCCACTCAACTACAACTTGCAGATATATTCACTATGCCGTTGGCCAAAGATCAATTCCTATACATGAGAAGAGAATTGGGTATGGTAAACCCCAATGAGTTGTAAGCAATCTCTTCCTTACTAGTTAATTTCAAGTTTAATTTGACAAATCATTACTAATTTTAGCATCGGAGTCTCTAGAATTTTGTTTTGCAGGACACTCTGTTTCTGAGATATAAAACAAAGTAAAACACAGAGTTATGATGCTCAAGCACACATCAAGATGGTCGAGCAATATCATAGAGATTGACTTCGTAACAGCTGCATAATTAGTAACATACTCAAGCGTCACCATAACTTGCTCAAGTAATATCGAGAACTGGTTTGGCTTCTTCATGTTTTTAGGATACTGATCTAAGCATGGAGCAAGCTTGTTCTAGTAGAATGCTTGAGCAAGGCACAATGTAAACTAGAGGGACAACGATGTGCTCAAGCAAAGAAACAGTACGCTCGAACAACATGCTCGAGCAAAGACATGAAGGAGGAAAGGCAAAGAACAAGCATGTGGTACATGCTCGAGCAACCCTCCAACGACTTGATGAATGTGAAATTGACAAATTCAACTCACAAGATCAAATCTCTCTTTAGAGGGGTTCAAATGTTCACAGAACACACTTGAAGTAAGGTATTTTAGTACTTTTGCATTTTCAGTGATCATGCTCGAGCACGTTAGTGATTGCTCGAGCATAACCCGTGTGTCACCTTTACTTGAGCAAGCTCGAATTTGCTCGAGCAAAGCCTTTATGCTCGAGCAAAGTCGAATATACTTGAGCAAAGACGGGTGAAAATCATATATTTAAACAATCACAATGTCTCATTCACTCACGTCATTTCATCTTTTGTTTTCCATTTTCTCTCAAAATGGTCTCAAACCCATTTACATTCTCATTTCAAATCTGTCTTCATTTGGGAGTTTTGGTTCAATTCCTCCCAACAAACTTTTCCATTTTGAATTCCCAGTTACCCCTCTTCATTTCCTCCATAAATTTCCTCGAACTCCAGATTCTCTTCATTGACATCAAAACCCCTCGCTCTCTCCTTCTTCAAAGCTTCATTCCCTTTCCGACGAGCATTTTTGTTTTCAATGGCTCAGACCAAAATCTCAAAGTCTCTCTTAGTTCTCAAACCCGATCGGATTCGCCACCAAATTGACCTCCTCCACAACTAACCAAGAAACCCAGAACCACTCCATATCGTCCAAAAGTCCAAATTGATAAACCTCAACCAAAACCAAAAGCCAAAGGGATTGTGATTCAAGAGCCGTCGAGACTTGTCACTCGGCAACAGACATCATCGTTGTCTTTCAAGAAAGGCAAAGGTAAACTCCTGGCAGTGGATCTATATGAAGAAAGACAGTCAAAGTCCAATGCAGAGAGACTTCAAAGACAATCTAAACCTTCTCATGCCTTGGGTAGTCAGGCTCTGCAAGCATCTTGTTCAGTTGGCCCTTCTCCTTCTCAGAAACTTGAGGCTCTTCACCCTTGATTTGTCCATCGGGTATGATCAATGCTCCTATTGTTATTCCTAATCAGAAGAGTTTTGATTTTCATTATGGAGCGCGTCCATTTTGTCCCATGGTATATGTTAATTTGAAGCAATTTCAGATTGAGTGCAATATAGACTTGTCTCCGTGGCTTCAACAGTATGAACCTCTGTTATGTTTGTGAACCCCTTATTATCCTACGATTGTCAAGGTCTTCTGTTTCAATATGAGTATTGCCGATAAAGAAGATGAAAATGATGAAGACACTCTTGTAACATCTATTCAAGGTGAATAACTTACAATCACTGTTGAGTTTCTAAATACTATTCTCGGGGTCGTTGACATTCTTATTGAGAATCCTAAGAAACTGCTCGACAATGAGATATTCAACATACTGAGGCCTGGTGAACCTATCATGCTTTGAAGTTTAAGCCTGCTGATATGAATGATACTTTTCGGGAAATATGGTATCTGTAAAGTCAGAACATGGTCCAAAAAGGTCAGAGCTTCACTCGTTTTGTTAAGAGAATATCCCTTATCTGCTTCTATAATATCTAAGGAGCCTTGGAACTTAGGGAAATGGATTAGTATTGAGATGGTACATTTTTGCTCTCATCTGACTGATCGCTCTACTATTCCTTTTCCTAACCTGGTATCTCACATCTTGGAAATGAACAATATATGGTACATTCTCCAGGATGAGAAACTAGTATGGTCCGAGAGATTTGGACAGCCACATCTCATTAGAATGAGGATTTCATTCACTGAGGCTTTTGGGAAACCTAAGAGACATTCTGTGAAGAAGTCTATGCCTTCATCCTCTAGAGCAGACGAGGCTCAGTCTTCTTAGGCCGAATCCCCTACTGATTTAGCTCCAGGCCTTTCATTTCTTGGTGCCTCTCTTAATGAGACTATTCAAGCTGCTCTTGCTCCTCTGATTCAGTCTAACACAGCCTTTTAGGCTTCAGTTGACCATGAGTTGGAGACCTTGGTTCAAACAAATGTTTCACTGATCAAGACTTTAGAGGCTCGCTTGACTCATATGGTCACTAAGATGAATGAGAAGTTTCATACTTTATTTAATCAGCAGACTAGGCAAATCAGAAGATGCTTCAATATAAGGCTGCCCATAATGCTATTGGTGTTAATCTCTCTGACCCTTATCTAGCTTCATCTATACCATCCAGTTCCACTCTATCGTCTGAGCCTGTTCCTGTTACCTAGCCTATGCCTACTGCCACCACTCCTTCTATACTTCCCTCTTATCCACCCTCTATGCCTTCCACTTCTATTGATCCTACACTTACTCCTCACCAGACGTCATCCTCTACTTCCTCCTTCACTGCTACACCACCTCCTCCCCAGCCTTCACCTCCTTTAGCTCCACCATTCGATATCACATTTCCCTCCTTTTTACTTGATGACAAAGGGGGAGAATGAGACTTGGTTGGACTGATGATATTTATTGCTTTCTTTATTCAAATTGTCATTTGCTTCTGTATTGGATTCTTGAAACTTTATTTGTACTAACTCTTCTTTGTTATATTGACAAGTTTTATCTATGCAATGATATTTCAATCTTATTCTCCTTTTGTTTCATTTCATTATGTTTCATTGCTTTCAATATTCTTTCTTACTGATCTCAAACTTTTTCAAAATCTAACAAGTGTTTTCATCATCAAAAAAGGGGAAAAATATTAGTTCTCGATTTTGTGTTTTGATGATAACAAGACTAGTAAAGATAATATTTTTGAATAAGTGAAATGTGAAAAAGGAAGAAGTACACCCAAGCAGAAGCAAAGTTACTTGAGCAAGGTATTCATGTTGCTCGAGCATGTATGATGGCTTTATCTTTTCCCTTCTTTACTTGAACAAGCTTATAACTTACTCGAGCAAGGTGCTCAAGCAAGGACATGAAGTTACTCAAGCATGTATCTTTCAATGACTAACGTTCTTCTCTTTCAGGATGTTGCCAGAGCAAGGATCTACCTTACTTGAGCATGTTGCTTGAGCACAAAAGGAACATTTCTCGAGCATGCTTCTTTACTCGAGCATGAAAATGCTCTGCTCGAGCACTATACTCGAGCAAGGTCCTAAGGTTACTTGACCATGAACGAGTCTATGAATCTAATCACTTCGTTTCAGGATTGTACTCAAGCAAGAGATAAGTCTTACTTAAGCATATACTCGAGCATGAACATTTTGTACTCAAACATACATACTTGTTATTATCCAATCTTCTGATTTACGGGATATTGCTTGAGAAGCACTCAGAAGTCCTACTCGAGCAAGGTTAGATGCTTACTCGAGTAAGCTCATTCTCTCTATGTAAATATTTCAATATTGCTCGGGCACTCTTATGTTATATTCGAGCAAGGTTCTAACAAAGCTTCATATACTTCATCTTCTTCGCCTTCATAAATTTAAAATATCTTATTAACATCTGATTTCATCTAAACACTACTCATTATTATTCTTAATGTTATTAAACATATTTGCTAGTGAGTTTCAGATTGTTAACGAAAGGATTTCGTGCAAATATTCAAAAAGCATGAAAGTGTCGAGCATTAAATACATTGCAGAAAATGAAGTACTCACACGGAATGGAATTCAGAGTAGGTCAAATGATGATTGCTTTAGACAAGCATTCTGGATAAAAAGCGATATCGACACTTCCTTAGTCAACTACTGACCAAAGGCATGTCGTATAAAGACTGTCAGCAGTGATACAAAAGTGACATATCCTCAAATCTTCAACAACGATGGTTTGTGTCTAACGGAACAATTGAAGTCTCTTAACGGATAGCTTGAAGCTTCACTGATGGTCATTAATGCCATTCGGCTATAAATTTGAAGAGCATTGAATTTGGAGCCAACAACCAACGACTATATCATTTATTGCTCAAGCTTTTGCTCATTAATACTTTCTGATTTCTTTTGATATTCAATTCTTCAATGATCATATATCTACTCTGTAAGAGAGTTATTACTCTTAAATTATCTGTAAAGCCGCCCTGGCCCTTCAAGGGCCGAGCTTGAAAATTAGAGGAGCTAAATAAAATTGGCATTGTAGGGCTTCGGGCTTAAAAAGACTGGCCCTGCAGGGCCTCAAGCCGGCCCATTAGGCCCTTTTAATTTTTTTTAAAAAACCTAGGCTGCGTAGACTTGAAAGTTGAGAAGTGAAAACCCTAAAAATTTCAATCTCGGTCTTTCTTTCCTTTTTTTTTTCAAAAATCTCACTCACACTCACAAACTTGAAGCACAATCAAATGTGTTTGACATTACTGATAGTTGCGAACAAGATGACAATGGTAGTCATCATACTAATGTTGCTTAGTGGTATGCTTCTTATATTTTATGTGAGTTATGAAAGTGGAGCTTAATCACCAAGAGGGTGTGAATTGGGGATTTTAAAATTCTTTTCTAATTGCTCTGTTTTTCGACACTAAAACAGAGGTAAGCAGAGTATAGGGAAGAAGAGCAAGACACAAGCAATTTATACTGGTTCAGTTCAACCTCTTGACCTACGTCCAGTCCCCAGACTCTCTGGGAATTTCACTATCTCAATTGATTACACACTCTGTAACTCAAGAATAATTCTCTCACTAGAACTTACTCCCCCTTACAAGTTGCAATCAATATCCCAATCTCCAACTCCCCAGAGTTGAGATTCTTAAAGTGAAATGATTCACAATAAATGAACTCTCTCTAAGAGTCGATAAATATAAACACTGAAGATCAATGTATCAAAAGATACTTTACAAGTGAAAATTGAAAGAGTGGTTGGTAAACTTAAATGCAATTCGTTTTCAGCAGATGTGTTACTTGAGAAGAATTGAATGCAACTCTATTTTAACTAAGAGAGCATTACATGACCGTTGTAATCTCCATTATAACCGTTGGTGCATTAATCTAGCTGTTGGAGGTACTTTGGTCTCTTCTCTTTCTACTCTTTAGTTAATTCCTTTTGCCCAGAGGATTATTGTTGACTTTCCTTGTAATATATCCGTTGGAAGAGCAGCTACTAGATGTGGAAAGGAAACATTAATCCCTTTGCAACGTGTGTAGAATGATTGTCCAAAAGGATGCAAGTTTTCTGGACTTTGCATTTAATGTGCTGACGTTACTTTTTGCTTTTGTTCAAACCTTCATTTAATATCCTCTAAATCATCTGAAACTCACTAACAAACTGATTAAACATAGTTAGGAATAGTAATGAGTGATGAAAAGAAGTATTGGAGTCAATCGGGAAGATTTCACAAATTCGTCAAATTTGAATTTCAAACTCGGCGACACAAACTCGAGTTTGTTTATCAAACCGGAGTTTGTCACTATGCACTAATAGCAAAACTCGAGTTTCCATTTCCTAACTCGAGTTTCCTTCTTCGGAGAGGAACGTCGCAATTTGAGTTTTGGACCATATTTTTGAATAGGAGCAAAACTCGAGTTTCCATTTACAAACTCGAGTTTTGGACTCTTGATATGAAAAATGAGTTTAAGTCCAAAACCTCAAAACTGGAGTTTCCATTGTTAACTGGAGTTTTCAAAATCATTGAAAAAAAGCAAAGCTCTATGCTTGGCCAAAACTCAAGTTTCCCAAACTAAACTCGAGTTTTCATTTAAGTATGAAAACTCGAACTTTATGCCAAAGACAAACTGGAGTTTTCAAAAAGCGAGTAAAACTTGAAAACTCTCTGTCAAGCGAAAACTCGAGTTTCCAAAGTAAAACTCGAGTTTTCCCAAAAACTTTAAAAACTTATGTCAAACTGAAAACTGGAGTTTTCTTATCAAAACCGGAGTTTGCATAAGGCGAGTAAAACTTGAACTCTCTGTCAAGTGCAAACTCGAGTTTCAAAACTAAACTCGAGTTTTCTCTAAAACTTGGAAAACTTAGAAAACTTTTGATAAACTAAAAACTGGAGTTTGCATAGGTTGAAAACATTGGAGACTTTCTGTATGACCAAAACTCGAGTTTCCATTTGGAAACTGGAGTTTTGTAATCTTCAGGAAATATTGAAAAGTCTCTGCAAACTGAAAAGCGAAGTTTTCTATGAAAACCTGGAGTTTGTCAAAATGTGAAAAACTTGGAGTACTCTCGTAAGACCAAAACTTGAGTTTTCCTATGAAAACTGGAGTTTTGCTTAGTTCATTAAAATTGAGCTACTTTCTGTCAAGTCAAAACTCGAGTTTTGAAACCAAAACTCGAGTTTGCCTTTGACAGTAAGTTTTTAAACTTACCAAAGACAAACTTCAATTTGCCTTTAAAATTGTTAGTTATCATCAAAACATATAGAGAACTAACAAGTTATTTGTGGACAATAATTTGCTTTTGATTATGCATTAGTGAATGTGTTTATTTGTTCAATGATTCGTGTTGTTTGGATATTAATGTTGACAACATTTATTTGATAAATTAGAACTTTAATTGTTGGCCCTAGTGCTCTCGGATAAGGCTTTGAAAAACAAATGTTTTTCTTACCCTAGCCCCTGTTAGGTCTTGGCCCTTCAAGGGCCGGGTCAGCCCTGATTCCCATCTCTAAGTATCTGTTGTAAGATCTCAAGGTAGTATGACTTTGAATGTGGTTGTTCAATTACAGTTGTAAGGGGGCGAGAATCTGGTGAGATTACTCTGTGCTTATTGTAATCGTGTTCAAAGATAGTGGAAATCTCATAGAAGCTTTGGGCACTGGACGTACGCCACGAGGTTAAGGTTGAACTGGAATAAATCTGTGTGCACACTTCGGTGACATCTCTCTAATCCTTCATTCCTGATTTTATTATTGATTAAAATTGTTTCAATTTTTATAATTCACCCAATTCACCACCCCTCTTAGGTGATTTACTTTAACTAACAGTAAAAATACAATTTGAAAATAGTTTGCAATGATCCTTCCTAAGGTTCCAAAATATTAAACCTCAATAAATATTATAGATAGTGTATGAGGTTTTACCGTTGTATACTTTTACTTTGGTATTTGGAGGATAACCTTTTCTGATCCATTGCATTTTATATGATGTTTAAACTTTAAATCCCTTGCTATGGGTACTAGCAACATTCTCTCATGAGATATCAACTCCACGAGTCTTTTGTTTGATACTTGAGAGATCCTCATTTTCTTGTTCTCTTCAAGATAGTCGAAAGGTACTCTATGATTGTTTATTTTTGAGGTGAAACATACTCCCCATGCTTGTATCAATTGCTTCTTTTGATTTGACAATGATGTTGCAGCGGTGGTTTCTTCATGAGTTCTCCTAATTGATGTATATTATGAGAATATCCTTTTAGATGCATGAGAAGCTCTTGGTTTCTTCTTCATCTTATCATTTCCCTTATGTCCCTTTCTTCTAGGATCAATCTGCACAAATGAAACACTAGATGGACATGTTGGTATGCATATTGATTTACGTCCTTCATTATCAGCATTGGACCTTACTTGTCTTTTAGGAACCCAAACAAACTTCTTTCTCATATTAAAGTTTTTTCTAATATAGCATGTGTGAGAAATATGACATAATTTTCCAAAATAATTGCATATGATAGGATTATGACCTTTATGAATCTTTTTGCAATTACTATGTTGGGCAATTGGAAGAAGTTTTATATAATCTATATTTGAAAATTCTTTCTTCCTACATAAATGTCTAGGATGGTTTTAAAACATTTTTGCTTTTCAAAATAGAATCAATGATTGGTTAAAAAACAACTTTATGCAAACTTTCAAGATCATTTTTTTTTTCTAAAATGCACGAGAAGAATTGGAACTTTTTGCCTTATATGCATCTTGAGCTTCAGAGAATGACTCTTCACATTCGTCCATGATGAGCTCTTCTTGGGAATCATCATCTTCTTTTTCTTCTTAGTTGACAAATTCATGGAAGTGTTCAATGATTTCTCCATCTCATTCTCAACTTCCAATTGTTCACTGTAGATATGCATTTTGTAGTTTTGGATGAACTATCTACACTTTCAACTTCAACAAAATTGTTAGAAGAATAAATAGAATTAAGAGTATCCCAAATATCTTTAAAACTATAGCAAAATTTGATTTTCTCAAAATCATTTTCGGTCAAAGCACAATATAGAATTTTCATTGTTCTAATGTTCAAGGAAAACATTTTCTTTTCTTTTCCAGTCTAATCTCTTCTCGATTTAAAATAAAAGGGTTAAGTAGCAAATCCACCCCCAGAAGTATACGCCTAGGACCAATGTTGCCCTCGAAGTTTTTTCACGTTCAATGTCACCCCGGAAGTCTAAAAACGTAGCAATATTTCCCTTTTCTATTAAAAAACTAATGTTGACCATTAAAAAATTGACGTTGACTGTTAAGTTTTTAACGGAAAATGGTAACATTACATTTTTAGACTTCTAGGGCAACATTGAAACAAAACAAAAAATTCCAAGACAACATAGCTCTTGGGCGTCGAGCCAGATTTGCTACTTAACCCAAAATTTTTTTTAAAAACATTAGTAAGAACATCCCACAAATAATAATCAAATACTTTTATAAAAAATGTCATTCTATCTTTCCAAAACCAAAAATGAATATCTTTTGAAAGAGGTGGAACAATATAATCAAAACCTTTTGAAAACAAGGGTGCTTCTCTAATATCAATTTTTAGAACCGGCTGACACCTAAGAGGGGGTGAATTCGTGATTTTTGTTAACTATATATAATGATTGTTTAATAAATATTATAGCATTACTATAAATATATAACGGTTGTTTTAACTATATATAACCATTTTGTATTATGCAAGTATTATCATATATTATGACGGTTGTTTATGTGTGTCCGTTAATTATTATTACATCAATGCATATATCATAGCCTCACCATACCTCAACATATCACTAGTGCAAAAAAGGGTTTTAAGACCGGACAAAAGAGGCATCGTAAAAAGTCCACATTTAAGTCCACATTTAAGACCGGACTCGAACAGGTCTTAAAGAAACTCTTTTAGACCGGACATTTAAAACATTAAGTCTTAAAAGTCGTACTAAATAAAGCTGAAATATTTTTTGTTCGATCCTAAAACTCAACTTTTAAGACCGGGCAAAAACTCGACCGCTCTTAAAAGATCAAAATTATAAGACCGGACAAAAATAAATCCGGTCTGAAAAATAGCGGCTTCTAAGACCTGACGACTAATTATACGCGGTCTTAAAAGAATGACTTTCAAGACTGGACGGTAAATTTGTCCGATCTTAAAAATTGAATTTTTAGACCGGACATATAAATACACCGGTCTTAAAAGACAAACTTTTAAGACCGGCTTAATATCAAATATGTACACATGACCTTTAAGACCGGACATATTAATACATTTGGTCTTAACAGTTGAACATTTAAGACCGGCCTATTTATTACCGGTCTAAATTTTCCCGAATTTTTTCCCTGTTCTATTCTTCCTGATCATATATATTCACAAATCCACCACCCAATCCACCACATAAAAGTCGATACTTTAAGTACAAGCTATGAACAATTATGAATAAATTGAATTGGGAAAAAGAATACAAATATTATTCACCATGAGTTATGTGGCTTCTTAATTAATGATTATACTATGACTACAACACCTAAATTAATTTATACAATAAGATAACTTACTTACAATGCAAATACACAATAAGTTACAAATACAACATACATGCCCAATGTAATATTCACCATGCCTTCATCTAATTCCCACCCAACAACGTAACATCCTCTTTTATAACATGCCCCTTTGGATCGGATCCTGCCACAAAAATAAAACAAGAACAAACTTCATAGTCAGTGACATTGTTTAAGAACATAGAAGGAATATAATATAGTTAAAACCTTAAAGTTTTCAAAGAATTTTGCATATGAATATTACCTTATGAATTGACTCTTTTATAAAGCGATATCCTCCCATATCCCTTCTTGATGATCATTTCTTATGCCGGGTTCATTATCCGCTTCATCTTCTTCGTTCATGTCCAGTAGACCCCTTGAAAAATGAGTACTCTCAGGAAGACCATAATTTGAATGACTTTCCTCATCAATATCAATGACCCTTTTTCCTTGGAGAGCTATAGACCACATTTTATTTTCTTGATCGGTGATATAGAACACTTGTTTTGCCTGGTCTGCCATAATAAAAGGTTCATCTCCAAAACTTCTACCATTGACATCGACTAATGTAAATCCTAGCCGATCGATCTGAACACCATTATTGACATTAACCCACTTGCATTTGAAAATGGGAAATCTAATTTTAACATAATCTACCTCCCAAATCTCTTCAATAACCCCATAAAATGGCATGACTACCAATAAAGGCCTCTTGTCTTTCGAACTGGAGAAGTGCATAGATTCAGCCTCTAACATAACACCACTGTTCTGGACGGTGCTCCTATCATCTAGGGACTTCATGTAAAATGTATAACCATTGATCACATATGAATTCCAACTTATGACATCAACCTCAGGACCATATGCTAACCATTTGATTGTATCAGAAACACATTCCTCTCCCTCGACCTTTTGTTTGAACCCGTTTGTAAAAGTTCTGTTATGCTCCCTAATCAACCTTTGTTCAGTCATTTGATGATTTTCTTTCCTTACAGCTACTTTATGTGCAGCTATGATGGCTTGAACTTCATCAACATTATTCAAGATGTATAAGTGGACTTGTGACAATTCATCAGGATCCACACTCTTTATTGAAGCCCCTCGTCTACCCCATTCAGCATGTTGACGTTTTGGAAGCCCAATATGTCTTACTTTGGCCAAATAATTTTGACAAAATTCCATGGCTTCTTCAGAAACATATTTCTGAACAATTGATGCTTCTGGCCGGTATGCGTTCTTCACGTACCCTTTTAGGAATTTCATAGATCTTTCAATTGGGTACATCCACCGTAAATGGATAGGTCCGCACAACTTTATCTCCCTCACTAGATGAACAATTAGATGAACCATGATGTCAAAAAAGGTAGGAAGAAAAAGCTTCTCAAGGTGGCACAAGATAAGATATCCTTCATTCTCCAATTCATCCAACTTTTCTATCTCGAAAACTTTACTACAAACCGCATTGAAGAAGACACAAAGTCTAGTCAAAAGGACCCGAAGATCATATTCGGGGATGCCTCGAATAGCTCTTTGGGAGTAGTTTGTTGCATCAAGACATGACAATCATGAGACTTTTGGCCTACTAATTTCAAGTCCTTCATCGATACACGCCTCTTAAAATTTGAAGAATACCCCGAGGGAACTTTTGTGCCATGTAAGCACTCACAAAAACTTCGTTTCTCATCCTTAGACAAAGTATGAGAAGCCGGGGGACAATAAGTTCTCTTCCCGTATGGCCTTGGATGTAAGTCTTCACGTATTCTCATTACTTGCAAATCCAATCTTGCCTTCACACCATCCTTGGAACTACCTTGTATGTTGAGAAGCGTGCCAACAATACTATCACATACGTTTTTCTCCACGTGCATGACATCAATACAGTGTCTCACATCAAGATTGCGCCAATATGGAAGATCGAAGAATACAGATCTCTTTTTCCATATATTTGTTTCTTTTCTACTCTTTGCAGTCTTATCGAAGATGACACTGATATTTTTCACCTTTTCATAAACTTGCTCCCCAGTCAATGCCACCGGAGCATCTTCATACTCTCTGGCCACCAAAAAGGCTTTCTTTAATCGACGATATGGGTGGCCCCGTCTAAGAAATCTCCTATGTCAAGATAAACCGTCTTTCTTCCATGTTGAAGTTGATGGTAGCGTGTGCCTTCTTCACAAACCGGACATGCTTTATGGCCTTTTACACTATACCGACAAGTTCCCATATCTTTGGGAAGTCGTTTATAGTACAAAATATCATGGCTCGCAATTTAAACACATCCTTCTTGAAAGAGTCAAAAACATCGACACCTTCTTCCCACAACTCCTTCAAGTCTTCGATCAAGGGCTGAAGGTAAACATCAATGTCATTTCCGGGTTGTTTTGGTCCCGAAATCAACATAGATAGCATGATGTACTTTTGTTTCATGCATAACATTGGAGATAAGTTGTAAATAATAAGGAGCACAGGCCATGAACTATGTATGCTGCTAAGGCTTCCATATGGATTCATGACATCCGTGCTAAGGGCAAGCCTAAGGTTCCTAGGTTCTTTGCCGAAGTTCGGAAATAAATGATCGATTTTCTTCCATTGAGAAGAATCGGCTGGATGTTGAAGCTTTCCATCAGAAATCCTCTCATCTACATGCCACCTCAAATTTTTTGCATCATTTTCATTCGCAAACAACCGCTTGAACCTTGGTATGATTGGAAGATACCACAACACCTTTGCAGGTCCCTTATTTGACTTGTACCTTGGGGTTTCACATATCGGACAATTCTGCTTCTCTTCAAACTCTTTTCTATACAATACGCAATCATTCGGGCATGCATGGATCTTTTTGTACTCCATCCCCAGTGGACAGAGTATTTTCTTAGCATCATAGTATCGATGCGGCAACACATTATCATCCGGAAGCATGTCCTTAAAAGCCTCAAGCATTTCAGAAAAACTCTTGTCGCTCCATCCATGACGTGCCTTCAAGCTTACCAATTTCAATACGGCGTTCAACAATTGGTATTTTTTACAACCAGGGTATAGCGGGGTCTACGCATCACTTTGCACATATTACCATATGCATGTGATTGATGAAAAGCCTCTTCTCCTACATCACGAATAATGTCCTCTATGTGATCATCCATATCCGTGTCATTATCATCAAAGGCATGTTGAGACCCACTTGGTATTTTTTCACCATGCCATACCCATACTTGTATAAGTCTTACAAAATCCTTCACAAATTAAATGTGTGTGGATAACTTCGGGACTTAGTCGCCTCTCATTCAAACATTTTACACAAGGGCAATAAAACTTCCCACTATCATCATGGGCATTTTGTTTAGCAAATTCTATAAAGTCCCTCACCCCATTTCGATATTCAACACTCGTCGTAACGTGAGTTATCCAATTATGATCCATAGTATAATTCCTATAGACGGAAAGATTTAACATACATAATCCGAAAAAATTGACACTTGCATATAAAATAAGGCAACACACCAAATGCATATTTATGCTGAATGTCGGTTATGTCAATTTTTTTTTTTTTTGACGGAGAAACTTGCCCATTAAATACATAACAAAGAATCAATTTTGGTCATAAATGTATCAAAGTGAATCCAAGAAGTAAAATAAAAGCATGACGAGGAAATTAAATGCATCGCGTGAAGGTCTTGTGGACTCACTTGTAGCATATAAATTCAAATGCGTTTGCGGAGTCTTTCTTCTCCCGCCATGAACGTTGATGTTGCGGATGACAAGAGTAACCTAAAAACATTTGTTGGTCAGTTGGGTAGGTCTAAAGCGCAAATATAATCTTCAAAATACAATATTCATTAACAACGAGAGAAACCCACAAGAACATTTCATCGATTTTGTTCAACCAAAAAACCATAAAGTTATATAACCGAAACACCTCTTACGGCTTGGTCTATAGACGTTTAGCTAAGGAACCGAGAAAGTGATTGTCGAGAGAGCAACGCGAAGCAGTCGACGAAGCAACACAAAAACACTGGAGACAGAACCTGAGTAATCACTTTCGGCGCGACAAGAGAAGTTCAGAGAGAGAAATTTAATATTCCCCGCGACAGAGACTATTAATTTGGATTTTATTAAGACCGGTTTGTTATAAAGTAGCCGGTCCTAAATATATAATTAAATTTTTAGGACCGGAGGGTTAAAAAACTCCGGTCTTAATTTTTTATTTTTCATTTAATTTTAAGACCGGAGTCTTATTAAACATCCGGTCCTAAAAGTCCTCATTTAAAAGAAAAAAAAAACGAGGATTGGCTTTGGTAGCAAAGCGTTGAATGAATAAAAATTAAAGAAAAACTAGAGAATAAGCTTCTTTAATTACTGGAGAATATGAACAAAAAAAAAAGACACAAGCTTAGTTCTTAATGATTCATACATTATTGGTGAATATGCACGTACACAAGAAAAAAACAAAAGACAAACAAGCAGAAAATTATAAAAAATAAGAATCTGACTAAACATCCTTGGCGATATCGATGTGAAAAGCATTAACTTCCCGCCGGAGATCAGCAAGTTCCTGTCTTATTCGCATCAGTCGCAATGCATCATTAGAGGAAAAAGGAGAGGGGTAGCGGTAGGCGCGCCGGGGCCAAGCTGGTTGGAGAGGGGGAGCGTAGGAACCTCTTCATGGTGCGAAGAATTTGGAGGGGGTGCGGCAACCTCTTCATCATCCGAAATAACAATGGGTCCAATGACCCGAGACTCTTCTGTCACAATAGAACGTACTCTTGTTGGAGGAGGCGCACCGTATAACGATCTACGGAAGGCATGAGCATCAGGAGTAAGAGTACCCCTACGAGCGGTTCTCTTGTATCTAACCATGGTTTGAGCAGTTGGGGCAGAGAGCCACGTAGTGTGGAGTTACGAGATTGTGAGGAGTTAATAAGGACAGAGAGGTATGAGGAGTTTATATTTTTAAGAGTGACGAAGTGTGGAGTTACGAGGTATGAGGAGTTAATAAATATGCGTTCTAAAATTAAATTATTTATTTTTTTCAATTCAATTGATTTTAAGACCGGCCCTTTATAATATATCCGGTCCTAAAAGTCTATAATTTATTTTTTTAATCAATTCAATCACTTTTAAGACCAACCTTTTACCTTGCATCCGGTCCTAGAATTCATTTATTTTTTTCAATTCAATTGATTTTAAGACTGACCTTTAATAATATATCCGGTCTAAAAGTCTATTATTATTTTTTTCAATTCAATTGATTTTAAACCGGCCTTTATATAATCCCGGTCCTAAAAGTCTTATTATTTATTTTTTTAATCAATTCAATCACTTTTAAGACCGACCTTTTACCTTGTATCCGGTCCTAGAATTCATTTATTTTTTTCAATTGAATGATTCAGAGTCGTATCCTTACACTTTGTTCAAATGAATGATTCAGAGTCTCTTCGACTTCCAGATAAACTTCCCAACTAGGCATATCCTCGTATTCTGAGGAACTATGCGTCTCCTCGTTATTGTTTCCGGCGTTTCACATTGGTCGGCGGGGTTCTCTATTTAAACCCGATGTTACTTTACTTCCTTCACATTCTTCTCCATCACTTCGAAACATCCACGGTAATGGCTGCTCCACCACCACGAGGTCCTCCTCCTCCGTTGCCTCCGGAACCGACAATCTACCAGATGATTCAGCACATTCTGGCCCGCCTCGCTCATATCGACTGACACTGCGGGCAGCTGTTTCAGGTCTATCACGCCGTCAACGACAAACTGCAGGCGGTACTCGACGCCCAGGACGTTGAGTACCATCCTGAAGATGACGACATCTCCGACCTCTCCGAGGACTCCTTCCCCTCCGACAACAATGGGGGCAGTAGATGTTTTTTATTTTTTTTTTTTTTTTTGTTTGTCTGATCTTTCTGCTGCTCCTCACGGGCGGCGGTAAAAAAAAAAATATAATAAAAAAATTTTTTGTTTCCATATTCGATCGCCATGTCCTTTTCATTATCTTCTTTCTTTTTTCGACAAAAAAGAAACAAACAAAACATTATCCTCGTGAAATCAACATTGAAAATTTGCAGAATACAGTTAAGAACATATAAAAAAACAAAAAAAGATTGTTTTCCTTATTCGAATAAAAACAAAGTGACTATTCTTCTCAAGGTTGGATCGTCGGTCTTACCTCGACCTGAGTTGAATATTTTTAGTTTCCTTTCAGTATCTTCCTTATTTTTCCGACAAAAAGAAAAGAGACAACTAAAAGGGAAACTGATAATGCTGCACAACATCAAGAGAGGTAACATCGAAGACAACGAGGGTCCTAGCTTGAGTAGAATGCCAGAACCTCGGTTGTCTTGAACCCTAAAAATTTGTCTGAAAACCGAGTCAAAAACTATTAAGAGCTAACAAATACACGGTGCTAAAGGTTAAGCCATATTTTTTAAAAATGAACTTTTAGGAGCGGATAAATCACAAAACTACGGTCCTAAAAGTCTAGACATATTTTTTAGTTAATTAAACGTAGACTTTTAGGACCGGTCATAATATAAACATTCGGTCTTAAAAGTCTAGCGAATTTTTAGAAGACTTTTAGGACCAGATGTTTAAATAATATGCGGTCCTAAAAGTCTAGCCATAGTTGTTTTAGAAATAAACGAAGACCTTTAGCACCGGAGGTTTAATAAATATGTGATCCTAAAGGTCTCGCCATATTTTTAATAAATAAACAAAGAAGATGGACTTTTAGGAGCGGCTATTTAACAAATTTACGGTCTTAAAGTCTAGACATATTTTTTAGTTAATTAAACATAGACTTTTAGGACCGGTCATAACATAAAGATGCGGTCCTAAAAGTCTAGCATATTTTTAGAAGACTTTTAAGACCGGACAAATAAATACGTCCGGTCCTAAAAGTCTAGCCATAGTTTTTTTAAAATAAACGAAGACTTTTAGCACCGGAGGTTTAATAATTATGCGGTCCTAAAGGTCTCGCCATATTTTTAGAAATAAACGAAGACTTTTAGCACCGGACTTTCAGATAGTCTCTTTTTTTCTCATTTACAACATCTTGTACCTCAAATTTCAAGCACTAAATATCTAGAATGAATGAACGAATTTCTTCAAAAAAATATACAAATTTATTATTGAATTACACATTGTGCGTATATTTTACAAATGAATTTAGGACTTAATTAGGTCATACAGATATTCACAAAACACATTGCGTATGTGCTCCACTTCATCATCGGGAAAGGGAGCGGTCCGCAAACCTCGTAACATCAAAGACGAAACTGAATTAACTTGCGTGCATATTTCATATGTAACATTAAGCCGAGAAACTGAATTCAACCATAATATGTAACATCAAATACATTTACCTTTGCGAGTTAATTTTGTCGTTCCTCCGTGATAACATCATACATGTGTTTCATGACGTACGAGCCACATAAGTTGGACCCCGTTGGTTGCCGATGGGTCTAAAATGAACAAGAAATATATATAAGAGCTAGCATATATAAAGTGACCAAGTTCACAAGGTAGTATGCCAGTGTCCAAATATGTACTAACCTCTGGTTTTAACCATTTAGGATAAGTGGCATGAGACCCACGCCTTTTTTTACCACGACTTGGAAGGTCCTCATGGCACTATCATCAAAATCACAAATTTATCAATAATGTTCACTGAAAATTCACAGTAGAGATTTCAGACAAGAGAATCAAAATGACATGCTTACTTGTTGACGCTCTGCATCAATATAGGCTCTGGCTCACTGTGAGTGGAGCATAAGAAGATAACTTTATGATCCTCCATGCACATGAGGACCAACTGCCAGTGGCGGTTGAAAATTCACAGTAGTAAAGTACTCAGTGATATATGTAGCAGAATTATATTAAGTGAATTGCATACCAGAATTGTGATATGTACCTGTGGTAGTATGGAAACACGTACACCTTTCTTCACACACCCTGGTTGACATGTATTCTTGTCTCAACTCCAAGGATGTTGTACTTGCATAGCTGGGCACAAGAATCCAAAATCATTGATTCGCCTGTTCAACCAATTCTTGATGCATGAACCTACAATAATGACATCGATCGGGAATTAGTATATATGTATGTGTGTCTAAACGAGGCATTTAAATTATGTATTCATAGAAGAAGATACTTACTTCATAAACATTTGAACAATTGCATTAGTAAGCTCCTGTTCAGGAATCAGCAAGGACGTTACATCTACGCTGTCAAGGTAAACCTCTTCAGGATGAGGGACGCCTACTACTTCATTGACAGGCCACGATTTATCTTTAAAATATCCTTTTTTTTACCAAATCGGATATTTTTTTCCTTGGCAGTCAAATTAGCAGTAGGGGATGGAACTTGAGGAGGAGGGGATGCAGCTTGACGAGGGGATGGAACTTGAGGAGGAGGGGATGAAGCTTCAGGAGGAGTAGAGACATGTACAAGCTTCACTGGCCAAGAGATAAAGGTTCCCTTGACATCACTCACAAGCTTCAGCTCATCGGTTGGGAGAGGGAGAGGTGCATCAACGATCACCTTTTCAAGCGACACTCGACTTCATCATCAGCCATTTGTTGGTGGTGTACAGTTGATCCCAAGTTGTGGACAATCCCTTTTGCAACTAATAGTCTATGAGTTTTTTCCACATACAGGCAACAAGGTTGCTCTAACTGTCCAACAATGCAACTCCCTTTAGTGCTCTGCTGCATAGGTGCAGGTGAATGTGTGACGGGAACACTGCTCTCTGAACGAGAGCTCAAAAGCAGCCTCATATGATTCATTTTCTCCTTCATCTGGCTCATCTAGGCTTGAAACATTGCTTCTTTAGCCACTACTTCCTCACTTAATTTGGCCAGCGTATGTTCCATCTGGGATTGAAACATTGCTTCTTTAGCCGCTACTTCATCACTTATTTTGGCCAGCGTCTGTTCCATCTCCTCCCGGGTAACCATACTTTGTTTGTGGCGTTTGGATTTACCAAAGTATTCCTTCAGGCCTACCCATCCTCCAACCCCCCTTTACACGACCCGCGTGATCCGGTTTTCGGTCGCAACGGTCGAACATCATTCCTCCCGTCCGACACAAAAGATCCCTCTACGGTTCTTTCTTTTTAAGATCTTCTGTAAGATATAGATAACGAGAAGCTTAGTAATGAAACATGTTTAGTAACTAAAAAATAACAATAACGATACTTACAATTCTTTCGGCAACTACACGAGTTTGTTCACTCGTGTAGCGCGCTTGGCTTTTGTCGAATATGCAACCACAACTCCTCGCGACGTATTGGAGATGGGCTGATCAACTATCGCGAAGGATTGGATTCGACTTCATCTTCCAATCTCTTCCGCTTGGCCGCCATCAATTCTTTTTCGGCCATTTCATATCCGCCGTGAGAAGCCCCTATGCGGCAATCATTCTTTCTCCCTATCTCCTGTGCTTGTTCCCTTCTTTTTATGAATCAAAATTGAAAAAAACTATTAATTATGAATTCCAGCCATCTCACTAACGAAATTAGAGAACTTCAAACATATGAAGTCAAACATTAGTCAAATTCACTTCATCAAGTTTCAACATTTTATTTAAGAAAGATGTAGAATTGTAGAAGAAATTAGGAGAAACAGAGGAAAGGGAGTTGCAGAATTGCTTCCAACTCAGTCAATTCATTTATTCATCATAACTGGTTCCTACACATATTAGACTAACCTCTTACATATAGTTAGAGGTTTGACTCTTAAGGCCCAATAACAGCTTACACCGAAACCATTACACAGTTAACATACTAACTAACTAACAGCAATGTCTAACCACTACCTACTATAACAAAACTAAGACTATAATAATGGCTTGACTCTTATGCCATTATTATTTCCCTAATTACCTTCTTAGTATTTTACCTTTTCAGGGTTTACATATCAGACTTGCATAGACAAAGGCAGGAAATGTATACTTCTATTCACACACCAAACCATTTAACTAACATGATTAGATGAACACAATAACATTCACATATCCGCACAGGTTAATAAGCACACAAAAGGGCAAACAAAACTAAATATGAACTCACGAGCTTCGGGAGTGGTCGTAGTGAACAAATTGTTGCCAAGTTTGTTCATCAATAAATGTGTACTTGTCCCAAGCATTTTCTTCATTTGAACCTCGGCAAAAATATACTTGTTAGCTAGAAAGGTCTTAAACTTCCTCCACCGATCAGCACAATAAGACAATGTCTTGTCTTTCAACTTCTGACAGTTAGGGACAGTGTATGTAAGCCGAATAGTGTCCCAAATAGTATCCTTTACTGTGCGAACGTCCACATTTTTCCACTCATTTGTCAAGATGCTAACCTTGCTGCGTGCTAGATAGCCAACAAAACTAGTATATTTGGATTTCTTGGGACCGAAAGGTTCCAACTTTTCATCAAACTGAATCTCCGGCCTTGACCCGAAGTCCGATTTAGGGTTACATCCATCATTTGTGTGCCTCTTCTACCACGGCGTGCGGGGCGGTTACGAGGCTCATTGTGAGATGAAGAGGGTTCGTTCTCACTCACTTTGTCACACCGATGGGCGTTCCGGAACACGAATAGAATCGTTTTCACCGTTCATTTTCGAGACGGGGAAGAGGTAATGCAACAGGAAGGGTTTCGCAACGTGAACAAAGGTTCTTCAGTGAGAGTAACAAAAGCTTTCGCGCGAAGAAATGTTTATTTGGCGGTTCATTTTTAAGACCGGATATAAAAAGAGACGGTCTTAATAATTAATATTCAAGATCGGTCATATTATGGTCCGGTCTTAAAAGTAATTAATTTTTTATCCGCACTCTTTTTCTATATTTTATACCGGCCGCATTTTATGTTCGGTCTTAAAAGAATAACTTTTAAGACCGGCTTTTAAATATGTTCGGTCTTAAAACTTTATTACCTTTATATTTAAATTTTTCCTTATTATTTTGGACCCGAGAAAATATTAGTAAATTTTGTGTGAAATTTCTCCATAAAGTAATTGATATTTGAATATTTTTAATAACATTTTTAAGACCGGCTTGTTTTTTAACGGGTCGAATAATATATTTAAGACCTATGAAAAAATGATCCGGTATAAGAAGTTCTTTATATTTACAAAGCTGCACCGGTCATACATAAGAAGTTCTTTATATTTACAAAACGCACCGGTCATACCTTTAAGACCGGTGCGTCGAAAAAGTCCGGTCTAAATGAGGCGGTCTTAAAGCCCTTTTTGCACTAGTGTATCTTATATGATGGTTCGAAATTGTTATATGTGGTAGATAATAATCGTAAAAAATGACATTTTTATGCAGCAATGCACTACAAATTAAGTAAATGTACTTGGAAACCATGCATGCTTGATTATATTACAAATTATGCTTATTAAGTTAATACAGTCGCAGTCCACATTCATGTAATCTGTTCAAGATTGCGAGTCAAAATAAGTTAGGATAATTAATTATATTACATAAGATTGCCATATGTGGCTTAATTTTCCTTTTTGACTTTCTTACTTAATTCATTACTTTATTTCTTTGGTTGTTATATACTTATATTGATACTTATAATATATCACTCAATTATAAAAAATACTCGTAGCACTTAAATTTCAATATCCGGTTCACAATAACAATAATAGGATTAAAAAGAACAGTAAAGAAATTGATAACTCGTTTTATTGGAAAAACACCTATTTAAAATTTTGAAGTTCACCAACGGGTTGGCGCGAAGTGGTAAGTAGCATTTGTGTCGTTTAAGCGGAATGCCGAGTTCGAGTTTTGTGAATGCGAAAAAAGCTCCATTTGGGAGACTCTCACCCACCATAGGGTGCGTCGGGTCAAATTCGGATTAGTCGGCGAAGTTCGGATCTTAGGATAGGAAAAAAAAAAAAAAAATTTGAAGTTCAAATCGTATTTTCTTAAAATTTTCCCTAATAATCAATTGAACTTCAAAAACTTTTTGACAACAACAATAATGAGATTAACAAATACAGTAAAACAATTGACAACTCATTTTATTATAAAATCACCTATTTATAATTTTGAATTTAAGTGGTTTTTTTTTTTCAGGATTTTCCTTTAACGATAACAATTTTTCCTAAGAAAAAACTAGAATGGCTTGATTGTAATTTGAGCTAATCATCATGGCACTTGTTTCGATTGGAACGGATGCCCCTTTTATTTAATTTTAATTTTAATTTTTAATTCTCAATACATTGCATTCACGCACCTTCAAACCTTCTGTGCAACGTGACTGTAATTTGAAGTTGTGGTCTATGTAGCTTCTGGTGATCCAAAAAAAAAAAAGTCTATGTAGCTTCTGCTTTATAAGCCCTTTTCTCCAACATTCACAATCACACCTCTCTCTCTCTCTCGTTTCACTCAAGCGCAAATCGTACTCAACCTCTTTAGCAAAGCTTCGAGCTCTTATCCATGGCGGCAGGACTCTCCGCCGCCATAACCTTGAAGCCCATCGGCTTCTTCCACACCTCAGACCCCCTCCCCAAGGCCCCTCCATCTCTTCTGTTCACTTCCTTGAGATGTTTTCCTCGTCGTGCCACAACCCGTCGAAGCCCTCGATTGCCCTCCTTCACCGTCTGCGTCCTCATGGAGGATCCCAAACAGAGCATCCAAATCGAAGCCAACGAAGAGAAAGACCCGAACAATCGAGTCGATTCCGAAGCCGTATCAGTTCGCATAGCAGAGAAATTAGCCAGGAAGAGATCGGAGAGGTTCACTTATCTTGTCGCAGCTGTGATGTCTAGCTTCGGAATTATGTCCATGGCTGTCATGGCCGTTTATTACAGATTCTGGTGGCAAATGGAGGTAGGTACCTTTCTTTCAAACTCTGAGAAATCTCTTTCGATGAATTTTCCACATTGCTGGGAGTTCTGTTTCTGAAATTGTTTCCATTTTGTGTTTAATCCGAGTAGGGCGCAGAAGTGCCTTGGTCTGAAATGTTTGGTACATTTGCTCTCTCGGTTGGTGCTGCTGTGAGTTCCATTTCCTTTCCCAGATTCATTATTCGACGATTAAGAAATTTGAAATTAACTTGATTCTTCGCAAAATTTAGGTCCTAAATTCAACTCTCTATATATCTGATTTTTCAGGTGGGCATGGAATTCTGGGCAAGATGGGCTCATAGATCTCTCTGGCATGCCTCCTTATGGCATATGCATGAGGTTAGCTTCTTCTTCATTACTCGATTCTCCAATTCTCTCTTATCTGCCCCAATTTTCAATTTAATTCCTCGATAAACTCAAAAGCAACAAGATGTTCCAAATCTTTCTCTTAATTGAAATTTCCCCTGTTAAATTCTCAGCTCCCGAACAGTAATTATAACTAATCTCTGAGAAACTTGAACTTGAATTTGAATTTACAGTCCCACCATAGGGCGAGAGAAGGGCCGTTTGAGCTAAACGACGTGTTCGCGATAATAAACGCAGTGCCAGCGATTGGTCTTCTCTCTTATGGATTCTTCCACAAGGGTCTGGTACCTGGTCTGTGTTTCGGAGCTGTGAGTATAATCCCGAATCTGATTAATTAATTTTTAATCACGTTAATTTAACGGTATAATCGGGATTTGCTATGTCCCACATGAAATGTCGAAAGTGCCCCCGAAACATTCAGGGAATGACATTATTGTTCGTGCCGTGTAGGGCCTGGGAATTACGGTGTTTGGGATGGCTTACATGTTCGTCCATGACGGTTTGGTTCATAAGAGATTCCCTGTGGGGCCCATTGCCAACGTGCCTTACTTCAGAAGGGTGGCCGCTGCTCACCAGGTAAGTGATTGTTTCTACACTAGTATTAAACTATTAATATGCATTCACATGAATATGCAGTTTTGTTTATTTATTTATTAAAATATAAAAATAAAATTGTATGTTGTGTTCTTTGGGATAAAGATCTCACAATCTTGACTGTATGTCTGTTTCTTCAGCTCCACCATACAGACAAATTCGATGGGGTGCCATATGGGCTATTTTTAGGACCAAAGGTAAGCTACCGTTTATTTTATTTTATTTTTTTTTAATAATTTATATGTGGATATATGGATGATCATGAGGAAATTAATAATTTCATTGCTCCTGAAATAATAATAATAATAATTTCATTGATCCAACTTTTAGCATATGAATTATTTATTTTTTCATAGGCACATGAATTTGTCCTCTATTTTGAAAATTATGGCAGGTGTCCTTATGAACAACAATTTTTTTTTTCAACCTCTTTCATATTTTATTTAATTATGAAAAAATCATTATATTTTTATAATCTATAAAAGTAAATTTTAAAAATAAGTTACACATATCTTTATTTAAAAAAAAAAAATTAAGCTACCTCCATTTTTTTTTTTCTTGTGGGTTTTTCCCCTTGCTTATGGGGGTTTTGATATTTTGATAATAAATAACAAGTTTATTTGATTTTAATAAAATTTAAAAACATTTATGTAACTCAATCTTTATTTAGGAGGAAATTTTCATCAGTTATATATATATATATATTGCACCAAAAAAATATACATAAAGCAACTGTCTTCAATTATTGTAAAATTTAGAATAAGCTCACCATTTTGAAAAATATGTGTGTGTGTGTGTGTATTGCACTAAAAAAATATACATAAAGCAACTGTCTTCAATTATTGTAAAATTTAGGATAAGCTCACCATTGTGAAACATATGAGGGATTTAGGCTAATATACAATCAATGTTACTTTTCTCAAATACACATGTATTAATCTTCAACTATTAAACGGGACGCACAATGATTTTAGCACGATGCTGTATGTCTATTTTGAAAGGTTATCTTGCACTCGGTTTTCTTTCATTTATTTTAACAAATATTAAATGACTTTGGCTGAAAAATAATCGTAAAAAAAGAGAACAAGAGAGAGTAAATTGTCGGTGAAAATGAGTTAACGCTCATTGGTTACACGATTATGCAGGAAGTAGAAGAAGTGGGAGGAGCAGAAGAGCTGGAGAAAGAAATAATTAGACGAATGAAATTATATAAAAATGGATCATCATGACCTATTATACAATTACAATGCAAAGCAATTGTGAGTGTAGAGGAACAATACGTTATTATTCTTTGAATAGATTGTGTTGCTTTGTTTCTTTATATACATACAGTTGCTACATGGTCACATCGTATCAAAGAAAAAAAGCAAAAGAAAAAAATTAACATGAAATTTGGTCAAAAGAAAAAGAGAAGATTTAGAAACATGAGGAGAAAGAGTGGTGTCTTGAGATGGGCCTTGCAATGACCCATCATTGTGTCCAAAGGATGTAGCTTGTACAAAGTTATACGTTTGTTTAAAAGGTTAATGGGAGCGTCTATCAGCCATCTTAGATCCTGATATCCTCCCCAGATTGGCTGCGTCCTTACCCCCAAGACCTGATGATGCTGGCAATGATTTTTTAGTGTGGGGTGCGTCTAATAGTGGCCAATTTTCCCTTCTAAGTGCCTATTTCTTAGTTGAGAAGAACCCTCGAGATTTAAATCACAAGATCTTTAAAATGATTTGGAAATGGAAAGGGGCTGAGCGAATTAAAGTATTTATGTGGATGCTTTCAATTAATAAATTGCCCTCCAATGCTTGGAGAAGTTCTTGGTCCCAAGCATCCCCCTTGTGATTTTTGCAAATCGGGTGTGGAAGATTCATTACATATTTTGAGAGATTGTGAGTATGCTAAGCGTTTATGGTTGCACCTTTTAGACCCGAGGTATGTCTCATCTTTCTTTGCTGCTCCTCTTCGTGACTGGCTTTCTTTAAATCTGCAGAAATGCTTAGGCTTGAATGTGGGCCCCTTTTGGCAGTTTGTTTTTTGTGTGGCAATTTGGAAATTGTGGGGTTGGCGGAACGCTTTTATCTTTGATAGTTCCTTTTCTAAACCCTCTTGTCCGGCTGCTGTTGTTTTGAATTGTTGGAGGAATTATGTTCTGGCTAGTAATTTAATTCCTGATGGTTGTTTCCATGATTCATTATGTCCCCAACTTGAATTAAGAAGGTGGCAGAAACCACCAGTAGGATGGCACAAAGTAAATGTTGATGGTGCTTTGATTAATGCTTCTTCTCTTGCTGGTTGTGGGGGCATTATTAGGGACAGCCGTGGGGAGTGGATGGCTGGATTCACAAAACAGATTGGTATTTGTAATGTTAATACTGCAGAGGAATGGGCCATGGCTGAAGGCCTTCGTTTGGCATGGGAGTTAGGCTTTAAAAAAATTATTTTGGAGTCTGATTCTTTGGAGTTAGTACTGAGAGTCACTGATGGGAATTTCCACTCTGGAGATTTAATTATGGACCTGATTAGGGATTTGAAGAGCAGAAATTGGGAAGTCAATTTCTGTCATGGACCTAGAGAAACCAATATGATTGCGGATGCTTTAGCCAAGATGAGATTATCTCAGTCTACTATCTTTGAAGATTGTCCAGGTCACTTGAGAAATTGGGTGGATCGGGAGTGTTTGGGATTTATTCCCTCTTTATCTTAATTTATTTCTTGTAACTTTGGCTTCTAGCCTTCTTTATTATCAAAAAAGGTTAATGGGAAAAAATACTCAAAGTTTTTCTAAAACTGCACCTGATACAATAAACGTTTTTTAGGTGTAAAAGTGTCCAAGAATTTATGTAAATGGGTAAAAATGCCACATCCTTTAAGTGAAGTAAACAACTATAATCTTTTTTTTTGTGGTCACCACACTATTTTTTAAATGATTTTTTATTATTAAAAAAAATCTTTGTCCCTCTCTCTTCCCCACCCTTCCCTGTCAGATTCTCTCTCCCTACCCCAACAAAAAAACCCAACGTTATTTGCTTGTGTCCCCATTGGCAATGACTCTCTTCGGCCACCCCGCAGACATCGCTATAGCAGGATGAAGAAAAGATACTGGAGTTATTGGAACAATTGTAAAGGGTGTTAGTTCTCATATTATTATGTTTTGATGACAACAAATCTTGACATGCAAAGCATAATAGAAAGTGGACTTGATGATTCAAATCACTCAAGTGAGTTGCTAAACATTCGAGTGACAGAACTGTTAGTATTCAGGTGTCCTATAGACAATATGTGATGACAGATGAACACCTTTTCTACATTGTAGTATTTCATCATTAATAAATGAGCACATTTTATTTTTATCATATTTATGTCTTGAATTTATTTTAAGGTAAGTATATGTTTAAAGATAAAAACCCTAGGAATAGAACATGTGTTAATCTCGAGGATCACTGATAGATATCATAATCATGAGGATTCAAGAACACTTCATATCTGTTGCCTAAAACTTGTTCCTAGTCTTGAATCACTAAGAAAGGACATTGATGATCTCAATAAGACTAGTACAAAATCATCTACTTATATAGAGATACAAGGTAGAGACCTCATGGAAAATAGACATGGTAATGTCTTAGCTGATGTCGTGGGTAGATCTGTTGGAGAACATATAGCACCAAATTGTAGAGAGTATCATTGGATGTGAAAAGTCTCTCATCATTTGGTAGTGCGGATCGTCCTGGACATGAGGGTGTCATTGAATATTATGTCCTAGGGTTATACTTTGACTGTACAACTCTATCCGCCTGAAAATGGGGAAAACAATGTACTCTTGGGTGTAACTCGAATACATGAGTATAGATGGACATGCTGAGAGGACTCATAGTCCCTACAAGGGGTTAGTCATTAACAAGACCGGTAGAGCTTGGATAGCTTCTAAGTGACTCGGGAGTCTATGTGCACAGCAAGTGATCATGAAGAGTCATGATCTGTTATAGAGTTAATATAAGAAAATTCCTAGTTCTGTGAATTAGCTGCATTTAGTCAATCAAGAGAGATGATACTCTATCTTTGCTCTTGACTAAATGTGAATGATGTTCTGAGGAATGTTGTCTGTATGGTATCCAAATTTAAAAGGCAGATCACTTAATCAACTCAATTAGTTCTGGGGCCGCATAGCATTACTAGTGTTTTAGTCGTCATTAGATAATAAAGGAGTTTTAATTGGTTCAAGTTTATTTATGTCAGTGACTAATTGGGCCTAATGGGTCACACACAAAGGTTATTCCCGATTGCTTAACATTAGCAAGCTTGGACCAATAATTGTTATTGAGCTTTATTAAGAGTAAATGTGTAATTGGGTTGGAGTGGAACTCCAAGCCTAGTAGTAAAATGGCGCCACATTTGAGCCCTTAGTGAGAAATCAGTTTCTCCACAAGAAGGCCCAAATGTGTTGGAAGACCAAACTAGGTTGTAGGCCAAGTTGAATTTGGAATTCGAATTTTGGAATTTAAGTTTAAAATTTAAATTTAAATTTTAAAATTCAAAAGGTTAGGTTATAAAAGATAATTCTGAATTATCTAATATATATGTATGTGTGTGTGTAAAAATCCAATAAAGATAGGAGAAATAATAAATAAAGATTGAATTAAAAATGATTTTGAATTTTATTAAAGATATGGATGTGATTCATTATCTTAAATTTTTATTCAATCAATTAATCATTATAGGAATGTGATCCATCATATTAAATTTTGATTCAATCAATCAATCAAGATATGGATGTAATCCATCATATTAAATTTTTGATTCAATCAAATAATCAAGATATGGATTTAATTCATTATCTTAATGATTTGGATAACACCAAGTAATGGGCCTATCATCTAAAACCTTATTTTTAGTATGGTGGCCGAAATACATAAGACAATTAGGTCTTGGAATTTTGGGCCTACCAAGACTATTTAAAGGGGAATTGGCCGAAATTCATGCACACTCATTCTCTTGAGGATTTTGGCCAACTACCAAGAGATAGAGAAAGAGGCCCATCCAAGAAAGGTAAAGATCCAATCTTGTTTATCCTATCTTCAATCCAATTTCAAGAAACCACCATCTTTTTTAAAAGAGAAAAACCCAAGAAATCGAAACCTCAACCTTGTCATCGACTAGCAAGCATCCAAGGAGTGAGATGTATCAAGAGAAAGAGTTCTTATTGCAATCGGGGGATAGCCGTATAGATCAACATTAGAGGACATCAACAATATTGAAGTCTTTGAGTGATCTAAGGTAATCCTAATCCGCAATAGTTGTTTTTAACAAGTAATCATAATCCCTAATAGTTGTTTTAACGAGTAATTCTAAAAATCATGAGTATCATAAAGTGTTACGAGTTCTCATGAGTATCGTAAAGAGTTATGAATTAATGAATATAATAATAATAATAATAATAATAATAATAATAACTAATTAGTCTAAGAAGTTAAGGTTAATAACTCATGAGAAGCAAAAGGAGTTACGAGTTTCTGCAATGATTAACAATTTTTTTTGTTTTCAACCTCATGAGATTTTGCATGAAAGTCATGCAATAGCCCAAATTAACCAACAATTGGTATTAGAGCTAGGCTTGTTATCGTAAACACATGGGGTACTATTATTGAATTCAATTCAATGATAATTTAGGATTTGCAAAATTGCGTGCATGTGTTTTTCTAACCTTTTTGTAGGTATAAGAAAAGGAATGGTCATGGTGCCTCGGATGAATGATTTAAATTTTATTTCTTTTGGTAAATGGAATTGTTTTGTCCCGATTTAAATTTAGATTTTATTTTCTTATTTTTGGTAAATGAAATTGTTTTGTCCCAATTTAAATATTGCATAGAAAATTGTAATAGGAATAAGAATGTAAAATTTTAGATCGTGGGCTTATAAAAGAAGACTTTACTAAGAGATTGAAGAGAGAATATCACTGAGAGGAGGGGTGAATAGGGGATTTCAAAATTCTTTTTCGGATAATAAATACAAGCACAAAGAACAGAAACAGAGACAGAGAGAAATGACATAAACAATTTATACTTGTTCGGTCTAACTCTTCGACCTACGTCCAGTCCCCAGACGCTCTGGGTATTTAACTAATCCACAAACGGCTACAATTACACACTCTGTACTCGAGATGATCCTATCACACTAGGACTCACTCCTCCTTACAAGTTGTAATTGTACACCCACACTTAAGGTTCCTCAATCTTAAGATTTAAACAGAAAAGCAAATAAGTGTTTAACTCCTCACTGAGTAAATAAATAATAAACACTGAAGTACAAACAATATCCAAAGATATTAAATGAAGCTAATGAAATAGTTGATCGCAATAATACATAATTGAATGCGCAGAGTTTCGGTAGTTGGCAAAATTGAATGTGATGAGCTTGTATACCAATCTTCAATTAATGTTGTTGTGAAGCTTTGAAAGTAGCCGTTGTGTCTCTTCGTAATTCTGTTAGGCACAGATGAATTCCGTTGAGTATAATCGACCGTTGCTTCATTAAATGCATTCGTCGTCGATTGTACTTGTGTAGAAGATGACTCAGAATAATAGTCGGAATAAGTATGCCTCGAAGGAATGTATTCGTCTGCTCAGAGTGTTTATTCCAATTGTATCCTTTGTTTTCTGAGTTGCATTTAATGCTTCTGACACATTGGATCGCTTTTTGGCTAATCTCAATTTAAACAAGGTTAATCAATTGAAATCCACTCAAAAAGATTATTAGAATTAATAGAAATGAGTTTGAGTGAGATTAAGAGTAGTTAGATAATGGCCCATTAAGATTAGAATAGAGATTAACAACATAGTGATGGTTTCTGGAATTTGAAATAAACTTACTCGGGTAGCTTAATAAATTACTTGAGTAAAATCGCACATTTTCAAAATAAAATCACACTGGAAAGATATTACTTGAGTAACAATATTTGTTTACTTGAGTAATATCAAAGGTTTTTCAAAAATAGAAGCCTCGGTAGTGTATAGCGAAATTACTTTCGAAGCATGTATATATTACTTGAGTAATGGTTGAAAGTAATATAGGATAGTTCTTTGAAAATGAGCGACTATATCGAAATTACTTGAGTAACATCTTATGTTACTTGAGTAATATCTGAATACTACTTGAGTAATGTTTTTGTATTACTTGAGTAATTTCGAAAGGCTTCTCGCTAGTAACATCTTGAACTAAAAGTTACTTGAGTAACAATTTTGTTACTTGAGTAATATCTAAATATTACTTGGGTAACAATATTTGTTACTTGAGTAATTTCAAAAAGCTTTTCGCGACAGTAACGTTCTGAAAAACTTACTTGAGTAATAGTATTTGTTACTTGAGTAACAACATTTGTTACTTGAGTAATTTTGCGTAAGTTGAAAAAGGATTTTTCCATTGGCGACATTACTTGAGTAATAAATTAAATCTGCTTGAGTAACTATATTCGACAAACTCTGAACTTACTTGAAGTCGACATTACTTCGAGTAATACCAAGAATTACTCGAGTAATTTTCTACTGATTCCCAAAACGATGTTTTGCATTTCTGTGAACACTAAATAACTTCATTAGATGAGAATTACTCGAGTAACCAAAAATGACTTACTTGAGTAATTATGTTATCAACATAATTAACATTTACTGATTCAAAAACACAATTTCTTTTCAACAAAAAGCTTTAATCAATTAAGTCTTGTTATTATCAAAGTTCTGAGAACCTACATTCTCCCCCTTTTTAATGATGACAACACTCGATAATTTTGAAACATTTTTTAAAAGTTTATGAATTCAGTAAATCGAATAGAATACAAGAATGCAAAGAGAAATTAGAACTTTGTCATCAAGAGTAAACATTAGTACAATATATATAAGTGAGATAACACGTTAGTACTAACAAAATTATGTGAGCAAGAATATCCAAAAGATATAAGCTAAACTACTAACACCAAGATAACATAGATATTAAAAAGTCAACCAAAATAATAACATTGTTTCAAATCACTGATCACTCTCCCCCTTTGTCATCATGAAAATAAGGAGGAGGAAGAGAAGGCTCAGAGAAAGTCTCAAAGGATGGCCCAACAACAGTAAGAGGCTCGACAACAAAAACAGATGGAGCAGACTCAGGAGGCACCTCAGGAGGAGCAGCAGAAGTAGAGGGAGCAGATGAAGAGGCAGGTGGCTGAGAATATAGCTTAATGCCCAAGGCATCTAGAGTCCAATCCATCTGATAAACTTGGTCCCTAAGAGACTGAATTTCCTCTGTTAATTCGACTTTCGATTCTTTCTGAGCAACAAAGCAAGCCTGAAAGCTTACTGTAATATGCTTGGTTAACTTCTCAAACTCAGCGCCGGTAGCTTTTACCAAATTGACAGTGATCTTCTGGAGAGTATTCACGACATTGGTAACTTGATTGGCATTATTGAACAAGGGAGTGATGGCATTGTGAACAGCTTTTGCAACAGCTTTGGCAATGGTTTGCTCCACAATATGTTGAATAGAGGCAGAGGCAAAAGAGGGAGCAGCAGTAGAGGTACCAGCCTGAGAAGATTGCCCCTCATCAGGAGCCTTAGACGAGGAGGGCTTGGGAGGTCCTTTAGCAACTTGCTTATCCTTTTTCTGCTTCTTCTCAGAAACCTCAGTAAAGGAAATTCTCATACTGATCATATGCTTCTTGCCAAACCGCTGAGGGAAGATCACCTTGTCGTTAGATAAATACCATATATTGTTTATGTCAAGGAAGTGAGATACTAGATTCAGATAGGGAATGATGGCCTTTTTCTGATTGGGAGCTTGAGATATGAAAGTGAGCATCTCATTGACAATCCGTTTCCCTAAATTCATGGACTCTTTGGCAATAATAGAGGCAAATCGCTGATAGTCCTCCTAAACAAAGTGAGTATAACTTTGCCCCTTCTGTACCTTATTCCTACTATAAAGATACCAGATCACCCTGTATGTGTCATTCATTGTCGTCGGTGTGAATTTCAATTTTCTACCATCATAGGGTACATCAGAAAGCAGAATATGGTGACAATCAGCATTTGAAAGCTTTGGTGGATCATCATCAGGAGCATTAATGACTCTGAGCATAACATTTAATTCAACAGCAGAAATCTCAATTACTTGACCCCGAATTTTAGTTACCAACACATCATCATCATCCTTATGAAACTTGTGCTTGAGACACATATTGTGATAAAATAGTTTGACCACAGTTTCAGAGTAAGGAAGCCGAATACGAAGCAGAGGCAAATAGTTGAATAACCAAGGTGAGAGATATAAATTGCATTCATTTTTAAAGTGCTCCAAATCCAAATACACAGTCAGGCAAAATAATCTATCTCTATAATAGAAATCAAATAACCTCTAATCATCAATCAATAAAGGACTCTTATTCATACCAGATGATGGGACCAAGGCATTTGCATTCTGATGAGAAGCAGAGAGACCTTCTGACCCTGCACCTAAAGTCTGTCTCTGAGAACCAGATGTTCGACGACTAGCTGAAGCTTGAGGCCTCTTACTCCCTGAAGCTTGAGACTTGTAACTGACAGATGGTTGAGGCTTCTGGGGTCTATCCTCAATACACTTTGATCTCCTTTCTTCAATAGTGGCCTCAGAGTCACCAAGATTAGACAATGAAGGTGAGGGAGACTTGCCTTTACCAGTAGGCAATGAATCAGTCTGAAATCTTGTCATTGGCCTTGATGGCTCTTGAATCATAACACCCTTTGCTTTGGATTTCCTAGAACCCTTAAACTTAGGAGTCTTGAACTTCTCCTAAGGCTGCTCTTTTGATTTTTCTTGAAATTGAACCTTTGGCCGACGATAAGATGAACGGGGTCTCTTGGTGAGAGGACAATCTGAAGATTCTAAAGGAGATTGATCACAGGGTCCACCAATAGAAGTCATTGTTCGAGCCATTTCAGACATAGAGGAAGATTTTGGAAGAAGATTTGAAGATAAATGATGAGACTGTCGAAATGGGTGACGGTGGAGAGTGAGACGAAATGAGAGGTAAATGTGGGAAATTTCTGGAGGAAAAAAGAAACAATAGAGGTTGAAAAACACAATTAAGAAGATAGAGAGAGGAATCGAAATGGAAAGATGAAGAAAGATGGCAGATTAAAAGGTTAGAGAAAAGAGGGCATGACGAGACCAAAAAGAGAGAAAAATGAAGAGCCTAAAAGACATGAAACGACGCTTATGAAACAAGGAAAAATAATAATAATTTTTTTTAAAAAAATGTCGACGTTACTCGGGTAAATCGATTGTCTACCCGAGTAATTTTGAACACGGAGGAGTTCCCACAATAACACAATCATTGTTTTATTTTAAAAAGAGACAGGCCTGATATTACTCGGGTAATTTTGCAAACGTTGTTTCTTTCAGATAATGGCAAGCCCGACATTACTCGGGTAACAAAATTATCTACCCGGGTAATTTTGCAAATGTGATGATTTTTAAGAAGTAGGCAAGCCCGACCTTACTTGGGTAACTTATCAAGTTACTCCGGTAAGGTTTAAATTCAACTTTAGATTCAAACGAGAAACTTACGGAATTACTCGGAATCATTTGATCAACAAGAATTAGGAATAAGAAATTGCTAACATTACCTCTTCTCATCAATTGAATTCCTTAGATTTGAATATTTGGCTTTTGAAGATGAGATTGGAGAGTCTGATAGCGATCCGCCTCTTGACACAAAGAGAGCGTTACTTGGGTAATAAATAAATTACTCAAGTAATTCTTACTCGACGATACTTGGCATCAAATAGCTATGAGTGAGGATGCTTTTTACGATTCTTACTAAAGTAATATTTACATATTACTCAAGTAATGTCCATTTTCTTCAAGAGCTCAGAGACCTTTTCAAGATATTACTTGGGTAACATAAATATATTACTCAAGTAACTTACGCATCTGTTAACCTCTGTTTTTGGTCACACGAACAGAGCATCCTGCAAAACAACTTTCTAGAAACTCTGATGCTTAAGTTAGTAATTATAATTCAATTAAATCTCAAAAATCACTAGTAAGAAGAATTACTTACAGCTCATTGGGATTTACCATGCCCAATTCTCTTCGGATGAACGTGAACTGTTCTTTGGCTAAGGGCTTCGTGAAAATATCCGCAAGTTGCAAATGTGCGGGGATGAACATCACCTTGACATCTTTTCTTTGAATGTGATCTCAGATGAAATGATGTCTCACATCAATATGCTTGGTTCTTGTATGTTGAACGGGATTCTTCGCCAAGCTTATTGTGTCGGTGTTGTCACAAAGGATCGGAATCTCCTTCAGGTTGATTCCCAAGTTAGAGAGTTGTTGCTTGAGCCGTAGGACTTGAGCACAACAACTTGAGGCGGTGATATATTCAGCTTCGGTCGAAAAGATAGAAACCATAGTTTGTTTCTTGCTGAACCAGGAAACAACTGATCCACCTAGAAATTGGCATTGACCACCTATGCTCTTTCTATCGGTCTCGTAGCCAACATGATCCGAGTCTGAATATGCCACCAAAAATTCTTATTGACCTTTTGGAAACCATAGTCTGAGCTCCTTTGTGTCGGCAATGTAATATCCTGAATTTCGGGCATGGAAACTTGAGAATAAACCTAAGTTAGGCAGACTACTAAGCCCGATTCAGGAAGTGTGACATTTCTTGGACAGATAAGGATCCTCTGCATTTTAGAGGAAAATAGGAAGAGAAGGAGACACTGGAGGGTCATATGTCAAAAGCAAGAGTCGGTGTAATGATTACATTGAGACACGTGTCACTTGAGGGGTAAAAAAGAGAAAAGCAAGGGAAAAATAGTCAATTCCTTGTCCTTTTAATGTTGAATTTTGTCCCTCATGAGAAAGAATAGAAAACCAGGTGATTTAAGTCATATTCAGGCCCAAACTCGAAATGCGGGTCCCACAGGCGATTAACCGACAGAAACGGGACCGGCCGAGACCAATTAGGGGTTCCTTTGGACTGAGTAGGTCAAGTGTGGGGCCATTTCATGAAGTTTGGAGAGTGTCCCCAAGGAGTGTCTATTCAAGAAGGAAAATTTTGAAAAAGATAAAGAAAAGTGCAAAGGGAGCCACCCTGTTGGCCGGCGGGACCCACACGGACCGGTAGATCAGAACTGGACTGATAAGTGAGGAAAAAGGGAATTAAATGCCAGGGACCAGATGTGTGGGGCCCCTTAGGCGTCACACACCCCCCTTTAGTCATTAAAAATATTTACTTGGAGAAAAAAGGAAGAAAAGTCAGTGTAAAAGTCAAACCGCGAGTCCCACGTTCAGAGAAAAAGGGCAAAATGGGAATAAATGGAAAAAAATTAATTTGGGCAGAATTATGGGCCCCCAATGGCGTATAAAGGGTCCTTTTGGGCAGGTGAATGATGGGGAAAAGTTGGTAATTATTTAAAAGTTTTGGGCCACAATTGCAATTTTTGAAAGTTTTGGGCCAAAACGGGTAATTTACCCCAAAAGAAGAAAATATCTAGATATTTTGGAGAGGGTTTTGACACTTGGAAGCAGCTGGACACCTCTGGAATTCTCTAGATTTTCTTGGGGAGAAAGTCAAGAAAAGCCAGATGAATTCCATTAATTACTGGACAGGATTTTACTCCAGTTATTCTGGACTGATTTGTACTTTTACCATTATTAAAACACATCCTCTCTCTCTCTCTCTCCTACACCATGAAGCACAAAATTTTGCAGAGGGAGAGATAGGAGTTCAGCCAAGTTCCATAGCCAAGAACAAGAGCCAATAATCAAGAACACCAAGCCGGATCTCCGATTTCAGGTAAACACCGAAAACTCAACTCTTTGAAGTTCAAGTTGGGATTTTCGTGCATGAGCATAGGGCTTGGTGTTGTGGTTTGATTCTGGTGTTTTTGAGGGTTTCACTAGGTCTAAAAAATGTTTTTGTATGAGGTTAAGTTATGGTTTAAGTTTCCAAACTCAAAAACACCGAAAACCCCCTAAGAACAAGCTAATCATCGATTCTGGAAATTCTGGCAGCAATGCTTCCACTCGATCTTAAAATAAGTAAATAATCTTACAATAATCTGAAATTTTACAGGGAGAAATTAGTCATCCTAAGGTTCACCTTTATGTAAAATTTTGTGTCATTTTGAGTTTTCTACTAGGAGATAAAAATTGTTAAAGTCGGTCCAATGTGCAACAGGGCGAAATCTGACCAAGGTGTAGAAAATTGGCTACACGCCAGAATAAGTGTCCGTTGGGATTCTGAAAATATTTTTCCTAAAACCTAGACACACAAATGGTTCCGATGGAACTGGTTTCATGAAAATATGAGTTTTCCGGAATTTATTTAAAATGTTTGAATTTGAGCCAAGTTCACTGGATTTTCTGGAAAAATAAGGAAGGGCTTGGTCTTAACAAAAAATGTAAGGGTATTTTTGGTAAATGCTAAAATAAGGTCTTTTGGTGTTATTTAGGGCTCAACCAAACCTTGGAGAGCTAAAGGGTCATTAAAAATTGTAAGACGATACAAACCCCATCAGGTAGTAACCACTTTACTCCGGCACTTCTATGTGTTTTGTTGTATGTTTTGCTTGCCATATGTGTTTTTGTATATGTGTTGCTAAATATGCATACAGAACATGTTTATGATTGTGGAATTGGGCCATAGTGCCTAGTGGACTGTGTGTCCATAGGCGACTACTGAGGCCCCTCGGCGCTATGCTTGCGAGGGCTTGTTACACCCCTACCGGCCTCGCCCTTTCGGGTGGCGGGTTAGAGGGATTCCTTTACTTAGTTACCTTTCTTTCATTATTAGGTCCATTTAACATGTATAAGAGTGAGCACAACAGAGCATTTAACCGGTTTGGACAATCTACTGTACTGGTAAAAGTAAAATAAATAGAAAGTAAAAGTTTTCGAAGGGTTAAGGGTACAATCATCCAAAATAAATACCAATAGTGATACAGTCATCCCAAAAGTATCAAAATACAAAAGTGATAATAGGGCATCCCCTATTTCTTCAACTTCCCGCATCAGGCCCACCCTTCTTCTGCTTCCGCCTGCTACTTTCTCACCCCTGTATCTTCACAATAGTCTGGAGTTCAAATTTGAACCCCAAAGTAACTGTTAGACTCAAATACAATATGTATGCAGTGCATGCAATGTAAATCACAATCAGGAAAGTAAAGCAAACAATTTTTCCTTAGGCACAGTAATCTGGCATGTATGTTCTACCTCCGGAACATTCCGCAGGACTGCCTGGTCAAGACAAGCCCCACGATACGTTTCACGCGCAGGGGCCTCGGTAGTAACCTATAAACACACAGTCATATAGGCTCTACCTACCCCAACAATTCTCGGTACTGCTGCCCACTAGGCACCATAGCCCGATCATACATGCCCTCGACTGTAGCGAATCCCTAAAGACACGCAGTCCAATAGGTACTACAGCCCGATCTTCTACATCATGATCAACACAACATGCAAAAGTAACATAGAGTATGTGAGTCAACAGTTACTACCTGGCACTCCTTGAAATTAGCAATCACTTCTCTTGATACAGTTCACACGAGCTAACACCCTAGTTACAACAAAATATCACACTTTTAATTATGAATACCAACTTTAATTTTAATTTCTATGAATCTCGCCTATCACAGAATTTTTCCAGAATCACTGTTACGACTTCGCCGACTTTTCATAAATTCTAGGAAAATCGTATTAACGTGAAACCAGTGGCCATGGAACCCTTAGTATGTCTAGTTTATGGGAAAAATAATTAAAAAATCCATCTAGGTTCATATCCTTTTCTTATTCACAAAATCCGAGCTTAAGCCAAGTTTTCCAGAAATCCAGTGTTTTTTTGTCCCAACTTCCATGATTTTTAGAAACTTCCAACAAAATCATTTTCATGTGAAACCAACGCCATTTTAACCATTAAGGTTTCTAACCTCCAAGTAAAATACACCCAGAAGACAAAAGTACATATGTTTTGGCGTGGGGTCACTTTTACACCCTCTGCCCAGATTCGCCCCTGTTACATATGTACCGACTTTAGAAATTTTTATCTCCTTGTTTAGAAATCCAAATCTTACAAAATTATACATCAAGATATACCTTAGGATGTTTAATTTCTACCATAAAAATTTAGGATTAAATATACGTCGTTTACTATTTTTAAGACCGGGTTGAAGACATGCTGCCAGAAATTTCCATATTTGAGACTAAGCTTTGTTTAAGGGATTTTCGGTGCTTTCAACTTCGGAAACTTAAGCCATGACTATACCCTAAACAAAATCATTTTTTAAACACTTTGGAACCATCAAAATCTCCAAAATCAGACCCTATCATCAAGCCCTAATCAGATCCACGAAATCACTTATCAAGAGCTTAAGAAGATGAAGTTTTTGGGGTTACCTTCGATCGGCTAATCAGTAGATGATCTTGAGGTTCTTGAGTCTGGGCTTTGGCTATGGTGTATTGCAGATCTCCCTCCCTCTTACTCTGGAATTTTCTCCCTCTAAGGGTGAAAAATGAAGGGTTAAACACCTTTTTATAAGGGTGATTTTGATCCGATAGCTTTAGAATTAACAGGCGTAATTTCGGACAGTTGGATAATAAATTGGATCTGATAGTTGGCTTAATCTCCAAGGAATTCTATAATTTTCCAGGGCCATCCAGCAGCTGCCAAGTGTCACTTCCCCCTCCAAAAACGCTCAGATCCTTATCTTCCTTTGGGGCAAATTACAAGTTTTGGCCCGAAACTTTCATTAATTGCAATTGTGGCCAAGAATTTTTCAATAATTACCAACCTTTCCCACATGTCTTGGTCTGTCCAAAGGGCACATGGCACACCATTTTGGGCCCACAAACCTGGTCCAATAAATTTTTACCTATTTATTCCCATTTTGCCCATTTTCTCTGCATGTGGGACCCGTGGTTTGACTTTTGCATTGTTTTCCCTTTTCTTCTTCTCCAAGCAATTCTAGAGAATTCCAGGGGCTCCTAGATTTCTGCCATGTGGTTCCTCCTCTTCCACAAGTATCTTGATATTTTCTTACATTTAGGAAAATTACCTACTTTGGCTCGGAATTTATGGAAATTACCGATTTTTGCCCAGGATCCATTAACTCCCCTAACTTTTTCCCCAAGCCTTCTAGACCTTTCCCAAGCCTAAATGGCGCCTCCTAGGCCCCACAAATCAAATCCTTTGGTCTTTATTCCATTCTTCCCTATTTTATCTGATATATTCCCTTTTGCCCAGACGGCGGGGCCCATAGTTGACTTTTTGTTGACCTTTTTCTTTCTTGCTCTCCAAGTCATTAGGGGATCTGGGTGGTGCCACTTTGGGCCCACCAAATCCGTCTTCCCCATTTCCTCTTGATCTTTTCATTTTGTCCAGTCCGGTCTCCATCTACCGGTCCACGTGGGTTCCGCCAGTCAACAAGGTCTCTCCTTTTGAGCTTTCCTCAACTTTTTCCAAAGTTAAGTACATTGGTTACAACTGTAGGGGTGTTATAGGGCTTGTCTTGACTAAGCGGTCCTGTGGAAGCAGTATATTGTGCCAAAGGCAGCGCTATGCTTGCGGGGGCTTGCCTTGACCAGGCAGTCCTGTGGAAGCAGTATATTGTGCCAGAGGCAACGCTATGCTTGCAGGGGCTTGTCTTGACCAGGCGGTCCTGTGGAAGCAGTCTATTGTGCCAGAGGCAGTTTATTGTTGTGTTACTATTTGCATATTATGGTATTTGGCATACTTATTTGTGGTTACCTACTTATATGGTTGCATGCATACACCTTACACATTTAGCGTATGAGTATTGATGGTTACTCTGGGGGCCATTATTGGACTCCAGATAGATTTGTTGAGACAGGGGGACGTATTTGAGTATAGAAGAACTTTTTGGAGAAGTGGGGCCCACAGTGCGGATGAAGAATAGGGAATGCCCTATTTAATTTTGTATTTTACTTTTTGGGAAGACTGTATATATTTTGGTATTTATTTTTGGATAACTGTACCCTTAACCCTTCGGGGACTTTCACTTTCTGTTTATTTTACTTTTACCAGTACAGTAGATTGTCCAAACAGGTTAAATGCTCTGTTGCGCTCACTATGATACATGTTCAATGGACCTAATAATGAAAGAAAGGTAACTAAGTAAAGGAATCCCTTTAACCCGCCACCCGAAAGGGCGAGGCCGGTAGGGGTGTTATAGGCAAGATATCGAAAAATTCTCTTCACATTTTCGGCATGTGATTCCTTTAAAGCAGCTTGAAATCTTGCGTACATACCCACACTGAACTGAATGTCAGGTCTACTTGCGATCAAGTATAGCAATGATACAATTATCCCTCTACACTTGGAATCAAGTACAGCTTGTAACCGGGTTGACTTTTTTTGGAAGAAAGGGTTAAGTATCAGTTTTGCCCCTGAAGTACACGCCCAGGAGCAATGTTGCCTCAAAAGTCTCAAAACGTAGCAATGTTGCTCCTCCGTTAATAGCCCTAACAGTCAAATGTTAGTTGACCGTTTGGGTCAATGCTGAAGGGGCAACATTGCTACGTTTTGAGACTTCCGGAGCAATATTGCTACGCCTAAAACTTCAGGGGCAAAATTTCTCCTGGGCGTGTACTTCAGGGGCAAATTTGATACTTAACCAAAAAAAAAACATCGAACCTAGAAAATCAAACATGCCAAGGAGAAAATCCGGAAAAATCAAAAATAAAAAAAGAAGCCGGGTATTGCGGCTTTCATTTGTTCCTTCAGTACGCCATAAGATTATCTTAAAAAACAAAAAAACAAACCCTGAACAAACCCACCTGAATAAATCTGCAACGAAACCTACTTCGACTTTCATTCGTTCCTTCAGTATGCCATAAGGTTATTATTATTATTATTTTTAAAAAGGAACCCAAAACAAACCCACCTAAATAGATCTGCAACGAAACCTATTGCTGCTTTCATCCGCGGCGGCTTCCGGTGTCGTTGGGTCTCGGATCTCGGTAGCGAGAGGAAACTTAGATCTGTTTTCCTTTGAACTTCTCATGGTGGCAAGAGGCGGACGAAACTAAGGGTGGCCTGAATCGGAGGAGAGCGAAGGAACGAGGGAGGGAAGATGGAGAGAGGATAAGGCGTGAGATGAGTGGGAGAGGAGAGGAGTTTTAGCGCTATGTGTGTGGGAGATTGGATCATGTAGTGCGCCTCGAGAGAATAGCTAGGCCGATGATAAGATTTATTTATGCTTTTTGGCGTCCTGAAATTTTTCTTAGGATGCCAAAAATACTACTTTTGGCATCCTAAATCATATTTAGGACACCAAAAAGTTTCCCTTTTAGGCGTCCTGAAAGTGTTTTGGGACACCTAAATTCCAACTATAAGCTTCCCTAAAATAATTTAGGACACCAAAAATTTCCTCTAGCGCCAAAAAAAAATTCCTAAAATGCGCAAAACAATAAATTGTAGGCGTCCTGAAAGTTTTTTGGGATGCCTAAATTAATTTTAGGCGTCCTAAAATATATTTTAGGACGCCGAAGTCTCAGAGTTCAAGCAAATAATTACGATAATGCCACCACGTTTACTTTTTACTTCCCATTTTTTTAATAAGGAAGTCCTTTAGAGAAGTAATATCTCATTTTTGTAGTAGTGATTGTGTTGACATCCTTTCAAAACAAGCTCATGATGGAGCGGATCACTTAATGTTCTTGCCTCAAGTTCCAAAATACTGCAAAGACCAATACTTGGAAGACCTTGGACATGTTCGTGATGATTCATCATCTTCTACTTAGCTCTATTGTTGTACTTATTTTTCAAGCTTAGCTTGCCCTTCTATATTCTCCACACACACAAAATTTGAAAAAAATGACGTTGAAGTGACATGTTTATGTAGGAGGGATCATATTTGCAAGGGCGGAAGGTAGTTATGGCTAGGCCCCAGCTAACTTTCTAAAATTTTCTAAAATTTGTTAAAATATATGTATTAATTATATAATATTTAAATTTGGCCACTGACTAATCTCTTATCAAGGTCTCAACTAGCCTTCTAAAATATATTAAAATATATGTATTTATTATATAATATTTTATTATGGCCAATAATTTAGCCTAATTAATCTCTTATCTTCTCTATAATTTCACTATCTCCCTCTTCTTCTTCTTTTTCCTTTTCCTTTTTACATTTTTCCCTAGCTTCCTCCACATGCCACACTTGACGCTTCCATTCTTCCCCCACGTCTCCTCTGCTCTGGCTCTGACTCCTCTCATTGCTCTCCACGACTCAACCGTCGACATCCACCCTCAATCTCCCTCTTCCTCCAATTCGGCAAGTTTCCGACGGTCCTACCGTCTGACGTCCACACTACCTGATCAGCGACCACCGTGACCGTCCGACCAAGTATTTTTTTCCCCTCTTTATTCCTCTTCAAGGGCTAGTGGCTATTAGCTAAGAAGAAAAGAGCAAGTAAAAGAAAAAAGGGGAGGGGGGAACCAACTTTCCTCTTTTGTTTTTGTTTTTTTATAGAATATGGTTAATATTGCTAATTGTTAATTGCTGAGTTTTGCTTCGTAACTTTTCCTTTTCAAATACTCGTAATTTCAGTTATTAGGCTGCAGGCTCAGGATTTAGGAAGTAGGGTCTGGTTCTGGTCTAATAACTGACAGTCTTACATTTTAATTTGCTAATTGAATATTGTTGCCCAAGGATTTTTAAGCAATTTTTTATGCCGTAACGATAAACAGAAAAGGCTGAGCTGATGGGTGGCTGATTTCCCTGTGTTTAGGTCTTGTTATTGTTTTAGTGTATTATCTCAGTTTGCTTTCATTGTATTTGTCGCAGTTGTGTATTTGTTTCCTAGTCTCTGTATCAGTTATGCCTTTCTTGCAATGTTTTGGATCTGTCATGTAATCTTTTCTGCAATAATAGAAGTATCTACTGAACCAAAAAAAAAAAGGCTGAGAGAGATAGAATATTGTTGACCAGAATATGGTTACTATAGCTAATTGAATATTGTTGACCAGATTCTGCTATCTCTATCTCTTTTTAATTTGCTAATTGAATATTGTTGCCCAAAGATTCTGCTATCGTCTCTTTGTAAAACTGTTGGTTGTAGTATAGTTTATGGACATATTCGAGAAGGGAAACCTCACTTTTTCTTCTGAATTTATTGTTGACGAGATTATGGTTCAATATGTTTATTTTTTGGCCTGGGCTAAAAAAAAATTCTGATTCTGCCACTGTATATTTGTGTGTTTGTATTAGCTTTTAGAATACTTTTTAGGATTTATGAGATAAGCATGTGAGAGTCTCAGCTTACAGAAAATAACTTTTGAAATTGCGGTTTCGGTTTGACCCAAACACAAACTAAAGATGGATTAGAGGTCAACGACTTGCAACTTGCAAGAGACGCGAAACGAAGTCGTTTAGAGGAGGGTGAAACAATTCCAGTCTCCTTGGGAACAACGACGTTCACGGCACCCCCTCGTAGGTGGTTGAGTCGCTGTCCCTTGATAACCTCGGTGAGTCCGCAAAACCCATGCGCACCAAAAATAACATTAAAAATCCAAACCCCTTAAATTGTTCCCCTTCAGATTATAGATCTGAAGAGCTTAGCCGCCATTTTCATCGCTTTCTCCTCTCGATTGTGTTCTCGCTCTCCTCCTCGTTAACATTATGGACGCTTCAGCAGCTGCGTTGTCCCGTATTGGCCTGGCCGGCCTCGCCGTCATGGGCCAAAACCTGGCCCTCAACATCGCCGAGAAAGGTTTCCCTATCTCCGTCTACAACCGCACCATTTCCAAAGTCGACGAGACCGTAGATCGGGCCCGCAATGAGGGTCACTTACCCCTCGTCGGCCAGTACAACCCGCGAGATTTCGTCCTTTCCATCGAACGGCCCCGATCAGTCATCATCCTTGTTAAGGCTGGTGCTCCCGTTGACCAAACCATCGCTACCCTCTCGGAACACATGGAGGCCGGCGATTGCATCATCGACGGAGGTAACGAGTGGTACGAGAACACCGAACGTAGAATCCAACAAGTTGCTGATAAGGGTATACTCTATTTGGGTATGGGTGTTTCTGGCGGCGAAGACGGTGCGCGTCATGGGCCCTCTTTGATGCCTGGAGGTTCTTATCAGGCATACTCTAATGTGGAGGACATTTTGATGAAAGTCGCTGCTCAAGTCGAGGATGGCCCTTGTGTAACATATATTGGTGAGGGTGGCTCTGGTAATTTCGTTAAGATGGTCCACAACGGTATTGAATACGGGGACATGCAGCTCATTTCCGAGGCCTATGACGTGTTGAAGCACGTTGGGGGTTTGTCCAATTCGGAGCTTGCTCAGATTTTCTCTGAATGGAACAGAGGGGAGCTTGAAAGTTTTCTGATTGAGATAACAGCTGATATCTTTAAAGTTAAGGATGAATCTGGGGATGGGGATTTGGTGGATAAGATATTGGATAAAACAGGGATGAAGGGTACCGGGAAATGGACTGTACAACAAGCAGCTGAACTCTCAGTGGCAGCTCCGACTATTGCTGCCTCATTGGACTGCCGATACTTGAGTGGACTCAAGGATGAGAGGGAGAATGCTGCCAATGTATTGAAGGAGGCAGGACTGAATGACCAAGTGGGGTCTGTGAAGAGTGGGATTGACAAGAAGCGATTGATAGATGATGTGAGGCAAGCTTTATATGCATCCAAGATTTGTAGCTATGCTCAAGGGATGAATTTGTTGAGGGTTAAGAGTAACGAGAAGGGATGGAATTTGAACTTGGGCGAATTGGCAAGAATTTGGAAAGGTGGGTGCATTATAAGAGCAGTGTTTCTTGATAGGATTAAGAAAGCATATCAGAGAAACCCCAATTTGGCTAGTTTGATTGTGGACCCAGAATTTGCTAAAGAGATGGTACAGAGGCAAGCAGCTTGGAGAAGAGTTGTGGGACTAGCTATATCAGCTGGTATTAGCACTCCAGGCATGTGTGCTAGTCTTGCTTACTTTGATACATATAGGAGAGCTAGGCTTCCTGCCAACCTTGTTCAGGCTCAAAGGGATTTGTTTGGGGCTCATACATACGAGCGAATTGATCGCCCTGGGTCCTTTCATACTGAGTGGACAAAACTTGCCCGCAATAGTGTCGGTGCTTTGAATTGAGTTGTTTGGTCAGTTGTTTTATTTGGTTGATGTTGGTTATTCACCGTTTTGAGTTAAAATTGCAAGTCTCAAGTACGATCCTTGGTTAGGCCAAGCAAATATTGTTTACTCAAGTAGTTTGTACTTGTAATAAATGAAAGGCATGCCTTTTGACTTGATTTATACATGCTTTTACTTGTTTGTTTTCCTGGGTAAACTCCCAATAGTTGATGGTTCACTTCCATATATTTAAGGGAATGCTTTCATGATGTTTTATATGTGGGTTGTGAGAAATGATTGATTACTTTAAATCAGTTTGTAGTGGAGCTATTATTTTGGGTAAACTAGTTAGAACAGGTTAGACTAAGAATAAGAGCGTTTTCATATTTTAATGAGGAATAATAACTTAAGGGGAGATGTAGACAGCAAAACTTTTTTTAGATTTTGAGACAGTAAATTAGATTCTTTTCTTGGATCTTTCTCAGGAGGGTTCTCACTTATGGTTCCTTTAAATGGGATTTTAAAATAATTGAGACACCATGTCATAGTGTCAATGAAGCCCTTTGAAAAGAGTAGCATATCACATCCTTTTTTCTCCCAAGCGTCCTTACTTCAACATGCATATGCCCTTCTTAGCACAGCTTGGAGTGTTCCCTTCTCAAGTTTTTATGTTTCTTTTTCTTTATGTATTTGTTGTTTAACAAGTGCATCCTTGTTCAGGTTTTTTACAATTGAACCAATTAAACAATGCTCTATAGTGTTTCATTTTTCTTTAGTAAATTAACATGGTATATTATGCAGATAGTCATTTTTAATTGTTCAGTAGGTGACTACCAAGCATTTGAAACATGTACGAAATGGGACTTTTTGTTGACGTTGGACCTTTCCACAAAGGTGGGAATGGCAACAAATAACAGCTGCATGTGCCACTTAACAAGGCTTCAACACTGGTTGAACTGTTAGTTTACCTATACTGCTGATAAGCTTTGTTTTAGTCCTACAAGAACCATTCTCATTTTTGGTGTCAAGTGATAAAAAAGTTAACTTATCTCTAAATGATGGTAAAATTTATCATTGCCTGACGTTTTGCAGTCATGTTGCAACTTTATGTGATTTATTTACTATTTGTTGGTGCTTGAAAATTGTATCATGTTGGTTTCTTCCTTCCACGGGATGATTTCCTCTAGATATATGTTGTGTGGAAAAGGAAAACCTACATGGAACTCAGCCTATTTCAGGTTCATACAAAATTGCTTTGCAAATGCAACTTACCAATTTTCTACAAAGGATCTTTGTATAGTTCTACAAGATCTTTCTCCTTACAAGAGCTGAAATCTTTCTTCTTCAAACGCTAAAGAAGGTTTGCAATGCCAACACATTTATTTTTTTAATATTTGAGATTACCTGTTGCACTTTAATACCTAACATGCTATTCTATCTTATATCTTCGTAGGCCAAGTTCCAAAGGCATTTTGTTTGTGATTTGCTTGATATGCAGACCTTCCATACGGCATTCTTTACGAAGGTTTTAAACTACTTCGGGCATTGTATAAAAGGTAACCTGATGCTCATTATTTTGCATTATCCCGTGAAAATGTTTTCTGCAGTTTGGTGAAATTTGAAAATAACGAATTGTGAATGCCATAAAACTGTAAAATGTTTCCATTGAAAGGGATTTTTGCAGAGATATCAAACCAAATAAATCCCTCATAGGTCTTGGGAGAAAAACAAATCAGGTTGCATTAACAATAATTTGTCTGAATAGTTTCTTAATAGATCAGTTACCTTCAATTATGTTTCATATGCATGGTCTTATTCTAACAAAGCTGATCAATTAATAATTAAGATAATTTGAATTACTTACTTAGTATGATCTCACTCTTCAGGACTCAGGTTACATAATATGGCCCATACATCATTAAGTGACTTAAGTTTTGTATGCAAGATGTTATTCATCTTTTTTTGAGCAGTTTGCGAGTGAAGATATACCCATTCATTTATTCTAAGCAAAGCTCATATGTCCACCTCAATTCTTCCATTCTTCACTTGTGCAAGCATCAGAACCAATGGAAGAGACCAGTTATAGCAGCAACTTGGAAGCTAAATGATTAAGACTGTCAGCTTTCAATATCTGTTGCAGTTTTTCAAACTCTCTCTGTGAAAGTTACTTGGATGGTGACAAAAGTGCACATGGTAGTATTTTGAGATCTACTTTCTCCTGTTTATGAACATTTTTTTATGTATGTTTAAAGGCAAAATCTTGCAATTTTTTTTTTGTTTTAACTCTACACAAATTCATTCAAGACGAAGTGTCTATTTTTCTCTGGTAAATGGAACTACACCCCTTGAAAATGGGGTAAATTGGTATGAACAAATATTCCTCTTATTATCTAAAGGGAATACGACTATTAAATAATTAAATAGTACAAGAAATTTTTTTCAAATTTTGAAATTGTAAAAGATCAGGAAATGCATGACTAGAATATGTATAAGATATACTCAGCAGTATAGAAGATTTTGTGCTGGGTTAAACCAATGAGGCCATAATGTCAAATATTTTTAAATTGTTGGAAAATTGAAGTGGCTATTATGAAGAGGACCCGTAGCTTGAAAAAAACGGTTTGGTTTGACAGTGTAATTTTAATTGGTAGATTTCCATTATCCATATTATCGCAGCGAAACTAAAATCATTTTTTTCACATGTAGACTTTTCTAATTTGTAGTCTGTAGACATTGAAGTTGAGTTGTCCTTTTTGCTAAAAATTTGGGATGACAATCAGTCTTCTGCACCCTTTTTGTTTTGGATATTGTGAATTGATTTTTACACTTTCTAGATTTCTGTTATTTGCTTGATGAATCATGTGAGTGCATAGTCAGTTGTGATGGTCTTTCTAATCGTCCTTGCATGGAAGGCATGTATTATGATAATTGACAAGCACTTCTGGTTAGCAAACTTTGCCATGGATCTTCTATCTACAGGTCACTTATTTATTTCAACTATGTTTTGGTTTTTTGAGTGATCTTGTGTTTGACGTTTTAGCAGTCACTTATCACAATGTTTTAATTAGTTGTCAAAATATTGCTCTTTAGTGTTGATGATAAGACATCCCTTACTTCATGGCTTGAGCAACAAGCTATAAAGGTCAATGCAGTTTCATTGATATTATGGACTATTTATTATTCTATCATTCTCTTCATTTGTAATTTTTTTTTTTTATATATCTTCATTTGTATTTGGTTATAGGCTTCAACACATATTTGACGTGTAAACAATATGGCCATTGTCATGATGGCAAGGGTATGGATCATGATCTCTTTAAACAATATACAATCTTTTATATAATGCCCTACCTGAAGTTCTCTGTTATTCTACTATCTTCACACCCTGCCTGAGCCAATGTCATTTTTAATGCCTTTTTGTGTTTTCTGTTTTTGGGGGAATTCCATTCAGTGTAGTTCAAATTACATCTATTTTAGACTGCACTTCAAGCGTATATAAAGTGTTGAAGAGTCATGCAAATGCTATGAAGCATACATGAATGTTCACTTCATCGTGTTCATCTTCGGTCTCAGTCTGCCATATCAGGATCTTCTTTTACTGAAAAGCAGTTATATATGTTGATATGATAGTCTTTTTTTTTTCTTGCTCAAGATGTGATTGATTCTTTTTGAGTATGCTTCCGCAGTATTGCATCACTTGTGCTTTGTTTTTGGATATTTTGGGCATATATGCTTCCGTTATCATCCTGGTTAGCATGTTTTTTAACATTATTATATTAACATATCATTGGGTTATTATATTTAAGATGTTAACTAGATATATATGATTATATATTATATTAATTTAAACTTTGCTGCTTAGGGTGCTCAATCTATTGATTCAACTAAAATTAAAAAAAGAAAAGAAAAGGAGATTGTGCTCCCCGTGCGTTGCACGGGAGCTTGTGCATGTTGAGTTCTTTTTTTATTTCCTACTTTGACAATCATATTGTTACGGTCCGGCTAGACGGCCCATATGGGTGGACGGCCCAATACAGGGCATACCGTATATTCGGAACACCTACAATCAGGGGAAATCTATCATATCTATTATAGTTTAGATAAGATAGATCGATTGCGGTTAGGATATCAAAACAAGCCCTATATATACAAAGCGGGGTACTAAGGTGCATACGTTCTAACTCAAACCTAGTAAATTCTATATCACTGTGCACATCCCCACTTGACACATTCCCCTTCCCCCCTTAAGGCGAATAAGTCTATAGTGTACAGTGATCCCGACTCCTCAAGTATTTCTACTCCATAGAGGTACTTGGGAGCATATTGATCCAATATCAAAGCTTTAGCCCATCGGGCCACACATCCTGTTCCGGCACGAACATTGGCGCCGACCGTGGGGACCGTAAATTTCGATCCCCGTGACCACTAATGGCAAACACGAGAAGTTGCAGTCGGAACACTCAACCTGCAAATCCACCACAGGTTGAAGGTACTCAGAATAATCATGCTCAACAGCCACCAGCGGGAGCCCAGGAGGGGAACGTCTCGGATACGGCATCCTCCCCTCCGATAGTTCCCAAACCTCATAATTTAGCTACGACGGAGGTTTCGTTCCAGAATCCCGATGTCGTCCTCCTGCAGAAAGCGGGAATCAGTCCCGAGACGCATGGAAAATAACGAGAAGCGCTCTAACCTCCGGCGCCAAGAAGACCTCGAATCACGCGAGATCATGGAGGACCGGTTTAACAAATTTGAGTTGTTAATCGGAAACCGAGAGCGGAGAGACACGCGGAGGACGGAAACCGAATCCTCGGATACAAGCAGTCCGTCCCCGGGTAAACGTCCGAGGTAAGAACGCCGGGACAAAAGCCGATTTTCTCGCGGGACAGGATCAGCTCGGACTCGTCCTTCAGCATTAGAAGCAAAAAGGATACGCTTAGAAAAAATCACGCAAGACCGAGACCGTGATAGGAGGAAGGAACCTCGGTCTTGGGGATCTCCAGAAGAATATAAGATGAAATATCTGACCGACCTCAACCGAGGCCCCTTTTCAGAAGAAATCGCCACTGCCCCATATCCAAAGAAACTGGACTTGACGCATCTCCCGAAATATGACGGGACCCAGGACCCACGTACCCATCTCGATACATTCGAGCTCGGAATGTTTGTCCGTTTAATCAAGGGCCCGGTCATATCAAGAATTTTTTTCGCAACGCTTATCGGACCGGCCTAGAGGTGGTTTCATACCTTACCTACCGAATCGATCCACGACTTCGAAGAACTCGGTCGAAAATTCGAGTTAAATTTCGCCACTAGTAAAAAGCAACCGAAGTCTCAATTTACGTTGAGCAAAATCAAGCAGCGGAAGGTTAAAACCCTCCAGAAATATCTAGACCGATTCAAAGAGGTAGCGTTGCAAGTTCGTTCACTTCCGGATGACGTCCACGTACACTGCATAGTAGATGGCCTGGATCCCTCGGCCCGATTAGCTAAGAATATCTTTAAGAATCAAGTCCACACGCTCACCGAATTTCAAAGGGAGATAGCTAATGCGGTCGGGTCGGAGAAACGAGGAAATATATCACCAGAGCAGAAAGGCCAACCGCGTAAGTCAAAGGGAGAAGGCCCCCAACGAACCTGGGGCCGAGATGGTCGCAACCTGGAGGGACGGCTTGAGGCAAAAGGACGATACGAGAAGTATACCCCTTTAAACGCCTCCCGATCCCAGATTTGGAAGGAGGTTGCCCAGACCGAGATGAAAAAATTGAATAGACCTCGGCCTCCTAGGGTTCGATTCTCGATCGATCGATCTAAGTTTTGTGAGTTTCACGATGGGCGGGGCATACTACGGATCAATGCTTTGAACTCCGGGATGCCATCGAGCGATTCATTCGGGGAAGGCAAGCTACGCCAATACCCGATTCAAACTCAAGGGCGTAAAGGTCCCAAACGCCAACGAGGAAGCCAAGTAGGAGTCCGACAAAGGCCCGAAGAAAGATGAAGCGTCGGAGGTCGGTCGTTGAGGAAGATGAGTTCCCGAAGCTCAATTCCACCGTAATGTAGTCGGTGGAGGATTTGGCGGGGAGGCGATACGATCGGCCAACAAGCGAAGAAATATTTGAGGGAAGTGCTTTCGTCCGCAATATCCCAAAGTTTAAAGACGATTCAACGGGACCGACACCACCCCCATTAGTCTTTACTGCGAAGAACTAAAAGACGTGGTGCCGGCCACCGGGATGGATTGGTCATAATGCCCACCGTGGCTCGGTGCCTCGTAAAAGGGTTTTTGTGGATGCGGGGAGCTCGCGGACATTATTAGTTGGGATGCTTATAAAAGGATGAATATGGACGTTGAGGATTTAAAACCGTGCAAAACAACCCTTATAGGCTTTAACGGGAACATTCACCTCCCAAGGGATATGTCGACCTAAGACTTACTATGGGGCTAGGGAGGCTTTCAAATCCGAACGGGTCGGAGTTCATAGTCGCCGATTTCCCGTCCCCATATAACGTCATACTCGGCCGGCCAACGATTCATAGTTGGGATATGATAGTATCCACGAAGCACCAGAGGTTGAAGATGGTAAACAATAAGAATAAAGTAGTGGTTGTTAAGGGAGATCAGAAGGAATCACGTCAATGTTACTTCGAGACAATCCGAGCCGGAGAAAGGGGTCCACCTCCCCACTTCGGATCCCAAGAAACGAACAAATTCCGAACCTCGAAAATCGAGAGAATAGACGGACGACCCGTCGCATGGTAGAACTCGACCTCGTGGACGAGCCCGAAATCCCACGTCCGAACCGAAGGGGAGTTGGAAGAGCTCATCCTTGGAGGAAATCCGGCGAAGACAACAAAGATCGGAGGGGCAATGGACCGGATTTAAGAGATAGATTGGTCAAATTCTTGAGGCGGAACCGGGATGTATTCGCATGGACGTCATCCGAGGTCCCGGAATCAATCCTAATTTTTTCTTTGTCATAGGTTGGCCATCCAGTAGGGGTCTAAACCAAGGGTGGCACGTAAAAGAGAAATATTGGGGGCGACGGGCGTAAGGCTTTGGAGCAAAGACGTCGAGGAGCTTTTGGAAGCCGGGTTCATTAGGGAAATACAATATACCACCGGCTATCTAACGTAGTTATGGTAAAAAAGCCAAGTGGAAAGTGGAGAGTATGCACGAATTATACCAATTTGAATAAAGCCTGTCCCAAAGATTCATACCCGATGCCTAACATCGATCAGTTGGTCGATAACTCGTCGACCTTTCAATTGTTATCCTTCATGGACGCATACTCGGGTTACAATCAAATACCTATGCATCCGAGTGATCGAGAGAAAGACTTTTATGACCGACAAGGCCAACTATCGCTATAACGTGATGCCCTTTGGTCTTAAGAACGCCGGGGCAACTTATCAACGGATGATGAACAATGTATTCGCGGATCGATTGGGCGAAACATTGAAGTCTACATTGATGATATGATCGTGAAGTCAAAGGACCCGAAAACCATGTCCGTGATCTCAAACAGACATTTGAAAAGTTGAGGAGGTTTCGCATTCGTTTGAACCGACCAAATGTGCATTTGGAGTCCCGTACGGAAGTTCCTAGGTTTTATGTTAACAAACCGAGGAATCGAAGCCAATCCGGATAAATGCAAGGCCGTCCTCGATATGCGCGGCCGAGGACGAAGAAGGAAGATAAAGACGGCTAACCGGCCGACTGGCCGCGCTAACCAGGTTTCTACCGCGATCAGCCGAGAACACGCTCCCATTTTTTAGGTTGCTAAAAAAGGAAACACAAGGAGGATGGAACGGGGAATGTGAGGCAGCTTTTGAAAAGATCAAGCTTTGTTTGGCAACCCCACCAGTTCTATCAAAACCTAACCCAGGAGAGTCTCTATTTTTATATTTATCGGTGGGTGAAGAAGCGTGAGCGCGGCGCTAGTACGAGAAACCGAGGCCGGCGGTCCGGTGTATTTCGTGAGTAAGGCGCTACGAGCTTGGAAATCCGATATCGAAGTTGGAAAAAGTGGCCTTTGCCCCTTTCATTTCGACAAGAAGATTAAGACCTTACTTCCGGGGCACCGTATCATAGTCCGTACAAGCCTTCCGCTCCGCAGATATTACATAAACCCGACCGGGTTTGGAAGAATGACCGATTAGGCGATCCAGCCTATCCGAGTTCGACATCACCTACGGCCCGACACGATCAAATCCCAAGCGTTGGCGGATTTCGTCGTGGAACTCACCGTTATGGACAGAGCGCCGACGTTCAAAGTAAAGTGTGGAAGGTATATGTGGACGGTTCGTCAAATGCAAAGGGTAGTGAGCCGGAGTCATAATTGAAAACCGGAAGGTGTCGCCATTGAACATTCCCTCCAACCGAAGTTCCCGGCCTCTAATAACTGGGCCGAATATGAAGCCCTACTGGCGAGATTATTGCAAGCCCGAGAACATCAAGCACAGAGAGTAAGGGTTTTCACCGACTCGCAGCTGATAGCCGCACAGATAGAGGGCACTTATCAGACGAAAGGTCCGTTATTGGCTAAGTATCTCAATAAAGTGAAGGAGTTGATCTCCGAATTTGACGAAGTTGTAATCACCCACATCCCAAGAGAAGAAAACACCCGATCCGATATCTTGTCGAAACTCGCCGGTACCAAGGCCCGGAATCTACCGAACCGTCATCCAAAGCAAAATCTGACCGAGCTTAGTTGCGTCATGACGATATCAGCTGCTATGGATTGGAGGAAACCGATTGAAGATTACCTCGAAAGAGGGATTATACCAATAGATTCCGTTGAGGCAAAGAAGTTAATACGAGAAGCCGCGGTCTACACGATGATGGATGACCAACTATACCGGAAAGGTATACATTCTCCAATGATGAGATGTGTAGATTCATCCGAAGCCAGATATGTGTTGTCCGAGATACATCAGGGTGTGAACGGCCATCACATGGGGGTAAGGCCCGGCTAGAAAAGCTTTGCATCTTGGGATATTCGGCCAACAATGAAGATGGACGCCATGGAAGTTTGTCAAAAGGTGCGAAAGTTGCCGTAAACACCAAGATTATTTGGCCTCCGCCATCGAATTATGTGACATCTTGGCTCCTTGGCCCTTTTATAAATGGGGAATGGATCTCTTAGGGCCATTCAAAGCCGCACCGGGGCAATTTAGGTGGCTCATGTGGCGTAGATTACTTCACCAAATGGATCGAGGCCGAGCCTCTAACCTCGATTACCTCGGCACGGATTCAAAGGTTTTTTCGACATAATATTGTCGCTCGATTCGAATTCTTTGAAATAGTCACGGACAACGGGACCCAATTCATAGACAAAGGATTCGGACTATGGTCTCGGATCTAGATATCGTGCACCATTTCGCCTCGGTAGAACATCCACAATCAAACGGCCGGGCCGAGGCGGCAAACAAAGTCGTCTTAGACGGCCTAAAGAAGAGGATGCAAGAAGCGAGTCCACCTGGGTCGAACGGCTCTACGGCGTACTATGGGGATATAGGACCAGTGTACAGACGTCAACCCACGAAACCCCCTTCAGGTTGACTTATGGATGCGAGGCGATGATCCCTGTTGAGATAGGACTTCCGTCATGGAGGAAGGCTAATGTAACCCAGACGGGAGGCGAATCGAACAAGGATGCGTTGAGGACCGAGCTGGACTTGATTGACGAAATCAGAGTCAGGGCGCACTGCAAAGACCTAGCTGCTAAACGACTCATCGCGGCAAAGTACAATCGGAAAGTAAGACCCCGCTCCTTCAACGGGGGCAACCTCGTACTTCGACGCGGATATTGGGAACAAAAATGCCCGAGATGGCAAGGCGGCGGCAAATTGGGAAGGTCCGTACCGCGTAAAGGAAAAGCTGAGCAATGGGGCCTATATACTAGAAACCCTAGGAAGAAAGCTCGTCAAAAGGACCTGGAACGCCGACAAACTGAGGGCCTACCATAGCTAGACCTCGGTTCGGATATCGCGCACGATGGAACTTGTTTCATTTTTTCTTATTTAAATTTATGTCGTTTATATTTGGTTGTTTACCATTAACGCCTTCAACTCTTTGAAATCTTATTTTAAAGAAGGAACCCGCATCGGAGTTCTTATTCAAACGCACGTGTTGTTTATAACTTAAGTTTTTTACACCGAGGTCCACATACCCGGTACACCGCGGTCTCGGGACCGGTTTCGTTAACACATCTAGATGGCCGACACTAGGGCCGATGTGCCTTGGTTTCGAGCAATGTGAACCCACCGTAAAGGTCTTCACAAAATTGACGCGTCAACGCTCGCTCCTTGATAAGAAGATGACTTGTCATGCCGACCCTGATCAGGTCCAAATGTTCGGCTTGGAGTTAGGATAATTCGGCCGAACATGTGACATTTTGCCCTTATCTTGGCGATTGAACCCGGACAAGGGAGCCGGAACTTGGTAGTGCGTTAAATAAACGCCCTTTGTGGTTAACTAAGAAAACCCTACCAAACTTCCCCGAGATGGCAAGTCTCGGACGATAAACGCAGAATCGCATAACGACCCGGCCGGTCAAATAAGGTTAAGCATTTATACGGTGCTCAATCAAACAGAACAAGTTAATTTCTATAAATTAATCACCGAACCATAGCGGCAACATCCAAGCAATTACAAACAAAGGGCATTAACGCCCAAAGAAGATAAACAAAAAGCAAAAAACTAAGCATCCCGGCGGGGGATGGAAGGCTCCTCGGTAGGGACGTCGGGCCGAGATGTGCTCCTCCCCATCACCCACTTGATCGCCGTCATCAAGAAGGGATCGAAGTCACCTCCGGAGAAGCGGGGAGGAGGGGAACAAGCTTATCGATTAATGCCCTTTGACATATGCCGGATGGTGAAATCCCTCAATGTTCAGCGAGACATTAGGGTTCAAGTGGCGGATCTGAGCCAGGGCCATTTTGAAAGCATCTCTGGCCGTCTCCTGAACCGTGTCAGAGCAGTCAGCATAAGCTCTCTGAGACTCCGCTAGGGCCGCCCTGGTCTCGCCCAATTCCCTCGCTAAGTCCCCACGCTGCGATTGCACCACCCGGCGAGTCGATGTCCCGTGCGTGGGCTTTTTGTAACCCGACCGGCTCTTCGTTAGCTCGGTCAAGGGCCTCTCGGGTCATGTTGAGCTCCTCGAGAGCTTGCTCTTCTCGGCCTCTATCTCGGGCGAGCATCCTCGGCCTTCTTTTTCAATGCTTCGGTGGCCTCAAGAGCCTCCTCGGCCTTCTTCCGGGCCTCGCGGCGCTATCCTCTCCTCCCGAACCTTGTTCGGAGCGGCACCGGCATTAACATAATTCCTTTTGACTATTTCAAACGTCTGCACCACCCCGGCAGATTTCAGGGTAGCCTTCTGGATATCCCACAACTCGGCCTCATCAATATCGGTAAGAGCCACGGCATCCGTATAACACCGATGCGGGAGGAGAGAAACCGCCAGTTCTTCGGTCCGCCCCTTACTCCAAGTAAGAGCACGGGGCAGTTTCGGATGCGGAGGAGGAGGTGGCGGTAGGATCAAAGAAGAAGGCGCAGCCATAATTTTAGCCACGGCGGGGGCGAAGTCGGCCCATCGGGGCAAGAAGCGCGGAGGGTCCGGAAAGGGGGATATCCACCGATTCCAAAGGGCTCTCTTTCGTTTGTTTCTTTGCCGGGGCATCCGCTATAGTTTTGGACTTGCGCGACTCGGGCCGACCTCTTCTTCGACCTTGCTTCTAATGAGTGAGATAGCGAGGTAGAGGCTCCATATCTTGAGCTACAATAAAAAGATAAGGAAGATGATTAGTTATCGCATACATTAGGAAAGGAAAAAGGTTAAAGCGGGGTATATACAAAAGCCATACAAATTACATATCCCGACTTGGAGCCGGGGAAGGAAATAAAGTAAGCCGCGCTCCGTTGCCGTATGTAGTAAAATATGACACCAACCCGATCTATAAAAACAACCTCCTTGGCGGGAAGATCGTGCGGTTCAACTTGGTATGAGGTAGAAGCCACCTTGTGGTGATCATACGTCAATACAAGGGAAACTTCCACTCTACTCCGTCCCTCTTGGCCCTTTCAAAAACCGGGGCTTTTGCCGGGTTTGGCCACGACCTTGAAAAAGCCGTTCTTGAAGTGCTTGAAGGAATCCGAGAAAGCACTCAATAGCTTCCATCGGGATCACTCCGAAGGAAGTAAGCCCCTTCAATTTATCCACTTCCTTCCCAGAACGAGGGGTATAAGGACAGAAGAAGTAAAAAAAGAGGGCGGGCGTGCAAGGAATAGGGTCTTGGAAAGAATTGCATAACTTCTCAAAGGCCACAATGTACGCCCGACCATTAGGATAAAGTTGTGAGGGGCCGGATGAAGGTAATCTAGGCAAGACATTTGAAACTCGGTAAACGGGAAGCGAATACCGAGCCGGGTTATATAAGCTTTATAAAAGAAAAAGAAGTTTGTACACCCGGCCACCCTAGATGAGCAAACAGGCTCATCAACGTCAGGAGGACTCAGTAAACAACCCTCGAACTCCCCAAGCTTCATCCGACTAATCTCGGCTACGGTCATTAAGGATCGCGTAGTGAGGGCTTCGTATGTAACCCAGGAAACCGCCGAAGAAGGGCGTTGGAAGGAGCGAGAGGAATCTCGCCTCCTCAGGATCAGACCGGCCACTAATTTGAGAAGAGGATGACTCCATTCAGACCTAAAAAATAAATGGAAAACGAATGCATAAATTAGTTGCTCAAGGGAGTACCTGGTGTATGCAATATAGTTTGAGAAGAAAAAAGTCTGGTGTTAGGGGCCGAGGTCGAAGGTGCCTTAGTCCTATGTTGGCAAGTGCCGAGGGTAGTGTCCGGGGAAATCCCGGCCGTTCGCTATGAAATATGAGCTATCGGCAAGACGGTCCCAACGGGACCGAGGTATCCCTCGGGCATAGATTCGACCGGGTACTTGGAGTAGGCTCGGGTAAGTTAATAGGCGCGAAGGGGATACCTTCGGGTACATCTCGACTCGGGGTATGGCGACCCGCTCGAACGGGACAAACACTCGGGCCCCTAGACCAATTCAAGCGGGACCTCCCGCTCCCCCACGTGAAGCCCTAGAAGAATTCGAACGTGACCTCCCAAAGACTCCCCCACGTGAAGTACCATGAGGCCGGGTACTAGATCTAACTTTCTCGGGCATAGGAGAACCCGGTACCAAAAGAGCTCGCCATTGGAAAACGAGAGCGTAACGGTTCCTCTTCCTCTTACGGGGTTAGTGGAGGGTTCGAAGACGATGAAGGTTTATGCCTACCCATCAAAAACAGAGAAGAAAAACCTAGAGCACGCCAAAAAGAGGCGATGAGATGCAAGAGAAGAAAACTGGAATAAACAAATCACAAAAGGGCAAACACCTAAGGGAAGAAACTGAGAAAACCCGCGATGACCCAAAACTAACCACAGAAACTCATCGGAACAGAACCAGACAGAAAACCAAAAAAAAAAAGCCAACCAAATGGGAGTATCACAGAAGATCAGCGGGAATGAGCAAATCAAAAACCATTAAAATGTAATTCAGTAAGGAGAAAAGAAGAAATAACACCAACCTTACGAGGAGAAATGCAGCGAGAGCTGATAAATGACCAAAGGGAGTTTCGTCGCGGTGGAAGGGTGCTCCAAGAAACAGAGGAAAGCAGAAATGGCAATTAGTGGAAAAGTAAAATGGGGAAAAACGGAGGGAAGATTAAATCAGAAGTTTAAACGAGAGGGGCAGAAATGGAAAAACACACCATATTCGTGGGAATGACGTGCGACCTGCGCAGAGAGCATTAAATGCGCACGAAATCCAAGGGCGGTGAAGCATGGCGGTTAAAACCCCTCGCCAGTCCAGGGGCGCCACATAGCAGGGGGCAATTATGGAGAAGGCGGAAGGTTTTCTGACCTAGAAACGCGCCCCAACTCTTAGCCTTGTCTTAGATCCCGGCCCCAAGGACAAATTCCTGATTATAAGGATGACGTGACGACGTCATGAATACGGCTAACCTCCAGGCATGATCTTGGGCGACCAGAGGTCGGACCTCAAATTAATAAACATCCATGACCAAGGCTAAATTGTGAACTGGCACATGCCTTCACCAAACGCCACCCGGTTAAAGGATTAATAAACATCTCGAACTACGTAGGCTTTGATCCCATACTAGGGTACGTAGGCCCTAGGCGACATTCCTAGGTCAAGCCCAGTCAGATTAAGAATCCAACATGCTAGGCCAATCATGGACCCAGGTAAAAAACTCCCAACCGCACCTCGAACAGAAAGTGCCAGAGCTGGATACATCTCTCAGCGGTTCAAACACTTGAGCCGCCGAGGGGGAAAGAACTGTTACGGTCCGGCTAGACGGCCCATATGGGTGGACGGCCCAATACAGGGCATACCGTATATTCGGAACACCTACAATTAGGGGAAATCTATCATATCTATTATAGTTTAGATAAGATAGATCTGACGGTTAGGATATCAAAACAAGCCCTATATATACAAAGGCAGGGTACTAAGGTGCATACGTTCTAACTCAAACCTAGTAAATTCTATATCACTGTGCACATCCCCACTTGACACATTCCCCTTCCCCCCTTAAGGCGAATAAGTCTATAGTGTACAGTGATCCCGACTCCTCCAGTATTTCTACTCCATAAAGGTACTGGTGGAGCATATTGATCCAATATCAAAGCTTTAGCCCATCGGGCTACACATCTAGTTCCAGACCAGAGCACATTATTTTCTTCCTGCAACAATATTGATATAATAGAATATTATTTCAATCATAAATAACTGTAGCTGCAATGTGATTATCAACGGCAAATTATTCTTCTTATAACTTGTGTAAAGGGAGCAAGATAATCATTATCAACTACAATCAGAGCTGGTAATATGGATTCAGCCAGCTAGTCCACAAGTTGGGACAAGGTTAGGGTTGGGAGTTTTCCGACCTACATGCCCTCACTGTGTGACCCGCAGGTTGATGCAGGCTAGCTTGCACAAAGTGTTTTTAGTATGATAATTTTACAAAACCCATAAGTCCCATAATCTTACATTGGTAGAAAACATCTCAGCATCCATCCTCTTTTAAACCAAGTTATTATATCTTGATTATTTAAGGATGATTTGATGTTTTTTGTTTGTAAACTTTGGCAACTTTAATAACTTTCTCTTAAATTGTGGACTGTGTTTTTGAATTGTTATAACTGGAATGGTTGATGTTGGAAATAGAAATTTGATGACTCATGTATATATGGTATCGGACTTTCGGCCATCTAAAAAAGTATGAAAAAAATATAAAAGAAGAACGTGGGCCCGCGAGCTGGCTTGCCAACACTCCATTACGGGTAAGGGTTTGCATTTCTCCAGCCCATAAAAGTGTAGGCCGTACAAGCTCGTACCGTCTAGCTCGTATTCCTAACTCTAGCTACAATCATACTATTTGCTTCGGTTGCTCGGGGAGCTGGTACATATTGATATTTGGGAAAATTCCATTTAAATACCAAATGAATTTGCAAAACCCCTAGAGGTCCTCCGAATTTGTAAAAAGACTGAGAGGTACAAAGGACCTATGAGGGATATGCAAATTCGCGTGAAATTACCTTTCTACCCCTACATTTAAATATTTTTAAAAAAAAAAAATAAAAAACCCCCACCCCACCCCCACCACCGACGCCGGTGGTGGTTGTGGTCGGTCGGCGGCGGTGGTGGTCGGCCGGCGACGATGGTGGTGGTGGTGGCGGCCGTGGCGGTGGTGGTGGCCGCCGGCGGGGCGGTGGTGGTGGGGGTGGGGGTGGGGGGGGTGGGGGTGGGCTTTTTTTAAAAAAAAAAAAATTATTTAAATGTAAGGGTAGAAAGGTAATTTCACACGAATTTGCATATCCCTCATAGGTCATTTGTACCTCTCAGTCTTTTTACAAATTCGGAGGACCTCTTGGGGTTTTGCAAATTCATTTGGTATTTAAATGGAATTTTCCCTTGATATTTTTTTCCCTTTATTTCATACTTTGCTAGTTATAATACTTTCTTCATGCAATATTATTAGAATCATAAATAATTATAACTGCATCGTAATCACTAATTGGCGACGACTGATTCTTCACAAAATTCTGTTAGTTATATTATTTTCTTCATGCAATATTATTATAATCATAAATAATTATAGCTACATCGTAATTACTAATAATTATAAGAAGGAGACTTGCTTTACTGCATGCAATAGTAATGAAAATAAGGTATGAAATCATTTTATTTTTCTCATGAAAATAATTATAGCTACATCGTAATTACTAATAATTATAAGATGGAGACTTGCTTTACTGCATGCAATAGTAATGAAAATAAGGTATGAAATCATTTTATTTTTCTCATGAAAATAATTATAGCTACATCGTAATTACTAATAATTATAAGGAGACTTGCTTTACTGCATGCAATAGTAATGAAAATAAGGTATGAAATCATTTTATTTTTCTCATGAACAATAATAAACCTATCTGGTTATTCATTATATCTGAATTGAATTATTTACTATCAATTTTTCAATATTAAAAGAAATCTCAATATATTTAGGTACTGTATGTTGGTTCTATTTAAATGAAATTGGTTAATTGGAAGACTTCCCATAATAAAAGTATACTTATTACAATTAGATACCATCTTGTGTCAATTCAAGCACAAGTTTTTTTTTTTTTTTTTTTTTTTTTTTTTTTTTTTTTTTTTTTTTTTTTTGTCACATCAGATTTGCCCACATATGAGGGTATGACGGATAGAGTCATATTGGTCTTTTCTTCCATATCAGTACATGAATGGTACACTTTTAGTTGTATTGTCCAAAAGTGCAAAATGGAAATCAGGTTATCAAATATTAGAAAGCAACTATTGCATTTCAGCCATATACTTGTAAAAAAATAAATCGAATGGGCCAATTAAAAAAGCGTCATTTTTGTGACTTTTCAACTGAAGATAAGATTGTTATTAATTTACGTTTTTTATAGTTTCCCCATGAGTTTGGTGATATTTCTTCATCTATGTATTTCAAATGTTGAGATGAATGTTGCAGAACTGAATACTGAATGGGATTTTAAAGAACAGAAACATAAATGTGAAAATGCACTGCTCTTTTAAAAACTCTGTAATATGTAATCTGTAATATCCAGCATTGATTTAAATAGTAACAAGACATTGCACGGAATGGAAACTACAATATATAGATTACTATTGTTGGAGGAAATGTAGTTAAAAAATTTGAAGCAAACATATTATATTTTTCAACTTCTCAAAAGTTAATAATTGATGCAAAAACTATACTCCGACATTGGAAGGCTTATGTCCTAACTTATAAAAAATTAGAACCACTATTGCTTCTTCTGGTTTCTATTGATACAAAAAATTAAATCCTAACATTAATATTGGAAAGACTTATTGGATCACATTTCATAACGGGTTGCGAATTTGAAACACCCCACTTTTTCAACATGATATTCAAAATTCTCCCCACAGATTATTTTGCTTCCATTCGACATATCACTCACATTCATCACCTCAAAGCCTGAATTTAATTACTTTTTTTAAAAAAAAAATTAAGTATTGAATGTTTCTGTTTAAATATTGAATATGTAAAGAAACCTGAAATTTATAAATCCCGAACAATTTCGCATTAATTGGTTGACAAATACTTAGCAACTAGTTGTGATAAGTATGAGAACATTCAAAAGATGAATGCACATGTATATTTGCCATCAAAAAAATGTGATGAATATATGCACTTTATGGAAGAATAATTTTTTATATAAAAATTACATAATTTTGGAGAAAATTATTTTAAAGAATTTTTAATAGTAAATATTTTAATCATACAAAAAATAAATTACCCAAATAAAGTTTAGTTTGACCCCTTACAAATTATATTATTAAATCCTTGATGGATGTATATTTGATTATATACTTTTATAGCGCCTCCTCAAAATAAGTGTAAAAAAAGTTATACTACAATACAATAAAATAGTGAAAAATAAGAAGCATAATAATATTTTTCTTCCAATTTCTTATTCACACTTTTTTTTTAATAATATCATTAAAAGTTTTTCTATCACTTTGTAAAAGTATTTTATTATCATTGCACCATAATAATGTTACCTTCCAATTTTTAATTCGACTTTCCCCCCAAAACCCCCCCCCCCAAAAAAAAAAAAAGACCTGGGTGCTATCTCTGTCCTTAAATCTTCTAACTCTGTCCTTAAAGAGAACTTGCCACGCACCTTTCATAAAATTTCATTTAATTATAATGTTATTTTTTGGTTCTTGATAAAAATTGCATCTAGATAAATTTATTCACATTTTATTTGTTTTTAAAATTTTAAGAAATTTTATGACATGGTATCATTGTTTAATAAAAAATTTCGTGTCCAAGTGCAATGCAAAGAATAAATAAAATATATTGGAAGAAGAAAAAGAAAAACATTAACCTAATTTAATTCAACATATATTTATCATTTTTTCTGTCTTTTTGGCAGCTATATTGATATATCTTCCTTAGTAATTTATCAATATATATTACTAAGTGCAGATTAGTAAAATTTGATGAAAAAGAGAAATTGAATGAGATAAGGTCAAAAAAATTAGGGTTAAATACAATTTTTGCTATGAAAGTTTAGCGTAAGGAGCACTGGTCCTCCATAAGTTTTTTTGATTTCATTTTTGCCCTTAAAGTTTAAAACAATAGCAATCTTGCCTAGGGGTGAGCATGGGCAAGGCGAGACCTCTGCCTGAAGGATTATTGGCAGTAAAATGCAGCCCAGTGTCTGGCCTTGCCCGATAGAAGCCCTAACATTTTTGGGCTGGGAAATAATGGGCAGGGCAGGGTGGGCTTTCCTGCCCAAATAATGCTACCTTGCCACACCCTTGTGAAAAAAAAAACCGTTTCAATCATACCTGATAAATAATATTTTAAATTTCAAATGTAATCCATAATTATACATTTTAGAATATTTCAAAATAAGTCAATAACTTGAATCTTGAAATTAAAAAGTACCATATGTTTCAACAATAAGTCAAATACACATATGTGAGGAATTAAATAACACCCATAGTCCGTTAAATACAAGGCATCATTAATGGTCTAATGGACTAATGGTCAAATACTCAATGGATATATTAGGGTATTAGTAAATATATAGTATAATATAATATAAGTATATTAACTATTATATAAAAAATATTTATATCAAATATAATAATATATATACTTGCCGGGCTAGGCCAAATGGGCAAGGTGGCATACTCTGCCCAATGCCTTGCCACACCTTTGCAAAAATGCTTGCACTTTGATTGTGCCCAATTTTTTTTTCAGGCTTCTTTTTTGAAATTTGAAATTTGGGTGATTTTTTACCGGGTTTGGGTAGGCGTACTGGGCTCCTGGGCTTCATGCACACCCCTAAATTCTTGCCCATCTGTTGATCTTGACTGTTGAATTGTTGGTTTCCTTTGTAAACTTTCAAAGGCAAATTTGCTCATAATAAAAACTTCTGGGGTATATTTGCTCCGTTTTTTAACGTCTGGGGCAAAAAAGAGGCCCAAAAAACTTATGGGTAACCAGTGCTCTTTAAGCTAAACTTCTATGACAAAAATGATATTTAACCCAAAAAATTATTCAAATGGAATTTTAAATAGAAGATAAAATAACTTTTTTTTTAAAAAAAAACTTCTTTGTCGTGGGAATGTCATTCCTCTTTTCACTACATGACCAAATAAAAGCAGGGACCCCAGATAGCCAGCAGGAGATAAGCAAAGAGCTACACCATTGGTTAAATGCAAAGATGGCACCGCTATAAAGCCTGTTTAGGATAGCGGTGGTAGCAGTGACTTTTTTTTTGCTGGACTTTTCCTAATATGATTTATGTTTGGGATAGCGGTGGCAAAAGTGACTTTTTCCTGATAGGCACTTGTTTGACATAGCTTTTGAAAAATTAGTTAAGATGAAAAATGACTGAAAAGGACATGAATCATATATATATATATATATATAGGGAAAATCCCCCTCAAGACCCAATTAACCAACATGATCTCAAATAGGGTCTAAAGAAAAGTCACTAATCAGAAAAGGCCCTAGGGCCTTCATGGGTATTAAGTTCAAACAGCAAATGACCATTTTGCCCTCTTTAATTAACCTCAAAACATAACATGTCTTCATTGATCTGCAGCAGAGGGAGAGCGAGAGAGGAAGGGAAAAAGACACCACTCATTTGCTTCCTAACCATCATCATCTCCGAGAGAGAGAGAGAGAGACGCCACCAGTGTTCGTCCGGAATAAAGGAAGAGTAAGAGTAAGGAGCCATCGAACACCGTAGAAGCTCATTCTTCATTGGAAGAACCAGAGCGAGAACGAAGACCGGAGGGTAAGCGCAAAGTTCTCATTCTCTGTTCTCACGTAAACGGCCATTCTTTTCAAATCTCCGCTTCTCTTGCTCGAGAAAGGATTTTTCAGCCACGGGCTCCGTCAGCCTCAGCCCTGTCTCCACTGCCATCTTGTATCTGAACCCTAGCTAAAACAAAGTCAACTGTCGACAACATACTCTCTGCATTTTTATGTTCCTCTGCTTCCTAGTTTCTTCTTTGGGCAGATTTTGTTGCTCTGTCTGACTCTTTGACCGATTGAAATAGCAAGAAAACTTTTATTTGCCGATTATCTTATTTATTGGTGCTTGAGGGCCTGAAGTTCTTGGAATTGTTTTTGTAATCAAACCTATCTACGTGACCATTATCAAATTTAATTTCATATAGGTCAAATTTAGTTAGTTGTATTCCTTCCCTTCTGTTTGTAAGGTTATTCAACTATTGCCATTAGAGTATGTTGTAGTATTCCAAATATGAGATGTGGACAATTTCTTTTGTACAAAAGGCTGTGTTGTTTTCCCCTTCTTTTTATGCTTTTTAATTCATAAATCGTTGAGTAACTTGAAAAAAGAAGATAAGTGGTCTGTCAGGTAAAGAATTCAACAGAATATATGAGAGAACATACTATTTGTTGCTCATAGCTGTTGTCAATTAAAGGGGAAAGACCACACGAGGTTGGTCTAATGCTATTATTTTTGGTGGGGGAATATAAGGTTTGTTGTGAATAATGAGCCTAAAATTCATTCAACGTTTCTTCTGCAAATTCATATACCAGGTACAAAGTTACTCATTCAAGGCTATACAACAAGTGATGGATATTTTAATTTTTCTATTTTTCTTTGAATATAAATGTTCTTTACAGTTGTGGGCATAGGCACTGAGAGAGTATGCTTTTGCTTAAATTGATAGTTATTGTCATGCATCAACAAGTGCAGTGGAGTTATGTATAAATATGCCCCCGTAACTGGTAAATTTAATCATGATTCATTAATATAGGCCATTGTTCTTATAATGGCTCAATACAATATTGTGCCTTTTGAATTTTCAATCATATATAAATACTACAGCCATTTTTCTTATTTTTTGAATAGTAGTTAATAGTTAGCTTGGTTTGTGCTATGAATTCAATCTATATACCTTTATATATTGGTTGTATATCTGTGATGTGTTTTCCTACAAGACTTTGATATGTAACTTTCATTTTGTATATTGATGTGTTTGCCTACAAGTTTACATTTTGTACTTTCATTTCTCCAATGATCAATGTTTAGACTTTATGCTATGACCATAACCATATTATCTTTGAAAATGAAGGAAGCAAAGGTTATTATTGGGTTAGACATTTTTATTGTATCCAATGTTCCTTTCACTTTGCTAATATGAATATCAAGAGCCCTTGTTGTTTGTATTAATTGTGATTCAGGAGTATTCTCTTTATAGTAATGATAAAGGCTTAATTATTTCTACTTCATTTAAAATTGTTCTAAGTACATAAGAGTGAGAAGGATAAGGTTGTAAGCAAAGAATAAGCAACAACAATGAAATTTGCACCAAGGGCGCCAAGGTTCTCCGGAAACAACTCGTTCACCGAAGAGTTTTTCAAGCAGCACGAGGAAAGGCAGAAGGAAAAGCAAAAGCAAAAGGGCAAGGGGAAAAGTGTTGTCTTTGGTCAAGGACTCTCACAGGCGGAAGAGGAAACATTAATTGCTGCAAACTTGTTTGGTAGCTAGGTTGACTTGTTATAGACAAAAACATAGTGATTGTATCTAGGACATATGTTTAGCCCATCAATTGTTGTGTATACGTGAATTTGTATTTGGGAAAAGCATTTCTGCTTCTGAGGCAAATACACATTTTGCAGCAAAGTAAGTACGGTGTCGTTTCCTCCCTTTTTTATCCATTAACGTGAAAATTGGGCATAGTTTTTGCTCTCTCTTTTTTCTTACCGTTTGTTGTGCGAAAATTGAAATGGGCAATATTTAATGGTGGGGCCCTCATTAAACCAGAGTTTACAAATCTAGGAAACCCTTTGAAAACCGAGCAAAAACAAAACCTCAAGAGCCGCTGGGTGAGTTTCTTCGTTTTTTTTGTTTACGATTTTGTCATTTTCTGTAATGCCATGGATGAATGGTAAAATGTCTGAGGCCATCAATTTTCACTAAGCACATTAGTAAAATGTCTTCCACTGCTGAGTTAGTACCGAATAGTAGAAGCATTATATTCTATGGCGTTATCTCAGAAGCAATGATATTTTACCTCAGAGAGTTCGGTTATATTCGATTTTAGTTATCTCAAAAGCATTATATTCTAACGCCATGGATCCTGTGCCTCATATTTTTGTTTTTTATTTTTCATTTTTGTTCATTGCCATGGATCCTGTGCCTCTGATTTAAGCTTTGTTTATAATATTTTTTGGGGGTTTGGGGTTTTCATGTTATATTCAAAATCCAAATGCATGTGTAAGTCTGATAATAGATGTATATTATGGGATTGGAATTTTTTTGTAAGTGGTTCTTCACATGTTGATTCAATGATTGTTTTGCTCTTTCAGGGGTTGTTGTATTATGGCCTTGCGAAAAAGTATCGGATCTCCAAACACACAAGCACATACCATATACAGGTACCATATTTGAGATTGATTTGTTTTGTTTAAGTTGGAAATAAGTAGAACTTGATGTTTCTTTTTCCTTTTTCATTGTCTTGTCCTTAATTAATTGATTTTTAGGTCCTTAATTTAATTGATTTTTATGCAATTTTTTAATTATTACCATACACATCCCTATATAGGTACCATATTTGAGATTGATTTTTATGCAATTTTTTAATTATTACCATACACATCCCTATATTCATTCCATGAATGATCACATTATTCTTACAGGAAAAACAAGAATCTAACTAGAACTACTCGGTATGCAAGTGTTAACACTCACCTTGGAATATTATTGTGATGGATCACTCTCAGATAACAACTATTGAAGATATTGATATGAATGGAAGTTTAGTATGTTTTGATGATGTTGTTGATTTAGAGAAAGACAATGATGAATTTGAAGAAGATTATAAGCGTGAAATCATAAAAGAAGAAGATAGTGGTTGCAGGGAAGATAATGAACATGAAATCATGAAAAAAGAAGATGGTGAACACGGGGAACATAATGTACATGAAATTGTTGTAGATGATGATGGTGAATTTAGTGAGACTCCTATTTCAAGTAGAGTATTTGGAACAGCAGAAGAAGCTTATTATTTTTATAATGATTATGCAAAAGGAAAGGGGTTTGGAATACGTAAGCGGTATTGTAACAAGAGTACAAGAACACAAGAACCAGGTGGAAATATGTGTGGAAATATGATAAGAGAATTGACATTAACAATGTCAAAAGACGAAGGGAAACAAGGACTAAGATGCAAATAAGGTTGAAGGATGGATTGTGGAATGATAAGAGACATCCATTGATTAACACTCCATCAAAGGTAAAAAAAAATTACTAAATCTGTTGTTTCTAAACTCTATGAAGAGGGTTTAACTTCTTCAAAAATCTCAAAGGTGGTGAATGCTATGGGTGAAGAAATCAACACTACTCCAGTTCAAATAAGCACTATTATATCAAGCCAACGCAAGAACAATGTAGGGCGAGAATGTCAGGGCATCATCAAACACTTTCAAAGGAAGTCCACTCTTGATGGGTCTTTTTATTTTGATATACAGTTGGTAGAAGATGGTACTTTGAGAAGCGTATTTTGGTTTGATGGTAGATCGAGAGTTGCATATGCCCAATTTGGTGAAGTCTTAGTCTTTGATGTGACTTATAGAACAAAAAAGTTCAAGTTTCCTTTTGCTCCTTTTGTAGGGGTTAATCACCATGGGCAGTCAATTTTATTTGGTGCGGCTTTATTAGAAGATGAAACAGAGGCAACATTTACATGGTTGTTTGAACAGTTTCAGACATGTATGTTTGACAAGTCTCCTATTGCCATTATCACTGATCAAGACAAAGCTATGGGAAAAGCAATTGCCAAGATATTTCCAAGAACTCGACATCGTTTTTGTGCGTAGCACATCAAAAAACATGTTATGGAGCATAGCCAAGCACTACGCACCCAATTTAAAGATAGTTTTGATGTTGACTTCCGTGCATGGTATAAAAGTCGAAACATCGATGAGTTTGAAGACAAATGGGAAGCACTAATGACAAAATATGATATTCAAGCAGGTACTTGGTTGGCTAATATGTATGCTTCACGTCATTATTGGGCAAAAGCATATTTAAAAGATACTTTCTTTGCCGGAATGACCACAAGTGGCCGAAGTGAGAGCATCAATGCATTTTTTGATGGATATGTCAACTCTAACACAATGTTAAATGACTTTGTTATCCAATATGATAAAGCGATAAAGTCTAGAAGGGATGCAGAAGAAGATGAAGATTTCAAAACTAGAAATACAAAAGCAAATTTAGAGAGTGATCATCCAATTGAAGAAATAGCCGGAGAGCGCTATATAAGAAAATTATTTGAAATTTTCAAAAAGGAGTGGAAGGCTACCATGCATGATTACTTTCATGAAAAGATTTCAATGGGTGGAAATATTATCAAGTACCGGATTGGGTCTCGCAAAGTTGATAAACAGTGGTGGGCAATTGTTGAGTACCATTTGACAGAAAGCTTCACAGCTGTTTGTTCCTGTGCAAAGTTTGAAACTATGGGGATATTGTGCAAACATATTCTTTACATCATGAAGAAGAAACAAATAATGACCATTCCTGAAAAATATATCTTATCTAGGTGGACCATGAATGCAAGTTATAAGGCTCAAAATCTTGTAGGCTTTCAGGGCAAGACAACTACTAATGAAGTTAGTGTATTGTCTCCATGGTCTGTTTACTTTAAGTTGAATATGGCTTTTTCTGAAGCAAGAGATTCTATTTCTGAGCTTAGAAAGCTTGATGCTTTTGCTGTTGCATTTATTCGACAACAAATGGAAAGAAAGAGAAAAATAACTGAAGAAGAACAAAGTTCCCAACCAATTCATTCACAAATTACCCTCATTCATGATGTGCATGATCCCACTCATCCAATCAAAACTAAAGGGCGTCCAAAGGGTGCTTCACGAATAAAATCAAGCTTGGAATTGTCTACAAAACCACAAAAGACTTGTAGGTATTGTGGAGGAAAAGGTCATAATAAGACTAGTTGTCAAAAACAAAAGGTATTTGTTTTTCTTTCTTTTTCCTTCTCTTTGAACTTTATGAAAAGTTTATTGAGTTTCATTTGAGATGGATGTTTTGAGAGATGCAAAAAAAAATAGAAGATGTTGCTGGAAGACTTGGAGCAATGGATTGATTTCTATGATGAAGATATGAAAGACATTTTGCTACATTTTTTTTAGTTTGTATGTAAAAAACAGTGAATGAAAACTTTGTGGGGCTTATTTCTTGAACTTTGCGTGTGTGTGTGAACATCTTAACTATCCAAAAAGTACTCTTGCAGCAATAACATAAAAACACATTGCCTAAATGAACTTGTGCTTTCGGGGGAAAAAAAGGAACTTGGCTGTAGGGGGGATGAAACTGTGTGTGGCTTTTTTAAACTCTGATTTAATGAGGGCCCCACCATTAAATATTGCCCATTTCAATTTTCGCACAACAAACATTAGAAAAAAAAAGGAGCAGAAACTAGGCCCAGTTTTCACGTTAATGGATAAAAAAGGGAGGAAACGACACCGTACTTACTTTGCTGCAGAATGTGTATCTGCCTCAGAAGCAGAAATGCTTTTCCCTTTGTATTTATGATAAAATTGTAAAGAATTTGTTTTTATGGGAAGGTTCGATGAAAATGACCTTCAAAATTTGGTCTCAACCTGAGTTCTTCAGAAGAAATTGCCCTGCAACTTCCTCGTCTTCGGCCTCATGCAAGACACCCTGATGTGGACCTCGCTCAACCACGACAGCCGGACGGTGTTCCTAGACGAAGAAAAATCAATGTCTTCAATTCAATGCTTCACACAAAGAGAGTACAAGCCGTATCAGTAGGAGAAGACGGTTGGAAGCTTTCAAGTCAAGCTGAGAGGGAGAGGACGATGAGATCATGAGAAGAGGAACTTACCTACAAAGAGAGATAGAGGACGGTGGTGTGGGAGCAAGACAAGAAACTGAGAACATTCTGAGAGGAGAGAAAGGTTCGAAATACCTAACGCACAGCCTTGATGCCTCAACACTCGGTCTCTAAGCTTTAGGGTTCAACGAGCTTTTTTTCATAAGGCCAATAACAAAAACACTTTCTCAAACACCTATTCACTGGGCTTTTATTTTTAACTTGCCCTTTTTTCTGTGAAATCGGGCCTTTTTCCTTGGTAAACGGTTACTCAAACATGCTGATAGCGGGCTATCCCTCTTATTTCTCAATAAAAATAATAACAGCAAAAACTAAAATGGTAAATAGCAACTAATTTAGCTGTTAAGCCCTGATTCTTCTCTCTTTTTTGACATGTTTAATTTCTCAGAATTAGTCGGTCATAGTACCGTATCACCATCGTATATAGAATATGCAGGGAGTAAAAATCCCGCCTTGTTTTAGATCATCAATATATGATTCCAAATCAAAGACTAAAACAAAAAAGGGGAAATCAACCAAAACATGAGGTGAGCAGTTGAGTATTTGATGGGCATATAGTTAGAATTTCCAGGAAAATGAGATAGTGAAAGATAGCCTCAGATTGATAAACTATCCAAGTAAAAGATTGGGAAGTCTATATATCACAAATAAGAAGATCCTTTAGTTATTAATCAAATAAAACTAGTAGGGAATAGAGTGATTTAGCTCGCTTGGTCATTGGGGTGGTTTGAATGGAGAAGAGCAACAAATGAATATGAGCTACAATTATGCCTAATACTGGAGTCTGATAGAGTTTTGGAAAAATGATGAGGAATATAAGATGATGTCGAGGGGAGAGAGAATAGCATATATCAAGAAGAGTCAGACAAAGGATGATGAGGGTGATTTTGGAGGAATTTGAAATTTGAAATCCCCACCCAATAAAACCAATCCAGGCTGCCCATCTTTTTTTTTTTATTTTCTAGTGCACCACCTAATTAAACGATGAGAGTGGTATATTTGACATTTTTTTTATTTGAAGAGACAAGTGTTGACTAGTTGAAAAAATTGGAATGTGAAATAGGGAAAGGGAGGGAGACGTGGGGAATTATACACAGTAATAAATGAGTATTATATATGATACCCATGGCATACACCAATAGAATTTTAATGTAAGACAACTAGCAGAATGAGTTTTCCATTCATCTATAATGGCATGAAGAAGCAAAGGCCACTAGGAGTTAGCGGTACCTAATTTCTGTGCAGTCCATGAAGGCGGAATATCACCTAGAGGGGGGGTGAATAGGTGATCCTAAAAAATTCTTTCGTGGTATACTGGACAAACAATGAAAGTAGTAAAACAGTAAGAAGAAATGACACAGAGAATTTATACTGGTTCGGTCCAACTCCTTGACCTACGTTCAGTACCCGGACACTCAGGGATTTCACTATCTCGTAACTTGATTACACACTCGTAACTCTTGAGTAATCCTCTCACTAGGACTTACCCTCTTTACAAGTTGTAACCAAATAACTAACGACACAATTACACACTCGTACTCGGGATGATCCTTTCTCCCTAGGACTCACTCCCCCTTACAAGTTGTAATTGTACACCTACACTCAAGATACCTCTATCTTGGGATTTGAACAAATGTAAAACAAATGATAAAACTCTCTCACAGAGTAGATGAATGATAAACAATGAAGCTCAGTAATATCTGAAGATATGTACAGACTATAAATGGATCGCTTTGAATGCTTTATCTGTGTGTGCGTCTATGTCTACATGATGAATTCAATCCTTCGAGTATTTATACTACTTGAAGATTGAGGACCGTTGAAAGATTTGAATATGTCCGTTTGAAAGTTTGAATATGTCCGTTGAGCATTTAAGTATCCGCGCCCTCTGCTAACCTCAATCGAATGTCCGGGTAGTTGGCGGAATTAAATGCTTCTGGTATTTGTAGATGTTGCAATTTTGTGTCCGTTGGTGAAGCTTGAAGATTAGCCGTTGAGACTCTTCAAAAATATAGCCATTAGACTGGAGTGGCTTGGTGAATATTTTCGCCATTAATGATCCATGTGGATTTGTACCGTCAAGACATTCTTCATTCTACCCGTTGTGAAATAGCATTTATTGCGATATGGGAATAACGAGAAGATCTTTTGAATGTTCAGAAGTATGGTTGTTGAGATTGTGTCTCGATATGATAACTGCATTTAATGCGTTCTGACACACAAACTATTTCTCAACAATTTGTTGTTAATCCGGGTTATGATAATCTGAAACTCATTAGCAAACTGGTTAAAAGCATTTAAGAATATTAATGAGATAAAATCATAATCAATTAATTTTTGATTTTCCGGAGACGGTGATTTGAAAACTTGAAAGATATGACTCTAGTTAAAAGAGAGTTTGCCAAGAGGCAAATGACTAGAGGCAACTATATAAGGCATTAGATCAGAAGAAGAAAGTTTACCTTGAGGCAATAATAAATACATGACTTGAGGCATTTCACGTAAAAGACGCTAATTTGGAAAACTAGAAGAGCACTTGCCTTGAGTCATATTTTTATGCCTTGAGTCAAGTTAACTAGAGGTAGAATTTCTATACACCGAGTCAACTTTGACTATGAGACATGAATAAATTGAGGTGAGGTTGCCTTGAGGTGATTTACTAATTGACTTGAGGCATAAGGAGAGTTTCAAAGATAATTGCAATATTGCCATTGATTTATTGTTGAAAGTCGTATGCTATGAAAATATGCCTTGAGGCAATATATTAATTGCCTTGAGTCGAAGTGATTTTCAACATATTTACGGTTTTGCCATCAAAAAATCATTTTCAACAAAATTACATTTTTTCCATTTGAGAAGTGGATTTCGAAACACACACTGGAAAATGAATTACTTGAGGAAATTCATTAATTGCCTTGAGGCAAAAGGTGACTTTCGAAATATTTACAATTTTGCCATTAAAAGTCATTTTCAACACAATTACAATTTTGCCATTAAAGAATGAATTTCAAAATAATAACGATTTTGCCATTAAAGTGGATTTGAAGACATATGTAATCCAGAATGACTTGAGGCAACAAACTAGAGGCAAAGAGTGAAGTTCAGTAAAATTACGATTTTGCCATTGAGAATGGATTTTCACCATAATTACGATTTTGCCATTGGAAGTATATTTTCCGAAACATATGCGGGAATGACTTGGATGACTTGAGGCAAAACTAGTTTTTAGCAAGAATAACGAGAATGCCATTGCCATTAAAGAATTGATGTCCGGAGGTATTTTTGAGAGAAGCTTAGAGTTGAAATATTTTTACCTTGAGGTAGCAAGTGAAAAACATTTAACCATTGAAGCATATAACTCAATGCTTTTATTATTTAACTGAGGCAAATCAAAAACTTCAAATATTCATTGAATATCAAAGATTAATTACATTATAATTGTTATCATCAAAACATGAGAACTAACAGTCCAGTCACGTGGAAGAGGATGAACCTGATGGTTTTTCTTCTATTTAGTTTGGTCTGGTAGTCAACTTCGATTATCAGGTCTTTCATCTTACTTATTTCCAGTTGTATCCCATCTGTCTTACTCTTTGTTTGTTGGGACTCGTCTATCCATTCTCTTGAGTTTGCAGTAATGCTGATGTAGTCCTTTTTCTAAAGTAATAAATTTCATAGAATTGTCCAAAAAAAAAGAATGTAACCATGCCAAGTAGGTTGATTTAGGACTAATAACTGTTCATTTACACGGTTTAGAAGTATATATTTGATGATTTTCTGCCCTTACAATTATTAGTTAAATTGTAATCTTTTGCCCTTAAAAGAGTAAATCCAAAGAAGGGTAAATGTGTAAAAATGTACATGTGCTTTGCCCTCAGGAGCGCCCAACACCAACTGTTTTTTTTTATGCAAAAATATACATGTGAATCAATGCAAAAGTCACATCTGCCATTAATAGCCAAGACGTTGACCATGAAGTTGAAAGTTTGGACTAAAATGCTGACGTGTATGCTGAGCTAGAGTTTGAAGAAGCTAAGTGTGATGAATACGTGTTATCGGAGGGAAGTTGCCATTTTTAGCTGAACCAAGTCCTGAGTCGTCTTCGACGAATTAACTGTCGTTGGGCTGATCTCATCTTCCATCCGTACTGCATTAGTCTGCCCTCTCAACTATGCCTGCAACTACCTCCCCAGTCTCCTCCCTCCGTCAGTTCGCAAAGTTGTCTACCTCGACTCTGACTTGGTCATCGTCGATGACATTGCAGATCTCGCTGTCACTCCAATGAGCTCCGATCAGGTCTTTACTGCTCCCGGATATTGTAACGCTAACTTCACCACTGAGCGAATTAATAATTGGTAAAGCCAACCACTACTTGCTAACGCAAATAGAAGAAGAAAACAGGAAAAAATATTGCTACTCATAATGGCAAAACCTATGCATTTTGTAATTCATATTCCTTTCTAAGAGTCTTGTTAATTCTTGTTAGCTCATACATTCTTGGTAAAATATAAGTTATTCTTTGTATCTTCTGTCAAATTTCATCAAATGTTGCTTTCACAGCATTTATGTTCTACTTTAGTAGTAGTGAGTCATGAACCATTTTCCAGTTTTGCCTATATATATCCTCCCTAAGGACTCAGAGACAAGTAAAGCGCAAATCTTCAAAAAGGAACCACGTACTTTTTTAATCTCACTACTCACAGTAAGGAATAGTTTTAACTTCTTCTTTTTTAAAAATAAATAAATAAATAAATTGGGTGGATGCATGAGGTCTAGTGAACCTAAATTTGCTTTTCCGTTAATTAAACTAAGGGTTAAGGAGCAAATTCGCCAACCAACTATTAGGCCAGGAGCATCTGGCACAAAAAAGTTTTGAGGGTACCAATACTACCAACAAACAATTGAAATTGTTAAAAAATCACAATGCTGTCAGATCCCTAATAACTTCTGTTTGTGAAGATTGCCATGTGGGATTTTTTGTCCAGCTGGCCTTTTTTTTTGTCCAGGTGGCCCTTTTTTTGTAGGTATTTGTTTTTAAAACACACGGATAAAACAGATTGAGGCAAAAAACCCAGACCTATTGAGAGTGACCCGAGAGCGAGAGGCAGAGAAGGCGAACTACACGAACTCACCGAAACCCAACAGAGAAGGTGAAATCGAAGTAATGAAAGCTTCTCATCAGACGTCATTTATTTATGCGAAATCCAGAGCTATAAATCATAAGATTCAAACCACATATCCAGACAACATCTGAAGTAAAAAGGATGAATACCACAAGAGAAAGCCTCCTCAAACAAGTAACAAAAAGGAATATGAACCCAGAAGGCATGAATCGAAAGCAGACTACGAAACAAAGAAATTACCAAAACAGAAGAACACCCAGATGTAATTGCTAAAATACAAGACTTACCCAGGAAAGCAAATCCGACCCCAACCTTATCTCAATCCACCACATTAACGACAACACTAAAGCATAAGTCCGAGGATGATGCTTCCCTGTAAAACACGCCAACACAGTTGGTGCTTTCACTGCTTGCAACCCATGTTGGAGAATCGGTCACAATTTTTTGCTTCCACTACTTCGATTTCGCCTTCTCCGTTGGGTTTCGGTGAGTTCGTGTAGTTCGCCTTCTCTGCCTCTCGCTCTCGAGTCACTCTCGATAGGTCTGGGTTTTCTGCCTCAATCTCGTTTTAACTGTGTGTTTTAAAAACAAATACCCACAAAAAAGGGGCCACCTGGACAAAAAAAGAAGGCCAGCTGGACAAAAAATCCCAAGTGGCAATCTTCACAAACGGAAGTTATTAGGGATCTGACGGCGTTGTGATTTTTTAACAATTTCAATTGTTTGTTGGTAGTATTGGTACCCTCAAAACTTTTTTGTGCCAGATGCTCTTGGCCTAATAGTTGGTTGGCGAATTTGCTTCTTAACCCTTAAACTAAAGCAAGTAGTGTTCAAAATATATATATATATATGTGTGTGTGTGTGTGTGTGTGTGTGTGTAAAGGAGTCTCATTTACCCTCTTAACTTGCACTTCTCTTGATGTTGTTCTCTTTCTTCCTCATATTATAAGTGTGTGGTTCTACATCAGAATTTTGGAAGTTGCATAAATGGGAATTCCTTGCAACCCAAAACAATGAGTGAGATGTGTTCTTGCTTTGATTTGGGATTGAATCTTAATGTAATTGAAAGAGGCGTGTAAATTAAGTAAGTTGAACAGATAATGATAATGATGATGAAGAATAGTAAATTCAAAAAAGGCAAATAGAACTCAAATCCAACACAAAATAGAGGAAGCATGTAAGAAAAAATTACGTATGAGCCTGTTGCATTGGAGCGGGAAGGGAAAGCCTTGGGTTCGGCTAGACGCCAACAGGCCTTGCCCCTTGGATGACTTATGAGCTCCCTACAATCTCCAAGAGACGCCCTTCGCTCTCGATGCTTAGGATATCCATTTCTGATTCTTCATAGTTTTTCCCTTTCATAAATAAAAACTATAAACCCATCATCATCTATCATCGTTTTCTTTTATATTTTCCTCAACTTTCTCTTCTTTTAGGATCTATGGTTTGAATTTTTCCCAGTGTTTGGGAGGGAGATGGCGCTGTTCTGGATGATTGTGGAGGGGACAGAAGTATGATTTAATTGAAACTGAGAACAGAGGCAGAGTTATCACTGTGGGCCCCACCAAAGTCCAAATCATCATCCACGTCACTTTTTTTAGTCAAACCGTCTAACTTCACGATCAATGTCATCCACCTTAACAGCAGGTGTGACTTTTGCACTGATTTTGTAACCACATGTGTATTTTTGCACCTAAAAAGAACACTCGGTGTTAGGTGCTCCTAAGGGCAAAGCACATATGCATGTTTGCATCTTTACCCTCCAAAAAACAAAAAAATATAAATCTACCACCAACTATCAATGGAAAAAGTAAATTAGAGTACATGAAAGGTAAGAGAAGATAAAAGGGAAAGAAGTCATAAGAACAAACACTAATCATATACCATTGATCGCGCTTGTCGTTAGCGCTCAATAATTACTAAATTATGTAGCGTAACTGTAAAATCCTTTCCTTATAACTATAATTAACAATATTTAACCAAATCATTTATCCAAACATTATCATGGTTCTAAATAAGGTTATTAAAACTAGACTTGTTACTGAATCAATTGGGGTACTAGGACAAGGGTCAGTGGGTCAAATTGGAGTCAATCCGAAGCTAACCCAGGACAAAACCGGTGAGAAAGTGAAGATTACAAGGTTATTAATAGCCTAAGAAGAGTCCAAATTGAAGAAGGAGTAGGACGGATGCATGAAATTTTTGATTTGGATAAGATCTGCTCTTCTTTCTATCATTTATTTGACTTTTGATGAGCTTGTGGTGTCTTCTTCACCTTTGATTGGAGAAATTCAAATTCTTGATAGACTTTTGAATGAATAAAGATAAATATTTATCTTAAATCCTTGAATCTCTATCTTTTTATTACATTTAGATATATTTAAGGATAAGAATTAAAATTAATTCTCAAGAGATAAAAAGATATAATATTTTGAATTATATTTTATTCTATTCTTTAAGGTGGTGCCATATGGTTGCTTGTGGGAAAAGAAACCATGGGAAATGACCCTCATCCCTTCATTAATGATGTGGTGCTTTCTTATGACTTGGAGAGGAGGTAACCTTATATAATCACCTTGCTACCCTTCATTAATTGTAGGTGGCCACATTTTTTGTCTTCACGGGTTATAGAAGACATGCATGTAGGCTTAAGAGGTGGTTATAGGGCCCATTTAAGGAGTATAAGTAATAAGTTAGCACATATGGGCCTTAACCATGATTTAATTTGGCCCAAAAGCATTCTTAAGATCTTATTTTTATGGACCCTTCAATTTACATGAATTTCCACCTTTTCCATGGTATATCATCCTCTTTCTAGGGTTGATTGACTTTTTTACTTTAATTCTTTAGTTTCTCTACTCTAAACACAACCAAAAATACCGTCGTGCAAATCAGTTTAATATTGGAAATAAAAATATGACAACTATACACTTTTAGCATTTATTTTGTGCAATACCTTCTAATCTAAAATAATCATAATAATTACTTTTAAGTAAAATAACAATGATAAAATCTCGTAGATAGATATAAAAATATATAATATAATATAGACTTATCAACCATAGGTCCCTAATCTTTGCTGGTGGAATAGCAAGCAAAATAGAAATATTGAGTGACAATGAATACAACTCCAAGAGCAGCACAGATGCCGGGATGCTTCAGCCTACCGAGAGTCATTAGCAGGAAAAGCATAGGCATCATTTCCAGGAAATTTTAGTGCCCTCTCTACTATCAATGACACAAAAAAAGGAGAATGCATTAAAAATCAAAGAATAACAAAACCCCCAAAAAAACTGTCTCTGAAATACCATTGAATGAGACCTAAATGTAGTTGAAGAGCTGAGCATCTTTGTTTTCGGATTCTAAAGCATAAAGGGTGGGGTAAAACACTTATCAAATAACCCAATAACTGAAATCAACTTACCTACACAAAGGTTTTACATACGATTACGAAGATGAAAGAAATTCAGTTAAAGGGCTTCAATGAGAGACTGAGAGATATTTGTCGACCTCCCACATTGATGATGGAGAGAGGCTGAGGGAGATGCAATATAGGACAATATCCCTTACTAGCTTGAATGAAGCTCAAGACTAATTTAATGTAGCTCATGAACAGTAAAATGAGTCCAGAGCCATATATAAGCTATATTAAGAGATTGGCTTCCCGAAACAGTACTTAATGATTCATTGATTTGCTGCTATTCAATAAGTTCAAAATGTAAACTCATCCTGCTATGACTTTCTATCTTCTCTTTTTCTGTTTGAAAAATACATTTGTGTAAATGTTCAACTTAATATAATAGAGATTGGCCATTTTTTCAAGGAAATGAGGTTAAAAACAAACTGTGAATCTTAAAGAAATAGGACAAAAATCAATTTAATATTTTGCAAATTCTTTTTCTCAATAATTGTACTATGGGAGGAAGCATCCTTCAACCTCTTAAACATAATTATTGACAATATATGAAACATGATTGAACTTGTAACATTTCTCACATTTTTTTAAAATAAAATAAAATTGAATTATATAAACTTTTATTTCTTCACTTAAACCCCAATGGTTCTAGAGATGGAAATGGGGTGATAGGGATTTTAAAACTAGGCTAAATTCCATTTAAAGTCATGAAATAAAGAAATTTTAAATAAGGTTGGCAAATTTGACAAATCCTTGATTTAAGGATTTGTTAATGTGGGTTATTTTATCACATTGCCCCTCATTTTTTAAAAAGAAATCTCTTTGTTTCTTTCAAAGCCACCTTTGCTAGTGACCAACTACCATTTCACTAGCGGATAGAGCCATGTCGATGGTGGTTGGAACTTTGGCGATAATGACAACTTTATTATAAAGGCTTTGCTGTAGATTTAGTCAATAGAGACATGTAAATTACCAAATTAAACATGTTAATAGAAGGGTGGTTATAGTATCTTACTCTCTATTTAATAAAGCAATATACATATCACATTTTGTTTTAATAATTCACCACAAGTTGCAAATCTTAATAAGAAGCAATGCTTTTTTTTTTTTTTTTTTTTTTTTTTTTTAACAAGATACTCCTCTGATCCTAAACGTCATAAATAAATAAATATTTTATAAATATTAAGAAAATTAGTTTAATGAGTCATTTGTAATAAATGTATGCTAGCTTTTAAATGTGGATATGTTCCCTTTTTATAAGAAACACTTGTTCCCTTCTATAAGAAACACTAGGAGGTTGTCTAATTTTTTTTTTTGTTAATTTCCCATTTTACCCCATTTAATTACTCATATTACATGTATCATTGTGGTTATTTAATTCCCCACATAAATGAAGGGTTTTTTTTTTTTTTTTTTTGTAAAAAAGTATATATATATATATTTTACAAATTGGGGAGAAGTGTAGTTTGCAAATATTATTGGATACAAGGACATGATATATTTTCATCCACATAAATTATCAGTACATGAATTCAAGTTTTTCTAACAAATAAAATTTCTTCATAAAAAATAAATACTGAGTAAGACTAGACCTGTCAAGTAATGACCAATTAATCTCATTCCTGATCCCCCTGATTTTTTATTGAGCTAGGTTAGACCGAGTCCGATCAGGTTGGACCCGATTACGTAAACTTCCAAATTTTATGTTCAGGCTTAGATTCATCAAACATTGTGCTTAATGTTTACGGTTGGCAGCCTAGCTTGCCAAGAAGACTTGGGTTAAAGAAATTGAAACCCATTTCAAAACAGGTACATCGAACCCAGGTCATGACGAGTACCTAAAGAAATTGAAAAGTGTTGTTTGGAAATTTTATTGACTAATAGCTTTCATCCATAGAAATTATCGGTACTTCCAGTACGTCAGATTTAAATCCATTCGGTCAATACAATTGTTCAAACCGGGGTCGTTTTTACATATTTTTTCATTAAAAATAAATACTAAGTAAGACCAAACCTATCAAGTAAGCTGAACCAAAACTTTTTTTGTACTTTTTGGGTAGTTAGAAGCTAAAGCTTTAACCAAAAACCATAAACCCACATAGTTGTGATTGTGGCTGTGAGGTGGGCTGCAAAGCCCGTAACCCGTGGGCCCGTATTACCAGTGGAAATGGAAGCCTGGAGGGAATATTTAATTATTTATCAAGGCCACTGTGAGTGAAGGAGGACGGTGTCCGAGATATTTTAATTTAACCCTGAAAAAGGAATTTGCCTCCAAAACAAACGAACCCCGATCTCACTAGATTGGATACTTCATCACTCTACAGTTTCTGGTGGAAAGGTAAGAGGATTATTATTCACGAGTACTCTCGGGCTTGTATTTCAATTTTAATTTTGAAGGGAGAAAGATGGGAGATTTAGAATATGGGTTTCAATTTCAATCTGGAGCTTATAGTGTACTGCATTAGCTGCAAAATATTATTCAACATTTATAACAACTGTGGCCTTCGGAAATTTGCATCGGAACTTGCCTTCTTTTCTGATTAAAATTAGTAATCTGTACAGGTTAGAGTAGGCTGTATCCACCTTGCATAGTAGAGAATCTCCTTCCCGTTTCGATCCACAGCAGCGACAGGAAGTGCTGTTTCGTCACATTCCGGTCGAATATGGAGTCTCTCAAATCCTCGTTCTTTTTCTTTCCTCCACTCCTACCTCCTTATTCTGAATTTAATCATTCATTCTTGAAGAAGAAGAAGAAGAATAAGCCGCCTAGGATATTGCCGGTTCACTCCTCGGTCCAGCCAGACCCTTGGTCTCCCAAATACGGCGACCCTTCTAGCCCAAAGCCTAGGGGTAGGAATCCCAAGAAGCCTCTATCGGACGACAACGCTCGCCGCATTATCAAGGCCAAAGCTCAGTATCTGAGTGTTTTGCGTCGGAACCAAGGTCCACAAGCGCAGACGCCGAGGTGGATCAAAAGGACCCCAGAGCAGATGGTTCAGTATTTGCAAGATGATAGGAATGGCCATTTGTATGGTAAGCACGTAGTGGCCGCGATCAAGAAGGTGCGAGCTCTCTCCCAGACGGCAGAGGGAGAGTATGATATGAGAATGGTGATGGGATCATTTGTGGGCAAGCTTAGCTTTAGGGAGATGTGCATTGTTCTCAAGGAGCAGAAAGGTTGGAGGCAAGTCAGGGACTTCTTTTCTTGGATGAAATTGCAGGTTGGGCTTTCATTTTCCTTTTGGTATCACTTAGTTTTGATATTTTTATGATGGGTCTCCGTATAATTTTGGAAAAGTGTTCTTAAGTAAACTTAAGGGTCTGACAGGTTTAATGACCTGAACTCAATTCTCCAATAGAAAAGAATTACCTGAAATCCTTACAATCTGTTGTTGTTTGTTCCTCTTGTCCGTCAAAGCATACAGTGGAATGCTTTTAATTGTAGTCTGTTGCTTGAACAGCTTTGTTACCGGCCAAGTGTTATTGTCTACACATTAGTATTGCGTGCATATGGGCAACTTGGAAAGCTTAAAGTTGCTGAAGAGACCTTTTTAGAGATGTTAGATGCAGGGTGTGAACCAGATGAAGTTGCTTGTGGCACTATGCTCTGTTCATATGCCAGATGGGGACGCCATAAGGCCATGTTGTCATTTTATTCAGCAGTTAAAGAAAGGGCAATTGTATTACCTGTCACTGTCTTCAACTTTATGCTGTCTTCTTTACAAAAGAAATCACTGCACAGGGGGGTTGTAGAGATATGGAGGGACATGAAGGCAAAAGAGGTGGTGCCTAATAATTTCACTTTTACAGTTGTCATCATCTCATTCATCAAGGAAGGATTGCATGAAGATGCTTTCAAGACACATGAAGAAATGAAGGAAGGTGGATTTGTTCCTGAAGAGGAAACCTATAGGCTTCTTATTAGCTTTAGTGTGAAAAATGGCAACAGGGATGAAGCAGTAAGACTATATGAGGATATGAGATGTCGAGGAATAATTCCAAGTAATTACACCTGTGCTTCACTCCTATCTTTGTACTACAAATATGAGGACTACTCTAGAGCCCTTTCCCTATTCTCAGAAATGGCGAGCAAGAAAATTCCGGCTGATGAAGTCATATATGGTTTGCTCATAAGAATTTATGGAAAGCTTGGTTTAAATGAGGATGCTCAGAGAACATTTGAAGAGGCAAAGCAGCTGGGCCTTCTCACTGATGAGAAAACATATTTAGCAATGACACAAGTCCATCTTACATCAGGAAATGTAGACAAGGCCTCAGAGACTATTGAACTCATGAAATCTAGAAACCTAGGGTTCTCTCGATTTGCATATATTGTATTATTGCAGTATTATGTGATGAAAGAAGATTTAATATCTGCTGAAGGAGCATTTTTATCCCTTAAGAAGACGGGACCACCTGATGCTCGTTCTTGCAATGATATGCTCAATCTGTATGTGGGACTTGGCTTGGTTGATAAGGTCAAGGATTTTATTGTCCAAATAAGAGAGAATCAGCTGCATCTTGATGAGAAGCTTTATCGTACAGTGAAGAGGTTTTATTGCAAGCAGGGAATGGTACTAGAAGCTGAACAGTTGAGAAAGCATATGGTTGAGACTTCTTAAGAATAGAAAGTTTAGAATTAGAAAATTAATATTATAATGATTGATATGTATTACTTAATATATATTAGGATTTGATATGAATATTTTATCATTATGATTTGATTTGATTAGTTTTTAGGGTTAGGGTTAGTCTACTAGTTTGCCTATTTAAAGGTTTCTTTGTATTTTCTTTTATTCTTAAGGATCAATAATAATGTTAGTATTTTCCATTTGCTTCAATGTGAACCTTCAATTTCAACATGATATCAGAGCCTTTGGGTTCTTCACTCTTGGTGGTTTTGTTCTCATTTCCCATGGTTTCAGATTTGGGTTTGTGAGTTTCGCCTTCTTTTGGTTCTTTTCTTTTGTTTGGTCCCTAGTGAAACCTTTGGTGTTCATCTTTGGTGAGACATTATATTTGGAGGGTTGTTTTGATCCCTGATGACCTTTGGTAGTTGCCTCCTTGGTCCCTTGTGAGACTGTTGGTTCTTGCCTTGGTCTCTTGTGAGACCGTTGGTTGTTGCTTTGGTTCCTGTGAGACGTTCGTTGTTGCTTTGGTCCCCTCTAAGACCGTTCCTTGTTGTGTTGATCCCTTCTGAGACCTTTGGTGGTTGCTTCTATTCTGGTTTGGTCCCTTGTGAGGCCTTTTAATTGTTGTTCATCCCTGGTGAGATCTCAGCTTTTGTTTATCTTTCCCTTATTCGTGCATACAAACGGAGAGTCTGAAATACTCTGAAGCTGAGGAAACCATTAATGCTATGCAGAACAATGGTGTCTTTTCATCCTCTGCACATTGTATTATGCAGATAGTCATTTTTAATTGTTCAGTAGGTGACTATCAAGCATTTGAAACATGTACGAAATGGGACTTTTTGTTGACGTTGGACCTTTCCACAAAGGTGAGAATGGCATCAAATAACTGCTGCATGTGCCACTTAACAAGGCTTCAACACTGGTTGAACTCTTAGTTTACCTATACTGCTGATAAGCTTTGTTTTAGTTCTACAAGAACCATTATCATTTTTGGTATCAAGTGATAAAAAAGGTTAACTTATCTCTAAATGATGGTAAAATTTATCATGGCCTGACGTTTTGCAGTCAGGTTGCAACTTTATGTGATTTATTTACTATTTGTTGGTGCTTGAAAATTGTATCATGTTGGTTTCTTCCTTCCACGGGATGATTTCCTCTAGATATATGTTGTGCAGAAAAGGAAAACCTACATGGAACTCAGCCTATTTCAGGTTCATACAAAATTGCTTTGTAAATGCAACTTACAAATTTTCTACAGAGGATCTTTGTATAGTTCTCCTGGGAAAAGCACCAAAGTAGGGTCTTCTAGCAAAAAATGTACCAAATTAAAGCAGTTTTGAAACTATTTACCAGACTAAGGTTGTTTTGTAGGAGTCGCGTCGCACAGTACGACGCCACTAATAGTAACGTCAGGGTGTCTGACGCGACTGGGTAGTCGTGTCAGACAGGCTGACACCACACTTAGTGGCGTCAACCAGACGCCACTAAGTGTGGCGTGGCATTTAATGGATGCCACTTTTTAAAGTGGCGTCCATTTATTAAAAAAAATAAAATATATAATTATATTTAAAATTATAAATAATAATTCTAATTAATTATAAATAATAAAAAGAATAAATAATAACTTTAATTAATAATTAAGAAAATTAAAATATTTAAAATTAATTTTAAACTCCCGTGAGGCTCGTCTCACACTTGTGAGATCGGGTGATGGACATCTCTCAAAAATCGCTGTGAGGCTCGCCTCTCACCTCAAACACTTATAATCTCTTGTGTTCCACAACACTTGTGATCGGTGTGACGTACTTTCTCTATTGGTGTTTTTCCCTCGAAAAGTTTAAACTTTGAAATGTGAAGCCAAACTTCAAGAGAAAAGCACCAATAGAGAAGATGCGCCGTCCACACCGATCACAAGTGTTGTGGAACACAAAAGATTATAAGTCTTTGAGAGTGAGGCGAGCCTCACAAAGATTTTTGGGAGATGTCCATCACCCAGATCTCACAGGGTGAGGCGAGCCTCACAGGTTTAAAATAAATTTTAAATATTTTAATTTTCTTAATTATTAATTAAAATTATTATTTATTCTTTTTATTATTTATAATTAATTAGAATTATTATTTATAATTTTAAATATAATTATAAAATTATTCTTTTTATTTTTATTTTTTATAAATGGACGCCACTTTAAAAAGTGGCATCCATTAATTTTTTTTTTGACACGACTACCCAGTCGCGTCAAACACCCTGACGTTACTATTAGTGGCGTCGTACTGTGTGACGCGACTCCCACAAAACAACTTTAGCCTGGTAAATAGTTTCAAAACTGCTTTAGTTTGGTACATTTTTTTGCTAGAAGACCCTACTTTGGTGCTTTTCCCTAGTTCTACTAGATCTTTCTCCTTACAAGTGCTGAAATCTTTCTTTGTCAAACGCTAAAGAAGGTTTGCAAAGCCAATGCATTTATTTTTCTTAATATTTGAGATTACCTGTTGCACTTTAATACCTAAGATGCTATGCTATCTTATATCTTCGTAGGCCAAGTTCCAGAGGCATTTTGTTTGTGATTTGCTTGATATGCAGACCTTCCATACAGCTTTCTTTACGAAGGTTTTTAACTGCTTCGGGCATTGGTATAAAAGGTCACCTGATGCTCATTATTTTGCATTATCCTTTGAAGATGTTTTCTGCAGTTTGGTGAAATTTGAAAATAACAAATTGCGAATGCCATAAAACTGTAAAATGTTTACATTAAAAGGGATTTTTGCAGAGATATCAAACCAAATAAATCCCTCATGGGTCTTGGGAGAAAAACAACTCAGGTTGCATTAACAATAATTTGTCTGAATAGTTTCTTAATAGATCAGTTACCTTCAATTATGTTTCATATGCATGGTCTTATTCTAACAAAGCTGATCAATTAAAAATTAAGATAATTTTAATCCCTTACTTAGTATGATCTCACTCTTCAGGGATCAGGTTACATAATATGGCCCATACATCATTAAGTGACTTAAGTTTTGTATGCAAGATTTATTCACCTTTTTTTGAGCAGTTTGCAAGTGAAGATATACCCATTCTTTTGTACTAAGCAAAGCTCATATGTCCACCTTAATTCTTCCATTCTTCACTTGTGCAGGCAACGGAAGCAATGGAAGAGCCCAGTTATAGCAGCAACTTGGAAGCTAAATGATTAAGACTGACAGCTTTCAATATCTGTTGCAGTTTTTGAAACTCCCTCTGTGAAAATTACTTGGATGGTGAAGAAAGTGCACATGGTAGTATTTTGAGATCTACTTTCTCCTGTTCATGAGAATTTTTATGTATGTTTAAAGGCAAAATCTTGCAAATTTTGCAGTTCAAACTCTACACAAATTCATTCAAGACGAAGTGTCAATTTTTCTCTAGTAAATGGAACTAGACCCGTTGAAATTGGGGTAAATTTGTATGAACAAATATTCCTCTTATTGTCTAAGGGAATACGAATATTAAATAATTAAATAGTACTAGAAAAATTTCTCATGAAATTGTAAAAGATCAGGAAATGCATGACTAGAATATGTATAAGATATACTCAGCAGTATAGAAGATTTTGTGCTGGGTTAAACCAATGAGGCCATAATGTCAAATCTTTTTAAATTGTTGGAAAATCGGAGTGACTGTTATGAAGAGGACCCGTAGCTTGAAATAAACGGTTTGGTTTGACAGTGTAATTTTAATTGGTAGATTTCCATTATCCGTATTATCGCAGCGAAACTAAAACCATTTTTTTTCACATGTGGACTTTTCTAATTTGTAGTCTGTAGACATTGAAGTTGAGTTGTCCTTTTTGCTAAAAAAATTGGGATGACAATCAGTCTTGTGCACCCTTTTTGTTTTAGATATTGTGAATTGATTTTTACACTTTCTAGATTTCTATGTTATTTGCTTGGTGAATCATGTGAGTGCATAGTCAGTTGTGATGGTCTTTCTAATCGTCCTTGTATGGAAGGCATGTATTATGACAAAGGACAAGCACTTCTGGTTAGCAAACTTTGCCATGGATCTTCTATCTACAGGTCACTTATTTATTTCAACTATGTTTTGGTTTTTTGAGTGATCTTGTGTTTGACGTTTTAGCAGTCAATTATGACAATGTTTTAGTTAGTTGTCAAAATATTGCTCTTTAGTGTTGATAATAAGACCTCCCTTACTTCTTGGCTTGAGCAACAAAGCTATAAAGGTCAATGCAGTTTCATTGATATTATGGACTGTTTCTTATTCTACCATTCTCTTCATTTGGATTTGGTTATAGACTTCAAACACATTTGACGTGTAAACAATATGGCTATTGTCATGATGGCAAGGGTACGGATCATGATCGCTTTAAACAATATACAATCTTTTATATAATGCCCTACCTGAAGTTCTCTGGTATTGTACTATCTTCACGCCCTGAGCCAATGTCATTTTTAATGCCTTTTTGTGTTTTCTGTTTTAGGGGGAATTCCATTCAGTGTAGTTCAAATTACATCTAATTATTTAGACTACACTTCAAGCATATAGAAGAGTCATGCAAATGCTAGCATACATGAATGTTCACTTCATCGTGTTCATCTTCGGTCTCAGTCTGCCATATCAGGATCTTCTTTTACTTAAAAGCAGTTATATATGTTGATGAGTTCGAGTCTTTTGAGTAATTATGCTTCCGCAGTATTGCATCACTTGTGCTTTGCTTTTGGATATTATGGGCATATATGCTTCCGTTATCATCCTGGTTAGCATGTTTTTTACACATTATTATATTAATATATCGTTGGATTATTATATTTTAGATGTTAGCTAGATATATATATTATAACTTTGCTGCTTAGGGTGCTCAATCTATAGATTCAACTAAAATTAAAAAGAAAGGAGATTGTGCTCCTCGTGCCGCGAACGGGAGCTTGTGCATATTGAGTTCTTTTTAATATATATATATATATATTTATTTATTTCCTACTTTGACAATCATATTTTATTCTACCTGTAACAATATTGATATAATATTATTTCAATAATAAATAACTGCAGCTGCAAAGTGATTATCAACGGCAAGTTATTCTTCATAAAACTTGTCTGAAGGCCAAGAGCAAGATACAATTAGAGCTGGTAATATGGGTTCAACCCACTAGTCTACGGGTTGTCACAAAGTTAGGGTTGAGAGTTTCAAGCCTACATGCCCACACTGTATGGTTCGTAGGTTGATGCAGGCGCCTGCACAACTGTTTTTTTTTTTTTTTAAGTGATAATTTTATAAAATCCATGAGCCCCACAATCTCATATTGGTACCTCTCAATCTTAAAGATAAAAATCTTAGTATCCTTATTCCTTTAAACCAAATTATTATAACTTGATTACATGAGGATGACTTCATGTTTTTTGTTTATAAATTTTAGCAAATTTAATAACTTCGTCTCGTGGGTTGTGGGAAATTTTGTGGTCACTTAAAAATATGAAAAAAAAAATTCAAAAGAAGAACGCAGGCTTGTGGGTTAGTGTGCCAACCCGCCACTGTGGCCGGGCTGAACACAAAACCCGAAAACCCGGCAACCCGGACCGGCCCGGTACTAACCCGGTCCATTTTTTTTTTAAAAGCCCGAACATGTAATTAGACAAGACCGGGTCTAACCCGATGTCCGGGTAAGACCGGGTTCCGGTCTAGTATCCCTGACCAGTTAACCCGATCTTACCCGGATACATATAGTGACTTTATATATATTTATTAATTAATATTACCACTCCAATCACTTTTCCATCACGTCACAGTAGGTAAAGTTTTTTTTCTTCTTCTCAGCAGTAGGTCAAGTTCACATAAAGCTCTTTTATTTTTTTGGGTAAAATACATAAAGCAAAAGCAGATCCATCATTGTCGTCCTTTTCCATTTTCTCTTCCTTTTACATTTTCTCTTCTTCTTCTTCCTGCTTCGATGCCATTTTTACTCCTTCAAGAATCAAGATGACTATTCTTGGTTTCTCGTTGATCACACGGATCTCGCTTGGATTTTTTTATTTTTTTTGGTATCAAACCTTTGTTTTGTTTTCGTCTTCGAATCACGAGATCGTTCTATTTTCTCGGAACTTTTTTAGGTTCGGATCTTGGTTTCTAGATTTGTTTTTTTGGATCGAAGGTATGTACGATCGACTAGATCTTCGGTTTTGGAAATTGTTTTTTGTTTAGATCGACGCCCAAGCTTTATCCTATATAACTATAGATCGTTCTGTTTGTAGAATTTTTTTTGGATCTTTATTTTGATCG